>JAQPZY010001138.1:0-1370234 GCA_029931535.1 Margaritifera margaritifera
GGGATGGTGGTTGAGGGAGGATGTATTGGGAAGGTTTGGGAGTAGGGGATAGTATGGGAAGTATGGATGTGTGAAGTGAATGGAGGTGATAGGAGGGGGGGGGTATTGTGGGGATAGTTTGGGTGGGTGTGTTGTGAGGATTAAATAAATAGGGTTGGGAGGGTTGTATGGGGGAGAGTAGTTGGTATAATTAGTTATATGAGGGTTGAGTTGTGTTTGTAGAAGTTGTGGGTAGTTGGAGTAGTTGAGAGTATGAGTGGAGGTTATTAGTGGTAATTTTGAGAATAGGTGGGGGGATTGTTGGGGATAGTTTTGTGGGTGTGTTTGTTGGGTTGGAATTATATGGAGTAGGGGGTGGGGGAGTTTGGGGGAGAGGTGTTGTTGTAAGTAGTTATTAGGAGTGAGTGGTTTTGTAGTGAGTGAGTAAGTGTGGTATTTTTAAGTATTGGGGTAGTGGGTTTGAAATATATTTGTAGGAGAAGGGTGGGGTGGGGGGATTGTAGGGGTTGTTATATTTTTGTGTTTGTTTGTAGTAATTAAATCAAACGATGTTGGTAGAGTCTGTTTGGAGAGATGTAGTATGAAGATATTTATTATGGGAGTGGATTGCTATTCAAAGTGATAGGTCTAAAGCACCTATCTTGTCTAATCCCGACTTTCAGTTTTCAAAAAGCCGACTAAAATCATGGATTATTTTGTCAATATTTTCCACTAAAGTATGAGGTTTTTATATAAGTGGATTTCCAACACATCCAGTGGTTGTAGAGATATTCAATATGGCTCATAGATTTAATATCAAAACTAATACTTGGGTGTCTATTTTAAATGACGCTTGTGGGATATATGTGACTTATACCCATATTACTATACGTTCATTAGGAAGCGGGCTTCATACAATGTCGGGAAATGTCGACTTTTCACCGACATTTCCGATTTCATATCATATAGGGGGGGGGCCGAGCCATTCTTTCACTGCTTTTTTGACAATATTGTCACTAAATGTATTTAGATTTAATATCGCAACCCACCCACGGGAAGGTCTTTACATTGCGCGTATAATGACACCAACTAACACATCGTATCTATATAAATACTCCTATGAGGACTATCTGACTAAGCCCGACAGCGGGCTTCACATCTATGACCAAAATCGCCACTGTATTTTTTGTCAATATTTTCACTAAATATGTATATATATTTAATTCCAACACATCTACGTGTAGGTTTCTAAATTGCGCGTATAATAATACCTACTAACACAGGCTATCTATTAAAATACTTCGAGGCGACCTATATGACTAAAACCGACATTTGACTTTTTAAAGCCCACACAATTCGCGCCTGTATTTTTTGTCAATAATTTGAATAACTATATATATAATTTTAATTCCATCACACGGTTGTGTAGGTCTCTCAATGGCGCGTATAATAATGCCTACTAACAACTGGTTGCTGTTCAAATACGTCTAATGCACCTATCTGACTAATCCCGACATTCAGTTTCAAAAAGCCGACTAAAATCATGCCTATATATTTTGTCAATATTTTTCACTAAATATGTATATATATTTAATTCCAACACATCTACGTGTAGGTTTCTAAATTGCGCGTATAATAATACCTACTAACACACGCTATCTATTAAAATACTTCGAGGCGACCTATATGACTCAAACCGACATTTGACTTTTTAAAGCCCACGCAATTCGCGCCTGTATTTTTTGTCAATAATTTGAATAACTATCGCAGCAAATATTTTAAATTTCCCAACCCACCCCTCATGCAAGGTCTTTGAATTGCGCGAGTATTGTTTTTTTTGTTTTAATTTTTTTTTTATATAAATTTAGATAAATAAGGCCTACTAACAATCTGGTTGCTATTCAGAGAACGTCTAAAGCACCTATCTGACTAAGAATCCCGACATTCAGTTTTCAAAAAGACAGACTAAAATCATGCCTATATATTTTGTCAATATTTTCACTAAATATGTAATATCTACATTTAATTCCAACACACACCTCACACGTGTAGGATCTTTCAATGCTGCTCAGAGATTAATATCACTAATACTTTGGTTCTAGTCTATTTAAATCACGATTGTGGGATGGGATATAGTGTACGTATACCATATTTACTATAATGGATCTTAGTAGGAGCGGGCTGGGATTCATTACAATGTCGGAAATGTCGACTTTTCACGATCATTTCCGTCATTCATATAGCCGAGCCAATTCTTTCAACTTATTTATGAACAATATTGTCAATAAATGTATTTAGATTTAATATCAGCAACCCACGCCACGAGAAGGTCATTTACATTTGAGCCGCTATTAATGACACCAACTAACACATCGTATCTATCATAAATTACTCCCTATGGAGGGACTATCTGACTAAACGCGACAGTTAGGCTTAACATTTATGACCATAATCGCTTCCCGGGGATTATTTCTGTCAATAATTTTCACTAAATCATGTATATATATTTAATTCCAACACATCTTACGTGAAGGGTTTTAGGTTTCTAAATTGCGAGATATAATAAATACCTAACTAACACACAAACAGCACACGCTAAGTATTCCAAAATACGCTATGTATTAAAATACTTAGAGGCGACCTATATGACTAAAACCGACATTTGACTTTTTAAAGCCCACACAATGATGTAGATGTAGCTCGATGCAGATATATAGAGAGATATAGAGAGATGTAGCTCGATGCAGATATATAGAGAGATGTAGATTGATGCAGCTCGATGCAGATATATAGAGAGATTGAAGATAGATGAAGCTCGATGCAAATATAGAGAGATTGTAGATAGATGTAATTCGATGCAGATATATAGAGAGATGTCGATAGATGAAGCTCGATGCAGATATATAGAGTGAGGTGGATAGATGTAGCTCGATGCAAATACATAGGGAGATGTAGATTGATGTAGTTCGATGCAGATATATAGACATATTGTAGATAGATGTAGATCGATGCAGATATATAGAGAGATATAGATAGATGTAGCTCGATGCAGATATATAGAGAGATGTAGATAGATGTGCCTCGATGCAGATATATAGAGAGATTGAAGACAGATGTAGCTCGATACACATATATAGTGAGATTGTAGATAGATGTAGCTCGATGGAGATATATAGAGAGATATAGATAGATGTAGCGCGATGCAGATACATAGAGAGATGTAGATAGATGTGGCTCGATGCAGATATATAGAGAGATTGAAGACAGCTGTAGCTCGATGCAGATATATAGAGAGATTGTAGATAGATGTAGCTCGATGCAGATATAGAGAGATTGTAGATAGATGAAGCACGATTAAGATATGGAAAAGAGATGTAGATAGATGTAGCTCGATGCAAATATATAGAGAGATTGTAGATAGATGTAGCTCGATGCAGATACATGGAGAGATTGTAGTTAGATGTAGCGCGATGCAGATATATGGAGAGATTGTAGATAGGTTTAGCTAAAAGCAGATATATGGAGAGATTGGAGAGAGATGTAGCTCGATGCCGATATATGAAGAGATTGTAGATAGGTGTAGCTCGATGCAGATATATAGAGAGATGTAGATAGATGTAGCTCGATGCAGATATATATAGAGGATGTAGATAGATGTAACTCGATGCAGATATATAGAGAGATGTAGATAGATGTAGCTCGATGCAGATATTTAGAGAGATTGTAGATAGATGTAGCTCGATGCAGATATATACAGAGATGTAGATAGATGTCGCTCGATGGAGATATATAGAGAGCATGTAGATAGATGTAACTCGATGCAGATATATAGAGAGATGTAGATAGATGTAGCTCGATGCAGATATGTAGAGAGATTGTAGATAGATGTACCTCGATACTGATATATAGAGAGATTGTAGATAGTTGTAGCTCGATGCAGATATAGAGAGATTGTAGATAGATGTAGTTCGATGCAGATATAAAGAGAGATGTTGCTAGATGAAGCTCGATGCAGATATATTGAGAGATGTCGATAGATCAAACTCGATGCAGATAGATAGAGAGATTGTAGATAGATGTAGCTCGATGCAGATATATAGAGAGATTGTAGATAGATGTAGCTCGATGCAGATATATAGAGAGATTGTAGATAGATGTAATTCGATGCAGATATATAGAGAGATGTAGATCGATGCAGATATATAGAGAGATTGTAGATAGATGTAGCTCGATGCAAATATAGAGAGATTGTAGAGAGATGAAGCACGATTCAGATATATAAAGAGATGTAGATAGATGTAGCTCGATGCAGATATATAGAGAGATTGTAGATAGATGTAGCTCGATGCAGATACATGGAGAGATTGTAGTTAGATGTAGCGCGATGCAGATATATGGAGAGATTGTAGATAGGTTTAGCTCGAAGCAGATATATGGAGAGATTGTAGATAGATGTAGCTCGATGCCGATATATGGAGAGATTGTAGATAGATGTAGCTCGATGCAGATATATGGAGAGATGATAGATATATGTAGCTCGACGCAGATATATGGAGAGATTGGAGAGAGATGTAGCTCGATGCAGATATATCGAGAGATTGTAGATAGATGTAGCTCGATGCAGAAATATAGAGAGGATGTAGATAGATGCAACTCGATGCAGATATATAGAGAGATGTAGATAGATGTAGCTCGATGCAGATATTTAGAGAGATTGCAGATACATGTAGCTCGATGCAGATATATACAGAGATGTAGATAGATGTCGCTCGATGCAGATATATAGAGTGGATGTAGATAGATGTAACTCGATGCAGATATATAGAGAGATGTAGATAGATGTATCTCGATGCAGATATATAGAGAGATTGTAGATAGATGTAGCTCGATACAGATATATAGAGAGATTGTAGATACATGAAGCTCGATTCAGATATATAAAGAGATGTAGATAGATGTAACTCGATGCAGATAGATAGAGAGATTGTAGATTGATGTAGCTCGATGAAGATATATATAGAGATTGTAGATAGATGTAGCTCGATGCAGATATATAGAGAGATTGTAGATAGATGAAGCACGATCCAGATATATAAAGAGATGTAGATAGATGTCGCTCGATGCAGATATTTAGATTCGTTGTAGACAGATGTAACTCGATGCAGATATATAGAGAGATGTAGATAGATTTAGCTCGATGCAGATAGCAAGAGAGATTGTAAGCAGATGTAGCTCGATGCAGATATATAGAGAGATATAGATAGAAGTGGCTCGATGCAGATATATAGAGAGATGTAGATAGATGTAGCTCGATGCAGATATATAGAGAGATTGTAGATAGATGTAGCTCGATGCAGATATATAAAGAGATGTAGATAGATTTAGCTCGTTGCAGATATATAGACAGATTGTAGATAGATGTAATTCGATGCAGATATATAGAGAGATGTAGCTAGATGCAGATTTATAGAGAGATGTAGACAGATGTAGCCCGATGCAAATATATAGAGAGATTGTAGACAGATGTAGCTCGATGCAGATACATAGAGAGAGGAAGACAGACGTAGGTCGATGCAGATACATAGAGAGATTGTAGATAGATGTAGCTCGATGCAGATATATAGAGAGATTGTAGATAGATGAAGCACGATTGAGATATATAAAGAGATCTAGATAGATGTAGCTCGATGCAGATATATAGAGAGGTTGTAGATAGACGTAACTCGATGCAGATATATAGAGAGATGTAGATAGATTTAGTTCGATGCAGATATATTGAGAGATTGTATACAGATATAGCTCGATGCAGATATATAGAGAGATGCAGATAGATTTACCTCGATGCAGATATAAAGAGAGATATAGATAGATGTAGCTCGATGCAGATATATAGAGAGATGTAGATGGATGTAGCTCGATGCAGATATATTGAGAGATTGTAGATAGATGTAGCTCGATGCAGATATATAGGGAGATTGTTGACAGATGTAGCTCGATGCAAATATATAGAGAGATGTAGATAGCTGTAGCTAGATGCAGATATAGAGAGATTGTAGATAGATGCAGGTCGATGCAGATATATAGAGAGATTGTATATAGATGTAGCTCGATGCAGATATATAGAGAGATTGTAGATAGATGTAGCTCGATGCCGATATATAGAGAGATTGTAGATAGATGAATCTCGATGCAGATATATAGAGAGATTGTAGATAGATGTAGCTCGATGCAGATATAAAGAGAGATATCTATATATGTAGCTCGATGCAGATATATAGAGAGATCTAGATAGATGTAGATCGATACAGATATATAGAGAGATTGTATATAGATGTAGCTCGATGCAGATATATAGAGAGATTGTAGATAGATGTAGCTCGATGCAGATATATAGAGAGATTGTAGATAGATGTTACTCGATACAGATATATAGAGAGATGTAGATAGATCTAGCTCGTTGCAGATATATAGAGAGATTGTAGACAGATGTAGCCCGATGCAGATATTCAGAGAGATTGTAGACAGATGTAGCTCGATGTAGATATATAGAGAGATTATAGATAGATGAAGCACGATTCAGATATATAAAGAGATGTATATAGATGTAGCTGGATGCAGATATATAGAGAGATTGTAGATAGATGAAGCACGATTCAGATATATAAAGAGATGTAGATAGATGTAGCTCGATGCAGATATATAGAGAGGTTGTAGATAGATGTAATTCGATGCAGATTTTATAGAGAGATGTAGATAGATGTAGCTCGATGGAGATATATAGAGACATTGTAGATAGATGCAGATATATAGAGAGATGTAGTCATATGTAGCCCGATGCAGATACATAGAGAGATTGTAGACAGATGTAGATCGATGACGATATATAGAGAGATGTAGACAGATGTGGCTCGATGTAGATATATAGAGAGATTGTAGATAGATGTAGCTCGATGCGGATATATAGAGAGATTGTAGATGGATGTAGCTCGATGCAGATATAGAGAGATTGTAGATAGATGTAGTTCGATGCAGATACAAAGAGAGATGTTGATAGATGAAGCTCGATGCAGATATATAGAGAGATGCAGATAGATGTAGCTCGATGCAGATATATAGGGAGATGTAGATAGATGTAGCTCGATGCAGATATATAGACAGATTCTAGAGAGATGTAGATCGATGCAGATATATAGACAGATTGTAGACAGATGTAGCTCGATGCAGATATATGGAGAGATGTTAGATAGATGTAGCTCGACGCAGATATATGAAGAGATTGGAGAGAGATGTAGCTCGATGCAGATATATGGAGAGATTGTAGATAGATGTAGCTCGATGCAGATATATAGAGAAATGTAGATAGATGTAGCTCGATGCAGATATTTAGAGAGATTGTAGATGGATGTAGCTCGATGCAGATATATACAGAGATGTAGATAGATGTCGCTCGATTTAGATATATAGAGAGCATATAGATAGATGTAACTCGATGCAGATATAAAGGGAGATGTAGATAGATGTAGCTCGATGCAGATATATAGAGAGATTGAAGATAGATGTACCTCGATACAGATATATAGAGAGATTGTAGATAGATGAAGCTCGATTCAGATATATAAAGAGATGTAGATAGATCAAACTCGATGTAGATAGATAGAGAGATTGTAGATAGATGTAGCCCGATGCAGATATATAGAGAGATAGTAGATAGATGTAGCTCGATGCAGATATATAGAGAGATTGTAGATACATTTAATTCGATGGAGATATATAGAGAGATTGTAGATAGATGTATCTCGATGCAAATATAGAGAGGATGTAGAAAGATGAAGCACGATTCAGATATATAAAGAGATGTAGATAGATGTAGCTCGATGCAGATATATAGAGAGATTGTAGATAGATGTAGCTCGATGCAGATACATGGAGAGATTGTAGTTAGATGTAGCGCGATGCAGATATATGGAGAGATTGTAGATAGGTTTAGCGCAAAATTGATATATGGAGATATTGTAGATAGATGTAGCTCGATGCAGATATATGGAGAGCTTGTAGATAGATCTAGCTCGACGCAGATATATGGAGAGATTGGAGAGAGATGTAGCTCGATGCAGATATATGGAGAGATTGTAGATAGATGTAGCTCGATGCAGATATATGGAGAGATGATAAATAGATCTAGCTCGACGCAGATATATGGAGAGATTGGAGAGAGATGTAGCTCGATGCAGATATATGGAGAGATTGTAGATAGATGTAGCTCGATGCAGATATATAGAGAGATGTAGAAAGATGTTGCTCGACGCAGATATATAGAGAGGATGTAGATAGATGCAACTCGATGCAGATATATAGAGAGATGTAGATAGATGTAGCTCGATGCTGATATTTAGAGAGATTGTAGATAGATGTAGCTCGATGCAGATATATACAGAGAGTTAGAGAGATGTCGCTCGATGCAGATATATAGAGAGGATGTAGATAGATGTAACTCGATGCAGATATATAGAGAGATGTAGATAGATGTAACTTTAATGAAGATATATAGAGAGATTGTAGATAGATGTAGCTCGATACAGATATATAGAGAGATTGTAGATAGATGAAGCTCGATTCAGATATATAAAGAGATGTAGATAGATGTCGCTCAATGCAGATATTTAGAGAGGTTGTAGAAAGATGTATCTCGATGAAGATATATAGAGAGATTGTAGATAGATGTAGCTCGATGCAGATATATAGAGAGATGTAGATAGATTTAGCTCGATGCAGATATATACACAGATTGTAGATAGATGTAATTCGATGCAGATATATAGAGAGATGTAGCTCGATGCAGATTTATAGAGAGATGCAGACAGATGTCGCCCGAGGCAAATATATAGAGAGATTGTAGACAGATGTAGCTCGGTGCAGATATATAGATAGATGAAGAGAGACGTAGGTCGATGTAGATATATAGAGAGATTGTAGATAGATGTGGCTCGATGCAGATATATAGTGAGGTTGTAGATAGATGTAACTCGATGCAGATATATAGAGAGATGTAGATAGATTTAGCTCGATGCAGATATATAGAGAGATTGTATAAAGATGTAGCTCGATGCAGATATATAGAGAGATGCAGATAGATGTCCCTCGATGCAGATATAAAGAGAGATATAGACAGATGTAGCTCGATGCAGATATATAGAGAGATGTAGATAGATGTAGCTCGATGCAGATATATAGAGATATTGTAGACAGATGTAGCTCGATGCAGATATATAGAGAGATTGTAGATAGATGTAGGTCGATGCAGATATATAGAGAGATTGTAGATAGATGTAGCTCGATGCAGATATATAGAGAGATGTAGATAGCTGTAGCTCGATGCAGATATAGAGAGATTGTAGATAGATGTAGGTCGATGCAGATATATAGAGAGATGTTGATAGATGAAGCTCGATGAAGATATATAGAGAGATTGTTGATAGATGAATCTCGAAGCAGATATATAGAGAGATTGTAGATAGATGTAGCTGGATGTAGATATAAAGAGCGATATCTATTGATGTAACTCGATGCAGATATATAGAGAGGTGTAGATAGATGTAGATCGATACAGATATATAGAGAGATTGTATATAGATGTAGCTCGATGCATATATATAGAGAGATTGTAGATAGATGTAGCTCGATGCAAATATATAGAGAGATTGTAGATAGATGAAGCTCGATTCAGATATATAAAGAGATGTAGATAGATGTAACTCGATGCAGATATATAGAGAGATTGTAGATAGATGTAGCTCGATGCAGATATATAGAGAGATTGTAGATAGATGAAACTCGATTCAGATAGGTGAAGAGATGTAGATAGATGTAGCTCGATGCAGATATATAGAGAGGTTGTAGATAGATGTTGCTCGATAGAGATATATAGAGAGATGTTGATAGATGTAGCTCGTTGCAGTTACGTAGAGACATGTAGACAGATGTAGCCCGATGCAGATATATAGAGAGATTGTAGACAGATGTAGCTCGATGTAGATATATTGAGAGATTATAGATAGATGAAGCACGATTCAGATATATAAAGAGATGTAGATAGATGTAGCTGGATGCAGATATATAGGGAGATTGTAGATAGAATAAGAACGATTCAGATATATAAGGAGATGTAGATAGATTTAGCTCGATGCAGATATAAAGAGAGGTTGTAGATAGATGTAACTGGATGCAGATATATAGAGAGATGTAGATAGATTAAGCTCGATGCAGATATATAGGGACATTGTAGATAGATGTAGATCGATGCAGATATATAGAGAGATGTAGACAGATGTAGCTCGATGCAGATATATAGAGAGATGTAGACATGTGTAGCCCGATGCAGATATATAGAGAGATTGTAGACAGATGTAGATCGATGACGATATATAGAGAGATGTAGACAGATGTGGATCGATGCAGATGTATAGAGTGATTGAAGACAGATGTAGCTCGATGCAGATATATAGTGAGATTGTAGATAGATGTAGCTCGATGCAGATATATAGAGAGATATAGATAGATGTAGCTCGATGCGGATATAGAGAGATTGTAGATAGATGAAGTACCATTCAGATATATAAAGAGATGTAGATAGATGTAGCTCAATGCAGATATATAGAGAGATTGTAGATAGATGTAGCTCGATGCAGATACATGGAGAGATTGTAGTTAGATGTTGCCCGATGCAGATATATGGAGAGATTGTAGATAGGTTCAGCTCAAAGCAGATATATGGAGAGATTGGAGAGAGATGTAGCTCGATGCAGATATATGGAGAGATTGTAGATAGATGTAGCTCGATGCAGATATATAGAGAGATGTAGATAGATGTAGCTCGATGCAGATATATAGAGAGGATGTAGATAGATGTTACTCGATGCAGATATATAGAGAGATGTAGATAGATATAGCTCGATGCAGATATTTAGATAGATGTACCTCGATACTGATATATAGATAGATTTTAGATAGATTTAGCTCGATTCAGATATATAAAGAGATGTAGATAGATCAAACTCGATGCAGATAGATAGAGAGATTGTAGATAGATGTAATTCGATGAAGATATATAGAGAGATGTAGATCGATGCAGATATATAGAGAGATTGTAGCTCGATGCAAATATAGAGAGATTGTAGATAGATGAAGTACGATTCAGATATATAAAGAGATGTAGATAGATGTAGCTCGATGCAGATATATAGAGAGATTGTAGATAGATGTAGCTCGATGCAGATACATGGAGAGATTGTAGTTAGATGTAGCGCGATGCAGATATATGGAGAGATTGTAGATAGGTTTAGCTCGAAGCAGATATATGGAGAGATTGTAGATAGATTTAGCTCGAAGCAGATATATGGAGAGATTGTAGATAGATGTAGCTCGATGCAGATATATGGAGAGATGATAGATAGATGTAGCTCGACGCAGATATATGGAGAGGTTGGAGAGAGATGTAGCTCGATGCAGATATATAGAGAGATTGTAGATAGATGTAGCTCGATGCAGAAATATAGTGAGATGAAGATAGATGTAGCTCGATGCAGATATATAGTGAGGATGTAGATAGATGTAGCTCGATGCAGATATTTAGAGAGATTATAGATAGATGTAACTCGATGCAGATATATTGAGAGATTGTAGATAGATGAAGACCGATTCTGATATATACAGAGATGTAGACATATGTAGCACGATGCAGATATTTACAGAGGTTGTAGATGGATGTAACTCGATGCAGATATATAGAGAGATGTAGATAGATTTAGCTCGATGCAGATATATAGAGAGATTGTATACAGATGAAGCTCGATGCAGATATATAGAGAGATGCAGATAGATGTACCTCGATGCAGACATAAAGAGAGATATAGATAGATGTAGCTCGATGCAGATATATAGAGAGATATAGATGGATGTAGCTCGATGCAGATATATAGAGAGATTGTAGATAGATGTAGCTCGATGCAGATATATAGAGAGATGTAGATAGCTGTAGCTCGATGCAGATATAGAGCGATTGTAGATAGATGTAGGTCGATGCAGATATATAGAGAGATGTTGATAGATGAATCTCGATGCAGATATATAGAGAGATTGTAGATAGATGTAGCTGGATGTAGATATAAAGAGCGATATCTATTGATGTAGCTCGATGCAGATATATAGAGAAGTGTAGATAGATGTAGATCGATACAGATATATAGAGAGATTGTAGATAGATGTAATTCGATGAAGATATATAGAGAGATGTTGATCGATGCAGATATATAGAGAGATTGTAGATAGATGTAGCTCTTTGCAAATATAGAGAGATTGTAGATAGATGAAGTACGATTCAGATATATAAAGAGATGTAGATAGATGTAGCTCGATGCAGATAAATGGAGAGATTGTAGTTAGATGTAGCTCGATGCAGATATATGGAGAGATTGTAGATAGGTTTAGCTCCAAGCAGATATATGGAGAGATTGTAGATAGATTTAGCTCGAAGCAGATATATGGAGAGATTGTAGATAGATGTAGCTCGATGCAGATATATGGAGAGATGATAGATAGACGTAGCTCGACGCAGATATATGGAGAGATTGGAGACAGATGTAGCTCGATGCAGATATATGGAGAGATTGTAGATAGATGTAGCTCGATGCGGAGATATAGAGAGATGAAGATAGATGTAGCTCCATGCAGATATATAGAGAGGATGTAGATAGATGCAACTCGATGCAGGTATATGGAGAGATGTAGATAGATGTAGCTCGATGCAGATATTTAGAGAGATTGTGGACAGATGTAGCTCGATGCAGATATATACAGAGATGTAGATTGTTGTCGCTCGATGCAGATATATAGAGAGGATGTAGATAGATGTAACTCGATGCAGATATATAGAGAGATGTAGATAGATGTATCTCGATGCAGATATATAGAGAGATTGTAGATAGATGTAGCTCGATACAGATATATAGAGAGATTGTAGATAGATGAAGCTCGATTCAGATATATAAAGAGATGTTGATAGATGTAACTCGATGCAGATAGATAGAGAGATTGTAGATAGATGTAGCTCGATGAAGATATATATAGAGATTGTAGATAGATGAAGCACGATTCAGATCTATAAAGTGATGTAGATAGATGTCGCTCGATGCAGATATTTAGATTCGTTTTAGACAGATGTAACTCGATGCAGATACATAGAGAGATGTAGATAGATTTAGCTCGATGCAGATAGCTAGAGAGATTGTAGGCAAATGTAGCTCGATGCAGATATATAGAGAGATATAGATAGATGTAGCTCGATGCAGATATATAGGGAGATTGTAGATAGATGTAGCTAGACGCAGATATATAAAGAGATGTAGATAGATTTAGCTCGATGCAGATATATTGACAGATTGTCGATAGATGTAATTCGATGCAGATATATAGAGAGATGTATCTCGATGCAGATTTATAGAGAGATGTAGACAGATGTAGCCCGATGCAAATATATAGTGAGATTGTAGACAGATGTAGCTCGATGCAGATATATAGAGAGATGAAGACAGACGTAGGTCGATGCAGATATATAGAGAGATTGTAGATAGATGTAGCTAGATGCAGATATATTGAGAGATTGTAGATAGATGAAGCACGATTCAGATATATAAAGAGATGTAGATAGATGTAGCACGATGCAGATATTTAGAGAGGTTGTAGATAGATGTAACTCGATGCAGATATATAGAGAGATGTAGATAGATTTAGCTCGATGCAGATATATAGAGAGATTGTATACAGATGTAGCTCGATGCAGATATATAGAGAGATGCATATTGATATACCTCGATGCAGATATAAAGAGAGATATAGATAGATGTAGCTCGATGCAGATATATAGAGTGATTATAGATAGATGAAGCACGATTCAGATATGTAAAGAGATGTAGAGAGATGTAGCTGGATGCAGATATATAAAGAGATTGTAGGTAGATGAAGCACGATTCAGATATATAAAGATAAGTAGATAGATGTAACTCGATGCAGATATATAGAGAGGTTGTAGATAGATGTAAGTCGATGCAGATATATAGAGAGATGTAGATAGATGTAGCTCGATGCAGATATAAAGAGACATTGTAGTAGATGTAGATCGATGCAGATATATAGAGAGATGTAGACATATTTAGCCCAATGCAGATATATAGAGAGATTGTAGACAGATTTACCTCGATGCAGATATATAGGGAGATGTAGATAGATGTAGTTTTATGCAGACATATAGAGAGATTGTAGATAGATGTAGCTCGACGCAGATACATAGAGAGATTGTAGATGGATGAAGCTCGATTCAGATATATAAAGAGATGTAGATAGATGTAACTCGATGCAGATAGATAGAGAGATTGTAGATAGATGTTGCTCGATGCAGATATATAGAGAGGTTGTAGATAGATGTCTCTCGATGCTGATATATCAAGAGTATGTAGTTAGATGTAGCGCGATGCAGATATATGGAGAGATTGTAGATAGGTTAGCTCGAAGCAGATATATGAAGAGATTGTAGATAGATGTAGCTCGATGCAGATATATAGAGAGATGGTTGATAGATGTAGCTCGATGCAGATATATATGACAGATGTAGCTAGATGCAGATATATAGAGAGATGTAGATAGATGTATCTCGACGCAGATATATGGAGAGATGTAGATAGATTAAGCTCGATGCAGATATAGAGAGAGATTGTAGACAGATGTAGCTCCATGCAGATATATAGAGAGATGCAGATAGATGTACCTCGATGCAGATATATAGAGAGATGTAGATAGATGTAGCTCGATGCAGATATATAGAGAGATTGTAGATAGATGTAGCTCGATGCAGATATACAGAAAGATGTAGATAGATGTAGCTCGATGAAGATATATGGAGAGATTGTAGACAGATGTATCGTTATGCGGATATATAGAGAGATTGTATATAGGTTTAGCTCGATGCAGATATATAGAGAGATTGTAGATAGATGTAGGTCGATGCAGATATATAGAGAGATGTTGATAGATGAAGCTCGATGCAGATATATAGAGAGATGCATACAGATGTAGCTCGATGCAGATATATAGAGAGATTGTAGATAGATGTAGCTCGATGCAGATATAAAGAGATATATATATAGATGTGGCTCGATGCAGATATATAGAGAGATGTAGAAAGATGTGGCACAAAACAGATATAGAGAGATTGTATATAGATGAATCTCGATTCAGATATATAAAGAGATGTAGATAGATATAGCTCGATGCAGATATATAGAGAGATTGTAGATAGATGTAGCTCGATGCTGATACATAGAGAGATTGTAGTTAGATGTAGCGCGATGCAGATATATGGAGAGATTGTAGATAGATTTAGCTCCAAGTAGATATAGGGAGATATTGTAGATAGATGTATCTCGATGCAGATATATGGAGAGATTGTAGATAGGTGTAGCTCGATGCAGATATATGTAGAGATGTTAGATAGATGTAGCTCGACGCAGATATATGGAGAGATTGGAGAGATTAGTAGCTCGATGCAGATATATGGAGAGACTGTAGATAGATGGAGCTCGATGCAGATATATAGAGAGATGTAGATAGATGTAGCTCGATGCAGATATATAGGGAGGATGAAGATAGATGAAACTCGATGCAGATATATAGAGAGATGTAGATAGATGTAGCACGATGCAGATATTTAGAGAGATTGTAGATAGATGTAGCTGGATGCAGATATATAGAGAGATGTAGATAGATGTTGCTCGATGCAGATATATAGTGAGATTGTAGATAGATGTAGCTCGACACAGATATATAGAGAGATTGTAGATAGATGAAGCTCGATTGAGATATATAAAGAGATGTAGATAGATGAAACTCGATGCACATAGATAGAGAGATTGTAGATAGATGTAGCTCGATGCAGATATATAGAGAGATTGAAGATAGATGTAGCCAGATGCAGATATATAGAGAGATTGTAGATAGTTGTAATTCGATGCAGATATATAGAGAGATGTAGATCGATGCAGATTTATAGAGAGATGTAGACAGATGCAGCCCGATGAAAATATATAGAGAGATTGTAGACAGATGTAGCTCGATGCAGATATATAGAGAGATGTAGATAGATGTACCTCGATGCAGATATATAGACAGATTGTATGTAGATGTAGCTCGATGCAGATATAAAGAGAGATTGTATATAGATGAAGCTCGATTCAGATATATAAAGTGATGTAGATAGATGTAGCTCGATGCAGATATATAGAGAGGTTGTAGATAGATGTTACTCGATACAGATATATAGAGTGATGTAGATAGATGTAGCTCGTTGCAGATATATACAGACATGTAGACAGATGTAGCCCGATGCAGATGTATAGAGAGATTGTAGACAGATGTAGCTCGATGTAGATATATAGAGAGATTATAGATAGAAAAAGCACGATTCAGATATATAAAGAGATGTAGATAGATGTAGCTGGATGCAGATATATAGCGAGATTGTAGATAGATGAAGAACGATTCAGAGATATAAAGATATGTAGATAGATGTAACTCGATACAGATATATAGAGAGGTTGTAGATAGATGTAACTCGATGCAGATATATAGAGAGATGTAGACAGATGTAGTTCGATGCAGATATACACAGACATTGTAGAGAGATGAAGATATATGTAGCCCGATGCAGATATATAGAGAGATTGTAGAAAGATGTAGCTCGATGCCGATATATAGAGAGATGTAGACAGATGTGGCTCGATGCAGATATATAGGGTGTTTGCGGATAGATCTAGCTCGATGCAGATATATAGAGAGATGTAGATAGATGTAGCTCGATGCGGATATATAGAGAGATTGTAGATAGATGTAGCTCGATGCAGATATATAGAGAGTTGTAGATACATGTTGCTCGATGCAGATATAAAGAGAAATTCTAGATAGATGTAGGTCGATGCAGATATAAATCAAGATGTTGATAGATGAAGCTCGATGCAGATATATAGAGAGATGCAGATAGATGTAGCTCGATGCAGATATATAGGGTGTTTGCAGATAGATCTAGCTCGATGCAGATATATAGAGAGATGTAGATAGATGTAGCTCGATGCAGATATAGAGCGATTGTAGATAGATGTAGGTCGATGCAGATATATAGAGAGATGTTGATAGATGAATCTCGATGTAGATATATAGAGAGATTGTAGATAGATGTAGCTGGATGTAGATATAAAGAGCGATATCTATTGATGTAGCTCGATGCAGATATATAGAGAAGTGTAGATAGATGTAGATCGATACAGATATATAGAGAGATTGTAGATAGATGTAATTCGATGAAGATATATAGAGAGATGTAGATCGATGCAGATATATAGAGAGATTGTAGATAGATGTAGCTCGATGCAAATATAGAGAGATTGTAGATAGATGAAGTACGATTCAGATATATAAAGAGATGTAGATAGATGTAGCTCGATGCAGATAAATGGAGAGATTGTAGTTAGATGTAGCTCGATGCAGATATATGGAGAGATTGTAGATAGGTTTAGCTCCAAGCAGATATATGGAGAGATTGTAGATAGATTTAGCTCGAAGCAGATATATGGAGAGATTGTAGATAGATGTAGCTCGATGCAGATATATGGAGAGATGATAGATAGACGTAGCTCGACGCAGATATATGGAGAGTTTGGAGACAGATGTAGCTCGATGCAGATATATGGAGAGATTGTAGATAGATGTAGCTCGATGCGGAGATATAGAGAGATGAAGATAGATGTAGCTCCATGCAGATATATAGAGAGGATGTAGATAGATGCAACTCGATGCAGGTATATGGAGAGATGTAGATAGATGTAGCTCGATGCAGATATTTAGAGAGATTGTAGACAGATGTAGCTCGATGCAGATATATACAGAGATGTAGATAGTTGTCGCTCGATGCAGATATATAGAGAGGATGTAGATAGATGTAACTCGATGCAGATATATAGAGAGATGTAGATAGATGTATCTCGATGCAGATATATAGAGAGATTGTAGATAGATGTAGCTCGATACAGATATATAGAGAGATTGTAGATAGATGAAGCTCGATTCAGATATATAAAGAGATGTTGATAGATGTAACTCGATGCAGATAGATAGAGAGATTGTAGACAGATGTAGCTCGATGAAGATATATATAGAGACTGTAGATAGATGTTGCTCGATGCAGATATATATAGAGAGATTGTAGATAGATGAAGCACGATTCAGATCTATAAAGTGATGTAGATAGATGTCGCTCGATGCAGATATTTAGATTCGTTTTAGACAGATGTAACTCGATGCAGATACATAGAGAGATGTAGATAGATTTAGCTCGATGCAGATAGCTAGAGAGATTGTAGGCAAATGTAGCTCGATGCAGATATATAGATAGATATAGATCGAAGTCTCTCGATGCAGATATATAGAGAGATGTAGATAGATGTAGCTCGATGCAGATATATAGGGAGATTGTAGATAGATGTAGCTAGACGCAGATATATAAAGAGATGTAGATAGATTTAGCTCGATGCAGATATATTGACAGATTGTCGATAGATGTAATTCGATGCAGATATATAGAGAGATGTATCTCGATGCAGATTTATAGAGAGATGTAGACAGATGTAGCCCGATGCAAATATATAGTGAGATTGTAGACAGATGTAGCTCGATGCAGATATATAGAGAGATGAAGACAGACGTAGGTCGATGCAGATATATAGAGAGATTGTAGATAGATGTAGCTAGATGCAGATATATTGAGAGATTGTAGATAGATGAAGCACGATTCAGATATATAAAGAGATGTAGATAGATGTAGCACGATGCAGATATTTAGAGAGGTTGTAGATAGATGTAACTCGATGCAGATATATAGAGAGATGTAGATAGATTTAGCTCGATGCAGATATATAGAGAGATTGTATACAGATGTAGCTCGATGCAGATATATAGAGAGATGCATATTGATATACCTCGATGCAGATATAAAGAGAGATATAGATAGATGTAGCTCGATGCAGATATATAGAGAGATTATAGATAGATGAAGCACGATTCAGATATGTAAAGAGATGTAGAGAGATGTAGCTGGATGCAGATATATAAAGAGATTGTAGGTAGATGAAGCACGATTCAGATATATAAAGATAAGTAGATAGATGTAACTCGATGCAGATATATAGAGAGGTTGTAGATAGATGTAAGTCGATGCAGATATATAGAGAGATGTAGATAGATGTAGCTCGATGCAGATATAAAGAGACATTGTAGTAGATGTAGATCGATGCAGATATATAGAGAGATGTAGACATATTTAGCCCAATGCAGATATATAGAGAGATTGTAGACAGATTTACCTCGATGCAGATATATAGGGAGATGTAGATAGATGTAGTTTTATGCAGACATATAGAGAGATTGTAGATAGATGTAGCTCGACGCAGATACATAGAGAGATTGTAGATAGATGAAGCTCGATTCAGATATATAAAGAGATGTAGATAGATGTAACTCGATGCAGATAGATAGAGAGATTGTAGATAGATGTTGCTCGATGCAGATATATAGAGAGGTTGTAGATAGATGTCTCTCGATGCTGATATATCAAGAGTATGTAGTTAGATGTAGCGCGATGCAGATATATGGAGAGATTGTAGATAGGTTAGCTCGAAGCAGATATATGAAGAGATTGTAGATAGATGTAGCTCGATGCAGATATATGGAGAGATAGTAGATAGATGAAGCTCGATGCAGATATATAGAGAGATGGTTGATAGATGTAGCTCGATGCAGATATATATGACAGATGTAGCTAGATGCAGATATATAGAGAGATGTAGATAGTTGTATCTCGACGCAGATATATGGAGAGATGTAGATAGATTAAGCTCGATGCAGATATAGAGAGAGATTGTAGACAGATGTAGCTCCATGCAGATATATAGAGAGATGCAGATAGATGTACCTCGATGCAGATATATAGAGAGATGTAGATAGATGTAGCTCGATGCAGATATATAGAGAGATTGTAGATAGATGTAGCTCGATGCAGATATACAGAAAGATGTAGATAGATGTAGCTCGATGAAGATATATGGAGAGATTGTAGACAGATGTATCGTTATGCGGATATATAGAGAGATTGTAGATAGGTTTAGCTCGATGCAGATATATAGAGAGATTGTAGATAGATGTAGGTCGATGCAGATATATAGAGAGATGTTGATAGATGAAGCTCGATGCAGATATATAGAGAGATGCATACAGATGTAGCTCGATGCAGATATATAGAGAGATTGTAGATAGATGTAGCTCGATGCAGATATAAAGAGATATATATATAGATGTGGCTCGATGCAGATATATAGAGAGATGTAGAAAGATGTGGCACAAAACAGATATATAGAGAGATTGTATATAGATGAATCTCGATTCAGATATATAAAGAGATGTAGATAGATGTAGCTCGATGCAGATATATAGAGAGATTGTAGATAGATGTAGCTCGATGCAGATATAGAGAGATTGTAGATAGACGAAGCACGATTCAGATATATAAAGAGATGTACATAGATATAGCTCGATGCAGATATATAGAGAGATTGTAGATAGATGTAGCTCGATGCTGATACATAGAGAGATTGTAGTTAGATGTAGCGCGATGCAGATATATGGAGAGATTGTAGATAGATTTAGCTCCAAGTAGATATAGGGAGATATTGTAGATAGATGTATCTCGATGCAGATATATGGAGAGATTGTAGATAGGTGTAGCTCGATGCAGATATATGTAGAGATGTTAGATAGATGTAGCTCGACGCAGATATATGGAGAGATTGGAGAGATTAGTAGCTCGATGCAGATATATGGAGAGACTGTAGATAGATGGAGCTCGATGCAGATATATAGAGAGATGTAGATAGATGTAGCTCGATGCAGATATATAGGGAGGATGAAGATAGATGAAACTCGATGCAGATATATAGAGAGATGTAGATAGATGTAGCACGATGCAGATATTTAGAGAGATTGTAGATAGATGTAGCTGGATGCAGATATATAGAGAGATGTAGATAGATGTTGCTCGATGCAGATATATAGTGAGATTGTAGATAGATGTAGCTCGACACAGATATATAGAGAGATTGTAGATAGATGAAGCTCGATTGAGATATATAAAGAGATGTAGATAGATGAAACTCGATGCACATAGATAGAGAGATTGTAGATAGATGTAGCTCGATGCAGATATATAGAGAGATTGAAGATAGATGTAGCCAGATGCAGATATATAGAGAGATTGTAGATAGTTGTAATTCGATGCAGATATATAGAGAGATGTAGATCGATGCAGATTTATAGAGAGATGTAGACAGATGCAGCCCGATGAAAATATATAGAGAGATTGTAGACAGATGTAGCTCGATGCAGATATATAGAGAGATGTAGATAGATGTACCTCGATGCAGATATATAGACAGATTGTATGTAGATGTAGCTCGATGCAGATATAAAGAGAGATTGTATATAGATGAAGCTCGATTCAGATATATAAAGTGAGGTAGATAGATGTTGCTCGATGCAGATATATAGAGAGGTTGTAGATAGATGTTACTCGATACAGATATATAGAGTGATGTAGATAGATGTAGCTCGTTGCAGATATATACAGACATGTAGACAGATGTAGCCCGATGCAGATGTATAGAGAGATTGTAGACAGATGTAGCTCGATGTAGATATATAGAGAGATTATAGATAGAAAAAGCACGATTCAGATATATAAAGAGATGTAGATAGATGTAGCTGGATGCAGATATATAGCGAGATTGTAGATAGATGAAGAACGATTCAGAGATATAAAGATATGTAGATAGATGTAACTCGATACAGATATATAGAGAGGTTGTAGATAGATGTAACTCGATGCAGATATATAGAGAGATGTAGACAGATGTAGTTCGATGCAGATATACACAGACATTGTAGAGAGATGAAGATATATGTAGCCCGATGCAGATATATAGAGAGATTGTAGAAAGATGTAGCTCGATGCCGATATATAGAGAGATGTAGACAGATGTGGCTCGATGCAGATATATAGGGTGTTTGCAGATAGATCTAGCTCGATGCAGATATATAGAGAGATGTAGATAGATGTAGCTCGATGCGGATATATAGAGAGATTGTAGATAGATGTAGCTCGATGCAGATATATAGAGAGTTGTAGATACATGTTGCTCGATGCAGATATAAAGAGAAATTCTAGATAGATGTAGGTCGATGCAGATATAAATCAAGATGTTGATAGATGAAGCTCGATGCAGATATATAGAGAGATGCAGATAGATGTAGCTCGATGCAGATATATAGGGAGATGTAGATAGATGTAGCTCGATGCAGATATATGGACAGATTCTAGATAGATGTAGATCGATGCAGATATATAGAGAGATTGTAGATAGATGTAGGTCGATGCAAATATATAGAGGCAAGTAGATAGATGTAGCCCGATGCAGATATATAGAGAGATTGTAGATAAATGTAGCTCGAAGCAGATATATAGAGAGATGTGGATAGATGTAGCTCCATGCAGATATATAGAGAGATTGTAGATAGTTGAAGCTCGATTCAGATATATAAAGAGATGTAGATAGATGTAGTTCCATCCAAATATATTGAGAGGTTGTAGATAGATGTAACTCGATGCAGATAGATAGAGAGATGCAGATAGATGTAGCTCGTTGCAGATATATAGAGACATATACACAGATGTAGCCCGATGCAGATATACAAAGAGATTGTAGACAGATGTAACACGATGCAGATATACAGAGAGATGTAGACAGATGTAGCACGATGCAGATCTATAGAGAGATGTAGTTAGATGTAGCACGATGCAGATATATGGTGAGATGTAGATAGATGTAACTCGATGCAGATATATAGAGAGGTTGTAGATCGATGTCTCTCGATGCAGATATATGGAGAGAATGTAGTTAGATGTTGCGCGATGCAGATATATGGAGAGATTGTAGATAGGTTTAGCTCGAAGCAGATGTATGGAGAGATTGTAGATAGATGTAGCTCGATGCAGATATATGGAGAGATTGTAGATAGATGTAGCTCGATGAAGATATATGGAGAGATGGTGGATAGCTTTAGCTCCATGCAGATATATAGACAGATGTTGCTCGATGCAGATATATACAGAGACTGTAGATAGAGGTAGCTCGATGCACATATATAGACAGTTGTAGATAGATGTAGCTCGATGCAGATATATAGAGAGATTATGGATAGATGTTGCTCGACGCAGATATATGGAGAGATTGTAGATAGATAAAGCTCGATACAGATATATAGAGAGATTGTAGATAGATGGAGCTCGATGCAGATATATAGAGAGGTTGTAGATAGGTGTAGCTCGCTGCAAATAAATAGAGAGATTGTAAATAGATGTAGCTCGATGCAGTTATGTAGAGAGATTGTAGATAGATGTAGCTCGAAGCAGATATATAGAGAGATGTAGATAGATGTAGCTCCATGCAGATATATAGAGAGATTGTAGATAGATGTAGCTCGATGCAGATATATAGAGAGATTGTAGATAGATGTAGCTCGATGCAGATATTTAGAGAGATGGAGATAGTTGTAGCTCGATGCAGATATATAGAGAGGATGTAGATAGATGTAACTCGATGCAGATATATAGAGATATGTTGATAGATGTGGCTCGATGCAGATATATAGAGAGATGTCGATAGATGAAGCTCGATGCAGATATATACAGAGGATTTAGATAGATGTAACTCGATGCAGATATATAGAGAGATGTAGATAGATGTAGCTCGATGCAGTTATATAGAGAGATTGTAGATAGATGTAGCTCGATACAGATATATAGAGAGATTGTAGATAGATGAAGCTCGATTCAGATATATAAAGAGATGTAGATAGCTGTAACTAGATGCAGATTGATAGAGAGATTGTAGATAGATGAAGCTTGATGCAGATATATAGAGAGATGTAGATAGATTTAGCCCGATGCAGATAGATAGAGAGATTGTAGACAGATGTAGCTCGATGCAGAAATATAGAGAGATGCAGATAGCTATACCTCGATGCAGATATATAGAGAGATATAGATAGATGTAGCTCGATGCAGATATATAAAGAGATGTAGATAGATGTAGCTCGATGCAGATATATAGAGAGATTGTAGATAGATGTAGCTCGATGCAGATATATAGAGAGATATAGATAGATGTAGCTCGATGCAGATATATAAAGATATGTAGATAGATGTAACTCGATACAGATATATAGAGAGGTTCTAGATAGATGTAACTCGATGCAGATATATAGAGAGATGTAGACAGATGTAGCTCGATGCAGATATATGGAGAGATGTAGACAGATGTAGCTCAATGCAGATATGTAGAGAGATGAAGATATATGTAGCCCGATGCAGATATATAGAGAGATTGTAGAAAGATGTAGCTCGATGCCGATATATAGAGAGATGTAGACAGATGTGGCTCGATGCAGATATATAGGGTGTTTGCAGATAGATATAGCTCGATGCAGATATATAGAGAGATGTAGATAGATGTAGCTCGATGCGGATATATAGAGAGATTGTAGATAGATGTAGCTCGATGCAGATATATAGAGAGATGTAGATACATGTTGCTCGATGCAGATATAAAGAGAAATTCTAGATAGATGTAGGTCGATGCAGATATAAATCAAGATGTTGATAGATGAAGCTCGATGCAGATATATAGAGAGATGCAGATAGATGTAGCTCGATGCAGATATATAGGGAGATGTAGATAGATGTAGCTCGATGCAGATATATGGACAGATTCTAGATAGATGTAGATCGATGCAGAGATATAGAGAGATTGTAGATAGATGTAGGTCGATGCAAATATATAGAGCCAAGTAGATAGATGTAGCCCGATGCAGATATATAGAGAGATTGTAGATAAATGTAGCTCGAAGCAGATATATAGAGAGATGTGGATAGATGTAGCTCCATGCAGATATGTAGAGAGATTGTAGATAGATGTTGCTCGATGCAGATATATAGAGAGATTGTAGATAGATGTAGCTCGATGTAGATATATAGAGAGATATAGGTAGATGTAGCCGGATGCAGATATATAGAGCGATGTAGATAGACGTAGCTCGATGCTTATATATAGAGAGATTGTAGATAGATGTAGCTCGGTGCAGATATATAGAGAGATTGTAGATAGATGTAGCTCGATGCAGATATATAGAGAGATTGTAGATAGTTGAAGCTCGATTCAGATATATAAAGAGATGTAGATAGATGTAGTTCCATCCAAATATATTGAGAGGTTGTAGATAGATGTAGCTCGAAGCAGATATATAGAGAGATGTAGATAGATGTAGCACGATGCAGATATTTAGAGAGATTGTAGATAGATGTAGCTCGATGCAGATATATAGAGATTTGTAGATAGATGTTGCTCGATGCAGATATATAGTGAGATTGTAGATAGATGTAGCTCGACACAGATATATAGTGAGATTGTAGCTAGATGAAGCTCGATTCAGATATATAAAGAGATGTAGATAGATGAAACTCGATGCACATAGATAGAGAGATTGTAGATAGATGTAGCTCGATGCAGATATATAGCGAGATTGAAGATAGATGTAATTCGATGCAGATATATAGAGAGATGTAGATCGATGCAGATTTATAGAGAGATGTAGACAGATGCAGCCCGATGAAAATATATAGAGAGATTGTAGACAGATGTAGCTCGATGCAGATATATAGAGAGATGAAGACAGGCGTTGGTCGATGCAGATATATAGAGAGATATTAGATAGATGTAGCTCGATGCAGATATATAGAGAGATTGTAGATAGATGAAGCACAATTAAGATATATAAAGAGATGTAGATAGATGTTGCTCGATGCAGATATATAGAGAGGTTGTAGATAGATGTAACTCGATGCAGATAGATAGAGAGATGTAGATAGATTTAGCTGGATGCAGATATATAGAGAGATTGTAGTCAGATGTAGCTCGATGCAGATATATAGAGAGATTTAGATAGATGTAGCTCGATGCAGATATATAGAGAGATGTAGATTGACTTGGCCCTATGCAGATATATAGAGAGATGGTAGATAGATTTAGCTCGATGCAGATATATAGAGAGATTGTAGATAGATGTAGCTCGAAGCAGATATAAAGAGATATATATATATAGATGTAGCTCGATGCAGATATATAGAGAGATGTAGATAGATGTACCTCGATGCAGATATATAGACAGATTGTATGTAGATGTAGCTCGATGCAGATATAAAGAGAGATTGTATATAGATGAAGCTCGATTCAGATATATAAAGTGATGTAGATAGATGTTGCTCGATGCAGATATATAGAGAGGTTGTAGATAGATGTTACTCGATACAGATATATAGAGTGATGTAGATAGATGTAGCTCGTTGCAGATATATACAGCCATGTAGACAGATGTAGCCCGATGCAGATGTATAGAGAGATTGTAGACAGATGTAGCTCGATGTAGATATATAGAGAGATTATAGATAGAAAAAGCACGATTCAGATATATAAAGAGATGTAGATAGATGTAGCTGGATGCAGATATATAGCGAGATTGTAGATAGATGAAGCACGATTCAGAGATATAAAGATATGTAGATAGATGTAACTCGATACAGATATATAGAGAGGTTGTAGATAGATGTAACTCGATGCAGATATATAGAGAGATGTAGATAGATGTAGTTCGATACAGATATACAGAGACATTGTACATTGATGTAGCTCGATGCAGATATATGGAGAGATGTAGACAGATGTAGCTCAATGCAGATATGTAGAGAGATGTAGACATATGTAGCCCGATGCAGATATATAGAGAGATTGTAGAAAGATGTAGCTCGATGCTGATATATAGAGAGATGTAGACAGATGTGGCTCGAGGCAGATATATAGGGTGTTTGCAGATAGATCTAGCTCGATGCAGATATATAGAGAGATGTAGATAGATGTAGCTCGATGCGGATATATAGAAAGATTGTAGATAGATGTAGCTCGATGCAGATATTTAGAGAGATGTAGATACATGATGCTCGATGCAGATATAAAGAGAGATTCTAGATAGATGTAGGTCGATGCAGATATAAATCAAGATGTTGATAGATGAAGCTCGATGCAGATATATAGAGAGATATAGAGAGATGCAGATTGATGTAGCTCGATGCAGATATATAGGGAGATGTAGATAGATGTAGCTCAATGCAGATATATGGACAGATTCTAGATAGATGTAGATCGATGCTTCTATATAGAGAGATTGTAGATAGATGTAGCTCGGTGCAGATATATAGAGAGATTGTAGATAGATGTAGCTCGATGCAGATATATAGAGAGATTGTAGATAGTTGAAGCTCGATTCATTTATATAAAGAGATGTAGATAGATGTAGTTCCATCCAAATATATTTAGAGGTTGTAGATAGATGTAACTCGATGCAGATAGATAGAGAGATGCAGATAGATGTAGCTCGTTGCAGATATATAGAGACATATACACAGATGTAGCCCGATGCAGATATACAAAGAGATTGTAGACAGATGTAACACGATGCAAATATACAGAGAGATGTAGACAGATGTAGCACGATGCAGATCTATAGAGAGATGTAGTTAGATGTAGCACGATGCAGATATATGGTGAGATGTAGATAGATGTAACTCGATGCAGATATATAGAGAGGTTGTTGATAGATGTCTCTCGATGCAGATATATGGAGAGAATGTAGTTAGATGTTGCGCGATGCAGATATATGGAGAGATTGTAGATAGGTTTAGCTCGAAGGAGATGTATGGAGAGATTGTAGATAGATGTAGCTCGATGCAGATATATGGAGAGATTGTAGATAGATGTAGCTCGATGAAGATATATGGAGAGATGGTGGATAGCTTTAGCTCCATGCAGATATATAGACAGATGTTGCTCGATGCAGATACTGTAGATAGAGGTAGCTCGATGCACATATATAGACAGTTGTAGGTAGATGTAGCTCGATGCAGATATACAGAGAGATATAGATAGATGTAGCTCGATGCAGATATATTGAGAGATTTAAATAGATGTAGCTCGATGCATATATATAGAGAGATTGTAGATAGATGTAGCTCGGTGCAGATATATAGAGAGATTGTAGATAGATGTAGCTCGATGCAGATATATAGAGAGATTGTAGATAGTTGAAGCTCGATTCAGATATATAAAGAGATGTAGATAGATGTAGTTCCATCCAAATATATTGAGAGGTTGTAGATAGATGTAGCTCGAAGCAGATATATAGAGAGATGTAGATAGATGTAGCTCCATGCAGATATATAGAGAGATGTAGATAAATGCAGCTCGATGCAGATATATAGAGACATTGTTGATAGATGTAGCTCGATGCAGATATATAGGGAGATTGAAGATAGATGAAGCTCGATGCCGATATATAGAGAGATTATCGATAAATGAAACACGATTCAGATATATCAAGATATGTTGATAGATGTAGCTGGATGCAGATATATAGAGAGATTGTAGATAGATGAAGCACGATTCAGATATATAAAGAGATGTAGATAGATGTAGAACGATAAAGATATATAGAGAGGTTGTAGATAGATGTAACTCGATGCAGATATATAGAGAGATGTAGATAGATGTAGCTCGATGCAGATTTTTTGGAGAGATTCTAGATAGATGTAGCCCGATGCAGATATATAGAGAGATATAGATAGATGTAGCTCGATGCAGATATATAGAGAAATGTAGATAGATGTAGCTCAATTCAGATATATAGAGACATTGTAGATAGATGTAGCTGGATGCAGATATATAGAGAGATTGCAGATAGATGAAGCACGATTCAGATATATAAAGAGATGTAGATAGATGTAGCTCGATGCAGATATATAGAGAGGTTGTAGATAGATGTAACTCGATGCAGATATATAGAGAGATTGTAGACAGATGAGGTTGTAGATAGATGTAACTCGATGCAGATATATAGAGAGATTGTAGACAGATGTAGCACGATGCAGATATATAGAGAGATGTAGACTTATGTATCTCGATGCAGATATATAGAGAGATTGTAGATAGATGTAGTTCGATGCAGATATATAGAGAGATGTAGACTTATGTATCTCGATGCAGATATATAGAGATATTGTAGATAGATGTAGCTCGATGCAGATATATAGAGACAAGTAGATAGATGTAGCTCGAAGAAGATATATAGAGAGATTGTAGATAGATGTCGCTCGATGCAGATATATAGAGAGATTGTAGATAGATTAAGCTCGATGCAGATATATGGATAGATTGTAGATAGATGTAGCTCGACGCAGATATATGGAGAGATTTAAGATAGATGCAGCTCGATGCAGATATATGGAGAGATTGTAGATAGATATATCTCGATGCAGACATGTGGAGAGATTGTAGATAGATGTACCTCAATGCAGATCTATACAGAGATGTAGATAGATGTAGCACGATGCAGATATATGAAGAGATGTAGATAGATATAGCTGGATGCAGATATATGGAGAGATTGTAGATAGATGTCTCTCGATGAAGATATATGGAGAGATTGTAGATAGGTTCAGCTCGAAGCAGATATATGGAGAGATTGTAGATAGATTTAGCTCGATGCAGATATATGGAGAGATTGTAGATAGATGTAGCTCGATGCAGATATATGCAGAGCTAGTCGATAGATGTAGCTCGACGCAGATATATGGAAAGATTGGAGAAGGATGTAGCTCGATGCAGATATATGGAGAGATTGTAGATAGATGTCGCTCGATGCAGATATATAGAGAGATTGTAGATAGATATATCTCGATGCAGACATGTGGAGAGATTGTAGATAGATGTAGCTCGATGCAGATATATGGATAGATTGTAGATAGATGTAGCTCGACGCAGATATATGGAGAGATTTAAGATAGATGCAGCTCGATGCAGATATATGGAGAGATTGTAGATAGATATACCTCGATGCAGATATATGGATAGATTGTAGATAGATGTGGCTCGACGCATATATATGGAGAGATTGGAGATAGATGCAGCTCGATGCAGATATATAGAGAGCTGTAGATAGATGTACCTCAATGCAGATCTATACAGAGATGTAGATAGATGTAGCACGATGCAGATATATGAAGAGATGTAGATAGATATAGCTGGATGCAGATATATGGAGAGATTGTAGATAGATGTCTCTCGATGAAGATATATGGAGAGATTGTAGATAGGTTCAGCTCGAAGCAGATATATGGAGAGATTGTAGATAGATTTAGCTCGATGCAGATATATGGAGAGATTGTAGATAGATGTAGCTCGATGCAGATATATGCAGAGCTAGTCGATAGATGTAGCTCGACGCAGATATATGGAAAGATTGGAGAAGGATGTAGCTCGATGCAGATATATGGAGAGATTGTAGAGAGATGTAGGTCGATGCAGATATATAGTCAGATGTAGCTCGATGCATATATATATAGAGAGATTGAAGATAGATTTACCTCGATGCAGATATATAGAGAGATGTGGATAGATGTAGCTCGATGCACATATATAGAGAGATTGTTGATAGATGTAGCTCGATTCAGATATATAAAGAGATGGAGATAGATGTAGCTCGATGCAGATATATAGAGAGGTTGTAGATAGATATAGCTCGATGCAGATATATAGAGATATTGCAGATAGATGTAGCTCGATGCAGATATATAGAGAGATTGTAGATCGAAGAAGCTCGATGCAGCTATAGAAATAGATGTAGATAGATGTAGCTCGATGTAGATATATCGAGAGGTTGTAGATAGATGAAACTCGATGCAGATATATAGAGAGATTTAGATAGATGTAGCTCGATGCAGATATATAGAGAGATTCTAGACAGATATATCCTGATGCAGACATATAGAGAGATATAGATAGATTTTGCTCGATGCTAATATATAGAGAGATGCAGATAGATGTAGCTCGATGCAGATATATAGAGACATTGTAGATAGATGTAGCTCGATGCAGATATATAGGGAGATTCTAGATAGATGTAGCTCGATGCAGATATATTAAGAGATTGTAGATAGAAGAAGCACGATTCAGATATATAAAGAGATGCAGATAGATGTAGCTCGAAGCAGATATATAGAGAGGTTGTAGATAGATGTAACACGATGCAGATATATAGAGAGATGTAGATCGATGTAGCTCGATGCAGATATATGGAGAGATGTAGATAGATGTAGCTCGATGCAGATATATGGAGAGATTGTAGATAGATGTATCTCGATGCAGATATATGGAGAGATTGTAGTTAGATGTAGCGCGATGCAGATATATAGAGAGATTGTAGATTGGTTTAGCTCGAAGCAGATATATGGAGAGATTGTAGATAGATGTAGCTCGATGCAGATATATGGAGAGCTGGTAGATAGATGTAGCTCGTCGCAGATATATGGAGAGATTGGAGAAGGATGTAGCTCGATGCAGATATATGGAGAGATTGTAGATAGATGTAGGTCGATGCAGATATATAGACAGATGTTGCTCGATGCAGATATATAGAGAGATTGTAGATAGATTTAGCTCTATGCGGATATATAGAGAGATGTAGATAGATGTGGCTCGATGCACATATATAGAGAGATTGTTGATAGATGTAGCTCGGTTCAGATATATAAAGAGATGTAGATAGATGTAGCTCGATGCAGATATATAGGGAGGTTGTAGATAGATATAGCTCGATGCAGATATATAGAGAGATTGAAGATAGATGTAACTCGACGCAGATATATAGAGAGATTGTAGATGGAAGAAGCTCGATACAGCTTTAGAAAGAGATGTAGATAGATGTAGCTGGATGCAGATATATAGAGAGGTTGTAGATAGATGTAACTCGATGCAGATATATAGAGAGATGTAGATAGATGTAGCTCGATGCAGATATATAGAGAGATTGTAGATAGGTGTATCCCGATGCAGATATATAGAGAGATATCTATAGATGTAGCTCGATGCTAATATATAGAGAGATGTAGATAGATGTAGCTCGATGCAGATATATAGAGACATTGTAGATAGATGTAGCTCGATGCAGATATATAGGGAGATTCTAGATAGATGTAGCTGGATGCAGATATATAGAGAGATTATAGATAGATGAAGCACGATTCAGATATATAAAGAGATGTAGATAGATGTAACTCGATGCAGATATATAGAGAGGTTGTAGATAGATGTAACTCGATGTAGATATATTGAGAGATGTAGATAGATGTAGCTCGATGCAGATATATAGCGAGATGTAGATAGATGTAGCTCGATGCAGATATATAGAGAGATTGTAGATAGATGTAGTTCGATGAAGATATAGAGAGATTGTAGATAGATGAAGATATAAAGAGAGATGTTGATAGGTGAAGCTCGATGCAGATATATAGAGAGATGCAGATAGATGTAGCTCGATGCAGATATATAGGGAGATGTAGAAAGATGTAGCTCGATGCAGATATACAGACAGATTGTAGATTCATGTAGCTCGATGCAGATATATAGAGAGATTGTAGATAGATCTAGCTCGAAGCAGATATATAGAGAGATGTAGATAGATGTAGCTCCATGCAGATATATTGAGAGATTGTAGATAGATGTAGCTCGGTGCAGATATATAGAGAGATTGTAGATAGATGTAGCTCGATGCAGATATATAGAGAGATATAGATAGATGTAGCTCGATGCAGATATATAGAGAGATGTAGATAGATGTAGCTCGATGCATATATATAGAGAGATTGTAGATAGATGTAGCTCGGTGCAGATATATAGCTAGATTGCAGATAGATGTAGCTCGTTGCAGATATATAGAGAGATTGTGGATAGATGAAGCTCGATTCAGATATATAAAGAGATGTAGATAGATGTAGTTCCATCCAGATATATAGGGAGGTTGTCGATAGATGTAACTCGATGCAGATATATAGAGAGATGCAGATAGATGTAGCTCGTTGCAGATATATAGAGACATATAGACAGATGTAGCCCGATGTAGATATATAGAGAGATTGTAGACAGATGTACCTCGATGCAGATATATAGAGAGATGTAGACAGATGTAGCTCGATGCAGATATAAAGAGAGATTGTAGATAGATGTAGCTCGATGCAGATATATAGAGAGATTGTAGATAGATGTAGCTCGATGCAGATATATGGAGAGATTGTAGATAGATGTAGCTCGATGCAGATATATGGAAGGATTGTAGATAGATGTAGCTCGACTCAGATATATGGAGAGATTGGAGATAGATTTAGCTCGATGCAGATATATGGAGAGATTGTAGATATATGTACCTCGATGCAGATATATAGAGAGCTGTAGATAGATGTAGCTCGATGCAGATCTATAGAGAGATGTTGATAGATGTAGCACGATGCAGATATATGGAGAGATGTAGATAGATGTAGCTAGATGCAGATATATGGAGAGATTGTAGATAGATGTCTCTCGATGCAGATATATGGAGAGAATGTAGTTAGATGTAGCGCGATGCAGATATATGGAGAGATTGTAGATAGGATCAGCTATAAGCAGATATATGGAGAGATTGTAGATAGATGTAGCTCGATGCAGACATATGGAGAGATTGTAGATAGATGTAGCTCGATGCAGATATATGGAGAGATGGTAGATAGATGTAGCTCGATGCAGATATATGAACAGATGTAGCTCGATGCAGATATATAGAGAGATTGTAGATAGATGTAGCTCGATGCAGATATATAGAGAGATTGTAGACAGATGTAGCTCGATGCAGATATATAGAGAGATTGTAGATAGATGTAGCTCGATGCAGATATATAGAGAGATTGTAGATTGATGTAGCTCGATGCAGATATATAGAGAGATGTAGATAGATGTAGCTCGATGCAGATATATAGAGTGATTGTAGATAGATGTTGCTCGATGCAGATATAGAGAGATTATAGATAGATGTAGCTCGATGCAGATATATAGAGAGATGTTGATTGATTGAGCTCGATGCAGATATGTAGAGAGATGCAGATAGATGTAGCTCGATGCAGATGTATAGAGAGATTGTAGATAGATGTAGCTCGATGCAGATATAAAGAGAGATATATATAGATGTAGCTCGATGCAGATATATAGAGAGATGTCGAGAGATGTAGGTCGATACAGATATATAGAGAGATATAGATAGATGTAGCTCGATGCAAATCTATAGAGAGATTGTAGATAGATGTAGCTCGGTGCAGATATATAGAGAGATTGTAGATAGATGTAGCTCGATGCAGATATATAGAGAGATGTAGAGATGTAGTTCCATTCAGATATATAGAGAGGTTGTAGATATTTGTAACTCGATGCAGATATACAGGGAGATGCAGATAGATGTAGCTCGTTGCAGATATATAGAGAGATGTAGACAGATGTAGCTCGATGGAGATATATAGAGAGATTGTATATAGATGTAGCTCGATGCAGATATATAGAGAGATTGTAGATAGATTCCAACCCACCCCTCTGAAGGTCTTTGAATTGCGCGTATATTAATATCAACCAACGCATGGTATATATTTAAATAATACACTTGTGGGATATGTGTGACTAAACCCGACATTCGGTTTCAAAAAGTTGATTTAATCGTGCCTATATATTTTGTAAATATTTTCACTAACTAACTATATATATTTAATTCCAACCCACCCACGTAAAGGTCTTTCAATTGCGCGTATATTAAAAATAATTAACACATGATATATATCCAAATACGCCGAAGTGACATAATTGATTAAACCCGACATTCGGCTAAACAAAACAGAGGTTGGTGGAGGGTCCGTTTCTGGTTAGATCAATATTATAATAAACGATATGTATATACTTAATTCCAACCCAACCCTCTGAAGGTCTTTGAATTGCGCGTATATTAATATCAACCAACGCATGGTATCTATTTAAATAATACACTTGTGGGATATATGTGACTAAACCCGACATTCGGTTTGAAAAAGCTGACTAAAATCGCGCCTATATATTTTGTAAATATTTTCACTAAATATGTATATACATTTTATTCCAACACAACCTCGTGTAGGTCTTTCAATTGCTCATAGATTAATAGCAACTAATACTTGGTATCTATTTAAATACGCTTGTGGGATATATGTGACTTATACCATATTACTATAATGGTCATTAGGAAGCGGGCTTCATACAATGTCGGAAATGTCGACTTTTCACATTTCCGACATTCATATAGCCGAGCCATTCTTTCACTGCTTTTTTGACAATATTGTCACTAAATGTATTTAGATTTAATATCGCAACCCACCCACGGGAAGGTCTTTACATTGCGCGTATAATGACACCAACTAACACATCGTATCTATATAAATACTCCTATGAGGACTATCAGACTAAACGCGACAGTAGGCTTCACATTTATGACCAAAATCGCTCCGGGATATTTTGTCAATATTTTCACTAAATATGTATATATATTTAATTCCAACACATCTACGTGTAGGTTTCTAAATTGCGCGTATAATAATACCTACTAACACACGCTATCTATTAAAATACTTCGAGGCGACCTATATGACTAAAACCGACATTTGGCTTTTTAAAGCCCACACAATTCGCGCCTGTATTTTTTGTCAATAATTTGAATAACTATATATATATATTTAATTCCAACCCACCCCTCTGAAGATCTTTGAATTGCGCGTATAATAATGCCTACTAACAACTGGTTGCTATTCAGATACGTCTAATGCACCTATCTGACTAATCCCGACATTCAGTTTCAAAAAGCCGACTAAAATCTTGCCTATATATTTTGTCAATATTTTCACTAAATATGTATACATTTAATTCCAACACAACCTCGTGTAGGTCTTTCAATTGCTCATAGATTAATAGCAACTAATACTTGGTATCTATTTAAATACGCTTGTGGGATATATGTGACTTATACCATATTACTATAATGGTCATTAGGAAGCGGGCTTCATACAATGTCGGAAATGTCGACTTTTCACGACATTTCCGACATTCATATAGCCGAGCCATTCTTTCACTGCTTTTTTGACAATATTGTCACTAAATGTATTTAGATTTAATATCGCAACCCACCCACGGGAAGGTCTTTACATTGCGCGTATAATGACACCAACTGACACATCGTATCTATATAAATACTCCTATGAGGACTATCTGACTAAACGCGACAGTGGGCTTCACATTTATGACCAAAATTGCTCCGGGATGTTTTGTCAATATTTTCACTAAATATGTATATATATTTAATTCCAACACATCTACGTGTAGGTTTCTAAATTGCGCGTATAATAATACCTACTAACACACGCTATCTATTAAAATACTTCGAGGCGACCTATATGACTAAAACCGACATTTGGCTTTTAAAAGCAATTCGCGCCTGTATTTTTTGTCAATAATTTAAATAACTATTTATATATATTTAATTTGAACCCACCCCCGTGAAAGTCTTTAAATTGCGCATTTACTAATATAAAATAACACGTATTATCTATTCAAATACACACGTGGTACCTATGTTACTAAACCCGACAATCGGCCTGAAAATGATGACCAAAATGGCGCCTAAATTTTTGATAATATTTTCACGAAATATTAAGATATTTTATATTTGACCCCGCCGTTGGAAAGGTCTTTTAATTGCGCATTTACCAATATAAAATAACAGGTATTATCTATTCAAATACACACGTGGGTTCCATGTTACTAAACCCGACAATCGGCCTGAAAATGCTGACCAAAATGGCGCAGAAATTTTGGATAATATTTTCACTAAATATTAAGATAATTTAAATTTGACCCCACCGTTGGAAAGGTATTTTAATTGCGCATGTTGTGGTTCCTACTAACACGTAATATCTATCCAAATGTGCTTGCTGTACATATTTGAATAATACGCGCAAATGCAACCCGACATTTGGCTTCTAAAAGCCGACAAAAATCGGGGCTGTATTTTTTGTCAATTATTTCAATATCTACATATCTATATTTAATTCCAACCCACCCCCGTGAAGGTCTTTAAATTGCGCATTTATCAATATAAAATAACACGTAATATCTATTCAAATACACACGTGGGATCTATATTACTAAACCCTACAATAGGCCTGAAAATGCTGACCAAAATTGGCGCCAAAATTTTGGATAATATTTTCACGAAATATTAAGATATTTTATATTTGACCCCACCGTTGGAAAGGTCTTTTAATTGCGCATTTACCAATATAAAATAACACGTAATATCTATTCGAATACACACGTGGGACCTATGTTACTAAACCCAACAATCGGCCTGAAAATGCTGACCAAAATGGCGCCAAAATTTTGGATAATATTTTCACGAAATATTAAGATATTTTATATTTGACCCCACCGTTGGAAAGGTCTTTTAATTGCGCATTTACTAACATAACATAACACGTAATATCTATTCAAATACACACGTGGAACCTATATTACTAAACCCGACAATCGGCCTGAAAATCCTGACCAAAATGGCGCCGAAATTTTGGACAATATTTTCACTAAATATTAAGATATTTTTAATTTGACTCCACCGTTGGAAAGGTCTTTTAATTGCGCGTTTACCAATATTAAATAATACGTGATATCTATTAAAATACACACGTGGGACTCCTGACTCTAAACCCGACAATCGGCCTGAAAATGCGGACCAAAATAGCGCTTACATTTTGGATCATATTCTCACTAAATATTGAGATATTTTCAATTTGACCCCACCGTTGGAAAGGTCTTTCAATTGCGCGTTTATCAATATAAAATAACACGTGATATCTCTTCAAATACACACGTGGGACCTATGTTACTAGCCCGCCCTGACAAGGGAACAAGGATGGGAACGAGGCTTCTTGGCCAAAAGCACCGATTTTTCTCATATTTCAAAATACGATAGTTTTACCAAATATATATATATTTTCAAACCGAACAGACCAACTGACGGAGCATCGAAATCCGCTTGCTTTGATATATATACCGATCTATTATGTCAATAAATGTTAAAATAGTCAGTATTTGAAAAGCTCTGCTTTTTTAAAAAAGCTCGGACAATGTCGGACGATGTCCGATTTTCTAGTTTTTTTAGTATAACTCAAACAGTTGTGATCTGATTGAAGATATGTTTGCACCATTGGATAGGTAATTAAATTCCCGATATGACCTGAAATGAAAATGTCTCATTCATTCATATCCCGTCGGACGGAGTCCGACTGAGGCGATCTGCACCCCGCTCCCCCCTTGACGATGTGTAAATAATGTTGACATCCGATTGATTTTTAAAAAATTTTCAAATAATAATAACTAAGCCAAACTCGGCACACACACTAAGTGGACCCTGCTCTATAAAACTGTCGATTTATTTTTTTAAAATAAATTTTAGTTTTAAAAATATATTTTGTCAAAAACATCCACTTAAGCGAAAAATCAAGCCGAAGCCGCATCCATTCTTTGGACAACGCTGTTGAGGACTTGTTGTGGTGGGAACAGTTGTTTCCTTCGCTGGTCAACATTCATACGTATACTCCCACTGAAGCTACTACGCGTGGTGGCGGGGTCACATTTGCTACCTGTTCATCCACGTATTGTTTCATCCCATCATTCGCAGTAGTAACATAGTTTTTGATAAACGCAATCGACGTACCAGAGTCTTTGATTACCCCAACTTCACTGATCACGGCCAGGTTTTGCGCGACTGCGCCTCGCAGTCTCAGCACAACATCGTTGATGTCCACTTTAGACGTTTTAAGGTTTCCAGTTTCATCTTGGAAAATCACAAGCTCTCCCGGGTCAACGTCAACAACAACCTGACTGGTAAACTCAGTCAAATCCGCTTTGGTGGCAAACCTGGTCAAATCCACATCGGCGCCGCGTCGTCGCGCGGTTGAACTTCCGTAAATGTTAATAGGCATTTGTATACTAGCACGTGTACTTTAATGTAAACTCAACAAGCGTTTGCGGGGTTGGTGAACGCTCTAGTGCATGCAACTCTTCAGCAACTAGATGACCGCATATTGGCCCGTCCAGCTGAGTTTGCAACGGCAGCGTTGAATACAACTGGTTGGTAAACTACATTGTCCGCCTCGGGTTAAATAATCAACAACTTCAATCGGTGGTGCAAGCCCGTACGAGTCAAAATACAAAAGGTGTCGAGGTTTTATCACGTATACAGCTCAATGAGTTTCAGGTCATGTTATCAAATCCAGCTTAACAATTCAGGTTTCCCTTGTGCGCGGAATCGTCGATGCAAGTTCATCCCGCATACAAATACCTCGGAAATGCTTGACTGACTTTGTCATCGCTAGTAAATCAAAATTGGTCAATAGACGCGCGAAAAGCCTCAATGGCGAGTCCACAACCGAAGACCGCTTAAGCTCGGGAGCCTTTGGTTTCCACGCCTTTTCCTTATTTGTCGTCCCCCAAATGCCTTTTTTCAAAACCATTCCAAATGCAGTTCAGACAGTCCCTAACGCAGCTCTTTTGCAACCGCAGGAGCCGCAGCCGTTAACATTGCTGGAATGTCCGCAAGGAATGAAAATATTCCGCCGGATTTTTGCATTTCTGCTACCTCTGACTTCGATAACGCTAATGTCACCGAGATATTCTTTCGTTTGGCCACATTAAGCTGATTCTGTTGCGTTTGAGTTAACCACACGGGGACATTTCCAGTTAACTTTGTCGGAGAAAGCCTCATTGTGACCCCACAATCGTTTTGTATTGCGTTTTGATTTTCACAAGCTGCAGTGGGCTAAGGTCAACTTTTACTTCGTGATAGAACATTATTATTTATAATAAGTTTTCTATAGGTGCGTCAAGTACCCTCATTCGACCACCTGCGCCCGCCAACAAAAGAAACTTATCGGAGAGGATCACAGCAATGCATCTATAATTGGGAATATTGGGGAAATCAGCCAGATCAGTTACACGTGCATGAAAGAAAATGTCGACCACAGACTGCCTGAACAGGTTCAGGTGTTCCAATGCAAAGTAATAAATCCGGTACAACTCACAAAAGTCGTGTTGGGAAATCTGCAGACATGTGTCAACGTTGTAATGTCGGTCCGTGAACGACCACAGCTTATGATATATATGTCTGCAAAGCTAAGCAAATTTTCTTCGGTGGGTTCCTGATGACCGTATCAACCGTAGAGAAACTTCAGACACTCCTAGCCTGTCAAATATAATCGCACTACGGGTTTGATCGTTAGCCCTAGTTCAATCTTGAAACGCCACAAACATGTGTTTTGGTGCGCTGAGGCCATGTTGTGTACTTATTTGCCATGTAAACTGCCCTGAATAGTAATGTTTGTCTTTAAGTCTGTGGTGACCGTGAAAAACAACGTTGACGTGGTTCCATACTCCATAAACGACAACAAACGCGATTCTCTGCTCATTGAAGGGATTAGCGCAGACATCCACAATGCTAACGTTATCAAAACAACATGACCAGCAGCGACGCCAACGTCATGCCAAATTGCATCGATGTTGATACCTTTACGGGTTGACATGACTGTATTTGGCTCCGAAAATAACCTTGCGAATATCTCTGCAAAACCCAAATATATGACTGAGAGGAATCGCACACTAAAACGATAAACGAGTTCCCTTAAGCTGTTGTCGACGCTGTGCAAAGCCAAGGTTAAAATTCAGGTTTACACTTTGCATAGCGGCGCCGCTGACACCAGGTCTGGCTGGCATACCAGCTGGTTGCGGGTCCAGGAAAGCAGCCTGTGTAAATTGATGCTTGCTATACGAGTTATGATCTGCATGTTCGTTTGTGTCTTTAGTAAACATCATAGACGGGCCAGCCTACCTCCCGTTATCGTTGCTGTATCTTGCAAGTCCAATAATCGTTGTGGCAATGTCAGCGTTAACGAGAATTGATTCAATTTTCTCTCCGTCGATGGAATAACGTGTGCTGTCGAACAACGCCATTATGCCATTGTCAACAAATCCATCATTGGCACCGTCGGGATAAGGGTTATTGGTGGCCTGTATCAGTTGTCCTTCAATTTTCAAAAAGGCCTCACATGGAAGAAAATACAGAGACGTGTCCTGCAATTGTAAATCTATTTTTGATGGCCTGAGGTCCCTAGCCTGGTACGAATACTACTGAAAATCTTTGGTGCTGCGATCGACCATCATAGGCGAGTCCATGTCCCACGCGGGGTCGGGTGCATCTTTGAATTGGGCCATGGTGAAACTTTAGTTTCCGTTTATACTTTAATGTTTCGTCTCTACACCTTTTGCGTGACAACCATAATCCGCTTCCAATTACCAGATTTGTAATGACTGAATCAGCTATATGTTGTTGAGCGGCTTCATTGATGATTTTACTGACTGGCGCGGGCATAATTTCTGTCGATCGAAGTGTAATTGCTTTTGGCTCGACCCGTGATGTTCGAGTCACTAATCGTCGTAGTCGATCGCGAATCGAGTGAACCGCCTGCGATCCTAGATTTTTTAACCGATCTGCAGCAACGTTTTGGATGATATCAACGACTCGCATTGCAACTTGTTTAGCAATTGGTGCAGCGCGCGAAGACAACGCCGATAACACTTTGGGTGCTCCTGTGAACAATCACCGAGATCATCATCAAGGCCAATTCCGTAATATGTCGCGTAAACGGATTTTCTAGCGTTTACAACACCCACAGGTCTTTTATGTCCACTTACAACTGTCATTATATTTAAATGTCAGGTTGATCTCCAATGTACAGTTGTATCGGCAAGGTCTCCCCGCGCAGCTCCAACACGTGCCCGTCCTGATCCACAAGGGTAAAACGCAAATGCGTCAACCGACCATTATGCAATGGAAGTTACACAAGCGTCGCGGGAGTAATCGATATCATATCAACGGTGTCCTCATCCGAATAATATATAACCATCTGATAATTGTGTTGAAGCTGATGCTTCATAACTGCCACTGATGGCATCACAGGTCAGATTAAACTGAGCAGTGGTGGTGATCCTGACAATGTCTGGCGCGAAATTGTAACTGGTCATGCACGCAAAATTCCTTTATCCTCTGGAATTATATTGATGTCTTAAGGCCACCCAAGAACTGTTCTTAGCGATGACTGCAGACTCGATCCATATGGCAGAGCTGAGAGTGGGCTCGTGTTCGCGTATGCAAATTTTAGAATCTTTACTGGTCACCAATCTGATTCTTCGTCGGATTTCATTATTTATTGATTCAAGCTCGTATGTGCCAGTGGAAAGTCCAACAACATTTCAGGTTACGCCACCGTCTGACGAAAACACAAATGAGTTATTCGAGGGGAAGCCCCCAAACGGTTGCGATCGAATATTAGGCCAACTGCGATAAACACGCAATGAAGCCAATGCAATCTCGAGTGTGCGAGATACACCTGCGGTGATTGTTGTAGAAAAAGTCACATCGAATTCCGGTTTCGTTGCCGAGATCGTGATCATCAAGGTAACGCACGGGGTTGTATTTGCAACACCACGTTGCAACGCAGCATTGATTTTGCGTAAAACCAAAAGTGTTTCAGAACTCATCATCTGTGTGTTAGTCTTATAAATCATCGATCTCTTCAACAAGTTCATGCATCAGCGAAATGTTTCCGGGTCATTGATGTTGTTCGTGAGCAACCGCTGACAAATCGATGCAGCCTCATTAACGACTTCGGTTGCGTTGTTGCCCGCGTGAACCTACCCCACAAGTGTTTCCAGCCGATCAGCAAGGTCGTGAGGGTCACACATCCCACCAAAGCCTTCTCCTTTGTTTGTTGCTCTTGCGCTTTTCTATTAGCTTTGAATTTAGCAATGTGTTCCATTGCGGATGCAGCTTCGTTTTGGGGTGCAGGCGGTTGTGGTTCGTATACGGGTTTAGGTATTGGTGCTTCATTCTCTGATGGGGAGAGATATTGTTCCGTTTCTGTTTTATATATTCGGTCTATAGCGGCTTTGAAAGTCTTTTTAAAACTACCTAAAGCTGGTGCAACCTGTTTATCACTTAAGGCTCGAAAACCTCAACAAACGTTTCAAACTCAACCCACATAGGATCATTACTGCATAATATGCTTTGTCCAGTCCACTCCTTCTATACCCATGCGGGACAGTTTTCTTTTATATAAGTGTGGCTCCTATTCGCTGGTAGTTTATTATGCTCCAGCATACACTCATTTAGTTGCTTTTCATTAGGTATTAAATGAGCAAACCAAACAGGATTCTTAAAAATTAGCTGCCGTGCTGGTTCTTTAAATTGTTTATCGTTTGGTAGTTTTAACCTTGATTGGTATTCGGGTGGTTCTTGTTGTGGATGATGCATAAGTGCCTCTCCAACATCCGTTTGCAGTTCCTCAAACTGTTGTTGTATTTGCGATAATTGTGCTGGCGCACACCTGATCGGACCAGATCGTTGTTGTGTTCCCATCATTGCGACAGTGGTTTCCGCGACTTTCTTTGTTTGTTCCGCAATTTCCGCAGCCCTGGTCACAATTGCTTTTGTTGGTTTAATCAACGGTGCAAATATTTGTTCGAAGCCCGCTGTGAGATCTTCCCGTGCAGTCTGTCGCGACTGTAACATATCTTGGACACGCTCGAGACCGTCTATAACATAACGAATCAGTTCCTGATGTTCGTGAGCAGCTTGACCGCGCAGCTTCCCATACTCTGTTATGGTATCACTGGTGGAAAGCGGAGCTTTCTTCGGCGAAGCTTTCTCGGTTTTCGACAATTTTATATTTGGTATGGTTTTTAAATTGCTTTATTCAAACCGGCTCGATATTTTCCGGGTCCAGCAGTCAAGTCAATAGGGAGGAAACTATACTGACCGAGGTGGCATTCGCAAACATTTTTCGAAATTCCACCCTCGTGTGGTCAGCGGTACACAGGTTCAATGAATGTTATCATCAACATATTACAGTTGTCTCGGATTACTTTAGGTACGTGTGCGTATCTTTGAGTCAAATAGATCATATCTGTGTTTTTATGTCGGCTTCGGGAAAATACTTGCGCGGGATTGATTTGGTATTCAAGCATTACATCATCGTACACCACAAGATTATTCACTCTTGAATCAAGATCGTCAATAGTAGGCGCCTCGTCGATTGTGCAAAATAAATCAACCGTGGAGTCACCCAAGAACGATGCCTGAAGCGCTTCTGAAAATCCATGAGTACGTTGTAACACGGCTGATCACGTACAACCGATCCCACGTCAGCCATTGTAAAATCATATTCAACAACAGCTGGGTTTTCCCTGAACAGGCCGGACCAATGATTTGTGTGCGAATCAAATTTGGAAACATATCGCCGTGTTTGGACTGTTTCGGTGCTGCCTGCGCGGAAAAGGCAATGACAGAAAAATCTTCAATTTTTCTCGATGTGGAGCTTTTCAAATCTGATTTTTCTCGATGCGGAGCTTTTCAAATCTTTAGCGTCTTCGGTGTCAACAGGGATGTTGTATAATACAATCATGTTTTCATATTGTGTCCGATGCCGCATGAAAAATTAAACTGCGAATCCAACTCGAGTTCAAACACGTAATGGTCGAGTCGCAATCGCGGGAACTTGTGTTCGATGTAACGCAAACAAGTTCACGTTTGTGAGCAAACTGCAAAACCGTCTCAACTCCAGTTCCATTAATTGCCGTAAACGAGCAGAGTTTTAAAAAAGTGTGAAAAACACATTCCCGGATACAATTACTGTGCGCCTGGAATACGGCTGGATATACGACTTGATTCTCATAACCAACCGAAACCTTGAGAATCATCTATCAACCGCGTCGATGCTGCATGTTACCGACATGATCTTGCTTATAAAGGATCAAACGATATCCATGCGCGTCGACGTGTCGAATAGATCTCATCCATGACATGAACGCGATCAATCCTACACTCGGATAAAGAATCGCTAGATGGATAATCAAGGGGGGTATGAAGGCCAAGACTGTTTTAGGGGGTTCTATCTCTCATGGGTAAAGTCCATTTGGTGGTGGACATAGTCCACTCATTTGAGGTAAAATATGTTGATATAATAAACAAAAAAAACATGGTTTCTTAGCGGACTTTAGCCAAAATATACCACAGCCCTGGCGGGTATTGGCGCGGTAAAGCTGCTGTTGAAAAGTTAGAGAGCACGGCAGTGGTCACTCATGGGGTTGCTCGAAAATGGTTAGCGAAACAAGCACTGTGGAAAATTTACCTACCCGCGTCAAGAAAGATTTCCCGTGGTTATTTTGATGTCCAAACACCTAACTAAGTTCACTAGGCTGATCTGCTATTTCTTCAACATGATCGGGTGCACGGACGCGCCTGCAAATACGCGTTAACCGTCGTAGATATTGCTAGCAGATACAAGGAAGTGGAGCCGCTGACGTTTAAAGATTCATCTGGTGTCGCATATGCACTGAACGTATTTACACATGTGGACCGTTCACTTGGCCACGGTTATTTTAAGTGCATCCAGGTAAAGAATTTCTCGGTTCCATTGCAGCACCGTGTGTGGGTCCTGTTGGACATGTCAACATACATCGCGACCAAGCTATTGAATGAACGATTTAAACGCACACTTGCGTGACGGTTATTTGGACATCAGTACGCGCATGAATTCTGATGAGATTTATGACCGCAGAGCGATCGCGTGTGGGTAACACGACTACCATTAGTCATCGCAGCGCTGAATAATGAAAGCACACGCGCGATTGGATTAAAACCCGCTGATGCAATTCGGCGAAAGACTGTCACCGTTGTGAAATCAGTTTCTCATCCACCACCGTTAGAATCACTGGGAAGCAAATTTTGTACGGTATATGTATACACCAGGGGAGTTAGAAGGTGGACAACGTCGTGCTACTGATAAGGTATGGTCCGTCGATGTATTTACTATCTCGGCTCGGACTGGCTTTCCAGGGCAACCAACACGTTATCATTTGGCGCCTGAGAATGAGCGATCGGCAAAGCCTCCCGATAGAGCATTTGTGACAGGAATTGCAAGTCGTTCCTACAAATAAGGATCTGCCGCCAAAATCGTGTCAAGATGCTTTACAGCCACTAGGGCATCAGTCGTAAGCGGATTTGTAATCGCCTGATTCCCGTACGCGTAAGTCTTAATTTCATAGGGGAATATCCATCGTTTGGTGTCCAGTGGTGACAAACTCACCTTGGTGCATCGATACACACCCATGTGATTGTTTACTCCTGATCATGTTGGCGGTATGTGTGAATTCACGTCGCTCGCGAAGACATTCCACGTAGATGTCGTGTGTGAGATCCTTTTTCAAAATAACCCCGGCAACTCCTTTTGCCTTCTTTTTGTTTTTGGCTCTGAGACGCCACTGCGGTCCAATTACAATCGAGTACATTTGGGGCACAGTCCCACGTATTAGATGATAGGTTTACCCGCGCACTAGTTTTTGAAATTTCCTACGACATTTTTGTTGTTGTTTTGTAGCGGGTGATCCTCGGGATAATCACTCTTGTCAAATTCGTTCGCGAGTGTGTCCGATGCGATTCCCGCGTACACATCGTCGGTGGTTATATAAATCAACATCGAGTCGGTGTCGGTGTAAAGCATCTTGACACGATCGTGGTGAAATAGTTTCATTTTGTTATAGTAAAACTCATACATGAGCAGCCTTGACAAGTCCAACACGGACGCGCCAAAGTAGATCGGCTTTGCCAGCTTCAGTTTTTGATTTTTTACTATGTACGGCAACAAGCCGACCATCGATGATCTCTCGTTATTCGAATGCCGGGTCCGCGATGAGCCTTCGAAGTTTGTCCGGTTGGGTATCACGGACAAGGTCAACATGAATTCGTTTTCGAAGATTTTCCATAGTTTTCCCAAACACGGAATGGTTCATTAATTTGAAGAATTCTTTTTCAAAATCATTTTTGCTGTCGTGATCGTGTACATATGTTTTCAAGTCCACATCTACGGTATCTATCTACGAAAACTCAGCAATCGGCAACGGCTGCATCATCGCCCAACCATAAAGATTGTTTGAGCAATGATACATGGTGTAACTGGTTGGGACAGCGGGGTTGTATCAGTCCACGCGCGGGTCATTCGCGCGAGTGCGACGATAACTCACCATTGAAATCCCACCGCGAATACCACGCTCGATAAACAGGTACTGGTCAATATCGGTGAGCAGTTCCAACTCGATCTTGGTTTTTAACAGCAACGCTTCCCAGGCCATTCACGGTGACGAAAAGTAGTGTGCGGAGTCGAGATTGTATATTCTCATTGCGGTACAGCGAAACGCTTCAAAGACATCCGCGAGCAGCAACACACCAGATAGATACAAATCGTGATAGTCACCGAGGTTGTTACATTCGAATGCGGACCAAACCGCGTTTGCGTGTGCGTAGTTGTTGGTGGAAACAATACAGCGCGATACAACGACGAAAGAAATGCCGCTATCGGGGGCAACTGAGTTTCGGCAAACTTTTCCCAGTCGGTCAGTGTACTGGTACGGGTACACTCCTTTTGGCGTTATCAACTTTGACTTGTCGGTGGTGAGTGGACTTTGAGCAATGGCACCATATCGACTGGTGATTTTGAAGCTTTTCACCGCAAGATAACTAACTAGTTTCTCTCATGATGGAGGCATAAACTGCTGCGAATCAATGAACTGATCCACCAAAAACGTCATGTATTTTTCCATGTTGTTGGGGATTACACTTATTGGCATGTTCGATTGCCTGCATAATCAGGTGGCCATCATAACCACGCATGCTATGAAACACCACTGGGATTTTTATTTTATTTGGGTAAATTATATTGACTCCATAGTCGCTGAGGCTTTGCATGAAAATCTCGTGTGAACAAACTCGTTAAAATGCGACGTTCTCTTGAAATTAGGGCATCGTGACCGTCGCTTAGAACCTTCCTCTTCTGCTTTTTTCAGCTGGAGTTTTCTGCATCTCTCTAGCAATTCTTCTATCACCAGCCTCTTCATGCGTTTGCGCCCACCATTTCCTTTTTTCTAAACATTCTTCCGTCCATTTTGCATTTTTGCGGTTTGTAATTTCGGTTTGTAATATATTGCGGTTTGTAATTTCTTGCAACTCATCATCATCAAGTAAATCTTAAAACTCGTCATAAATCATTACTTTTGTGGACTTTTTTCCTATATTATAATATCAATAGCATTTCTCTAATTAATTTATTTTTGGTGATCTTCAAGACTACTACAATAATCGCTCGATGTTTCGTTGTCGTCATTGTCATCATCATCATCTTTTGAGTCTCTTTGATAAATCTGTATGATGCATTTAAGCGAAGCAACAACTTAATCTTTTCTGCAACAATTCTCACACTCCACTGGTTTGGTAGATTAATTCCAGACTTGGATATTTTGATAAATTCTTGTAGAATATTATATGCGTCGATCTGCGGATTTTTCGCCATTGACATATACCAGGGTAAATGTCTAATATAAAAATATTCGCATAAACTCTGGCACAGTCAGTGTAAAATATTTTTATACAGTATACCGCGATCAATAATCCTGTTGTGCCATAGTTGATAGCCGGTGTTGAATATTCAGCTGCGAATAATATCAGCCTAACTCGGCTGTGGAGAAACTATTTTCTGCCGCAGCAGAAAACAATACAAGCAAAATCGCTTACACTGTCGGTGGCGATCAATAATTGTGTTTTCGTAGTAGTATTTTTAGTCTCACAGAAAATGAATCTCCACCACGTATAGCCACAATCAATAATATAGACCTAACACAGGCAACTCCAAGCACAGATACGCAACCACGCTAGCGACCAAACAGGTATTGGTAAGTAAACCTCAATACACATCACCTCGCACGCTGGGGGAAATTTCTGTAGCAACCTTGTGATACTATTCGTAGCGATTAACCCGCTACGATTTTATTTTTTTAACCCAACCACCCATGCGATAGAGTGTAACAATCAAACTAAAAATACTAAAGTCATGGGGTATAGAAGGACTGACTTGTCCTCAGCTCTCCGGTCTAAGTATCTCTACTGGCAGGATAAGTTGTAACATTAAAAAATGAACGCGATATCAGTATGAAAAGTCAAGTGTCAAGGTCGAGATATGTGTTTAGGCGATTGAAAATGAAAAGGTATCTAAACTTTAGCATGAAAGACAGTGAAATGAGGTCAAATATGGAAGAAAACGCCTCTAACCGATATCCGAAAAACAAAAGACAGTCCAAAGTTTACAAAATGAAACTTATATGATAAGAGTGTTCATTATCACCTCGGGAGTCTTACTTACCAAAAAGTACAGTCGGAATCGTGGAATATACAAAGAATGAGCCAAAAGCTTTTTTTAGACAAAAAATATTGGTAACGCTACACATTTGTTAAAAAATACTGCAAAAAAATTCGAAAAATATATTCCCGCCTGCAACTTTCGAAGGAAATAGATAGCAGGTATATAATGGCTCTTGACGGACATTTTTTCCCCGAAAATTAACGTTGCAGACGTATATTTGTGAAATTTAATATAAAAACGTTCAAAGGAGATATAACAAGTTGTAACAAAAAAAACAACAACATTGATATACCTAATTATTAAACGTACTGGAAAATGTTACATTTTTCGGTTCCGGATTTGCTGCTGCTTAAGTGTAGTATTATCCTTCTATGACTAACTGGTTTCTGTCAAACTAATTATATATATATATATATATATATATATATATATATATATATATATATATATATATATATATATATATATATATATATATATATATAATTACCCTCCCCCAACAACAGTATTTTATTCCACCCAACATGTTAAAACAAAAAAAAATTTAATTGACAACCAGCTGTTCAACCTACCTCGAACTCATCGTTGCAAGCCACGGGCGATAATCTGCGGACATTTCGTCGTTTCTCGTGAATATGCATAAACTTGCTTAACCAATCACTGCGAGCCATTGTGACTAAACATGACCCATCAGGCTGTTTGAATGAGCCAATCAAAGTTTCTCTTCTAAGCACAGTCACTTACCAATCGATAAAACATGTACTTATGGTATCAGACAGGTTAGAGAATTTTTAATTCCTACTGAACTGAGATTTGAACCCGGGTCCGCGGGTTATGTGTGTGTGTGTGTGTGCAAAAAGTATAATATCATGGAAAATCAAAACTAAAATCATTCAGTCCAGAAAATCCTACTTGAAGACGCTTGCATAGAGCAACATGCACAACTTGGTCTGCTTAAGCATGAGTTACTGTTAGAATATGGGATGTAGGAATCGGTAGCGTATATCTACCTATTGACTTAATATCAATCATAAATGGCAGATACCATGCAAGTTTTGTTACCACGTTGTGCGATCAGATGGTTCCGTATCATAGCCTGTGTTTTATGGATGAGAAAGTGTCCAGAATCAAACAGTCTCTGGAAACTTCAGCTCCACTAGTTGTGATGCAGAGCAGTTTGCAAATGTCACTACGTGCTGTATCTACAATGACCGACTTGGTGAGAACAGGATCCGTGATCACTATCAAATTTCAGGAAAGTATCGTGGATCTGAACACTTTGGATGCAGTCTGAAGTTGTGCATCTACCCAAACAAAATAAAGATACCTGTTGTCATTCATAACCTGCGTGGGTTTGATGGTCATCTCATCATGCGCTGGCATTGCTACTGACAAGAGAATAGACTGCATTCCTAACAACATGGAAAAGTATATGACATTCTCAATCAGACAGCTGCAGTTTGTGGATAGCTTACAGTTCCTAAATCTCAGTTTGGAATAGTTAGCAGACTCTTTCCCCAAATACCAATTAAAATCGCTTGCAAAATGTATGCCAGCACAAAGACTAAACCTTCTCACAAAATTTGAGTTTATCCCTATGAATATATGAACAGTTGGAATAGGTTTAACGAAACCAGCCTGCCATCTATTTACGCCTTTTTTAGCAGCCTTAACAGGACTTGCATTTCACAAGAAGAATGCTGCCAAAGTATGGAACACATTTGGATGTAGACATATGGGAGATTATCACGACCTCTATCTCAAGACTGACGTCCTCATATTGGTTGACTTTTTCCAAGCTTTCAGGACGATGGCTCTCAACACTTATGGACTGGATACTGCACACTAATTTAGCTCGCCAGGAATGGGCTGGGATGCACTGCTAAAGACAACAAAAGTTAAACTTGAACTGTTGACCGACATCGACATGCATTTGTGTATTTAGAAAGGTCTACGTGGAAATGTGTAGATGGTTAGCAAACGATTTGCTAAGGCAAACAATCCCATGTGTTCTGACTATGACATAAAAATCCAAACAGCTGGATAACTTATCTCGAAAATAATAATCTTTATGAATGGGCAATGTGCCAGTACTTGCCTACACTAGGTTTAGATGGGTACAACAGCCACAGAATTTGGTTTCTGTACTAGCAAACTCTGCTAAAGGGTACATACCGGAAAAGAATCTTGACTATCCCGAAAGTCTTCACGATGCACACTCCGATTATCCTCGTGCGCTACAAAACATGTGTGCACGTGAAGAGTGGTTTAGTGAGTATCAAAACGAGATGATCAGAAGACTTGGTGGCAAATATACAGAAGCTGAAAGGCTCACTCCAACCCTGAACAAAAAGCAGAAATATGTGCTGCACAACAGGAATCTGGAGTTATATCTCAGTCTGGGTATGCGTATAGCACACATTCATGGAGTTCTAGAATTTAACCAGTCAGAATGGATACCTCCATTCATCCCCCTCAACACAGCCACGCGTACTGAAGATAAAACAAAATTTGAAGAGGCTTTTTCAAAGTGATGATAAACTCAGTTTGCAGCAAAACAATGGAAAATCGTCGTAATATGATTAAAGTAGACTTGGTTAGGCCGCACGGAGAGAATGACAGGCTGCTTAGGATGGTCGTGAACCCAGCATTTAAGTCTCGTAAGATATTTTCGAACAACCTAGTGGGTGTGCACTGAGTAAAAGCAACATTGAAACTTAACAGACCAATCTACATTGGGATGTCTTTACTCGATCTGAGCAAGCTTTACATTCACAACTTTTACTACAACTATATCAAGTCAAGATATGGCAGCAAAGCTTCCCTTCTAAACACCGATACAGACAGCTTGTTAATGTAGATTGAGACTCCGAATATTTATCATGATATAGCAAAGGACATTGGCATGTACGAAATGAGTGCCTATCCTAAAGATCACTTTCTTTACAATCCTACCAACAAAAAGGTGATAAGAAAGTTTAAGGATGAGTGCGTGCGAAAGGCTATATTTGAATTTGTGGGGACTACATCCAAAAATGTACAGCATCCTGATGTCAGACGAGGCTGAGATTTGCAAGGCAAAGGTGTGAAAAGAAATTGTGTAAAAAAAGAGAGAGAGATGCGTCATAACTTATCTGTTCAATATCTACAGCGACGAACAGAACTTAGGCATGCTATGCTCACTCTCCGCAGTGACTGACACAATATATATATATATATATATATATATATATATATATATATATATATATATATATATATATATATATATAGTATTATCACAGTAACGCGATCTTGATTGCTAGATCACGTCGCGTTGTCAGCATCAGAAAATCCGGATCATTACGAGACGCGAAGCGTTGAGTCATGATCCTGATTTTCTGATGCTGACAACGAGACGTGATCTAGCAATCAAGATCGCGTTACTGTGATAATGATATTTTTGTTATATACCTACCAATTTTCAGATCATTTAATAAAATCACTATATGAAGCTAAAAAAGCAAGAAATTGCTAAACATTTCAACCTCTTTAATACGAACTTCATCTTAAAGCATAAACCGAATTACATTTTTGAAAAGCTGACATGCACATGAATATTAGTTGTATGAATTAAATTTTTGGAACAACGGTCACTCACTTTGATTGCTATCACTGTCAATAACACAGATTCTTCGACGCTTGGGGGCAGCAGACTCGTATATGTGATTTATAGTTATTTTGCAGTTATCAAATTTTGCATCTCTGAAGATTTCACCAGCTGAATGACTTTGGAAGTTGCTTTCCGAAGCTAGGTTGAATGAGTTTCTGGCGGGACATTGTGAGAGGCTCCAGTGGTGACTTGACATGGGAATGACAACATTATTTTGACAGCTATTTACAACGGGATAGGACAATTTGTTGGAACTTGATGATACAGATGTGTTGCAGAGAATGTTACTCATTTCCTTTTGCATGTAAAGTGAGGCTACTGCATAGTTGTTCACGCTTTGCACATTTTTGTGGCCTGTAAGTTGTTGAATTGTTGTCGGAGCTATCCCAGCATGAAGAAGTTTGGTGCAAGTAGATTTTCTCGCACTGTGGTTGGTTTTTCGTACAGGAAGGTTAACTTTGGATGTCATATCTTTCATAATTGTGCGCAGCGAGTGTTCTCCTAAAGGCTGGCATTTGTACCAAAGATTTGAATCCTGATTCCGGCGGAGATTCGCGGCGAGATAAAAGGGGCTCTCAGGGAGATTCATACTTTCTGGACGATGACGACGGAAAACCTTGTAAGCCGCAACAGGGCAATTTTCAGGATCTTCGGGACAAGCAAATTGTTTTGGACGGAATGCCTTTTGGTGAGTACCCTGCTTTTCACCTGTACGAGTTTTTGTTTCCCGTTCATTAAATTCAAGGTATTCATGTCCCGTCTCATCAGTTTTAAGCTGAATATCCCCCAGTGCAATTTTCGGTTTTCCGTTCCACCTCTCAAACCAAGCACCATAGTATTTTGTAGCCACATTTTATTGGTCAGGGCTCTTGGACTGTGCAATCCAATACATCCATTTTCGGCAAGAATTTTTTCCTCTGTTTTGGCCAGGGGTTCAGCTGCATTAGGTCTACTTCCCTTTCCCTTTTGCTTCAGTTCTTTACGTTTCGATGCCAAAATTGTCCTAGAAGTACTGAATTCCTTATCAATAACCATACTGTATGGATAATTCTTCTCACGAAGGTACCTGTCAACTGACCTGTGATAGCTAGTTAAAGTGTCAGGCTCATACTCGCTCCAATCAAACTTCCTGATAGAGAGAAGAAATAAACCAATATAGTTAAAAAGTTCTGCCACATTAATTTCACTCACGTCTCTAAATTTGCACCTGTGGGGACCTTGTAACCAGTTTCTAAATTGCTTCACAGCACATTCTGTTTTTCATACTGTTTACAAATTCTGCCTTTTCTTCATTTGATATGTCAACAAAGGCAGGGGCCTTGTTTACTTTTGGTGCTAGTTCTGCAGCGGCATTGTCAGGAAAATCATTTAGAATTGATGGCAAACTCACATATTCATCCATGATCTGCATGTCGAACTCATCGCTAAACAAATCTTCAATATTTAAAATTTCAAATTCATCCATTATGCGGGAAAATCTCTAACGTTACCAATTACTCGATTTCCGAATGTGATCTTGTTTCAGACGAACATTTTGGTAATATTGTACTACTTCAAAATAAAGGAATACATGCTTTTTTATTGTTGTTTTGACAAAAACATTGTTTGGACCTTTCAGATATTTGACATATAACGCAAGCTTTCTTAACTAACGTCGCTGAGAGAGCTTTGTTTACTGCTAGTGTTGGCATTTCATCGCTAGTGGCGCTGCTATTTTCACCAGGAAATCTCGAGGATAAAGTAGTCCCAGCCTCGTTTGAGAGGATGGTGATACGGATTTGGAAAACGATAGTATCGTTTTCCGGCTTGTAGGAAATGACGGTAAAATTCTGGTTCTTTCTTGGGTAGAATATTGGTAGGTGTATAATAAAGGAATATATCGTTGTACAAAAATAAGTCTATCCGCACTGGACACATAAAAGTAGATCGCGACAGACGGCATACATACCCTGGCGTACGGAAGCTACAAAATTCCGCGTCAACCATAGACGCAGAAAAAGATAAAAAATGTACAAAAGTCCTTTGGGTGGCAACTGAGTGTCATCCGGTACCTCTTGCAGCTCATCATGGACAAAGCTTCTGCTAAAAGCCAGCTCACCATCGTCGCTACGGTCCAGATTAAAAATGATAAGTTGGCCAGGTATGGATAGCCTATCCCTTATGAAATATGTTCTTATCGACTATATTGGGTGCCACTCTCCAATTTTCCAGGTGCGTATAAGTATGGAGGGAAGTCCGGCTTTTCTATCACAGGCACCATTGGAGAAAATTTGGTAGCATCTGTGGGAATGTCACGAATCGAATCACTCGGTCCTTTTCCAATTCAACGAGTTATTTCATTATTCATTGCCGCTATCAATTCAGGCAATCTCTGTTTCCACGCTGTACTTTTTCCTGCAATACCCTCTGCGGTCATTTGCATTTCCTTCGCATACTGATATCCAAACAGACGTTCAGAAATTGTATAAGTAAACCTTTCCACTATTGCCTGTGCCCTGTGTAAGCCAAGCTCACCACGTCTTATCTATAGATTATGCGACAGCAGTAGGTGTGTTGTTTCACCTTTAAACTCCCATCCACTTTTTACCTGCATCAGACTTGGCCAGGTAAGAGGACTACGTTGATAGGTAGTCTCTAGAGCCGTAAATACTTTAGCAGCAGTCTGTTTGTGATGGGCTGCGCTTCTTTATATCTTCTATATACCTCCACAACGGTTAGTGCATATTTGTAAGTCGTGTCTTCGACGATGTCAATCGGCAAATACAACAGATCAACCTGATGCACCTCGTTTGGAAATGACACTGTGAACTGCGGCCGTGTGACCTTTTTGGGTGCCGGCAGGTATATCGGCCAGAGAGCCTGCTTGTTCAGCAACTTCTGTGCAGACTGTCTGGAGACATGAGCAGCAGCGGCTAGCTTACTAGCTGCCGACCTCCCTTCCAGTGACCAGCAGAACTATAATAAACTCTCCATCAGTGATCATCCACTTGATAATAAAATACTTATATCTCTAAAAGAACTTATACGTGACCCCACCCCCCAAGCAACAATCTTCCTATATTGCTACTTGGGGGATGGAGTAAATAAGTCCATCGTCTTTTTTGTTAGTTAAAAGGTAATATTCGCGCGCTGCCTCGCTCACATCCTGATATATTCGTTTAGAGTGGGCTGCTGCTCGCAGTCGTTCATTTAAGTAATCCAATCTATCATTGCGCTTTGGTTGATATTCCTGTTGAGCAGCCTACAGCTGTTCTATTTATTTATCATGTCTAACCTACTCCTCATTTGCATCCTTTTTGTCTATTTGTGAAAATAAAAAGTTAGATCCATAAAACGTCAGTGAGTTTTCGATGGCCCCACCAACCATCATGGCTACTTCGGCAGTGATTTAAGGGAATAATGTATCCTGATGGATCTTGTCCTGCACGAGCATATCCTGTGTCCAAAGGGAGAGTGCTGTTATGAAAACCCCATTGAGGGCATCCTCTAATCTAGGCTTTGCATGGTCTGCAGACTTCATTAACTTCAATCTACTTATCAACATATTATAAACAATCTCCAGTTCACCAATGACAGCACCATGATATAGTATGTTGCCAGCATCCTTTGCTAATGGGGGGGGGGGGTCGTCATCACTCCATATAAAATGGATCTGGTAGGTTTCTAATAGGGCGCGCAGGTGGTGGCACCGTCTTGGCTGGTTCCTTTTTATACAGGAGACCTTACTGCTACTCCAAGCACAGCGAGTGAGACCAGAACCGATTTGGGATTTACTCTTCATGTGTTATAAGGAGACGCTTTTTGCAGTGGAGGCGATATGGGTATTTTGGGTGACTCTTTGGTCACTGAACATACACGAGGTGCTTTGTTCAGCTCAGCCAATTTTTCCTTGAAGCTACTCTACCTAAATGTTTTGTCTTACGTTCCTGCACATGTACCTGCACTGGCTGTTCCGAGATCACCTTCGTGGTTGGCACTGCAACCTTTGCGGTCTGCTTGGTCTCCTCCATCGTTACCATCAAATATGACGTTTTTAATTGACTGCGCCTTGGCTTCTGGTGTGCGCTGTACATGCTTGACTGTGATAATCCCAGCCGCGATGGGTGCCAACAGCGAACCATACCTGAAGTACAGATGTGCACATATACTAGTTAAGGACGCCTGTATGATTGGATCGTCTTTTAGCTCTGCCAGTAATTGATCAGAATTATCAATAGGAAGAAAATGTCCAGATACTGTGGTGCATAGTACTATGAGAGGTGCGTCAAGAGAGTTTGTCTTACGCACACCAAGTTTTGCTTCATACTGTGAGCCCGCTTTAATTACATCTTCACCACTCATAGTAGCCATATTCCTTTGCCTGGCCAGTTTTTATTAATTCTTGCAAGCGGTCGCGCATATTCGATATCTTCTGATCATCTTGTGGTATTTCACTGTGCGCAGAAGACGTTGCATTGCCATAGATCAACTCCTCCACATTTATTGCTGGCATCAGAATCTTGTGGATAATTTTCTTAACTCTAAGTAGCTGATACACCAGCCATACTAACAAAATTATGGTCACTGTATGGCAGATAAAGTTTAATCAAAGCAGTTCGTACATACTCTAAATGAGACTGGACATTCCGTTCGTGTGAGAACCTTTCCGTATTTTGTGTTTCAAAAACTTGTCTATTTCATCCTTAAATTCAGAAGATATGAAGTTATTTTCATGTAGAGTGCTACAAAAGGTGTCCTCATCCTTACAGTACTACAGAGCTATCCACGAAGTTTGTTCTCGGAAGTCCTTCACGGCATAATTGTTTCTCTGTGTTATTATCCACACACTAATACCAGAATGTTTACTGGTAAATGCAAGCCTTGTCAGAGCGGTCTTTTTTCTGCATGAACGTCTCACGTGCGTCATAAATGCACAGACGTCTAGCAGAAATAGAGCATTTTTTTCCAGAAAGCGATCGGACAGTGATAGCAGTACCTCATCCAGATCATGGTCTGGAGTGATTATGATGACTCGCTAACCCTTTCTTCTCTTTGCCCAGGGCCTGTCGTATGCCTTGTTGATGTTGATGGTGGGACAGATGATGACCACAAAGTCAAAACGATCATGAAATTCAGTCTCAATGAGTTCACAGGATAAAAGCTTTTTCCACAAACACGACGCCCAGTGACCATGGCGCAGTGTGCTGGTAGATCAGCAAATATCTCACTCTCCTGAGCTGCTTGTGCGCTAATACATTGCTGAAATAAACTCCCCGTGTTTAGCTGCGCTTCAAGCAGTAGGAATATATTAGCGTTTCATACTCTGGCCGCCTCAGCCGTCTTTTCAATCTGGAGTGTGATATTTTCTACACACCTGCCTAATCCATGCAGTCACCTCTACTGCCGCACCACCAAAAAAAGGCGGGCTGTAAAGAACGCATTAAAACGATTAGCCTATGTATCCAAGACGCTGACCACCAAGGCTGCGGCTGCTCTTTCAGGCATAATAGGTGGCATTGTTTCCTTTTTGTTGCGTAATATTGGTAGTTTCGTTGGTTGGGTTGCGGGAAATCTTGTTATTTTTTGCGGCAGCAGTCATCGCTGCCTTTATCGCGCTTAAGAAACCTAATAATAAGCGTTAAGCGATGCTGTATTGTAACTCTGTGAGCAAGATTGGCTCCCAATTAAACATCTTAAAGCTTATACATTAAAATGATTGTCACATTGACGAATCCTCTGGATGTGCCAATCCATCTAGAGAACGTGATACCTACCAACGAGACATCACATGTGGCTTTGCGGTCGTTTAGTTACAAACCAAGATGGTTTAATATTTCAGCAGAGCTTGGCAATAATGAGGCCTCGTTTAGCCAATTGCAAGACCTGCCAAACATAATCATACCTGATAGATATTACAGTCTAGAGACTCTACTCTCACCACACCGTCCAGGACTGGGGAAATCCGACCAAGGGTAAACTATTGGGCTGCACTATTGTTCTTGAGATTACATCATGAGGTTCAGAGGATCATATCACACTGTTAGCACAAAAACCCTGGTTAGTAAGTTGGGAGATTTTATGACATGAAACCTGTCGATGCGGGGTCATTATGTCACTAATCTTGGCAAGCCTACTGAAGACTCTGATGCAGCAACCAAGGCATACGCATACGTCAATGTTGCCAACAATGCTGCTGTAAGCTCCTGTGTTCAGAAAAGTGGGGACACAATGAGTGGAAATATGGAGTTTTCAACGACCACTGGGCAAATACCGGACAGAGGACTCAGATCTCTACCTAGTTCTGGTGGTGTCATGCTTCGCCTTGGCGCATAAAGCCTATTGTATACGTCGACTGACTCAATCATGCGCCGCTCACAATACGCATAGCAGAAGCACTAAAAGTTCAGTACGAACCAGTCGCATCGAAAACGATATTGTCTGTCAGTCCAACAATTCTCACAATACCAATCTCCGTCTCAAACCAAAGAATTCTCAATCTGGCAGATCATATCAACAATCAAGACTCTGCGACAAAGTCGTATGTTGATGCAAAAGGTGTCCATACTACCATCACGGGAGCCATACCTGCAACACTATCAGTGGACATTATCATGGCTACACTGCCCACAGGAAATACTGTCTCAAATATAAAAATTTAACTGGTTGATCTATGGATAGAACGAGAAACTGGTACATGGTTTCCAATGCAGAGTCCCTCCTTTGTTGCAGTATGGCCGTCGTTTAACATATTTTACACTTGGGCCTACTATTTTATGTTGGTTTTCTGCGCTTTCCACTGGCATCCCCGGATGGACTAGGAGTTATCGTCTTAGTTATGCCGAGTTGCCGTAAATTTCAACGTAGAGGGGTTAACAGTACAAATACTTAGGAGCCATGCTTCCAGAAGCGCTTCGTTGTAACGGCAGTGCAAAATACAACACCGCCAGCGCTTACCAGTATAGCCACGCATAAAAAGAGCGCATCCGCCAAATGTTTGTCAACATTGATGTGTACGTACGAGACAACGTCTCATTTCGAACACATTTGTGAACGTTTTTGATAAATACATGCCACTTCCTCCTGTAAAAAATGTAGAAGACGTCAAAACATGGTATGCTGGTAGGACTAACGGTAGCATGAAATATTGGAAAACTGAAGTAAATTTTGTGGCGTGGTGTGCGACTACTGGCTGCAGCGTCAGTTGAGAGACCATTTAGCTAAATTATTGCTGGAGGCAAAAAATGCTCTGCGTGCATTAATACGAGGGAGTATTTGGGGTTTAAATGTGTTGTCCGAACTTGCAGAGTTGATAAAACACCCTGGAGCTGCAGCTTCCGTTATTGCAGATGGCGATATAAAAAATGTGCTACCCACAGAAGATTTAAGGATGGGATTACAACACATGATGAGTAGTTTTTTATCGATTTCATGTGTACATGACAAAGAGAAGTATCCTTACCCAAATGCAATGTTGTTCCCTGCAAGGTCAAACTGGATGGGATGCACACAACAACCTGATCAATATAACAGAGTATGAACGTATACGTGATGAGTTTGATGTGGAAACAAATACCGACTGGAGAAGTAAAAAGGTTCCAAACGATGGTGTGGGCACAACTAATTACAGCAGAAAGCCTGTCCCCGTCTTTTCAGATTTGCTGTTTAGCAACCAAGTGATGCCAACATTATACCCAACTGATATTACAGATTGACAGTTACACGCGTGGTACTAAATATAATATCATGACCTACAACTCAAGAAACGTTACTCAGGACTCTATAGATGCATACAACGGATTTGCGCACTTTATACTAGACAAATCGCAGGGATTGTCCGCACGTATGTTTGGGTCATTTTGGGTGCGCAGGTGCATATGATGATGTCAGTTGTGATAACAGGAAGCAATTTCTTTTAAATGTGGACGTTAAAATTGCTCACGAGGAAAACGCACCTGAGTCTGTCCGTTGTTACGACACTATTGTCTATGAAAAATGTAACAGAAAGAAAGTGAAACCAACAAATCCAATAAAAATCAACAAGCAATGTATTTCTAGATAATTAAAATGAATATCAAAAGACACTTACAGTAACGTGAATTAAAATCCAAATAATCCAATAATCCTAAGTGTCCTAACCACAAGTCCAAAATATAGAATTTTTTGAATGAATTTCAGTATTTTTGGATGTGCTGATGTGCCAATAGTCTTTAATTTCCTGATGTGCCAGTGGTCTTTAATTTGATGATGTACCAAAATGAAGTACTCCAGAATATCTTTGAATAAGATCACATAAATCCCAAAATCATCAATTCAAAATCCAAAATCCAAAAGTCTATGAGCACTTTTATAATCCAATTAATATTTTAAATAATTCCGCTATCTGAATTTGGAATGATTTTTCATAACTGTAATGACTCTTTAAAGACTGATGTTAGGTCGAAACATGGTATATATACAGATACGTCACATGACATAATCTTATAGAAAATTATATGGTGTATGTGACTTTTAGCACATAATTCTAAAGGAAATTCTAGTTTTATATGTAAACAAAATCAACCCTGACCTCAAATTAAATCAACAACTTGCTTACCAAAACTGTCCTTGAACTCAAATACTAAGTAAACAACCTAATTCAAGGACAATAGTTAAACATGTAAACCTTATAGATAACATTAAGGTTTAAGCAAATATTAAAGTCAAGAAACATTTATAATTTCCTAAAATATTTATAATAATATATAAACATCATACATAACACCTCCCCTCATAACGAAAAAGAAAGATTTATGCATATAATACTATAATAACCAAAATTACTTAGGAAGATGTTTTACGATACTGAACTTAATTACATAAAGCAATATAATACTTCTATGCACGTGAGAGTGCGTCTGCGATCACATTGTCTTTTCCCCTGACGTGTCTAATGTCATTGTTATATTCCTGCAATATTAAACTCCATCTCAACAACCTCCGACTTTTATCTTTCATTTTGTTGATGAAATTAAGGGGATTGTGATCACTGTATATAATAATTGGAGAAGAAGCCGAGGTAACATACACATCAAAATGTTATAAAGCCAATATCAAAGCCAAACATTCCTTCTCAATGGAATAATTTGTCTGGTGCTTGTTTAGTTTTTTTAGAAAAATAACACACAGGGTGTCCTCACTAGTTTTGTCTTCCTGAATCAATACTCCACCAACTCCTACATCACTTGCATCAACAGACAATTTAAATGATTTACTGAAATTTGGTGCAGAAAGAACTGGTGCATGCTTAAGCTTGGCCTTTAACTTGTCAAAAGATTCCTGACACTTGTCAGACCAATGAAACTTGGTTTTCTTACTCAACACTCTTGTCAAAGGTTCAGCAATTATAGAAAAATATGAACAAAATTTCCGATAATATCCAAATATACACCAAAAGTCGAATCAGCTGCTTTTTACAAATTGGCACCGAAAAATCAGAGAGAGCTTTGACCTTAGCTGCTATAGGTTTAATTTGACCTTGTCCCACAATATGTCCTAAAAATGTGACACAAGCATGGCAAAACTCACTTTTGCTCAAATCAATCGTCAGATTTGCATCACTGAGTCGATCGAAGAATTTCCGAATGGTTTGCAGGTGATCTTCCCAGGTGTCGTTGTAGATCAACACGTCATCGATGAACGCGTCACAATTATCTAGACCAGATGTTATCATGTTCATCAGACGTTGAAACATTGCTGGAGAATTTTTCATTCCAAATGGCATGACTTTTTATTGATATTGCCCATCTGGAGTTACAAATGCTGAAATTTCTGTTGCCCTTTACGTGAGTGGAATTTGCCAGAATCCTTTTCCAAAGGCCAAACTTGGTGACATATATCGCAATCGTCCATTCTTGGTATTGGAAATGAATCCGTTTTGGTGACCCTGTTGACTTTTCTATAGTCAGTACATATGCGGAATGTATTATCTGGTTTAGGCACAAGAATACATGGTTAACTCCAGTTACTTTTACTTGGTTCTGTAAAATCATTCTCCAGTAAATACTGAATTTCTTTCTTCAAATATTCCTGTTTGAGAGGATTCATCTTGTAAGGATGCTGTTTCACAGATGTAGAATCTACAATGTCAACGTCATGATAGATTTTATTTGTTCGTGTAAGAACGTCAGGAAATAAGTGCTCATACTCATGTAATAGCTGTTTTAGTTCATTTCTTTCCTGTTGTTGTACTTGTAAAAGTTTCTGGTCCAGATTGTTCAATATTTCTGAATTCCGAAGTTTGGTCACACCAGAGTGACTATAGTCTGATTATATTTCATCGTTGATATTTTCACTGTGTGGGACATGTACAACTAAATTAATTCAATAATTAGCTGGCTATCTCTGTCAAAATATTCCTTTAACATATTTATGTGACAAAGTTGTTTCTGTTTCAGCCTCCCAGGAGTGTTAATGATATAATTTAAGTCATTTACTTTCTTTTTAACGGTATAAGGACCATACAATTTAGCCCGAAGAGGAGTTTGATGTATGGGCAAGAGAGCCAGAACTTTCTCACCAGGTTTAAAACTCCATTTCGGTGTAGTTCTGTCATACCTTAATTTCATTTTTGACTGGGAAGTGTGAAGATTAGTTCTTGCTACTTCACAGGCTTTTGACAACTTGTATTTGAAATCAGACACGTAGTCAAGAATAATTTCAATGGTCTACGGACAGTATGTCCAAAACCCAGTTCAAAGGGACTAAAACCCAATGACTCTTAAACTGATTCCCTAACAGCAAACAATAACAAATGAACACCCTCATCCCAATCCTTTCCTGTATCAAAGCAATATGACCAAATCATATTCTTCAAAGTTTGATGAAATCTTTCCAAAGCACCTTGACTTTCAGGGTGATAGGTGGAAGATTTAAACTGTTGGATGCCTAATTTATGCATAACTTGTTGGAAAATTCCAGACATAAAATTTGACCCTTGATCAGACTGGACAGATTTGAGAAGGCCAACAAGTGTAAAAAAAACTTCACCAAAGCTTTCACAATGGTTTTAGTTTTTATATTTCTCAGAGTCATTACCTCTGGAAATCTTGTAGACGCACACATGATTGTCAACACATATTCGTTGCCTGACTTAGTCTTAGGTAAAGAACCAACACAGTCCACCATTACACTACTAAATGGTTCGTCAAATGTAGGAATAGGCTGCAGATGATCCTTAGGTATCTTCTGATTGGGTTTTCATACCATTTCACAAGTGTGACAAGATCTGCAGTATTTAGTAACATCACTTTTAAGTTTTGGCCAATAAAAATGATTCAAGATCTTGTGATAAGTCTTACTGACTCCTAAATGACCAGCCAATGGAGTTTCATGGCCTAGACTAAGAATTTCCTGTCGATATGACTTAGGAATGACAATTTGATAGCTCACTGACCACACGTCACCAGCAGGTACCTCAGGTGGTCTCCATTTTCTCATAAGGACTACATTTTTCACAAAGTAACACACTAAAACTTGTCTGAAACAAACAGGAGATCTCTGGATCTTGTTCCTGTTCAACGACAAGTGATTGTCGTTTGTCGCCCTGATTAGAATCAAGAGAATGAGTTGTCAAAAAGGATTACTGTGATCAATACTGACAAATACATGTGTCAGCTAAAGGAATACTTTCCTGATTAACATCAAGAGCTCTTTTTGCCATAGCTCTGGTAACTGCACAAGCAGGGTACAAATCAGGGATTTCGATTTTGACACGATCAACTTTCTGATCCAAACAATGCTAGTCAGTTACAAGTGGATTAACCACAACCTTATCTCCAGCTAAATCATTGCCCAGCAATAAGTGAATACCTTCCACAGGTAGAGATGTCACTGCCCCTACAGTCACAGGTACAGAAACTAAGTCTGATGCCAAATTAACACAATGGAGAGGAACATTTACAAAGCCGCACTCTACTCCCTGAATAAGAACACTTTCACTAGAAGAAGACTCCTCAGACAAAGGGAAAGTACCTGATAATAAAAAACTCTGAGAAGCTCCGGTGACCCTTAATATTTTAATAGCGATAGGTTTGGCAGACTCACTAATAAGTGGTATAGAACCTTCTGACATGAATGGTTCATAAGTCTCCAAAATAGAATCAGACTGGGGTTTGTTTGACCCAACAAATGTATTGCTTTCAATACAAGACCGTGACCTTGACCTCTTTGAAATAAGAGCATTTGGAATAGCTCTGTCTTTATTCTGTTGCTTATTTTTTAACCTAAAGCAATCAGAAATGACGTGCCCTTTCTTTTTACAGTAGGTGGACGTAGGAAGAGATAAGGATTTCTGATCAGTCTTATCAGATGTTTGATTCATAACAGTTGTGCTGTTTTGAAATTTGGAAATACTCGTTTGAGATTGAAATGTTGTTTTTTTGACCAGAAAACTGCTTAGAGGGAGATTTATTGCCAGATGAAATTTTGTGAGTCAATCATCAGCCATACGAGCATCATTTTCCAAAGTTTCCACTTTCTGCTCGTCAAGATAGGTCTTAATATTACTATGGATGCACCTCTTGAACTCTTCAATTAATACGAGTTGTCTGAGGTTATCGTAATTTTGATCAACCTTCTTGGCTGAGCACCACCTATCGAATAGTTGTTCTTTTTTCTTTGCAAATTCGACATGAGTTTGTCCAGTTTCTTTTCTAAATTTCCTAAACTTTTTGTCGATATGCCTCAGGTACCAACTCATAAGCCTTCAAGATGTACTCCTTAACCACATGATAATCAGTACTTTGTTGTACTGACAGTTAAGTGTAGACTTCACAAGCTTTGCCAATAAGTACACTTTGTAATAACAAATTCCAATGCACTCTTGGCCATTTCAAGTTTTCAGCAATTTTGTCAAAGGGAAGAAAGTATGTATTTACTTCTTTTTCCTGAAAAGAGGGTACTAACCTAATATATCTGGTAACATCAAAACATGAACTTGTGTGTAAAGCGGAAGAGTGTCTTCCTCCTGCCAGTTCTAATTCTCTTTAGATAAATTGCATTTTTCATTTTCCTTTCTTCTCTCTCTCTCTCTCTCTCTCTCGCTCTCTCTCTCTCTCTCTCTCTCTCTCCGTCTGCATCTGCTTCTCTATAATTTCTTTCTCTTTCTGTATCTGTCTCTCCTCTTTCTCTCTCTGTGCATCTGCATATGCCGGAGGGGAGGTCTCTCTCTCTCTCTCTCTCTCTCTCTCTCTGAAGCTTTGCTAATTCTAAATCGATATCTTTCTTTAACTCTAATTCCCTCAATTTCTTTGCAGAACCAATCCAACATTGCCTTTCTTACTAAGTATTGAATTAAAAAAATTTGTATCTCCTATTTTGTTAATGATACTTTCGCCTCAGACAGACTCTATTTTCTGGCAAGTTCAAGCAACTCATCCTTTCTCATAGACTCTAACCCCTCCTGAGTAGGATTTGAAATGATATTCTGAACATTAGATGCCATTGTGGATGCTTCTTGGTTTCACACAAAATTCCTCAAATTAAAATCTTTGCCAAAGACAGCAAAAATTCCAAGACAAAATCAATATGAATTTCAAAGATAACTTTAATATCTCTAGTATGCTTTAAAGAAATTCAGATCTATCCAGGACGAGCCCCCAATTTCTGTTACGACTCTATGGTCTAAGAAAATTGTAACAGAAAGAATGTGAAACCAACAAATCAAATAAAAATCAACAAGCAATTTATTTCTAGATAATTATGAAAATCAAAAGACACTTACAGTAACGTGAATTAGAATCCAAATAATCCAATTATCCTAAGTGTCCTAATCACAAGTCCTAATATAGAATGTTCTGAATGAATTTCAGTATCCTTGAATGTGCTGATATGTCAATAATCTTTAATGTTCTGATGTGCCAGTAGTCTTTAATGTGCTGATGTTCCAGTAATATTTACTGTGTTGATGTGCCAAATGAAATACTCCAGAATATCTTGGAATAAGTTCACATATATCGCAAAATCGTCAATTCAAAATCCAAAAGTCTATGAGAACTTTTATAATCCAATGAATATTTTAAATAATTCATCTCTCTGAATTTGGAATTATTTTTTCATAACTGCAATGACTTTTTAAAGACTGATGCTAAGGTCGAAACTGAAAAATGTCCACTAAACATGATACATATAAAGAGAGGTCACATGACAGAACGTTCTAGAAAATTATATGGTGTATGTGACTTTTAGCACATAATTATAAAGGAAATTCTATTTTTACCAAAATACTAAGTAAACAACCTAATTCAAGGACAATAGCTAAACGTGTAAACCTTATATATAACGTTAAGGTTTGAACAAATCTTAAAGTCAAGAAACATTTATAATTTCCTAAAATATTTATAACATTATATAAACATCATACATAACACAGTAAATATAAAGTGGATTCTGTTGTAGGAGGAAATCTTTACATGATGCTGTCAAAAATGGATCTCAGAATAGGCACATATGAAGGATACAACAACGCCATATTGATAATAGGTGCCAATTCAAAGATAGGTGCAAATGCTAAGATCAACCAAACCTATTATTCACACAAGTGCTAATTTTAGCGTGCCAACATCCCTTGCTCCACAAACGACACATAATCTCACAACTGACAAACAAGCAGCCACAGCGGGACATGAGGACAACCGGACGACTTGGGTCGTCATTTGTGTTGTTATAGGTCTACTGACAATATGGCTATTTCGCTGACTAAATGTAAAGTTTTCGACTTAAAAGTATGACAACAGTTCATGCCAAGATGAGTCTGCGAGGTCCTGGATGGTATGGAAAGGACAAAACTCCACAAAGGTCTGAGCGTCCGCGACCGGATACCGCCAGACCTGCTGATACAGAGGCTACATGGTCTAAATTTAGTGGGGAAATGTCTCTCATTATTGATAAAATCAGTCAGATATAAGGTCGTCTTGCTGTAGAACTGGATGCTCCTCTGGACGAGATAAAAAAAAATTTTTTAAAAAAAAAGACTTTCATTGCTCAGGAGAGACCTAACTATTTTAGAGTTTAATATACAATGCACAGAAAAACCACAAAAGACTAGCGATCTGGACGATATAAAAAGCAGTATAGCTACTCTTACAGCGTGAACTGACTTTCTTCGAGATATCTTAGATAAAATAGAAAGTAATGTGCTACCACCAGAGGCGTTTCCAGAGCTAAAAAAAAATCGCTGACAATTCTAAACAAATATCAGATATCACACAGGCGATACAATTGCTTGGTCGTCATCCTATAACGTTAGAAGATGTTGAACTCATTAAGAAACAAATGATTGAAAATAAAAAAGAAATAAAGGCTGTAGGTACTAGGACACTTGAATTTTACACTGAAAGCTCGACAAGTCTAAGCTAGGATCTGACAGAAGCATCCAACAAATCAAAAATGCTAAAAATAAGATAGTGACCATAGAAGCAGCAAAGGCTACAAAGGTCAGAGTCAAAAGTTTAGAAAATGGACTACATCAGTAAAGGCAAAACTTTCTGGAGCGGTGACGCTTTTAAAATTAGTAGAGTCTAGACTGCCAATCTATGATCTCATCGTGCTATTCCAAAATTATATAATAGTAAAGGATAGAGTGAGAGAGTTACAAACTCGCACTAAAGAGCTATCAGCAGAGCCTTGGGGAGAAAAGGATGGCTCTGTCATGGCAGTCGGTTCAAAACCTGCTGCTGATGAAGAGTTAAAATGAAAGATCAACAAGCTAACAGCAAAAGAACAGGAATATACACCACGATTTAGTAGCTTATATGAAACTACACAGATCTTGGAAAACAAAATTGAGAAGCTATCAGAAAAGGGTATAACTGTGGACAATATGCTTAAGGAATATACAGCCGCGTATGACAGAGTAGGTCCACATCTGGCAGCAATATCTAAAGGGCTCCAGAATGAACTATATAAGAGTGAGTTCATGGTGCTCTCGACTCCAGAGATAGAAATAACAAGCACCACACATTGACGATGATGAGTTTTCTAGCATTATTAACAAGGTACAAAACTATTTTGCAAAAAAAGATAGCATACGCACTTTAGCAAATGAGGCGTACTCCTCTATTAAGCTTGAGGGATGTGGCGACAGCATTAAGAGAAAACCATAATCGTCCTCCGTGCCATTAATTTTTAGTATGTTCAGCTCTCTCCTCCACATCTGAAGGTTTCTTAATGATATTGGTTAGGTTATATGTTTTGCTAATTACCTTTTTAGTATGCCTAGAAATCATCACAGCCGCTGTTGTCAACGTAACAACCAATGCTACATATCTTATAGCGGGCACTGCCGCGTCAATCACGACGCATCCGGTACATATTTTATACGGGTAGGTTGTTGTTTTTCTGATTGAGAAAAATAAGATTATCCTTACCTCTAACCATGCAATTTTAGGATGTAGACTACTGTCAAACGTTAAAACATGGAAAATCATATAGCCGTGGGCGGCGACGTTGGCGCTGGCGAGCTCGAAAGTCATCTGGCGGTAGACGGCTACGCAGGCGAACTGGATCTTCTTGCCTTAGTATGTCGTCTACCATAGGAGGATATCTGACCATAAATATTTCACTATTAAGAACTCGTTGTTCTTCGTCTGCACTTGGCATGGGTATTGGCTGGCGTCTAAGTGTCGCAGCCTCTTACTGTGCTCTTTATAGCTCGATCGTGAAATGGCTGGACGACTAGTATATTCTCAGGTGCTACTACAATAGGCTGGAGTGGAGATTCGGTTTGCTCTCTCCTGATTTTTCTCGGCATCGCACGAGGATTGGGCGTATATTCAGAGGCAAAGCTGCCACGTTTTTAGGATTAAGAACAACCGGTGCAATCATAGGCGCTGGCGCGCTTCCTCAATTTCGGCTGCTACAGGAGGCTGTGGTGGTAATACACGAGCACGTGGTCGACGTCGCCGTACTAAACATATCCGTTGACGTTCAAGTCTATTCATAGGTACATGACGCTGAGTTTCTTGTGGTTAGGCTCCTGCGCGAATGATGTCTATTGTACATTTTAAGCTAGCTAAGAGTTCTCTGCTTCGCGGATATGCCGGCCATAATCCAGTTAGCCGCTCGTATCTAGACATAGTTCACGAGCTCTGCACCAAACGTCATTGTCTTTAAAGAAGTACTCTTCAATTAGAAACATAAGCACTTTTTAAATAAAATGGGTGAAAATATACAGCGGGAAAATTTTGTGGAGGATGTTGCCAGTAAAGTGTATAATGAACTAAAACCAAAACTGGACCGCATCTCCTACCAAATAACAGCCCCTGAGATGATTATGAAGTCGATGGATGCTGATATAAATCCTCAGCTTGATTTTATTAGTAACAGGCTAGAAGAAATCTGAGAGATGCTTGGTAAGGTCACAGTTAAGAAAGCCACGTAAAAGACTAGCGATAGCACCAGCAGAGAATCAGCCTGTTATGTCAACCTCGCCCACTAGCGATAATAGAGCTGAATGGCCAAAGGATTGTCTTTGTTCAGACTCCTGCTCAGCGAAGACTTATCAGTGTAAATAACTGCAGACGCTAATGTCTGTGGGTAAATTAAATTGCGCATAATAACGCGTGATAAAATAGCCTGAGTAGAGGGGAAAGGCTGAATTTCGGATCACAGTTTTGAGACTCTCCTCCCTCACAATCAATGGCCTCTCCTCTGACTCGACGACCGACCGACTCCCGTCGGAGGAGAATCGGGGGAGGGGCATACTAATTTTATTCTCTGTAATATTATTATTAATGGATCAGAGATAATGCTGTTATGTTCGTCATTTTTCTGTCTCAACTCGATTAGCCTTTTGAGAAAATTCGAAATATTTAGAGTTCTTTTTAATTCAAAATAAATGACAGAAGTAGCACTGTCACATAATAGCGCACTAAATCCATAGATAAAAAATTTAGTACAGTTATGAACTAATCTACCGTATACCCGCTTATATGGCGAGTCCAGCTGCAAACTGCATATACCCAGATCTGCCGCCGCATAATGCGCTGGCAGATCTGGGTCTGTGCAGTTTGTTAGGAGTAATCAGTAGAAAAAAAATCAACGTAGACCCTAATCTGCTGGCACATTATACGAGGGCAGATCATGGTCTATTTTGTTTGCAGTTAGACTCGACTTATAAGCGAGTATAACGGTATTTCCATCATTCACGATTGCATTGAACATTGTGATATGTAAATAACGATATAACTTTGTGACTTGTGGATAACGATATAACTTTGTGTATGTCAATATGAGTCAATTTGCATCTTTTACAACTTGCAGTGCTATTGGAAGTTAGAAATATAACTAGTTTCGAACATGTCTCTTGCCTCATGAAACAGTTAATATTATATTTTGATGACCAGATTATTACTAACTGTAATCTGACATATAGGTGCTATACAACTTTTAATAAAGGGATCTAAAATGTATCAACAGTAACATTATCGTATTTTGTTTTAATTACATTTATTTTCATTACGAATTATGATTTGATGGAATATGCTATTTTTCCAGTTCATAATCTTAAAAAGGGGACCAGTTGTTTGATATTAAACCTTCCTGCACTATAATTGATATTACAAAGAAGCCAGATATTTACCCATGTAAAAATATCCCCTTAAAATCAGGCTAAATGGCAAACCATGGACTTCTAGATCTCTTAACTGACGGTCAGATTCATACCGTGTATTGATGTAAAATTGAGACTTGCATCGACGCAGCTTAATATTTCACAATGTGCTATTTCTTGCAGGTGTAAGAATTTTACAATATTTTCCACCAGATTATTATTGACATTAATGGGTCACAGTCTATTTGAGAAAGAACACGAACTCGAAATCAAAGTTTATTTATAGATGTATTATGAACATCTTGCTAGAAAAGACAAACAGGAGTAAATTTTTCATTTAGTATCAATGTTAATTTATACATTTTGCCCATCATTTGCATTTTTTAGACTATAATACTCGCAAGTTTGAATTTTGTTAATTAGACTTAAGCAATATCATACTCTGTGGTTTAATGATCACTTGGCATGTTTATTGTGCACAAATATTGAATACTTTGCTCTGTATTTCAAGTTTGGTCAGAAGAAATCCCTAGTATTAGCAGAATGAGCACTGACGTTTCGAATTGAATCAACGATTGATGAGTCATCAAGTTTAATTTCTAGATAGCATTATGTCATTTTTTTCCATTATTTCAATGTGTTTCATGTCCTTTTTCAGCCGTTAGTAACTTTCTCATTCGTTTCAATCTGTTTCATTTCATAGTTTCAATGGTTATTTTTTTTTTTTTACTTGATTAAACTTCTCGTTCATACTAGCTCCGGATTGATTAGGTTGTCTCTATGTGGCATTTTACGTTCTAGTCCTTCCGAATAAAAATCCAATTCTTTACTGTCAACTAATTTTTTAAAACCAACATGACTTGGTTCTTAATACTAAAATGCAAATAGAAGCTGATATAATTTGCATGTTTCGGAAACCTTTCCGTTTGGGTTTTGGAAGAAACGTTTTTTGAAAGTACACTTCCTGTATATCTGAAACTTGGTACTTTAAATAATCTTTGGATAACGATGGACTCTTGAAACAATGTAACAATGACATAAATCACGTGTTTCATGTTGCCTAATGATAAATGGTATTTTTATATCATGGAAACTGACACACAGGAAACAAAAGCCGGATTAAAATTTACACAAGTATTTTTTTTAAATCTGAAACTTAAAGCAATTTTACAAGATAACTTCTCTTCAGGTGGTTTATACATCTAAGTTTCCTTACTTGTTAAGGAAACATTGTTAGAATCTTTACGTCTAGCACTTTAATATGTACATACATACATACATACATACATACATACATACATACATACATACATACATACATACATACATACTTTGTCCATCGGATCAGCCTGTCGTCGCTCTGTACTCTTTTTGTCAATATACAAGAACTATATGGAATAAAAAAAACATAAATTGCAATAGCAGTTTTAATGAAATATACTAACCATTTCTATAAACCTATGTATGTTTATTGATAATTCCGAAATCGTAACAAATATTCGGCAGATCATGCTAAGGTCACTAATTTAAACTATATCAATTAAATTTCAATTTTATAATTGGTTGTTTTGTTTCCTGCCGATTAAGTAAACGAAGAAGCTTAAGGTGTTAACCTTAACAGAAATGAAATAAGACAGTGACATAAGGAACGAAATTTGAACACGAGATATATATATATATATATATATATATATATATATATATATATATATATATATATATATATATCGTCCAACCACCCGATGTCATTAAACTCCTTCAATCGTGCGCCATGTTTATCGCGACCTAACGCGCTTGATTCGAGATAATTATGTCATCAACTGTGTCACCAGCGTTCTTCAAGAGTGACCGGAATGAATTAAACAGTAAAATTAGACAAAATGAGATTTAAACAGGTAATTTCATGTAATTAAACAAAATCATAATGAAAATCTATATTTTCACTAATGCCTTATTTGTGTCAGACATTTTGAACTTGAATTTTCTATTACATGATAACGATAGCGCTGCCGATCACATGTTGGCTTTATTTATACAGGAAAACCAACTTTGGGAACTATGTATATATATACTACTATTTATTTTATATTTGTAAGTCTGTGTTATGTATATTTCCTGACTTTAATATTTGCTTAAACCTTAATGTTAAGTATAATGTTGACATGTTTAGCTCTTGTCCTTTAATTAGGTTGTTTACTTAGTATTTGCGTTCAGGACGGTTTTGGTAAACAAGTTGTTGATTCAATTTGTGGTTAAGGTTGATTTTGTTTACAGATAAAACCAGAATTTCCTTTAGAGTTATGTGTCAAAAGTCACATACACCATAATATTCTAGAACATTCTGTCATGTGACCTATCTTTATATATACCATGTTTAGTGGACAGTTTTTCAGTTTCGACCTTAACACCAGTCTTTTAAAGAGCCATTACAGTTATGAAAAATCATTCCAAATTCAGAGAGAGGAATTATTTAAAATATTCATTGGATTATAAAAGTGCTCATAGACTTTTGGATTTTGGATTTTGAATTGATGATTTTGGGATTTGTGTGAACTTATTCAAAGATATTCTGGAGTACTTCATTTTGGCACATCATTACATTAAAGGATACTGGCACATCAGGACATTAAAGAATATTGGCACATCAGCACATTCAATGATACTGAAATTCATTCCAAACATTCTATATTTATGACTTGTGATTAGGACACTAGTATTATTGGATTATTTAGATTTTAATTAACGTTACTGTCAGTGTCTTTTGAATTTTCACTGTAATTGTCTAGAAATAAATTGCCTGATTAATTGTACTTGATTTGTTGGTTTCACTTTATTTCTGTTACATTTTTCCTAGACCATAGAGTCGTAACAATGTGTGATTTTTTACCTATAATCTTTGACATTTATCGTACATTACAGCAAATCCCATCTGCTCACTTTGGTCTGTCAATCCCTGGGGAAAACTATCTTTGAGGATTTTGCTGCACCTGACCCCCACTATCCGGGACAGGAATCATAGCTTTCTTCATACGGTGAATTGGGGGTGTTGTCGCTGTTTATTTACATGGCATATTTAAAATATCTACAGAGATTTAGGTACACTTCATTTTCACATGCTCTGTAATCTAAAACAATGTCAACTCAAACCCCCTGGCACCTTATTTGATGTCATACCCAATTAGAGAGTCATACCTGATGATGAATCGACGGGAGGAAGCAGGTGTTCTCAAATATAAAGAAAGCAAGAATTCACCTCTGACAAGAACCGAACCAAAGACATTTCGCCATGGGGCCTTTTTACTAACATCGTGAAAAGAGGTATAAAGTTTTTTCTGTAAACTGTAGCAGATGATATTTATTACGCGTACACTATAGTAAGTAACTTCTCTTCCTGTGTATTAAGCGTCACTCTAGTAGGTGACGTCACTATCTTTCTTGTGTGAGAACATATCTAATATGAACAGATGTCTGTTTCGGAGATCTTTATATTCAGTGCACATGTATGTTGTCTATTACGTACAACCGTCCATTGTCAATATCTTTCTGTTGTGAATATGTGTATATTACGGACAACCATTTGTTATGGACACTTGACTGACTTTGGCAACTCTCCATTGTCAACACCTCACGGTTGCAGAGCCCTATCTATTGCAGACATCTGACCGGTCAAGTGATTTTCTAATGATTTCAATAATTTTCAAAGCTGACTGGTCTAGTGATTTTATTCATTTTTTTTTTTTTAATGATTTTCAAAATACCGCAAGTCTGACTGGTCTAATGGTTTTTTTTTTAGAGTATACATATACGATAATATTATTTATTCGTACTAAAACAATTCTGTTAATGTTATCAAGCATTCTCCTGTAGAATCTATTGATAGCACTTTCCGCTCTGTTTGGTGTATATTTGCAATTCTCTATAATAACTTCTATATACCTTGATTTCTGTAGTAAAATCCAGATGAACTGTGTACTTAGATGAGAATTAATTACTGGGTCGACATGCGGGTATGTCTGCCACGCACGAATGGCTGGCTATACCACCGGCTTTGTAGCATCATTTTTTGGTGATGTGTGCATGGTCTATATGGTGTAGGGCTGGTGCTTACAGGCAAAGCGGTGGGTGCCTTAACCCCGGGTTCGAATCTCCGTAGAGTACGAATGAAAATTCTCTAACCTGTATGATAATATTCATTATTCGTATATATATGTGATATATATATATATATATATATATATATATATATATATATATATATATATATATATATATATATATATATATATATATATATATATATTGTTTGTGTTTGGTTTATTAATTAAAATGTTATTTATTCAATAATGTTTCAGAACGATACCCCTATTGTAATTGTAATAAATAATGTTAATTTAATAATTTACTAAGTGGCGCAGAAGCAATACTGTCTGTCCACTGTAAAATACAATAACTTGATTTTCAAGCAACGAACACAAAAATGGAATGAATTACGAGCTTTGGCGCTTGCTTTATGGTACTCCTTTGCTTCGATATACGTTTCGTCTTCATGAAAACTTTACAGAGTAACAAACTTTGTGCTTCCTTAACAAAATATCAAATATCGTAACAAATTAGATGAAAAATTTTATTACTATTCATTCCTCATATTTGTTTCGAATTCAAAGGTTTGAATTTCCTGGATGGACGTCTGTAATGTGCTCAGTTTTGTTAGAAACGTTTGCTGATAACCATTTCAATTCCCGTTCCTTTTCAGTTGTATAAATGAAATACAGTGTCATACTGTCTCAAATTTCGAACTTTGCAGGCAGTTTTTCTGTCTGTAAATCAAACCCTTAAACATTTCAATTGCACTAATATTAGTTTAGCTGTTGGCAATCTTCATCTTTTTTTTTTCGGTCTAGAGAAACCGAATAAGGGGATGTTAGAATTTTTAAAATTAAATGTATTCTTCTTAAACATCTTAACTGGAATCGAAACTGACTGCTATAATATGGACAATTTGAAGACACTAAGGAAGTTTTCTGAATTGCACGTACATGTGTCAGAAATAAAAACGAATTCGACGAAGACATACCTATTTTCTTTCCAACTACGATTTAAAATTTTTATGTGAACTGTTTGATACAACAGCCAATAAAGAAATCGAGCATCAGTGTTTCTCATTAGTTCGGTTTTTCGTTTAACAGTGATTCATTCAAAAAAGAAGAATTCCGTTAGAGAGGTGCTGATAACTTGCACTTGCTTTACGGAAGCTCCTTGAAAGTAAACTAAGAGCTGATTTTATCAAAACTGTAAACTCTTAATGCATCCCCTTCTCCCCCCAAATTGTTTTTTAAATAAATCAAAAATAAATAACTAAATATCTAAAAGTCATGTCTTATTGCGGAATTTGTTCTGGGAAGTTTTTTAATATTCGACTAACTGCTTCACCAGGTTTCTGTACTCTTCTATCAAACTGAACCAAATTAATGATTTTTAAAAATCTGAGAATTGAAAAACTAACATCTTAGAATGTTCAAATTGAAGTTTCACTCGAAGCTATCATTAATAAGAAAAAATTAATTGTTTTATTTTAAAGGTTATATGCAAATATATATTTTAATCTGATGTTAATGATCGTTGCAACAGATCTTAGAGAGCAATATATATATATATATATATATATATATATATATATATATATATATATATATATATATATATATATATATATATATATATATATACACACACACACACACACAACGGTTTAGGAGGTGAGAGAGTTACGGACGGAGAGATCGACGGACGGAGACATGGAAGGTATCACAATATCCCCGACGCTAAAGCGTGGGGATAACTATTGTTTAAAGTGTCATTTGTATAGACTCGCATTACTTAGTCCCCTGGGACCTGAGTTTGCAAAGCTATGCTACGTTCCAAAACAAATTGACGATGTCGAAAACCATGGTTTAAGAAATCAATATTTTTTATATCTAAAATGTGATTGATTTTGTTTTCTTATACGATACCAAAATAAACCATATGCTATTTGATTTGCAGCGCACATGCTAGTGAAAGAGACTGCTTAAGTATTTTTTTTATATAAATTTATTACCCATAAAATTTGATGGAAAACGACTTAAGTGTCAATACATTATAAAATGTTTTAAGCTTTGTGTTAATTACACAATAGCAAAGTGAATTGTAACAAAGTTCTAGCTCAACCCAATTGTTCTCAATGCTGAAGCTGCACGTGCTGCATATCGGTCCAGTTAATTTCTTTCTGAGTACCCCCGGAGCTAATACGCATGCATCAATATTTACATTCGTCTACAGTGGAGACGAATGAAGGTTATCGTATATACTCGGTTATAAGTAGATTTCAACTGCAACTGCACAGACCCACCAGACCTGCCATAGCATAATGAACCGGCAGATCTGGGTCTATGCAACTTGTCAGGAGTAAACAGTAGAACAAACAACAAGGACCCTGATCTACCTGCACATTATGCGTATGCATATCAGGGTTTATGTTGTTTGCAGTTGGACTCGACTTATAAGCGAGTACGGACGGTACATTTTCAGTCCGAATGAGCCTTTTTTAATTTTCTCGATACCAGACCTTTAATATGATACACTTTACAATTGTTTTTATTCACATAAAGTTAATAACTTTATCGAACCTACGTAAGATTTTCATCTTTTCAGAATTCATCAAAAACACGTACCGTCGTAACCCGCATATACCCAGATCTGCCGTTACATAATGCGCCGACTGATGTGGGTCTATGTAGCTTGTCAGGAGTAATCAGAAAAACAAACAACATGGACCAAGATCTACCGGCCCATTATTCGACGGCAGATGAGGGTCTATGTTGCTTGCAGTTGGACTCGACTTATAAGCGAGTATATACGGTAAACAATACTGAAACGCATATCGTTCGGTCAGTTTTGTTGTAAATTCAATTTACTGTCAGCATGAACAACGAATCACACAGTGCTCAATCTTAATTATGCAAGTAATCAATCACTGTGTAAACATTAACTCTCCCTTACACTTTAACTCGTTTAAGTAGAAATACTTAATTAAAAACCTCGACTTACACAATTAGTGGTCACATATCTTTCTCTACATTTTTGTTTCTAGAATTTCAAGATATAATGGCATTGAAAGAACACTAAAAAGACCGTTGATGGAAATAAAGTTGACAAAAGTTTCGAATATGTAGACTCCGTTGCTCAAATTTTACAGAAATCTATATATTTTTCAGCTTCAGCAGAAACTGTACATTTGCGGTATCATTAGCAGAGGATGATATCAGATATCTAGGTTTATTACCTGATTGTAATACTGGAAATACTAATTTTATGCAAACGTTACATCACCGTCGAAGCTTAAAGCGTCGTTACAACTATCATTCATTCTGGTTATCGTTAGTTTCGTCGTTTTCTTATAATTGCCGTCACCTCAAGTGTCATTGTAAATATTACTCGCCCACGTTATTGTAAATTTAGTTGTCGTTTTAATTATAATAATAATAATAATTATTATTATTATTATTATTATTATTATTATTATTATTACATCTTCAGCATCATCACAATAACTGTCGTTGTCCTTATCATTAGGTATACGATAAGAGGTAAGTTTTCAGATCAGAGTCTATGTTGTTTGTTCTAATTGTGAGTCCTAACAAACTGCATAGACCCAGATCTGCCGGCGCATTTTGCAACAGCAGTTCTGCGTTTGTGCAGTTTGCAGTTGGATTCGACTTATAAGCGAGTATGGCGGTATATGACAACAATTTCTTGCTTTGCAATACAAATTCATTCTATCTCGTTCTCTGTATCAGTCTATGTCACTCAAGTTTCGTGTACATTGTTGGGTGACTTTTTCTTGGTTCACATGTTACAGATCGGGCCTCAGTTTCACTTATACATCTTAAACACTGTTCTTCAAAATGAGAATTTTGAATATATTTAATTTTGCCTGGATTTTAACAGTGAATATTTTCGCTAAATATTCATCAATTGTCAAAATAAATATCAATCCCCCCCCCCCCAAAAAAAAAGAGTTTTGTTTTATTTCAGGGATAACTTGAGGATTTCCATAAATTTGAGTAATTCCTTAGCTCTTTACTTTAGTAATACGAAAATTCGTCTGTGTACTATTTGAAAACTTTAGAATCATATATCTCTAAAACTAAAAACATTTTAAATTGCTAGAAATATCACCAGTAAGCTAATGAAAAGGCCTAATGAGAAAAGTTTAGAAAGCTGGTGAAACCTGAGCCAGAACAATTGAAAGTACATTTCTCTTATTTATATGCTAAGCTATACCCTTCGCGAGCACTGAGGACGATAATTTAATTGACACAAAATCTGGTATAAATCAAAAATCGAGACCAAAATATCAACACCAACAGTACCAATCGTATGTGACTTAGGCCTTAACATGATCATCAGAAATGAAAGCCATGTTCTGTATGCATTGACTTTATTAGCAAAGAGCATTGCGTGGTTCTTCATAAATGGTGACAGAGATAGAGCAAGTTTTCTACAAAGCTTTTTGAATGTGTCCCTTCCATACTTTTCTTTAAGCGAGCAAAATGAATAAAAGACGTAATGAAAGATATGATTATCATAGGGACGGTGACAATATTTTCTCGAATGTTTAAAAATTAAACACACATCTAGACTGGTAAAGAGAAAATCATATTGATATCATTTTACGCTTTTTCTTCTTGCACATCAGATCTTATGCCATTGCCGTGTAGAGTTACACAAGAACGGAATTAGAGAGAACTGATATAACTGTGATTTTCCACAGTAAACATAGCATAGGATTACGGAATACGTTAAAAAATATGAATTACATTAGCACAAAGTTATCTGCACTTGTGGATGATGCAAAAAAAGAAAAGAAAAAAATGGAGACGAAGATATTTGACACAGTTGCCGCTAATTCTATGTGACGGGCTTTCTAATGGTAATGTTAGATAATAGAACCATGCTTTCCATGCATTGAATTACGTCCATATTCTATGTTTTTTTCGTAGCGAGAATTTTGCTATGTTGTGATCTTTCAAGATTTGATATGTCAAAATTGGTGTGCTCTATCATACTGACAGGCGGCTTTCATTAAGCGAGTAAGAAACACACACACACACACACACACACACACACACACACACACACACACACACATACAACGGAAGTAAAACAGGTTTTATTGCAGTGAATTGTAAAATAGAGATCAGTTATTGCGTAAATGGTAATAAGAGATGAGTACTCTTGTCTGTTATACATATAACAGGAATATGTTATACTGTCAAAGACATTTGGTCTATCTCAAAGTAATGATGTACTTACAACAAGCAACAACAAAACTGTTCATAAGAACTTCGATCTGTAATCCAATTGCTGCCGGTTTGATACCCGCCCATGCCTCGGTGTGTCCTTGGGAAAGGCACTTAGTTCCCATTTGCTCAGCACGATATAGCAAAAAAAAAAAGTACTGACAGTGCAGTTAAACAACCAATCAACCAAACAACCAACCATCCAGCATATACGTGGTACACTGTATGTACAATTCAGCCCCTTGTTTGGTCTCCGACTTAAATCTGGAACTGATAAGACCCAGAGTTTGCAGTAAAAACAATTCTATCCACCAAATTCACTTCCTTATCCATATTCTCATTAAGATATAATGACAGAATTGTGGTCAGCGTTCAATTGCCCCTTCGAAGTAGGAGGATGACCAACAGATTTGAAGAAACGTGAATCATAATAACACAGATGGCCATGGAGTTGAAATTACTGATCTGATTGATGCCATTCCGTGCACATTTTAGACCTCACGTCTGTATGCCGTTATAATAATAGCTTCGCTCGATACATGTAGTGTTCAAGATTACAGTGATACAATATTTTAAATTAATAGAATAGTGATTAATATCTATACGAGTATGTTGAACCATACCTTGAATTCATGTTGTTTTTGGCAACAAAAACAAATGCCAACAAATGTGTACTTTACTTGCACTAAATTACTCTCTTGTCCGTAACTGTCTCAGTCAGTCTAGTCGTTTGTGTATTTCTTAGTGATTTATTTATTCTTAATTCAGACGGCAACAGTCAAATTAATTGTAAGTACTTTTCTCTTATTAGTATACTAAGCTATATGCTAGGAGAACACTACTCACACAATAATTCAATCGACACAAAGTAATCGATCACACGTGGTTTTGGCTGCTAAATGCTGATTAGAAGCTGAACCTTTCCTCTGTATGCATGAAGTGACTTCTTTTTTGTCCACCGAGAATCTTGCGATCATGTGATCCTTTGATTATTGATGGCGGCGGAACCAGATCTTCTTGTAGAGATTTGATGTGTCTCTCACTCTGACACATTATTTTGGTTAAGCGTATAATATGCAGAAGAGGCGATATTAAATGCAAAACACCTTTTGGGAAAGTGATAATTATTCAAATAAATACTTCAATATGAGAAGAGAAACACACCATTAGACAGAAAAAAAGCGATTTCATAGTTTTAATGACTTCGAGTTATTTCCTTTTTGTTATCCATGCAGTGTGAGATTTTTTATGCAAAAGTAGGCAAATATCCATCGTCGCAAGCAACAGGCGATAATCGACTATGCTCCTTTATCACCCATGGCTGCATGTACTGAGATTTCCTCGTTTTTGTTAATGCGTCATCAAAAACCCACTGCAACAATCTCCTATACGTCATTGGAAGTGGCCGTTTTATCAATCGATACGTGACTGTGCTTGGAAGAGAAACTTTGATTCGCTCATTCAAACAGCGTGATTGTTCGGTCACGAGAAAAATTACTCGCGCTCGCAGTGATTGGTTAAGCAGGTTTATGCATATTCATAAGAAACGAGGAAATCGCACAGGCGGCCACGGGTGAAAAAGGAGCGTAGCGGATTTTCGCCCGTGGCCTGCGACGATGGCAACTATCGTTGTTTGCCATGACTTAATATGTTATAGTACCTATACGGAAGTAATTTGATATCAAACTAAAAATAGACGTTTCCTACAAGCACAGCACGAGTACTTAACATCGAGCGGAGATATAAGTAAAGAATACACACTCCTGAAAGTTACATACAATTAATTGCATGGTTTCATTGATAAAAATATGAAATAGTTTACATTCCATGTATAAATTTGGCAATGACGTGCATAATGTACAATTCTTTATCTTTAATATAAGAAGATAGATAATCATTTTACATAAAAAAGGAAACCGAAAAGGATGCATACAAAATACAAATAAGAGCAGAATCATTACAAATGTAAAGTTGAAAGACACAGGCGATCCTGTATATGAGTGTGTATGTAAATTACTTATAGAATCAGTAATTAAAAGATGCTGAATACTTTAAGGAAATCAAAGAGTTTTGTTTTGCTACTTTTACAAGTAAATAAGAAGATCATAAAGTTATACCATTCATATAAAAGTTACAATTTGTCAAATTGTGATCAGTAAGAGTTCTATGAACCATAATATGTCTTACAATATGTATATATGTATGACTATTTGTACAAAAACTTTCACTGCTCTGCCTTACCTTTGAAATCTATTTCTCAGCTTTAAAATACTTACCTGATATCTGAACCTGAACTTCAAATTTATAAATGTGATTTCGAATTTTTTTTACCCATAGATAAAATGGGTTTGTGTATAACAGTGAGAAAGTAAATAATATCTGGACAATCAGTTACAAAATATTAGTTTTATCAAATATGTTATTAGTATTAAAATTACCTTCAACCAATAAGTTCGGTGTACATTTTTCAAATCTAGTATCTTATATTTGGGATTTAAAATTCATCTGAGATAATAAAAAAATAACAACATTGAATCAATTCGTAATAGCTGGCAAAGGAGAACAATTTCTCTGTATTAGTCGCGTAGCAACCGTCCAAGCAACCCCGCAACTGCGATGGCGGGGGGGGGGGGGGTGCATTTCTTGATACACCACTGCTCTGTGTGGATAAATTACTATAATTAAATTCTTAGCTTTTTTTAAATTTAAACACCAATTTCAACCCTTGCCTGATCCACAACAATGTTTCACTAAAAACTTGAAGAAAAAAAAGTTTTTTTTTTATTAGGGTATTGAAGATATCATGGCTGAGTAAAGCAATTCAACACTACAAAAAGTTAGTGTCTTGGTTGTAGGAAAATATTTACTTTTGGATCACATATTACTCATTTTTTGCTTTAAAATCATACAAACAAGTTTTGGAAAGATGTACTGGAAACATGGCAAGAATCTACACACAAAGAAAAGAAAAAAAAAAGGATGCATTTGAAACTGTTTTATTTTCACCAATACTTTATAATTCAAATATGTTAGGGTCACAAAAGTTCTAAATAAACGACTGGCATACAAATGGCATCCAAAATAGTATCGATATAGTTATATGTAATGGTTCCTTTTATTATTTTGAAGAATTAAAAATATGTATCAACTAAAAGGAACATTTTTAGATTATATGGCAGTGATAAGGAAAATTCATCAGAATTGGAAAGGAAATGGTGACATTCAAGAATATATATATATATATATATATATATATATATATATATATATATATATATATATATATATATATATATATATATATATATATATATATACTTTTTGTACTAAGTTGCAATGTTTATTTATCATATATTTTCATAAATAAGAAATGATGCAGAATTTGTTTATAAAGTTATTGTTCGGAAATTTTTTTATGTGAGTCGACACCGGAAAATGGGTTATAGAGTTTGATATTATAGATTATGATAAAATAATTCGTTATTTTTCTCTATCTCCTCACATTTATGATATGAAATCGAGGAATCTAAAATACTGCATAAACTTTTGTGTACAAAGTTATTTTTACCTGAAGAATACTAGAGATTGATAAATGTAGATATGAATGTAGAAAATAGGCCTAAATCATTTATGAATTATGTTAGAACAGGATACACATTTATTGCCCTGGTTTTGGTCATCTAATCAGTTGTTGAGCTTACAATATCCAGGCCACGATTTCATTGACATGTCTTAGAGTTATGTCTGGATTTATGACATTTGATTGGCCAATAGTAAGTCAGACTTAAATTTCAGCCAATCTGGTCATTGGATTTTAGTTAAAGTCCAGACTTAAGTTCTGCTGGTGAATTTCAGGTCATAGATCCCAAAGGAAAACAACATAAATCACCTGATGTATTTCTTTAACGATATTTACAATCAGGGATAACGTCATAGAGTTGATTTTAGCATTCAATTGACCTTAGAGTCCAGAATCCATTGACTAACCGAACACAAGTCAATCATCATGACAAAGATGATCAGGGATTGGAGATCACTAACCTGATCGATGTCACATCATGCAAAGACTGAATAATATGCTGTTGTATCATAAAACTATTGGCTTGGAAAAATACTTTGCAATCATTGAATAATTCTTTGCAAAAGCACTACCAATATCAAAACGAATTGTTATAGTTAACATTCATGCAATATTCTTTCCTTTCCATGTATCTTGAAATTATCTGATCTCTACAAATAAAAAATATCCATCTATACAAGGTACAGTGTTAACCCTATTTACTTTCCCATTTGGGAAGCAACTGAATATTCCATATCAGCACCAAGAACACAATTTGAGTACTATTGTATGGGCCCGTTCCATTCTGAATCGTACACCACCTTCGGTCTTCGAAAGTATATACGTGGGCCAGTTACTATATAGAGGAGGATTATTTAATCCTTGACAGAAAGTTCTAGTCTTAACATTCTAACAACCGCAAGCATTCGATCAAGAACAAGGTAACGACACATTCGATGCTAATCCCCATTCCCCATACTATTAGCCACTGCCTTGACCATATTCTATGTGTTTTCGCAATAAGAGCAAGATGTGATCAAAAGTGACAGCAGAATGATATATGTACGACGTATTTTGTATGTATATTGTTTTACCTCTTATATTGTCGTATGGCGACCTCAACGTATATAAAAGCCTGTTGACTATAATCAATGTATTTTCGCAGTAATATCTATATATGATACAAAGTGACAGCACACTCTATAATCTTTCTCTTTTAATTGATAGTGATATTTATCATCCCCCCCCAAGCTTTCGAATTCTGTGGACACATGCAAGAAAGAAAAAAAGACAATGGTATGTTTTTCTGAACGAATTAAAGTCTGGTACTCTGAATGGAAGGAGGTTGGAATGGAATAAGGTTAGGCTACCAAACTAACCAAAGCCTACATTATCCTTTAAAATGTTCCATGAAATTACGACAATAACACATATTTCGACAGGAAACACAAAGCCTCATTTCTTTATCGCTGCAATTCAACCTTTGCATCAGATTTCGTGTTGCATGATTCTGTATAACGCGTAGCTGTCAATAACTTTGTCAACAAGAGAGCTTTTGTATTCCCAAACTTTGAAAATAGTTTGAATGTAACATCGAATTGTACAAATTTATCAAACATGTGAAGAACAATTTTAATCATTCATCAGACAATACGTGTAGGATAAACCGAGAACTTTTGAAACTAAGCTGACAGTTGATGGATTTCTGCAACAAAACCTTCACAAGGTATTGTCATATGGCACATCTGACTGGGATAAAGAATAGAGTTTTCCTTACTGTCAGATGCAGATACTATTTTGAGGGGTACATTAATATACTGTCACAAAAAGCTTGGAAAAAAGACCGGATTAGGGTAATAGAAAAAAAATCGCTGACTTTGAAGTACATACTGTGATCTCAACTATGTGAGCAAATTGTCGAAACTTAATTTTATCTTTCGTAACACGATAGTAGATAGATTTATCTGGCAAATTCTAAATCAGAACGAGATCGACTTGCTATTTTGTATATCACGTATAGTTCATCAGTAAAGAGAAATGAGTTTATACGCATTATGAAAAAGAACAGATGTTATGAACCTTTAAAACAGCAAAATAGTTCAATATCCCAAACACCATACATTCTGATGCCACTCTTTTCCCAGTATACTTTATGGTTGTTTTTTAACTGGTGAAATTACAACTGCTTCAACACGTGTGAAGAAATAAACCCTGAAGATGTATCGCATATTTGGTGATGGCATGAATTTCTAAAGAATAATTTCGATTTAATACGATTTGTGGAGGAATGGACAATTTACAAAATTGAGGTATGCTACGTCACAAGCATAAGTTGCCTTTCGTTTCAAGTAGACATAATATCATGCTAATAATAGTGGAATCAATGTTAATACTTTTCAAAGATCTTAAATGAATCAGGTACGTATTTTTGCTAATGACTCGGAACCATTTAACCACTGTTACGTATTGCTGAATCTTTGCTTGACATTAATTAGTTGCCGTATGCTGAGTCCTAATGAAATAACTTTAGCCACATACTAATTGATAAATATAAACTATTTATAAATAGAACTTAGTAACATTTGCTTAGTTTGAAATAATTATCTTATAATGCATTGGCATGCACTCTTGTTTCCATCTTTATTTGTTGTTGAATAACACGTGAAAAGATGTGGCTAAAATGTAATCGTTGGTTATTAAAACCTTTAAAGTATATATTCTCATACGTAAAACCTGTCAACTTTCAAACAAATTCATTGTGTTTGGACTTACGTTTTTTCTTTGTTACATTACATTTGTGCAGAATAATAATGCTCGATAATGATTTAAGACTATATGTGCAAGAAACTGACAACGAAAAGTGCAAAGCTAGTATGTAACTAGCCTAAGTGCTGTCGACTCTCACTGAGTCGTTGTCAAAGGTAATTACAAAACAGAGACAAACAAGACAAAAAACAAACACAAAAGAGAGCCTTAAAGGTTACAAGGTTACATGACTATGTCTAATAGAAGTATTGCTTGAGAATTGTAGATGTCGCGCCATATTGTCATCGGAGTTCAAACTAATTAGGCGCGACATCTAAAATTGGATACATTAATATATACAAGAAATTTATATTGAACGATACCAATATATATGTTTGGTATATAAACCTAAAATTATAATTATAAATTATTGTGTATACCTTGCATTTCTAAATGTAAATCCAGTTGATTTGTGCATATAACTGAGTGCTAAATTCCGTTTATCTAGCGAGTGAGTTCTCGTACACCACTAGCCCTTACCTTCGACTTTGTTCCATCCTTTGTTGGGGATGTGCGCATGACCGTTTTGGTTAGGACACTGGTACATGAGGGCTAGCCGATAGGTGCCGTTCCTTGCGGCACGGGTTTGTGTCTAGTTTGGAACGAATTATAACTCTCCAACCTGTTTTATTATATTGGTGTTAAAATAAATGCAATTGTGTTATATTACATGTTTTTATGTCACAAAACCAGCGATATGTTTAAGCTTCATTATTTACCTTAAAATTTGTTGTAGAGAATTTTGACATTGGTTTTGAGATATTTAATAAATTATCAGTCTTAATAAAATCTTGGATTTCAAAAGAGTGGCAAGATATTCTCTCTCGGCATAATCATGATTGACGTTACCAGTTGCTTATATCTATTTATGTCGGCTGAATATTCATTCTAGTTTCAGTGTAAGGCGCAAATTCCTCATCGTAGATGGACGTAAATCAATATTTTTGATTCGTTACTAATCAATCAAATGGTTGTTCTTGATAGATCGGTAGCATACAACTTATTAAGAAAAATGACGAATATTTCTTTTTTACTGACGACAATTTGATTGTATCTCATGAAAACGTGCGACTAACGATCTATACTCTCTTGTTGGTTTATATGTATCATTCGCCTTGATGTCAAGTGACTACACATGTTTATTGTGATTCTTTATCAAAGATCTAATGCTATCATCTTTACATGTTTATTGCTATCATCTTTTCCGAAAGTAACAGACGATGACGAATATATGTCAAATAACATTTTGCAACAAAACTTGGGTATAAGCGAATTACAGTTTGTAGCGGACACACTCTGCAGTGATGTGACAATTGTAACTCCTTCTGTCAATACAGAGCTTCTTGCAGTCAGCTTAACTCTACTGGAAATGTAAGTATGTGTAGTTGTATGTGGTATAAATACAATATATGTACCGCACGTACACTGTATCGTTGATATACAACGAGATGTATACATTTTTCATTAAAGAAAACGAGACTTACAGACAGAGGGAGTTACCTCTTCACGTTCATGCAGAGTGTGTCCACTACAAAATGAAGTTCGCTTATGCCCAACCTATTTGCAAATTGTTAATTTGCTTCTTTTTTAGAAACTTTTATTTTCAATCATCTTGGTTAATAAATATTGAATATGTATGCGTATGTATTGTCATATTATATGCTATGGTATAATGAAAAGTAGCGATGCTTAATAAATCTGTTGAAAAGAACTTTGTGTAATAGATACAAGTATATATTCTGCTACATAGATATATACATGTAGGTTCAATATCTGCTAATAGGCGCATATAGCTTCTCTTCTATTTTTTAACAGTAATTGTTTGGATTCACGCAGAAAGGCAGTAGAGAAAGAATCCCACCTGAAAGTTGTATCATTTACAGTCCTTTATAATGTTTAGAAGAATTCTAAGTATATGGGAGATTCTTTTTTCTCATAAATGAAAAGTGGATTTTTTATATCTTTATACCATATTTAGATCATACACATCACTCTGAATAGAATTGCCGCCATTCTGTGTTTTTTTTAAAAGGATATTACACTGTAGATAATATTTGTTCTCTAAATGCACTTATAGAAATTGTCAAAGCAATAAAAAATTCTTATTTTGTGCATTATTGGTTTTGAAAACATATTCGACACTGTATCAAGGACAGGGCTTTGTGGGGAAAATGGTTCTAAAATAATGTTCATGGTAATTTTCTAAATATAATTAGAAATATGTATGGTAAAATTAAACTATGTGTGCATATCAACAGCAAATTTCTGATTTATTTTCTTGTTAGTGTGAAATAAGGTAAGGTGTAAATCTTGCACCTGTCTTATTTTCGTTATATCTTAATGATTTAGAAGAATTTATGCTAGCAAAAGGATGTAATGCTGCCATGTTTAACAAACCTGCAAGCAGAATTTATGCTGTTCTTAGAGGTATTTGCTATCCGTTATACTGAAGACACTGTTATTCTTGCAGATAACGAAACAGATCTTCATAAAACTTGAAATGAAATCTATACATAATGCAGAAAATGGAGATTAAAAGTCAATGTTAAAACAATAGTAATGTTTGGTTTATATTTCTTTTTTATATTAGGTAACATATCATTGGAAATTGTTGATCTTTACGAATATTTGAATCAAAATTAGAACTGTTATATATAACACCACCATTAATAAATTGTATGTGTACTTAATCTCATATATTTTGTTAGACCTGAGTTAACAATAAAGTTCTGCTTTCTTATGTTTCTCAACAAATTTGATGAAAGAATGTGTCAACAGAAGTCAGTCTTATAGAATATGTCATTTTCGTCAGAATCATTAATCTATGCCACAGAAAATGATTGACGTGAATATATTTTGACTCTACCAAGACAGAATTTGGTTTGAGATCTATAGACACGGATATTATTTATACCATACATATACTAGTAGTATTTGAATGGTTTATTTTGGCGATGTCTGCATTTTCACCGATATCGTAACAATTACCCACCCCCACTCCGCCAAAAATAAGATCTCTTCATCTTTTGAAAATCTACCCGAGATCTAAACGGTAGATATTGCTATTAAGTGAAATACCTTGCAGTTTGTGTGCCCTAGAGAGATATTACAATGATGAATGATTTGCTTTTCATATTTTTCTTTCTAAACTCTAAGAACTACTCTTCAGCGAATAATGGCTGACTATTATGAGAAGGAGATTATCAACATCTGCTGGATGTGCATGGTAAAATGTTATCGACAGATCTATCTTAGTAGTTTTAAGCTGGCATATGAGGGCCTGTTTGCAGACTTGATATTGCTATTGTTCAATGCTCAGGCGAGTTTAAAACGTTTAGCATATTTTCGAACAAATATTACATACGTGGTCTGCTTCAGATATTTTTTTTTTTAAAGTCAAAGTATGACGAAAAATAAAATCGAAGTTCTATTCATGCAGACAGTCGCAGTTGGTTCAGTGGTTAAGGCACTGGTCTCATGAGCAGGAAGGTGCGGGTTCGATTCCCACCATCTGATCAGCCCACTATGGCTGCGGTAGTGTGCCACTGGGCAAGGCACTTTACTCTTCTTGCCTTGGCACGATATAACCTTCAAGTGTTGCACTAACGCAAAACACCAAGACAAATCTAATCATACAGATTTAAATATGATCCCATTCTGAGGTTGTTACAATACATTTCTCAAAGGCAGAACAAAAATCTAACAACGTGTGTTCCTCTGTCGATAAACCAAAAACGGTCCAGTCGTCCTCTTACAGATTTATCCACTTTGACCTGAATCGCTTGAACATATTTTCAAGCACGCTATCCATGATTTGTTTCTACCAAAATAACAACTCTATAACTCCTGCACATTTAAAAGCACTTATTGGTATATGTAAGAAGCTGCTGTGTATTTGAGTCAAATAAATACAGTAGTCCCGCGCTATAGCATATTCGGATCCGTGGGAATTCTTGGTTATAAACAGGCATTCGTTACAACGAGGCACACTATTTCTGTGTCTTTAGAGATTCAAAGGCGGTATGCGTCGTAGCCAGAGGTTCGTAATAGTCAAGTTCGTTTTAGCGGGAAGCAACTGCACGAATAAATGTAAGGTGATACGAAAATGGCGGTAGCATTGTTGTAAACCGCAAACTACGACCTTTCAATTACACGAATCTTAACTATTGATTTATGAATATCGTTAATTGTAAAGTAGATATTGAAGCTGTAATTGATTTAACCGCAAGCTTGCACTCTCGCATATTCACAGAATGAAAATAATCTCATAATTACCACTTTTTAAAGTTGTGATGCTTGATAAATTTGCAAGTTATGTGCGTCAATTAATGCAGGAGGTTGGGGCCTTTAAAGTGGCCACTAATCAGTTTTACAAGTCCAGATGCACACTTGTTTCTGCGATTTGTTGCGTAAGCAAATGTATTTGGATAATCTCAATATCAACAAAACCTGAAAGAAAAATCTTGTCTTCATCTAAAATCCGGATGTGTCTACCAGCGGAGAGTAAATACGAGTCAACCCAGCATCTGTCGTGCTTTAAACAGAATAAAACGACAGTTACTAAGGATAAGGTATTTTATTTGAACTGGCAACGCCGTACAGAATAAAAATGGGTTTCATTAACGAATCTTCAAAGGCCACAATCTGATATAATGAAAATAAAGGAAAAGCAGAATTAAATTTCATATATAGGGTGGAATAAACCAGTTCAATCCTGTAACATTTTAAAAAAGATATTATCAGTAGTTTTGAATTAGTAAAATAAAACCTAAACAGCAATATACATGGGGTCAGACCACCATTAATTTTCCTATATATTACATGCATACATTTTTCCAAGCTGAACTCAGAACAGCGTTCCAATCACACTAGGATTTTTAGGGGAGGCTGTGCCATTATAGACTATTACACATACAAAGACTCGACAACACTTGTCTAGAGTATTTACATTTAGCAGCTGATCAATAGCTACCGTGGTCAAAGATTCCGTTTCCGAGTCAATTGGAAACATAGGCTGTTACCATATCACACACTGATTTTGCATGTGTACTTTCGCCACACTACTTTTACAGTCACAATGAAATGCATCTCAAAATAAAGTAAGATTCTTTCCCAATTATTCAGGAACAAAAATCAGTTCATTTCATTAATATTTCACAATGAAAGGAATAACTAATCAAAACCTCTAAATTCAGAATTTAACTACTTAGCTGGATACTGACCTGGTCTGATCCCACATCGTACGTGTAGTTATTTCAAAGCATTGTAAGAAAACAAAACATATTTGAAGCCTAGCCTTATCCCCCGACCTATCCATAACTAGAAGGTTAAATTAATTATGGTAACTTAGTTGTATATAATGCATTTGATGTAAAGCAGGCAATCTTCTGATGTGGTCAATTCTGCGCAAGATCTAAGGAAAGACTCTGATCTATGTTCAGTGACGCAGTAGGATTTTTTTTAGAGCCCAGTTTTATAGATCAATTAAGATACATCCTTCACAGTATGATCACTCCAATATATCATTGAATAACAATTGATTGACCCACTATACATAGGGAGTGCATGTGTTTTAACCAATAACCGTTTTTAGACACTAGGTTTTTCACGAAGGAATCAATCTTTCATTAGATTTGTCTTAACATATTTGTAACAAATCAGCGTATGCCTTTTTAATATTGTTACACGCAAGGGGTCTCGCTACCGAGCAAATCAATCAACTACGTGAGCTTGGCTTGAAGTTCATGTTTTCCCCATTTCAAAGGACCTCAAGACAACAGTCGTCAGCTGAAGGGTTCTTAAACGCGCGAATACTACCACACATCACAAAACACTAATTTCATACTTGCATGGCTTTATTTGTTTTACATTTGTATGACTCATCAGTAAGCCTTTACATGCTGAATATTAATACTTTATGCCATGCAATACAAAACACGACCCAGACACCTAATACAAAGAATTATTCCTATCTCAAGTTACTAAACACGTATACCTAAAATATATAGGTAATTCCCTATGTTAAGAAATTAGGGAGGGTCCATTTTACGAAACTCATTCATGCTATCATAAAGTTTCGTGAATACTGTACATTATGACGTCTGCTCCCAGAAAATAGATAACTACTCGGTTTGAGAAATATCTTCCCAACACCGATTCCCCATAATCAAACAAATAATCACAACAAATCTAGCCAAGCTATAAACGGAGACGTAAATACAAGTAGCACATACCCTAGGTTTATTACAATATTAATAAAATTACCTCGTTTTAAACCTCTGACTGTGTTTCTTTATGTAAATATTAGAAGACACAAGGGAATAGATCACATTCCAAACGTATTTAACATAATGTTTGCTTGCTCCATTACAACAGATGGACATGGAAAGTGTAATGCAGGTATCCAAACACTTGTAAGTCAAATAAATACAGAAAATAAGAGAAATATTGCAAATATGGGAAATCGAAAATCACTTCTGTTTACGTGTAATCAATTCGTGTGTTTAAACAAATGTCTCCGATTTATATAATTTGAAGCATCAGAGTAGAAAAATTAATTAAATATGAATTCTGTAAAATCTTTAAAACTCTTCCCCCAATTAATCCTTAAATTGTATTTGGAAACACAAATAATTTGTATTGTTTATTTTTGTATGCATGATTTCTTGTTCAGGACTTCTTGCTTGATTGACTATATATTTTTTTCCAAATCACCTACAACTATAAATCAAGAAAATGATGTATATAATAATATTGCAAGAAACATTATGCAACTTTAGAGAGGAAACTAAATTTGCGAATATATTATTCACGGTGCAGACTTTGATTAAAAGAATATATATATCCAATGAATTCGTTAACATTTCATGTCACAAACACGCTGATGTACTTGATTCGCAAATAACTAATGACGACTTACGATGATAAATCTTTATTTTCTATCAATGGATTTTATTCGACTCTTTTTTTGAGAGAGAGATCGTAGATAGTAATTCCAATAATTGTTCCTCTCAAATGATATCTGAGTTCAATGGCACAACAATAAACTCTGGTCGCAGTATGATTCCCGGACTGATCTTAAAACTGGAATGGAGTTAATACGTATCAAGTCTCTATTATATATATTTTTTTCTATTGATTCACATACTAACCTAATAGCAAATAAGACCGGCCTTCGTGTTGACAAGCAACCGTATTTTAAAGTACAAATAAGTACAACTTTACTATAATGGACAAAGTAAAGTACACATTATAGATTCAATATATATAACACTATGTAAATTTAAAAATACGTCTGGATCACTACAGACCCTAATCGGAATTTAACATTCCGTTTAGGCCATAGTTGTTGATTTAAAAGAATGACTCTCTTTACTTTTGTTAATTTCCCCCATCTCCAGCTTTATTTATAAATTTAGGTTTCTGTAATGTACCACATATTTGTCTTTGTTTTTCAGTGTACACAACAACTTTGGCACTGTTGATCTAGTCGTTTTTATTTTTCTTTCCTTTCGGTAATTGTTTTTGAAGAAGAGATAGATCATTTTCGTCTAGGACAGGTTTCTCAAGTGACAACGGGTAGTCCTTCAGGTAATCATGCTACTCTATAGGTATTTACAAACTATACCCAGTATTACAATCATTGGATATTTCTAGTAGATTTTCTTCTGTCCAACTAATTTCGTTAACATTTCCCCATCTGAAGTCTTTCGCAAGTAAATATTGAGATATAGCCCAATCATACAAGTAATTTGTGATATGTACATAATGAATGATCTAGGTTTTGTCTGATTTAATTCTCCCTTATCTTTAATTGCTTTAGGGAAATAATTTAGACACTTCTTGCATATGAATTTGTGATTTGTGTGCTTATCTATTTGACATAAGAGAAGTTTAGATAAATTCCTAATTCCCACATAGTGAAATTGTTCTAATCTATACAAAATGGTTAACATGTCAAAGTGTTTATTCCTTTCCTTTTCTGTTAATCTAGACCAACGTTCAGCTGCATCTTTACAGAATTTAATTTCTTAACTTTTTTGTTGACAATTTTGATGATGTCAGATTCTGTTTTGTCTTTCATTTCTTCTCCTCAGTCCCTTATCAGCTATTCTCCTTTTTTATATGATGAATTATCGTATGAATTGTTTTGAGTATAGGTTGAAAAGCACTTTTTAAGATATTAATTTCTAATGATGTTACTTATTTAATCGTGCCTTGCATTGAAAGGCTTGGACATTTGCGGTAATGATCCACTGAAGTAGGTTTATTTTATTATTTTTTTATTTTGGAAAAATATAACGATGAATACATATATAAACATATACTTCTTCAAGTATTCACATGTTATTGTTCATCATTATTGATCATTCTTTTTCTGTGTAATGAAACTTAGAATGATACTCTACGAATGTAAAGGCAAAATTAACAAAAGGTTATGTGCTGAAAATAAATATAGACACGGAACAAAATCCGTCACATTGAATTTGTATTAACTACAATATTTTCAGGTAACGTTCTTATATTACAATGTGATCTAAAGCGGCTTGTCTGCTCTTGTCTGTCATCACTTTGACAGAAGTAACTTTAGGGACTTTAATACCAACATCTCCTGTTCTCATCGATTGACTTGTCATCAGGTTTTGTTCTGAGTTTGTATATTAACATGAAAGATGCCAACAAATTATGTATCGACAAAACCTATATAAAATAAATATGGTTGCCTGCGATTATATACATTAATTTTGCTGTTTGCCACCGGCGTGGGTTACCCTTGTATGATTTCTGAATACACCTATATAATTTCATTCCCCTATCCAACTCGTTCTCGATTACTTTAGCAAGTCCTCTCCAGCCTACCCAACAATCACTCTAGCTCACCCTACGAGTTCTCCAGCTTCCCCTACGATCTCTCCAACTCGCCGTCTCCAACTCGCCCTCTCCATCTCGCCTTATGATCTCTCCAGCCCACCCAACAATTTCTCCGGCTCGCCCTGCGATATATCCAGCTCATCCTTCAGTCCTTCAATCTCTCCAGCTCTTCCCATGATCTCTTCAGCTCGCCCACTCTCACTCGTTATGGACTTCTCTCATTCGATCTCGATAACTTTATCTCATCCATTTTTAAATATTTGGCGTTACATACTTGAGAGCTGTTTTCTTCTCAGTATAACACAGTGAAAGGAATAATAATCCGATATGGATGTTTAAAACAAGCAAGACTTGTAGGCGATTCCGTCCTGCTTGTGTAATAGGAAACAGAACAAGAGAACCCATTTGATGTAATTCTTGCATACATTTTCTCTGGACAATCATAGCAATTAAAACATTAAAATGATCTTGAAACAATTCATTTTAAAAATTCCAGATTTGAAATATGATGAATAAATAAATAAATAAATAAATAAATAAATAAATAAATGATAATATGTGTGCAGAAAAGGTGAGCATTCTCACTTGTTCATTGATGCCAATTCACACATTTATATTGTAATCATCAAATCGACGTTCAACGATAATTCTTATGAATCTTTTCAACTGACTTCTTTAGTAAACAGTGAGACTATGTTGCATAATTATGATAGCGGAGCCAATAAAGATGTTTTGGCCTAAATATAAAATTATGCCAACGGCTTTCTCTCTCCGTTTTGAATACCTGACAAATGAAGTGCAAAATAGTCGCGCCCCCAATTTTAGGTTAGAGCTTACCTTAAAGTGTATAATAAGTAGATTTTGAAAAATTCCTTAAGTTTACATAGCAATAGCTATTAAGATGACACCATTCTGTACGTGTTTTGTTAAGGAATTATAATTTAATGCTTTGCAATTTTTGAACGTTCAAATTTATATCAACAGCATGATGGAAGTTTTCAGCTCGCTATTTTTCTATTTTGTCCGTTAGAAAGAGCAAGTTTCTAAGTTCCATCATGCTTGCTGAAAATTTCGAAAAGAAAATGCTACATTTTTTTCACTTTAGAAAGTACACATTGAACAAAGCTGATATACAATTGAGTTTAGGAGACTCAAACAAACTTTTTATGTCCTAGAATATTCTCATCACCTTCTAGAAACCATATCCAATATCTGTTGAATCAGTGGCGCTGTATTTCCGATAGTCAATATTTCTCCCATGCACGTGGAGAGCGGCTAAACTAAATCATTTCCAAGACACTGCTTTACTTATAGATTCACAAAGTCTTTGTAAGTCAACAATTTGACATTCAAAGAATTGAGAAAGTTTTCGAAATTTTCACCCGGGATCAATCAGGTTCATACTAATGTTTACAATTCTGCTGATTTTGAATTCGATTTTTACGAAGTTGCTGACAAGAATACATGGTTAATATGAAAAAGGCAAAGCCTAGAACGAGCAGGTGACTGCCTTTTCGTGACATCAATCTACTGAGAATGATCATCACACTGTGGAGATGTGTCGCAATGCGAAACTTGAGCGTTCTTGAAGATAGCAAAGGAAATTCAACCGTGATTTTATTATAAACCCATCATTATATAACTCATGATAAAGGCTACTTCTCCCTAGGCTGATCTGAAACCTTGTATCTGCATCTGATACTGATTGAGACTCCTTGCTGTCAAGGAGGACGTCACATAACAACGGTCGCACGAAGGGACTGCAACAGTTACACTATATTTAGACGCAATGTACAATGTGAGTAGATGGGATACATTAACTTGATTTTGGTCCTGTATCGCGTCTCCTTTGATAGCGAAAGGACATCGGATCACCCGGAACAACAGCCCGACAAGCACCCAGATCAAGTTGCTGTACTGAGAACCCGTATATAATTAACGGGATATAGCTATATTGCTTTCCATTATTGTCCATTGCTATAAGTAAAAAAATCCTTTTTTATTTATTCCAAACTATTTGACTGGTTTGTAATTAGTCACACAGCATTGCCTTGCTATCGAGTAGAGATCGAACTCAGTCTAATTGATTGAATATTCTAGACTTTTTTTCAACGCTCAACTCTGTTATGATTTCACGACAAACTTCTGGTTGATAAAAATGGTTCAAAGAAGATACAATGGAAAATCTATATATTGATATACGCGTTATCACAGCGAGCGGCACTGTGCTCGCAAATACGAAATAGGCATAGGAGAAGAAAGCGCAGCATCAGTCATATGTGCACAGCCACACTCCTCATAGCTCATATTCTTTCAGAATATATCGCTGACATAAGGCTGTTTTGACCCCCGGGTCATCTAAACCTTAGTCCAAAGTCTCCGCGCATTAGCAACACGATCACATCGACTGGATGTTACTTCCTACTCTACTCACAGATTGAAATAAAATCTAAATACGTGAGAAAAAAAAACCAGACTATGTTTGGCGTTTCAGATGCGCTTCGTTGTGACGTTTTTGTATATTGTGACTTCTGTTGCGTGCTACTTTGTAACGTCGTCGACCCTCTGTGCAAGTAAGCAATTCCTGACTTTATCCTCCTACGTATGAAGTAAAATCTTCAAATTTTGCACTAAAGCAATTGTAGAGATAAAATAGCAGAAATACAGTATAAATTGAGTGTGATGGAGTTATCTCCAGGTGACATTTTATGACCAAATTGACAGGGTTGTGGTAGTGGTGTTATCCTTCCGAAGGAAGGTAACCAACAGAGGAGTATGGTGCAATATGAACATCGCTCAGTCATTTCCGTTAAGTCGAGAAATAACCGCAGATGGCCTCAGACCACAATTAATTTTCCTATATAGTCTCTACATTTGTTTTTCAGTACTGAACTTTCCACTGTGTCAAAATCCTAATAAATCATATGTTGGTGTAAAGCATCTTCAAAAATGAACTCACGGTGAAGTTCTTGTCATAGGTTAACCGGCATTCTTCAGAGAAGCTGGACTGTAAACAAAGCGATGTGCAGTGGGTCACAGATTTCACTTCCAGATCAGCACCAATGCCTCATTACTCACTGTACTCTTCCGCCAAAATACACACAGACAACCACACCATAATGCGCATATTCTAAACAATAAACAATTTGTCTTCAAATTAATACTAAGAATGCCTAAATCTAATGCATACATCACCACCAAAATGAGAGACGAAAAAATGCTCTAAAAATAGACTGGGACTGCATTCATGAGTACTGAACCGGAAGTATTACTTGTGACCTGAAGTCCTATCAGGGTTAACAATTTTCACATGAATGGAAAAAAACTAAAATAAATGATTCTGAAATACTGCTGCAAAGTTTCAATGAATTTGATTCACGCGTATACATTTTATCTGACACCATTGTATTAGAACTAGGAAGTTCAAAATGGCCGACTTTCAAAAATGCACAAAACTTAGACTTGAATGCTGAATTTATTAATTAAGATAAACACTTGCAATAAACTGTAATTAGTTTTAGTTCTCATACAAATCTGGAAATTACTAGAAATTAAACCTGGCTGTTCAACTCTCATAGGAGTGTTAATTTTTAAATATTATACATGTTTTTTTATTTTTAAATTTGAATTTAAATTAAATTTTCATGGAAATTTAAAAACTCAAGTCGACAAATTTTATTCTTTTGCAACATGTCTCCATTCCTTTATCACCAACATTAATGGTTTTTCTTAATCAGGTGTGAAGTAATAAAACCAGGGCCTGTCCTGAAATTTGGTGGCATCTGAATACGCTAGTTAGTGGGTGGTAACTAAGGTAGTAATGTCATTTTCACCCCTAAATGGGAGGAGCTCTTAGATGTTAGGCTTCAAATAGTATTGAAGAGTTGGTGGAGTCCTATGATACCAGAGCAGCACACCTTTTCCTAGTTATATAAGGGGGAGAGAGGAAACTTATTGTAATTTTACATGCAGTTATTTTAACTGAAACCATGAAAGGGTACACCGAGAAGAAGACTTTTTTAAACCAGGCAATATTTCACATAACAAAGGGGTCAGATTTCTGACTATTGATACTCTACCAATTTCCAGTGCTGCATCTGCTCAAGTGACCAGATTAATGGATGCAGAGAAGTTCTCTCTCATGGCAGTGATGAAACCGACAGGTGGGGGTCTCGTGTCAGTTGTGGCACCAGACTGTAATGACACACCTGGGTCTGCTAGAATTATTTGGCCATCATCCAGAGCAAGACTGACCCTGAAAGAGACAGAAGTGAATCAGCATGAGGGGACACGTATGATCTGTATGAATAAAAATGTTGAAATGGGGAATGATATCATTCATCGTCATGGCAATCAAGACAACAGTTGTGAGCGACCTGATTTCCAAATTGCTAATGGTGAAAATGGGGACTTGCTTGGAAGCATACCATGATGTGTACAAACTGCAGTTTTAAGTCACCGGAGTATAAGCTGTATGAGGAGATACAAACAACTAAATCTGGGCGAAATCCTGCTGCTGTAAATATGACGTTTTAAGCTGGACTACAGGATACACCAATGGTCAACAACATGGCTGGATACCTACTTGCAGCCACTGACATTCCACCACCTAGAAGAACATCTATACAAAGGGCTTCCAACATTGTATGTCAAGCTAGTGTGCAGCGAAATGAAATGGATATGGCAGACAAGCTAAAACTAGTCCGACAAGTTAATATCACGCATGGTGTGCAGGATCCTGAGCAAATAAATGTCGCATTTGATGCAAGATACAATACCATTAGCTTTGGACATGAAAAGAAACCTGGTCAAAGTTCATCTCAAATTGTTGGAATTGTCTGTGAAACTGTTACAGAGAAACAATACTTCGTAGGAACTACAGTAGAAAACAACTTGTGCTGGACTGGAGCATAGTTCAATGGCCAAAGTTTGGATGTGCAATGTCCAGGATGCCATGTTGATTGCACAGCAAATCTGTCACTAGTCGCACCACAATCAGAGCATGCTATGGCAAGAGAAATAGGTAACAAGTGTGTTCTGCATAAAATTCTCATTAGACGTGTAACAACAGATGGAGATGCTCAGGCTCCTGCTGGTTTTCAGGATGCTTACATCATTCTATATCTAATCTGGAAAGTAGAACGCATGTCGGACCCCATTCATTGGGCTCGTTCCCAGTTCAAAAGGTGCAATTCTGCAACTTTTAGTGAAAATATGTTTCCGGAAATAAAGAACAAGAGAAGGAAAAAAGCTGAAACAGAAAATTATCAGTCAAGATGTTAAAGCCCGTTACAGATTGATCTTCAAACGAATGATGGAGGACACCAGTGGTGATGTTAGAATTATCCAATGTCAACTTCCCCAAGTACTGGATGCAACTATGCGGTGTTATTCTGCAACCAATGTCGGCATTATTCTAAGGTTTGTGGGGGGAGAAAGTGCTATCAGTTGGTGGATACAATCTGCATTTCTGGGCCCTCATCAAGTGACTCATCTAAATATGACAGAAAGTGATAAGAATATTCTCCTGGAAGTGCTGAAAATGAAACTTTCCTGTGATGTTGTACAAAGACTGCGACTTAACACAAACACGCAGAAATTTGAGACTGTGAACAGATCATTCAGTGTTTCCTTACCTAAAAATGTTAACTTTGCAGTACTGCCTGTTGTTGTTGATACGATGGGGTTCCAGGCTGAGGTGGTTCGCATTCACACACAAACTATTGTGGCATAAATGGGATGCATCAAACTCTCTTGGAATCTTCAGACTTCTCATCTTTATCATGAATGCCAGTCTATGGATATGTGTCTTTTTCCAAATGTTAGTCTCAGGATCCCTATATGACAATGGCCTATATAACCTATTTGATGTTACATATACTGTCCAGAGTATGCAAGTACTGTTAAGTGCTGGCACAGAACTGAACAAGATTTTCTCTGACAGAATTTCAAAAATATCCACCATTGCAGCTTGTATAAGGTGTAGGAATACATATATGCTAATAATAAAGAGTATCAACCCCACAGGCTCTATACATATGCACTTTTTTACAACAATTTAAAATTTTAATTTTATTTTAAAAATTCATCTAAAGTTTGTAAAATATTTATTTTTAATTATTGTTAAAGTCAATATACACAAAATGTCAACATTTCATCCGTCTACCTTTAATAATGAACTTAGGGTAACAATTTAAACTTGTATAACCTTCCCACTTGTCAGGCCTCAGACCACAATTAATTCTCCTATATTGTTTCTACATTTGTTTTTCAGTACTAAACTTTCCACTGTGTTCAAATCCTAATAAATCATATGTTGATGTAAAGCATCTTCAAAGATGAGCTCACGGTGAAGTTCTTGTCATAGGTTAACCGGCATTCCTCAGAGAAGCTGGACTGTAAACAAAGCAACGTGCAATGGGTAACAGGTCTAAATTCCGGATCAGCACTAATGCCTCATTTCTCACTGTGCACTGTCGCCAAAATACACACAGACAACCACACCATAATGCGCATATTCTAAACAATAAACAATTTCTTTGAAATCAATACTAAGAATGCCTAAATCTAATGCATACATCACCAGCATGAACAGGAGGTATTAATTGTGACCCGAGTCCAGATGTAATCGTAGGAATGCACATACATTTGATAAGTTTGGTGATTCGCCTTTGGCGAAGTGTAAAACATATGTTGCAACTCAAAAGGCCGACAATGTTCCTATTGTGACTTAGTCTCCTTTTACCGCCATATTGTGCCATGTGAACAAAAGTAGTTCTTGGCAACTTACGTCTTCCGACTGCGCCATACAGCGGAGGACTATACTGAGACGACAGCGGTAATTAAGAATTTTCTGTTTCTTCTGCAAATATCTTGTCAGTTGTCAACTCACACACCAAAGAACGTCCGAAGGGCATTATGTAAACTGTATGATTCGTCAACTGATGTTTATACCACGATAAACACAGAAGAAATAATATTCGATCTTAATAGCTGCAATCCTGAACAAATCCAGCACAAATTTTTTGCTTCTCTTGTTTTTGTATCTCTGTTTTCCTTTTGTGACTACAGAAACCTGTTAAACTAAGAATAGTCTCCCTTATTCAACCAGCTATTTTGGCGTCGAAGAATTTCCACAAGTGCTTCCGCTGATCCATTTTCAGTAATGAAAATTACTAACCAGGTTGACTTGTCATCAAATTAGCAAGTAATCAAAATAAAAGAAAGGTGCGCTTACATAGGCGTAGAGATGTATCTTTTCAAAACCATTAGGCAAATTTTTCCTGGTTTAAAGCATTTAATAAATAAATCAAACATATTGTTCAATAATAATCAGCGGTTTTGTGAGATGAAATCCCTTTATTTCACAAAACTGGAGCCTATCTGTAACAGTTGACACGTGATGAATATGATATATTTCTTTTCTAACATACTTCATAACTATTTTACATACCAAGCCAAATAAACTTAAGTTGTGTGGGTTTTCTTGATTGATCATCGCTCTCCGCTGAATATAATTTTTACCATAGAAGTCCTGGGGCTTTTATTCAAACTTCAAAGTAGGCAATCAGAATTGTTCAAGTTAGTGCCTGGTTTTAAACTTCTAAGTGCAATGTTATGAACAATATTTTGACAAATCAAAATATATTTTGAGATATTTTGACAAATCAGTCATTGTGTCAAAATTTAACTTCGTCGTGAATCAAGTGAATGACAGTTGTGGATTTAAACAGAAAATGATTTAGATATATGTAGACTGTGAGGGAAATTGTGGCTTGAATTTTCAATGAACAGCTTCAACGTTAATAATAATAATAATAATAATAATAATAATGACTTTGTATAGCGCCTAATCTTTAGAAGCTCTAAGCGCTTTACAACATTATATAACACCTAAAAAAGCCATATATAATGATATGATTACGAAAAGAAAGAAAAAACAAACACCATGAAATTAGAAAACAAAAACATGCTGAAAATAGTTAAGGTAAGAAAACATTAAGCCTTTAGGTCTATTCTTGCAGTCAAAATAGGTGCGTTTTAAGAGCACTCTTGAATGAGATCACCGTGTCTTTGTGTCTAAGTTCAGTGGGCAATTCGTTCCACGTTGCTGGGTCCTGGTATGCAAAAGAACGTTGTCCGTATGACTTCATTTTGGTATTATGAATAATGAGAATACGGGTGTCGGAAGAGGAGCGTAAGTATCTTGCTGGTGTGTACACATGGGTGAGGTGAGATAGGTATGTTGGCCTGGTGCCAGTCAGTGAAACGTAGCACAGAGAACAAATTTTGTGTTTGATTCAGGATCGAATGGGTAGCCAGTGTAGGGTGCAGAGCAGGGGAGAGGTGTGCTCTGTTCGTGGTACTCTAAGAATGATCCGAGCAGCTGTGTTTTGAACTTTTTGAAGTTTCTGGAGTAGATACTGAGATGAACCAGATAGAATTGAGTTACAATAGTCCAGTCTTGAAAGTACTAAGGAACGCACAAGTGTTTTAGTGGCATCAACTGAAAGATAATTGCGAATGGAGCTGATCCGTCTCAGCTCAAGGTATGCAGCCTTGCATATGTTCATGACATGTTGGTGCAATGAGAGTGTACTGTCTAGAGTAACACCTAGGTTTCGTACTGACTGTGTGAATTTAATGTTGGTGTTGCTGATATTTATTGTTTGAGGTAAAGGATGTGAATGAGAAAGTCTTTGTGTGGTAATCAGAATGGCTTCAGTTTTATCATCATTCATCTGCAGCTTGTTACATGTCATCCATGATTTCACATCGGAAATACACCTCTCTACACCTTGGATGGTAGCGTCAACTTCAGTTGGGTGGCTAGATTTGTATATTTGGGTGTCATCAGCGTACAATTGGGGAGACACTGGATGACGATCTATGACACTTGAGAGCATCTGAGTGTATAGAATGAAGAGAACCGGTCCAAGAACAGAACCCTGTGGAACGCCCAAAACATAGATCAACTGGGCTGGAGTGTTTTCCATTTGCGAACACAATTTGTGTCCTTTGACCAAGTAGGACTTGAACCATAGTAAGGCTGTATCGTGAATGCCAAATACATGATGGAGACGGTGAAGTAATATATCATGGTCTATTGTATCAAATGCTGCAGACAAGCCAAGGAGGGTGAGGACTGTAATCTTTCCACTATCCAAAGCAGAGAGAAGCTCGTTAACTACTTTCAGAAGGGTAGTTTCGGTACTGTGGCGAGGGCGATATGCAGACTGTACATCGCTAAAAAGACTGTTTGAATTCAGATGAGATACAAGTTGGGATAGAACAACTTTTTCTAAGATTTTTGACATGAATGGGAGGTTAGAAACAGGGCGGTAGTTCTTTAAATCGTTATGGTCAAGTGTTGGTTTCTTCAGCAGAGGGTTTACAATGGCAGTTTTGAAAAATGATGGGAATTCCCCGGATGAGAGAGAAGTATTAATAACATCAGTTAGTGAAGGCAATATTGGATCTAAGCACTCAAGCAGCAGTGATGTCGGAATCGGATCAAGTTCACACGATTTTGGGGCACTCTTCATCATGATTGTACGCAATAAATCCATAGAGACCGGTTCAAATGCTGCTAACGGTTGCCGCTGAAATTCTGTATCGCAACTGTATGGTGACGACGTTCAAAGAACTCATGACGATCAGGAGTTGCGTAATATTTTCTCAACTTCAAACAACCCCCCCCCCTGCTCTCTCTCTCTTTCACACACATACACACACACACACACACACACACACACACACACACATATACACACACACACATAAACGCAAACGTGAATACAGCACACACGTTGAACTAAGAGTGACGTCAATGTGGTATACGTGGTGATTTTGAGAAGCTTCATTTAGTCTGCACCCTTGAAGTTGACTTCGCAAAATTGTCACAGATATCATAAGGTAAAATATACCCTGTCAATAACATCAATCCACTTTTGATATAATTTAATTACATAAGGGTAGAGTTCAAACTGAATTGTTTTTATTTTATTGATTTCAGTTATATACAAAAAGAAGATTTTACGGGTTGGGATCACAATCATGATGACCGCCATTTACTTTCTTGTCATTTAGGTTAGTTGATTGCTTGACTCTATTTTTAGCACTTGAAGTTCATCGAACAGTTAATTAGAAATATTACAACTGATTGGTGGTCGCATGCTGGCATTGTGACCCACGAAATAACCCGTTACATGAAATTTTCGTAATAATTGAAGTGTTATGCATAGCGGCACGTGCGCGTTCTTTTCCTGTACAAAGGAAGTGTTTTTAGGTTGCGTGAAATATTAATTACTTTGATGAACATAGAAAAAATATTTAAGGTATGAATGAAAGGTGAAATGTGTCTTCTCTATCTGCTTAACTTTTTTTTTTTTTTTTTTTCTGAATTTTGCATTATCTGCTGAAGTATTCAACTCACGAGAGAAACTGGAAACAGAAAAATGGCAACGATGGTTTTACAACTGGACCACACTGCCAATGATATTCGTTGCCTCTGCTGCGCTCGCTGTAAATTGCTTAAATAACCATTTTTATACGGCTGTATTTGAAAACAATTAGCATATATTTTAATATGAAATAGGCAAAGTCACAGAGAATCCATAGCAGCTTTATTCATATGTGTAGACCCTACAGACTTGACATAGCACTTCACCATACAGTGGAAGAATACAAGTAGAATAACAAGTTGCTCCTCGTTACTTTTATATTTTTGGCGGAGAACAACCATATAACGGCAAATTCGATGGTGGACAGTGCGCATAGGAGTTCAACAGACTGGGAATTGTTCAGTGTAGAGAGGGATTGCTAATAAACTATCAGTGTTTGAAAAACTTCGATACAATCACAGGACATTGTTTAAACATATGAATATCCTAGATAAACACATAGAATAATGAAACACTCTGCTTTGTATCAATATAGAGGATTTTTCCTTTTTTGATTTGGCTTTCATTTTTCTATTTTTTTTTTTCTCTTTTATTCTACTTTGTCAGACTCCTTTGATAAAATTTCAAAGGCCTGTAATACAATAGATCGATAGAAGAGGGATTCAACTTTCCTTCTTTGTACAAAGGTCAATCTACATAACTGAATTAATTCGATGTGAGCTGCCGGAAATCAGAATTTCTAAGGGTCTTATCGTCGTCCACCGATTTTGCTGTTATATATTTTCCGCCACGGCCAGTGATGTTGTTAACAATTCATTTTTCAAAAAGTGGTGGAGAAAAACTGACACTGTATACCACGATTAACGCAGAAGAAATAAGATTAAACACCTCTTATTGAAATCCTAAGCTCATTTACTAAAATTGTCTTTTATTCTCTTGTTTTTATATCTCTATTTTCCTTTTCTGACCTTCAAAACATTGTTCAGTAAGACTATTTTATTTTTATGTCGAAGAATCTCCACAGGCCGTTTCGCCAACCATTTTCAGGAATGAAAAAAATCCTAGCCATTGTGACAGTCTTTAAAATAGTCTTTAAATTAGAAAAGTTTAATAAACAAAATGAAATAAATATGTGTCTGCATACGTATTTTAAACCAAGAAGCTAGTTTGTACTGGTTAAAGCATTTAATAAATAAATCGTACCCATCAGGTGCCGATTGTTTCAGATAAACACCAGTTTTGTGACATGAAGGAGTTATCTGAGCCCAATGGGCGCTAAGCCCACGCGAACTCCGAAATCCCTTGATCTCAAAAAAAGGCGGCGTTGATCTGCAACAATACCGGATTAGTATGAATAATTAATTTTATAACATACTTAATAACTTTTTTTCATACTGAGCTAAATAAAATTAAGTTTTGTGGATTTTCTAGATTTATAATCACTTACCACTGCATATAATGTTCGCAGCCCCAGCGCTTCTAGTGAAATTAGCCAGTCAGAATTATTAAAGTTATCGCGTGCTTTCAAACTTCTAAGTGCAATGTTATGATTCGAGATAAAAAAAATCAGCCATTGAATGGTAATTTAACTTCGTTGTGAATTAAGTGAACTACAGGTGCGGAAAAAGTGTCTAGTAGAACTTTAAACAGAATACGTGTCCGATAAATTTAGAAAGTGAGAAAAATTGTGGTTTGAATTTTTTATGATATTAGCTTCAATGTTCAAAGGAATCATAGTGGTCGAATTGCGCCTGTTTCTCTATGGCTAAATCAGATTTCACTAAACGTCTCAAATTTTCTTCCTGAAAAGGAAGCTTTTCTATATCTTTCTTAGATTGCTTGGTTTGGAACTATGTGGTTTTTCACTTAAGTTAGGTAGGCATAAAGGGTTAAACTACAACAATAGTATCCTCCGTTCTCCTGAAAATAGTCTTGGTTTTATTTTTCAGGAAAAATTTAGGATTTCTTCAAAGTTTTAGAACTCCTCAACTTGTATTTCAAAAATTAAAGGACTCCCAGGCGAGCAATTATAATATTAAAGAGTTTTATTTTATGCTAGGCAGTGAAATACTGGATTTTCCGAGAGATATAATTGTGATATTTCACTGCAGTGAAAAAATATCATGATATTTTTTCACTGGCAGTCAATAGCTCGCGTGGTGTTGTGGTAAAGATGGCCACTTCGCATCCCGGCGAATCACGTTCAAATCCAGTAACAGACATAAAAAAAATTTGTTTCATTTTCTTTTTATCTGATATTTTACCTTGAATTGGGAAGAAGCATTATGTAACTACTGATATTTTATGTGCAAATATACACAAAACAGAGCAAATCATAAACGATAAACCGCTGACATTATCGCGCGGGATGCAGTAAGAAATCAGCTACTTCAGTGTGTTATACAAATTGCTAGACAATACGCTTGAGCATAAAATAAAAAGAATATTTGCTTTCTCCGAGTGAATAACGGATATATTTCATCTCGTGGGTGAAAAACTTAAGTATTATCACTCGTGGCTTAGCCACTCGTGAAAATACCGAGTTTTTCACCCACTCGATGAAATATATCCGTTATTCACTCGTTTCAAGCAAATATCCTCTCTATATTCAACCATTGTAATGTATCTCTACCTGTGACAAAACTACCAATATTGTTAGAAATATCACAAACGACATAATGGAAAATCTTAATATCATAAAAATTTGACAAATATAGTGAAAAATGAGGCCAGGTCATCGATAATGGAATTGTTCAAGTGTTATTGCGCTAATGATCTGACGAAAACGACCATAGTCCCTGAAAATGTCTGTTAATATGCCAATTGATTTTAGATAGAATTCGATTTGCTCTCTCTCTCTCTCTCTCTCTCTCTCTCTCTCTCTCTCTCAATCTTTGTGTGTGTGTGTGAAATGTGCAATGTGTCAAATTGGGGTCAAAACTATAAATTACAATGTTTACAAATGTCTAAGAGACTGTTTACAAGACACCAGTGAGTGAAGCAGAACGCTTTAGGAAATGCGGATAAAGTTAAACAAAGGAGGCAAATTAAGATATTCTTATTTTGTAAGATCTTTAACACAAATGTAATCTCTCTCTCTCTCTCTCTTTTAGTGGTAATCGCCATAACTCCGGGATGAAACTCAACAGAACTTGATCCTTCGCTCGTGAACGGTTGGCATGATATGCATATGATAAGGAATTAAATTTAAATTTAGTCTGCATTTGGACAACAGCGAGATATGTCTGGTCTAGTAAAACACCGATATCAATATTCCAATAAATACCTGCATTAATTACATTGGTTTAACAGGAAACACTGTTGAATATGTTCGAATACCTTTTAGATCAGCTGTTTTTGTGTTGTGTTTTTTTTCTTCTCGAAATTCTAGGTATGCTAGTTTCACATGTTAACACTCGTTCTGGATTTGGTTAGATTAATGAAAGTCATGGCAGTATTTAACTTTTGTCACAATTTTTAAGAGAGAGAGAGTTTATTTTCTTCGATATTGTACACGTTGTCATTCAACTGAGCTTATGTCACGAGGTGTCGAAATCAAGAGGGGAATGAGACCTTCCAACAGTATCTCCGTCCTAGTGAAACATTAGGGCTCTGATTGTTACCTTTATAATGGACGAAAATTCTTAATGAAAATATAGTAGTTTGTTTTCCTCTGTTGGCACCATTGATCACATGTGAGATTTTTATTTGATTTCAAATAATTTTGTGAGCAGTACCACCCTTTTATCATTAAGATTATCCATTCATATTGAACAAACAACAAGTGGCCTGAATGACTCTGGAAAATTGTGGAGAAAACTGGATATACTCGAATGAAAGCTAGTCTTGTCTAGTTGTCTTCAAACCAAACTTTATTTAAAGGTAAGCAAAGCCGATATTTTGAGGATCTGAGTATGATAGCCTGGCAACTTCAAAGGCCCCTCTGCTGCTTCTATTTCTCTCTCTTACACACAGACAAACACACAAACATGAATGCAATACACAGGCTCAGCTAAAAATGATATCAATGTACGTGGTAACGCTGAAACCCTTTCAAGTTTTCACTGAGTGTTCATTAGCTTCACAAAACTGTCACTCCCCATGCAAATTTAAGAAACTAAAATACGTGCACGCGACGTCATTGACCACTTTATGTATGAAACACTGACTGGAGAGCTGCGTGCAAACTTTAATTTGTTTTATTGACTTCACTTATGTTTAAAAAGACAAATTTACGTGTTCGGATCACAAACCAGTATGACCGACTTTTCGTGATGTCACTGACTGGCATTGCGCGTGACGTTATAGGTATGTGTCGCAATGGGACACGTGAGCATTCTTAACCATATCAAATTAACTATACGAAACTATATCACTTTGCACGGTATATATCTTTATCTTTTTTCGATTATTGTCCATTTTTGTACGTAAAAATAATTTGTGTTTATTTAAAACTATTTTACTGTTTTGTACTAGTTATTGCTCTTCTAAAGAGTACATATCGAAATTAACCAAACTGATTGGAGATCCTAAACTTTTCTCCAAATCTTTGACATTTTCGCCTTTATCCAACTCTCAACTCTGTTTCGATTTCTCGATAAACTTCCCAATTATAAAAATAAACATTTGTCAAAGCATACACTATGGAAAATCTATATATTAATATAAACGTTACCAGAAGAGCTCGATGTTAGGAAAGCATATTCAACATCTTTTTACTCTTTTAGAATTACGTACAGAATGCTTTAAGAAAAAGAAAAAAAAAATCACAAAAGATTTTAATTTTTCGAAAGATCGAAGATTTCCGTAAATCTACTTAGAAAGTTGATTAAAGATAATATTAATATTCATACTCAAAACCAATAAATTCAATTATCTAAGATTAAAGTTGCCTTAATGTGAATCTGAATCAGTATTGTCTGTGTGCAAAGTAAACATCGCGCTTTGACATCATTTATTATATAGAAAGAATGGCTTAAGTACTCTAGTACAAGATCTACGCCTCAGATGTCTTTGCCCGACATCACAAACCTGACATCACGTACATCCAAGTGCAAATGCAAGTGGTCGCCCCTTCAATAAGGTTTTCTCTTCTCTCCCTTATTACCCAACTTCTAGACCATTAGTCCCGGACTGTCCATACTGTATCTACATACAGAATTTACAGAAATCGTCTGGGAAAATGCGGCCCAAATTGCTTTGTTTTGATCTCATCAGTTGAAAAAGTGTTGACACCATAGTCATTATAATGTCATACTATGCATAACATCAAATATGACGTTAGGTTAAATGACAACAAAATTTATCATGGAACATTCTTTCATGTTCATTTCTAGGGTGATCTTAATGGTGTGAAATGAACGCTTTGTTTGAATTATTAATTTGATTTAATCTCAGCCGAAGCTTACAACGCCCTCTCATTTTGGTTCAATTTGTTGTTGTTTTTTTTTTATAATTATTTTTTTAAAAATTTATTTCCCCAGGTCCTCATTTGGCTTTCTGTTGCGATAAAAGCCGAAACGGGCCGGGTGACCCGGGCTTCTATACATATTCTACTCTACCACATGTGCGTTTAAGAGTCATTAGTACTTCTATAAGAAAAGAGAATCAGTTTCACATGAGAATATGTCAAATGGACTAATTCTCCGATTTACCTATTACAATGTATAAGACTACAGTAGTAGGGATAATGTATATTGACATATGTGAAGTTCTAAAATGGTTGATTGATAGGCAACATATTTATAACTTCACAAACGTTCATAAATTTTGTCAGTTTTTTCCACTGTTTTCGTCCGATCCGCAGACTTTAGAAACATGTGAAGAAAATCAGTTTGCGTAATTTAATCTTGACCAGCTTCAAACACTTTAAAAGGATTCAATTCAGGTTACCCAAATCTTAATGGCGTTCCGCAGTTACTGTTACTTCAAGTCAAGAATGCATATCTTTTCTACGATTAAAGTTGATGATTTATTAAATTCTCACTTAGATATCATCCCTGAGACATGTTTCATATGGCATAATTGTACAATAATCTACCCTATATTAGTTAAGATTTCCAGCCATGGCCTCTGTAAACAGAGATATGAGAAATATCACAAGATAATGTTTTTTTATTCAAAAGCTCTTTGATCTCTCATTAGTTTCTTGCTGTGCTGCGTACCATTAGACCAACTTCACATTTTTTATATGTTTATTTACATCGATACCGTGATTTATTTATACGCCTTGTTTTTCCATCCTTATCAAAGGGGTGTCTAGAACTGTTGCTATGATATATCAACTCAATGGGCACATACTGCGTAATTAGTCACTATAATTAATGTAACGATGTGTCAAAATGGAGATGAAAAACATTAACCGTTATTGCTGATTGAATGACCCTCCATTCAAAAATAAAATGGCATGATTTTTTTTCTTTTTTTTTTTGTGATAGTAATTTACGAGAAAGGATAACTCTGTGAGACCTTCCAAAACAGTTTAACTTAATGCGAGTTATAAGGAAGTTCTATCACATGTCATAATGTAAGCAATTGACTTATTGAATTAAGTCAAGCTTGGAGAAATAAAGTACAGAATAATAAAATAGTTCACACATCAGTAAACTACTTTTGCTAAAAAAGAGAAGAAGTAAAAACAGCTACCAACTGCACAAACGTAATTAATCTATACTATTTGCAGTCGGACTAAACTTATAAGCGAGTACAGACAGTACATGCACGAAGAAAGCTTTGCTGATGAATACGTAGCACCACGCTTAAATTAGATCCTAAAACGTTTTCTATTTAAAATCCACAGCAACAAGGAAGGATTGGCGATAAGATTACACCTAAATAAATCATAATTCAGCGAATTGCATTTGTGTCTTAATCGGCTTAATAGCACTGAAGCTTGCCTACCATAAAATGCTAAATAACTTGGAGCAGAAGTTTTGGGCTCGCTAAATTCTTTTTTGAAGGTTAGTATAGCTGAATAATTTCTTGTGGATTGTAGCAGACCGTTCCATGAGTCGATAAATGTTGCTATATGCAATTATTTTAACAAAGAGATTCTACATTGATATTGAATGATATTGTTCGAGTTTCACAGATTATAAGCCACTGTATCTCGGGAACAAGGTGGGATTAAATTGGTTATATAATTTGGAGCCTGGTTGTTGATAATTTTATAAGAACTGCAGAGAGTTTTATATCGTTCGACTTTCTGCGATAAGTAGGCCATCCAGTTTCAAAATAAAGTGCTTCTCTGCTAGCAAATTTTGGTAGTCCGGAAACTATTCTGCTGCTTCAAGCTGTAATTTTTAAAGTTTTTCAGAATCTGAGGTAGTACAGGAAGACCATATTTCAGATTCATGTTCCAGAATTGGGCGAATGTACGTTAAATAAACTTGATTCGGATTATGTTTTGATAATATATATTTAAACTTTCTCAATTGTCCAGTTCGCATGGATACAGAATGAATGATGGATTCAATTTGGTCAGTGGCGGCGCGAGGTGCAAAGGGGGGCGCCGTCGGAGTTTTTTTTTTTTTTTTTTTTTAGCTGGAACTTTTATAGTATTTCACCTCACCTTAGTGTAACGGGGGAAATTCTTCACAAGACTCATATTTAGAAGGGGGATTGGGAGGGGGAGAGGAGAGAGGTTGGCAGCTGACATAAAAACTGTTCTTTGTGGCAAAGTAAGGGCGCCACTAAAGAACTTTGCCCCCGGGCGGCTCAGTAGGGGCACCTCTAAATAACATTGCTCCCTGGCGCCTCGAACCCTTGCGCCACCACTGAATATGGTTGCTACAAGAGCTATTGGATGATAAAATAATTCCCAAATGTCGATATGATGTAACAAAACGAATCTTTTCACCCGAAAATTCAAGGTCTGGTATGTATTTCAGCTCCCTGTTGGTGACAAGAACGCACTCTGTTTTGGACGGATTAAAATTAACAATCCAAAGATTTGCCCAATCCGATAATATTTGAAGATCGTCGTTTAATACGCTTTGAATGAAAAGTGGATTTAGCGATATATGCATTGTAAGAGGAATCGTCTGCAAATAATCTAATCAGTGATTTTAAACGTTCAGCTATATCATTAATGTATTTAAGAAAAAGAAAGGGGCCTAATATTGATCCCTGGGGTACTCCTGGAGTGAGTTGTCCAATATTTGAGAATTAATTTCCTACCATGACTATATGAGTCCTGTTAACTAAGTAATCATCTATCCACGCCAATAGATTTCCACTAATTCCATAGCTTTTCAGTTTATGAATTAATCCCCAATGCCACACTCAATCAAAGGCTTTGGATATATCACAAAATATAATGCATGAAATTTCACTTCAGTCAATGACATAGCAGATGTTATGATAGATATCCAAGAGCTGATATGTGGTTAAATGACTAGGTATAAAACCAGACTGCTATTTGAAAAGAAAATCATTTTGATAGAAATAATTATACATATATTTAATAACCAATCTTTCGAAAATTTTGCTTATGTTACTCAAAAGGTTTATGGGCCTGTAATTTGACGGAATAGATTTGTCATCTTTCTTGAATATTGGCACGACGTTGGCCATTTTCCATTGATTTGGAAATTGTCGTAAATTTAATGACTTATTCAAAAGTAGTAATAGTGATTTGGTAACTGAAAATTTCGTTTCTTAAGTAAGAAGCTGCTAATATCACCTGGACCAGAAGCTTTGTTGTTTTGTAGTGTTGTAATTATGTCTCTAATCTCGCTCTCAGTTAACAGGATTTGATTCAATGTGTGTTGGGTTTTTGTCTCCAAGAAAGGCAAACTCTATTTCGTGATTATCAATAGAAGAGATCAAGCGAAAATAATTATTAATTTTTCAATATTTGAATAGACTAGTTCTGAATCATTAATATGGAGGGGAGGAATTGCTGACGATTTAGTACATTCGTTCGTAATAAATTTCATTATATTCCAATAATATTTTGGATTCGTTTTATTGTTTTCGGACAGACGAACGTCCAAGGTTTTAAAAAAGAATTTTCTTGCTTATTTTATCAAGTTGCTTACTCTATTTCTTTGCTTATATATCTTTTTAAATGATGGGGGCTTTAGTGTTTAATGTTTTTCTCCTCAGTCTGTCTCTTAATCTGATTTCACGTCTTTAATCCGAGGTAAACCATATTTTGTCCACTGGTTTAATTGTAACTAATTGAGTGGAACTGCACTAGTGCGAAAACAGATTTATTACATTATAAAACAATTCGCACATTTCTTCTGTCTTTACATGAATTAAAGGATTCATTCCATGTGTAATTACCTATTAATGTATTGAATAGTTCATAATTGCCTTTTTTGTAGAGCCTGACTTTTCGTTTAAAATAATTATTTTTGGGATAATCTACTTTTATGCTGACAAATGTGCCCTTGTGATCACTGATATGTTCGTCAACAGGCAGTGTACCCGATTCAATTATATCGTAGCCTGCTGATACGAAATCGGATCAAGCAAAGTCGCAGTGTGCGTGAAGTTCATTTATTATGTTAATAAATTATCGTTCAGTTTATTGTTGATTGGTCTAAGAAGGTTGGCATTTAGATCATTTGTAATAATTATGTACGGAGATAATTCTCTCGTAGCATCAATACTAGACGAAAAGGTCTCCCATAACTCTATTGTTTAATTTGGCGGCCTGTATACCGTGCATAATAAATTTTATTTGGTTCTAAGGGATAACTGTAACCAAATCATCTCACAGCTAATATATTCAAGATTGGTCTTCTTTTGCAGTGTATGCTTTCGTTGACTAAAATTGCCACACCACCCCAAACTGGTTTCTATCCTTCCGAAATGTTTGAAAGCCCCAGTATCATCAAGGTGAATTTCAGTAAAGCAAATTATATAAAATTCGTATAGATGAGATGCAAGTTAATCAACTTTATTTCTAATACTTCTGATATTTAGATGAAATAATGAAAATTCATGTTTCAAAAATTGGACCAGGATTAAGATGAATGTCCCATCCACTGATGAATTCGAGCATTGGCAAGAGGATTATACTCAGTAATTTCCAACACTATCTGATTAGGTTGATTTAAATGATTTAAAGCATTTTTTAGAGTTTTTTTTTCCCCCTTAATATTTTTCTTTTGTTTTAACAAAGTGTAGAATATTGTACATTGAGGAATGGTTTTGGAGTATTTACACATATAGCTATACTGTTCAGCACCAAAATTTATAGTGTTAATAAGGTCTTCGTTATTACCAATAACTCCGAAACAAATGTAATATTTTAGACTTAAGTTTTGTATTATTTTGCTTCTGATAATCAAGCATTTATTACCAAATATCTTCTACTTATCTACATTCCCAAAATAAACGTATAAGACTTTCTTCATCCATATTACATAAATCACATATAGATGATGTATTTAGTTTGCGTTTCTTTTTTTAAATGTGTCGCTATGCTTCTCCTGATCAAATTTATACTGAACTTTCTTAAATTTGTATTTAATGTACTTATAAAAGGAATTATGTGTATAAATAGATGATTTGCAAAATATCTTCCCATTTTTTATGCGTGACATCCCTATATTGTCCTTATAACTTTTGGATATTAAGGAACGTTCCATAAAATTGACATTATCATTCAATTCTCTCTGCTCGCTTTTCAGTTGAGAAATCCAGTGGTGATACCTCTTTCGGAACTACTTTCTTTTCCCATTTAGGAAATATATCTGCCCTAATGTATGTTATTAAAATTTGTATTTCCATATTTAGGCCTAATTCATTTTCCTTCTTCCTATTCTCTCTCTCTGTCTCTCTCTCTCTCTCTCTCTCTCTCTCTCTCTGGATGAACAGATCTTAAAATATGTCAAGACTAAAGATTTATGTAAGCAATAAGGAGATGCCCTAAAAAATGCATAAAACAAACTCCAAACAACAAAAGGTAGGTTTCAAGTACATTTAATAACTTATTTAAAAATAGTTCTTCACATGAATCGTGCAAATTATCAGTGACTGAACTTATATGATCTGTTTCTATTTGATATTACGAGTCACCCATACAGTACCTGTTACACTCTACAACAAAGGGTAAATGTTTTTAGGTAAAAATTAAAAATTAGGCATTAATTTTGGTAAGACAAAGCTTTCAAGGACTGTTATTCTGCCTAAAAGTGATAATTTTTTTTTTCAGTTTGCATTTGTCCAGTAAGTATACAAGTCTCTTAACTTCGCATAAAAAAACAAATCTATTTACATCCACCTTATTAGATATGGCCGACAGATGCATCCCTACAAGGCTAGCAACTTTTCGACCTTCCAATAAAGCTTGGTATGATAGCGTTCTACGAAGAAACACTAAAAAGAGAGATCGGTTGAGAAAGAAAGCGATCAGAACAAACAACCCAAGAGACTAGGCTAGATATAAAAAAATTCCAAATAAAGTAAACAATCAACAAAATTTGCACAGATTTTTTTTTTAAAATCTTACGAAAATTTGGACACTCTCAGAACCAACTCAAAAGACCTTTTGGAGGCTCACAAGACACTTAAATAAGTAAAAATTAGCCCATAATATACCACCACCACTATTCACGCAATATTATGGCACATTAAACAAAGCATTCTCCGATTTAGAGAAGGCCGAGTGTTTAAATTCGTTTATCACATCTGTCTCTAAAATCAACGGTACCAATGTAGCTCTTCCGGAATTACCAATTCGCACAATTAACACATTGACAAGGATTGTGTAATAAGTGAACAGGAAATTCTAGACGTTATAAGAACAATTCCTCTAAATAAAGCTTGTGACTTATAAGATAAGTCATAATCTTCTAAAGGGTGCAGCAATTACTTGCATGAAAATGATTTTATTTACAAATATGAATCGGGCTTTCTTCCAAATCACTCAACCGTGTACCAACTGATAGATATTTTATCATAGTATTTGTGAAGCACTCGATCATGGAGAAGACATGTGTATAATATTTTGCGATGTATCGAACCATTCAACCAAGTCTGGCATAAAGGTCTTATCCATACACTTAAAATAGAGGTCAGATTTGATTCATTGGTTCATCAACTATCTTTCCAATAGAACACAAACTGTTGTTGTGAAAAGCGCAGAATCTACAATTCAGTCTGTTTCAGCTGGGTGTCGCTGGGTTCAGTTCTAGGACCGTTATTGTTTCTGTTTCTCTCTCTCTCTCTCTCTCTCTCTCTCTCTCTCTCTCTTCTAGAAGTATGCAAGATATCCAATATATACTGAATGCCGACTTAGAAATTCTACACGACTGGTCAAATCAATGGTTAGTAAGCTTCAACCCAGCAAAAACCGAAGTCATATTTTTCAGCAAAAAGAATAACCCACTCTTTTCCAAATTGATGTTCCAAAACGAATCAGTTGCATTTGTTGACAATCATAACTATTTTGACCTTACACTTCGTAATACATGCACTTAGAGTCCACATATTAAAAATATACTAAATACTGCTTCCTTCTTTGGTTGGAGAAACGTCAAGATACAATTTACGTAATCGACAAAACTTCTCTTCATTAAATGCCAGACTTGAAATATACAAAAAAAATATTTCCCTAACTCTTCTATTCTCATATGGAATACCCTACCTGAAAATGTCAAATCGGAAAGCGATTTCTTAAAATTTGAAAAGTGTATTACCCTGCTAAACAATAGCGTTCCTTATTATCTTTCTGGTAATTGCAAATACTCTATTAATTCATAATAGGATCAGAAACCAATGCAGCGACCTCAAAATAAATCAGTATGACAAGCACCTGATAGACAGTCCCTTATGTTACTGTGGGGAGAAGCAGAAAGTGCATATCATTATATTTTCATTTGCACTCAATACACAGTTCAAAGGCAAAATCTAAATTTGAGGTCTTAACGAAATGCTCGTCCCAATATCCAAAACACTCTTCCATCTGGCACACCTGAACTTGAAACTAATCAAAATTTGAATCTCTTTAAGTTGTTTCAAAAGTACATTAAGGATACAAGGCGTTTAAACTAATGTTTCTTCCTAAGATTCTAAATAGAAATGGATTCTTGTTATTATTAATGTTACTCTTTCTCAGACTGTATAATGACCTATTTATAGTGATGTAGGTGCATGACATACTAAATGCTATCCCTTCCGAAGTTTGGTAACATCATTGTTTACTTACTTGCCTTGGATATCTCTCTTCTTTTTTCTTTTTTTCGAACCTTTATCCTTTAATTATTAGCACACCTAATTTGTTGTTGTTGTTGCTGCTGTTTTGTGTATTTTTTGTATATTTCTTTTGTTCTTTTTTTTCTTCTTCTGCCGCTTATCATTTTTGATCAATTTGTACTACTATACTTTATGGGGAAGGGCTTACCTAATGTTGCAAGAAATTGTAGCGTGATGCTTTTGCATAATTTAGCAAATAAAATATGTTTAAACCAACTTTGCATATAAAATTAATTTTTGTTTGTTCAAGATGCCTACGGTAAGTGAATCCAAGAGTTTTTGCACATGTTAAAGACTAAATATATCGACTGAACCCCCTTTTTTTTTGGTGGGGGGATAATGTTTGATAGTTCCTTTTTAAATGATTCAAGAGACTTTCATTAAAACTCCCTTCCAAGCCAGTAGTAGCAGTGTGGCGTCATCAGCAAACATTTAATTTAAGAAATGGTAACATTTTAAATTTTCATTCATATGATCAAAACGTTCTATTGATAAGATGAATTAGCAAAGGGATAAAGGACAACCTTGTCTTTTACTTCTCTTGAAAGAAAAGTAATTCGGATAAATAGTCATTATTCAATACACAACTCGTTTTGCTAGCAACAACCTAACCCATTTTTTGTAGATCTGTGCTAAAATGTAAAAACTTCAGTACTTTGAATATGTATGAATGACCTAGGCTATCAAAAACTTGTCCAAAATCGTTGGTGTTTCTGTATTTTCGGCATTTCCAATAATATCGAATAATAGTTTTATAATTTTTCCAATATATCGACCTTTAATAAATCCCTTCTGACTCTCTTGAATAATGTTGGTATAATTCGTTTTATTCTATTTGCTTTGGTCTTACTTGTTAGTTTTATAATCTACTAGTATATTGAGGAAACTTATTGGTGTCCAATTGCATAAATTTGTGAAGTCTTTAATTTTTTAAAACTATTAATAAGGATATAAATGATAAATTCTGTATACTTCCAAGTTAACTTTTTACACAAGCAAACATTATACGAATCAACCAAAAAATTCTTAGTATAAGGAAGAAAAAAAAAAGAAAGTTGTAAAATTCACATGTTACGCCATCGTGTTCTGGACTTTTATTATTATTTTTCATCTGCTCAACACATTGAAACACTTGTCAACATTCCGTAATCCTTCACACGTTTGTTTTTCATCCTCAGAGTTTTTTTCATAATTTGATCATATGTCCCAGAAACATTTCTCTTTTCGTATAAGCTTACGAAAACTTAGTTTTGTTTATTTAGAATCAAATTCGGATCTATTATATTAAATTTACTCTTTAAATTCGGCTTCACTACATTTGAACAGTATTTGTCATCTTTCTCCTTCCCCTTAACCCAGTTAACTTTTGATCTGATTATTGTACCTTGAATTTATCCCTCATAAATTCTCTTATCAAAGAAATAATTTCTCTATTTAATGTTTCCTCAAATTTGTTTTTGTATTTTTTCTTGCACGATGAAAATTGAATAGTTTTATTTCTAATTGTAATTTTAATTACGTTTATTTTCATATAAAAGAAAGAATAGCAGAGTAATATGAAACAAACATAAATCATCTGATGAGAAATCACTTTTGATTCGCTTGCTTACTTGCTGAAATACAAAGATAAAAAAGTAGTCTTTAATATGCATATCCAACTTTGATGCTAAAGGTAATTGTACAAGGGTCCAGTACAGAACTAACTATGAAGATAACTCTCAGACAAAAGAGGTTCAGTACAAACAATGATAAAGTATATTAAAGGACAGATATTTGGACCAGTGACTTAATATGCTACTCTCCAAGATGTCATTGAGATAAGAAAACAATCACTTGTTTTACCATACAATAAGGAACTCTTGAGAATGGTCTTTGTACATTTTTAAGGATATAGAACTATTTATACACTGTTGATAGTTGTACCGCACAATATATATATATATATATATATATAGAGAGAGAGAGAGAGAGAGAGAGAGAGAGAAAGAGAGAGAGAGAGAGAGAGAGAATTACAAACATACACGAAACAGAGCGGAAAGTGATATCCCTGGATTATACAGGAGAATACTTGATAACATAACAGAATTTTTTATTTTTTTTTACATACAGGTTAGATCTTTTAATTCATACAAATTATATATCTGAGTCTATTAATACAGCAATTTTATTTTATGCTAGGCAGTGAAATACTGGATTTTCCGAGTGATATAATTGTGATATTTCACTGCAGTGAAAAAATATCATGATATTTTTTCACTATCAGTCAATTGCTCGCGTGGTGTAAGTGGTATAGATGGCCACTTCGCGAACCTGGTTCAAATCCAACAACAGTCATAATTTTATTTTTGGTTTCATTTTCTTTTTATCTGATATTTTACCTTGAATTGGGAAGAAGCATTATGTAACTACTGATATTTTATGTGCAAATATACACAAAACAGAGCAAAACAAACGGCAAACCGCTGACATTATCGCGCGGGATGCAGTAAGAAATCAGCTACTTCAGTGCGTTATACAAATTGCTAGACAATACGCTTGAGCATAAAATAAAAAGAATATTTGCTTTCTCCGAGTGAATAACGGATATATTTCATCTCGTGGGAGAAAAACTTAAGTATTTTTACTCGTGGCTTCGCCACTCGTGAAAATACTGAGTTTTTCACCCACTCGATGAAATATATCCGTTATTCACTCGTTTCAAGCAAATATCCTCTCTATAGTTTTGTGAGCGCATCAGATTTTCAAAACAGATGAATTTATAATTTTCTATAATAGTACCAAAAAAAAAAAAAATGCAAACATGTAAAATAAAAAATACGAAAATAGTGAAAATTCGACTATAGAAATTCAAAATATTACCTTCCATTTATCGACGCATCCATCCCCATCCATCCATCCGTCCTAATATCCAGCTGTTCTTGCACTCCTGTGGTTTGCGATGTTCCTTTTACCGGATGAGATTGGCTGTGTGTCGCGCACAAGGTCCACACGGATTTGCTTTCGTAGGTTCTCCATTGTTTTCTCAAACACTGCATTGTTCATTAGTTTGAAAAAATCCTTCATTATTCAATTGTATGTATGCGGACATTCAGGTGCGCTGGCGTAATCCAAGTACCCGGTGGACTTGCAGCACGCGCATCCACAACCGCAAAAACAACTGCAGCCTTCGCACGTGGACTACGCAGTTGATCTTAGTTCTCTTAGTTCTCAGGTTCGGGACAAGCTTGACACATTCTGTAAACTTACGTCCGGAATCATCTATGATTTCACCCTGATACATGGATAGCCACTGACAGCGCTTCTGGATAATCATTGTGGGCTTGATGAAGCTCGTCCGGGTCCTCCTAATCGACTTAATACCCGGATACTCCGTAGTCGCTGTTACTATCATTTTCGTGTACGTGTTTATGTACGTCCACGTCCGCGGGATCAATCCACTGAAACTCGCCTTCGGACATTGGTTGCATCATCGCCCAGCCACATAAGTTGTAGATGTGCATGATGTAACTGTTTGGGAGGGCGGGTCATATTCGTCTACGAGCGGATTGTTTGCGCGAGCATAGCGATGACTCGCCATTGAAATTCCGCTACGGAGTACACGTTCCAGAAACAAATGCGCATCGATGACGGTGAGCAGTTTCAACAACATTTTTGGTTTTGGTAGTAAAGCATCCATTGCCATTCCCGGCGACGAAAATTAATGAACTGGGTCGAGCTTGTACACGAGCATGGCTGTATCACGAAACGTCTCAAAGACATCGGCGAGCAGCAAATTACAGATCGTGAAAGTTGCCTAGGTTTTTACAACCACACGATGAACAGACATTGTTCGCGTGTGCGTAGTCGTCGGAGAAAATGCCTTCGCGAGACAGCGATGAATGGAAGGCCTCAATCGGTGGCAACTGAGTTTCTGCAAACTTGTCCCTGTAGCTCATATATTCGGATGGGTAGATTCCTTTGCGAGTGAGCAGGGCGAATGTTTCCGGTTCATCAACGGCGCCACCGTTTCGACGAGTGGTTGTAAAACGATTGTTGCCATTCGCTGCAGGGTTGCACACTAGTTATTCAAGGCAGGAATTGGTCATAATCATGCTTGCGGGCGAGCAGAGTTGTTGTCGGATCCCATTTCGTTGTAACCTCGAGCGATTTAATAACCACCTCAACCGATTGCTGGCCTCGACACAACACTGGTGACTCAGTTGCTCCGTTGCATCGGACAACAGTAAAGCAATATCTGCATTGGACTTGTTCAGCTATTTGCATTGTATTCGACGGAACCTCGGGTACGTTCACGGGATTGTTCAAGCATTCAAAATCCGCATAGATAACATACGAGACTTTCATTTTTCGTTACACCGCGGTAAATTTCAAAACGTTTTTGCCAGGCTCTGGCTTGATTGTGCGCCGCGGCTTTTCACTAATTCCACCACAGTAAAAGTCATGGTCCGCGAGCAACTGTTGCGTGCTAAACACATGAATGCAGTGTCGAGATGGAAATTTTTTACCATTGTACTTTCTGTGCCCGGTAAACCGTTACGGGAAAATCTTTTATCTACACGTAATGATACTGCAACCCCTGTCCTTTCCATGTTGCCAACAATAATAAATCAATATTGTACCGCGTGCTTCTCACCGTGGATAATCGAATTCGATGCAGGTCTTTATTTTAAACAAACACATTAACAGGCTTGAGTTGCTCAGATTTACTGATGTAACTTGTACAGGAAATTCAGTGTTACCAAACGTAGGTTAGCCCAGGTATTGTTTGTGTTTTCGAAGCTGATCTTTATTGTCGCTCGCGGGATGCAGCGCGGATAAGAGTGCCCATTCAAAACACTGATTGTCAGCATTTTTCATATTGATTACTGACCGCGGTCGCATACACGCTGGCGTTGTAATGTATCTGGATCTGCGAAAAGGCTTGTACGGGGAAATATGAAGCTGAACTTCCAAGCATCTGGAAAGCATCCATCCTGAACCTCCTCTGGAGTGTTTTTCAAACTTCTCCAGGATCTTTCCGTAACTTTTATCAATTTCATCGTTGATTGCCTCAGTGTCTTATGGTTCAAGATTACACAAGCACTACTATGAAACCATGGCTATGATGTTATAGACGGCACAAAGCCGTATGTAGTTAAATTGTCAGGCACGGTAAATTCCACATTTGAGAACAATGTCAACCTTGAATCAGGACGGCAGCGCTGTCTCGCCATCGTATTGTAATGTTGATACAATTCCCAGACGCATCTTTGAGATAAGTTTTACAGCGTCTCTGCTTGGCTTGTATACGATTGGAATGATCGTTCGGTAATCTTGAAGATCACGAGAGCCCTTGTGCAACTTAAACTCAGGGACTTGGGTCATTTGACGATCATATGCAACAGAATCTTCAGCAATAGCACGTGCAATACGGCGACGGTTTTGTTCATCTGGGACCACACGTGCAATTTCAGTCCGCGTATCTCGTGGAGGAATCTTAATATGATATTGTGCTGCCGTTTCACGAAGGTGTCTTACAGTCTGACACGGTTTGACCGCGAGTCCTAATAACGCAATTATGTCGGCTTTTCTTGCGCCTCTTGGTATTTGTATTCCACGTTCTCGCGCGGATTGTTTGAGTTGAGTTACAGTTGATGTTGCCGTTGCCCTTGCAACCGGGACACCTGGCGTGGCTCGTCTTCAAAAGCTAATAGTACAATTATACCTGCCTTTGTCATACCGCTTGGTATACTTATTCACGTTCTCGCGCAAATTGTTTGAGATCATTCACGGATGGCATGCTGATATATAAGGGAAATATATTGTCTAATTGCTTATTCAATTAATAAATTTGTGTAATAATTTTACTTTACCAGGATAAAAAAAACTGCAATCGCTTCAATCCTTGCTATTATTTCATTGAATTCTGTATTATTTATTTTACTCGCGCACAGATTCACATGGTCAGCAAAGCGGATTACGCGACTTTACTCCGATACCACGTTTAAAGCACAGTCGAGCAGCAAGGCCAACACGTAACTCGGGCAAATGATATTTACAATATTCATGTTCTGCAGCAGAGTTCACGTTTTCCAAGGCGTACACCTTTGCAATGATTGCGTCCCAATGCCATTGAACTTCTTTTATATATTCGGATTGTATTCTCTAAAAGAAATCTATGTTCGCGATTGATTGTGTGCGTAACTTCAATTTTATGTTGTCCACACCGATTGTATAGGGTTCTAGAGTATACTCTAATGGATAGTATTTGATCGTACGGACATTCACCGTGAAATACTTTTTACCCATGATGGTAATATTCAACTCCGGGCAGTGACTAGTAAACAAACTTTTTCATCGCGCTGCAGAAACCAAGGATTAGAATTAAAATAGCCTTTCGTGCTCAAATATAATTTTCTTCAATAACGCATTTGGCCAAATTACTGTACACTGACCAGTATCAAGTATTATGCCAACTCGTAAATGGCCGCCGCTTGTACATTAATGACATCCGATGACTTCAAATGTCTTGCACTGCTTTTATATTGACTCCTTAGTTTCTGTATCTTTGCATGCGAATCTCTTTTTGTAAAACCCCTGACATTGCATCCACCGCTTATACTCTTCAGTTTGTAAATATTTCTCACTCTTACGTGCAAATTCTGTTGGTGTTTCCAAATATTATAATGATGAAGACATTTCTCTAATTAATTTATTCTTGATAATCTTCGCTGTCGTCATTGTCTTCACTACTTATTTCAATGTCATCACTATCTTCACCGTCTTTGTTGGGTGACTCGGTTAGCGTCAGCGACTTAAACTTTTCTTGCGCAATATCATACAATGACTTTTCACGCTTTTGTCATAAGCTTCACCGAGTTTACGTCGTTGTTGTTCTAATATAATTCCTAACTCGATTAATTTATTAAGATGCTCCGGATACGTATTGGAAAATCATCCAACATCTTTTGAGCCTTTCTGACAAATCGGTATGACGCTAAGCGATATAACGATTTAATCTTTTCTATGACGTTACAAACACTCCATTGCTAGGGCAATGTGATTCTCACATTAGCTACGCTCATAAATCCTCTCAAACTATTATACTTATCAATCAGTGACGTTTTCGACATTATATTATATTCTATAATATAATATATTCTCATCTAAAAGGAAATATAGCCGCGAATAATATAAAATATTCTCAGAAAAAGGAAATACTCTCCGTAGAATATAGCCACGATCAATAATACCATTCGCTGCTAACTATATTCCCACTCAAAGAAAATAATCTCTGCAGAATATAGTATTATATGTAGTATAGCCGCGATCAATAATGCCATTGCAATAATGTTCAGAGGCATCTCATGATAACTTTGCTTAGAGGCGCCCATGGGTTACAAGCGCGAGATTCACCACGGGCTAGCGCGTAAATAATACACTCGCGTATGATTCGAGGTTAAAATCGTGGATTATAGTCAAACCCAGACTAATAACAAAAATCTAAATTCGCATAATGATACTACTTCAGAGGGTTGTATGTACAAAATAGATTCATAAATATAACTGAATTTGAAGTTCAAAACATCTTACATATATAAACAAAATGATATTCAGACTCAAGAGTTACAAAAGGTACATATTCTTTTCTGGCAGGGTGAATGATCAAATATTCTTGTATCTACTCTAATTCAACAAGTTCATGTGCAATGGGCTTTGGTTTTCAATAAGATCTATATATATGGTTCTTTACCAAGGTCATGCTTAAAAATTTTTGTAAACTCTTAAGCTTTCTAATTTCATTTATTTTGCTACTCCAGGCTTGTATGTCAATATCAATACATATCTGCTTGAACAGAACTAAGAAAACTAATTCGCCACCCACACACTTTGGCTAAAACAAGGCTTCTCCAGATCTCCAGAGTGTAAGGTAATATGTTTGATTTCCTGAATCCAGGATTAAAAACTTGTAGTATCAGACCATTTAAGCTGCATATTGTAACATAGTTTAGGAAGTCATTAGACATTTTCAGTAATTTCAACCGGTGTTTACTGCGTTTAATAATATAAATCGATTTCAGACTACCTTACTTTTTTACAAAAATCATTACTCCCTTATAAGTGGGACCCAACTCCAAACTGCATAGACCAAGATCTGCTGTCACATAATGCGCCGGTAGATGTGAGTCTATGCAGTTTATTAGGAGTAATCAGGAGAAGAAATAACATTCACCCTGATCTGCTGGCGCATTATACGAAGGCAGATCTGTGCCAATGCAGTTTCCAGTTGGATCCGACTTATAAAGCGAGTATAAATGGTATTTCTACCCTACTAACCTGAAGCAGTTCACAGATGATTTGTTAGTTTCAATGTCTAGTTGCAGTGAAGTTAAATATACCTTTTCGATGTCATGACTAAAACCCCAAACAAACAGTTGGAAAGAACAGTTTTTAATGAATTACCATTTCTTTAATCATAAATAGCAAGCAATCATTGATTATATGTGATTGTTTCGCACTCTCAGTGCTGGAATTCTATTTCAAGGTCCGGCTCTAGCCATTTTTGTTTTCTCGATACACTTCTACATATGGTCTAATTTTATGGAGGATGCATGCCTTGTTATTTACCAACTTTGAATGATTCAACCACAATTATAATGACCTTTTCCCCACATCATCGAGCCTGATATTCATAATCATACAATCCGCTGGAATATTGAACTAGTAGGTAACAGATAGCTTCCCTCTGCCCAAAGCCTATTTTGTTATCCAACTTTGCATTTCAAATAACAAACTTTACTCTCCAAACCATTCGTTTTCGGATTAACTGCAAACTTTTAGTGATGCGTGTCCCTGTAAATTGGTATTTTTATTTAGATTCTTTCGCTTGTAGACTAGTTTAAGACCTAGTTAGAATGATTGACTCAAATAATGGGAAATATACCTTTTGACAACTTTCTTTGTGATTCGGAACAATGCGTAATCCGTTTGATAATTATTTAGAAACCGGCACACCAGTTTTGAAATAAGCAAGTTACTTTTCATCTGCCGTTTGATTTCGAGACACGATGCATTAGATGTTTTCAATCTTTCGAATCTGAAGCAATACAAATGAATTATGGGATAGTTCATCTGCTTTAAAAATATCTTTTCATTTGTAAACATTAATTTTCCAGTTTATAAAGCAAAAAGCAATTTGTCAATACCGCTGTGAATATTTGAGAATGGTTTTCAATTGACCGAAGAAATTAGCATGGATCTAAACGTACGACGATATTGATATCGAATGTGATTTTAAGCTATTGACGTGTCTGATGATTTACATATTATTTATTTTCATTTGTTAGCATCCAAAACAAAAATCATCGATCTAATTTTACCTAAGATGCATATTTAAAGATTACTACAGTTTCTGTCAACTATCCATTATTTATGGCAGAAGGCGCTGTGGAGTCTGTGGTTAGCGAGCCTGACTTGGGACCGAAATTGTGCGGGTTCGAATCCTACCAGTGGATCAGCCTGGGTCAGCTACCGTGCTATGAAAGGCACTATTGCCTCTGTACTAAATAACCTACTTGTGTTGATGTGCCGTGGGACACACTTGACAAGATTATACACGGCAAAAAGTGAGACCAAAATGTTCTAAATATCACACTAGTAGTGCCATTTGATAGTTGACTTGAAACATTGATTACCTTATAAGTACCTGTTTAAACCTCCAGATATATTTACTTTGTTTCAGTTCGTCTCGACCGGCATTGCAGTAAACTGTATACTTATTGATTCAGCAAAGGATTAGCAGATTTAGTTTCGGATAAACCTGAGGAGAGTACGCATTTGTTTCGATGGAGAAGTTGTAGTGCTGCGTCAAGAGTAACCTGATGCCGAAGATGTTCTGTTCAGAGGCGATCTGTAAGTCACTTGCTTATTTGTGTGTCTTTATAATTATATGCATGTAATATGATGAAGTCGGGTTGGGATTAGATTTAGCGAAGACGCTGAAAGCAATTTCATGAATGAGATGTTTATTTATAATGTAATTGAACGATGAATGAATCTGACACCATACGTGTGCGCATAAAGTCCAATAATGGATTTAACAGAATGATGCGCACAGAGTTCAACAACTGATAAAAGGAAAGGATATCGTTCCTAAATGGAACTAATCAGAACATCTAACTTTAACGAGTAATCAAAGAAGAATCAACGTATGGAACTTGTAAACAAATATCATCTATCACAATGGAGGATCAATGAATAGAATTTATACACAAATATGAAGAATGTATGATTCTATCACCAAGGGTGATCAAAGTATAGAATTTGTACAAAAATATGAATAATGTGTTTTTCATCCACAAGTAGGATGTATGTATTATTGATTTTCACTCATATAGCAATACTGAATTATTGATTTCACTCATATAGTGATATTCAATAGTATTGATTCAATAATGGAACGTAACTCGTGGCCTCCTGTTGACAATCATGATGTATTTCCGATTCCACAGCTCTCGTCGAATGGTGAAGGAGCCACCGCGCATGGCCCGCCCCTAACACCCTGTCGAAGGATCTCTCAAGAGCCTCCTTATTTCATAAAGTCCCGAAGCTTTGGTCCCTCACTGCGAGTAAAATCAATACCGTCCTCTGAGCCAACTTCACCATCGACCCCAGCATACGGGTTGCACGAAACTCCCCAGAGTTCTACGACTCCCGTCACAAAAACAGCTAAAACTATAATGACTGAGCGTTTAGTACACGAGAGACGATGAAGTACGAATACAATAATATATATTACGCATGCGCGCACATGAATTGGATTATTTCCACATTAAATCATTTTATCAAAACTACTGGACAAGATTATACTATAATAATTACGTTCGTACATGAATCGGTGTCCGACAAGAATAATCTCACTGGATTATAAGAACTCGAACATTATTCAACATTTAATGCATGCAACATAATTGAATTCAATTTGTCTGTTCAGTTATAAAAATGGCTAACTTGAAACAGGCTATAGTCTATCTGATAGCATGGCGAGAGAGAGGGAGCAAATTTCATAAGTATCCAAGAAACTTGAAGGCGATATTCGTGTTTGTTTTTCAATGTATGTGTTTACAAATTGCGTTTCCTGAAGACATGTCTATTTAGTAAACATTGAGGTTGTCATGTACGCGTATATCTCTCAATTCATGCTCTTATTAGGTTTCAGTATTTTTAGGTGTATCTCAGTTATACTTTTACAACATATACTTTTACAACATTTCAACCAACTTTAAGTGTCCCTCGAATCTGTGTATTGTGGTCTTGTTTTAATCACTGCTAATCCAATTTTAATAATTCTAACTGACTATTAATGTATTTGTGGTAATATTTGACTTAGGTAGTTTAAGAAAAGTTACCTGTATAAAGTTATGTACTTCCCTGTAATTGCACATATTTTAGTAGATCATAGCAAAGATATAGTGTGGAAAAAAAGTTGAACAAGTAAGCTCCATTTGCGATAACTGAAGCTGAATATGATACGAAGACTGGTGCATCTTAATTACATTCAGGGTGATATCAAAAACTAAAGATCGATGTGTAGCACGTGCTGCCTTGAAAGCAAACAGGACTAATGCTTTGTCTGTATAATACACCGAATGTGCTATTACTTTGATGTCAGTTGGGAAAATAAACACTATAATTGCGTCTTGTATGTCCGTGGTTAAATGTCCATTTAAAGTACAATGGATTCACTTTTATTAAACGGATTACCATTTTTTCTTGGATTTCACAATTGCCAAAAACCACGAATTTCAAGACCCAACATAACATATCATTGTTATATATGTCAGCATGATTTTCAATGTATGTGTTTACACATTACGTCAGAGGCAAATCCATGCGTTTCATTGCCGAGTACATTTTCATTTTTAGCAAAACCATGAACAATGATAACCACAAAATTGAATGAATCACAGTATTCTCTTTTAGATAAAACAAAAATCAGTGTATCTGCATACTCATTTTTTTCTCCATTAACTTTGCATTGTCAGAATCGTACAGTATTTCTCCATACTGCACGGCTTCATACTGCACGACACGTCTGTCTAAAAATAGTATCGCGTGTTAGGAACTACTTTTTATTGTAAACAAACAATGCACGCAAATGTAGCAGACACCGGAGCTTTTGCTTTATTAGATTTGTCTGTGGATGGACAAAACAAGCTGTTTGAGAGTACAGATGATAAAGCTGACGAGGTGGATGAATTCATTGAGTCACAAAAGAAACTTTCAACCAAGCAAGTGACTGAACGTGATATTCACAATGTCCAGCGGTGGCTTTATGACAACAAACGTGAGACATGCAGTATTGAAAATATCATTCTAATAATTTAAACACTTATTTAGCCTATGGTTCAGACTATGAATCGTGTTCGTTAGAGTCTATAAAAAAAATAGCATAAAAAGGCAGCTTAAGACCAAATGATATTCTGTTTCTCTCAGAGACCGCCCATTTTACAAGTACAAGCACTAAATTCGAAAAAATACAACTAAAGAAGGCGGATTTTGGTATAAAAGCAAGTGCCTCGGAGCCAATAAGCCACGATAACGAAGAAGCCTTATTTTCCGCTGACGAAATGGGCTCTCACACCCCAGCCACTTTGCAATTTTGCCTGTTTTAATTTTGTGAGAAAATGTTTGGATTTATATTAAAAGTCATATAGGTCATGTAGCTGGGGTCCATCCAACAAAGATCATGCAAGTGACAGTACAAATGAATATGTCATCTATAGCTGGTAATAAGAATGACAAACAAATGTGCTTACTTTTCTGCATCTTGAATTTCTTCAAAATGTACTTTCTGATCCACGGCGCGTTATTGCACTGCAATATGGACTACATTTCTAACAGAAATCACATTCCAAAGGAGAATTTACTGCACTCCAAAACGAAATGAATTTGATATTCCCTAACAAAAATATTTAATCCTGCATCTTCTTGAGAATTTCAAGTAAAATATTTTCATATTTTGTCCACCTTATGATTCCAAACTATCAATGGCAGAACAGTAACACATGTGTAGCTTGCTGTCCTGGCCAGTCCCTCTAGCTACATGTACATCGTACATAATCGACCCAGCTAATAACGCAAGTCTATCACAACTAAAAGAACAGAATTTAGTTGGATCGACAGAAAAACAAAATCCCTCCATTCCAGATCAACTGGGAAAGTTGTTCCAAGGCGCAGTCATTCACAATATGACTCAGAATTTCAATTTTAAGTAGACCAAAATGAGATTTCTTTTTGAAACGAATGACTGAGCGCGCGGTACACTACCAAGTTTAAAGGTCACTGGGCGGTGCCATGTGCGCATGAATACTGTTTACTGTGTATTTGTTCAACTACGGTTGTGTATTTACTTTGGAATATAGCAGAAATTCAGTTACTTTGTTTCTTGTAGTGTGTTCTTTTTATTATTCAGCCTTAGGTAGAAAAGCAAAATGAGTATATAATAAAAAGGTTACTACATTTGTATATGAAAATATGAACTCGTTTTTTCTAAGCTATGCTGCACCCCTGACGTCGTGCAGTATAGCTCAGAAAAACTCGTTCATATTTTCCCATACAAATGCAGTAACCTATAAATATGCAACTCATTTTGTGTCTCATAGGGGCTACGTACAATTTGCGCACAAAATGATGACAGAGCCTGGATTAAGTCTATCATTACTTGTAGGGGTGGAATGTTTGTTGATTTCAGCTTGACCTATATCATTTTGATTTACCGTACTAGATTAAGGTCTAAACAAAACATGTATAAAAAAGTAGCGGAAATGAAAATATTTTTAGAACTCATTACAGCAGTATTTGGTGTCAGTTAGGCATACATACCAATTTTTTACAATAGACTCCTCCGTTAATATTAACTCCGTGTCAGCCTTTGTATATGATTGAAATCGAGTTGAAGTGACGAAAAGGGGGTTGGGGTGCTGAATATTGAGCTTAATCTTCTGATCTTCTATTCAGAAAGTTTGATATATAATAGAAAGAAAATTTTATTTTACTCCGTAAATACCAGATATTATTCATCTTGTGGTACAACAAACGATATCTAACTTAACTCGTGGCTTCTCCAAATGTTAAAATGGCATGTGTTCTTGTACCACACGATGAGATATCGACGTTCTTAACAATGGAAAAGAAAATATTCTCTCTCTCTCTCTCTCTCTCTCTCTCTCTCTCTCTATATATATATATATATATATATATATATATATAGATAGATAGAGAGAGAGAGAGACAAAAATTTATGCAAAACAGTTTCCCAACGTTTCGAGCTCAACAAGCTCTTCGTCAGGGGAAGAAACAATTTACATCCACAAAACAAACACTATACACAAAAGCCAAGACGAATTCTTGACTCCTGCATGTTTCACTGACGGGAAATAGACAAACAAAGGATAAACAATAGAAGAAAGAAAGAAGACAAAATAAAAAAACGTTCTAACACGGGTAAACTTCATTATATATATATATATATATATATATATATATATATATATATATATATATATATATCTATATATATATATATAAAATTTAGACAAGGACTATCATTGTAGTTCAGTGGTTAAAGCGTCGGCCGTGTATGCAAGAGGTCCCGGCCAAGCCATTGTAAAAAAAAAAAAAAAAAAAAAATGAAACATGGCACCAAGAACTACCTCATTTGACGCTCAACACTAAGAACTTCCTTGGGCTGAACAGGCGGTGGGGAAGATTAAAAAAAACTTGCAAGGGAAGGTTTAAGACACTCCCGCCTCCACGAGTCTTCCTACCTATGGGAGAAATAGGGTGGTGGTAACATGACATCACTGGGCGGAAGTCTTCCAAGTTGAAGTCAACGGCCAGGGCGGAAGGGTTCCAAAAACGAACTTAACGGCCACATGGATATCGGCTGTGGTCTACAGCCTGGAGAGGGATGGGCGCCGCCAGGTTGAAACGGCCCATGATACGCTAATGATGATCTAATGACAATAAATAGATTTCCTATACCGGATCGGTCGCACCCCGGGTTTCCAATGACCGCGCCATCCGCTGGACACCATGACGGAGGTGACAAGTATGCTACTGGTGCAACTACCATCAAACTGCGGGCAAGAGATAACATCACCATTGGAACATGGAATGTCAGGACATTAAGACCAGCAGGGAAACTCGAGGAGCTAACCCATGAGATGGGAAGATACCAATGGCACATCCTTGGACTCTGCGAGATGCGCTGGAAAAATATAGGAGCGCGATCAACAGATGACGGACACGTGATCTACTTCAGTGGGCAATGAGAACAAACATGAGCATGGAGTCGGGTTTATGGTACACAAGGGCATTGTGAGTGCAGTCATGGGTTGTCGACCAGTGTCGAACAGGATAATTACAATCCGCGTAAGGGCATCTCCCTTTAACATCACTATCATACAGATCTATGCCCCAACAGCTGACCATGATGACGAGGAACTGGATGAGTTCTACGAACAGCTTCAAACTCTCACAAACCAGACATCCAAAAAGGATATTCTGGTTATTCAAGGAGACTGGAATGCTAAGATAGGAGAAGACGCACATGCAGACTGGCGAGAAGAATGTGGTCTATACTGTAATAAGCAGACCAGTGAGAGAGGACTCAAGCTCCTGGACTTCGACACATACAAAAACCTAGTGCTAACGAACACCCTTGGCCCCCACAAACTATCAAGAAGATGGACTTGGCACAGCCCAGACGGAAAACATCACAACCAGATTGACTACATCTTGGTGAGAAAGCGCTTCCGGTCTAGCGTAAACATTGCCAGAACACGTAGCTTCCCAGGAGCTGATATAGGAAGCGACCATGACTTGCTGATGATGACTGTCAAACTTCGTCTGAGGAAGACCAATAAGCCAAGACAAGTTAGGATCAGGTTCGACCTTGAAAAACTTACAGATCCAAGCGTGGCACAAGCATTTGAAGCATCAATAGGCGGCAAATTTGCCACTCACAATTCTGGGACATGAAGAAATAAACCTAGACTCCTTGATCATCACCTTCAACAAGGCAGTAATAGACACAGTCGGAGAGATCGTTGGCAAACCTTCGTAGAAGAAAGAAGCCCTGGGTCACAGCAGATATCCTCGACCTGTGCGATGTGAGGAGAAAACTGAAGAGTAAGCGAGGAGACCATGAAGGAGCAAAAAATTGGAATTAAATTAACAACAGGATTAAGAAGAGCATAAAGAAAGCTGGTTAGAGGAAATATGCAAGGAAGTCAAGAAAAGCCTGAACCAGAATGACAGTAAAAGGGCATACCAGTTGGTGAAAGACCTGACAACAGAGAAACAGGGGAGATCTAATACGATTCAGGACAAGGCTGGTAAGAGTCTGAGAGAAAACCAAGACATTCTTAACAGATGGACGGAATACTGTTCAGAGCTTTACAACCAGGACACTTCTCGAGACCAAGCTGTACTAAACGTACCACTGACCACAACAGAGGTTGACCACCCGATCCTCAGGGACGAAGTAGAGGCTACAGTAAAGGCGCTAAAGACGGGAAAATCAGCTGGGGTAGACAATATACCAGCAGAACTTGTTAAAGCAGGAGGAACGTCCATGATAGATGTCCTCACAACAATCTGCAACCAAATCTGGTAAATAGGACAATGGCCCACCCCATGGACCCAGTCTATGATCGTGACTCTTCTAAAAAAGGGAATCTACAACTGTGCCAGAACTACTGAACAATCAGTCTCATCAGTCACCCAAGCAAGGTTATGCTTAGGATCATCCTCAATAGACTGAAACCCCAAGCAGAGCACATCATTGCGGAAGAACAGGCAGGTTTCATAGCAGGACGTAGCACTACAGAACAGATCTTCAATCTCAGAATCCTCTGTGAAAAATATCTTCAGCATCAACAGAACCTCTATCATGTCTTCATTGACTTCAAGAAAACTTTCGACAAGGTATGGCATGCAGCCTTGTGGGCCACCATGCCGATATACAACATAAACGCAAAACTAATCCGCACTATCAAAACCCTGTATGACAAGGCGACTAGTACAGTTCTCGTCAATGGCAACATAGGAGACTAGTTCATAACCACAGTCGGAGTCGGACAGGGGTGCCTTCTCTCACTCACTCTCTTCAACATCTACCTGGAAAGGATCATGTCCGACGCCTTGGAAGACCATTAGGGCAGTGTCAGTGTTGGAGGCAGAACAATCACCAACCTGCGCTTCACTGATGATATCGATGGTTTAGCAGGAGATGAACAAGAAATGGAAACCTTAGTGAACCGTCTCAATCAAGCATCACTAAGATATGGGATGGAGATCAACGCTGAAAAGACAAACCTAATGACAAACAACCCGAGTGGCATCCAAAAGGAAATAAAAGTGAATGGACAGAAGCTGGGCACAGCTACAAGCTTCCAGTACCTAGGTGCTATCGCCTCGGATGAAGGTTCAAAACCTGAGGTTCTTTCCAGGATTGCGCAGACAACAACTGCTCTGGCTAGGCTGAAGCCTATTAGGAAAGACAGCAACATCACGCTTGGGTCCAAGATCAAGCTTATGCGCTCCCTCGTCATGTCCATATTCCTATATGCATGTGAGACATGGACCCTAACAGCAGAAATAGAGAGAAGAATCCATGTCTTAGAGATGAGATGTTATCGAAGGATCCTGAAAATCTCATACTTATACCACGTCCCTAATGCGGAGGAGCGAACTAAAATCAAAGGCGCAATTGGACCTTATGAAGATCTGCTCACCACTGTAAAGAACGCAAACTAAAATGGTATGGTCACGTCTCACGCGAAGCTGGCCTGTCAAAGACAATCCTACACGGCACAGTGAGAGGAAAGAGAAAACGAGGCAGACAGAAGAAGAGATGGGAAGACAATATCAATGAGTGGACAGGCATGGACTTTGCAAAGTCCCAAAGAGCAGTGGAGAACAGAGCGAAATGGAGAGAGATTGTCGCAAAGTCATCAGTGGCGCCCCTACGACCAGCAAGGTTACGGGAGAAATGAAAATGAAAAAAATGGTCCAAGGATTTTATGAGTAATACTCAACTCTATCCAGTCTAACAAGAAAAACATGGGCTGGACATATATGCAGAGAGTGTATATTTCCTTTAAAACGCGTTTTCCATTTTTTTAAGGCACTAAAATCCATTTTTTTTTATTATAAACGAAGGTCTAAAATGATATCCGACATATTTTGTGGGTCCTAACTCAACCAAAGTTCTAAAATACTATTTAATGTAGAGTCTGTTTAAAGATGAGGTCACTAACTTTAACGCAGACTCGACTGAATTTTGGATAGTGATTTGTCTTTTCTATTTTTCTTTCTTTTGATACACTTGATCACAATACATACATACATACATACATACATACATACATACATACATACATACATACATACATACATACATACACGTTGGATCAATAGCGTACTAAGGGGGGGGGGCGGACGGTGTGGTTGCCCCTTGGTGCCAGAGGTCTTGGGACGCCAAAACAGCTGAAAAAAATTCGGGCCTCGTATTCTGGCCCTTTGGGCCATCATCGTCGCCCCGGGCGCCATTTACCCTTAGTGCGCCACTGCGTTGGATTGCATTTAAAGTTAGCTTTTGATCAAATGTCATGAATGTTCCAACTTTATTTTGTTTCGTATCATTTCTTACATGTTGTTATAATTTTATTTACCCTATCGTTTATTAAAAAGTAGTCATGTAGTCAGAAATATTTCCTTTATAAAAAAATAAAAAAAATAAACCTCCCAAAAAACCCCAACAACAAGAACATCAAAGAACAACAAAACAATACAAACAACAATGATGTCATTTTCAGCGTATATATCATCTCTTTTATTCAAGTAATTCCAGCCTCATTTTGTGAACTATTGCTTCGTTGATGAAAAGACACTGTGCTGCGTGCTAAGTTTGAATGGTAGCTTTCATTTATTTAGGTCAGCAATTATTGAAATTCTGAGAAACAAATCGTTTCACTTTTATAACTATTTTAAAATACATTCCAGTAAATCTGCCAGAACTCTGAATTTGTTTCATCTTCAGTTTGTCAGAGTAAATACAGTAATTATGACAACCACTCGTTACCCAGTTTGCTTCCGCAAGTCAGTCATAAAATGCTAACAATCTGGCCCCGCTTTCACAAAAATTATCAACTTGAGCACGTACACAACTGAAAATGAACATGGACGCGGGCCGTTACAATCTGCCGCATATCTGGGACAATTTTGTTAACATTGCTCACTATTCCCTCGGGTGATGTTAACAATCAGTAGAGAATATATCATTCTGCTGATGAAGTCCTTAGTACAAGGATGAAAGCTTCAGGTTAGCTTTCAATTTATTTATTGTGTATGAAATTGAACAGTTTAAACATTATCAGATATGAATAATACTACACAGTTAAGCTTTCACCAAAGTAAACTGAAAATGTTGCCTCTCAGTAACATTTCTTAAAAGGCAAATTGAAGGTCAGTATCTTGATGCTTAGTTCAAAATAACCATCTTATTTGGAAACGTTGCTCTAATACAATCATTCTATTGCAATTTACAAAAAATTAACAATAAGTAATTAACCATGCAAAATTTTAGCCGAGATTTTACTCAACGTTGGAACGTTTAAGAAAGCGTATCTGGTATGTTGAAGAGTAAATTATAAAATCTGCCACCTACTAGCCAGGAGATCACCTAAAGTCGATATCACGAGTTCAAAAACTAAAGTTTCACAAAGGTTACTTAGTGCAAATCTTTTAGTCAAGTCACTATATCTGATGTGGAAGAATTTTTTTTACTTAGTATGACACTTATATGCCACAATACAACAAAGCAATCAGATGAAAGAGATGAAAGAGCTATTTACGAATTAAATAGTCAATTTCCGTGCACTTCAAAGACATGTATATCAGAATAGCGTTTGAATTAGTTAAGACCCACAACTAAAAATAAACAATATTGTTTTTCGGACAAAGACTCTAACAAAGTGTAGATTAATGACACTGTAGAGCTAAAGAAAGTATCATTAGAATGTAATTTTGAAATAAACAAATACAGTTACGAAAACAACCGTTTCTTCAGAGAATAGCTTAACTATAAATGGAATTATAGCATGGGAATAAATTGATTTTACTCATTGACATTTGTATTGCGCATTTTATTTTTCTGAATACTTAAAAAAAGTTAATTCACTTCTATTCAAACGAAATCAGTAGACAATTTGGATTGTCTATTGTCATTGTGTCAACTTGAAAAAAATTTAGTTTTATAGTTTATAAAAACTATACAATTATCATTCAAAACCAGTGGGAATAAGGTAAAAACACCTTTTTCATTACTCAGTCAATTCATTTAGAATATTCCTTTTTTTTAATAAAAGAAACAACAAAAGCAAATACCAAATTTACATATATTGCGTGTATGTCTAAACAGAAGTACTATAAAGCCACTGTGGAGGCTATGGCGATTTAACATTATGTTTGGACCACTATGGATATCACGGGAATTTATTATTAGGCCTACGTTTGGGCCAATATGGGGATTATGCGAGTTTAACATTACCTTTGGGCCACTATGGGAATTATGAGAATTTAACATTATGTTTGATACGCTATGGAGGTCATTGGGATTTAACGTCAGCGTTTGGGTCGGTATGGGATCCTTGTGAATTTTGCAGTCGTTTGGGAGGGTATAGCACCCTATCGAAATTTAGCATGACGGATGACACTATGGGGCCCTATGGAAAATTTTAAATTTCGGCCCAAATACAGACAACAACCACACTGAAATTCTCTAATATTTTGTCGTCTGCTCAGCATTGATACATTTTCATTTTGTCAAAGACAATGTTACAATGTTACAAGTTATAAATTTATCGTGATGTTTAGTTTATGTGTGGCATGACTCTGTCTGATTGTTTACAGCGAGAGAGAGAGAGAGAGAGAGAGAGAGAGAGAATCACAAAAGACGAATGTTTTTTTTTTTCAAAGTCAAATAACTCGCTCACTTACTAGGAAATAATGAAGACTGAGGTCCTTCATCTTCATCTGTAATTCCTAAGTTCTAGATGAGAAAATGAACTGAGATACCATGTACAAAATCAATACCAACATTTAACATATTTACATGGCTAACAACATTGGTTACTGCGAGATGTGTTCGAAGGTCCCATCACGGCTTAAACTAAGTTGTAGAAATAAAAAAAGAAAGAAAAGAAAAAGAGATAGCTATAATTGATCACGAAACCACAATTCTACTTTTTCATCATTTCAAAACAAGCCAGTAAATGTGCTAGTGGGAATCCAGAGCTTCCTTGTTGATGAAAATATACACACAATTGTCCACATCTGAGCTCTTTCCCTGTTAGTTGTTCTTTATCGGCTTTAATGTTGCAAAATGTCCTTACTTTCTTAGAATCCACTCATTGGCCCTTTTTTTACAGTGCGATGTTTGTTTTTGTCTACTATGCAAGTGATGGTGCTTTTCTTTTGCAATATTTGCCATTGTTTTATAAAAAAAAAAGTGATTCGCAATTTTTTACTTTTTAACATATAAACTAAAAAATGAAAGTCATGTTTAAATAAAAAGATAAATAAAATGTCGTAACATTATTGGATCAAAACAATTTCACGTTGGAAAAGTATTTAAAAATTATAATTAGAAGTGAGATGAATTAATTCAGGAGAAAATAAGATACAAATTGTGATTGTAACAGAGAGAGAGAGAGAGAGAGAGAGAGAGAATAATTACAAAAGGCAATGCGTTTTTTTTTCAACATTAATTTGCCCCGCACAACTTATTCACTTACTAACAAATAATAAAAACTGACGAATCATTCATTTTCATGAACAATGCCAAAGTTCTAAACGAGACAATGAAGGGAGATTTCATGTACAATACAATATAAACATTTAATAGCGAACATAATTTACAGGGTTGACAACGTAGAGACCTGGATTCCAATGTTCCATCACAGTTTTGTCTTGCCACCGACTTGAACTACGTTGACGAGCTGAAGAAAAGAGATAGCCGTAATGATCACGAAACCACAATTCTATTTTTCAATCTTTTCTAGGAAAATTGTCAGTTTAGGGAATCCACGGCATCGTTGATGAATAAAATACACACAGTCATTTAAAATTAGTCTTTGGGTCACTATGGAGTCAGTGAGAATATACCTTACGCGTTTCGGCCAGTATGTAGTATATGAGATTTTAATATTAGTGTTTGGGTCACTATGGAGTCTATGGGAATTTAACATTACGGATGAAACTGTATGGGTCCTATGGATATTTAACACTGCTGCATAATTATAGACGACAACCACACTGAAATTCAATATTTTGCTCAGCGTTGATACATTTTGTCAAAAACATGGTAAAAACTTATAAATTCGCCTTAATGTGCATGTTCTTTTTATTTCGAAGGAAAGTTACCTTTCTTTCTTTTTTTAAAACAGCAAAACCGAAAGTACAATTTTTTTTTCAAGATTAGGATAATTTTGACGACGAATGTCTGTACTTGTAAACAAAAGAATTGTATTCGTAACTGGGTAAAAAGAGAAGGAACGTCGCTAACAATTTACATTTAGCATGAGAATGGAATATGTTGGAGACAACGCCCACGCACACAAATCAGTGTTTACATTGCAATATACTCAGTGACCTACTTTGTTATGTCTGCAAATAATCCTGAACAAAGAGTGTACACTTTCAAATCCAATATTGTGCTCAACGTCTGTTTTTTTTATTAAAAGTATCTGCCATGCATTGACATTCTTGACTTTTTTTTTACTTGTAACTTATTCTTACATTCTCACGTGTAACGTTGCAAACACACGTTTTATAATCAATAAGCTTTTAAAGTACTTACATATTAGTTTCTTTAAATTAATGTCTTAAAGGCAGAGAACGAGATATTACAAATAAAACCTGTTCTCATATAACTTTTACATGTGTCCAAATCCATTTTATATTTATAAAATGAAAATTAAATGTAGAGGGGAACAACATACATAATGACAGACAAACACTTACTTTTTCATGCAAACACAGAATTACACAAAAACAAAAACACACAAATGAGATGGGAGAAGGGTATGATATTTTGCTTTGATACAGTGATATATGCAGTAGGGGTGTGTGGTATAATAATTTTTTGCACAAAAATGTGTTTTCCAACAAAACCAACAAATATACATACAAATTGTGGTAGGATATGATTTTTCTGTCACACAAACACACAGTCACGCATACAATATATAGTATATTATCTTCTGGATAGCAATCAATTTTTTCATACAAGTACACACGCATACAAAGGGTGGGTACGATTTGATTTTCTTTTCTTCATGCAAGCACACAATTACACACACAAAAGGGGATTCGTGTATTGTATTTTTTCATACAAACACAATTATACATATAAAACGGGGGGGGGGGGCAGTGTCCTGTTGTTTTTCATACCAATCATTTTTTTGTCGAACAAACACATAGTTATACATACAAAATAGGACAGGGTATAATATTTTTTCCTGCCAGCACAATTACACTTACAAAAGGCATGACATATTTTCATACAAGAAAACAGTCACACATGAAAGTGGGGATAAGGATATTTTTGTTTCCTTATACTAACACACTATCACACATACAAAATTGGGAATGTTGTATAATATTTTGTCATCCAATTCATTTGTTTTCATAAAAATACACAATTACACATACACGTATGGCATGACATATTTTCATACAAACACACAGTTACACATACAAAAGGGAGGTATGGTATACTATCTTTGGCATTCAGAAACACAATTACACACACAAAAGATGAATCGGGTATGATATATTTATTCATACAAACACACAATCACTCATATAAATTGGGGTCTAGTATACTATTTCTTTTATACCAAGCTATTTGTTCTATACAAGCACACAACTGCACAGATAAAAGGGTAGGCTATTATATTATATTCATACAATCACACTATCACATGTACAAATTGGGGTAGTGTTTTTTTTGTTTTTTTTTTCTTCATACAAACACACAGTTCCAGATTTTAAAGGGGATAGTTTATATCTTTTCATAAAAACACACCATTACGAATGCAAAAGGGGATAGGTAATGACATTGTTTTTCATACGATCACACAAATAAACATGCAAAAGGGGTATATGATATTATTTTTCTCACTCAAACACACACTCACACATACAAATAGGAGTATAGTATAACTATCATTTTCATACCAACTGTTTTATTCTAATGCAGACACACAATTAAACATACAAATAGGAGTAGGATGTGACATCGTTTTCATGCAAACACAAAATTTACACATGCAAAATTGGAAAAGGTTCTGCTATCTTTCTCATATAAACACATACTTTCATATAGAAAAGGGGGAAGAGTACGAGGTTGTTTATACATGCATTTAAATAACATAACTACACAATCACACATACAAAGGGGGAGGGGTTAGGATATTTGTTTTTCTCACACAAACATACCATTCCAAATCCAAAAACGTGGTAGATTTAATATTTTTTTCATACAAATACACAATTTTACTTACAAAAGCGGTGTGTGTGCTATGATATTCTTCTCATACCAATCATTTGAATTCATACTAAAACAAAATTACACAAATAAATTTTTTTTTTTTTTTTTTTTTTTGGGGGGGGGGGTAGGATATGACCTTTATATATATATATATATTTCATACCAAAAAGTTTGTTTTAAGAAAACTTACAAGACAATGACACATAGACAAACACAAGCACAGAAGATGTCAATAGTGATGAGTATTCACTTATTCACGACTACTGATGTGGCCCTAAAAAGGGCTGATGGGTTGGTCTTCCGAAAGGACTTTTTTAATGACCAGGACAGCTGCACATCCCGGATTGGGATCTACAGCATGGGCAGCTGTCACACAATCTCTCTCCACTCCATGTCCCTACTGAGACGGAAAGCCTAAAAAAAGACTCGACTGCCTTGGCCTTCCAGTTTTATTCTTATACTGCGGCTGCTGATGCTGATGGTGTTTCGCCCCTCTTTCCTCTTCTAGCAGCTGTAGTAGTAGGTTCTAGACCATCCTAGAATGGATCATTCCTCTCTGGACCATTCTTCTTCTGTTTGGCATCAGGTTCAACTCCTTAGTCTGGTGCAGGAGGTGATTCACCCCCTACAAATGTTTTAAATCAGTTTTAAGTCTATCAATAGTACTCCTATTCACTGCACAACGATGGATGTTAAGATTGGTGATAAACCATACTAATTATAAAATGTTGGCACTTTGCAAACCCTAGCGTATCTTTTTTTTTTTGTGGAGGAGGGGTCAGTCAATCAAATCGCTTCTTGTATCTGCCAGTCAAAACTCGGAATTTCGGGCGATGTTACATAATTTGTTGGGGTGGATCTGTGGTCGTTCCATATACCAATAATGATAGTATTGCTACTGCTTCTACTCAACCGATGACATTATCAGTTCAACCAGATTTACTGGACATGACTGTCTGCTATTTATATTTCATCGCAGGAATTTCAGATGTTACAGACAGTACCGTTATAAAGAATGCAATGGTTTTTATATGGAACAAGAAGAAGAGCTACATATATTTTTACAACGATAGAAGGAGAAAGAATCTACAACAAGAACAGGAAGAGAAGAAGCAAGAAATTAAAACGATTACTGGCAGCGGTCAACAAATATGAGAAAGGTTGTCTTCGAAAACTGTGTGTGTATTACATCAAATCCTTGCTGAACTTAAAGAGACGACGAGAGCGTTATATTTATTCTTTTTGGCATTGCCCACGAGGAAAAGACGTTCATAAATTTTTTTTAATGCAGTTACAGCAACAGCAACAAGGACGACGACCAAGGCAGCGGCAGTTGATTCGGATATGGGAAAGGAACACTGTAGTTACAGTTATTGAAGGAAAATGCATGAATCGTTTTTTGTTTCACCATTTGCTAAACGTCCTTTTAAGGTCCACGCATATATCTACAAAAAAGAGATACTAATCGTTCTTTACCACAACAAAAGCACATAAAAGAAAAATATTCCTCCTTCTCTTTCTCCACTTCCCTTACGTTCTGGGTAATATGAGGACCACTGTCCTTGAATATGACACACTAAACATACATCTTTATTAATGTCTCGGGAGTAGGTTGCCACTTTTCTTTGATGTTGTGACCGTTCTGGTGCTCAGTGCCCTTTTCCTTGACATACATAAACAGGTATCTTCGCTTGCGTCTCTGGAGTGGATTTAGGTCTCCGCATTGGTCTTGTTAGACGCCATTTAATCTCTAATCACTTTCATTAAATCTCTCACCAGAAGTTTGATTTATTCTCGCTTTTCCATCTTCACTTGTTGAATGTCTAAGTCATACTGAACGACATTATCACCTAATGCCGGGTCTCTCTCTCTCTCTCTCTCTCTCTCTCTCTCTCTCTCTCTCTCTATATATATATATATATTATGTGTATATATATTATTTGTGTGTGCATGTGTGTGTGTGTGAGAGAGAGAGAGAGAGAATAAAATTATAGAACCAGGGGTAATTAAAAAGTTCCAAATATTAGGGTGTTGTACAGCAAAGTTGTTTATGTCAGTGCATCCCCACAAAGAACTCCTCATTCTCAGTCTGATTATCCAGTTATTAAATGCCATGTTATATTCACTTTTTGGTATGTTGTCTTATACTAGAAAACTGCACTTCCAAGTGCATGGCGGCTTTCATATCGTCTGCCCCGCAGCGAATCTTTGATAACAGGATTCAGCCAAAAATCATTTGCAGCTAAATTAGGACTGTGTGGAGGATGTGGCAAGTTTGGATGCTGTGCTCCTTCAAGATGTCTGTCACGACGGCGGATTTTATGCGCTGGTGCGTTGCCATGGAGTAAGATGGATATCTCGGTTACCGGTGCGTGGACGGGTGGTTCGTTAGTGTTTCACAACTGTTGGCATCACTTTGGAGGTATAGAAATGTCCAGCGACACTAGCAGATTCAGGCACAGGTACCTGACCCACCGGGCCTTTTGCATAAAAAAATAATGCGTATAAAACACTCTTGACAGTCCGACTACGTCCAACGATTTGTGGTCTCTGCTCGTTTTTCTCCGATCCAAACTTTGTCAATTTCTCTTGAGTCGTGTTCAAAAAAGTAAATCCATGTTTCGTAACCTGTGACAATTATATTCAAACGTATCTGATCATTCTTTTCGTATTTGGCGAGTAGTTGTTTGGAGATTTTAACTCGAGTCTATTTTTGGTCAGCCGTCAACAAATGTGGGATATATCTTGCACAAACCTTTCTTTATTCGCGACCATCTTTGAAACGATGAAACCACCTTAAAATTGTAGGATATGACAGAGAATTGCATGTCAACTTCAAAAAGTTGGTCTTGATATCAATCAGAAAGTACCCTAAGTGCGCCCGGATTTTACAGAGAATTATTCTTCTTCTCTGAGATTTTTACGTCATTGTCATTTCCCTATGTTACCTCACACCCATATATATGCAGGTGTCCGGCGTGCTGTACAAACACAGCTGCCGATTTTTTCATAGAACGTTATTTTGTCTATCGATCGGCGTTGGATTTATTGACAAGTTAAAAGAAAAGAATTATGATAAAATATTATTAACTTTTCAAATAATGAAAAAAAAGCACATACTATTTAGTGGCAAAAGCTCTCATTGAGGTCTGGTGTATTCAAGTTAGCGGTGAATGAATCAACACTGGGCTTAGGCTTAACTTCAAGAGTATTTAGATCCAAAACACATTTGGAATGAAATAAATATATGATACATTGAATCGCACTTTCGTATTTACTCTAGGTTGCTTTTTTTATAACGAGAAGTGTTGGAACACTTGATTTATTATACAGTCATTAAAGTCTGAGTGGTTCTGATCTCAAATTCCTCAGTAAATAGTCTAATTTTCAATTATTTGAGGACAACGATTTTGGTTTGTTATCCATACAGTTATGCTATAATTTTTCCTGGGAATATTTGTCATTTTTAGTCTTGACAAATAATCAGAAATATGAGTGTCAAAATAAAATATTTAAATAGCACTACTAAAATTACCCTGAACAGATAAGTCACTTACAACGACGATTACAACTTATTTATTTAAATAGTAGTATATGTTCAACAAGTGAAGATGTGATATCAGGAAAAGATCAAACTTCTGGTGAGAGATTTACTAACAGTGATTCGAAATTACACGCTGTTTAACAAGACCTAATGAAAGACTCAAAAGCACTCCAGAGATAAAAGTAAAGACACCTGTTACATATGTCAAGAGACAGGGGACTGGCCATCGTCATGTCTACAACGTGAAAGGAAGGTAACAACTCATACAAGGCTCGTGAAATCTTCTCCTGAGACAAAACAAAGATGAATGATTTGTGTGTCACATTGCAAGGACATCGATACTCAGACTATTCAGAACGCCAAAGGAAACTGGAGAGAAGGAAAAAGGAGAACGAGGAGAAATAGAAGAGGAAATTTCGAAACAAGAAGAAGAGGGAGCCACTCTCTCACAAAATTCAAAGACGATGACAATACATGAAGATGTAGTTAAAAATAAGTAACAAAAGAAAAACAAAACAAAAAGCCCAAAACAAAACAAACAAATAGAATTTGTGAAATGACGTGTTTTCAATTATTCTGTCATTCTTATTAACCTGAATATACCAAAGGAAACTGATTATCAAATGACCTTGATATATTTTTCATCTCCTACCCTCTCAAATCATATCTATGTGCTGATTTTCTTTTTTTTTTTAAATTTATATTAAAGTTTTTGTTTCGTGCACACACCCAGCGTTTTTCCATTTTGTTTGTTTTGGTAATGCATCATTAATATCTCTTGTCTAAGGTATATGGATGGCCCTGAATATGACCTTTTGCTAATGGTAAGAAAAATTATATTTGCTTCAATAACTATAACTGCAGTGTTCGTGGTCGTCGTCCTTGTTGCTTTGGCTACCGCTGATGGTTTGGATTGTTTTTGTGATAAAGGTTTTTCGTCTTGGACTTTGCCAAAGACAATTCATATTACGCTCTCGTCTCTTTAGATTCAGCCAGGATTTGATGAAATACATACACGGTTTTCAAAACCAATCTTGTCACTGCCCCACTCTGTTGATCGCTGACAAGACATCGTCTTCATGTATTGTGTTCCCTCCTCTGTTCCTGTTGTTGTACAAAAGTCGATTCTTCTTCCAAAATCGCAGGAAGTCATCTCCAATAAATCTGGATGAACTGATGATTCCATCCACTCAGCATCTATGCTGTCATTATTGGTATAAGTAATGACCACGGACCCACACCAACAAATCGTATTAGTCTTCAACTGATCCATTGAATGGTATTGTAATGTACTATAATATACTTTACTTTCTCCTTGTCGTTGGTAGAAATGCTATTTTTCAACATCGTCTGAGTCACACCACACGCCGTCCTGCGTTTTGATTCGTAGACACAATGACACGCGCTGATTGACTGAGCCAGAAAAAGATACGCTACAGTTGTCAATGAGTCCCAATTCATTTCCCTTTCCCCCTAATATAAAGTGATGTTTGTGACTACTCTTACCAATCGCTGACCAGTAACAATGAGTACCACTATCTTAATACATTAGGAGAGAGTGAAGCATCTCCTGCACTGGGTTGTGATACCAGACAGAAGAAGAATGGTCTATAGAGGCAGTGTCCATTTGAGGATGGCCCAAAATCTAGTATAATACCTGCTACAAGTTGAAAAAGAAAAAAGCAAAAGAAACAGCAACATCAGCATCAGAAGCTGCAATAACCAAAAGAAGAAAATTGGGAGGCCAAGGCAGTCGAGACTAGTTGCAGGCTCTCTGTCTAAGTGGAAACTTGGAGTGGTGTTATGTATGATTTTTGTATAATATTATAAATATTTTAGGAAATTATAAATATTTCTTGACTTTATTATTTGCTCAAACCTTAATGTTATGTATAAGGTTTAGCTATTGTCCTTGAATTAGTTAGTATTTGAGTTCAAAGACGGTTTTGGTAAACAAGTTGTTTATTTAATTTGAGGTTAGGGTTGCTTTTGTTTACAGTTAAACTGTAAATTGCCATTGCAATTGCTGTTTTCTTGCCAGATAGACGAGAAAGTTCTAGAACATTTGTGTGATATTGCAAAGACAAGAAACATTATCTCGTCGGAGCGATTCATCCTTCACAACATTTGAAATAACAATTAACTGACATTATCTAGGTTATTATAAACTTGCTATGTAATTCTGAAGTTGAATAATTTAACTTCTAACCGAAAAATACATGCAGAGACAATAAATGTACACAAATATTATTTTAAATCTAATATTACATGCTGAAGATAAAATATAAATTGACTTAGAGTCGGTAAATGCTGTATACATTACATACAGGGGAACAACTTAAGACACAGTTATGTAGATCACATATAAGACGACAGTTTAAGGGCCAAGGTAGTTGAAAACATACTACAAAGAGTATATTTATAATTATGTCACATAATTAAAGTTCACTCAGTACGAACTTAATTGAAGCAAGCACACTAAAGTCAGTCAAAAACGTACAATGAACACGTATACATATGATATGTCGATTTAAAGTAACTAAGAGTAAATTCTACAAGTAACTAAAAAACTAAAACACTAAGCTTGCAGCAGAATTAGAAACAACTTTTATACTTAAAAGGAAAGCTAAAACTAAAATCCAGCAAGCTTAAATAGAAAAAGTTTAAATTATGTTACTGTGGTAGCTCGCAAGATCTTAATTTATGTTTACAAATTAAGCAACTATATAAATCTTCCCCAAGCAATTACATAAATCTTCCCCAGACTAGGTTCTTAAAAGAGATTTGAACTGGTTAAAATCTGTGGCGGTTGTGATCTCATTTTGGAAGAGAATTCCAAAGTTTAACTGCTGAATACCTAAAAAAATTGTAAACCACACCTGGTTGTTCTTACACTTGGAATATGACGTGTTTACGTATAGAACAATAAGAACAACTATTTGTTTAAACTACCAGATAAGGAGTGACGCTGCTTGCTTAGAATATTGAAAACGCTAGGCGTCATGGTCTTCAGTTTTCGCATATGAAGAGTTGAAACATTGGTGAAATCAAGTTGCTCTGATTACAGTTTCTTGTGTTCATCAAAGACGAATCGTAGAGCTCTTTCGTGCAGTTTTTCAAGTTTGTATTTTTGAGACTGGCGAAATACCATATAAGTGGGCACTAGCTGAAATTTGCCATGATACACTGCAATTCGTCCTTCATTTGTAACATATTTTCCGATTTCTTTGAGTAAATTTAGTTGTTCATATACTTTTCGACAAATTTCAGTGATTTGCGAATTCAAATTTAGCATAAAGTCTAAAGTGACTCCCAAGAGTTTGACCGAATCTTCACTTGAGATAATTAATCCCTCTGATAGAGAAAGTCTTCAGGCGTTCTTTAGCATTTTTACCAAGGATATTAGCCTTGAACTTGTCAGGGTTAGCGTTTCTTGTCATTGTCTGACAAAGAACTGATACGTCTTATGCAGTCAGATAAGGGTAAAAAATAGTGTCAAATGAGTAGTAATCTGATTGCATAGCTCTTTCAAAGAGTTTTGATAAAGTTGGGAGAACCTGGTATGCATTTTGACACTCATACTTGCTTTTTCGTTTAGGTCTACGTTGTATCATTTCTGTTGAAGTTTTTGTTTCTACAAGTTGATGATTTGGTTTCCTTTGTATTAACATTGATGGAAAGAACATTTAAATCGGATATACTAAAAATTGTCACTCCCAAATCCTCATTCCTTTAGAAAGAATGCTATGGCATACATTCTTGTCTTTCGTGTGCCGCCATTCTTTCAACATTGATTACATGTTTCATCCTAGCGATTACGGACCTATCAGACACAACTCTGATTACGTTAAAATTTGTTTATTTACAATAGAAGAGTTTCACAATCAGCGATAATCAAATGTACCGCGAGCTATCGCAAGGTTTAACGTGTATGCTCATATATGTGTACTGAGGACAATGGTGGACTATTATAGCCGTGCAGCCTACTTAGCTCTATTACTGGACATTAAATTGTGTTAGTTTTAGAAAAAAGTCTTTAAAATCGAATGAAAAATAAACATAATTCTAAAGGATTTGAGGATAAATACCTTCCAATAGCTAGATACTATGCTCTTGGTCACATCCCCGAGACCAACAACTGGAGCAAGTGTCACATGCATCGTCAAAACAAAAGCACAATCCGTTTGGATTTTATTAAATTGTTTTACCTGTAAAGTAAGCTTTCAAGGTTGATAATTACGTTATATAATCACCGTAAATTATTTCCTCAATGTAACGTTTATAAGTAATGAGGAGATGGAAAATACATTTATGGAAAAATCAATGGGGTTTACTGCGCGAAACTGAGATTTTCTGTCAATTTTTGAAGGTATAACTAGTAGACTCCGACAGTAGGCCCTTGAGGTCAGATGCAGTTCATCAGGCATCAAGTATGGAAGGAATGGCACCAGATCGAGTCCATTAAACCCAACAACTGGCAGCAGATGAGAGGAAGGAGAGGATTCTATGGCCAAAACAACTGAATGATGACTTGGATAAAATACTAAAAGCAGCATTGCAGGCAGATGTACAGGATAAACTGCAAGCTCTATCTACACTCGTATATACTGTTGGGATAGAGAGGTATGGGCTTGTAAAGAAATGACTCAGCAAAACCAAAACCAAACAGGTGTCAACTGGAGATTAAGAAAATCCGCTTGAATCTCAGATCATCGAGGAAGCAGTTTAATAAAGCCAATGACATGGAGAAGGAGAGTTTGCAATAACTGCGCAACATACTCAGAGCACCCCTAAAACGCATCAAGACAGTAGAACGATTGAGAAAGAAAAGGAAAGAACAAGCAAGAAAGAGAGCGGCATTCATATCCAACCCATATAGTTTTACATGCTAAACTAAGATCGAACTATAAAGTGAAATTACAACAATTGAACAATATCTCTCTTGGCACATGAACATATCTGTAAATATGATAAACCAAGTATATACAACTAAAACTAATAAACGTGTCAGTCCTTGTGATTCATTTTAAAATGTAGCTAAACCATCAAGCCAATCAGTATCTCATATTAAATAGTGTATTTATACGACAAACGCCTGTTTTTTGAAGTTCAGATTAAGATAAATGAGACACAACTCGCTTGATGTATTTGCCAGTTCAGATTATGAACTATTGTGGTTATAGTACGGTAAAGTTACATATTGACAATAATCAGATATCCTCCTCTGTTCTAAAATAATGAAATTAATGCGTCTTACAGTATTGATTTTTAGACGAAATGACTGATTTAAATTCTTCTCCTATGCGTGCAGAACGCTAATTTAATGTTTCAATATTGCATGTAAAAAAGGCGCATCGAAGCTAAGGAACCTATCTGGATTCTTAAATACAGCATAGCATACATGGAACTGTTGTTAGTTACAGAATATCAACAATACAAATGGATATCATTTTAATTTCTTACGTTGAATTTTCATACTTTTATGCTATTTTTCGTGTTTTAGGGAGTCATGGAAATCTTGAAATGTCGACAGCAGCGATACGTTTTCATTAATTTAGCAATTCATAAATCAATACCTGTTGGAAATAATATAAATTTTGAAACCAAGCATTAATTCGCATTGGAATTTATGAGCGAATTCAGTCATTGATGATAAAATAAAAAATAACAAAATAACAAAAATTAAGCAATTAAAATGCGCATTTTTAATAGTGGAACTGTTATCTGGTGGCATTTTTCAAATTAATTTATGTCGCAAAAATATCTGAATTCACAGTATTTGCATATATTGCTCCATCAAGTCCAAACTCGTACATCATCAATTTGTTTTGTCGTCTAACCAATAAATACATATCTGACAGAGGTTGGTTATGGATAAGAACATCTGGGGTGTGTGGGGCACCAATCGTTCATGTAAACAGCGTCTGACAGCTTAGAAGGAAATTTGGATAAATCAATATTTACTCCGACAGAATATTAAAGATAATGAAATCTTATATTGAACCAAATCTATAGAGTAAGGGGCAGCTGTGCAGGCAAATAATGATGCCTATTAAACAGTTTTACTCGAAATGAATCTTTAAAAAAATACTGCTATGATTCCCAGTGTTTCTAGATCAAACATTAGTAAAAGCAGTTTGGTTTTGTCTGGCGTTTTATGATATAGCAACACAAGTACGTTATTTAGGATTCGAACATGCACCCTTTCGGCATGTTAACCATTGCGCCACTGCCTCTGCTGTGTCCATTTTGTCATCTCTTAAAACATATGGTACTTTTTGAGAAATCAAAATAGATTTGATGTTCAATTATTTTTGTTTTTCATTCTAATATAATTGAAGTTGGCATAGTATCTATATCTTTCCACATGCAGTAGAGTAAAGACTATACTCTAGGCAGTGCTTATAATTATTATTTCGAATCATAAAGCATAAAAACAGTGAAACCTCCTGTAGCTGACACCTCCATATAAAGGTCAACTGTTCATAAAGAAACCTGCTGTGGTGCACATCTCCATGCAATGGTCAACTGTTCATAAAGATACTTTCATTAGCGGATACCTCCATATAAAGATCAACTATTAATATAAAAGCAAAATAAAAATCCACTTTTCGTGATTTTATTGTAAATTAACCTGTTCACAGAGAACAAATTAGTGTTCTATATAGGCATGTGTCACTGTATATTTTCCCTTATTTTTGTGTGTATACAGAATTTTATTTTTTCTTTCTTTGTACGGAATAAACACTAACAATCTTTTTCTTAGCAAAAGAGCTGCATCTGGGATCATTGAATTACAGTGTTCATATATCTTATATTTTTTCCTCGACCCAAGTGACCTCTAACTTTAATCATGTATTATAACTAACTAGGGGGTGTTTTTTCTTATTGAATTTCTTTTCTTAAATGGTTAGTGACACAAAGTTGAATAAACCTATTATCTGGGATATCAATTAAATCACTTTCCAAAGGACCACTTTTGATCTTCAAAGTCAAAGTCAATTAAAATCTTTGTGTAAAAATGGTTTTGAATCTTTAGAATAGCAACAGGTATAGATCATGGTTGCTAAAAGGGCAAGTAAATACCTCTAATACCATGTAGTTTTCGCTTGTGAACAAGAAAAGTGTAAAATCTCTGTGCAAGATAACGTTGACTATTAATATGTTGTTTCCTACTTGCTGAATCAAACCGTCACAGTACCCTGTACAGTAGATACAGTAAGTAGAAACCATATATTCCGTAATGTTACACAAAATCAGATTCAAGTTCCAGGAGTGTCGCACAATGGCTTTACTAGGACATCTTCAAAGTTTCTTATAAATTTATTTATAAAGGGCTTCGAGAATATATGTGCTGGGATACGAAGAAGCTACGGGACGAGCAAGGCAATAATAACTACAAGTTCTTTTTTTCTTCCGATCATGATGTTTTGTTTTATGTTATACATTAAACTAGGATGTATGTTCAACAGTTACTTATATACCCAAAGTGACCTCTAGCTCTAATGCATATTTATATCTCCAGTCTTCTTTTCGTGTTTATATATATATATATATATATATATATATATATATATATATATATATATAAATATATATATATATATATATATATATATATATATATATATATATATATATATATATATATATATATATATATATATATAAATATATATATATATAGTATATTGTGTGTGAGAGAGTAATAGGAAACAGTAGCAACGTAAAACTTATGTTTTCTTTATTTCTTTTTTATTTATTTACATATATCCAGTTATGTGTGTAAATATGTATTTTTTATGCATATATGTATGCATATATTTATATATGTATAAATGTGGTATGTAGGTATGCTTAACTTTGAGAAGATATTATAAAGTTTGTTTTTTCTTATTAAAACTATATGAATTACATTACAAAAATACCCCCTCCCAAAAAAAGTTTTTAAAAAACTCATGTTTTTTATGTTCTCTGTGCAACCTCACGTGTTCTTTTGTTCTCTGATTTAGATCTGTACATTTTAAATTTTTTTTATTTATTTGTACAGTTGTACACGAATTAAATTTCTCTAATTATAGTGATCTTTTAGTGATTATCTTTCACCTATTCTTGTGTTTTGTCTAAAAAAGAATAAATGTAATCAATCGCTTATAGGCTTATCAACAATTCAATTGCAATTTATGCCGTGTTTTATTCAAATCTTTTTTCTTGGTCGATATATTATTTTATTTAAATTAGGTAAATTGCATGTCCCAATTAAGTCAGAAATTAGTGTGTATGGAGCTCTGGTTTATGTATGTAAGTATACTCGTATGGCTAAATAAGAACTGATGGGTTTGATAGATACATTTACATGTAATCTTCATGTAACGGAAACAGATTATAACTATTTATTAGGATCTCTTGTGTATATTCAAGTTAATGTTTCCTTTTAACTACCCTAACATCTCATTTGTACATTATGCATTAGATCACACATATGGTTATGGCGTGTCTTATGTTTTTTGTTAGCCATCCCAAGCATAAGCTTATTTCTTCGAATTTTTAAGCGTTTGTAACTCATTAGTCTGTGTGCTGATACATCAACTTTGTTCTGAAGTAACTATACAGACCTATTTCAAGAAAACAAAAGACTTGTATTGATTTTATTCGTCTACTAGTTTACCTTCTCCCAAATGTTGGACTTTTTCAAAAATGTTGTCAATTGAGGAAGTTAATTTTTCTCTTTGAAAAAAAAAACTGCGTCACGAGAGACATTTCCTTTTCTGAAACAGAAGTCAATGGACTAATTAATTAAACCATTAGCGTTCCAATTACATCATTGTATCTTAAACCAAGTTTGTTAATACCTTTTTCATCAGATTAATTAAGGCGGATAAAAGACCTTCTTCTCTACTGGGTGCTACGAATAATTAATGATTGTGTGATAGCATTGACATTACGTCATGCCTCTATCAGTTATTAAATCCTCTTAACATTTGATTGAAACCCGTCTTTCTAACATGCTATAAAACACCGATTGACTGTTTTCCTTTTCTTTGCTGAGTCTGTGGTTCGTGATATTAAAGTTTCACATCTACGTTGCATGTAAATGCTCTTATGGAACAATGAATATTATTAAGGGATGCAAATGGGTGTCTGAGATGTTGACCTGATATCGTAAGCAACACTTTTACTGTCTTTATATAACCACTTGTAGCAAGCATCTGGTGCTTTTAGAAATGCCGCTGAAATCCATCCTCCTTCTCAAATGGTATGTTAAACGAAATGTTTGTAATCACCATGTATCTGATATAATGTTTTTTATAACAGTGGTACGTAAAATCATGTTTTGATATGCGTATATATCTTCTTTTATAAAACAGCTCAAATCTAAAACAAAAATGCCCTGAGTAAAATGTGAACTAAAAAAAATAACAATTGGCATGATGTTTAAAGCATTTTATTACCAGATAAATAATATTGTAGCAACCATCAAACTCTTTTGTCTACAGCACGAACCATACGGGCACACTGAAACAAAGATTGGAAGTCTTTTATCCTTGTTCTTATTTTGGCTGCTTGATTTATAACTATGATTGGAACTATATCATTAGTCCCATGTACAAATATGATATCTATGTTTCACGCATGTTTATCTACTTTTGATTTACTTTGTACTTCCTCATTTGTCATATTCGTGACCTGATCGGAATAAATATTGTACTATATTGTATTGTATTCTCCCCAATCACATAAACATCTGCCGAGTTCAGGGTCAGTTGACCTATATTTGGTTCACATGGTAGATTAGTGAAGAAACTTGGCAACATGTGTCATTTTAAAGCTAACAAAATAATATTACAAAATATATTCTATGATCTCCACAAGCTTGAAGATAACTATCAATTTATTCTAGCATTAATATCCCACCAAATTCAACAAAATCTATGTCCAAATAAGTATGCTTAAATTTTGAGTCAAAACTTTTGCATATTATAATATGATTAAATACTCTGTCAACTACCACTGCTCATCTACATTCATCTACGTATGAATCATGAGTAATATGAAAATATGGTTAAATGCAATCGGATAGAACGTCTTCGTCATCTCCAACCAAAAAGGAAAAATTCATAAGTGTGTTTTGACACTGATCGGCATCTGCGCCACATTTGCCTGCCAATAGGCGGGAACAGCGTGAAGTTGCAGAACAATAACTTCTTGAACACAAACACTGTAAGTTTTTTCAAAGCCTCGGGGCTGGAGGCAGAGACATTCTCTCTGGTACTATTTTCCATCTTCCATGATGTAGCCTATGCGAAGGTCAGCACGAACCATACGGGCACACTGAAACAAAGATTGGAAGTCTTCTTTTATCCTTGCTCTTTTTTTGGCTGCTTGATTTATAACTGTCTCTTTTGTAACTATAGAAGATACAAACTCAGACTGACTTCTCTGTTTCGGTCTTGAAAAGTTAACGTCCTGAATATTTTCAATAATAATCTGTTAAGAACTTTCCTATCACAGAATGGATTATTAACTTCGTTTACTTTTTGAATACTAAGATAGGTTTCCTGTAAAGATGGCATAAATATTATAGAACCAATATTCTCAAGCTACAGTACATAACATATCTAAATGTCCACGCGCCTTACTTCCTTAGTTGACCTATACTAAATGCAATGCCACCAGAATACATTGTATCTCTAATATCTTATGCCTGGAAGGTAAATACAAACTTACAGCTCATTCTGTTATCTAATAATGTTTGTTCGTATTTGGTCTGTATATGTAAGTTACAGGACGATGTCAACCAAAGGGAAAACGCTGAAAATGACTCTGCATACTTTATGTCCGCTTTTTGCTGAACCTTCTCAATATTTCATTATCCATCTGAGGATAATTATAAACAGTGATTTGGTTTAGATGTTTCAAAATATGCTAAACAGACAGCATTTTTCTGTGTTACTTGTAGAATTGACGTTGATTTACTAAATTTGACCTTGATTTGTGACACTGACCTATGAGGAAAACATGGCGACACTATTTTTCGTGTTCCTCATAGTCTTTAAAGTGATATATGTTGCCAACTTTCTTCACGACATTCTTACATGGTGACAACTGGCCATGAAAACTGATCTTTTTTAGACACTTTGCATTTTTGATTAGATTTGAGTTTGCTCTGGATTTGAGAGCTACCAAACCCGTGCGTCATTCTGCAACATTATTCTTCTCTGGCCTTTCTTCCTACATCTCTTTCATTGACAAAGAACCGAGATATAAGGAACCAATGTGAGCAAAATATTTTGCAAATTATAATTCAATGAACTCAGTTTACAATTATACCAACAAATTGTGTAAGTTACGGTTAATTTAAACAATGGTTAAGGAAGATAAGCCGTTCTCTTTGCTTCTGCGTTTAGATTTGTCAAATCTATCAGATTCTTCGCTTGTTAGACGTTCACAATTTCTTCCGTGTCTTTTATGGATAAATTTGCAATAGTATGTACAAATGTGTAGATAAATGGGTGGTAAAAAAGGAAAATGCTAACAAACACTAATTAAACCAATGGGGATGCGAGGATATGAGTTAATGTTCTCTTCAATTTTACGATAAATAATTCGTCAGAGGTTAGTGTTACGGGAAAGATGAATTTTTATACGACCAAAATGTAAGAGAGTAGTACTTTTGCTTGAGAATATCTGGTGAATATTGCAGACAAAACGAGTGTTTCTGGGAATCTGCAGGACAAATATTGCTGAGAAGATTATTAAACAAGTGAAACAAGCAAAATGTTGTTGCCCTGCTTTGCTGGTCCCCTAAGCACGTGCTTAGTCTGCATATTGGGTAATCCAGCACTGAGTAATATTGAATGCGTACGATAAAGCGCAAGGGATGCCGAATCAAAGAGCTCTTATGTAACTAATGCGGGGATAAGCTAGCAAGTCTCAAAGTTTCATATGAGCCAGATGCACCAGTTATTGGCATTTAGATGAATGCTCTTAAAATCGGCTTATTTATGTTCAGTGGCAAAGACAAACTCTACACGGTAAAACTGGATGCGTGCTTATATTTTGTGTTAGTTTTTGAGGGAACAAACCGAATGCGAAAAATTAAATTTAAAATCATCGTAATATAACACATTCTTACCGTTAATATTCGTTTATAAGTCGAGCCCAATTGTAAACTGCACAGACCCAGATCTACCATTGAATAATGCGTCAGCAGATGTCTGTCTGTGCAGTTTGTTAAGAGTAATTAGTACAATAAACAACATAGATTCTGATGCACCGGCAGATCAGGGTCTATGTTGCTTGCAGTTGGACTCGTCTTATAAACAAGTATATACTGTAGTTGAATGTATAATAATTAATTTGAACAAAAGTATCAAACATTATAACTTCAACGCCATCAGCGGCGTCGGAATGACTTTATACTTTGAGGCGAATTTGTTTCAGCGAAGATTGTTCTGCATCTGTCAGCACGCGAGATGGGGGGTTAGGGGGGGGGGTGAGTATAGGACTCCAGGGGTATACTCCAGAAAATAATTTTGGAAATCAGCACAAAAATGGTATTTTCTAGTGCATTTCGAATACATTTTCTAATATGTATACTTGTAACTTGTGAAATTATCCATACTTTTACTACTACGTCATCACTGGCAACCAGCCAATCAAAATATTTGAATCACCCGAATAGGTGATTAACTCTGTTTTTATCCAGTGAGTCCTTGACTATTGAAGGTGAGCAAATCCATATATCCTGCTATTTTGTTTTAAAGCTCAATATTTATTGCTTTTAACATGCCAAAATTTATTACCATGCGATTCCTAGATTAATTTTGAGAATTTTAATCAATGAAAAAGGAAAAGTAAGAAACGAGTAAACCATATGTTTTCACTTACGAAACAGGTGTATTCTGTATATTAAAATTATGGATTGGGGCAGCGATCACCGCCCCTGCCACCCATGTTCCGACGGCCGTGACAATACGTTTAAATCTAAGTAAGTTTTGCACAAAAATCTATCTTAACCGATTGAGACATCTCGGGTTATACCAACAGATCACACTTTGAATCCGACAAGCTGAGTTGGTTGTTAATCTGTTTATCTTTGATATATTGATCGATTAGAATGCTTAAGATTTCTGTAAAATGTCTGGTACAACCTTGATCTAGTATGTCAAGACAAGTAGTTAGTTTTCTTTGTCTGACATAGACAAAGTCATACCGTTATAACTTCCATCAAATTTTCTTGAATTTTGTTCCTATTATGATACCCATAAGTTCTGTTACAGTAATTACATAATGATCGTTCCAGACACTTCAAATGAAATGCTGTGATAATGAGGAGACGTGATTATATCTGTCTATCGACCTTAGACTGATACTTTTAGTGAGCCGCGGTGACTCAGTGGTTAGCGTGCTTGACTTGCGACCGAAAGGGTGCGGTTTCGAATCCTGCCGTCGGATCAGCTTAGGTCATTTACCGCAGAGTGTCCCTTAGCAAGGAAATTTACTCTAATTGCCTAAAATACTAAATAACTTTCATATGTTGCTGTGCCGTAAAACACCAAACAAAACTAAACTGATATGTTTTTAAATATCTTCGGTAGACAACAGTACAGATTACGCTTAATTTTTTTAATTGGTTTTATCGGTGAAAAAACAACTATAAGGTCGTCAATTCTTCCGAAATTACATTTTCTAATGAGGAAAATGGTAAAATTTTCTCAAATCTGATGACTTAGATATCGCAATCCCTTCCTAACATAAATGATTTAACTTTTACCTAAAACCATGTCAGTTGTATATCAAAGATGAGTTATTTCAACCCTACACCAGAGGAAGCTCACTTCGGAACAATAAACAAACATCAGCCAGACACGTGCATGGTTTGTGAGGAAGGGTTTAATCTAATTCCAGTAATAAATCGGAACTTATCTGTTTCTGGTAATGATATCTGATTCTTAGGTAAATTTCTATTACTGTATGTACGGACTAGGATGCAGACATTATAAATGTAAATGATTTTTAGAAATGTACAAGAGAAAGAGAGAGAGAGAGAGAGAGAGAGAGAGAGAGAGAGAGAGAGAGAGTGAGTGAGAGAGAGATTGTTTCCGAGGCTAGAAAAGCATTAAATAGCATTAAACCACAGCACTATTTTTTGTATGATTGCAGATTTTAAATTCGTGTGTAGCAATGTAAAAACGAAAGAACACACAACATTTTTTTGAAAACATCATTTGATCATGATGCCCTGCATTGATGAGGTGTTAAATTTGTTAGTTGCAACACTTGGTATTACAATGATTTAGTGTCTTACGCACCTCTTGTAACAGGAGTACAATTTGGTTGGTTATCGTTATCTCGAGTATGCTCGACCTCGGTGTTATTGCCCGGATCGAGTAAATTATAAAATATGAAATTTTATCGATGGGATAAATAGAGATCTGAAATAATACAAATTGAAATAATACATATCATTAGAAAGATACACTTCTCTTAGAAATCAATTACCGAATTTCAACACAAATATAATTATGCAATTAGCCGATCTGCTTATATCGATAGACTTAGTTCATCATGGAATCGAGTGAACAATCGAATGAAGCATATGCCTGCAATAACCTTGATATTGCTGGTCACTCCCAATTGAACGTTGGTGACAGGTCAGGGCTGAAGTTCTCCACTTTTTGCCTCTTCTCTCTCTCTCTCTCTCTCTCTCTTATCCAGCCTCTTTCGGTCATAAAACTTTGTGTGGGATGTCTCTTCTCTCTACCCTAAATGCGTATCGATGGATGGGTGGGTAGGTAGGTAGATTGGTAGGTTGGTAGATGGAGCTAATTTCCCCTTTAAAATAAACAAGAAGCAACCTAAATATCCAGTCAGATTTCCTTCTGGGGAGTAGAATATTACCCCACTCTCGTTACGTCAGATATCGTCCTATCGGAATTCAAACAGATACCAAAAGCTATCTGGTCAGGCCAAACCTGACAGACGATAAACAAACCTAGTTTCAGAAGATTAATGCACTTTCTAACGGCTATTTCATCACTAACTCACTCTAACATCACACGAGACATAACAGTTTCAGTTCACGTCTTAATTATACAAATGAATGAATGAAATTCACTTCATGGCTGAACTACATTAGTGGCAGTGAATACTCACTCAGCTCCTAAGCATACATAATTCATATCATATAAGACATGTAAATTCCCGCAGATTCTCACAACTTGTATTAAATAAAGTAATGTATGAAATTCTTAGACTACATGATTCCTATAACAAACAAGACGACAAATTCAAACAATTCGTTAAACTCGTATAAAGAAGATTGTTATACGAATTAAGACAAATGAATTCAAACAAATAGTTATACTCATATCAAGAAAACTGATGTACGAATTTAAACAAATAAATTAAAACAAATAATTATATTGATATCAATGAATAGCATGAGATTTATGCAAATACCTTGTGCTTTCGAGACTCGCTCGCTTCTAACGCCAGAATTGTGTCCCTCAACTTCCAGACACCCGTCCCTTGAACAATTGTTTATACGAGAGAATTTCGCCTTATTCTGCTCGGAGTCAAGATCTTACGGCCTTTCGCAGAAATTTGTACTGAGTAAATTTTTCGATGTGGAATATTTAAAACATGAAATTTCGTCTGGGAAACACACCCCTTATTAAGTGTAGCCAATCAGGATTAAAGATATCTACCGGCTTTCTTTTATAAATAAACACCCATCGTAGTTAGCGTAACCCTCAAGATTTCGTGCTCTATTTAAATAAACGATTCTGGAAAATTTCAAAAGATGACACTACTTCAACTGGCTTTACAAATTGTCTCTGCATCCTCTCAACTTTGACATTTTCGATACCTAGACCCCAAATTACCTTGCCTGTCCAACCGTTATACAACATAATTAAGAATCAATCTCGCCCCAAACAGGGACATTATTAGCATCGCAGTCTAGCGACTTAATACGGTACCGTTCCTCATAAATCTGATTAATTGTTAGGTGCCAATATAATGCGCTCTACGGAAATACATCGAGAGAAATTTGCACCATTACATATAGTGCCACTCGATTTTATGCCCGTCTTACTGTATAAAGGACTATTTTCGCGGTGCCATTATTTTGTTCTTCTCCACCCCCCACCCCCCGTTCAGTGATGTAACTCTCTTAACAGTAATAGATATCTTTGCTGTAGCTTCACTTGACATGCAAAAGGAAACGAGTAACATTCTCTGTAACATATCTGTAGCATCAAGTGCCAACAATCTGTCAATCCCGTTGTAAATAAATGTCAACAAGTATTATGTGTCATTCCTATATCAAGTCTCCATCGAAGCCTCTCACAGAAACAGTTCAACCACTAACGGCCTGGCCTCAGAGATAAACTTGTAGAGTCATTCAGCTGGTGAACTGCAAAATAACTGTAAATCACATATATGAGTCTGCTGCCCCTATGCGTCGAAGAATTTGTGTTATTGACATAAATATTAGTGAAAATGAGTGACTGTTGTTTCGCGGGATTCATTCATACAGATCTTCATGCGCATATCAGCTGATCAAAATGTAATTTGGTTTATGATTTAAGATCAAGTTCGTATTAAAAAAGTTTGAAAGGTTAAGCAATTTATTTTGTTTTTCAATTAAGTATAGGAATTTTATTAAATTATCTGAAAATTGATAGGTATATAACGAAAATATCACTATCAAAGTAATACGATTTTGATTGCTAGATCACGTTTCGTTGTCGGCATCAGAAAAATCGGATCATTACTCGACGCTTCGTGTTTCCTGATGATCCGGATATTCTGATGCTGATAACTCGACGTGATCTAGCAATCTTGATCGAATGACTATGACAATATATATATATATATATATATATATATATATATGAATGATGTACATCAGCAAAATGCTGTCTATATATTGCCGATTAAAAATTAAAATTCTTAGAAAGGTATATAAAAAGATAAAGACAAAAGAACGAAATATATGAATCTTTAATATATACGGTCAAGATTTTCTCTGGAGATACTTCTGTACCATAAAGCTTAATAACTGAATCGACAAGAATGTATTCCACTGTCAGTAGGCACAGGGAAGGTAACGCAATCAACACGATTCCACCTCATCTCTGCAATTTGTTCAATATGAAGGCTACCACTTTCCAGTGATGGGTTTGATGTTCCGTAGCTTGTGTGCGGAGTTTTCATTCCGCAGATTTTGCCAAATATATACAACATGCCGAATAATTTATTCGATGTCACTATATGGAATCTTCCATTCATAAACGGGTGTCTACACTATCGGTCATTTCAGTATCATTAATGACAATGTTACAAATCAGACAACATTACAGACTACTATTTTTCCAGACTCAGCAAATCGTGTTTCTTTTAGATTTGGTATATTAACGAGTTGTCAAATTTAAGGATTTGCAAGGCTTTCAGTGTTGAAAGAGAATCCGAAATGATGATGAACTTGTTTTCTTTTTTAGTATGGCTTTAATTTCTGCGGTATAAATGGATCTTTTCCGGTAATCGGCTTGAGATGGTGCAGTGGGGTGTTCCAACGGAAACTGTAATATACACTACATCTTTTGAGCCGTCTGTAAACAGGGACGTATCGCCATGATAGGAGGCTCTGACTTCAATCAATTTACTGTGAAAACGAGAAGTATTGGTTGAGAAGTGTCTAAATTGGCAAAGATAAAGTATTATTTTGGAGAAGTTTGATAACCAAGATAGTGATTGTGAAATATAGAATTTTGCAGTAATGGCAAGACTGAATTTTGCTGCTTTTAGTGTTATGTATATTTAATTTATAATATGTGTCCATAATTGTAGGTACTTTAGTCAGATTATGGTTGTCGTCATATTGTAAACATGTTGACATAAGATTTGAGTTCTACCCCGGTTTTGTTATCAGCTGGACTGTTATTTCCATGTCTTGTTGTGAAAAAAGTCAGGTGCACAAAGTAATTTTCCATCAAGTTATTCATATTCTGATGTGAGAATTCTCTCTCTCTCTCTCTCTCTCTCTCTCTCTCTCACATACACACACACACACACAGACACACACACACACACACACACACATATATATATATATATAAGCTTTAGTAAACAACACATCATTCGGGTTTAAAAAGTCTTATTCTAAACATCAGTCGGTAAAGAAACTATTGTTACAGTTGTGAAAACCAGATATAATTCAGAGAGAAGAATTATTTATTTAAAATATTCATTGGAAATACTAGTGCTAATAGATTTTAGGACTTATGAGGATGTATGTGAATTCATATGTATTACATTATTATAATACATCAGGACATTCAAGACTTGTGGTACATCAGGCTATTGGAATTCATTCGGAACATTATATATTTTTGGACCTGTGATTAGGACACTTAGGATTATTTTGACTTTAATTCACGTAATAGTAAGCGTCTTTTTAATCTTCACTATAACTGTCTAGAAATAAGTTACTTGTTGATTTTACTTAATTTGTTGGTCTCACTTTCTTTCTGTTACATTTGTAAGACCTAGAGTCGTAACAGAAGTTGGGGGTTTGTCCTGAATGTGAATTTCTTTCAATTACAATTGACTTTGTTTTGTCATTTTCATGTCCCTGGGAACGACTTTTATTTCACCTATGTTATAAATCTTTACTGAAACCAGCAAGCATTCACAATGTCATCTAAGGTTGAGAACATTGTTTTAAGTCCTACCTATGAAAAAAGACGAGTTCCTTGAGTTTGCCAGACATTATGATCTTTCTGAAGCGAAAGCCTCGTTGAAATAACAAGTGATAAAGAATATTTTAATTCCATATTTGGTGTTAAAGAAAATTTTCGATAATAGTGCTTTGGGTTTAATTGATAAGTCTGTATCTGGTTTTGATTGGAAATTAAGGGAATTACAGCTAAAAGAAACCAGATGCCATTATAATTAAGAAAGCTTCAGCTTCAAAAAGAGGTAAGGGAAATAGAAATACAGATGCAGAGAGAGAGAGAGAGAGAGAGAGAGAGAGAGAGAGAGAGAGAGAGAGAGAGAGAGAAAGAGAGAGAAGAAAATGAAGGGAGAGAGAGAGAGAGAGAGAGAGAGAGCGAGAGCGAGAGAGTGAGAGAGAGAGATGCAACGAGAAGAAAGAGAAATGCAACATAGATTAACGTGCTTTACACACAAGTTCAGGTTTTACCAGATATATTAGGTTAGTACCCCCTGTACAGGAAAAAGAAGTAGATAAATACTTTCTTCACTTTGATAAAATTGTTGAAAACTTAAAATGGCCAAGAAAACATTGGACTTTGTTATTACAAACATGTACTTATTGGCAAAGCTCGTGAAGTCTACACTGCACTGTCAGTACAACGAAGCACTGATTATGATGTGGTTACGGAGTACATCTTACGGGTTATGAGTTGGTACCTGAGGTATATCGAAAATAACAACTATTTGATAGGTGGTCTACAGACAAGAAGGTTGATCAAGATTACGATAACCTCAGACAACTCGTATTAATTAAAAAATTCAAGAGGTGCATTCATGGTGATGTCAAACCTATTTTGACGAGCAGAAAGTGGTAACTTTGGAAAATGCTGCTCGTATGGCTGATGATTATTCCTTGACTCACACAATTTCATTATCAATAAGTCTTTCTCTCAGCAGTTTTCTGGTAAAAAAAACATTTAAGTCACAAACGAGTACTTCCAAATTTCGAAACAGTATAGCTATTAGAAATCAAACATCTGATAAAACTGATCATAAATCCTTATCTCTTCCTACGTGCACTTATTGTAAAAAGAAAAGGGACGCCATTTCTGATTGTTTCTGGTTGAAAAATAAGCAACAGAATGAAGACAGAGTGCCAATTGCTCTTATTTCAAAGACGTCAAGGTCACGGTCTTGTATTGAAAGCAATACATTTGTTGGGTCAAACAAACCCCAGTCTGATTCTATTTTGGAGACTTATGAACCATTCATTTCAGAAGATTCTATATCATTTATTGGTGAGTCTACCATGCCTATCCCTATTAAAATGTTATGTCACACAGGAGCTTCTCAGAGTCTTTTGTTATCAAGTGTTTTACCTTTGTCTGAGAAGTCTTCTTCTAGCGAAAGTTTACAGTCAGTAGATTTCTGCTTTCTAAATGTTCCTCCCCATTGTGTTAATTTGGCGTCAGATTTAGTTTCCGAACCTGTGACCATTGGGGGCAGTGACTTCTCTACCTATAGAAGGTAACCATATTTTACTAGGCAATGACATAGCTGGAGATAAGGGCATGGTTAATCCATTTGTAACCGACAAGCCTAGTTTGGATTCAAAGTTGTACCTATTGAGATTGAAATCCCTGATTGTTATCCTGGTTGTGCAGTTACTAGAGTTATGGCAAAAAGAGCTCTTGAGAATGATCAGGAAATTATTTCTTTAGCTGATACATTTGTATTGGTCAGTCTTTTGATGAGGTCACTATTGATCAATCAAAAGGTATTGATCACAGTGATCATCTTTTGACATCTCATTCACTCTATTCTATTTAGGGTGACAGAAAACAATCACTCGTCGTCTTACAGGAACAAGATCCTGAGATCTCCTGTTTGTGTGAGAGTGCTATTAGTGAAACTGAAGCCAAACAAGTTCCAATGTGTTACTTCATGAAAAATGGGGTCCTTATGAGAAAATGGAGACCACCTGAGGTACCCTCTGGTGACGATTGGTCAGTGAGCTCCCAAATTGTCATTTCGAGGTCATATCGACAGGAAGTTCTTAGTCTAGGCTATGAAACTCCCTTGGCTGGTCATTTAGGAGTCAATAAGACTTAACACAAGATCTTGAATCATTTTCATCGGCCGAAACTAAAAAGTGATGTTTCTAAATACTGTTGATCTTGTCACACTTGTCGGTTGGTAGGAAAACCCAATCAGTATATACCTAAGGCTCATCTGCAACCTATTCCTGCATTTGACGAACCATTTTTAACAGAATAATTGTAGACTGTGTCGGTCCCTTTCCTATGACCAATTAAAGCTAAATCCATTGCAAAAGCTTTGGTAAAGTTGTTTACGCTTGTTGGCCTTCCCAAATCTGTCCAGTCTGATCAATGGTCAAATTTTATGTCTGGAATTTTCCAACAAGTTATGCATGAATTAGGCATCTAAGTCAAGGAACTTTGCAAAAGATTCATCAAACTTTGAACAAGATGATTAGATCATATTCCTTTGATACAGGAAAGGATTGGGATGAGGGTGTTCATTTTGTTGTTGTTTGCTGTTAGGGAATCAGTTCAAGAGTAATTGGATTTCAGTCCTTTTTGACTGCTTTTTGACATACAGTCCGTGTACCATTGAAGAGAAACTTCTTTCAAATGAAGATACAAAGATTTATATCTTCTTGACTATGTCTCTGATTTCAAATATAAGTTGTCAATGGCTTGTGAGGTTCCAAGAAGTAATCTTCACTCTACTCAGTCAAAAATGAAATTAAGGTATGAAGAAATACACATGCAAAGAGTTTTAAACCTAGTGAAAAAGTTCTGGCTCTCTTGCCCATACCCCAGAATCTTCTTCGGGCTAAATTGTATAGTCCTTATACAGTTAAAAAGAAAGTAAAGGACTTAAATTATATCATTAATACTCCTAGGAGGCGGAAACAGAAACAACTTTGTCACATAAATATTTCAAAGAGTATTTTGAGAGAGAAATCCCTCTTAATTTTTCAATTAATTTAGTTGTACTTGTCCCACAAAGTTAGGATGTAAGCGATTGAATACAATATGACTTTAGTTAAACCAACCTTCGGAATTCAGAAATATTGAACAATCTGGACCAATAACTTTCACATCTACAAAAACAGGAAATAAATTAAATATAGAGCTATTACATGAATATGAGCACTTGTTTCCTGATGTTTGTACACGAACAAATAAAATCTATCACGACGTTGACATTGTAGATTCTACACCTGTGAAACAGAATCCTTATATAATGAATCCTCTCAAACAGGAATATTTGAAAAAAGAAATTCAGTATTTACTGGAGAGTATTTTTATAGAACCAAGTAAAAGTAACTGGAGTTCACCATATATTCTTGTGCCTATGCCAGATAATATATTCCGCATGTGTACTGACTATAGAAAAGTCAACAGGGTCACCAAAACGGATTTATTTCCAATGCCAAGAATGGATGTTTGCATTGATAAGATTGGAAATGCGAAATATGTCACCAAGTTTGACCTTTGAAAAGGATTCTGGCAAATTCCACTCACGTAAAGGGCAAAAGAAATTTCAGCATTTGTAACTCCAGATGGGCTATATCAATAAAAAGTCATACCATTTGGAATGAAAAATTCTCCAGCAAAGTTTCAACGTCTGATGAACATGATAATATCTAGTCTAGATAATTGTGACGCCTATATCGATGACGTCATTACCTACAACGATACCTGGGAAGATCACTTGGAAACCAATCGGAAATTCTTTGATCGACTCAGTGATGCAAATCTGACGATTAATTTAAGCAAAAATGGGTTTTGCCATGCTTGTGTTGCATTTTTAGGACATATTGTGGTCAAGGTCAAGTTAAACCTGTAGAAGCTAAGGTGAAGGCTATCTCTGAATTCCCTGTGCCTGTTTGTACGAAACAACTGATGCGATTTTTAGGTATGGCTGGATATTATCAGAAAATTTGTTCAGATTTTTCCATAATTGCCGAATCTTTGACAAATTCTTTGATAAATTAAAGGCCATGCTGAAGAATGCACAATATCTTTCTGCACCAAATTTCAGCCAATTATTAAAATTGACTGTTGATGCAAGTTATGTAGATGTTGGCGGAATATTGATTCAAGAAGACAAATATGGTGTGGATCATCCTCTGTGCTATTTTTCTATAAAAAGAAACTAAACATGTACAAGAAAAATTATTCCACAGTTGAGAAGAAATGTTTGGCTTTCATATTGGCTTTACAACATTTTGAAGTGTATGTTACGTTGGCTCTTTCTCCGGTTATTGTATACAGTGATCACAATCCCTTAATTTCATCAACAAAATGAAAGATAGATATCGGAGACTATTGAGATGGAGTTTAATACTGCAGGAATATAGCATTGACATTCGACACATCAGGAGAAAAGACAATGAGATCACAGATGCACTCTCACGTGTATAGAAGTACTAAATAGCTTTATTTTGTGTAATAAAGCCGAGTGTCATTTGTAAGACATTTTCCTATTTAATTTTGATTATGCATATTCAAGAGAAAGCTTTATGGTATAAATCCTTCTTTTTCTTTATGAGGCGAGATGTTATGTATATTGAATTTATAAGATGTGTCCATGAATGTAGGTTGTACTTTAGTCAGATTATGGTCATTTTGTAAACAATATAATTACATAGCATTTGAGTTCAAGGCCGGTTTTGTGTACAGCTGGACTGTTATTTCCATGTCTTGTTCTGACAAAAGTCAGGTACACAAAGTAATTTTCCATAAATATTACTCATATTCTGATAATTGTCTCGATATAAATTACTTGTTGATTTTACTTAATTTGTTGGTTTCACCATCTTTCTGTTATATATTTTTAAGACCTAGAGTCGTAACACTAGATGAGGACGAAATTCCATGCCAAAAGATGGAATAAACTTTGATTTGTGAACGTACAAAATATGGAATTTATGCCTACAGACGACATCATACGCGGTATTAGATGGAATATTATTTCTTATAGAGCCAGTTTAGTTCCTCTGAGATAAAGTGATAGTTCATTTGCCTCAGGATAGATGCATATTATTAGTTTAGGGAACACTTGGTAAGTGTGTTCCTCGTGACGGCATGCTGTTAGTTGGGTACATCGTGACAGCACGATGGTTAGTTACGGAACGCAAGGTAATGGGTTCCTCGTGACTGCACGCTGTTAGTTTAGGGAATACTTGATACATGGGTACTTCGTGAATGCGTGCTGTTAGTTTAAGAAATAATAGGTAGATGGGTACTTAGTGAATGCATGCCATTAGTTTAGTGAATATTAGATACATGGGTTCCTCATGACTGCACGCTAATAGGAAATACTAGACACGTTCCTCGTGATTACATACTGGCTGTTAGTTTAAGGAACACTAGGTACATGGGTTCCTTGTGATTGCATGCAGTTTGTTTAGGGTATATACTAAACACACGGGTTCCTTGTGACTGCACGCGGCTAGTTTAAAACTTTTATTTTCTCGGTCTGACGCTATAAAATGTTTCATATATTTTATATCAATGATTTTTTATTTTCTCCTTAACATGAATTTTTCGTTGTTTGAGTAACGTGGCCTATAGCTCAATAATTACGACTTACGTTTGTCCAGTTTTATATTAATTCTGTTCATTATTTTTATACCTGAACTTGCACAAATATTTTTCATTGTTAAACTACTTTTACAATCCTCAGACCTGTACCTCACAGTTATGCTAAAATCTGATTTTTAAAAATTAGAACCAGAAGATGATATGCAGAAATGTTTATGATTCCTTTGTAGCGCATGCTTACTGATAGATTCATCTGACCGCTCACCATGCACATTCAATTATATCTCTATGAACATGTCAAATGTCCCTCTTTTCCTATATTAATATATTTTCAGTGTATATTTTCTCCCTTATTAATGTTCCATGATTAAAATAGGATAAAACATAATGTACCTTTAATTAATTGTGGTACATCGTATGTCGTTCATGTTTAAACTATCTCTGATAGCAAGATATACAATTTTTACATTATATTCAACATATTTTAATCCACGAATGTGTGTAATTTATGACTCTATTGTTTTGTGCCATCTTATGCCAAGATGATAAGCATTTCAAAAAGAGCAAGGAGCTAATCAAACTGCTCTTTTCGTCAGAGAAATTCATGTCTTTCCGTCTAATTGCTATCGAGTTCATCCAACTTTGGGTTTATTGACGCTTATACATCATCCTTTAAGCCCTTTTGTACCCTTCATTTGTTCAAAAAAACCTCTTTGAAACGCAAACACGAATGTAGGGTGTTAAGGAATTATATGTATTTTCCCTTTTAATTATGGTATAGTTTATTAGTTTGTGATCTCTGTTCTTAGTCTAACAGCTGTCGTCTTACCGTGAGTACACATACGGTATTTTGGTCAATATTTCATATCACGTGGTTTTAGAGCGAGGGAAAAAGGTGAACTTCTGACCGAGATTCAATGAATCAACACAATATTTACTGTTTAAAACACTGGCACTCGAGCACTTTAGCAGAATCACACACAACCTAATTCCTGATTGGTTCGGAGAGGGTTGCATTATTTCGAAATACCCAGTTGTTTGTTTAAGACGTAATGGGTTTTTATTTTGTTTATGCGCATTAAGGCTATATATATAGGGATTAATAGGCGCATTCTGATATTCTTCATAGTTACATAGAGATTGAGAGATCATTATAAATTTGATTCATTTTGAGTGTGGGATATTATTCTTTGGATATTTATTAATTAATACAGTACATTTAGAATTCAGTACTGTGTCTTCAGTTTGAATTATTATACAGCTCCGTGGAATTATCGGAAACATTTCTAAAGCTTGTGAGATTCCAGATTCACAAGGATTATTTGGATATAACTTAATCTTATCAACATATTAGCACAGTAAAGGCTACTCCATTCGGAATACTACATTCGGAATATTTGGATTAACTTCCGGAACAATGAACTTTAAAACAATTTAGGATTTTCAAGGATATTCTATACTGTAAGTTATTTTTAATTCTTTGACTTTAATTGTTTGTTGAAATATTTTAATATTTTAGGAAATTAAAGATTTGTATTTTAAATCTTGAAAACTTGTTTGAGTCTTTTCTTTTGTTACATAAACCCTAGTCGTAACAGAAGAAATTGGGGGCTTGTCCGGGATTAGAAATTTGAATAATTTCGGGATCCGAATTTGAATATTTTGGGATTTAGATTTAATTAAATATTTTCGAGGTTTTAATATTTCAGAGATTTGTATGCTTCGGAAAGTTTTTTTGGGGGGATTTAAATTTCATTGTTTGAAATTTAAGTGGTCTTTTTGATTTCCAGATTAAGAAATAAAGAGAAACGAACAGGCTTTCATAATGACATCCAGAGTAGAGAGTTTCGTAGCTGATCCTACCCAGGAGAAATATGAGTCCTTAAAGAAGGTCGAATTACTTCAAATTGCTAAACATTATAGTCTGACTGAAGCGAAAGCTTCCATGTTAAAACAAGATATTAGAAGTATCTTGATATACTATTTGGTACAAACAGGTATTTTTGAAGAGGGGTTTTCTCAAGTGTTAAGAAGAAATCTTCGTCTAGTTTGGGAAAGAAATTACAGATAGCTAAGGACATAGAGTTAGAAAAGCTCAGATTACAATGGGAACTAATACAGATGCAAGAAAGAAGGGAGGAAAGGGAAGAAGATAGGGTAAGGGAAAGGGAAATACAAAGGGAAGATAGGGAGGGAATTAAAAGATAAGGAAAGGGAAAGGGAAATACAAAAGGAAGAAATGGAAATGCAGGATAAAGTAGGAGATAGAGATAGAGAAATACAGAGGGAAATAAGAGAAAAAGAATTAAGGGATAGACAGGAAAGAAGGGAGAATCAAGATAGGGAATGGCAGGAAAGAAATGAAGATAAAGAACGGGAATTTAAATTAAGGGAATTAGAATTGACCAGTAGAGGGCACTCTCATGACAATACTGGTTCATATTTTAATATAGCCAAACATCTCAGATAAGGTTCCACCTTTAAGAAAAAAGGAGGTTGACAAATATTTTCTCTGTTTTGAGAAAATTGCTGAGAATCTGAAATGGCCAAAAGAATTTTGGACCTCATTATTGCAGAGTGTATTTACTGGAAAAGCTAGTGATGTATATGCTGCACTTTCAATTGAACAATCTGCTGATTATGAAGTGGTCAAAGAATATGTCTTGAGGGCTTATGAGTTGGTACCTGAAACTTATCGTCAGAATTTTAGAAATAGTAGAAAGGAAACTACCCAGACTCATTTAGAATTTGCTTGGGAAAAAGAGCGTTCGTTTACGAGATGGTGTACGTCTAAGAAGGTTGATAAGGATTATGATAATCTTAAGCAACTGGTGTTGATTGAGGAGTTCAAAAATTGTGTCAGTAATGACATTAGAATATACCTTGTGGAGAAAGGGGTTGAAACCTTAGAGAAAGCAGCTGATGTATATTTTTCAATTCACAATGTTTCATTTGTAGATGGATTGTTCTTTCAACAAGCTTTTGTTAAGAAACCATTTCAGATTCGCTTGAGTAATTACGGACCTCAGGTTTATGTAACTATGAAGAATCAAATCTCTGATAAGGAGTATCAGAAAACCTTATCTCATCCGACGTGTTCCTGTTGTAGAATGAAAGGACACGTTATTTCTGATTGCTTTAGGTTGGAAACTAAGTAACGGAATTATAACAGAGCAGTTCCAAATGCTCTAGTTATTAAGAAGTCAAGGTCAGGGTCATGTATCAAAAACGATACTGGTTTGGAGGCTCGTATACCTCAGTCTGATTTTGTAATGAAGAAATACGAACCATTCATGTTGAAGGGTTTTGTGTCATTTGTTGGTGACTTGGGTAAGACTCCTATTAAGATATTAAGTGACACAGAAGCTTCTCAGAGTCTGTTGTTAGTTCTTTGCCGTTTTCTGAAAAGACTTCTACTAGTGAAAGTGTATTAATAAAGGGGGTAGAATGTGGATATGTTAATGTCCCTCTTCATTGTGTTAATTTGTCATCAGACTTAGTTTCGGGACCTGTGACCACAGGAGCAGTGGCTTCTTTGCCTATAAAGGGCATCCATTTATTACTAGGTAATGACCTAGCAGGAGATAAGGTCGTGGTTAATCCACTTGTAACTGACAAGCCTAGTATGGATCAACGAGTTGATCATATTGAAATAGAAGTCCCCGGTTTAAATCCAGCTTGTGCAGTTACTTGAGCTCTGGCAAAGTGTGCTCTTGAGAATGATGTTGTTGAACAGGATGAATTTCCTTTAGCGGACACCTTTTTGGGTCAGGCTTTTAATGAGGTCACTTTTGCTCCTAGTAAAGTTCAATCAAGTATTGATCATAGTGATACTCTTTCAGCTACACAAACTCATAAAATTAATCATGGTAAAATAAGACAAACACTAGTTGTCTTACAACAGGGGGATTCGGATATCTCCTGTTTGTTTCAGGGGGTTATGACTGAAACTGAAGCCACACAAGAAGGTACTTGTTACTTCTGGACGAGTGAAGTCCTTAGGAGGAAACGGAGACTGCTTGGGGTAATTGCTGGTGACGAGTGGTCAGTTAGTAATAAAATAGTAGTTCCTAGATACTATCGTCAGGAAATACTTAGTGTAGCCCATGAAACGTCGTTGTCTGGTCGTTTTGAAATAAATAAGACGAAGTTAGACAACCAATACTTGTTGACGAGGTGTGCGTCTACAAATTTTTTAAAAGCTATTCCTTTGCGGAATATTAAAACTGAGACCATAGTGAAAGCTTTGGTCGAGTTTTTCACAGTGTTTGGTCTTCTTAAGTCGATACTATATCAGACTTTAAAACGAATAATTAAAACATATTGTTATGAGATAGAGTATAATTGGGAATTGTTGTGGAACAGAAAGGGAGTAGGATGAAGATGTCCAATTATTGTTGTTTGCTGCGGGGGTGGGGGTGGGTGGGGGGATTCAGTGTAGGAATGTTTCAGCCAGGTGATAGTGTTAGCTTTGCTACCCATACCCCAAAATCCTCTTCAGGTTAACTATTTTGGCCCTTATACCATTGACAAAAGTTTAGGGAATTTTTAATTATATTATTAATACTTCTGGGAGGAGAAAGCAGAAACAACTTTGTCATATTAAAATGTTGAAACAATATGTAGACAGAAATAGCCATATAAATTATGCAATTTCTTTAGTAGTACCTGTCCCATACATTGAAGATTTGAATGAAGATGAGAAATCTGATGAGATGATTTTGAAATCACTACTCTTCGCAATTCGGAAATTCTGGACGATCTGAACCAGAAACTTTCGTATACTGTCGCCTGAGATTAACAAACTGAAGCAGTTGATAAAAGAAAATGAACATTTATTTCAAGACATTCCACGCCAACAAAATTTTCCATGATGTCGCCTCTCAAACAAGACTATCTGAAGAAAGAGATTCAGAATTTACTGGAAAATGACTTGAACCAAGTAAAAGTGACTGGAGTTCACCATGTTTTAGTGCTGAAACCAAGTAAGACTTTCCGTATGTGTACAGGTTACAGAAAAGTAAATAGTGTCACCAGGACAGATTCATTTCCAATTCCTAGACAGGATTGGAAATGCCAAATACGTCACAAAATTTGACCTATTGAAGGGATTCTACCAAATACCACTTACGGAGAGAACAAAAGAAATTTCTGCATTCACGACCCCAGAACTTTATCAATACAAAGTCATGACATTTGGGATGAAGGTTCCCCAAATTTTTCCAATTTCTGATGAATATGATAACATCTGAATAGAAATTACGATGCGTACATCGATGATGTCATCATCTGCAACGACACGTGGCAAGATCACATAATAGAGCAATTCTTCAAAAAACTCAGCGAAGCATTATAATTTTGAATAAAAGTGACTTTTGTCGTGCCTGTGTTACCTTTTTAGCGCATGATTGTGGGACATGGACAAATAAAATCAATAAAAGCAAAGGTTACGGCTATTTCTTTGCAAAATTTGATTGCTGATGTATTTTCATGTGTATAATACCACCGTTACACTGTTTTGTATACATGACTGTATCATGTATTAATTTATTTTTGCAATCAATTACTTATATGTTAGAAGTACATATTTAAAAAAGTTTTATTGCATAAAGCTTTTTTTTCCCAAAAGGGTGAGGATGTTACGGAATTGCATATATTTTTTCTTTTAATAATGGTATAGTTTATTAGTTTGTGATCTCTGTTCTTAGTCTAACAGCTGCGGTCTTACCGTGAGTACACATACGGTATTTTGGATCAATATTTCATATCACGTGGTTTTAGAGCGCGGGAAGAAGGTGAACTTCTGACCGAGATTCTATGAATCAATACAATATTTACTGTTTAAAACACTGGCACTCGAGCACTTTAGCAGAATCACACATAACCTAATTCCTGATTGGTTCGGAGAGGGTTGCATTATTTCGAAATACCCAGTTGTTTGTTTAAGACGTAATGGGTTTTTATTTTGTTTATGCGCATTAAGGCTATATATATAGGGATTAATAGGCGCATTCTGATATTCTTCATAGTTACATAGAGATTGAGAGATCATTATGAATTTGATTCATTTTGAGTGTGGGATATTATTCTTTGGATATTTATTAATTAATACAGTACATTTAGAATTCAGTACTGTGTCTTCAGTTTGAATTATTATACAGCTCCGTGGAATTATCGGAAACATTTCTAAAGCTTGTGAGATTCCAGATTCACAAGGATTATTTGGATATAACTTAATCTTATCAACATATTAGCACAGTAAAGGCTACTCCATTCGGAATACTACATTCGGAATATTTGGATTAACTTCCGGAACAATGAACTTTAAAACAATTTAGGATTTTCAAGGATATTCTATACTGTAAGTTATTTTTAATTCTTTCACTTTAATTGTTTGTTGAAATATTTTAATATTTTAGGAAATTAAAGATTTGTATTTTAAATCTTGAAAACTTGTTTGAGTCTTTTCTTTTGTTACATAACCCCTAGTCGTAACAGAAGAAATTGGGGGCTTGTCCGGGATTAGAAATTTGAATAATTTCGGGATCCGAATTTGAATATTTTGGGATTTAGATTTAATTAAATATTTTCGAGGTTTTAATATTTCAGAGATTTGTATGCTTCGGAAAGTTTTTTTGGGGGGATTTGAATTTCATTGTTTGAAATTTAAGTGGTCTTTTTGATTTCCAGATTAAGAAATAAAGAGAAACGAACAGGCTTTCATAATGACATCCAGAGTAGAGAGTTTCGTAGCTGATCCTACCCAGGAGAAATATGAGTCCTTAAAGAAGGTCGAATTACTTCAAATTGCTAAACATTATAGTCTGACTGAAGCGAAAGCTTCCATGTTAAAACAAGATATTAGAAGTATCTTGATATACTATTTGGTACAAACAGGTATTTTTGAAGAGGGGTTTTCTCAAGTGTTAAGAAGAAATCTTCGTCTAGTTTGGGAAAGAAATTACAGATAGCTAAGGACATAGAGTTAGAAAAGCTCAGATTACAATGGGAACTAATACAGATGCAAGAAAGAAGGGAGGAAAGGGAAGAAGATAGGGTAAGGGAAAGGGAAATACAAAGGGAAGATAGGGAGGGAATTAAAAGATAAGGAAAGGGAAAGGGAAATACAAAAGGAAGAAATGGAAATGCAGGATAAAGTAGGAGATAGAGATAGAGAAATACAGAGGGAAATAAGAGAAAAAGAATTAAGGGATAGACAGGAAAGAAGGGAGAATCAAGATAGGGAATGGCAGGAAAGAAATGAAGATAAAGAACGGGAATTTAAATTAAGGGAATTAGAATTGACCAGTAGAGGGCACTCTCATGACAATACTGGTTCATATTTTAATATAGCCAAACATCTCAGATAAGGTTCCACCTTTAAGAAAAAAGGAGGTTGACAAATATTTTCTCTGTTTTGAGAAAATTGCTGAGAATCTGAAATGGCCAAAAGAATTTTGGACCTCATTATTGCAGAGTGTACTTACTGGAAAAGCTAGTGATGTATATGCTGCACTTTCAATTGAACAATCTGCTGATTATGAAGTGGTCAAAGAATATGTCTTGAGGGCTTATGAGTTGGTACCTGAAACTTATCGTCAGAATTTTAGAAATAGTAGAAAGGAAACTACCCAGACTCATTTAGAATTTGCTTGGGAAAAAGAGCGTTCGTTTACGAGATGGTGTACGTCTAAGAAGGTTGATAAGGATTATGATAATCTTAAGCAACTGGTGTTGATTGAGGAGTTCAAAAATTGTGTCAGTAATGACATTAGAATATACCTTGTGGAGAAAGGGGTTGAAACCTTAGAGAAAGCAGCTGATGTATATTTTTCAATTCACAATGTTTCATTTGTAGATGGATTGTTCTTTCAACAAGCTTTTGTTAAGAAACCATTTCAGATTCGCTTGAGTAATTACGGACCTCAGGTTTATGTAACTATGAAGAATCAAATCTCTGATAAGGAGTATCAGAAAACCTTATCTCATCCGACGTGTTCCTGTTGTAGAATGAAAGGACACGTTATTTCTGATTGCTTTAGGTTGGAAACTAAGTAACGGAATTATAACAGAGCAGTTCCAAATGCTCTAGTTATTAAGAAGTCAAGGTCAGGGTCATGTATCAAAAACGATACTGGTTTGGAGGCTCGTATACCTCAGTCTGATTTTGTAATGAAGAAATACGAACCATTCATGTTGAAGGGTTTTGTGTCATTTGTTGGTGACTTGGGTAAGACTCCTATTAAGATATTAAGTGACACAGAAGCTTCTCAGAGTCTGTTGTTAGTTCTTTGCCGTTTTCTGAAAAGACTTCTACTAGTGAAAGTGTATTAATAAAGGGGGTAGAATGTGGATATGTTAATGTCCCTCTTCATTGTGTTAATTTGTCATCAGACTTAGTTTCGGGACCTGTGACCACAGGAGCAGTGGCTTCTTTGCCTATAAAGGGCATCCATTTATTACTAGGTAATGACCTAGCAGGAGATAAGGTCGTGGTTAATCCACTTGTAACTGACAAGCCTAGTATGGATCAACGAGTTGATCATATTGAAATAGAAGTCCCCGGTTTAAATCCAGCTTGTGCAGTTACTTGAGCTCTGGCAAAGTGTGCTCTTGAGAATGATGTTGTTGAACAGGATGAATTTCCTTTAGCGGACACCTTTTTGGGTCAGGCTTTTAATGAGGTCACTTTTGCTCCTAGTAAAGTTCAATCAAGTATTGATCATAGTGATACTCTTTCAGCTACACAAACTCATAAAATTAATCATGGTAAAATAAGACAAACACTAGTTGTCTTACAACAGGGGGATTCGGATATCTCCTGTTTGTTTCAGGGGGTTATGACTGAAACTGAAGCCACACAAGAAGGTACTTGTTACTTCTGGACGAGTGAAGTCCTTAGGAGGAAACGGAGACTGCTTGGGGTAATTGCTGGTGACGAGTGGTCAGTTAGTAATAAAATAGTAGTTCCTAGATACTATCGTCAGGAAATACTTAGTGTAGCCCATGAAACGTCGTTGTCTGGTCGTTTTGAAATAAATAAGACGAAGTTAGACAACCAATACTTGTTGACGAGGTGTGCGTCTACAAATTTTTTAAAAGCTATTCCTTTGCGGAATATTAAAACTGAGACCATAGTGAAAGCTTTGGTCGAGTTTTTCACAGTGTTTGGTCTTCTTAAGTCGATACTATATCAGACTTTAAAACGAATAATTAAAACATATTGTTATGAGATAGAGTATAATTGGGAATTGTTGTGGAACAGAAAGGGAGTAGGATGAAGATGTCCAATTATTGTTGTTTGCTGCGGGGGTGGGGGTGGGGGGGGGATTCAGTGTAGGAATTTTTCAGCCAGGTGATAGTGTTAGCTTTGCTACCCATACCCCAAAATCCTCTTCAGGTTAACTATTTTGGCCCTTATACCATTGACAAAAGTTTAGGGAATTTTTAATTATATTATTAATACTTCTGGGAGGAGAAAGCAGAAACAACTTTGTCATATTAAAATGTTGAAACAATATGTAGACAGAAATAGCCATATAAATTATGCAATTTCTTTAGTAGTACCTGTCCCATACATTGAAGATTTGAATGAAGATGAGAAATCTGATGAGATGATTTTGAAATCACTACTCTTCGCAATTCGGAAATTCTGGACGATCTGAACCAGAAACTTTCGTATACTGTCGCCTGAGATTAACAAACTGAAGCAGTTGATAAAAGAAAATGAACATTTATTTCAAGACATTCCACGCCAACAAAATTTTCCATGATGTCGCCTCTCAAACAAGACTATCTGAAGAAAGAGATTCAGAATTTACTGGAAAATGACTTGAACCAAGTAAAAGTGACTGGAGTTCACCATGTTTTAGTGCTGAAACCAAGTAAGACTTTCCGTATGTGTACAGGTTACAGAAAAGTAAATAGTGTCACCAGGACAGATTCATTTCCAATTCCTAGACAGGATTGGAAATGCCAAATACGTCACAAAATTTGACCTATTGAAGGGATTCTACCAAATACCACTTACGGAGAGAACAAAAGAAATTTCTGCATTCACGACCCCAGAACTTTATCAATACAAAGTCATGACATTTGGGATGAAGGTTCCCCAAATTTTTCCAATTTCTGATGAATATGATAACATCTGAATAGAAATTACGATGCGTACATCGATGATGTCATCATCTGCAACGACACGTGGCAAGATCACATAATAGAGCAATTCTTCAAAAAACTCAGCGAAGCATTATAATTTTGAATAAAAGTGACTTTTGTCGTGCCTGTGTTACCTTTTTAGCGCATGATTGTGGGACATGGACAAATAAAATCAATAAAAGCAAAGGTTACGGCTATTTCTTTGCAAAATTTGATTGCTGATGTATTTTCATGTGTATAATACCACCGTTACACTGTTTTGTATACATGACTGTATCATGTATTAATTTATTTTTGCAATCAATTACTTATATGTTAGAAGTACATATTTAAAAAAGTTTTATTGCATAAAGCTTTTTTTTCCCAAAAGGGTGAGGATGTTACGGAATTGCATATATTTTTTCTTTTAATAATGGTATAGTTTATTAGTTTGTGATCTCTGTTCTTAGTCTAACAGCTGCGGTCTTACCGTGAGTACACATACGGTATTTTGGATCAATATTTCATATCACGTGGTTTTAGAGCGCGGGAAGAAGGTGAACTTCTGACCGAGATTCTATGAATCAATACAATATTTACTGTTTAAAACACTGGCACTCGAGCACTTTAGCAGAATCACACATAACCTAATTCCTGATTGGTTCGGAGAGGGTTGCATTATTTCGAAATACCCAGTTGTTTGTTTAAGACGTAATGGGTTTTTATTTTGTTTATGCGCATTAAGGCTATATATATAGGGATTAATAGGCGCATTCTGATATTCTTCATAGTTACATAGAGATTGAGAGATCATTATGAATTTGATTCATTTTGAGTGTGGGATATTATTCTTTGGATATTTATTCATTAATACAGTACATTTAGAATTCAGTACTGTGTCTTCAGTTTGAATTATTATACAGCTCCGTGGAATTATCGGAAACATTTCTAAAGCTTGTGAGATTCCAGATTCACAAGGATTATTTGGATATAACTTAATCTTATCAACATATTAGCACAGTAAAGGCTACTCCATTCGGAATACTACATTCGGAATATTTGGATTAACTTCCGGAACAATGAACTTTAAAACAATTTAGGATTTTCAAGGATATTCTATACTGTAAGTTATTTTTAATTCTTTCACTTTAATTGTTTGTTGAAATATTTTAATATTTTAGGAAATTAAAGATTTGTATTTTAAATCTTGAAAACTTGTTTGAGTCTTTTCTTTTGTTACATAACCCCTAGTCGTAACAGAAGAAATTGGGGGCTTGTCCGGGATTAGAAATTTGAATAATTTCGGGATCCGAATTTGAATATTTTGGGATTTAGATTTAATTAAATATTTTCGAGGTTTTAATATTTCAGAGATTTGTATGCTTCGGAAAGTTTTTTTGGGGGGATTTGAATTTCATTGTTTGAAATTTAAGTGGTCTTTTTGATTTCCAGATTAAGAAATAAAGAGAAACGAACAGGCTTTCATAATGACATCCAGAGTAGAGAGTTTCGTAGCTGATCCTACCCAGGAGAAATATGAGTCCTTAAAGAAGGTCGAATTACTTCAAATTGCTAAACATTATAGTCTGACTGAAGCGAAAGCTTCCATGTTAAAACAAGATATTAGAAGTATCTTGATATACTATTTGGTACAAACAGGTATTTTTGAAGAGGGGTTTTCTCAAGTGTTAAGAAGAAATCTTCGTCTAGTTTGGGAAAGAAATTACAGATAGCTAAGGACATAGAGTTAGAAAAGCTCAGATTACAATGGGAACTAATACAGATGCAAGAAAGAAGGGAGGAAAGGGAAGAAGATAGGGTAAGGGAAAGGGAAATACAAAGGGAAGATAGGGAGGGAATTAAAAGATAAGGAAAGGGAAAGGGAAATACAAAAGGAAGAAATGGAAATGCAGGATAAAGTAGGAGATAGAGATAGAGAAATACAGAGGGAAATAAGAGAAAAAGAATTAAGGGATAGACAGGAAAGAAGGGAGAATCAAGATAGGGAATGGCAGGAAAGAAATGAAGATAAAGAACGGGAATTTAAATTAAGGGAATTAGAATTGACCAGTAGAGGGCACTCTCATGACAATACTGGTTCATATTTTAATATAGCCAAACATCTCAGATAAGGTTCCACCTTTAAGAAAAAAGGAGGTTGACAAATATTTTCTCTGTTTTGAGAAAATTGCTGAGAATCTGAAATGACCAAAAGAATTTTGGACCTCATTATTGCAGAGTGTACTTACTGGAAAAGCTAGTGATGTATATGCTGCACTTTCAATTGAACAATCTGCTGATTATGAAGTGGTCAAAGAATATGTCTTGAGGGCTTATGAGTTGGTACCTGAAACTTATCGTCAGAATTTTAGAAATAGTAGAAAGGAAACTACCCAGACTCATTTAGAATTTGCTTGGGAAAAAGAGCGTTCGTTTACGAGATGGTGTACGTCTAAGAAGGTTGATAAGGATTATGATAATCTTAAGCAACTGGTGTTGATTGAGGAGTTCAAAAATTGTGTCAGTAATGACATTAGAATATACCTTGTGGAGAAAGGGGTTGAAACCTTAGAGAAAGCAGCTGATGTATATTTTTCAATTCACAATGTTTCATTTGTAGATGGATTGTTCTTTCAACAAGCTTTTGTTAAGAAACCATTTCAGATTCGCTTGAGTAATTACGGACCTCAGGTTTATGTAACTATGAAGAATCAAATCTCTGATAAGGAGTATCAGAAAACCTTATCTCATCCGACGTGTTCCTGTTGTAGAATGAAAGGACACGTTATTTCTGATTGCTTTAGGTTGGAAACTAAGTAACGGAATTATAACAGAGCAGTTCCAAATGCTCTAGTTATTAAGAAGTCAAGGTCAGGGTCATGTATCAAAAACGATACTGGTTTGGAGGCTCGTATACCTCAGTCTGATTTTGTAATGAAGAAATACGAACCATTCATGTTGAAGGGTTTTGTGTCATTTGTTGGTGACTTGGGTAAGACTCCTATTAAGATATTAAGTGACACAGAAGCTTCTCAGAGTCTGTTGTTAGTTCTTTGCCGTTTTCTGAAAAGACTTCTACTAGTGAAAGTGTATTAATAAAGGGGGTAGAATGTGGATATGTTAATGTCCCTCTTCATTGTGTTAATTTGTCATCAGACTTAGTTTCGGGACCTGTGACCACAGGAGCAGTGGCTTCTTTGCCTATAAAGGGCATCCATTTATTACTAGGTAATGACCTAGCAGGAGATAAGGTCGTGGTTAATCCACTTGTAACTGACAAGCCTAGTATGGATCAACGAGTTGATCATATTGAAATAGAAGTCCCCGGTTTAAATCCAGCTTGTGCAGTTACTTGAGCTCTGGCAAAGTGTGCTCTTGAGAATGATGTTGTTGAACAGGATGAATTTCCTTTAGCGGACACCTTTTTGGGTCAGGCTTTTAATGAGGTCACTTTTGCTCCTAGTAAAGTTCAATCAAGTATTGATCATAGTGATACTCTTTCAGCTACACAAACTCATAAAATTAATCATGGTAAAATAAGACAAACACTAGTTGTCTTACAACAGGGGGATTCGGATATCTCCTGTTTGTTTCAGGGGGTTATGACTGAAACTGAAGCCACACAAGAAGGTACTTGTTACTTCTGGACGAGTGAAGTCCTTAGGAGGAAACGGAGACTGCTTGGGGTAATTGCTAGTGACGAGTGGTCAGTTAGTAATAAAATAGTAGTTCCTAGATACTATCGTCAGGAAATACTTAGTGTAGCCCATGAAACGTCGTTGTCTGGTCGTTTTGAAATAAATAAGACTAAGTTAGACAACCAATACTTGTTGACGAGGTGTGCGTCTACAAATTTTTTAAAAGCTATTCCTTTGCGGAATATTAAAACTGAGACCATAGTGAAAGCTTTGGTCGAGTTTTTCACAGTGTTTGGTCTTCTTAAGTCGATACTATATCAGACTTTAAAACGAATAATTAAAACATATTGTTATGAGATAGAGTATAATTGGGAATTGTTGTGGAACAGAAAGGGAGTAGGATGAAGATGTCCAATTATTGTTGTTTGCTGCGGGGGTGGGGTGGGGGATTCAGTGTAGGAATTTTTCAGCCAGGTGATAGTGTTAGCTTTGCTACCCATACCCCAGAATCCTCTTCAGGTTAACTATTTTGGCCCTTATACCATTGACAAAAGTTTAGGGAATTTTTAATTATATTATTAATACTTCTGGGAGGAGAAAGCAGAAACAACTTTGTCATATTAAAATGTTGAAACAATATGTAGACAGAAATAGCCATATAAATTATGCAATTTCTTTAGTAGTACCTGTCCCATACATTGAAGATTTGAATGAAGATGAGAAATCTGATGAGATGATTTTGAAATCACTACTCTTCGCAATTCAGAAATTCTGGACGATCTGAACCAGAAACTTTCGTATACTGTCGCCTGAGATTAACAAACTGAAGCAGTTGATAAAAGAAAATGAACATTTATTTCAAGACATTCCACGCCAACAAAATTTTCCATGATGTCGCCTCTCAAACAAGACTATCTGAAGAAAGAGATTCAGAATTTACTGGAAAATGACTTGAACCAAGTAAAAGTGACTGGAGTTCACCATGTTTTAGTGCTGAAACCAAGTAAGACTTTCCGTATGTGTACAGGTTACAGAAAAGTAAATAGTGTCACCAGGACAGATTCATTTCCAATTCCTAGACAGGATTGGAAATGCCAAATACGTCACAAAATTTGACCTATTGAAGGGATTCTACCAAATACCACTTACGGAGAGAACAAAAGAAATTTCTGCATTCACGACCCCAGAACTTTATCAATACAAAGTCATGACATTTGGGATGAAGGTTCCCCAAATTTTTCCAATTTCTGATGAATATGATAACATCGGAATAGAAATTACGATGCGTACATCGATGATGTCATCATCTGCAACGACACGTGGCAAGATCACATAATAGAGCAATTCTTCAAAAAACTCAGCGAAGCATTATAATTTTGAATAAAAGTGACTTTTGTCGTGCCTGTGTTACCTTTTTAGCGCATGATTGTGGGACATGGACAAATAAAATCAATAAAAGCAAAGGTTACGGCTATTTCTTTGCAAAATTTGATTGCTGATGTATTTTCATGTGTATAATACCACCGTTACACTGTTTTGTATACATGACTGTATCATGTATTAATTTATTTTTGCAATCAATTACTTATATGTTAGAAGTACATATTTAAAAAAGTTTTATTGCATAAAGCTTTTTTTTCCCAAAAGGGTGAGGATGTTACGGAATTGCATATATTTTTTCTTTTAATAATGGTATAGTTTATTAGTTTGTGATCTCTGTTCTTAGTCTAACAGCTGCGGTCTTACCGTGAGTACACATACGGTATTTTGGATCAATATTTCATATCACGTGGTTTTAGAGCGCGGGAAGAAGGTGAACTTCTGACCGAGATTCTATGAATCAATACAATATTTACTGTTTAAAACACTGGCACTCGAGCACTTTAGCAGAATCACACATAACCTAATTCCTGATTGGTTCGGAGAGGGTTGCATTATTTCGAAATACCCAGTTGTTTGTTTAAGACGTAATGGGTTTTTATTTTGTTTATGCGCATTAAGGCTATATATATAGGGATTAATAGGCGCATTCTGATATTCTTCATAGTTACATAGAGATTGAGAGATCATTATGAATTTGATTCATTTTGAGTGTGGGATATTATTCTTTGGATATTTATTCATTAATACAGTACATTTAGAATTCAGTACTGTGTCTTCAGTTTGAATTATTATACAGCTCCGTGGAATTATCGGAAACATTTCTAAAGCTTGTGAGATTCCAGATTCACAAGGATTATTTGGATATAACTTAATCTTATCAACATATTAGCACAGTAAAGGCTACTCCATTCGGAATACTACATTCGGAATATTTGGATTAACTTCCGGAACAATGAACTTTAAAACAATTTAGGATTTTCAAGGATATTCTATACTGTAAGTTATTTTTAATTCTTTCACTTTAATTGTTTGTTGAAATATTTTAATATTTTAGGAAATTAAAGATTTGTATTTTAAATCTTGAAAACTTGTTTGAGTCTTTTCTTTTGTTACATAAACCCTAGTCGTAACAGAAGAAATTGGGGGCTTGTCCGGGATTAGAAATTTGAATAATTTCGGGATCCGAATTTGAATATTTTGGGATTTAGATTTAATTAAATATTTTCGAGGTTTTAATATTTCAGAGATTTGTATGCTTCGGAAAGTTTTTTTGGGGGGATTTGAATTTCATTGTTTGAAATTTAAGTGGTCTTTTTGATTTCCAGATTAAGAAATAAAGAGAAACGAACAGGCTTTCATAATGACATCCAGAGTAGAGAGTTTCGTAGCTGATCCTACCCAGGAGAAATATGAGTCCTTAAAGAAGGTCGAATTACTTCAAATTGCTAAACATTATAGTCTGACTGAAGCGAAAGCTTCCATGTTAAAACAAGATATTAGAAGTATCTTGATATACTATTTGGTACAAACAGGTATTTTTGAAGAGGGGTTTTCTCAAGTGTTAAGAAGAAATCTTCGTCTAGTTTGGGAAAGAAATTACAGATAGCTAAGGACATAGAGTTAGAAAAGCTCAGATTACAATGGGAACTAATACAGATGCAAGAAAGAAGGGAGGAAAGGGAAGAAGATAGGGTAAGGGAAAGGGAAATACAAAGGGAAGATAGGGAGGGAATTAAAAGATAAGGAAAGGGAAAGGGAAATACAAAAGGAAGAAATGGAAATGCAGGATAAAGTAGGAGATAGAGATAGAGAAATACAGAGGGAAATAAGAGAAAAAGAATTAAGGGATAGACAGGAAAGAAGGGAGAATTAAGATAGGGAATGGCAGGAAAGAAATGAAGATAAAGAACGGGAATTTAAATTAAGGGAATTAGAATTGACCAGTAGAGGGCACTCTCATGACAATACTGGTTCATATTTTAATATAGCCAAACATCTCAGATAAGGTTCCACCTTTAAGAAAAAAGGAGGTTGACAAATATTTTCTCTGTTTTGAGAAAATTGCTGAGAATCTGAAATGACCAAAAGAATTTTGGACCTCATTATTGCAGAGTGTATTTACTGGAAAAGCTAGTGATGTATATGCTGCACTTTCAATTGAACAATCTGCTGATTATGAAGTGGTCAAAGAATATGTCTTGAGGGCTTATGAGTTGGTACCTGAAACTTATCGTCAGAATTTTAGAAATAGTAGAAAGGAAACTACCCAGACTCATTTAGAATTTGCTTGGGAAAAAGAGCGTTCGTTTACGAGATGGTGTACGTCTAAGAAGGTTGATAAGGATTATGATAATCTTAAGCAACTGGTGTTGATTGAGGAGTTCAAAAATTGTGTCAGTAATGACATTAGAATATACCTTGTGGAGAAAGGGGTTGAAACCTTAGAGAAAGCAGCTGATGTATATTTTTCAATTCACAATGTTTCATTTGTAGATGGATTGTTCTTTCAACAAGCTTTTGTTAAGAAACCATTTCAGATTCGCTTGAGTAATTACGGACCTCAGGTTTATGTAACTATGAAGAATCAAATCTCTGATAAGGAGTATCAGAAAACCTTATCTCATCCGACGTGTTCCTGTTGTAGAATGAAAGGACACGTTATTTCTGATTGCTTTAGGTTGGAAACTAAGTAACGGAATTATAACAGAGCAGTTCCAAATGCTCTAGTTATTAAGAAGTCAAGGTCAGGGTCATGTATCAAAAACGATACTGGTTTGGAGGCTCGTATACCTCAGTCTGATTTTGTAATGAAGAAATACGAACCATTCATGTTGAAGGGTTTTGTGTCATTTGTTGGTGACTTGGGTAAGACTCCTATTAAGATATTAAGTGACACAGAAGCTTCTCAGAGTCTGTTGTTAGTTCTTTGCCGTTTTCTGAAAAGACTTCTACTAGTGAAAGTGTATTAATAAAGGGGGTAGAATGTGGATATGTTAATGTCCCTCTTCATTGTGTTAATTTGTCATCAGACTTAGTTTCGGGACCTGTGACCACAGGAGCAGTGGCTTCTTTGCCTATAAAGGGCATCCATTTATTACTAGGTAATGACCTAGCAGGAGATAAGGTCGTGGTTAATCCACTTGTAACTGACAAGCCTAGTATGGATCAACGAGTTGATCATATTGAAATAGAAGTCCCCGGTTTAAATCCAGCTTGTGCAGTTACTTGAGCTCTGGCAAAGTGTGCTCTTGAGAATGATGTTGTTGAACAGGATGAATTTCCTTTAGCGGACACCTTTTTGGGTCAGGCTTTTAATGAGGTCACTTTTGCTCCTAGTAAAGTTCAATCAAGTATTGATCATAGTGATACTCTTTCAGCTACACAAACTCATAAAATTAATCATGGTAAAATAAGACAAACACTAGTTGTCTTACAACAGGGGGATTCGGATATCTCCTGTTTGTTTCAGGGGGTTATGACTGAAACTGAAGCCACGCAAGAAGGTACTTGTTACTTCTGGACGAGTGAAGTCCTTAGGAGGAAACGGAGACTGCTTGGGGTAATTGCTAGTGACGAGTGGTCAGTTAGTAATAAAATAGTAGTTCCTAGATACTATCGTCAGGAAATACTTAGTGTAGCCCATGAAACGTCGTTGTCTGGTCGTTTTGAAATAAATAAGACTAAGTTAGACAACCAATACTTGTTGACGAGGTGTGCGTCTACAAATTTTTTAAAAGCTATTCCTTTGCGGAATATTAAAACTGAGACCATAGTGAAAGCTTTGGTCGAGTTTTTCACAGTGTTTGGTCTTCTTAAGTCGATACTATATCAGACTTTAAAACGAATAATTAAAACATATTGTTATGAGATAGAGTATAATTGGGAATTGTTGTGGAACAGAAAGGGAGTAGGATGAAGATGTCCAATTATTGTTGTTTGCTGCGGGGGTGGGGGTGGGTGGGGATTCAGTGTAGGAATTTTTCAGCCAGGTGATAGTGTTAGCTTTGCTACCCATACCCCAAAATCCTCTTCAGGTTAACTATTTTGGCCCTTATACCATTGACAAAAGTTTAGGGAATTTTTAATTATATTATTAATACTTCTGGGAGGAGAAAGCAGAAACAACTTTGTCATATTAAAATGTTGAAACAATATGTAGACAGAAATAGCCATATAAATTATGCAATTTCTTTAGTAGTACCTGTCCCATACATTGAAGATTTGAATGAAGATGAGAAATCTGATGAGATGATTTTGAAATCACTACTCTTCGCAATTCGGAAATTCTGGACGATCTGAACCAGAAACTTTCGTATACTGTCGCCTGAGATTAACAAACTGAAGCAGTTGATAAAAGAAAATGAACATTTATTTCAAGACATTCCACGCCAACAAAATTTTCCATGATGTCGCCTCTCAAACAAGACTATCTGAAGAAAGAGATTCAGAATTTACTGGAAAATGACTTGAACCAAGTAAAAGTGACTGGAGTTCACCATGTTTTAGTGCTGAAACCAAGTAAGACTTTCCGTATGTGTACAGGTTACAGAAAAGTAAATAGTGTCACCAGGACAGATTCATTTCCAATTCCTAGACAGGATTGGAAATGCCAAATACGTCACAAAATTTGACCTATTGAAGGGATTCTACCAAATACCACTTACGGAGAGAACAAAAGAAATTTCTGCATTCACGACCCCAGAACTTTATCAATACAAAGTCATGACATTTGGGATGAAGGTTCCCCAAATTTTTCCAATTTCTGATGAATATGATAACATCGGAATAGAAATTACGATGCGTACATCGATGATGTCATCATCTGCAACGACACGTGGCAAGATCACATAATAGAGCAATTCTTCAAAAAACTCAGCGAAGCATTATAATTTTGAATAAAAGTGACTTTTGTCGTGCCTGTGTTACCTTTTTAGCGCATGATTGTGGGACATGGACAAATAAAATCAATAAAAGCAAAGGTTACGGCTATTTCTTTGCAAAATTTGATTGCTGATGTATTTTCATGTGTATAATACCACCGTTACACTGTTTTGTATACATGACTGTATCATGTATTAATTTATTTTTGCAATCAATTACTTATATGTTAGAAGTACATATTTAAAAAAGTTTTATTGCATAAAGCTTTTTTTTCCCAAAAGAATGAGGATGTTACGGAATTACATATATTTTTTCTTTTAATAATGGTATAGTTTATTAGTTTGTGATCTCTGTTCTTAGTCTAACAGCTGCGGTCTTACCGTGAGTACACATACGGTATTTTGGATCAATATTTCATATCACGTGGTTTTAGAGCGCGGGAAGAAGGTGAACTTCTGACCGAGATTCTATGAATCAATACAATATTTACTGTTTAAAACACTGGCACTCGAGCACTTTAGCAGAATCACACATAACCTAATTCCTGATTGGTTCGGAGAGGGTTGCATTATTTCGAAATACCCAGTTGTTTGTTTAAGACGTAATGGGTTTTTATTTTGTTTATGCGCATTAAGGCTATATATATATAGGGATTAATAGGCGCATTCTGATATTCTTCATAGTTACATAGAGATTGAGAGATCATTATGAATTTGATTCATTTTGAGTGTGGGATATTATTCTTTGGATATTTATTAATTAATACAGTACATTTAGAATTCAGTACTGTGTCTTCAGTTTGAATTATTATACAGCTCCGTGGAATTATCGGAAACATTTCTAAAGCTTGTGAGATCCAGATTCACAAGGATTATTTGGATATAACTTAATCTTATCAACATATTAGCACAGTAAAGGCTACTCCATTCGGAATACTACATTCGGAATATTTGGATTAACTTCCGGAACAATGAACTTTAAAACAATTTAGGATTTTCAAGGATATTCTATACTGTAAGTTATTTTTAATTCTTTCACTTTAATTGTTTGTTGAAATATTTTAATATTTTAGGAAATTAAAGATTTGTATTTTAAATCTTGAAAACTTGTTTGAGTCTTTTCTTTTGTTACATAAACCCTAGTCGTAACAGAAGAAATTGGGGGCTTGTCCGGGATTAGAAATTTGAATAATTTCGGGATCCGAATTTGAATATTTTGGGATTTAGATTTAATTAAATATTTTCGAGGTTTTAATATTTCAGAGATTTGTATGCTTCGGAAAGTTTTTTGGGGGGGATTTGAATTTCATTGTTTGAAATTTAAGTGGTCTTTTTGATTTCCAGATTAAGAAATAAAGAGAAACGAACAGGCTTTCATAATGACATCCAGAGTAGAGAGTTTCGTAGCTGATCCTACCCAGGAGAAATATGAGTCCTTAAAGAAGGTCGAATTACTTCAAATTGCTAAACATTATAGTCTGACTGAAGCGAAAGCTTCCATGTTAAAACAAGATATTAGAAGTATCTTGATATACTATTTGGTACAAACAGGTATTTTTGAAGAGGGGTTTTCTCAAGTGTTAAGAAGAAATCTTCGTCTAGTTTGGGAAAGAAATTACAGATAGCTAAGGACATAGAGTTAGAAAAGCTCAGATTACAATGGGAACTAATACAGATCCAAGAAAGAAGGGAGGAAAGGGAAGAAGATAGGGTAAGGGAAAGGGAAATACAAAGGGAAGATAGGGAGGGAATTAAAAGATAAGGAAAGGGAAAGGGAAATACAAAAGGAAGAAATGGAAATGCAGGATAAAGTAGGAGATAGAGATAGAGAAATACAGAGGGAAATAAGAGAAAAAGAATTAAGGGATAGACAGGAAAGAAGGGAGAATTAAGATAGGGAATGGCAGGAAAGAAATGAAGATAAAGAACGGGAATTTAAATTAAGGGAATTAGAATTGACCAGTAGAGGGCACTCTCATGACAATACTGGTTCATATTTTAATATAGCCAAACATCTCAGATAAGGTTCCACCTTTAAGAAAAAAGGAGGTTGACAAATATTTTCTCTGTTTTGAGAAAATTGCTGAGAATCTGAAATGACCAAAAGAATTTTGGACCTCATTATTGCAGAGTGTATTTACTGGAAAAGCTAGTGATGTATATGCTGCACTTTCAATTGAACAATCTGCTGATTATGAAGTGGTCAAAGAATATGTCTTGAGGGCTTATGAGTTGGTACCTGAAACTTATCGTCAGAATTTTAGAAATAGTAGAAAGGAAACTACCCAGACTCATTTAGAATTTGCTTGGGAAAAAGAGCGTTCGTTTACGAGATGGTGTACGTCTAAGAAGGTTGATAAGGATTATGATAATCTTAAGCAACTGGTGTTGATTGAGGAGTTCAAAAATTGTGTCAGTAATGACATTAGAATATACCTTGTGGAGAAAGGGGTTGAAACCTTAGAGAAAGCAGCTGATGTATATTTTTCAATTCACAATGTTTCATTTGTAGATGGATTGTTCTTTCAACAAGCTTTTGTTAAGAAACCATTTCAGATTCGCTTGAGTAATTACGGACCTCAGGTTTATGTAACTATGAAGAATCAAATCTCTGATAAGGAGTATCAGAAAACCTTATCTCATCCGACGTGTTCCTGTTGTAGAATGAAAGGACACGTTATTTCTGATTGCTTTAGGTTGGAAACTAAGTAACGGAATTATAACAGAGCAGTTCCAAATGCTCTAGTTATTAAGAAGTCAAGGTCAGGGTCATGTATCAAAAACGATACTGGTTTGGAGGCTCGTATACCTCAGTCTGATTTTGTAATGAAGAAATACGAACCATTCATGTTGAAGGGTTTTGTGTCATTTGTTGGTGACTTGGGTAAGACTCCTATTAAGATATTAAGTGACACAGAAGCTTCTCAGAGTCTGTTGTTAGTTCTTTGCCGTTTTCTGAAAAGACTTCTACTAGTGAAAGTGTATTAATAAAGGGGGTAGAATGTGGATATGTTAATGTCCCTCTTCATTGTGTTAATTTGTCATCAGACTTAGTTTCGGGACCTGTGACCACAGGAGCAGTGGCTTCTTTGCCTATAAAGGGCATCCATTTATTACTAGGTAATGACCTAGCAGGAGATAAGGTCGTGGTTAATCCACTTGTAACTGACAAGCCTAGTATGGATCAACGAGTTGATCATATTGAAATAGAAGTCCCCGGTTTAAATCCAGCTTGTGCAGTTACTTGAGCTCTGGCAAAGTGTGCTCTTGAGAATGATGTTGTTGAACAGGATGAATTTCCTTTAGCGGACACCTTTTTGGGTCAGGCTTTTAATGAGGTCACTTTTGCTCCTAGTAAAGTTCAATCAAGTATTGATCATAGTGATACTCTTTCAGCTACACAAACTCATAAAATTAATCATGGTAAAATAAGACAAACACTAGTTGTCTTACAACAGGGGGATTCGGATATCTCCTGTTTGTTTCAGGGGGTTATGACTGAAACTGAAGCCACGCAAGAAGGTACTTGTTACTTCTGGACGAGTGAAGTCCTTAGGAGGAAACGGAGACTGCTTGGGGTAATTGCTGGTGACGAGTGGTCAGTTAGTAATAAAATAGTAGTTCCTAGATACTATCGTCAGGAAATACTTAGTGTAGCCCATGAAACGTCGTTGTCTGGTCGTTTTGAAATAAATAAGACTAAGTTAGACAACCAATACTTGTTGACGAGGTGTGCGTCTACAAATTTTTTAAAAGCTATTCCTTTGCGGAATATTAAAACTGAGACCATAGTGAAAGCTTTGGTCGAGTTTTTCACAGTGTTTGGTCTTCTTAAGTCGATACTATATCAGACTTTAAAACGAATAATTAAAACATATTGTTATGAGATAGAGTATAATTGGGAATTGTTGTGGAACAGAAAGGGAGTAGGATGAAGATGTCCAATTATTGTTGTTTGCTGCGGGGGTGGGGGGGGGGGATTCAGTGTAGGAATTTTTCAGCCAGGTGATAGTGTTAGCTTTGCTACCCATACCCCAGAATCCTCTTCAGGTTAACTATTTTGGCCCTTATACCATTGACAAAAGTTTAGGGAATTTTTAATTATATTATTAATACTTCTGGGAGGAGAAAGCAGAAACAACTTTGTCATATTAAAATGTTGAAACAATATGTAGACAGAAATAGCCATATAAATTATGCAATTTCTTTAGTAGTACCTGTCCCATACATTGAAGATTTGAATGAAGATGAGAAATCTGATGAGATGATTTTGAAATCACTACTCTTCGCAATTCGGAAATTCTGGACGATCTGAACCAGAAACTTTCGTATACTGTCGCCTGAGATTAACAAACTGAAGCAGTTGATAAAAGAAAATGAACATTTATTTCAAGACATTCCACGCCAACAAAATTTTCCATGATGTCGCCTCTCAAACAAGACTATCTGAAGAAAGAGATTCAGAATTTACTGGAAAATGACTTGAACCAAGTAAAAGTGACTGGAGTTCACCATGTTTTAGTGCTGAAACCAAGTAAGACTTTCCGTATGTGTACAGGTTACAGAAAAGTAAATAGTGTCACCAGGACAGATTCATTTCCAATTCCTAGACAGGATTGGAAATGCCAAATACGTCACAAAATTTGACCTATTGAAGGGATTCTACCAAATACCACTTACGGAGAGAACAAAAGAAATTTCTGCATTCACGACCCCAGAACTTTATCAATACAAAGTCATGACATTTGGGATGAAGGTTCCCCAAATTTTTCCAATTTCTGATGAATATGATAACATCTGAATAGAAATTACGATGCGTACATCGATGATGTCATCATCTGCAACGACACGTGGCAAGATCACATAATAGAGCAATTCTTCAAAAAACTCAGCGAAGCATTATAATTTTGAATAAAAGTGACTTTTGTCGTGCCTGTGTTACCTTTTTAGCGCATGATTGTGGGACATGGACAAATAAAATCAATAAAAGCAAAGGTTACGGCTATTTCTTTGCAAAATTTGATTGCTGATGTATTTTCATGTGTATAATACCACCGTTACACTGTTTTGTATACATGACTGTATCATGTATTAATTTATTTTTGCAATCAATTACTTATATGTTAGAAGTACATATTTAAAAAAGTTTTATTGCATAAAGCTTTTTTTTCCCAAAAGGGTGAGGATGTTACGGAATTACATATATTTTTTCTTTTAATAATGGTATAGTTTATTAGTTTGTGATCTCTGTTCTTAGTCTAACAGCTGCGGTCTTACCGTGAGTACACATACGGTATTTTGGATCAATATTTCATATCACGTGGTTTTAGAGCGCGGGAAGAAGGTGAACTTCTGACCGAGATTCTATGAATCAATACAATATTTACTGTTTAAAACACTGGCACTCGAGCACTTTAGCAGAATCACACATAACCTAATTCCTGATTGGTTCGGAGAGGGTTGCATTATTTCGAAATACCCAGTTGTTTGTTTAAGACGTAATGGGTTTTTATTTTGTTTATGCGCATTAAGGCTATATATATGGGGATTAATATTCGCATTCTGATATTCTTCATAGTTACATAGAGATTGAGAGATCATTATGAATTTGATTCATTTTGAGTGTGGGATATTATTCTTTGGATATTTATTAATTAATACAGTACATTTAGAATTCAGTACTGTGTCTTCAGTTTGAATTATTATACAGCTCCGTGGAATTATCGGAAACATTTCTAAAGCTTGTGAGATTCCAGATTCACAAGGATTATTTGGATATAACTTAATCTTATCAACATATTAGCACAGTAAAGGCTACTCCATTCGGAATACTACATTCGGAATATTTGGATTAACTTCCGGAACAATGAACTTTAAAACAATTTAGGATTTTCAAGGATATTCTATACTGTAAGTTATTTTTAATTCTTTCACTTTAATTGCTTGTTGAAATATTTTAATATTTTTGGAAATTAAAGATTTGTATTTTAAATCTTGAAAGCATGTTTGAGTCTTTTCTTTTGTTACATAACCCCTAGTCGTAACAAGGGATATGAAATATACTTCGATCGATGAGAATTTCTTTGATCGTGAATGCGAGTCTGATCCGTTCATTTCTGATAACAATACGTTTTCCGTATTCTCAGTCGTATTAATGCGCAGAATTCAATATTTTGCGTGCCGGAGATAACTGGTGATTCTTGATTTTAATATAACACTACAATTAATGTTGATTAATTATCAGTTTTGTATCTGCTGAATAATGACACTTACAATTCTGAGGTCGCTTAATTACATTTGTTCCACCCTGACACTATTGTTAAAGTGTCTGAATGTGACCATTCTACATTTATGTGGGACATATATTAACTCCTGGTTCGAAGGGGTTAATCAAATACATCCCATGGGTAATACTTTATCTGATTCCTTACGACCCCTTGATAAATAGGCTACATAGCACTTCATTATCAACATAGCTATGCTGAGCAAAAGATGACCTGGAGGAATGCAGCAGAACTATCCAATGTATCAGCGTAGCATATACCTCTGGCTTTCCCGATCATTATTGTTGGAATTACCATTTGTACTTGCGTATAAACTGGGTTCAAATGCAAACAACATAGACCCTGATCTGCCGTCGCATAATGCGCCGGCAGATCAGGGTCTATGTTGTTTGTTCTACTGATTAGTCCTTACAAACTGCATAGACGCAGATCTGCCGGCGCATTATCCGACGGCAGATCTGTGTCTATGTTGTTTGCAGTTGGTATCAACTTATACGTGAGTATATACGGTACAGAGTGAAAACACCGGAAGAAATCATTCCTATAATGGCAGCAGATATATGACGTCATAAATGAATATGTTTATTACATGATTACATTTTTTTTCAAGAGAGGATACAATTTTATGGTAAATAAATTGCATTAGTGACATATCTGATAAAGCTGCAAGATACTAGCAAAGGAATGCAATTTATTTGTCAACTTTGTGGCAGGTGGGCAATTTTGACTATTCACAATATCCTAATATCTTACAGGTTTTTTTTACTTCCAAGAGTAATTTTAAATAACTACCAGATGACTTTTCAAGTACAGTAATATGCTTTCCAAATTCTTGTCTGGGATTGGCACAGATCCTGAGTTTGTGTTTGTAACAGTCGCTTTTTTGACATAAAGTTCATTTCATATGTTTCATTTCATATTCCATTGTTCAAAAATTTTCAGACAATTTCGATGTTTTCAGTATTGACATTAATCATTGATCATAATGATCATATTTTCATTATAGTGATTTTTATTCCATGAGTCTGTCTCACTAGGGTATATTTTTAACTGCGCGAATGGAACATAACGTGTCGCTTCATTTTTAAGACCCGACTCTCTATTGAATTATTGGTTAAAGTACTTAATACAAGTATATTCACTTCATTAATTCTAAAGAGTTTACCTGATATCAAAACCTGACTTTCATTTGGTTCCTTTTTTCAGCATTTGTTTGTTACATTTCATCAATGAATTTTTGTTTTAAAGAATTTTGAATTGTCAAGGACACATTCTTGTAAGTGTTTATTTATTTATTTAAAATGTTCATATGGAGTAAGTATTCATGATGAAGAGGACGACGACGATTATTATTATTATTATTATTATTATTATTATTATTGGAAAATAATCTTAAAGTTAATTATTTAGACCTTACACTTATTCAGACCATGGAGATCCTCCCTGACATTGCCTTTTTTTCTTTATGTACCATGAATTTATCCGGATGATCAATTATCCGAAAAAGTAGTATATGTCATTGAATGTGGATAATTGACGTTAGACTGAATAATTATTATTTTTATTATTATTTTATTAAATTGAAGAAATCTTCTTCATATGCCATCAGAAGGGTATAATTTGGGAAACTATCTCATGTAACTCAGTTAAGTAGAACTTAATGTTTTGATAATGTCATCAAAATGGCTTCTTTTTTGTACAAATTTCAATCGGCTTTTCTGCTGCTTTTGTAATTTCACTAATATGAACATAATATATTAAGCACGTCAACATTCTTTTACCTGAAAGAATTTTGCTGTAATGCATTTGCTCTCTTCCACTTCAGTGGCAAATAGCAAATCGCCTGTTGTAGAGGAGTAGTACCTGCAAAAATATTTGTATCGCATTACTGAATGTTTGACCAGTCACGCATACACGTTTCACACTTGTAGTTATCATAAGATATGAATTTTAACGTGATTAAACTGCATTGCAGCAACAATGTAAGATAAGATAAGATAAGATTTATTTAAAGTCGGCATGATTTAAAACAACAGTTCAGCATAAGCTCTAATGAGCTTTTTACCGATGTGACATAGTAAAATAATTATGACATTAAAACAAAGATTTGCAAGACATACAAACATAGTACATAGATACAATTGGACAAAAAACCACATAGTGCATAACTTAAAATATAGGCAAGCGGAGCATTTTAAAATCGTAGTAATTAAAAGTGAATTCAGTATTTAGGTCATCTAAAAAAAAATATTAAAAAAGAGTTACTACAAAATTACAGGTTAACAATCGAAATTTATATTAAATGCAAGAGGGAAAAGTACAATTTTGGACTAAAAGCAGATTATGCATTACTTAAAAGAAAGGAGCTCACAGTTGGCACCTGATAGTACATAAGACAAGGACACATAAAACAAAATGGTAACACAAATATTAGTTATCATCATGGCAGAATGAGAGGGGGGGTGGGTGCTTTATTTGCAGATATTAAATTTACGGTCTTTACCATTCCAGGATAATATTAATGATTTAAACGAGTTAAAATTTGACTGTTCTCTAAAGTGATTAGGTAGTTCATTTCATAATACAGCAGCTGCATATCTGAAAGATTTTTTGCCATATGTTGAGGTTTTAATTCTTGGGACATCTAAACTATTTGAATATCTAAAATTGTATTTATTTTGTTTAAGACATATCAAATCATCCAAACATTTTTGGGGCTAATTTGTTCAGAATTTTAAAAGACTCGAGAGCCAAGAGTATATCCTACTAAAAAGGCACCAGCGCATCAACTGCCTTTTTCACACCTATGAAGGCCGTTGCTCTTTTTCTCTAAAGCTAGTATTAACTATTAATGCTTCGACATCAATGCAGAACAGAATATACAGTCGTTTTGATAAATCTGAAGACAAATGTTATGAAAGATATGTTATTACTAATCTGTGCTACTTTATCTACGGAGTCGATTTGTCATTTCGTCTAACACAAACAGCCTATACCAGTCACAGCGGCACAGGATCTTTGCCAACATAATGAAAAAAGTTCAAACTACATAATTTTATCACATGACTACTGTTATTTACTTGACATATCTAATATCATCAGGTTTCCATAGAAAACAGATAATAACTCTTCCTGAAGTCAAAAAATGATGCCATGACTTTTTGTAGGGGATCGAGGATTCCGAATGTATTCCGAAGTCGTTTCATTTCACCATTCTGCGGTTTAGTCATATAAAATTAGTTTTTTTTTGTCATGTCACAGTGATTTATAGATTCTTACGTAAGTGCTCATTTAAACTACCATTAATGAAACGAGTCGAATAAATTCAATCCTTTGCTCTCCAAATCTGGAAAATTAATCGACTCGTTTGATAAATTTCATTTGAAATGTGCACTCGTGTAAGAGACTGTATTTCCGTTGCCCTTCAAGTGTTTCTGTTTAATTTAAGGGTAGCGCATTTTGGTCCAATTAGTAAATGATTGAATTCGCACTGTAAATTACAGTCATACTATGTGTTTCGTCCCATTTTGTCTTCAAACATTTGTTAATTTAATGACTCGCTACAACACCAAAAACGTTGCTCCAAATGTACGTAACTCTAAAAACTACTAGACCAGTGAGACTTGGGGATGTTATTTCACCAAGTTAAAACCTCCAGACCAGTCAGTCTATAGCATTTTGCACAGTAGGAGAGTCTTGAGCAAGCACAAGCGAACGCGATGTGAAATGGCGCAACGCGTAGACATCACAAAATAATAAAATGAAATTTATTTACATATCATAATTTATGGCACAAAATTACATTGTATTGAATTGGAGAGTTCTCAGAGATTTGACATAAATATATCACTAGTTCATCATGAAAGCAACAATATCGGTGTCTATAGATAATGCCTATTTGTTTATAAGTTTATATGGAATACAAGTTTGGTCAATGCTAGTTGTGACAAAGAATAGCATTAGAGAATAAAAGTGTAAATATGTTGATTTCAAACGTAAAAAGAGATATACTCCAAAGTTTAAAAAAAGATGCAGATTTTCAAAAGAAGCCTGCATATGGGCAAATTGTACGAAATAGTAGGGGTTTTTATTAATCTAAAACCATTATTATTTTATCGCAGTCGCCGCACAGGTACTACTGGAAATCTCGCCGGGATGAATTTTATAGTGGAATTTTTGTTAAAAACAAGGCATGCAGCATCTCTTTTTCATCATTTAAAATGTTCCCACTTGAACAGTTCATTTATAAGCTCTAAGCGTGATTTGCCGGTCTTACAACAAAAATATAGTAATTTCTTCTAAATATCAACTTTACGGTCCATCAGATTTGACTTAGTTGTCTATGCCCATATAAAATATACGAAGCAGCTGTTGTAGAGTCAATCATAGGTATGTCCAAATTTGGCATAAATCTGAAATCGTTTATACCTTTGAATGGATTGAAGTAACGTTGCAAATTGATGAAACTAAACTTGCATGTTTTATACAATCGTCCTTTTGGCTTGGTGATAACACATGATGAGAATTTATCAGACACAAGGCATTCACTGAATGTTTGAAAACCGTTTTGAATAACCGGCAAAATTCAGCATTTAAGACATCTTGGCTACGATCACGAAACTCCAGTTGCTTACACAAATATCAATCGTGGCAGCAGATTAAACAATGCGAAAAAATTGCACTGAATTGAAAGAATGGTTAGCTGAACAATCTGCTTAAACATTTCTCAAGCAATTGAGTGATGATATAAGTCAAATGGATGACCAGTGGCATGCGTCGATAGTAGACATATGTTCGAAATATGCTTGGGCAGAAAAATTTAAAACGGAAAAGGATGTGACATATTAAATGCTGTTATTAAAATATTCAGTCATCGGAACCAGTAACAATACAGTGTAACGAAGGAAAAGAGTTTTGGAGCAAAAAGGTTAGGGATTACTTGAAAAGAAAAACATTGGAAACTTTTAAACGTACTCGAACGGAAAAGCATCTGTAATGGATAGGTGCAACAGAAAGCTAAAGACTGAAATATTGAAGTATTTCACTAAGAATGAACCCAAAAAAATTAGGTTACATTTTAACATATTAAATTGACGATTACAATAACACTCGTCATTCATCAATATACATGACCTAATTGACGCAAGGAAGGAAGGAAACAGATCAAAAGTGTGGATCATCTATTCGGTTACCTAGCAACTAATATGTTGGGAAGACCTAAGATTAAGGTCTGTCAAAAGGTAAGAATTTCCAAGCACAAAACTATTTTTTAAAAGGGCTACCTTCCTAAATTTGCCCATGAAATGTTTAAAACTAGTCATGGAATTTTAGGTGACACAATTGGTTGGACGTCTTGAAATAAGGAACTCTAAAGGGCATGTTTGACAAACAAGAGCTACCACTCTGTATGGCAAAAAAGATGGCACAGACAAAATTGAAAAGATCTTGAACACCAAAATAATGAAAGAATAAAAGTATGTACTAATTAAATGGAAAGGGCATGATAAATCATTTAACAATTGAAAATCATTATACCATGTAAATAAATTTAGGAAGCACATTTCATAGATCGCTGTACTAAGGAGCATGAAATCCTAGAAATAACGAATTTCTAGACTAGAATGTGAAAAATGTAAAACTAATGTTAAAACAAATGCCTGATAAAAGAATTGGTGTTGATCATAAACCCAGCTTGCAAGTACATTCAAAATCGGCAAAGTGTTACACATGAAAAACGGGATAAGGCGACTACAATCTACACGATGTCCAATCAAGGTAACAAATAACATTACTGAAGAAATGAACAGTTATAACATTCCAAAATATGAACAGGATTCCAACTTCATATACATCTCTAAAAAGCTTAAGACAAACCAGATTCAAAATGAAAGACTACAAGCTGGTATATAAGATTTTGATGAGATAATGGGTAATAATAATACAACATAAATGTTCATGTAATCATGGGGATATTTAAACATCTTTGAAATGTTCTTCAAAGAAGAAACAGCAATCGAAAAAACGACACGTGCGCTTTGCGCATCTATTATTAATTAACCTTTAATGTCTGATAATTCGTTCTAAACGAAAAAAAATTTCTTATACTACATCCAATTTTCTTCATTGAACAAAGTAGCGTAGCTCTATTCTGAGACCTATCATAGCGTGCTCACATCTTTTATGTTGTACGTACCGAATAACAACCTAGCAGCATCGATGTAATCTAGACGTCCAAATAAATAGCTGGATTAGAATAAAATGTATGTGTCGTTTAGCGATTAGTAGCATGAGAGAGAGAGGGAGAGGTTGTAGTATATGGACTACTTGATAATTCATGTAAAATCCAAACACCATCTACATGGCTATGGATCACCAAAAGCGTTGACTTATACATAATTTTTTCGATGTTTGATTGATCCTAAAGCATTGGAATTTAACACCAAGTGTTTAGTTGATAGAAACGTCGAAACAATTCAACCTCAATATATTTTTGAAATGTCGGCGGTCATCAAGTTTTCATTGTATTACCTTTACCGTTGAACCAATTGTTCGGCTTCTGGCGCAGAAAACGCAATGGGCGTATGGTTCTTTTAAACAGATCAACATAAAACCTTTGAGGTTGTTTGGAGGCTTTTAAAATTAATTCCTCGTCTCGTTAATGAAATAAAATTATGTTTTCCTTTTGCATCTAAGTACGTTATGCATTATTTGCATTTTACTTTGTGAAGCATCCATTTTCGCCCTTATCCGCTGGATATTATGCAAGATGCAGCCAGCCAGATTTTACGACTGAAATAATGTCTGAATAGCGCCAGAATGGTCATAAATAAATCTCTATGTGTCAGCCATCGGTAATATTGAAAAAAATATTGACGAATTCCCTTGTATAAATGTTACCTCTTCACTCACAGACTCAAATGTCTTCCTTAAGTATAAAGAACGGAATACAAATAAGTATGTGCAATGCGGGAAATTCTAAAGTATTTCTTTCCTGGCCGACTATTATCATCCATGTTCACCATGCACAGCCATATAAGGTCCAGTTTCAAAGATAATCTGGATGTGTCACAGCTATTGGCGCCAATATGTTTAGAGGATCATAAAAGAGGTTAATGGTTAATTGAACAATTTGATACTTCTTTTTCTGTCTTTAAGAATATTTGTATAATAGAATAAATTATTTGGCTTGATATTAAAATCTTCTCAAGGAGCGAAATGCAACTCTTATATTCAAGAAGAACGCAAAATTAGTTGAATTTTAATCGAAAAGCGCATATTGAATGATCAGAGGTTTTATACTGTTCTTATGATTGGCCCAGTTTTACTTTGTCTCTCTGGTCTATGGGCTATAGTGCATCAGATTCAATACTATGTCGCTCCGGTACATGGGCTAATATGCGGCATATTCGATGCAGTTGTGTTCCTTCTGTATTCCTCGACTAGGTGTCACTAAAGTTCTTAAAAGATATCCTTACAATGTATGCGACACGAAACCATTTATCAACATGAGCTAGTCTTGAATCTTCCTTGTGTATCTGACTTCCTTCTGAACGACTCTTTCTTTCAAAATAATATTCTAATGTCTTACTTTTGTTTTGCTAGATTATTTTCTGTTTATAACTGTCCAGATTTTGTAATCTCGAGTTTTGAGTCTGAATAAAATGTTATTACCTTGAACTATTGGCTACAATATTGGTCAGCTCAATTAGGATGAATGGGAATACCCTATTCCTTCCTTTCATTCAATGTCATAAGCACAATACTATATTCCAGTGCATACAAAATATTTGCTCAAAATAAATAGAGGCAAAGATTAGACATTTGGTTGTCGCCTTCCATAAAGCTGTCACTCAGTCTACTAGAACATAATTTAAAAGCCAATAAATTAAGTTTTCATTTTCTGAATCAGCAGCATTCTATTTGAAGGAAACGTAAAAAGTATACTCAGGCTTGCGACAATTTCTTGTTCTCACCTGCGATGCATACTAGTAAATTTGTACATGTAAGTATTAGTATATTTGCAGTGCATTCACATGTGTTTTTTAAAAGGTAACAAATTAGATATATTTTAGCACAAGTATGTGTTTTACTGTGTTTTCATATGGAAATATGACATGGGATTAAAACACGAACTTCTCTATCAACGATAACAAGAATATGACGATCATCATCATTATCATCACCACCACCATTGTAGTTAACATTTGTCAGCGAGATTAACAGCATAATTGTAACTTGTGTTCATTTCTTCCTAGCGATAGTTCGTGAATCAATTCAGTGTCGCGCTTAAACACACAGGCGCGCATGTATATATGTATACATTTTCATTTTTTAGCCATCTACCCATGCAGACAGCATAATTAATTTAGTTGCCCATCATAATCGGAAGTTTTCTTTTGTCTCTGAAATAAGACCTCAACCAACAACCCACATGAAGAGGAACGAAAAGAAGGACAAAACATGTGCATAACATTGAAAGTGGTGTAGATTTATAACTATTTCTTTATAAGTAGAATGGAGATAGAATTGCCATTCTAGATTTCAGTCACATTTGCCCGAGTGCTTCCAACTTAAGAGCTGCTTGACATAAATGAATGAAGCTTGCTATACTTATACATTGTCATGAAAATATATGTTGCATTGCACGTTTGAAGTCTTATCCTCAAGTTCAAGGTCACATGACAATATTTTAAGGTTTCCATTTGTTTCTGTTTTATATTTTAAAAGCTGTCTGAGCTACAGGGATTAAGTTCATTGCATCTTATGTATTCATAGTCAAGGCTTTATCTTCAATGTCAAAGTCACTGATACAAACTTTTACGCCTTTTCTGCATTTTTCATCTAATGTGGTTTGAGATAGGGTACTTAAACTAAGTTACTTACCATGTCTGCCAAGTAACTTACAGCTGTGTCTGAAATGTCATAATCAAATATCATTATTTGTGAACTTCTTGGGCTTCGCCATGGTAGGTGGGTGACACAAATTCACTGTATTTTCTTGTCATTACTATTATAGCAACACAACCTTAACGTCCAGTATCCAGACTTTACACTTATCCTGACCAGCCGAGATTCTCCCAGACGTGCATTTTGTTCTTTGCATTAACTTAACCGGATAATCATTTATCCGAAAAAATTGTGTATCTGGCAATGAGTCCGGATAATCGACGTTTGATCTTATTATTATTATTATTATTATTATTATTATTATTAATTTAGCTCAGTTTAGAAAACCTTGATGCTGTGATAATGTCATAAAACCCCCTTCTTTTTCTACAAATTTGTTTTGGCTTTTCTGTTTCTTTTGTATTTTCACTAATTTGAGCAAGATATGGAAAGCACGTCAACATTCTTTTACCTGAAAGAATTTTGCTCTAGTGCATTTGCTCTGTTTCACTCCAATGACAAATAATAAATCCCCTGTTGTAGAGGGAGGTAGTACCTGCAACTTAGTTGTATCTGTATCGCATGTTTGACCTAACACCTGTCACACATACACACTTCACTCTTGCAGTTATCATAAAATATAAATTAACGCGGCCATTACCAGTGATTAAACTACTCTGCAGAATTACCAGCTTTCTTCTTTCACCCATATGAAGGCCGTAGCAATGTTTTTCTCTAAAACTAGTCTTTACTATTGCTTCTGAGATATTCATGCAGAACAAAAATGTAAGTAATTTTTATACGTCCAAAGACAAGTGTTATCAAGGTTATTTTGTTAACAATCTGTACTACTTTTTCTCCAGATTCGGTTGGTCATGTCGCCATATCTAAGTCAAACAACCTATACCAATCACTGCGGCACTGATTATTCACCAACATAATGAAGTATAACCACATAATGTGCCACATGACTACTATGTTATTAAAGTTAGTACAGACATACACTACTCCACACCAGTCAGACTAAGTGTTTTGCACAGCAGGTGAGCGCAAATGCAAGAGAGCGAAGAGGCAAAAGAAGCGGAGGTAACACAAAATATCAACGTAAAATTTATTCACACATCATAAATAATGGCACAAAACAAAATCGTATTGAATTTGACAGTTTTCAGAGAGGTGATAGTATTATATCGCGAGTTTATCATGAAAGTAACAACATCTGAATCAAAAAATGGTGCCTATTTATTTACAAGTTTGGACGGGATTAAAGTGTTGTCAAAGCTAGTTGTGACGAAGAATAACATCAAAGAAAAAAAGTGCAAATTGGTTCATTTCAAACAACAAAAAGGATATACCTCAATGTTTCAGAAGCGATGCAATTCTAACGATTACTTTTAATGATATAATGCAATAAGTATCAGCCCCGATAAGCAAGGTGATTAACCCAGTGCAGTATTTCGTATTTGATTCGTGTAAATACACAAATTTGTTTATATTGTTCAAGAAATAATGGCTGCGTCAAATATCTGTTAAATGTCATTGATCTTTTTAGCAAGTCATGTCACTAAAAAATAAAACTAGCGCAGTATCAGAGACGCGTTTGCAATCAATGACATCGGTATCAGATAACCACAAAACAGCAAAACTCGGGGTGGACCATAGCGGCGAATTTTACAATAGTACTTTTGATAACTTTCTTGAAGAAAATAAAATTCATAAGAATTCTACGTTCAATAAAACCAAAGCAGTGGTCGTCGAGAGATTCCATCGTACGCTAAAGAATACGATCTGGAAGCACTTTACAAGAGATGTGCTATAATCGTTGTACAGAAATATTAAAAACGATTTCTTGTACAGATCGCAGACCTTAATGGTGAACCAGTTTCAGAATACTTCTATGAGCAGGAGTTACAAAAACAGAGCAAAATGATTTAGAAAAGAGCGTGTCATCAATAACTGCGGAAACAAGTCGCTTGTGAAATGGAGCGGCTACTCTGATGCTTTTAATTCCTGGATTCGAACGGCAAGTATTGAGAAATAAGTCTGTCGTACTCTGCTAATATTTATTTTGCTAGAAACAGTCTTGCACATGGCCGCCTTGTTTGGCAAACCTAGCAGCAGACTGTTTTTGGAAGACATTATAGTACTTAATACATTTCGGTCTTCCTGTTACGTTCAGCTTGACAACCTGTCAAAGACCTCGTTGAATTGCGCTGTTTCTTCGTACGACAGATTAAATCGCACTAGCTTATTTCCGATATTGTATTTTCTAGTGTATCTTTGATGGCTTGTGCATATAAGCGTCATCATTGTAGTCTCGACCTATGGCATCCTCATTTTCGTCTGAATGATACATATTTGTCATACAAAGTTATATATCACGCCAGACACAATTGTTTATGTTACGGACGTTTACATGGAGCATCCATAATTGTTTTTTTTTATGTTTGTCCAGTCGTTGTATAAAATCCTGAATCAAATATTAATTTGGATCTCGATGTGATATCAGAAAATTCTGCTTCAGGAGAAGACAATTTGTTTAAATATGGTTTTGCTCACGGACGAACAGAAACAACTACATAAAAAAAACATGAAATAATAATGAACATTAGTTATTATGCTTCGGCCGAGATATTCTACTAGAGATATTAAAAATTAACAATAAGAGAATAGAATACTATATACATAATGAGCACAAACATGATCATTAATGAAAAAAATCAAGCCTTTGCCGGCAACGATAAATTGTTTGTGCTAAAAGAATGGCAGTTGATGGCAGTTATTGTATTTTACACAGGCTTTTTAATCTGACATAAACGAAATTTCGGGAAAGGGGCTGCAACTGCATCTCGGCATAAAGTTTTTTGTTGGCATTAGCGTGTTGTTTTCAGTTCGAGCATTTAATCAGAACTTCGACGCATGCTTTTGATGCCATTCAAAATAGCATTGATAACTCCGGCTGGACTTTAGAAGGCGTCACAGAATGTATCGTTAGCATTTCTAAGTACAATCTGCTGCGAGGCAAATCATATTTGAAACTGCCAGCTAAAATTAGGAACAGTAAAAACATTTACGTGCAAAAAAATATAGCCAGTGCTTCATGTGGTCTGTATTATCTGCGCTCTACCCAGCTGCAAAACATTCAAATCGAGTTACTAATTATAAGTCGGATCAGGACACACTAAATTTTACTGGCATCGCGTTCCCTGTTGATATTAATGACGTTCCAAAATTTAAGAGGAAAAATAAGGTCTCTGTCAATGTCTTTTGCAATAGATGCCACGTTAGCAATTTACCCTCTGCTTATTTAATCGTGATGATATCAACGATGGCCGCTACTGATGGATTTTTTCCGCAATCATATACGGCCAGTGCAGTAACTTCAAAGGTAAACTATATTACTCCCAAAGATGTCTCAACGGCTACACGAAAACTATCATGCCAGACGAAGACAATGATACGATAACATTTCGTGATATCCGAAACACGGATTGGGCTCCTTTTGTTAATTCCTGTCGAGGGTTCAGATAATGACCCTGAAAAGTCTTTTACAAAAAGATATTAGGAGCATGTTCCATGTGGTTACGCGCATAAAGTTATTTGCATTAACAATTCTCTAAGCAAACTTTTAAAAGCATACCGCAGAGAAAATAGCGGTTCACATTTCATACACGTACAAAAATCTCAGCCCAGCAAGAATGTTTTTTTAGTACTGAGGACTAAGACGATTTGACTGAGACAGAGTTATGTTGGATCGGTTATCTGAAGCTTGTGAACGAAGCAGAGTTCGACATCATTGTCATTACTATCGAAAATATCGTGGCGCGGCACATAACAAATGTACTCTGAAATTAAGACGATCCTAAGTTTATTCCAGTTGTTTTTCATAATTTGGAAGAATATGATTCGCATATCTTAGTTTAAAAAAACCTGGTAAGTTCGCTCAAAGGATCACTTGCATTCAAAAAAATATGTAAAAGTATTTGTCATTTTTTTCTGGGTGTTCTAAGGTTCATTGACAGCTTCCAGTTCATGTTTGCATCACTAGATAAGCGTGTTGAAAACGTGAAAGCAGGTGCAGGAGAAAGCTGAAGAGTTTCATGTTAAACTTGATCTCGTTACCCGCAAAGGAATTTATCCTTATGACATCATGGGACAAATATGATCAGACCTCACTGCCAGCAAAAGAAAATTTCTACAGCAATCTGAGCGGCGCTAACATTATATGGGCGACTATGAAAGTCACAGAGACTGATGTTGCTTGCTGCTCGCTGACGTCTTGAAAACTTCAGAGATCTCTGTCTGGAATATTGCAAGCTAGATTCTGCCGTGGTCCTTCTCTGGTCCTTATTTTCCTGGGACGCTGCCTTCCAAATGACTGAGGTTAATCTGGAGCTGACTGATGTTGACATGCACAATTTCTTTAAAAAAGGTATACGTGGGGGTATCTCAGTAATCACACACAGACATTCTGAAAATGTAAATTTAGAGCACGTAGCTGATGTACCTCAGTCAGAAATTTTGGATGAGCTTGGTCTGATTTGAGTAACAAAAAATAATAATAACAGAACAAAACAAAGTACGTGAAAACAGTACGTGAAAACAGCTTCTAGATTAGTTACTCTATTGTCAGACTTATCGCCATTGATATGATCTATAACAATATCCCTTGGTATGGCTCCATAAAAACACTCTAAAATGAAACGATGTGCGCTTATCACTTTCTGACACTTATCCCTGCTTGATACTGCGCTGGGAGTATAGTCGTTGTTATTTTAGTTCTTAAATAGTATCTTTGCAAAATATGGCTGATGTTGCCATCTTCATGAATTTCATACAAGTTGTGGACGGGATAATCATGCCAATATATCAGTAGAATTTATCTAGCATCGTTTTTGTGTAATTTCTTTATATCAAGGTCAGAACGTGAACAAGTTTTAACGTTTTCAAAAAGTTAGTATAGTACATAGACGTACGGCGGATTGGTACGCTTTTTCATCGAACAGGGCCATGAACGAGCGAAGCTAGTTCATGGTCTGCGAAATCACAGAAGTGGTCCAGGACTCCTGCTTTTATATACTACTGGAATTCTTTAGGAACTTTTGTTTTTAAAAAAGACGATTTTCACTTGCAAGCATTCGAACACTATAGTCTTCTTCTATGTACGCAGCAAACATTTCTAGATGCTGTTAGTCGGGCCTGATGGCAATTCAAAAAGAAACTTTTCCTGGTCTAGGATTTGTCAACAGAACTAAACTCTGGATTTAGAATTAAGTCTCCAGAAATCTGAACGGATGAAATTTATGTAAATTTAAGGCGAAAAACGTTACATCATTAAAGGAACGAAATTTCTTTTGTACTTAAGTTGATGACACAACATAACGACATATACAAAAATAAAACATGAAATACTTATACCATAAAGATATCTTCACTGAATGTGCTTTTCAATTTGCATGAATCATAATTATGTCACTTTCCAACCAGATGAAGAAAACCAGTGCGTACTTAAAAATCAACTTCAGTGAATAAATGTATTAAACAACGCGGTGGACAAAGGGTATTAATACAAATATAATATATTTTAACTATGTTAGCATGTTGATATGATGGAGTATGACATAGAATACAAACAAACGACCAAAACATATAAGACGATAATAAGAGTACTTGGTAAATATATACGATGATGCATTAACCAGAGCAACCTAGAATCCATTCATATGAAGGAAACTGGTAAAAAGATCATCTTTGCCAAAGGTGTCAAACCGATTGTGTGATACCGAATATTGACACATAACCGCAGCCATGCGATAATATGATTATGAAGTATTATTAACCATATACAAATAATTTCATAAACTATTGGGAAAAACGACTGTTGTATAATCGATTTCTGAGTAGAAGTTAACATATGACAATTCTCTTGTGTGCATATATCCTTTAAAAGATAATGATCCTTCACAGGTTCGAGAAGTTTACCATAGAGGATGCAACTCTTATTATATTAGGAGACTGAGGACGATTCCATAGCATACGTTATAGGCTTCACTTGGTTCAACTGATTGGTCACAAAACTGTAAAAGAGGAAACATCGTCGTTTACTACAAGATTTTGCAGCATTGTCAGAGAATTAGTTTGTATTATACTACTGATTTAAAATTAGACTTAATTCTTTGTGATTTGTTCGTTGCTTACGCATGTTTTATATTTTGATATCGTAAGTCTAAGAAGTTTCAGGTAGGAGTATCATATAATACGTTATAATTCTAGAAACGTATTGTAATTAAAGTACTTACTTCTAAGATCGGAGAAATGGATATAAAGATCACTAAGTTGACTTTTTTCGCCCATCTTAAAATGAAGCTTTTCGGATTTTATCATTGGAGTTCAAACCAACACATGACATCAAAATTTTTAAAAAAATTAGATACATAAGCATGTAGAGTTTTTAAATTCAATGTTATCTTTTGTATTTATTGCTTTGCTTTCTTTGTCTCTATTTTGTAATTGCCCTTTGACAATGACTGAATGAGAGACGAAAGTGATTAGGTTAGTTAAAAAACCAAAAATAACTTGTTTTACTCTGTTCGTTGTCGCCTTTTTTTTTTTTTCCAAGTCTCTTAATCAATCCCTAACACAAGTATTCCCTTGTTGGAATCAGTCCACTTGAAACAACTGTTATTCGTTATAAGATTATATATATATATATATATATATAAAGTGCAAAGCACTTAAAATACAGTTTGTTTATGTGTGCCTTCTTCCTCATAACAGTATCTATTCGAGTTAAGGCATATGAAGCTTCGAATTGGTAAATGAGTTTGCAAGAGTTTAAACATCCTAACCTTAAAACGTATTAAAAATAATGAAATCTATTACATTAGGTTTGACGCAGTAGACAAAATATCTAATTTTCCGTGCCAAAGCTAATAAAGCCTGGATGTACAGTTATACTAAAGATAAGACCATAAAACCAATGCAGCTGTTTAAACCGATAAATTCATTATATACTTTGAAAGGTATTGGTATATAAGCTTAAGTTTCATAAAATAAATCGTGTAATCTATAAGGCAAGAATTTACGGTTGATAATTCCAGTGTGTGCTGACACGTAAAGCATCAATAATAAAGTTTTTAGGAAGTGAACAAACATTCTTGAGAAGTATAACTGTTAAAATAACCATAACATTTTCTGCATGCATACGAAATTACGGAGCTATACAATCTGTTTTACTAACAAAACTGTTCATATTTGTGTCGTTAAACCTCGTTCAAGTACTTTTATTGATAACGACATTAAGGAATGAACTATCATGATAATTATTTTTCTTCAAATCCATCATTCATTTGTAATTATGTCAACAGTACATTTTCAGAGTCAGCCCTTTAAGTGACATAGAGATACATGACAAGATAAATTTACTCTAGAGCAGTCTATCGATCTCATGTATCTATTTTCAGCTTTGAAGTAATCTCACTGAACTTACTAACTTACTCTATTGTAATTATTTTTAATATGAATTTTTAATAACTTGTGCAATATGTTTTGTATTTGTTACAAGAGAGTAAACAGGCATCTTTAATTGGGTGGAAATACTTTTAGATAAAATTCCATTCTACATATCATTTTATGATGCTTATATTTAATGATACTTAAATGACTAGGCTTATATATCTAGGCGAATAATATGGATAGAGATGGAGAAATACTGCCCTGTTTTAGTTGTTAACAATGCGGTTTCAAGTTCGCACTCAATATACTAGGTAATTGACACGTTATTTTTTGTCTGTTATTGTTGTTTTGTTTGCTCGTAGCTCACCTGGCAATAAGGTCAAGTGAGCTTTTGGTATGGTTATGCGTCTATCGTGCGTCGTCCGTCAACATTATCTATTATCTACTTGACCAATTTTAACCAAATTTGGCACAGCATTCTGACATAAAGGGCTTCAACATTTATACAAATAATGCCTATCCAGTATCAAATATGGCCGTCGTTACTAAAATAAATAAAAGAAGAAAATATGAAGACAAGTTCTTCTTAAAAAACGCTAAATTTTACTGAAAATATCCTGGCATAAAGAGCGTTCAATTTTATGCAATAAATGCCGATGTGCCATTAAATATGTCCACCATTACTTAACATAGTAAAACTTTTAAGCAGCTTATTCTCAGAAACCGCTCAACAGAATTTGAACATATTTCACAGAAAACACCCTGTCATAAAGGCCTTTAAACTTATTTAAAAGCTGCCATCCGCAATAAAATGTGGATGTTGTTGCTAAAAAAAAAATAACAAAATTCTCAATAGCCACGCAATAAAATTTTACCACATTTGGCAGAATTCATTACAGCGTAAATGGTTTCCAATTTTATATAAACGATGACGATCCACCTTCAAGTATGGATACTGTTAATAAAAATTAAAAAAAAAACAAAAAACAAAAAAACAAAAACAATTGAACGATTTTATCTAACAAAAAAAAAACTGTTAACAGAATTTAACCAAATTTCATAGAAGCCATTGTTACATAAAGAGTCTACTTGGTCCCCTTATTTAACAGGTATTATAGGTGATCTTGTACTTCGGGTTAGCTCATTCAATTCTAGTGATGCTCATTCCAGTTTTACACCTTTGATTTATTCAATTTGCTGCCCAAATGAACAACTTTATCAAATTTGAGCATCAGATGCAGCATGGTATCTCATATAAAGGTATTCCTGTATCTCTGAAGACCAGTAGAAGCTAAAGTAATTGACGTAATTGTTTTTAAGATTAATGAACTAAAACATAGGGAAAGCCCTGTGATGCTAAAGAGGTTCTTTTCCATATTATTATTTTTATTATTATTGTTATCATTATTTTTTTTAATATTATTAAAATCGAATCAATACATCAAAACACTTTTCTTGATCATCTTCAAAATGACTTCTCAAATGGCGGCTTTACATGACTAATATTTAAGGCTAAACTTCGATTTGATTCATCTACATCTTACTGTAATTATCGTGACAACTTTGCATTGATAGTTTCTAGACAAATCATGCAATTATTATTTTTATACGGACAGTCCTAACACGTTGAAATGTTAACAAATTGAATTCAAGATAGCCGCATTTGACGGGGTTTTCGTCAAGGTTGCAAATATACAGATGCGTAATAAAAAAGTGCGGATATTATATTTATAGTCAAAATTACATCATTAATATTATAATTTATGCAAACTGATGCATCTTCTGCTTCATTGTTTCCAAGATATCTCATTATTTGAACATTATGCCAGATGATGACGAGTTATGAGTACATCAATTTAATTTCGCTATTTCGACTAATTTATTTTTCTTTTTACATACAATGAAAAACTGATGACACGAACATATAAATATACCTTCTGTATTTTACGAAATGAAGAAATGAAAGAAAAACTTGTCAAGTTTCCCTAGTACCAATACCAAGGGCAGTTAACTGGTAGAACGGACCAGGAATGCTAGTCGGTATTGGCCTTATATTATTGCTTTATTTCCAGACAACAATATATATGCACTTGAAAGGGCTATGTTTCATTATGTCAAATTAATCAGAGATTGAATAAACACGTCTGTTATTCAAAGGGCAAAAACTGTTAGTATATGATTTCTTTCTTCAATGTTTGATTATTTAGTGTACGTATGATATGGGTGAACACAAAACATTTATCGTATACTTTATTTGTATATGCATATGTTCTTTAGCCACGATGAAGGGAATAGCGCATTGAATTCAAATTGATATATTTTTTTATGTACGATTTGCTCTAATTGACATTACTCTTTCATTTTGTCAATCCTGCGATTTCCTATAAGGTCAATAAATGTTTATGAATTCTGGTGATATTGCTAGAGATTTCTGATATGCCTTTTCATAACAAGATATGACCTTGTTCATAGTATTTTTGTCCAGAACATACGTCATATTTAGCTTGCCGATAATAATTTCTCTCATGGATGAAACAAATGTAGAAGTGGTGCAGAAAACCTTCCTCCTGGCTCAGTTAACCAGCTCTATTCAATTGAAACCAGTTAGCCAGTTTTTAATCGCTTTAAATCGGTTTTCAGCAAACATGTCACCATCTGCCATTTTTTATTTTTGAAAAGAAAACATGGCTCATTTAACATGTACTACTCGGTTTCTGTCCGCCACCAAACTTGTATGAGAAAAATATGGTTCACTTGACCTCCGACCTTCACTCCAGGTCACTTATCCTCAACTTTTACTAAAAATCTTAACCAATGAACCACTATAGGAAACAAAAATCTTGACCAATGAACCACTATAGGAAACATTCGTTCTGGATCAGTAGTAAGAATCTGAATGAGAAAAACACAGGCTCAGTTACTACCAAAATAGTTGTTATAAGAATAAAACCCTGGCTTACTAACCCCTACAAGTTTATGAGCGTAACTTCTGGCTTAGTGGTCAGAAAATTATTTATGAGAGCAACCTGGCTCTTTGACCCCCATAATTGGTATGAGCGTAACTTCTGGCTCAGTTGTGTTAACATACTTTTAATAACAAAGCCACCAATACACAAACAAATATAGGATAAAACCCAATGTATCCCCCCCCCCAATTAAATAGCTGCATAATTATCTGCATAAACAACTATCAAAATTGTTTGCAAATGCCAACCTTACAACCTGTCGCCTCTCCTTATGAATAGACATAAGGAAAACAACAACTTACCCACAGGGCAGAGGCCTCATCTTTCTTGCAGATCTTTTTCCCAACTCTTCGATATTGAAAAATGTTGCTCCTTTTTTCCATACATGAGATTCTGTCATAATTATAGAAAATAACAGCTAGAACAATTCAGCATTTGGGTTCAGTAAAAAGACCAGCAAGATAAATCGATTCCACTCGTAAGAACGGAAACAGATGAAGATTCAATAATGTATATAAATAATATAGAACAACAAGCAAAACACATAATGAACAAAAATGAGATTGACGGTAAGCTTGAAGAACTGATTGATATACCAGAGATATCTGATCGGGAAACGAAGGTAAACGCTTTGGTTTTTAATATAAATAATGATTCAAATTTACATTTTGATCAATTTATTTCAATAGCAGTATAATCTCGCATAGATTTATCAGACTTCATGAAAAAAAGTAAGAAAAAAAAGCCTCTCTTAATGTATAAAATAAAGACGATATATACTTTTGTATGTTAATATTTATAAATCTGCCTAGAGATAATCCGTATATACTATAAACGTATATCATTGATAATTATAAACATTGGATTAATAAATATCAAGAAAATAAACACAATATAACATTTGAAAATGAATTATAATATCTGCCAATGTCTATAAATCAGTAAAGAAACTCGAAAGACCAGTTACAATAACGGAAAGAGATAGAGACATGTAGATCTTTTATTCATATTTGAAGAAGAAGAAAAAAAGAAAAGATAATTATCCATAAGGTGGAATAAGGCATTTATCAAGATTCTTATCGTCTCAAATAAATAAATACATAATAAAAAAATAAAAAAATGTGTAAGAAGTGTTTGAATTTTTTTAGTATTCTGAATTAAAATTACAAGTACACAGAAGATTACGCAACCAAACATCTAACACAATATATATAATGCCAAAAGATCATTAAATTTAAAAACAACCAAAATCAACTAAAGGTTTCTTTTGTTCTTTATTGTTATTTTAAAAATATCTTAAAGCCAAAAAGGACACTTAATCAAGACCGCGAAGCAGTCCTGACGTCCCGTCCAAAACGCCATGGATAATAAAAACAGGAAAACACATTCCAGCAGGATTTCGCCTTTATATTACATCAGTTCACAAGTTCTGTGAAAAATTAGTTTACAGAGGAGAAGAGAGTAAAGTCAAATTTATGAGTATTTAGGATCAAATTGTAAAAGAACAAAGACCAAGTAAAAATGATCAAATGGTATTCAGTAATAAAGATTAAAAGCATTATAATTCCACCAATATATGTCCTAGGTATTACTAAAGTGGCATTATTTTCTGGATTAGTAGAAGAATATAGATCAAAAGCTCTATCTAAATTATTTAGATACCGGATAACTAAATTTATCATTTTCATTTATGGAATCAAGTGTCTCTATTAAATTCATTATTTTTCTCCAATTCCTCAATTCTTTATCGTGTTTTTCTCTTTCTGTTTTTGATTTATCAGGATCAAATAACTTAAAAAGAAAATTACTTCTTGTGAATGCAAAAGCATTAGCAATTTCTTCCCCGATTATTACTGCTGCTCTGGACATTTAGTGATAGTAACTTTTTAGACTGTCACCAATTTCTCAACTCAGAACTATTATCTCTGTTTAATCTATCTGAATAAAAAAACAAACATGGTTTCTTTTTAAATAATATGTCTCTTATTCTTTAATTACACCTTTCTTTATCTATTACTACTGGGAAATTAAGATTTAAATTATATCCTCGTAAGCCGATATAAAATTCTAAATTATGTGATGATTTGATTCGTAAGTTTTAAATATTGTATATAAACCCTATTGTTTTATTCTAATAACATGCTGACATTCGGATCCAAAAGGATCTTCACGAGATTCTAATATATGTAACTTGTATTCAACAAAACGTGATGTATTATGTCTAAATCCATATGTGCTAGTTTCTGTTTCTGGTGCACTCAATAGCACTAAATAAATCTTTTTATAAAAAAAAACACTTTTGTGATCTTTTATCCTCTTTGTAAACTACAAAATACATATATACAGAGGCCGGTTAGTGGAACATGCACAACTGAAGTTTGAATTTGGACCGTTTTTTTCTGATTTGGTCTTGATGGTTTTAGGGCAAATCAACACTTTGAAGGCAGTCTTGGGCTTAATTTGCATTATTTTTCCAACTGAGGACAACGGAGTAGCCGACAACCAAGAAAAATTAATTCAAATCGTTGAGGAGCAATTTACTCGATTATCAAAGACTTAATACTTTCTCAGAGACAATGTACATTTGCCGCTTGAGATAAAGTTCAGTTAAAGCGATTTCGCGATCACATACAATTTACGATGCTCATAAAGAGTCGAAATCAGTCTTCAATCGTAATTAATTAAACGCAGCATTCAGTTAGAAAATCTGTGTTTCTATTTGGCTCGAAAACATAGCTTTTTTTCACATGAGACTAAACATTAAAAGAGGTTATTTTAGATTAAATGTCTCGGCTGCAAAGATCAATTGAAAATTATTATGATCAAGGCTGGGTAATTTAATATGTACAGGCTCCAAGTCAATAATTTTCCACTAAAGTCGACAGAAATTGAACAGATATGGATTAAACTATCTGGGTTATCCATATGATGTGAAATTTAAAAAATATATATATAGACAACTAACAATGGTACCAATGACCTCACATCCAGGCGCTTATTAAATTGTTTTGACTATCAACAAATAGATTGTAAACATGGTTTGAGAGATTCGCCAAACTTGGTCAAAAAGTATTAGATAAAAACCACCAAGAGCTGATTGATATATGTCAATCTACCAGATTATGTGTATATCACAAGAAAATGTGCAATAAATATCTAGAAGCTATAGAAATTATTCCTCACCACGTCTATTTTAAGATTCGTGAAATCGTGAAATATAAGGGAATCAGAAACCTTTCAGGAACGTCATTAATGTGTGAAATGAATGCCTAAAACTCGCTGTCTTCTATAATATCGACAGCTAGAATATATATATATATATATATATATATATATATATATATATATATATATATATATATATATATATATATATATATATATATATGGAATTAGGTTAAAATATGTTGGTTCTCTATGTGATACACAATAACAAGCTCGTTTATTATTATTATTGTGGCATAACGTTTTATTATATATTCTCTTGTTGTAAATTCTCCCTAGTGATTTTAACAGGTAGGAATCCAGAATTTATCTTAGATTTTGTGTTTAGTGTCTGTTTTGTAAATATGACGAAGATCTTTTTAGCTCAAGACGTTGAGAAACCGTTTTTAATTTGCGTAGTTATCAATTTTTGCGTCAGACATTATATTCATAAGTGAATGGAAGAACAGCCAATAGAAAGGAGTAAATATTGTAAGCTACATCGTTGGTTCTGTTGTGATAAAAGTGTAACTTTAAGCATCTTTCAAACTCCACACTTTAAGAAAACGACATATGGGGCACATTTAACGGTAAAAAAAAAATACATTTCTAAAATATTTGGCAACCGAAAATCACAAATATAACGTCGAGATATAGAGATAATAAATTGAAAAGATTTAGCTATGGACTAAATAACTAAGTTCATTGTCTGTAGTTAGCAGCTGCATTTAATACGATGGAGTGATATCTGAAGTAATGCAATAACTCTTACAGTCCCGCCCCCCCCCTCTCCAAATAAAAACAAAAAAAATTCAGAAAAAAAACACAGCTTAATGTAAATTCGTTGAAAAACTTTTCATTTAAAGAATGATCCTGTCGAGACTTGTATTTAAGTTGCAGAAAATTTGTGCGGCTAATTCCAGTTAAAGAAATTTGCAACATATATTCAAGATAACCTTCAGCGGCAAGGGTAATAAGATTATTTGATTCCAAAAAAAATTTACGATATCATTTTATATTATCTAGGGGAATATTTATGCTTTTATTTTATATATATATATATTCTCCATTCTGTGCAAATACGATTTACGGCTGCATTATTACTACATACTTAAAAAGAAGTTCCGAAATTTTACAATAATTTCAGGACAAATTTGTACAAATTTAGCTCGTAACAAATTGTGTATTTTGTCAAATTAATGACTGTTTTCATCCGATAAAATCATGAGAGTTATTATTTTCGTTAACTCATTTCTTGCGCGGATTGATATAGGTAACACTGCTGGATGGGGGTTCTGTAGCAATTTCACAGAGCGTAATATCTGACAGACTTCAGAATGTAACACATTAAAAGAAACGATTTTAATGATTGTGAGTTATTTATTTTCTTCATTTCTATATCGTGTGGTCTTGGCAGGCTTGCAGCCTTAATCGGTAACAGCCGCTGCACCCAAATTTCGATAGTTACTTAATATCGATTTGCAATTAACAATCATCTATCCCCAATTTCTCGATCGTTTTCCAACATGATTGTGATAGTGCTGATACTTAAAATCGTTACTTAAATAATTGTATTACTATATTTAAGCAAGAGTTTGTATCTAAAAACTTGTAGTTTGTCGTAAAGTTTAACAGGTATATGATACTTTGTAGGTAATAGTGAATATTGAACAGAAACAGGTCATGGAAGGTCATTAACTGGCAACTTGCACAATTCACGAGTATAACTATTTCTAAAAAAGTTAGTTTTTTAAGCCTACTTTTTGTTCTTTGAAGTTCGTTTTTAGGCATTTTTTGATAGCACATCATTGATTATATGTATATAAGAGTGTCTACAGTCTTGACATAATTTAAGATCCGTTCATCTTCAAAATCGTGCAAGCAATTTTAGGTGACCCGAGGGTATCTACATTTAATGATTTCAGGGATGCCTAGAACGAACTCTACGACTCTACGATCACGCGTTTAAGGTTGAAAAAAAAACACTCTAAAAACGAAAACAGTGGACGGTAAACAAATATGCGTTAGCAAAATTGAAAGGATATGATAATTCATTTAATACTTGAGAATTTTATAAAATATATATGTCGTTAAAATAAATGGAACATATAAAATTGATTACTTCAAAATTCCAAAAGCCAGCAAAGAACAAACAATTGATCAAATTAACTGGAGAACAGTTATTGTGACAATCTTGCATGATGAAATAATACCACTTACCAGCTGACTGTAAAATAATGTAGAAAATAATACCATTTCCATTATTTTCATCAATAATATTTTTTATATTTTTACTTTGAAATTTGCAAGTAGATAATGAAGATAATGATAAACTTGGGAAAGAACATTATTACTGAGAAAAATAGGGCGCTTATTTTACCAATTTATTATCTTCAAGAGTCTGAACAGACAAAATAAATAAACAATTGCTGCTCTAACAACTTTAAATAATGTGTATGGTACAATAATTTCTGAGAAAAATAACGTTTGATTCATATATTACAAAAATAACTAGTATACATGAATATTAAATATTACAATTATGGTGAAATAAGACTATTGATCAATTGGAACGTCGAAATACAATCTACAAAAGATATAAAGGCTGTGCAAATATTACTAAATCAAACTGGTATTATAATGGAGAAAATGATAAAAAAATTAGAGAATACAACCAGAAATAATTATTTGCAAAAATTGGAAAAACTTTAAAAGAAGAGGCTCATTATTCAACAATAAAAAGTAAATTTCATACTGAATTTTCAATTGAAAAACATAATACAGATTGTTAAAAATATATTTGATACAAAAATACAAAATCTGCATAACAAAGAATTAAATTCATTTTCCGATGAGAAAAGAAATAAACGTAATTATTAGTCACACTAAAAATAAAATGATGACCAGAAGGTTTCAAGAATTATTGAATAGACTTTTAAATGAGTCAGGATATATCTTTTTAAAGAAGTTGAACCATGTTATGAAAAATGATTAGTCAAACTTTTAAGATTTTGGTACAGTCCAGCTAAATGTATCAATAACAATTAGAATTAGAAAACATGACATATTACATTTGTTAGACTTTTATCACAGAACATTATTTGTAAAACAAAATGAATGAAATGGAAAATACATTTCTAAATATGTTTGATAATACTTGATACAAGATTTAGTCATGAAATAAGCCATGATATCTAACGCTAATAAGAGGAGATTCATACATAGGTTTACAAGAATGGATAAAACGTAAAAAAGCTGCCCAAATGTTAATAATAAATGTTTTTTTTATGCCACAACATCTCTTATAAACCTACCAAAAGATAATCAGTATAGACCACAAAAATAAACATTGGTTTAATAAATGTTCAATAAATATACAATACATTAATACATTTGGGAAATAGTTTAATATATGTGAAACAGTAGATTAAAATATAAAGGCCAGTTAGAATAACAGAAAGAGAAAGAGACAACCGTGAATTATATTTGATTATATTTGATGGGAACAATTATCAAAATCAATATCATCTCAAGCAAGCAAAACCACCAAAATCACGAAGAAAAAAACGAATTCTTACAAAATAACTTTTACTCTGATTTGTGATTACAAGACCACAAAAGGTTATGCAATAAAATATACACAATGCCTGAAAAGGCGATTGTAGTTAAATTTAAAAACTACCATTATCAACCAAAATATCTGTTCTATATTGTGAGTTTACAAGTATTATGGAACCAATAATCGGTTGTAATAGAGAACCAGAATACATCGTGGACGATAAAAACAGGAAAACACATACTATCATAATACTGCAGAACTATAAGCCTATTGTTTATAAAGAAGCAGAAAGTACAAATAAGTTTTACGAGTATTTGCAATTAATTGGAGAAACTGTTTATGTACAACTCAGACCAAAAGATATTTTTTATATGATATTCAATAATAAGGAAAACCAACAGTGCCATTAACTACAAAGTAATATATATTGATCACTTAACTGGAAAATTCAGGGCTTATTCAAATCCAAAATGTGAACATAATTTACAAGTAACTTAAATACATGTATATACCACTAATTATTCACAATTTATCCGGATACGATTCTGATCTGGTTTTCAAGGCCTCACTGAAAGAACTATCCAGATCAAGAAGTTTCAAAACAATGATGAAAATATACATTTCATTTACTGAGGAATTAGTCAATAGATTTGTAAAAGAGCAAAGGCTCAAACAAGTTTGAGTAAAAAAGAAAAAAAAGATTCATATCAATTGAATTCATGTTAATTATCAATCTATAGAACAACCACCTGAAAATTTAAACGATGATAAATTCACAGAAACAATTAAACATTTCAAAGACATGGAGCCAACATATTTGAGAAAAGATATATATATATATATATATATATATATATATATATATATATATATATATATATACGATACATGGATTTATTGAAATAGTTAATAGAAGTAATTACCACCAATAGAACAATGTTTTTTAACACTGACAGTTTAGTTCAATGTGCTTTGAGTGCAACTTAATGCTGTCAGTGTAGGTTTAATGTGCTAGTGTGCAATTCAATACTGACAATGTACTTATTAAACTGTATCTATTATTCTGTTGGCTTGATAGATTAAGATATAAAGCTGCCAGTAGTTGAATAATACCAGCAAAAAGAGTGAATTAATATTTTTACTGCTCACTATTTTCAAAGATTTTTCTAACATTCTTTTGCTTTCTCTCTTTCTCTAAGTTGTATCTAAAGGGAATCAACTTGTTTCTGTCTCAGATTAATTTGTTTTAGTTCACTTTCACCTCGCACCTTGATCAGGTGTACCCGGGAAAGAGAGAAAACTATGAAAACTATGGACCCTGGAATGATTCTAGACTTATTAACATAAAATCATCTAGACCTTGAAATGGTTCACATAAAATGATAGTGGCGATGACGAGTGCATCTTTACAAGATGAAATAAATATGAAGTTGTTCGTAACTTCGAAAGAGGTGTTAAAGTGTGTTGTGAACTTCATTAATATTTCATCATCATCATAATATAATATAAACTGTGCGTGTGTGTCTGTGTGTAATGAAAAGTTGGAAAACGTCAAATAACACAGTTTTCCTATGTTTCTACATGAAGGAAGGTCTTTCTCAGGGAATAATGAAATACTCTATGAGCGTTTGTCTATGTGTATCATAGTGACACGTACAGAATAATATAGGTTTACATTTTGGGCACAATTGTGCATGTCCAGCAAATGAGACTGACCGTGCCATTTACAGCAGGACAGTTAAGAAGTTAAGCAGTACCAATACGATTGTATATAGTTCCTATATTTCGATCAATCTTCAGCAATTTGTCGGGTATGTTACCATCAAATATTTTTTTAAAAGCAAGAATCAAACAAACTAGTTTAACTACATTAGACAACTGAAAACAAAAATTAAAATTAAAACATTGTGCCTGTTTTATGGATATGTAGTCAAAACGCCTAGGAGTTCTCAAATAGAGTAAATTTTCTATCCAGTCCGGTGGCACCTCATTCAATAAGAATTTAACACAGATAACACAAATTGTGCATTAGCTCTCACCATGGAGTCTGGTGCTGTTTATATTAGTCTGATAACCCTTATATATGCATTTAATTGGCTATAAAGGTTCGCAATCAAGCTGATCACGTAGGTCAGTGGTTAAGAAGTGTAGCGTAAGGAATATTGAGTTTGATTTAATCCTACTAACATTTCCTAAATATGTACCTCAGTTTTTCAATTTAAAAAAATCTGTAATTGATGAATCTATATGTTGGTACAAAACTTGAGAAGTTGGATCAACACGATCGACTCTGTGGAAAAAAAAAATTATGCAGTTTCACTAGTGCAGATGATGTGATGATTTTTGCCTAATAATTTAAAGTGTTAACGTAGATAAAGTAATGTTTTGTTTCTTTCTTTATTTAATTTTTAATACGAAATCGAGACGAAATGGATATAAGTTAAGTATTTAAATCCATTTCATTTGATAGAATTCCATAAATGTGACCTACGATAGTACAGAATGAAGAATACTTTATACATATTAAAACGGAGTTTTAAGATTCCTTTTTGTCGCACATTGAAGAACGGACTGATTGATCTTGATAAAGAAAAGCTTTTATGCGGCTAAAAATGCCTCATTCTTCCGTCACGCTCGTAATATTTAAATCGCCGCCCTTAACAAGGGGTCCGCAGGTTCCAAACTTTCAATTGACTTTCATTTATTTATTTAAACTAGTAATGCACCATAATAGCATGCAAACTGTACAAAATGAGTGAACTAGATCGGCGCCATGAGGTTTAACTTGGAAACATCTGTTTGAACGAATAAATGTCTTTATAACTTTAATTATTAAGATACATTTATATCCGTATTGAATAATCCAAAAACCTACATTGACACATGTAACATAGAGATGAAAGTCAAGATCAATTCTTCATCCATCGGAACGACGAATTGACACGAACCAGGGACGTGGTGTGTACTATGTAAAGTATATAATTCATGGAATTATGTAACGGAATTCATTAGAATCTATTTTCCCTGATTTCTATATCGCACTGCACTGGAAGAGCAATGGGGGAGGGGGTATATGTTGATCGCATAATTTGTTAAGTGTTAAAAAGAAAACTAATATATTTTTCATATGCTGCCATTTTCTTGACATAATATTGCCAAAAATTGTTGACAGTGCCCTTATAACCAACCAACCAACCATATATTTCATATAAACGATGAAAACATGGATATTATTATCTGTAGAAGACCTAAATTTAAAGCGAATTTGAAGACGGACCACGGTTAAAGTCATTCCAGGCTGTTAGACTGGAATTTTTTTTTAATTGTCGCTTGTGCAAAGTCATGAAATGATACATTAAGATAATTTTGAGTCTCCTTTTCCCTACCTGCTCGGGGATGTAGAATAGGCCGGATACGCCCTCCCGCGTGTCGTAAGAGGCAAGAGGCAGGATCCGCGGTTAATCAGTGATCGACTTGTGACTTTGAAGCATGCATGATCAGCCTGTGTCGGCTACCGTGATGCGTCCGTGGGAAAGGCACTTTACTCCAATTGCCTCGGCACTTAATAACCCACTTGGTTGCTTGCCGAAAAACACCTACCCAAACTCGATTCTCTTGTCAATAATAATAAATCGAGAGTTTACAAAAACAGTTTCTATTTTATTTTTTTAAGAGAGAAGAACACATAGAAACATGTGACTCCCTCAATTACATTGTTGACTTATGTCTTATTTTAACTTTTTTCAAGAGTACTGTTGCACCGACGAATTTCACTGTCAAATAGGAATATATCGTAATCGCACCAGGTGCAATACTCGAGATCTTCAAGGAGGCGTCACGTGCTAGTCCCGGAGCACTACAGTTATGCTCAGGATCTAGCATGTAATTTTTATACAATTATTGCGAAATTCTTTAAAGATGTAACATACCCTTATTTTGTAATTTGTGACGTTACGTGATGTGTCTTTAGATTGAAATGTGTCATATCATCCTGAACATTTGTAATGTTGGAATTAAACAATGCTGAATAACATTTTTCAATAGGAGGTATTGTTGTTTAACTGAACTTTTCGAACGAATCAAAGTATTCGTAGGGTAGCTATTTTTCGAATAAAACGTTTCTTGCATATTTTCAAAATACCTAGTCGTGTCTAGAAACTTGTCGTCACTTAAAATTTTAGTCAGCTTCTCAAGGGCTTGACCCATTAAGCGATAGGTGTCCACAAACAGCTTATTTTTTTTTTTACCTCGTTTTACCTCGTTATAAGACTTATTCCTAATCATCATACATCGACAAGTTGTGGATATAAAGAGGTGGGTAAATCATACCCAACATGTTGTCGATATAAAGAGGTGGCTAATCCTCGAAAACTTCTTGATATGAAGAGATGGTTATCATAACCCAACAAGCTGTGGATATAAAGCGGGATGAATTTGACGTATCTGTAATTTAAAAAGCAGATGTTATGAGTCTAGTCATTATTTGGAATGTATGAATTTTCCTTGTGGTGTCTAACTTTGTAGCACTCAATTATTTTCTCATAAATGTGGTAAATGTCGTCTGAGTTAAAATAAAGATACAGAAGATTCAAACAAATCGCACATTATATTACTGATCAATGTAGATTATTAGTTTTATTCAAAACTACATCGAAACGAACCTCTCGTTTCATTAATACAAAGAGAAAAAAGAAATGGAGAGAAAGCTTTCGCTTTGAAGAAGCTCGAGTGAACAATCGAAATAGTCTGATTGCTTTACACATGACTGCACTGAGTTGTAATTGATCTTATTATCGTAAACATTTTCCCAGTCACTGCGCATTTCGCTACGTTTTGCCATATGCTTGTCGTTTCGTCATATTCACATACTTTTTTTTATTCAATAAAGACACACCTAAGCGCTTTCTTTTCATCGAGAAGTTTTTAAATAAAAAAATTTATGTAAAAAATTGCGTCCACTGTACTATTGTTCTTCAAAAAACCAAATTTTCACCAGCAATAATATCGTATTTAATAGCCCCCGAGGAGTCTTTGATTTAATATGCCAGTGAAAACTTTGCCTATGCAACTAAGCAATACTATCCCTATATAATTACTTGCATCGGATGGATCACCTTTTCTAAAAATTGGTGTAATAAGACCCTTGCTCCAATTTGAAGGATATTACCGCTGCTATAACCATGTTTTACTCAATACCCTGTAAATCCTCAGTAATATACATCGCAGCTGGTCTAATAAGCGGATAAGCAGAATGAAGATTAATAAAACTATTGAATGGCTTTTCCCCGTCCGTGTGGATACTTTCAGTCTTCATATCGATACATTTTGGTCTATTAACTGTTGTCACATCAGGAGATCATTCATTTACCCGAGATATTAGACCTTCCGAATTAATATATTATATATTATAATCGTGATTATAATTATGAAGCTAAATCGTGTTTGGCAAAAAGATGTTATGGCCTATATCAAACAAGCAAAGATTGTTCAAATAGCGATTAAATGAAACCATTCCGCGACACCACATATTGCACTTTACTTCACGGATAGACAAATCGGAATAAAAATTCAACAACTTCCAAAATCAGATTTTACTTAATCGAATGCAAAGTTTGCTTGCCTAAAAATTTCCAGCTACAATGAGTGTCATCGAAATATTGTCTTAAGATTTTCTTCATCGACTTAAACAAAACAAAAATCTGACGACCTTTCACTTAACAAATGTAGTTTTGGCGGTTTCATTACATTTAGGAGTTTTAATGTATAAATTACAAAAGATTAATTGATTGTCTTTGGAAGAAACGAGTAAATTACACAAAAATTACACCAACTTATTTAAAAATTTGCTTCTTTCAGTGTTCGAAATGACGAATGAAGTGCTAAAATAATTACTAACATCTAAGAAAGCTAGAAAATATATATATGAGGCATTTCGGGGGTAACAAGATGGCAACTTATTCATGAGAAAGGACTACTCAATCCGTAGATAGCTAGTTGTTTAATTTCAATCTATTTCTGTTCAAAGATTAGTTTGTATCATTGTGTGTCAATGTTATGTTTGCAATAAAGTTGAAGTTCAATTCTCGTTTGGAAACGTTAGAGATTTAGGATATTTATATTTATGTCAGTCTATCTGCCCACTTAAAATTTCTCCGTTGCATGTATTTTTTGCGTGCATTTTGTTTAAAACGAAGATTGTTAAATGACTATTTTTAATGACTGCTTTTACTATTTAGAGGCAACATTTCAAACCAAAAAGAGATGGAATATGCTTAGATTTGTGTCCATTTTGGTTTCAATTTGAAACGTTTTGCACACTTACAATATTACTCGACATTTCTTTGCATATCAAAAGTTTTGATTAAAGTTGAAAAATGTATTTTCAGGAGATTCATGTAAGCTTCTGAGTGTTTAGTTTTAATAGAAGATATTTTAAATCAAACATTATCCTTACAATTTTTGTTGCCATATTTGATGAAATACGTCATTTTTTTTTTACTCCGTTCAGAATGTCCATTATATATTATCATTGTGTCATGTGGTAGTTTGTTTTCTGAAGCAGCGAGGTACCTACATAATGTAATTCGGGATCAATCAAGTCTCTAGGTGTTTTACAGATTTAAGATATGCCCTCGATGTCAAATATCAACATATGATTGTTTAATGAATAGTGGGAATAGTGGCATCAGAATCGTACCTGAAGAAAAATATTCTATAGGATCGTCGCACTGCAATATTCTCTTCTTGAAAAGATTTCTCGACTCACTTTATATATGGATAAATACCAGTCAGTGGCGGCAGGAGTGGGTAGGCAAATGCCGCCTTGCGCCAGGTGAAGGTGGCGCCGTCGGGCGAATTTTTTTTTTTTTTGGGGGGGGGGGTTAAGCAGCTGACATTTCACCTTAGTGTAACGGGAGCAATTATTCACAAAATGTATATTTAAGAGAGAGGGAGGGAGAGAAGGGAGATTGGCAACTGAGAATTTTTTTTTTTTTTTGGGGGGGGGGGTTAAGCAGCTGACATTTCACCTTAGTGTAACGGGAGCAATTATTCACAAAATGTATATTTAAGAGAGAGGGAGGGAGAGAAGGGAGATTGGCAACTGACATAAAAACTGTTCTCTGCGGAAAGTAGCGGCGGGAATAAAGAAGATTGCTCCCGGGCACCTCGAACCCTTGCGCCGCCACTGATACCAGTAAATTTGAAAACCAATCACAAGTATAGTATTCTTTTTTTTTTATGACGCCATGTAGGAAATGAATTGTATACACATACAGTGTATGATAAATCTACTGAAGGCAAAGTAAACAGCTTTTATTTTATTTAAAAGAGTTTTATGCAGACTTAACGAATGTTTCATTTTTTATATATAAAATAGTTGGAAAAATTACGAAAATCAGAACGGTCTCATTAGTTATATGTTATTACCTTGGTTAATGGATTATGTAATACTTTTTTACTTAATGGCTTTTTAAATGAAAGAATCCGGATTAGTTGAAGAAAATAAAAAAGCCCACCTGAGATGAAAAACCAACATGAATTAGGCAAACATGTCTGGAATGACTTAAATTATGATAATTTCTTTCAATAAAATAGAATAAATTGTTCTCATTGCATTGCTTTGATTTTCCTTCGAGGGGTTTACTACTTTTTATGTCAGTTGTTTGTCCTTTGTTACTGACGTAACTACATTCGTACATATTTAATTACCATTTGTGTCCTGTTTTATTAAACACTACCAGCATAGCCTGAGCAATATGGGATATTAATGAGAGTAAACTATTGCTACTGATCAAGAATCGTATCTACTTACTGGTTACTTAAAAGCAATCTCTGTTATAACTGAGAGTTGGCCGTAATTTCGTCTGTGTCGCTTTTTATTCGTTACAAGGGCTGAATTTATTGCCGGATGCGTTGTAATGTAAGGTAATCGTTTCTATCTGATGAAACTGATACATTTTTTATACTCTGACACAAGATAGGAATATAAGTATTTCGAATTGTGTCAAAGATATCTCATATCAAGTATAATTCAAAACAAAGGAAGTAATTTATTCATTTGATAATTTTGAACAATCTGTCATTTGAAGGTATGATATTCTAAAAATAATACTTATAAAATCAATGCCCATTAGTGTGCAATATCAACATTGCGATTAGTGATTTTTGGAATCAAATCCAAGACATAAATGGGCATTGCTATTAAGCTCATTATTTTGTGTATACCCTTTCTAATAAGGATATCTAGTACGAGTCCATACTCATATTTCAGCTTTATATAAAATTTACCTGGTCATATGAACTGATATGAAATTTTTAAGAATTCGAAATACTTTCTTTTCCTTTCTTGTTTCAAAGTATCAGTAGAATAACTTATTAAAATTTTCAGTGACGATTTTAGAAATGTTCGATAGTTAGACTGACACACATCTGCACAAGTCGTTTATATACATTGTTTGCTCCAATTATGTGTATCGGCATAATGAATGCGCTTTACAAATAATTGACCTAATAAATAAAGTGCTAAGCAAAAATCCATAAAAATGTCGGCAAGCTTTATAATGGATCACGAGAGTGCATTGTTAATCACACCCAGACATTTAAAAAAAAAAATGTTTTTGTGTATAATTAGTCGAGTATATAAGCAATATGGATTATTATAATGTCCTAGTAATTGACACCGAAATCGAAAGATACATAAATTGAATTCGTGTTTCGTATAACTTAATTTCATTGATGCTGGCTTGTGTAAACAGTACAATATCTAAGACATTGTAAAGTATCTATGTTTGTGAATAAAGTACTTTGTAACTTCTTACTGTATCTTGAAACCTTGTAGTTCAGGTGTTTTCTTGGTCTTCAGTGCAACCTCAGGATGCATCTTGGAGGTCACGTTTCATAGACATGTAAAAACCTTGCTGCAAGGGATATATTGCATTTCCAAACTCTTGATGAAAATTGTGGGACAAGCAAAAAAGGACTAAAGAGTACAGCAAAAGTTAATTCTCGGAATGAATAATTCAATTATTTTTGCATGCCTATATTTTTTCTTTAACATTTGGCACTCTAAACATCTTCAGCCAATACAAAAAAAAAAAAAAAAAAAATCACGTTGGATTTTGTCTAATATACATACATAAGTAAAGATTAGTTCATACCAATGGGTTCTGACACATCAGAATCATCAATATCATTTTTACAGTATATGGCTTTTTATGTTTTATCCCTTTTTTTCTCCAACAGATCAAAAGATAAATATAAATTTCTTTTGTACAAAAACATTTTTTAAAAAAACACAAAACAAAATGGATTTTAAATGAATGTCATTTTATTATCTACGAATGTTGGGATGGGGGTCGGGGACTGGCTGGGAGGGAAAAGTTTGAGAAATATTTAATGTCATTTTTACTCAATACTACTTTATTTCAATTAAAAAATGACAAACTTTTTCCTGATTTTTTTTCTCGCAGTATTGTTTATCACAACTTTATTATGTCCCTTCTGATAACAATGTTTTGATTGCTTTTGCTTGCTCCAAGCCCGAGAAAGAAATATCCAAATCAAAATACCATACTACTAACACAGCAACAAAGTCCAGTAAGAATACACTTTGAAACTGACTTCAAAGAATACAGAGATGTTCTAGGTCTGAAAATATGCATACGTAAGTAGATTTTGCAACTAATTTTAATGACTCACAGTGGAAATCTCAATGACATAGAGATCTTGCATGATGTACTTTGATATACGAACAACATAAGTGTGTCCAAAAGGAACTCCGCTGAATTATCTTAATATATATAAAGAGGTGGCAATCGCCTCAAAGAAGGCAATGTTTTGTTGGAACCTGTTCATGTTCGTGGACAGGTAGAATATCCAACGAGATTCATTTATGTGGCTCTTCTCGGACTGACAGCTCGTGCAGATTTTGCATAAAAAATGTATAGTTCAATGTTTCTTTGAGGAATGTATTGAGCGGGGCTAAACATTATTTTCTGTATAATAATATCTCAGAGAAGAAAAAAAGTTGACCTATATAATACTGTGAGGGTTCTGATCAAAATATTCAGAGGAAGTTTCTTCTATTTTTCAGACAACTTTACACCCTCTCATGTGCTACCGATACTGTATAATCTGTTTATGCATACAAGATCATACATATTTGTCCTTATTTTGGAAAAAAGAAACAACACAATTGTTTTGTTTTTTTTTATTTCCTGCGAAAGATCAAGAAAAGTCGGAAAACATCAATGTGTATTTTACACAGGTTTTGAAAGACTTCCACTCTTTGTCAGTTTCACAAGAAGCACATGCATTGTATCCGGTGACAGATTTGTTGCGTAGCCGATGGCGTGACAATAATCTCAATGTAAACATATCTGCACTAAATAATCTGTTCTGAGTACAGATCTTTTGTCCTATGTGAAAAAGACCCTTTGACGTAACATCTGTTGTACTTCATTCGGCTGTTTGTCAAAAAACGGTCTCGGTTCAAATCGATAATGTTATTGATATACTCTAGACAAAGATATTGTTGCTCAGCCCCCCCCCCCCTTCCGAAGTGACAAATGTAATTTACGAAAGTTATACGGACTATTCATATAAGCATTCATGAAATGAATCCATGATAAATTCGACAAAATTCATTCCAAACATTCTGTACGTGAATCTTCCTGTATTAATATTTGCTGCATAATTTATATGCTGTCTTCAAATATGGGTGTGTAGTGTTTGCATGACCAACCATTTTGAAGCATGTCTTTTGTGTAATTCCTGGAATTTAAAAACCTAGTCCTTATAAATTATCTATTCAAATGTATTCAAATATTAACGCAAACTGATCGCTGCATCAACACTAAAATGGCAGAAACTCAGAAAAACTTGCAGACTTGAAGACTTGTTTATGATTAGACAATGAAAATAGCCAGCATTCTTATACCTGCCCACCTCAGTGCTTCGAAGCCATTGTGAATATCCGTTCAGATCTATTAGTTCGTCTGCAATTATATTTAGATTAACTAGGGGTTTCATGGTCCACTATCTCACGGGAAAGACCATTTCAAAAGATGTTACCATCTCTCTCTCTCTCTCTCTCTCTCTCTCTCTCTCCTTAATTGTACAAAATAATTTTTTTTTTAAAAACGTACAAGTCTACAAGTTGATGCTTGGAGGGAATTAGAGCTTGAAACATTCAGTTCTAAATTTATCTTTTGATGTAATTCCTTTCTAAATAGTATTTTGAGGATTGACCTTATTTGGTATATATGTAATTACGTCAGACCGAGATGAATTCATAAGCCATATCAAACGAGTTCTTTCCCACGACTTAGAACAAAACACAAATGCGGTTTTTTAGTTGTTACATACATTCTTTTTTACGCTTTCTATATAATTTTAGCATTACAGGGAGAATTAAATTTAATACGAATTGGAATTAATAAAAGTTCCATTCAGCGCGTCTACAAATATTGACAGGCAGACGTTAGCGAAAACATCTAAATAGTACCAATCTAGTGTGTGATACGGAAATATAGATTTATGACGCGGATGGAGTACATAAAAGATAGCGTTGCCTGTGGACCTAAGAATTCACTTCCAGACGCAAATTTTCTGACCTAAACAGAATACTATGTCAAGTGTAAAGGTGACGGAAGCACGTAGAACATCTAATGCTGACAATTTTCCTCAAAATTGATCAATGTGTCAAGAAGAAATGCAATATGAAGTGTCTGTAATGTTTGTTAATATAGGCTAACTAGCTAACTAGGAAAGATTACTGCCATGTAAAATTTCGTATGTCGGCGTATCGCTATGCCAACTTTCAATATCGATAGTGCACATGTAAAACAAATAAAAAGAATTATTATCACCTGTCTATCATTTATAAATGTGGGCGAAAGCCGAGGCTTCTGAATGACGCAAATTCCGTCATTCAGTGAACACTTGAGTAGGGTGCTTGTGTTTGAATAAAGATTTCTCTTTAAGAACTGTTAGGCATCTTGGGAGGAGATTAATGACAAATTCTGGCAATATTTTCTAATCTACCCCTTTGCATTGTTATTTTCTGTAATATCTGTTTACAAAGTATTTAGGCAGCAATGTGCAGCAAGTCGTGCTTGAATCAAGTTAAAAATGGCTGACTTGCCGACCTTGTCTTCCTTTTCCCGTAGAAGTACCTGTTTTCGCAAATATTAGTAATGAATTGGTAGGTGGTGCGATGTATTTATACATAAACAATCATTTCGAATCATTGGATCACAGAAAGAGTTATCTTAATTTGTTATCTATTCAAATTTGTTCTCGAATTGATCCGGCTGCAGAGAAACGGTTGCGATTCCCGTTGGAATATTTTCTTCCATTTCCAAACTGCTTCACGTGCTTATGTCCGAGATGTTCTGTAAAAGTCTTCGTGCATACATATAAATTTAAATGCAGAAAGGTTTATAAAACATTTAAATGTTTTATGTACTTAATCTGAAAAAGGCCAGCAATTTCGTAGCTTCTAAATGTCTAAAATTTGTTTCTAAAAACCATAACATTTTGAATTTTACCACATAATATAAACATAACTTTGCAAAGCAGGGGCAAGTACTTAGGTATATACACTAAATCATAAAAGTCTTTATCATCTTTTGTGAATCGACAATACTTGAATAAAGCAGGAAAGAAGGTATTAAGAAAACAGGAGCAAATTACTGCAATTGGAGAATACAGTGAGATTGTCTTCAGTGTTTTTAATTTCTAGTGTCCTAAGGATGCGGGGTTCGAATCCTACCATATAATCAACCCAGGACGGCTACCGTGGTGTATCATTGAGAAATCACTGTACTAAACTTTCCTCGGTACTAAATAACCTACTTGTGTTGCTGTGCGTAAAACCCCAAGATAACCAAACTAAATGAAGGTCATGGGTCCCCGTCTATTATTTGATCATCTACAATACATTTTTACTTGATAATTACATAATCACATTTATGAGCTTTGACCTCATTACAGAATAATTTAATACTAGTATTTTTCATTAATAATAAATTATTTTCACATGTTCTTCTTAAATTCTCGATTCCGCACATTGGGGTAACCGCATTCGTAAAAGAGCATTATTCTTGTGAATTTACCACGTTTAAAACATCGAATCCCATCACAGAATAGTTTCAATAAGAAACAAGAATATGAAAAAGGTTGCTAAATTATTATATTATAATTTGTGTATAGTTGTAATAATGTTTGGACCAACAAATATAATTTTGTAGGTTTAAAGTTTGAGAGAACTGTACGAAAGAAACAAGGAAAAATGGCCATGACGTCTTAGCAGAGTGAAGAATAATATGAATTTCTACAGGTAAGCATTTAAATATCATGGAGCCTACGTATAACATACATATAATTTCATAATAGGTGTTTGAATTTACATTGCTGCAGATATGTGGGGGAAAAAAAGGAAAAGATCATTTCTCATGTTGATAAATGTTTGAAGCAAACCTTTTTATTTGGAATCATGATCAGTGCAATTATTTCCTTTTCTTGTGCAATCGTAACTCTTGATTGGCCGAACTATTTCGCCTGGTAAACTACTGGTATCAGTTGCTAACGCAATGCCATTGTTGTCATCGTCATCAATTTCAATTCAGTCTTTTCCAACGACCTCTAAATAGATTGTACCTGCATTTTATCAGAAAATCTATCAAAGTATACGTCTTTTCATACTGGTTACTATTATCATCTTGAACATATTTACTTCATGTGTGCTTCTCTGAGACCTTCGTAAGTAAGTTTCATGTTGTTGTATTGAATGCCAAATGTTTTTTTTCCGAATACAATTCTATTATATTGTATTCTTTTCTGCTATAAACTTAATTAATTTAATTATTCAGTGTGAAAACGTACGATATTCTTTAAATTTTCACGATTCGCTCGTTTATAGCTTAACGAAACGAGTGGAGTGGTCTTAATCAAGCTCAAGATCAATGAGAAGCTTGCCGCGTGTCAAAGTGATGAAATTAGTCGCCTTGATGAGTTAGTGGACTTGACTTACTTCCGGAACACAGAGCACACACTTGCAAACGATATAGACGGTAATTTTATGTGCGCCTTTAAAGGCACATTGCTAATCGTTACGTGCACTCTTTGGAGTTTGCTGTGCTGTAAAGCGCAAGCTTACAGCCTGGAAAAAAAAAGGCTGTTGCTTGTCTGCTCATCTGTATTTCCTTAAAACAACTTAGCGTTGATTAAGATTATTGACTGTAGTGCATACATAACAAAGTTCGACAATTATACAATTTATGATTTGCTTCACGCATGCATTTGAGGTACGCTCTCAAAAATAGGTGATCCTCAAAAACATGTTACTCGATGGTTGGCATACAGGACAGATCACTCTGCACCATCGCCGCTAATTAATCTGGCGATTTACTATTCAATTTTGGATAATATCCTTACGCCGACCTGTTAGGCGGACACATATTTATGTTAAGAGACTAACAAAATAGTTCAAAACATTTGGCCCCTTGACTTTAATTTGTTGTGATAACTTGCTAAGGTCAATCTAATATAATGTAATTTAAACAAAGTCAAATTCTTCATAGAAAGTGTTAACATGTGTTTTTGCTCATGATCATTCGAGCGCTTCCTTTGTCAAATCGGAGGTGCATAGTTTTTGCACGACGTCAAGATCTTAAATTTCTGAGCTAAGTAACTTTTCCAGGTAGTCCGCAATCCCATAATGCCTAAATGGAAGTGATCGGTTTTGAAAAATGTCACATGGAATGTATAGAGTGAGGTTGTGTGAGTTCCAGATCTTTGTAGAATGAAGCTTATTACTGGCAAAATTGTGTATGAAGTCCGCAATCCTATAATGCCTAAATGGAAGTGATCGGTTTTGAAAAATACCGGCACTTATGAAGTTTGAGGACAGACAAGTCATTTCACAGATAGCTTCAGGAAGGGAAAGAGTGGAATAACTAGCGCTATTGGCAAGTAATGGTTGAACAATCAGGCGTGAAAAAATCAAGAGTGAATATATTTTCAGTAAAAGTCGGACTTCTTACCGTGAACTGGAAGAGTATTCCCTCGCGGCGATGGTAACTGTGAACATATGCAGTCTGCATTATCAAGGGCAGTCAAATCAAATAAAGTCGTATCAACTATATGAAACATATTAGCAGTTTAAATATATTATTTATTATACAAATACACAGATCTGTGTCGAATTAAGTTTATTAATAGTAAAATTGTGTTTGAAGATTATGCATACTTAAAATACCATTATTACGTGTGTGCCCAGGCCAATGAAATTCGTCCATAAAATACGAAATAAGTTTGAAACAAAACCATGAATATCATCATGATCATCAAGTGTAACAACAGTATTCGCAGTCGCATTACACCACCCTCACGCACTCCATGGAAAACACTAAACGACATGTGATGTAAGTGAACATAATTCACTGAGCTGTGCAAATGTGACTCTTGTACTGAGACCTTGTATCCCATAATATGGAATTTATATATTAGGCATGCTATTCAAGTAAAACTGTTTGAAAAATGCTTAAGACTGCTAAACAAACAACATGATCGACTGTTCTGTTAATTGCTGACCAATGTCACATAGAATGTATATAATGACGTGTACACAACTACAGGGACTTTCTAATCTGGGCAATAGCAGACACACTCCAAGAGGCAACATACATAGCAACATATTTGGATACCTATCCACTTGATGCAGACGACGTTGACTTATCATACACTAAGTAGAATGAAATTCTAAATTTGAATCTCAGTTTTTAAAAAATATTAAAATAATTTCTTTGATCTTTTATATCTACGAGGTCATATTAAGTTATTTGTATGTTTCTCCAATTCATTTATATTGATTCAGTTATTTTATGAATGTTTAATTTTCATTTAATTTCAGTTTCTTTATTTTCTTGGGTTTTCTTTTTCAAAGAAAAGTTTTATTTTATTTCTGTCGTTCATCATAATTATAATAGTCATTTACCTTGATAAAATCTTTCAGTTGAAAAGATATACATATTTATCCATATACAATAGACATATACGACGATTCATTACTATACAAAAAAATATTTATACATAGGTTTACATGTGTTTTAAACCACAACTTAAATATTCTATACCTCCTATCTGGTATTTCGCAATGCATCTTTGTGTTTGAAAGAAGGTGCCAAAATAAATTTTACTACGCTTAAGCTATTTAAAGTAGCTTCTCCCACAAATTATTTGAAAGTGTCATGTTTCAAACAAATGTAGTTACAATGGTTCAGAACTTTTTTTTGTGCAAAATTAACATGATTTCTGCATTATTTATATAGATCTGGTTTCGTATTTTGCATAGGGTTAGATTTTTACAGAAAAAGAATTTCCCAGGTTTTCCTCATAGGTTATCCTGGCTATTTAAAAATGACCTTGTATATAGGTATTATTAAAAGAACTTTTAATTCTCTTTATTTTGGTAAATGATTGATGGGTGCAATTTCGGTAATACAGCTTGGTCTTTCTTCAGATGTGCACCTATCAAAAAACTGCTGAGCTCCGCTTGGTCATTTTTACTTCCTGGACTTCAAAGATGAAATGTGAAAATAGAGCCGATAACTTTTTTTACTTTTGATATATTTTGTAATTCATTCATTGTATTTTCAGGAGATGATATACTCTTGCAAAATTCGTTTTCCCTTTTTTTAATAACTGCTAAAAATAGTGTACTTTGGACTAATTCAGGCTGATTTTTCGAGCACACGGGAGCAGCCATTTTTGTATGCTGTGTGCTTAGATCATGTACAGTTTCCACAAGTTCAATACGTAAAGAAAACTTAGCCACAGTACATGAAAATAGCATAGAGGTATGCCAGCATTCTCTTCACTGTGCATATGTTGCATATTCAAACTTCACCTTACATCTGTCACTCTCTCAGAAATACATAATATCTGTAGAGCGCCTCCTGTGACCTGAATAAAAATCTACTGGCATATTCAAATGATTTTATTGGTGTGAAACCTTATCGATGGGTTCATTATGTGTATTGCATTGCAAACCAAATAATACCCAGCATTTGACCTATCACCAGAGCAGACATAACCACAAGTGCAAATTGTTTAGTGTATCCTGAATATTTCATGAAAAATAGTTTTAAAATCTTGATGATATTAATTTGTATATGATATATAGTGGCAGTCGGCTTGGTGACGGTAATTGGGCATGAAAGTCCAACAAGATTTTTGTACTCGTACCTTTGCCTTTAGTATTAGTCGGCAGTCCTACCTTGCTTTGCATGATTGGGGCTGTAATATCGTCCGTATTATTGCAGTATCCACACACTTTCAACACTATTATTTACTTTTAATTTAGGTGAGTCCAGAAGCTGTGACCACCCTTTACACTTAGTGGATGAGTTTTATATCAGTCAACCCATATGCTGATAATATGAAATTAGCAATCAAATAATAATAAAAAAAATCCTTCTAGAATTATCAGAGGATTCTAAAATATAATCAGATAATATATTTGCAGATACCATATATGGGTAAGTGGCTACATGATATACATTAAATTTGCCGTAACATTTAACTTCTGTGCGGGACAATTTTTGTAAAGATTGATTACTACACTATTACATTGTGAATAGGTCATCTTCGAGGATATCTAGTTCACAATCACAACCTTTTTGTACAGAGCCCAGGGTTCATGTAACAGGGTCATGATTGCCCATGGTTTTGGTATTTTAAGGAAAATGGTCTGACACATGATCAATGAAGTTTTCATCCATAGTGTATAAAAATAGACACCGGCTGAAGATTGGCAACGGGTTTTTTTTATAGGTATAATTTAGAATCTTAATTCATAATAGTCTCCATGGTGTAAAATCAGGATCAGATACACTAATAGTAAATGTATTCTTCGGCACAAATTCTTCACGCAGTAAGCAACACTTAAATATACCTACCTGAGTTCGGGTGCAAACATTGAAAAATTTATGATGACCTCAATCGACTATAGGCATAGCATTTTTGAGAGAATCTGCAGTTAGATCAAGGGTGGTTAGCCCTTTAAAATATATTTGGTATCATTACTACTATTGAATTGATAACAGCTCTGGAAAATGCTCAGACATCAAAATCTAGATGCAGGGACACCGATGGAAGCAATAATTCTACAACAAATTTTTTTTTCGGAGGGAGGTAACCTATTTTTGGTTCCTCAGGCTGAAATAAATCTGCGCAGAATTAGGTTAGACACTTACCATTTATACTCGGTTATAAAGCAGGTCCAGTCCAACTGCAAAACAATATAGACCCTGATCTGCTGTCGCAAACTGAGCTGGAAACGTCAGATCTGGGGTCCATGCAGTTTTCAGATTGGTCAGGCTTTCACACAAATGTATACTTTACAACCTTTATATTCAGACGACGTGACTGTTCAGTGACTTTAACTGGACCCAAGAGACCTAAGTAGGTAAGTTACAAGAATGTCTTCTAAAGCTTATACGTCCTACTCTCTAAACGTACATGCCTTTTACACAGATGTAGACAATTCATGTGGATAAATTAACGATAGGTCCATAGTGAGATATAAAAAACCCAGCCAATTTATGTTAACAAATGCAGTTTATTGATAAAGTGATAAATTCGCTTAGTATAAATGCAAAGCACACTTGCAAAGACCTTGGAACATTTCAATATAAATGGTATAAATTTAAAAGCGTGAGCTCTGGAAAAATCATAACAACTTAATAATAATGGCCACTAAACTAGAATTCTCTCAAATCCCGCTATATATAAATATATATAAACATTTTGTATTTTCTGCACTTACCAGAATAATGTTTTATATATAAAACTTCTCAGGTCTGTATAATATGTTACAGATCAAGAACATTCGTTGGAAGCTGAGACGGGAAAGTGAGGTTGGAATAAAAAATAATATTTATTAAAAGATCAGGAAAAAACTTTATTCTTTTGAATGAACAAATGAACAAAATTGTCTTTGACAATCTCTGCAACAAACTTTGGATGTTATGACATTTGTATTACGTTGCACATTCCTGTTTTTGATGTCTATAAAATGCCCAAGTTGTTAGGCTATTTAATTATATTCTCATTATTTTCTTTTTACCTTGACACCAGGCCTTGAGAAAATCTTTGAATTAATTATTCCTAATGCACGGCGCATTTATTTACACCCAACAGTATCAAGACAAGTACCCACATATTATTAATTGTACAAATTTATCCTCTGTACGTAAAAGCGATAAAGGCAAGAAACAGGCAGTAACAGCTTTCTGGGAAGTATTTTCAGTACTTTTACCGGCAAACACATCATGGACTGAATTTCACTAACAGCACTTAAGTATAGATAAAGTTGAGTTTATAATCCAGTTGTATGATTGACTATTCAATCTCTTTTTCATGCTTACAATTAATTGTTATAGAAGTTGTGTGAATGATCCGTTGTAACATTGACACTTCAAAGGAATGTGCTGATTACACAGTCAAATGTGTGGGTTCAAATAGCAACTTCGTTTGCTAGTTACCCAGCGATTTAGGAGGACGTGTGGATAGATGGACGGAAAACGCTTGACTTGAAAGCGCAGTAATGAGAACTTGGTCTATTTCAACCGATTTTTTAGTTTATATCTGCCGTATGGACGCAAGACAAGGTTAAAAATTCCATAGAACCTGAGTGGTCGTTTAATTTATAAATTAAAACTTTATCTCCTTGAACTCAACACACAGACACAAATTAAAAACTCGCTAATGTGTAGATAGTTATGTTGAGAAATCTATAATGTGAACAAGACGGGTTTGCAAGCTATTATACAGGGGATACAAATTCCGTTCGACATGCACACGAATGGAAATGATGAAAACTAAACAATCGAAAAATACAACATGCTGATAATAAAAATTGACCAACTGTAGTTTCCGAGAAGATCAGATCTGAGTCACTTTTATACAGCACTTGGATTTTATTGTTTTCGTGGAATAAATGTAAATATCCTCTTACCATTGCATATAAAGCAAATTAGAAAGGTTTCAGAGTTGTTTATGCTGTTATATAATCAAGACCAGACGTATTATTGGTTGTTAAGACCAGTTATAAATATTCAGATTATGTTCCTTAAAATCTTTTTTACATAGTTCACGAATCAAACGTTTTCCAGCAAATTGATATATGTTGATTTTATTCTCTACCCATCATTATACAACACATGATAAAGGCTACATTAACCCGAGGCTGATAAGAAACCTTTTTTTCAGATGTATTTTATACAGATTTAGATTCCTTGCTGCCAAGGATGACGTTATATATAATGAGTATTTTGGATTTTTTTTCTACTGACATCCGTCAGCCCCTTTTATACAAACCTCAATGGCTGTTAGTATTTGTATCGCGATCGTCACTTATTAGCACATGCGCGGTTGGGTTTGCAAAATATAGTCACACGTGTGCACGCGGGTGTGTGTAAGCGGGATTTTATCGGACCCACGTCATTAATTATATGGAACAACTGTGAACCAGTCTAGAAATGGGTGAAGATACAATAGAGTACAATAGGGTTTGGTGGTCCATAATTGGCTAATACTGAAAAGTAAAATTTTAGTAACAAATTCTTTTGAGAGCTTATCCTATCTGTAGCTAAAACAAAAAATAGAGACAAGATTCTATTGATGCAATTGTCGTATTTTTACAGACGACTTAGGAACAGCCAATCATAACAGTAGCACCTGATTCATTAGCTGCAGAATGGATAACACATGTTTTATGCACATGTAGATCCAAAATATGCCGCGGCTCATGTGGGTTTCTTCACCCAGAAGCTTGCATGAAGGATCGGTCAGTACTGAAAAATATAGGTTTGATCATGAGCACTTAGATCTTTAAAGTTATTGAATTTTAAATATCATAGTGTTTCTGTAGGTTTACCTCCGTGAATCCTATAAAAACAGTTACTCGACTTTGACTGTCTAGAAATCTACTACGCGATTGCGCATGTGTGCTGGGAGCTGCCTGTGGTTTTCCATTTCTGCCTACACACTCTTGTACTCTGCCGCGCTAACGAATGCAATTGAGTACTATTTACTAATCGTATTGAGACTACTTTGTGCTGCCGCGTGAAGTTATGAATATATACTTATTCGCGAATGCAGCCGTAACGAACTTATTTGACTGGAACCGCTGTGACACCGGTTACTTTCGATATGGCTCCAACAACAATCCCGATTAGTGCACCTATAATAGTATTCGTTGCTATGATTCCAGCAACTCCCAGACCAACAGTTCCTGCAGCGGCAATTTCACAAATAGCTTCAGCGACCAAACACTTTGTATTTCGGAAGCACACGCGGTTCTCTTAATCTCGCAGTTGTATTATTTCGCGTCGGTAACATGAAGGGTCCATTATTATTGTTCTTAAATAATACAATTCTGTTGTACAAATTATTCGACAACCATGCCTTGTTCAGGTGCAACACACGCACGCACTTCCAACCAATTACCTCTTTTTACTGGTACAACTGCCACTCAATCATAGAAAATATCTTCCTGTGGAAAACTAATATCTCCAGGATTTTGTTTGTTCTGGGGTTATGACACCACGTTCACTGAAACAATCGTTTATCTCTTCGCCAAAGAACTGTTACAAGGAAAAATGCGTCCTTTTTAAATAGCAGTCGAGATCTTTCTCTTCTCAGTTGAGTCAATGTTGGTGCAACATCATTAACTTCGAATGCAACCGGGCAGGCCGTATCGGTAAATCCCACACTTCTTCGTTGTAGAATCAATCCCTGTATGTTTTCACCGCCAAGGTGCAGCCAACGATCGGGCATTTTTGCGTGCCAATGCAATGATTCCAAGTTGGCTTTGTGTTTGCATTAGTACCTCAGGCAGGTCGATTTCTATCGGATATTATATTTTAGTTTGCACTGGTAACACCATTTTGAGGTAGATGTTCGTCAACAAGTGGAACGAAATGACTGTCAATGTTAGCATCACTGGTCAGCCGATCCAACACCCCGTTGGTGAATTCCGCAACCTCAACACCGCGGTCAGAATACATTACTTTTATGTAATGATAAATCTAATCTTAAACACAAACACCAAAGACGGTTGAGTACCCGCTCGGATAGATGTTGATTACTTCGAGCTGAATTTCATTTCCGGCAACTAATAATGTAAATGTGAAATGTTCTCCAACAACAGACTTCAGTCTATTAATACGTGATAGTGGGATCAAGCCATAACGCTCCTGCTCATTTTTTAACATCCCCACTTACCATTATTTCCGGTTATGATCCGGACTCGCGTACTTTTAAGATATAATTTTTTAGGGCTGTCAAAACCACTTTCAATAAAAAGGAAAACAAGAAAGCTATTTAATAAGGTTGAGAGGTTAATTTTTCCTTTTGCTTCTTTGGTTAATATTCCTGCAATTGTGTTCCGTGAAGTTACTGCGCGTGGTGTTTCAATTCGCCCGGGTCAACACCAACAACAACCCGGCCGGTAATCTGTCAAAACCGCTTTGGTGGTAAACCTCATCCAATCCACATCAGTACAACGTCGTCTGACGATTGAGCTCCGTAAATGTTAATAGGCATTTTATATACTATCAAGTGTACTTTAATGTAAAATCAATAAGCGTTTGCGGGGTTGGTGAACGCTCGAGTGCATGCAACAAGATGAATACATATCGACCCGTCCAATGGAGTTTGCAACGGCAGCTTGGACTAAAACAGCGGTTGTCATCCGCCTCGGGTTATATAATCAACGAATTCACGTTGTGGCACAAGCACGTACGAGACAAAATATAAAAGATTTGGGTGTCACCACATATGCAACCTAATGTGTTCCAGGTCCTATTGTCCAATCCATGTTAACTGGTTTCCCTTGTGTGCGGAATCATCGATCCGAGTTCATCCCGCATAAAGACACCTCGGAAATGCTTGACTGACTTTGTCATCGTGAGTCAATCAAAACAGGTCAACGGCGAGGTAACAATCAAAAGCCACTTCCGCTCGGAAAGCCTTTTGTTTCCACCCCTGGATAATCGAGTGCCTATTCCTTTTTTTATGCATCCTCCAACCGCCTTTTTCAGCGCCATTCCGGATACAGTTGCGACAGCCCGTAGTGCAGCTGCTTTTGCAATCGCATGAACAACAACCGGAATCGCCGCAAGTAATGGAAATATTCCACCGGTCTTCTGGATTTCTGCCACCTCTGACTTAGATAAATTTAATGTCACCGATGTGTTCTCTTGTTTGGCCGTATTAAGCTGATTATGTTGCGTTCCAGTTAACTTTGTCGGAGAATGTCTCAATGTGAAACCCACAATCGGTTTGTATTGCGCTTTTGATTTCACAAGCTGCTGTGCGGTAGGGCGAACTTTTACTTCGTGATAGGACATTATTATTTACAAATGTAACAGATTCAGTTGTAAATTTGAGAAAAGTTTACAATGTTTCCACGGGAGGATTAATATAACCTTATTCGACTATTCAAGCCTGCAACAACGGGGTCTTGTCGGAGAGAATCACAGCAATGCATCTATACTCTGTGTCACCGTCGCCTATACGTGCATTGAAGTACATGTCCACCACGGACTGCTTAAAACAGGTCCAGATGCTCGAGGTTAAAGCAATAAATCGAATAAAACGTACGAAAGTCGATGATACACACGAGCGATTTGACAGTTGCCAAAGTTGAGCAAAGTATTTTCGGTGGGTTCTTGGTGACCGTTTAAACCTTAAACCTCAGTCACTCCCATGTTTGCAAATATCATTGGACTTTCCAGTTGGGTGATCGGATTGTCTACGCTTTGAAATATAGTAATCACGTGACGTGGTTCGCTAACACCTTGTTCAGTACTTATTTTGCTATGAGAATTATCCTCGTGCATTGCCGGTGTGTGAGTCTTGGTCATCGCGAGAAATTAAATTATAGATGTTCCGCCAGACATCATAAATGATGTGCGTCTGTGGCCACTGTTGGACTCGCAGATGGCATCCAAAGTGTAAATTTGGATAACGCAACTTGACCTGCATCGGGAACGGCGACACAATCGCGCTAAATTGCATCATTGGCGTTGCCATTTTTGTTTAACGTGACTATGTATTTGTCTCCTAAAATAACTTTATGAAAGTCACTATAAAATCCGAATATGTGTTAGTTGAATCACGCAGGAAAACTCCCTGCGGTCTTTAAGCTGGGCTTTGGATGACCGTATGGGTCGTGGCTTCATTGGTGTATTTGGATTGTGTATCAGGACGGTTGTTTGTGCCTTTGACAAACATCATAGATGGGCCCAGTAGACCTTGAGTAATCATCTCTGTAACGGGTGAGTTTGAGAAGCGACGTCGATGATAATGTGCGCTGCTCAACAATCATGATGCTATTATTGACAAATTCGACTTTATCTCGGGCGCTGTATACAGTATTGTCGTCGCGTACAAGCTTTCCTTGGACTTCCAAACTGCCACACACGGAAGAAAATAATGAGATGTATCATGAACGTGAAATTCAACTGTCCCTTCCATGTTTGGATCCCTAACCTCGTACGAGCAATATTCGTAATTTTGGTTCCTTCGATCTCGCAACACGGGTGCGTCCATATCAAACACGGGATCATATACATCTTTGAATTGAGCAATTGCATTATTGTTTTGTCTAATAACTTTTGCAAGACAACCGTAATCCGCTTCCCATTGCCAGATTAGCAATCGCTGAATCAGACATACATTATTGAGGAGCTTCATTCATGATTTTTTGGTACATCTGTAAACAATCCACGGACAACATCAACAAGGCCAGTTGCATAATAGACCGCGTAAGCAGGTTTTATCCTGTTAACAACCCACACTGGTTTTAACATGTCCACGCACATTTGTCATTTTATTAAATATCAGGTCGATCTCTTATGTACAGTTTTATTGTCAAGGTCTCACCACGATCTAACATGTATCCGTCCTGGTCCACATCGGTAAAACGAATGTTTGTCAGCCGGAGATTGTTTGCATGTAAAATACACAGACGTGGGAGTAATTGATATCAGATCACCCAGGGACTCAGTCGGGGCAAACCTAAAAATTTTATAACCTAACATTGTATAATGTTGTCAAGGCTGAGGCTTCATAACTACCACTGACGTCGTCACGGGTCAAACTAACCTGAGCCGTGGTGTTAATTCTGACAAAGTCTGGGGCGAAATTGTAACTGGTATCGTCCGGTCCTCGTGCAAAATTCGTTCACGATGGGGAATCTTATTAATATCTTCGGGCCAACCAAGAACTGTTTTCAGCAATGACTGCAAAGTACCAACCGCATACGTTGGGCATGTGTTCCCGTATCTAAATTTTAATCTTTACCGTCACCAATGCGATTTTTCGTCGGATTTTATTATTCATTGATTCAAGCTGTCCAACAACATTTGAGGCGATGTCATCGTCTGACGAAAACAGAAACGAGTTATTCGCGGGGAAATCCCCAAAAGGCTGCGATCCAATATTAGGAAAACTGCGACAAACGCGCAACGACGCCAATGCAATCTCCCGCGGTGATAGGTGTAGAGTTAAAGCGTTAAATAATCTTCGCGGTTGCTATTGTAACTTTCTGGATATCTTTGGTGCGTTTAGCTATCTTACGACTTGGACCCGCGTTCGTATATCCTCCCTTCAGTACTGCCACCTGTTCCGCAATTTCTCTCGTGGCTTTCTTGATATCTATGAAGCGTTTAGCTATCTTAACAACAGGGCCCGGTTCTTCTTCTGTTCCCATCATTGCCGTGGCGGTTTGTGCAACTTTCTTTACCGGATCTTTTCAAATTTTTGGCATCTTCAGTGCTTTTCCTTTTTCGTGTTGCCATACAACAAAACTCAATTGTAGTATAATATAATCCTGTCTTCATATTGTGTCTGATGCCGCACTAAAACACCTTTTACGAATCCAACTCGAGTAACTCGACGATCGCTGGAACTAGTGTTCGATATGAAGCAAAGAAGTACACACTTGTGGGTTACTGGCAAAGCCTTTCTCTGCATTAAACTAATGAATCACTTTTTCAGGCAAACACTCGATTCATTACTATTTAAATGATCGTGTGTAACCTTATATAGATTCCAGTTCATTTAGGCTGTGTAGCAAGTTTAATTTTTAGTTTAGCTGGTAAAATTTGACCTTTTACAAGCACAAAGATGTTTAAATTTTTAGGGAAAAACTGAAGAAATAAAGAAAACAAACTTTCTAAGACATAATTGCTGTTAACAGTTAATAAAGACTAGGATGACGTCACGTCTCTGTACACTGTGAATATTGGATGAACTGCAATTTCGTTGTCTACAAATACACTTTTCGTCCATGCTTCGGATAGCTTTAAGTTTAAGAGAGAGAGAGAGAGAACTGTCAAGGGAACCAATACTGAATATAATGGCGGTATTGGTGGTGTTTCCAGTTTGTTGGAGCTGTAGAAAGTTCAGCATGTAAAGCTCCATTCATTTCTTAAATGACGTATGCGATGGAACAAGGAGTGGTTTTGCTGACAACAGATAGAAAGATAGAAATTTAGGTGAAAAAACTATATTCAAGTTTACTTCATGAAATTTTGCTGACAATATGATTTTAATAGCTTATCCGAATAGATTATTGCTTCCACTATCTCTTTTTAACAATCGAAAATAAAGAAGCGTTTTCTTTTGGAAACTTGTCATGTGCTCTTCTATACAGTCTCACTAATTACGAGTGTCCGACCTTAGTAATATAGAGACTTTGAAGCTTGATAAAAGCTACTTATCCGCTCAACGCTGAAATACTTTGGAATGTATCCTATCATTTACTGATAATAAAAGAGATCTGTGGGAATAACCAAAAACAGAAACATTTTGTAGTTCAGTGCTGATTAACGAGCATGAAACACTTCATCCCAAAAACTTTATCATTACGCTTAGACAAAGTCACCACCTATTGACAGTCTTACAGAAATTCGTATTGATCGAGTTCGTCTTTCAAGCAATTTTACAATGATATAATGTTTGAGTGGTTAGAACGTTCTAGGACAAATACAACCTTGCTTACCTTTCCGTGAACACTGATTTAGTCATATTCAGTGGCTGGTGATTAGAAGTGTTTTCCATTGTTATGTTTATTTGAACTAGAATTTCGTGTTAATTCTATTGCTAATCTACAGCAACATATCTCTCAATGTCCATTTTTGCGGGTTACCATTCATTTCTTTAGTTGAATCCATTGTATCAATTCATTGAATTGTGTGCAAGCCGTTGATTATTATTATTTAACCTAACACAATGTTTGAAGCACTTCATGCCTGATAAGTTATTATTCTACCTATAATGCTTTCATCCTATCCGCTTCAATCTGGATATTATTTTCCTTGTGATGGGTGCTTCTTCGTGATCATTTCCGATTTCAATGATGTAACTGAAATTTTCCTATTTCTAATTCATTCTCATTATTAAATGATGTCAGTTATATTTTATCTTGTAAATACCGGTTGGAATCTTTATTATGTAATTTTTTTTCAAAATGGAATAAGTTGCTCGTTTACAACTGGGTTCATCTTTTAATTTCGATTGCAGATGCTGAGAATACAAGCCTCCTCCGGTTAATCTTTATTTTATTGCAAAGTTTAATTTGTTCTTCAAGGTCCGTGTGGTAAATTCCTTCCAAAATTATTTGTGAAGCCTAATAAAACGATCCGATGTTATAAAAGCAGTAAAATTTCAAGACTATTTATTCTTGTGCAATATTCTCCTACGTTGTTTGTTTTTGTGCAGTGCCCCTGATCTTGATTTACCTTTCTCTGTTGCAGACCTTAGAAGCACAATATTGGTATCGTAACATTATGCAAATATCCTCATGCAAATTCTGCACACGTCCAGATGGAACAAATCTAACCAAAACCATTAATTTTGTTATTTATATCATCAATATTTCTCTAAACAACAAAGTATTCTAATAAAATATTATTATGAAATTCTATGTTTAATGTATTATTTCTAATCAAGACCTCTGACGTAACACTTGCTAGTCTTCAAATAACCGGCTTGCTTCTTCTTGAAGAATAAAGTCAGTAGTGAAGGGAACAAACTTTAAAATTGGTTAAAAATAAAAAAAAAACCACACAACAGTTGCATTAAGGATTGTTCAATCACAAAGACTTTTTACGGGTCCTAGCCTTTTTCAAGTGGTATTGTATTATAAGAATATTTATTGCCAATATGTCATGCTTATCAATCCGATATTCCATCCCTTGTTTCTATAGTCTCTGACATTTTGGGGAAATAATTATTGTTTTGCGTTTTCCAATTGGTTACAGTTGTACACATAGTGGTGGATGAAAATAAATTGACTGTTTAACATCAATAATACATGATTGGAACAACTTCAGACTGAGAGTTGAAAACAGATCTAAAACCACAGGGGAGCATATCGATCGAACTGGTTTTTAAGCATTTTTCCTCAGCAAAATAAGGGTATCTTTTAACAGTAACGATCAAAGTTTGCATGTGTGATGAATTTTAGAGACATCCGTTTCTAAGCACCACAGCTAAAATAAATTAATGTTTATTTTTTTTTTTTATCCCTAGTAACGATGCCTTGCAATTGCAGTTTGCACTGTGTTGGTTTATAATCTATACTAAGTAAACTTTATCTTATATTATTATTTCCACTTAAAAATTTTTATTGAGTAACCAAAATATGGAGCTAATACTTTTGATGCACATTCAATGGACCATTTGTTATATTACGCCAAAGGCATATAGAATTTGGAATGCGATATAACAAAAATAGTCTTTTTTGGTTTTTGCGAGAATGATAATCACCCGATCCCAGCTGCTCCATATAAATCATATAAGTTGAAAAAATGCCATACAGATGTTTTATTTAGATCCAAGAATTGTGCAAATCTATATATTTCTCGATTACTGACATTGCGTACAGAAAATATGAAAAGTAACGGGGTTCGATTGGAAACTACAAAAACAAATAGATTACAAAAAAGAGAGAAAGACTCGCTAATTAGGATCATTAATATTAACCCCCTACCGAAATGATTATTAAAATAAAATTCTTAAATGCTTTATGTATATAAGTTGTTGTAAACTATTCGATTTTTGTCAATGTATGTTCCCTTTAAGTAAATAAGTGCGTAAAAACCACGCTTTCTGAAAGTATAGCATATAACACACAACTCTTGTCCAGTTTTAGATATTTCCTCTTGTTCCCAAAATCGATCAAAAACATTCATATAGTCAACATGGTAACTAATTTTGATTTTACATTAAGAAACCAGTAGCATCCTTGTATTAATGGAATATAATTTGAAGAATGCTATCGCTTACATGATTACGATAATATTAAAATTGAATCGTAAACATGATCCTCAAAATACTAAAAAAAAAGTCACATGGAATAGTGATTCGGGAGCATAATGTTTTTGTCGGTCGATTGCTTGGCCGATTGAGTTTGAAGGGCACTTTCAGGTTATTATTGACTACATCATGCCTATGAAATAGGAACTAGGTGCCTTTCCGGGACTGACCTAGGCGAGTATTCAACCCAAGACCTTTCTACCTTCATTCCTTTTAATTCTGGCTATCCATACTGTTTTCAATATACTATTCTTTTCGGGTCAGATACACAACAGCGTACGTTTTTCAAACACGTCCGTTTCAATGTATTTAAACCTTTTTTGTAGGTTATCTTGACAGCGAACTTTAGCTGGACTAATGAAATAATCTAAAAATAAATACATGGTTTTACACTAAATGTTAAAAAAGACCAAACAGTTTTCTTTATTCTCCCATAATTACATTCTCTCTCTCTCTCTCTCTCTCTCTCTCTCTCTCTCTCTCTCTCTCTCTCTCTCTCTCTCTCTCTCTCGTACATACGCGCTTAGCTATACTTTTTTTATATCTGCGAAACCATTAATAAACAGAAAACCTCTCAAAACCGATAATTAAATTTAGTCCGAAGGGTTTTCGGTTTTGAGGGGTTTCACTCTATATGAAACGGCCAGACAGAAAGATAATATCATCCGAGATATATTACAAGATAAGATTATATCGTTGATTTAAGTTTCAGAAAATATCAAACTTTCAGGTGTCGTTTATGAAACAATACAATGACATTCTACTTTTTGCCAATCACTTCAGTAGTTTTGCAGAATGGGTCTCATAACCAACAATTTGCTTGAAATCAATAATGCATGGTTCAATAATAGCTATTGATTTAGCGCGGAAACGTAAATTCATTTTTTAGAGTTTATGTTGATAAAGTTGGAGCAACCATCTGTCAGAGAGAAATATTTGTAGATATTATATCTCCCCATCTCTTCATGTATCATGATACCTTATCGACATGGAGTGCAAGGCTTTCGGCTATTTTTTCATTAAATTCAGCTAATCATAATATATCAGTAATACCCTCTAATTTTATATTTCTTTTAAAAATCATAAATAGAAACTTCGAGTGACTATGTAAAACATTAGCGCATATTGTTCTTCAAGATTGTATAGAATTAACAATAGAAACGAAATGTTAAGACCATAATATTTATAAAACGGTCAGTAATTTAAATTTTTACAAAAGTTCAAAATCTATCAACTTTTGATATTTAAAGAAATCCTCAAAGAACGTAACTCTGTTATACAACAGAAAAAATAAGAAATAGGCCATATTCAGGATAAATTGTATCTTCTTTTCTCTTTACGAAATGTCGTAGTATTGATTTCTTATAACGGATGAATTTAGGGTCAAAAACATTGCATATGTATCATAATTTGGGGATTAACTTCAATAAAAAGCATTGAACAAGGGCATTATCAGCTGAGATTCAGTCCTACAAGAATGACATGAAGAACCTTTTAAGACAATCGACGGGCCATAGTCATCAGGAACATCTCCAATACTGAATGCTGATAATACCACACTGCTCACTGCCAAAGAAAAGATGGGCAAAATACTTCAACAACATCCTCAATCTACAATCATCTATCAATGAGGAGGCAATGGATCGACTGCCCCAAGTGAAAATTTGTTGATCCTCCAGCGCGGACTGAAACTGAGAAAGAAATTGACCTGCTGTCCAATGGCAAAGCACCTGGAGCGAATGTGGTCTCAAGAAACAATATCCAAGGAGTACAAGGAAGCATTCATTGCAACAACCATCGGGGCATCTTCTTTGCTGTCAATAGCCGGCAAAATCCTTGCCAAAATTCTGCTGAATCGCCTTGTTCTCCTTCTGCTGAACCGCCATGGGCTCCTTGCGTGAGTGTCAGTATGGCTTCAAGGAAAGGACGAGGGTCGTGGTGTTTACAGCTCGTCAACTCTAAGGAGAAATGCCAGGAACAGAACACCAACCAGTACACGACCTGACAAGAACCTTCGACACAGTCAGTCGTGGGGCATTTAGAAGATCAGATCAAACTTTGGTTGTTGCCCAGAGAAATTCATCGTATTGGTTCGGCAATTCCATGATGGACTGATCGCTCGTGTCGCAGACGACGGTGAGTTATCTGAACTATTCCCGAAGGCTAAATCTGAATCTGACAGAGTATGGACCATTTCCCTTCCTTTTAGTCTCACAATTAGTACCAAGAAGACAAGAGGTGACGCACCAACCTTTAGAGCCTACCATCATAGTTAATGGTCACATATCTCGGCAGGACACTGTCACGTGCAGTCGAGATCGATGATGAAACCAACGCCAGAATTTCTAAAGCAAGTGAGGCATGGCCTTTTTCAGACTACGTGCAAATGTGTGGGAGCGCAAAGACATCAGTTTACAACAAAACTTAAGGTACACAAAGCCATTATGTTGCCAACGCAGCTGTATGCTTGCAAAACCTGGATAGTGTACATTAACCATGCCAAAAAGCTGAACCTTTTGCCTGAGGAAACTGATGAGAATAAGATGGCAGGACATGGTCCCAGACACTGAGATGAGATGGGCAGGCCACGTGATCAGGATGTCAGAAGAGCGATTACCAAAATTAGATCTTCTACGGTGAGCTGAAGGGGGGAAAGCGATCTCAGACGAAGAAATGCTTCAAAGATTTCCTTCAGTCATCCTTGAAACATTTCAACATTAACCCTGAGTTCGCGAAGAGCTCTCACAGAATGTCTCCACCTGGCGCAGTCTCAGCAGGAGGTACATGCTTTGAACCAAGAAGAATTGCAGAGGCAATGCAGAGGTTCGAGGAACTTAAATCTCAAAACTGCAGCACAATCAAGCAACACCAAGCGGCACCTCCTGTCCATTGGAAAGTGGGTCGGTGGTTCTTCTAGGGGTTTTCCTGTGTTCTTCTTCCGCCAAATATACTGGCCGCCATGTCATGTACTGAAAAATGGCGTTAAACCCAGTAAACCAAAACAACCAACAATTTAAATAAAATCGTAATTCCGATGATGCTGTATAATTTGCACTGGTTAACATTTGCCAAACGGTATTCATCGATCAGATATTCTAAGAACTTGAGACTTTTTTTTAGAGACTTTTCACGAATCAAATTTATCTGTATTCTTTATTTAACTAAACAATAATTAATCCCTCTTAGACACTTTGAGACTTCATCTTAATCTTAAATTATATGTTTTCCATTAATGACATTATTTTTTTTCATTTCATTTAGATCAATTTCTGCAGCGGAATGAATTCTAGAAATTATTAAAAACGTTTGGGCCTCACTTGATTGGTTTTCTTTACACAAGCTAAAACTGACAGTTCCCGACTGCAATCAAGATATATTTTGTTCATATTATGATAGATAAAAATACTTCTGGCAAAGCCACTGCTACTCAACAATATCAAAGATAAATGTTCACATAAGGAAACGAACTGTAACCATTACGTTATAAAAGGGACATATAATTACTCTATTTGCAGGTGATATGTTTCGTAAAACTGATATTTTATGAGAATGAGGAAACATTTTGCAATTAAAGTATGTCCTCTTCGAGTCTTAACTTCTTTTATATATCACAACTTCCTGTAAATATGATGGCTGCCTTGATTGTTCAACTATTAATTTTTATTTCTCCTCAACGAAGTAGAGTACAGCCATTAAATTCCCTCCCAGCGACGGCATCTACATATATACAAATATATACCAGTGCATTTCAGCCCTACTTTCATCCTAGGTCCTAGGCAACAGTTTGAAGTGCGTTTCATGACACCTACCCCATGAGAGGAGAAAAGACGACTGACTTTTTTCATACATAGCTCAATTTCTGGTAATGATATTGCGTGGCCACAGTGTTTCCCTTTCCTTTTTTTTTTTTTTTTTTGCATGCTGTATACTAGCATGTATATTGTTGGTTGCGACTAGAATCATGAACAAGAGGATACATCTTGATATAATTGCCATGGCATTAGTTGTTAAAGATAACGAAGATTTCCATTTGTCAGGTTGATTTGCGTTTATTTCTGTATAAACCTTGAGGAGAACTACTTTTCCAAAAATACTCACTTCTATAAATAAAGTCAAGTGTTAAACGTCAACTAGAATCATGAACCGTGGTAAGAGCATACATCTTGATAAGTACTACACTCTTATTACAAAAGTTGGTTACTGTGACAAATATTTCACCGACTTTGATTAATTGCTTCACGTTTATTTTTCAGACACAGTTCATGCTTGAAAGCATAAAACGTTTCGATCGTTATGCATCTCTTTCAACAAAAGAAAGTCACTATAACCTATATTTAACATATTTGGGTTTTCGTAAGATTTAGGTGATATTTGCTCGTGGCAATAGAGGTTTATTGGCTGTTATCATGTTGAAGGAATGGATGTTGTTAAATGCGACAATCTTCCTCAAAAGAGTTGTCTATGTGACCTGTGTTTCGCGCTTCAGTGACTTTGTTGAAATTTTATGTTTTCAATTTGCTTCTTGGGTACTGTACATGATTGAGGCATACAACTGGATGGACGAATGCATCGTTGTTGGTGACATGCTCTTACAACAAAAATATAAATGTAAAACAACATAGACACTGATCTGCAGTCGCATAATGCGCCGGCAGATCAGGGTCTATGTTGTTTGTTCTACTGATTAGTCCTAACAAACTGCATTGACCCAGATCTGCCAGCGCATTATGCGACGGCAGATCTGGGTCCATGCAGTTTGCAGTTGGTATTGAATTATACGCTAGATGTTTTGCATGCTATATAATACTCTCCAACCCAACATGTCTTGCTGATCAGTGCAGTTGAAAAAAGGAATCAATAACGTAATTTGATAATACAATGTCCTATATTAATGACTGTATATTGTACTTTGAATGGTTATTCTAATCATATTTACTGTTCATTGTGTATGTAAATGAATAGCAGTATGCATACACCTTAGAACAGTGTACTTTTCATATGAGAGTCTGTTTTAGAGGTTCATCATGGTGATTATCCATACCTGAAACATACCTATAATAGTGGTTATTTTGGCAGTCCCATCATAATTACTCAGAGCCTCTTATTCCCCAAAATGATACTTTCTGAAGCAGCTTTTACGGCAAAATCTGAGTTGGAAGCGAGACAGAGCAGTCGATTTTCCAGCGTTGGCGTCGTCAATAGTTTTTGATGGTTTTGGATAAAGGTTTTTCGTGTTTGTTCCTCGTCGGACCATGGCTACTGATTGTATCCCATAGACACACCTCGCCTCTAATTGGTGTGTTGTTGATAGCCGCCCATCTGATGCTTTGCTAACATGACCGCCCATCCCCACTCCACCCACCCACAAAAGCTCCCAGGGTCTAGTCTCTGCACACCTACATCTATTACATCTACTTAACCTAACAAACTAATAGAGGGATGCATTTCCATTTCATTGATATAACAGTTAATAATCAAAATATTTTCCTAAAATTAAGAAACTCCCTTAATTGTTTATTGAGGTACTTATCATAGTTACAGCCTAGCGGAAAATTGTCTCGGACCCAAATACACAAAATACGATCTCATTTTCCTTCCCCGGGTGTTGACTCGTTCAGACATCGAATAAATGTTATTGACTTCATGTCCCTAAGTTATTGCGAACATATAATTACGAACTATGTCTAAATTCAGGTTTGCACGAGGATTTTTCATCACCTTATTGAACCCTTTGTTGTTCTTTTTGTAATAATTTATGCGACGTTTTAGGGCATATAAGTTTTACAGTTGTGGCCCATCCGTCCCTCTTTGATTAATTTTTGTTTTTGAGTCAGTTCTCAGGCACTTTAGTGAGCTCTGAACGCTTCTTTTGTGTTAGTTACTTTTCTTAAACTGGTCCTTTTGCACATTTATTTCGTTAAAATAGACAAAACATCGCGAAACATTAAACATTCTATTCCAGCAATGGACGTATGACCTAGCATACCCATATTATTTTACTTAATTCTTTCATAATGTATTGGATTTTATTCACTTCCCTCTGATTTGCACTAGAACGAAAGGCCGTCAACTGTATTAGCCAGTCTGCGAAAACTTTTGCACATGATTTTATGTAATTTCATGTCATATACACATATTCCAAATCACCTGTATCTTGTTTTTTTTTTCGTTTTTTTTTTTGGGGGGGCGGGAAAGAACTTTTCCACAGGTCTCGTTGTTATATCTGCGTCTGTCCACCTGTGTGACCCAGGAATTTCTATTACATCCTCTGCATACCTAACTCGGAACGAGCTCGGTTCTATCCGCCTGTCACGGAATTGTGTATGATTTATATCAATATGTGTATGTGATCGAAAATGTATTCGGGTTTCGTTGCCGCGTACAGAGTTACCCGAGGGTGGTTTATTTATTCAGCTCTAGTTATTTTGAAATACTGAGCGCGATTCACCCCATGCTGCATGTGCAATTTGCCTGCAGTGAAAACCCAAGTACATAGCTGCGCATATCTGTCACAGAACTCTGTGTGGCTTCTTGTGACGTGTACGCTGTGTCTGGTGACGTTGGATCGGAAGAGTGTACTGGTGTTCTCGATGTGAATGACGAAGGCTTCGCGACCATCGGGTCTGTGTTGAATGAGAAGGCTCTCGAGGGATCCTTCAACAGACTGGGAGGGGTTGACCATGCATGGTGGCTCCTTCACCATTGACTAGAGCGGGTGGAACCGGAGATACATCTTGGTCGTCAAATTGGCGCCAAGATAGTTATATATATTACGTGTTCCATGTTATTGTTATTTTCACTATTGGAAAATTGCATGCATTCACATTTCAATATCGCTCTATGTGTGATAGATTCATAATTTCATGCATATTCCAATATCGCTTGACGAAGTGGTAAATTGATGAGTTGATAGATTGATGAATAAATTAGTGTTATATTGATAAGTGCATAAATCACATGCTTTGGTCACCCTTGGTGCTTAATAAGACCTTGTTTATGTTGGGGTGTAGATCATATACTCTTATTTGTTGATTGGTGATAGGACGTTATTCACGTTTGTTTAAAATTCCATTCGTTAAATTCATCTTTGATTTTTCTCGTTGAGTTACTTGTTGTTGATAGTTCCATGTTACGAACTTTATAATTTTCCCTATCTTTTTGTTATAATGGTGTCAGATTTGTTCATCTTTAAATTGCGTTTATAAATAAACATCTCATTAACGCAATTACTTTCGGTGTCTTCACTAATCCAGTCCCAACCCGGCTTCATCCTGTGACACCGCCAATCATGGGGAAAACACATCGGAATACTATAGTAGTTGTCACTGCATGTACAATGTAACTTTTACCTACCTAGTGACGTCATGTACACATCACACCCCATCACGTATAGAGTACATTCCGACGTCTCGACTTAAATGATTGATTCTTGGCCTAACCATTCCCAAGTTTATTGTTTCAAGCATGAACACATTAGAGAACTTTCTTTTCTCGAAGGTATTATAATGCTTTTGACATGGTACTATTCTCTACCATTTTCAACGAGTTCACCCTCTGTACGCTGTACCTATAATACTTGATATGAAGAATTAAGAAGCTCTTTCTTTTATATTAATGAACCCCTATCAGTACTCAGTCTCTACCATGGTCATGTGAAAACCTTGGTTAAAATTGATTTTTTAATATATTGGTAACTGAGTGATGTCTTTACAGATTCCTCATGGATTTTATTACGATCTACTTTATCGAGATACCAGCTGACAACTTCTATTCAGTCTAGATTAATTTGATATTCTTCTTCTAAAAATGATCATTTGCAAGATCAGAGGAAAATATTATAATGTGTACGCATGCTAGTCACATTGAAACATAAGTATAAACGTTGAGGATTTCGAAGCCACTTTTATTTTACTATTGGGTCTTAACATACTTAGTAAACCTACCCGAGTTTACTAATATATTCTGTAAGAATAGCTCATGTCTGAAAAGATATTCCGGACACAATAATAGAAACAAATTAACGGAAAACCAGTGAGAAAGGTTTGGATTTTGTTAACAGAAAGTACCATCGGAGGTAAAAAATAATGACCTAACTGGAATATGAATTAAAGCTATTTTGACCGTTCTCAAACTTATTTGTTTCATACTTTTCGTTGGAGAATGGTCGACCTAGTTCCACTGTCTAACAAGCAAAGGCAAGCATGGTTTTGAATGAATTTTCGTTGCATTTTTAATCTTTATGACAGTTCTCGAAATACATGTATCTGACAACTATTCAACGCAGGAGAAAACGATGGTTGGTTGGCTGGATAACGCTTCATGTCGAGAAAATAGAAACTAAGTGTGTTTTCCCAAGGACACACCGAGGCAGCTGACTCGGGGCATGTATCGAACCCGTGACAGGAGAAAATGAATGTTTTTTAATATGCAGTCAGACATATCTATATATAAAACTCTTCGTTGCATAAAACTAAGGTTGTAAACTGAATTTTGAAAAGGAAGTTCTGTATCATATGCCCTGAACACAAATTATAATGGCTAGCTAATATTTTAAAATCTAAAGCAAATACTACCCTAATTTGTGTCGCTAAACAAAAAATTTCCATTTAAAATTCTGCAATTGTTAGTTACATTTTTTTAGAAAGATATTCGTATTTTTGTATATACCATTAGTCGCTAGTGTTGAAACAACAAGAAAGGGTAATAGCTAAAAACAATATATCCATGCTTGACAACGATATATGTGGTGTAGGTAGCTACGTGTGCTTTACAATGTCGAGCATACTTGTGAGACTTGCGATCCGTGAAAGAGAAAATATTAGGTGATAAATCTTTCCTCTTTATTGTGTGCTTGTTACCGAGAAAAGGTCAGTAAAGTGTTAATCGACTTTCGAGTATCGGACCAGTCAAATTATTTGTTTCATTTACCTCTAGTTGACTAACATGTTCTTTGAGAAATTCGTTTATCAGATAAAGTTTTAACAGGTTTTGGATCAGATGTACCCTGGTATGTAAACAGTAGACTGGAAATATATCCTCTGTGTCATTCGTCCATATGAAGCTGACATCTGTCAAATTCGGTAAGTAAGCGTCGTATAAATCTTCATATATATGTGCATGTATCTATGTATCTATCCAGTTTGAGCAACACTTGCATTAGTAGACGCTGCGAGAAAAAGCAAGATTTTTCTTTATTTACGAATACTTCTGATTTCGATCCGTTTTTCGGTAATGGTTTGTGTATATGCTATGCTTGTCAGGCAGGCAGGAATTAAATATGGCATTTAGTTAGTTATTAATTCATTTCTAATTTCCTTTTATGTTTCAAATTATTAACTTATAATTCGCATTCAGTATTACCGTGGTTATTGTTATGTCTCAACTGAAAATATAGATTCTGCTTTAACCAAAAAAACAGTAGAAAACATTTTTCTCAAAGATCTCACACTAACGCACTTTGTATTTTATTGCTCAGTCTGTATTTACCTGATATCTATTCACCGATGAATATTTATGTCTCTGTAAACACAGACAGATTTACAGCCTATGAAAATGTAATGAACACCAGGTGCATGCTCTAAATCGTCAATTTATAGTATTCGTGTATCGAGGGGTAAAGCAACACTTTCCAATTTACTCATTGTGAAAATAAAGTAGAATTGTATAGACCTACATTTGTAAATTTTCCGAAACCTCTAGATAAACTGTATGCATGTAAGCAGCAGAGGTTAGCAAATTTAACTGGTATTGAAGTAGAAAAAAAAGGGAGTTGGGACGGCAGACTGTGAAATTATCGTCACTCAAAGAAAACAAAAAGTTTGTGCTTGCATACAATTTTGCTACAATAATTATATAACTCCAGAGTCCAAGCAGAGTTTCATTTAAAATACAGAGAACAACGACCCGTCATATTTTAATCAAAGAAAAAGACAAAAAACAAGTTTACAAAACAAATTGATTGGGAAACACTACCTGGTTACCAGTCATAGATTTATGTTTATTTGATCAAATTATTGAAAGGAAAAGAAAACACGCATTGATATCAAACCTTAGTAGGTTATGCTTCTAAAGGTGAGATTATTTCCTCTCAGTCAGGGACCCTAAATTATTCGTTTAATAAAGAGGCGAATAAGCCGAAGATGTTCCGATTTCAGCAATACCATTTGCCAAACTAGTTTCCAAATCTCTCGATCACTAACGTGTTTAGAGTGCTCACATGTGGGTTGATACCCGACTGTGTTTGAGGTCTTAAGTAAATATTTTGACATTTTATCAATATAATTTACATCCATACAGTATTACACAATATACAGGAGCTTATAGCGATAAATGAGATATGCAAGAAAGACAGATTAGAAGTTTATTGACATGTGCTCGACAGCCCAACCAATCTTTCGTATTCAATGTGTGAATGTGCTCGACAGACAATCTCTCGTATTCAATGTGTAAATGTGCTCGACAGCCCAACCAATCTCTCATATTCACCGTGTAAATGTGATAGTATGTATGCGTGACATTTTGGTTTGGTACTTTCATGCTTATCTTAGCATCAGACGCTCACAATTTCGACTTCTTTGCTGCATGTTTCTCAGAAAATTTTAAACTTATGAAAAAATTGCAGATTTTTTTGCAATTTTTAGGTGAAGAGGTTGAAAAAGAACTCGAATCATATACCATTGTAGCTTTTAATATCATTGAACATACATGGTACAATTGGAATGAGTAATGGCCAAGCATAAGATTATTTTTTTCGGTTTATACTATTATTGGTTTCTTCAGGCTCGAACTATTTGATTGATTATTTTCGGGTCGACTTCCAACATCTACAAAGCCATATATATATAAGCAAACATTTTTAACATATATCTGTTTTTGTGGCTAAATCTTGTTCTTTATTTAGTATGTTATCACGTCTTTAACAGATACTGATATTGGCTTAACTATTTGCCACAATATTACATTCATCTATTAACTATTTATATTACTCGCAGCCCAATAAGGTTTGTACAAACATGGTCTGTACCACTTTAGTCAATATTGGCACGTCTAATGCCACCGATAATACACACACACATAGGAGTAGATTATTTTTAAATCTCAGCTTTTTTGAGTATTTGCAGTTCAGATCTGCGTTCCACATTCGTGCCATATAGCGTAAAACAAAGCCGGTAATGACTGCTTGTTCCTCATATTTCAGGCTCTAATTTCGTTAAGGATTCCTATGACTTTTAGACTACCAAAGGATGGATAGAGCTAAATTTTATTAGGTGGTTTACGTGCTTTATGTAAAGAAAATTACTGTGTGCTTATATTCAAAAACCGATCATGCGAGGAAATCCACAGGTATGGACATTGAAAATAATAGTTCCGATTCGGAAAGATATTATAAAGGTTTGTGTGATCATAACTGCTTTCTATCTACTTTAAAGTGAAGACGGACTATATCTAAGGATGTGAGCTCAGTAGACACGGCTTTTATGGTGAAATGAAATAATTACCACATGATCGTTGACTTTGTGTGGATATTTTGTTTTTACAAGTTTAGTGAATATTTCGTATTATCCAGCATTGAAGACTTATCTCGATGGTATTTTTCAACGGACTATGGTATTTTGTTTTTCCTCAACAGTGTTCCTTATACTTCTGTTATATGGATTAAACCCCTCTACATAACACGATATATCTTTGTTCCAACTGAAAATCTTTCCTGAACCTTACTATATATAATAAGACAAAATTTAACTTCATTGATACACATACATACTTCGTGTGATTGTTTAACTTTGTGGTTTTATTGTAAACCCATATTTGTTGGCCATCGATATATTACTTTTCTTGAAACATAAACAATATTTCAAAATGCAATAAACAACACTGATGCGAATTGCAAATGCGTCGGTAGTCGTAAACTGCTTTCATTATTTTTCTAGCAATGGTATTTATGGATAGCATAGCGATTGCGCGTTCGCTTTGCACCTCTGCCGTCCCGGCATGTGAAAAGGTAGGTGGTCACCCATCCAAGGATAGTGGTTACCTCAGGAGTCTCCCTTTTCCTCCACCATGAAAAACCATATTACGCCAACATTTGAGCCATCGAGAGCGCGCTTGTATCAGTTGTAGGTAAGAACTTAAGAACTTATGCATCGACGTAAAATGAAACTTTGAACTATATATAAGTGAAATCAACAAACAAATTATTTCCCGACAATTAATGTGAAAATTCAAAAGACACTTACAATTTGTGAGTTAAATTCCCAATTATCCTAAATGTCCTAATCACAAGTCCAAAATAATACAATCTTCAGAATGAATTCCAATAGCCTTGAATGTCCCTATGTACCACAAAGATGTATTGCAGAATGTATTTGAATGAGTTCACAACACTCCCCAAATCATGTGTTAATGATGCAAAAGTCAATGAGCACTTTTATATCTCCAATGATTATTGTAAATAAATAATTCCTCTAAAATTACATCTGATTTCAACAACACAAATAAAATAGATTCATTACAGACTGATCTTTTAGAACCGAAATTCTAGAATAGGAATGAATTTGGTTACCAAAATCTATTTATAATGACACATGCCTACGTGACCCATCTCACATCAGTCTAATTGCGAAATGGCAATGAAAATACTGGCCTACCTGACACATGTCACAACAGGACATGTGCGAAATACTATGTAAACAACTGGCAAAAATTAAGTATGTATATATAGACACACACACACACAGTAAGAGAGAGAGAGAGAGAGAGAGAGAGAGAGAGAGAGAGAGTTGCAGCGTTTGCAGATTTATTTATCGATTGTACATTTCAATTTATGTATTTGTAAATTATGGTCTCAGAGTTCTTTAGTGGACTGCTAAATATAGCGGCAGTAGTAAGAAAACATGAACGCAAATAAGCTGAAAGATATAGGTTGTAAGTTAACACTAATGGAAGAATAACGAAATTCGGTCATTTTCACTCTATACCCCTCAGATACATTCGGTCATTTCCACAGCAGAGCGCAGATACAGTACCAGGACCAACTCGATTGAGAGCGTTTGTTCATCCGGTTTGCCTTCAAGCTGATATCGCTCAGTATCGCAGATAAATTTATATCAAAGATCCTCGCCTCCCCAACCCCTACCCACCCACCCCCCCCCCCACCCCCGCAAAAAAAGACCGGTTTCTACTTTCTAAATACTTTCTAATTGTGCTCATCAAAGACAACTAACATGATAAATTAATTATAAGAGATTAATACTGAACAGAGCATGTTTCCCGCACGGACAGAGAAAAATCAAGTTTCTAATTTGTTTATTTAGTATTTGTTAGTGTATACCTAATACTTCATTGAAAGAAAAGCGATGACTAAATATGTTTTGAAAATAATTTATACAACAGTAACATACAGTCAACAGAAAACTATGGCAATCGAGGGTACTCTGTTGCTGTTTGATCTACGCTTATATTTGCATGTTAGCTTACAAGAAATAAAACATCGCACTCGTTCATTTTCTTCAAATGTGTTTAGAAAACTTTCGGAATGTAATAATAGAAATAAAATGAACGAGTAAAAAATACTGCCTACTTTAAATATAAAGTCTGCGAACAACACTTATAGAAAAACTGATTTATACTTCAGTAAACTCACAATCCAGGCCAAATTATGTTTTTTTTTTTTTTTGTGGTAACAAGATCGCTTATCTAATTATATCACTCTCATGTGTATATAATGAAAAAATCTTGATATATCCGAAACATTACCATTTTGTACAATATTTGAAACCTATGCAAATTCTAGGTTCCCGATACGACACTAACAATAAACTTAAAGACATAGCCCTGATAAACAATTCGTCGTTACTGGCTGAAGATCTTTTTAATTTCACTTAACTTGATGCCGAGTAGCGGAACAAAATTGAATCTATCGCTTCGAAGAAAGTAAGTTTTGCTAAGCTTATATAAACATTCGTTTAAGCATAGACGTAACCTACGACGAAACGTTGAATTAAAATCAGATCATTTTGTTTCTCAATAAAGTTGTTAAGAGTTAGATATTTGTCTCTATGGGCAACATGAGATGGAGATGTACTGCTGTGAAATGTATTTGAAAAAACAGATTTCATTAAACACGCTTTGTTTTCAGAACTTATTTAAAACTTAATCCTCATTAGCTTTCAAAGAACAAGCTTAATTAAATTTAATTATATAGAAAACTTAATTATGCGCATGAAACCGTGTTACCGATTTCTGTTTAGAAATGACTCCTCTCTCGTACCTGACAGTCTTAAATTAAATTTCCTCTGTTTCTAAATCTTATAAAGTAAATTGGAAACAGTTCCTAAAACACTACTCTTAAATCAATATAACATTAGTTGTTCATTCGGTATTTGATACTATGTAACTATTGCTACATTATAAGACAAACGATGACTAAAAATGTGTTAAAATATTTTTAAACAGTCATATACAGTCAACAGAGAAGAATGGGGTGTACATTTGTAAAAATAACAGACATTTTCTAAATGCGTGTTTAAGTTTAATATTGATACTGTGCAAAACATGTCCGTTTGTCTATCTCTCTTAGTATCTATCCGTTAGTATGTTTTTGGCATTTATGCACACACATTTTCCAGCTCATCAGATTCTCATAGTTTGTTGATAAATTATTACCTAAACTGCCAAATAAGTAGTTTTGTGGGTAAATAAATCATACTGTATCTGAATAAATTGATGACTTAGGGAACAAAGAACGTAAGAACGTAATAGTTTAATCTGGTTCTTAGAAATACAAAAGACAATAACCACAGTATGTTGCTTTATCGTTTTGTCTTGACCCAATACTAAATTTTATGTCCTTTTATATGTATATATTTTACTATTCTGACAATTGTATGTACGAGGAAACAGCTTAATATAAGAATTTTCTTCTTGTTGTTTTAGTACTAGTAGTAAATATCTTGAGTTTCATGGAAAAACACAGTGCCCAATGTCCAATGCCAAACATTTTATTAAGTTATTATTATCTCAAGACTGTACAACTTAATTACACCAGCTTAATCGAATCCATCAAAACGTTAATATTTAAATTATTATTGTCATTCCATCAATAAGTGTTAAATCCAATAGTAAGTACTATGTTTAATCTGTTAAAGGCTGGCTTAGAACCAATAAAACCTTCCTTGAGGGGTGATTGCTACAAATAGTTTATTGGATGCTTGATAAAGATTTCATTGACGTCATTCCTGTAAATATTTCATCGCAGCGACGTAAGCAAGAATCCAAGTAATATCATGGGACATAATTAGATATGTGGTAGAAGGAAGTGAGTTTGACTTCGAATGTGAGTGTAGAGAGATTAATTGTCCTTTTGGCTTAGCGCTGTCTTGTTAATCAAATTGCACATAACATAAATTCCAGTGGGATCCTAACCAATCTAATCACCCAACTTGTTTTACCCCTATCTTGTATAAAAGGTAGAAAAAAAGTTAGATTATATTCATATATGCATCCGTCTAATTGTTAAATTTATTTTGATAGGCCATGTATCTCTCTATTAGATATCTCCTTTTTAAAAAATTTCCCAAACGGTCCCTTGTTTTGCATACGTGAATTATATGTCTTTCTTTCCTAATAAAAAAAAAATAGGCTAAAACGTTCAGTATATTTTTTTGCTTGACTCTTCTGAATATAATCTCTACTACATAGATCAATTCAAATCTATTCAGATAAACAACCTTATCTAGAGAATCTTACTTTAATGCATTTCGTAGAATAAATGCACAAGAGTTTCGTCCTCTTCATTTCACAATTAATATAATCTATATTTTCTTCTCTTAATCTTAAATAAAAAGGCGTTTATCATAAAAACATTATAAATATCTTAATAATCCTTATATTTTGCCCAATATGAAACCAGTTTGATCAGTATTCATTAGTTTTGGTAAGAATATTTTTAATATTGTTTGCAGTAGTTGCTGATGCAAGTTTATATGTAGTATTTAAAGGTTATTTCCGCCTCCAGGTTTTTAATAGCTGCTTATCCTTGTTTTCTTTAGGAATGCAAGTAATAATTCTTTCTTTTCAAGTACACCATGACCAAACTGAGATCTTAAAAAAAATAAGCTTAAAGAACACCGCCGTAAATCCATCAGATCCAGGGCTTTGAATTCGTTTGTGTCTTTTTCAAATTTCACAATGACTCATAAGTAATTATTCCCACAGCATAATTTTGTCTTCATTGTTAAGTTTAAGTGTCCAGAAATTAATACAAATATTATCTAGATGAACATTATAAACTTCCTTTAATTTGTATAAATTCTCATACTAATATTTAGTTAATTGATAATATGATGGTAATCCTTTGTCAAGGAACTATCAGTTTTTAATAACTCCGGGTCAGTTTAGATACAAAAAATCTATTTTGAAGGTTACAAAAATAATTTGTTTCTATTTTTCTTTCGTCAACCCATATAGCTTTTGACCTTGTCATTACTTTTTCTAACATATTTCCCTAATCGCCTTTAATTTTCCTATTAATTTTCAATATCATCTACAGAGTTAAAAGTTAATCTTTATAACTTCAGCATCTCCCGTACAGTTTTAATAAAATTGTCACCACAACCTCAAGGCGTCATTGTCAATTGCCATTACTTTTCATCAAGGAAAAGGACTTCGATTTTGCATAAAAAGAAATTCTAATTATAGAAATTTTAATTAGTGGGCGAAGCATTCATCTTAGATCTTAGAGGTCAATTAGTGGGCGGAGCAGTAATAACAAATGTGAGTGGTCAATTCGTTGTTATTTTAGATATTAATTACATTCATGGGACCAAACCGCCAACTCCACTTTTCTTGTCGTGTTATCCCCTCTATAGAAATAAACTGGACCTTTTGAATTAAATTTCGTTGACTCAGCAATAGATGTGATTTTATTGCAAAGGAACACTACGCTATTGAATATGTTACGTTTGCTAGTTTACTTGTAGAAATACCAAATGATATAAATAAATATCTGGACTTTCGAAAAATAGCGCATAGAATGCAGAGAATGTAAGAAAATAAATACGGAGGTAAATAGTCCGTTTAAGTGGTAGCAGTTTCCCAAATATTCAGGCTTTATTTCGTTTGATCTCTTCGGTATTTTCAGCAATTGTATTGGATAATTTCCTCTCTCAGATATGCTTATTAACAAGCTTTATACTTGTCTAAAGTAATAAAGTATCAAATATTTATTATGATATACTTGTAATTAAATAAAGAATAGACATATTCCATGATTTATTGTAGATACATATCTGTTGTGAATACATTCAATTATATCGTCATGTAATAATAAAATCAGAATCATGGTGTAAGTTCTGTGCAGTAGAACAATAGTAACATCTTTACACCAATTAATTACCATCCATCAAATCTTCATCTCCGACACTTATGTTTTAAGCATTTTTTCTTCAAATAGTAAACGTTTTTATCTCATATTTCTAGCAACTACCAATTCACATTTAATTTAAAACGAACTTTATCAATGTAGACAAACATCGGCTCGAATTGTTTCTTGGCCTTTGATATGGTATACATGTTCAGCTACTTGGAAGGCAATTTTGGTTTATCTACAAATATCCAATAATTTTTTATGATTTGTCTAATCCTAAAATGAAACTGATCAGTCATTTTCGCTTTGTTGGGAGTATTTTTCAATATAGAAATAAAAATGAAAGGGTAAAATGATGCAAAATAAAAAGCATGGTAGTTCCAATAAGACAATAAAAGACATGCTTCTGGATTGTGATACTTTCTTCTGCTCCTACTCTTTACATGTTTCTCAATGTGTTGGAGATTAGCGGAAATATGGGCTTAAATCCGTCGGGCAGACATATAAATAGGTCCCGATTGGCCAACCAACTCAAGTGGTGGTGAACATCTAATCATAGAGAAATCCGTGATGTCAGGGGATCCCTGAACGGTTTCCAGTTGGCCAGAAGGAGAAACTGTACGGGAGTGCAAGTTGTAAGCTTCCTGGAGGACGCAGATCCGCCGGAGAGTTCTAGGTCATCAATAAGTATAGATATAAGCGAACCGACAACAAAGTCTAGGCTTGCAGCACCTCCAAAGTGCTTGGAATTCCGTCTATTATGTCTAGAGGAACACAAACTAATCCCCTGAGATGGAACTAGTTCCGATTTCCGATTTATCTAGGGTTGGAATGAGTCCCAACCAGGTCATTGTGTACCAGCAACGGGACAGGTCTTGTCTGAGGGACTCTAAGATGCCATTGTAGATCAACCAGTCGTCAAAAGACTGGAGGATAGGATCTCCAGAGATTTGAGGCTAGGCCAAATTGCTGAGCATGAAATTGCAAAATCTCGAGGTTCAGGCGAAACCGGAGGTACTTCCTGTGAGAAGGAAAAATTGGGATGTGAAGGTACGAATCGTGCAGGTCCATGGAGACTTCCCAGTCACTGGGCCTTATGTGTTATTGCCATCTTGAATGGTTCCTTCTGAAGACACCTGTTTAAGGCCGAAAGATGGATAATCAGCCAATGTTTTCCGCCTATTTTGGATACCAGGAAAGTATGGGATTATGAAGCAGGTCGATTAAACACCCTGTCTACTTCGCCTTCAAGAAAAAGATTATAAACTCTTCCCTTAAATGCACCAGATTTGAACGGTGGAAAAGCATGGTGGTCCCTGCCAGTAGAGGATTTTCTCGGAACTGAACCCGGTATCCGTCCTTTGTTATAGAGAGGACCCACGAATGATATGCATGACCGTGCATTCCGCGTGCGCAGCAAAAGAAACAACAACAACAAGAAAAAACTGTTTAATATACGCAATACAATATCTGTCGCTGTTGCGTTGCTTACCTTTATGGGACTGAAATTACCCTCACCCATAAAAGAAAATTCCTTCCTCTCATTAGATGGAAAGTTCTAGAAGTCAAGAACTAGAAAGAACAGAGACCCAGTCTGTCTCCAACGTGATATCCCCATTCGCAGTAGCCGTCATTTTTTCTTATGGGTGACATCTTTGTTCGGTTGAATTCAATCACGTTCTACGGAATATTTTCCTTTTCTCGTGTCAATTAAGTGTTATATGCATTTAAATACTGGTTTCCGTATGGATACAACTCTCATGTGCACTTTGAGGCATTTTTGCTCTGTTTTTGCAGCAGTGCCCTTGTGTGTTACCTTTCCCCTTCGGTTATAGATTAGGTCTTAACTGTTCTAATTTGTATCAATAATTAAATTAATTTTTTATGTTTCTGGGCCTCTAGGATAGGTATCGTCTTTCCCTTCATATCCGCTATTTTTTGTGACCTCTGTTTTTCGTATATTGAATATATCTGGTTCGATGGTATATTGACTAATATTACATGATGAAATTTAGACGCTCTTAGGTGGTCTCACACCATCATTATCACCAACTTCTGTGTTTCAGGGGTCTCACAGCAGTCATTATCATAAATAGTGAGTTTCGATGGTCACATACCACTCATTATTATCCATTATCATAATAGTGTATTTTGGTGGTCTCATATTGACAGATATTGTATTGCTGGCGTTAGACTGTATTAGACGTTGTTCTCACACCATTCTTTATCATTATCAATATTCTTGATTTATTGTTTCCTGTTTCAGACATTTTTCATTTTGCAGGAATAAAATATCACAGCGTGTGGGTAAATTAATGCATTGGTAAGTCCTTTGGAATACACACTCCATCTGCCTGTCTTGCACCAGTTGTGAACATACGGACGGTCGTCCGTTCTGTTATTTGAGGTCAGACGAGGGATGGGAATGTAGGCAAACCTATAAAGGGAGGAATAAATGTCATTCCTCCTCCTCATTTCATGAGCACACGGGATCCTTCTCTGAGTCCATCGGGACTCAGAAGATGAAGATAACTTCTCGATCCCATGAGAATATAAGATCCTTCTCTGGGTCATTAGGGACCCAGAAGAAAAATAGCTCTTCGCTGGAGAAGAGCACTCCTAGATTCCAGGAGAATATAGGATCGTCCTTTAAAGGTCGATCCGACTTAGTCAATTCCGGTGAGGGTTTGGTCCAGCGTCCCTCCCAAGGGAGGAAATACTAGGGCGAAGAATGAGTCGTGCCCTCCCCGTGAGGGAGGAGCACCACCCTCTCCAAGCCATTAGCCCGGTAATGGCGACTAGCAGATCGAGTCATCATAGAAAGGAAGAGCAACGATCTCGATCAATAAGTTAGGTGAAGGGTTCCTCCATCAAATCAAAGTCGCCGGACCTGTCATTGAGCAAGTAGCCGGTCAATGGCCGGTGATCATTAGAGCCCCTTTGGTACGGGGACAGGGACCAGACCGATACCCCCCGCTCGCCAGGCTATCGATCAACACCATTGGGACAGAGGGTCTACGTACATGTGCCAGACTGGGGAAGGGGATTGGATCGGCATCTACCCGTCCCTATGATCCCTCTTAACTGGATGTGAGGGAATCTATTTCAGAAAAGTGAATCGTCCTTCCCATTTATACAGCAATGGACGCCAGGGCTTTGGATCATAGTAGTGCTGATGTTGCGAGTCGCGGACCGACACCAGCTAGTTATGTGGAGACAAAGAGTAAGGGATGGGGTAGTCTTCTTCCCCCAGACACTCGAGGAAGGTTGGGAAGCGTTCTCCCGATCCTGCCAAGTCTGCTACTAGGAGTAGTCCCTTTGCTCTACATGAGGTGTTACGGGATGTAGAGATACCCCTACCTCCAGGTCTCCTCCCCATCAGAAAGACATGGGCTCGCAAAGACCTGCCTCCCATGGGTAAGAGCTGGACGAAGATGTCCTGTCGGTCTTAATAGATTCTAGTGAGTTTGCCGAAGAATAGACTGAGATGGCGCCTCCTGCTCCCTTCGGGTCCTCTTTGCCTTCTCCCACTCGTCGACTCAGGTGGCAGAGGATGGAGCGATCTGGTCGTTTCGCGGGATTTGTGTCGTAAGCCCTCGGGCTCAGCGGAGAAGAACATTTTCTTCAGGATGCAGAAACTCTCGGGAACTTCCTCACGCCCAGATCTCCTTTTACTTCACCATTGTGCTATGGTTAGGGAGCTCTCTCAAAGGTTTTGTAAAGGCCCGGAGTTTGCTAGGCAGCTTAAGCCTTCTCCATGTACATGTCTCTTCGGCTAGATTGCAGAGTATACTCCCCTGCCTGGCCCCTTAAGCATGGGGTATCGCAAGTGGGAATTTCAACAGGGAAATTGGCACACCTTCCAGATAAGACGCTAGAGGCGTTGTAACTTAACCCTATGTTGCTCGTCACCTCAGCCTCGCGTGACGATAAGTTTTCGGCAGCATCCTTCAGTGTTCTGAAGGAGGAATCTCTGTCTCCAGTCGCAATACAGCCCTTGCTAGAGGTGACTGCTAAAACCTTCTAAAGTCTCACTTAAGAACCTTCTTAGGGCTGCTCCCTTGGAGGCGGAACCCCTCTTCAGAGGTCTCATCTCTCCGTGGCATCTCAGGATCTGAAGGACCAACAGCACTGGTCCCTCACTGCTGCTCTTGGCCCGTCAAAACCGGCTAAAAAGCGGGGTTCATCCTGTTCGCCCCTGGGGGCCTTCAGTGACGTTCTTTAAGGTAATTCATCCCCAAGTCCAGGAAACAAGCCCATTTTGAACCTCCCTCTCCCCTGTCTGTAACTGGATGAGGTTGCCGGAATGGCCCAGGGAGGAAGTTTGCGGAACCCTCTCCCTTTTCTAAAGGAAGTGGGGCACTTCCAGGTCTCGCTCCTTCTCCTGCCGTGCATTCTTTTTTTCGAACTCCCGTGGATGCTCGGCTAGCCCTGATCGCTAGAATTACAGTTTTTAGTTCCAGATACAACTGGGATGTGCTTTTTACTTTGGTAGTATCTGCCCGAATATAACTTCTAAGGCGTGAATTGGTGGCATATGATGGCATATAGCAATTTGCTTGACAACGTGAAAGATTGAACCTAATCAGTGAACAACTACGGAGATACACGTGGGATCATCATCGTATGATGAGTAACAGTCATGAGTAACAGTCATTATTATTATTATTATTATTAATATTATTATATTATTATTATTATTATTATTATTATTATTACAATGATGTTTTTCGTAAAGAATTGTTCAGAACTGAACTCCGTTTGAATGCATTATGTCTCCTTTAGGTGAGCGCAGTTTTTAGCAACTTAGTTCATTTCTAATGAAATAGGCCCATAGTCAGTAAACACCGATTAAACCACCAGAATTTTAATTTTAAAATACTTTGCTTGCACAACAAGCAGAATCCATATTTTCGGAAATTAAAATGAATCTGATCTCAAGATAACATAACTGTTTTCAAAGAAACTATGCGGTAAAAGAAGCCAAATTGGTCATTTTAAAGAAATATGAACAATATTATCATAATTTACTTGGTGCACATTGACTGAATCAAGTTTGATTATATATATTTGCTCGCATGTGTTTTTGTACGCAATAATCTCTATAGCATTTGTTCCAGCTCCTTCCGTTCCCAGCCTGTAAATATTAACGGAAGCAAGTCTATATTTGTCGCTATGTGTCAGACTTTGGGCATGGTATAATTAAGTTAAGTATACATTAATATTTGTAGCTGAAATGATGCATTAAGAAAATTTGTTGATATTTTCATATTGTTTAGACAAAATCTTCGGCTGACAACAAAAACTAGATCATTGTGCAAAACTATACCCGCCAACCTTAAGTTCCGAGCTTATTTTTGCAGGCATAGCATTTTACTCTGAGCAATAATTTGCTCATTCGACGAACGTGACTAGACAAACCGAGAAGAAAAAAAAAACGAAAAGTTCGATCAAAACAGGCACAGTGTTGAAAATCGCAACTCTGGTTGGAAAATCTGTTTATCTAGACATGACAATAGCATGAAATGTGATAAAGGAGAAGTTGCTGTTACGCCGCGTCACAAACTTGACGATGCAATTCCTACTGACTTTTAGAACAAAGATATATACAATAACATCGGCGTATGCCCACAAAATGCAAACGAATTCCCTATTGAAACCCACACGTCACTCTACCTCCGACATCTCAATCATTTTAATGGGCCTATATGTCTTCCAATGATTTTCACACAAATTAACCTTCGACATTATTTAAGCATACATTCCTAAGATTTATAGATAAATTGATAACTAATATGATTGTATATCGTTTTGATTGACTGGCTGATCAAATGACAATACTTTTACAATTTTGGATTTTATCGAATTTGTTTCACGATATACTTGACTGTTGTGGCATGACGTTACGTTCCTCTCGTTGCTCGAACGCACATAATTCGTTCTTTGAGTACGACAGTAGAAAAGACCTCAAGAAAATGTATGGTTGTACACTTTACCTGTAATGGTTTGCTTAAAATGTATTACGGTTTAATTGGTACATTCTAAGCGAAACTATACATGCTCGATATAATATAACTAATAGACATTTTAGCTCTTTCACGTTTGTAGAAACGCTTCAAACATTGCTTCATACAACAACTCTGAAAAATCAAGACTAGAGCAACTTTAATGGCTCGCGATAAGAATTCCCCTTCCCCTGCTTTCCATGAACCTCCGGGTAGAGATAGCAAATAATTATCGTACGGACAAGTAAATATCGTTTGTTGATACCTCATCCAGCAGTTATAGAGTGGATAGGCTAACAGATGAACAGACCGATAGAAGGAGTGCATCATAATATATCTCCGAGGGCTTAAAAAAACGTAGGGACAGAATATTATTCAATATTTTTAAAATTTCGATGAAAGAAAGGAAGGCGCAATCTCGTGTTGGTGCTTATATTTAGTTGTCAAAATTGTGACGTACCATATAGGAACAGCAATTCTTGCAAATGTTCCAGTCTAGTTTCTTTACGGTCAAAAACTAATTATAAAGCATGTTAACTGAATTATACTGAATTTTATTGCCTGCCTGCATATGCTTCCCACATTTATCTAATGATCACAGTGTTGCTCATGGCACTAGATTCAAGAACAGGCATCACTCACAATTATATCTGAATTATACCAGGAAGCAGTATATTCACAAAATTCTAAAACTCTCTGCATCATGCTGATGGATAATCTCCAAGTTCCTATACGCAAACATCAACATCTCCCGCTCTGAGGCATGTGCAAGTGTATTTCACTTTAATGAAGCAACGAATCTTGAGTCATCTTAATTTTCCATGCTATTTCGTAGCACTCTATAGCGGTCATCATCCATTAGGGGACGGCCTAAAAATAAGGTTTAGAATGCCAGCTTGAATTAACTTTTCCGTCATTGCCTGGAAAATACACAAAGACTCATAACATACCTATAAAAGTTTACTCCTACTGCAATACGACTTGTGTTCGAAAGTCATATCTGACACAGGGGAATAAGTACACCTAAACATGAATACTGTTAGTGACGGTTCATTCTTTTTTACGTTGGTTCATGTCATTCAAAGATGACGGTTGTTCACAAACATGGTTGGTTTAATAGAACTTATCTCTCACGCTGGTGGAAAGTATCTCTGAATCTGTCTGAACTGTATTTACTAGCACTATTTAATCTTTAAGTAACATTAACTCACGTAAATATACACTCTTATTTAGATGTTTGGACACCTATAGAGGTTTCTTTATATTCCATGTGGAATTAAATACAAAAATGTTGTAAAAGTAAATGTATCTAATTTGTAAGAATGTTTCCCTTGGAACTGCATCTAGACTATTGTGCTTATCAAGTGAACATGTCGAATATAGCCTCATTTTTTGTATGCCAGCCGAGATTCCGCGCAGTGTTCTTTTGTAACCATATGAAGAGATGTATTACCTGAAGAACAAACTGTCCAGAGCGAGTAACCTCATCTTGATAAATGGAATTGTAACTTGAACAATTGTCCATTATTTTTAAGAGGCTATGTATGCAGTTTTTCCTCCAATTATCTCATCTGTTTACGTGAATGAATTCGATACCATGTTTTCATCATTTGATTAAAGTTTTATTCATGAGTTTAAATTTCACTTTATTTTTGTTCCATTGAGTTTCTGACTTTCTCCATAGTTCCAGTAAGGTTGATTATTGATTACACAGCAAATGCGGGGTAACCATTTTTTAAATGACAAGTTTAATCGATTTAAATCTTTATTAAATGGTTATCTACAAATACATTTTTGAAAGGGAAACTAACCCAAAAATACAGACGGCTCTTGTCTTTCACATAATGTTCGGAGATTGGAGATAGCGAGTTCTTTTTACTGATTAATCCGGCGCATACATGTTGACTTGTCAATCAGTAATGGCCCTACTGCTAGAATTGAATTGATAGGTGGTGCTGCTAGAATTGAATTTATAGGTGGTGTCTTGATATGAAATACTTTATATGAAGGGTTGCCACTAAGAACTTCTGGACCAGTTAAAATAACGAATAGATTAGTATAGATATCAATATTTGCAGCTTGTCGTTTGTATAGTGTCTGACATGTCAGGTGGACGATCTATTTTGGCAATTAGTTGACGATCCTCATGTACACATACAATGACCTTTTTATACATCTGGATATAATTAGTACTGGTGAGTCGATCTCTAAATATTACAATATATAATTTTTTTGAAAAAAATCCAGTAAGATGTTGTTTTTATAATGTATCTAACTTCTTTACAATTGCATTCATAACGTAGCGAACTAATATATCCAACGAGATCAACGCTCGACGTAAACTCTGCCACAGTTCAGTCTATACCGGTTTTATCCTGCTCAGACTAACCTGAAGGCTGAAGTACAACAGGCGGTAAATTCCAATTCGTACAATGCGGACGGCTTAATTAACCAATAAACACACATGGTCAAAATACTAAAAAAAATACAATTTGTTGAGGTGAAGATATTACCAATAGTCTTCCTTTAGGAGGATTATGTGCAGAACTGAATGTAATATGTTCTATTATTTTCATAGTATGTACCAAAGATGAGGGATAATACAATGATCATATTACGCTACACACATAAAATATGAGCGTGGCTTTGTGGGAATTATTTATGCTGCTTTAGAAGGTTTAGAACTACAGCTAAAGTGAAATGTCCAATTGTTAAAAACATTTTACTTTTGGTGAGGAAACCACGAAAAGTAAGATTCTTATTAAATAAGATTAAGGATTTTTTTACGTAGTGAACGTGTGAGCAACGGATGCAGTTTGAAGTTGCGACAATTCCAGTGCTGAGTGTAAGAATATTATACGTTTTTTATATTGTTATTAAATATATTGTATTTATTGTATGATTTGTATATTGCCTGATCGTTTTGTTGGAAAACCCTTTATTGGGGCAGCGTCGTCATCGTGTTGTTTCAAGTACTGTGGTTTGTCAAGCCTTGTTTGCGTACTGGCTTTTTTGCCGCAGTTTTTATCAGATAATGTTACATTAATGCCATTTCGTGTCATTGACCACATATGTACGATTTTTTACTACTTGACAAGATTAATATAAATATCAGATGAAACGAGCTTTCTTCATTTCCTATAAGATTGTCCACTAGTATTACTGTGTCGTATTGGGCTACTTATCTTGCAGCTTTCCCAAAATGTTATTCTTTACACCAAACATTGGCAACTTATTTAGAAGTATATAATAGTGATCCACTTTTAATTGTCTCCTTTAAATTCCAGTGTGATCTTTAACGCCACACTGACCCTTTTCTTTGCTGAAAAAGAATTAAATAACAGAATAAAATCTACACCGCGTATTGTCGAATGGACAATGAGTAACATTTAATACTAGCGAAACATTTAATACTAGCGGCATATTTTCATTTGCAGAATTCTGGCCGGTAAACAATAAAATTGTTGAGCTTGAGATTGAGATTTGTGTGTCAACTATATACATAGAACATTACGTCTGAAAGATCCCTTTTCAGTGGCTGAGAGAGAACACTCAGACTAGTCTTTTTTATTGGCTTAGAGAGGAAACTCAATTTAAAACCACCTCTCTATTTTATACAATTTCCAGACCTGGTATTTAATCTCTACCAATAGAAAGAAAAGCATGAAAGAACAAAGAAAAAAAAAATGGAACATTTTCTTTTAAATGCAAAAAAGGGTACATATCATAAAAGACGGTTCAAATAGAGTAATGATTAAATTAAACAAACACTGGAATTTACACCGATGGTAATGATTTTAAGCAATCTTCCGAAATTATGCTTTGGCATCAATATGTTTACCATTCACTTCATTTGGTGCATAGTTTGTTAATAGTTGGTTATCTTATCAAAGATAATCTTACCCTTCATCGTGTAAAAGAAAGGTTTGCTGTATACGACTTAATCATGTAAGAGAAGAGTTGGCTGCATAAGGTTTCGGTTTAAAAAGAACAAAAAGATGACAAAAAAGAGGTTAGGTAATTAAAGCTTACATACAGAATGCTGATTAGGGGATTTCTATTCCATAAGTTCTATATACTTATTTTAAATATAACGGGTTATTGCTGATCATTCCTTATTGAATTCGTATATTATTATTATTATTATTATTATTATTATTACTGCGAAAATATCCTCTATAATTAGTATTTAATTATTCAGGATCAAAAATATTTAGCGATTGCACCAAAGAAAAAGATCTGGAAAAAATTCGCAGTCATTTATATAACAGTAAGAGATCGTTTAAAATACCTTATTGTTTGTCGGATAGTTCAAATCGCAAAATATAAAGCAGGCATTTGTAAACGATATTTTTTTTTTATCTAGAACAAAAACACACTACCACGATTAGAGATTTCCTGACAAAGCCAAAGACTCCAGAGTTGACATAAATCATATTAATTTTAAATTTAATCTTCTCTTACTGTGCTGGATAAACATTGAAAGGCGCATGCATTTTTGACTTAACACATATTTTGTTTGTTAAAATATTAAAGAGGATTCTTATGATGTACACACACAATATGAATGAAAATCATCTTCAACTTGTTCTTCGTCCCAATCTTCGTACCAACTAACATTATCTTTGAGTACCAAATGTAGTCCTCTTTAGTTGATGTTTCTGTCTGTCTAATTCGAATTAGACTGCAAAATGATGCGTTAAATCCTGTGCATGAAGTTTTATTGAGACTTGACTAACTGGAATAGTAATCCATGGGTTGACGACTGACTTGTTTTGAAAGAGCTTCTGTGCTTTGGAAATTAATAAAATATCGTCCCGAGAGTCAACCAGGTATGCATGTTTTGAATGATGAATCTTAATGATTAATCTTAATGAGGACAGCGCGTTTTGCGGTGTTTGTCTTTTCAAATGACTCGTGCTGAGCCCATTTAAAAACTAAGCACTTGAAGCTCGAGAAACGTGTTTAGAAATCACAATAACCAGATTTGTTCTGAGGACAAGTGTTAATTTCAAGTGAAGAGATGGTTTTCATTGACGTCATGGTTTAGGAACAATATAATGTATGCAACTTAACTATTTAAACTCGAGATTTGCGACATACGAAAGAATTAAGAATGTTATGTTAGAATTGAATGTACAGTATAATGAAATTTAGTAGGCAAGTCAAGTCCCCAGTTAGAAGATAAACAACTCTGTCAGATACTTAATATTCACGCCTACTTGAAAAAGTCTCGACCATGTCCCAAATGTATGACAAATGCGGACACTAAATTAGATGTAGCAGTAACATCCCGAAAGAGTGAAAAAAGCGGGTATCTTTGTGTGAATTTCGTAGTAATTATAATGTGGTAGATCGCATTCACAGATTTTTTTTTTCACCATCGCCATAGCAATACGAATAAGGTAATGCTTTACTTGTTATACTTTTATATTAAACATTCAGATATTTCATTTTCATCGTAAATTAATCATCAGACAGTTACTCTTTGATTTTAACATAAATCTTAAATGGCTTGTTCCTGCATAAATAAATCTTATAAAATAAATCAACAGAATTGTATTTTTTTTAGATTGGTATCTAACATAAAGTTCATATTGTATGTATTTGTCATGAAGTTACCAATATGCAGTGTCTGTTTCAAGAGCAATTAGTTTTTTTCCAGGTCTAATTAAACGGAGATTTATTGTACCGTGACTTTTGATGTGCCATAGGGGCAAAACACACGCACACGCACAGAGTATTTAATAAACTCATTTAATAAATACCTTGAATATTTTCCCTTTGACACACTGACTCGGATATGTTTTGAGCCCCGAATCTAGACAGTGAAACTTCAGGACTAAATATTTCATTACTTAGCTAGGATCAATCATCGGGTATTTTAGCTACAATTCTGCATACTACCTCTATAATATCGACATTTTTGAAGTCTCCCTTATGACATTCATGCGAAGGCAATTATATTGCAGTCACATTAACTGTGAATACTATGAAAAAATTATAAATACTTAACCTAAATCTGAACACAAATTAAGTCTGAACTTACTCCGACAGAGAATGTGAGGAGTAAATGAACATTGGCTAAATTTATAAAAGCCTTATTTATATCGATGCCATTTCCTTCGTTACGGGCGAATATTGAGATATTTTCTATATATTTATTTTTTGTCTCGCAGACAGTGAGCTTGTCGATAAATCGGGTTAACTAACATCTATATTGTGATTAAATTTGTATCTTGTTGAGCCAACGTTTCATTATTATACTACATAATAATACAATAAAAATGATTCAATGCACAATATAGTTGTTTCAATATTGTATTTTGTTTGTGAAAAGGGTATACACAATCTCAGTTTGATAGTAACATGGTTCTTGTGTGTGTGTATGTGTGTATATAAAAGATAATGAGAAGGTAACAAGACCGCATAGAATCTTACTCCCCTATTGGTTGCAAAATATATGATGTCTACTGGCAAATGATTATCTCCACAAAACAAATACAGTTTGAGATACATTTATGGTTCTTGACCTTCTTGCAAGAGAATGGAATGAAATACTCTACAAAAAATATATCGATGAAAAACAGAAAAAGTACTTCTGTGTTTCACCTTGATGTTCTTTTTAAAAGTAGAAAAATATTTTTTTTCGTGTCGTATATTTATGTTTAACAGAATCATCATGTTCTAAATATTTTATCTGACAGTTTTAATTTACTTCACAAGATGTATTGCTCACTACTGTGTTGAACACTTCTTTGTTAAGATATAGTTTTGTCTCATGAATATATTCCTCCTATTTGATTGATCGAGAGATGTGATTTAAAAGAAGATACTTGAAATCTATGGCGTCAGTTTATCATTATAATTGGTTCTCCATCTTTGTTTGTAAGAGCAAGAACCACATTGTCCAGGAGGGTTGTCTTTTTGGTCGTTAATCACTTAAAAAAACAAAATCCTTTACTAGACTTTAGAAATGGACTCATTTGTTAGAAATCTGGATGTGCTATCATTCTGACCGGTTCATTATATACAGTCGAACGACAATGCTAAGGATTGCCTTTTCAACAAAGACACAGTCAGGAAATTTCCATGTTAGCAACATGCTTAATAATTGCATTTATTCAATACTTCATAATGATAGAGAAAAATATCAGTGGTAGAAAAATTATATCGCCAATTTCTTTTTCCATATTGGAAGTATATCTGCTTTATGTATGTTATTTATAGCTGTATATCGATGTTTATACCCATTTCATTTTTCTTCTTCTGCTCCTTTTTTCTTTCTCTTCCCCCGCCCCCAAATCGCCGACCCCCCCAAAAAATCATGATTTTGTCGAGACTGTAAACCTTCTAGTATACGATTTTTTTTACCTTAAAGCGAACTCCAAAAAACAAAAAGTAGACTTCAATTTAGTTTTCTACACGAATACTGCAAATTATTAGTGAATGAACTTATATGAACTGTTGCTATTTCATATTATGTCACCCATACAGTATCGTATGCATTAACACTCTACGACAAATGGATCATTTTTAGGAAAAACACTTGGTTAAATATGGTAATGACATTTTTTAAATAGTGATTAATCGTATTCGAAAACGATGGTTGAATCGGGCATAGATGAGCATTGATTGCAAACCAAAATCAAGTGACAATCAAAGTATGGTTGCGGTGTCTGTTACCGAACAAGACTGCAAATTTGCCAAGGCCAAAAATTAACGTTTGAATTGAGAAGTGAACAAAATAATGAACTAAAATCCATACAAGCAAACTCACAATCATTAAAATCTTTGTTTTAAAGATGTTACACTCTGAAATCTGTCGGATGCGACCGCTCCGTGATGTTTCTACAGTACCCCCACCCCAAGAATATTAACTGAATCAATCCGCGCAAGAAATGTGTTAACAAAACTCAAAATCTCTTTATTTTCGTTTGAAACTAATGGCTAAATTGACAAAATACACAACTGAAGAATTTTTTCTACAATCTAAATTTGTAAAAGGTCACTATTCTATAATTATTGTAAATTTTGGAACTCGTTTTTATCGATGTAGTAATGCAGCAGGTAATCGCAATGGCACACAATGGAGAAAAAAATCCATGCAAATTGACGGCTATTGCCTTAAAAAATATATAATAAAAAGAAAATCTACGTTCGTTTTAGTAGATATAAGGAAATATTTCACTCGTGAAGTGGAAACATTTTGTATTGTCAATCCGTGACTTCGCCACTCGTGACAATACAATGTTTCCCACTTCGCTCGTCAAATATTTCCTTATATAATTAGAAAACATTGATATCCTCTATTTAGTCTATCTAATAATTTTATATCGTTAGGACAATCTTTTGAAATCTTTCATAAAATCGAATTCATGCTTTTTTTTTTCTTTATAACCTCGTTTCTCAGTGATAAAATACATGCATTTGGTATTCTGATATGGCAAACATATCTCGGCCAAAATTGTGTGGAACGATCTACATACGTGAAAATTCTTTAATCAGCGTGTAATTTTTTTATCACTTACAGTATTTTCAATTTTAATCCGCAAAATTTTCAGGTTTTTTTGGTCAGTATGGTTCCCTCGTTCCACAATATTTCTCTGCATCTTAATTGATGAAGCCAATATCGCACTCTTTTCATCTTTTGTACTGAACCTTGGAATTTCTTTAAAAAGACCGTCTTCGTTCTTTTCCTTCACTCTGATATGCAATTATATTACAGTGAAGGTCTCCGTTTTTCCATCAAAGCTGGTTTATGCTAGTTCTTTATATAGTTACATTTATTTCTTTGGTGTTGTGTTATTACGATGCTTTGTTCAGCTTTGCAACATTTGATTTGTAATTCCTTGGATAAACATTTTGCTTGCATTGTTTAAATTGCATGAAATAATGAATATTGATTTATGCAATGTTGAATCACGTGACTTAAGAAAACTTAGAAAAGAAAGGACCAACGGTTCTCAATCTTTTCTGTAATTGACTTATCAGAGTTAATCTCCTGCTCCTTGCTTGAGAGATGAGATAAAGAAAATAAATGTATCATTCAGCCAGTTACATATATGGGTATATCTCTGGATAAGCACATCATAATACGGGAAGCTATTGAAGAGAAGACAACACCGTCATCGCTTGCCAAAAGCAAGCACTGAATCATTTCACATTTACATCCGAGTAAATAGGATTGATATATTGGTGTGGACAATAATCAATAGAAGTAAATTAGTTTTACACATGATTTGAGGGATTTATAAATGAGGGTTGGAATAATTCAGATTAGAGTACAAAGGGCTATATGACAAATCCAAATATACTCCAATGTGCATGAATCATGTCTGTACGTGTTTAAATACGAATTACAAGCGTTATGTCTGGGTCACCATCATAACCAAAAAGCGATGCAGACAGAACGTTTGGGTACCACTGTCAGGTATGTTCTTCGCTGCAAACAGAGAAACCGATTGAAAGATTGAGAGATCAGACATAAATTAACGTGATATGTGTTTGAAATTATCACGATTACATCGTTAAATTTTGAATATCGAGCCCCACAACATTACATCGAACGTTTAATTTGCAGATTAGATAAAGACTAAAGGACAATATTAATAAATCAAGTCATAAAGAAACGACCGAATATATATATATATATATATATATATATATATATATATATATATATATATATATATATATAGAGAGAGAGAGAGAGAGAGAGAGAGAGAGATGATGCAAGTCGGATCCATAAACCAATAGCTGCCGCCAGGAACCCCTAGGTGTTAAAACAATTATCGTCAAAATTTGCTTCTTTCTGTTCATTCTCAAATATTTTATAGCAAAACCTTTTTTTTTTTGTCACTAAAATTTGTTTCAAGTTTTTGTTTTTGTTTTTTTTAGAAGCCTCAATTATACTTTAAAGATACCATAAGGTTATATTGTGCTATGTATATATTTACATATTGTTAAAACATCTTTTAACTTTTTTCTTATTTGCTTGTTTGATTGATTTCCGTTGTTGTCAACTGTCTTTTGCATCCAAAGCACAATATTGTTAGTATGGATATTGGTATTGTCCTAAGTAAGACCTCATGTTTCAAACTTGTATAGTATTTTCCAGATTTTGAGTAGTAAAGAGTAGCATTTTCTAAGGCGCAGATTTGTATTGAAAATATTAAAATGTGCTTTTCCGTGCTATGCCGCTCTCTATTGTGCTGACTTACGGACTGTAAGATTACTTTGTTATCTTGTTACAGAGATTTCAATATAAAATGTTAGTTCATCTCTGATGGCTTTTTTCATACTTATACTGAGAAAGTGAGGTTCTATAAGTTTTGTAATTCCAAGGGAAACGACCACTGTCATTTCAAAGCAAACTGGACTGGTGTAGGAGCACCATATTGAACAATTTTCTAAAAGAACTCTGGACAAAGATTGATAGACTATGCCAGACTATGACAATGCTGTGACATTTGTCACTTTGGAGTCAACAAAGATTGATACACTATGACAGATTATAACAATTTGAGTCAAACGTTTGATAATTGAGATACACTTTTCCTTTTCTTTAGTGAACAACTCGGAGAACATTGTAAGATTTTTGTCATATGATATGCATGACATAGGAGCTTAATAAAATAAAATATTTTTAAACACTCAGCTAACCGTTTGTGCGTAACACTTGTTTCAAATATAGAAAATATTATCCACATAGTCCTTAAAATAAATTCGTGTATTCTAAAATTGAATCGGGAGGGAACATTTTGATTGTATTTTGTTTTACATCTTCTCTACTTGTTTGTAACAAGCTAGCTTTGACGACCAAAGGAAGTAACTTTTGGTAGGACAGTATAGGCCGACATTTTGTAGAGTCTTATATAGCTTTGAGCTTTTGTTTCAGTATTTTGGAACTTGATTTGCAGAAAAAATAATTAGGGCTTTCAAAAATTGCAAGAATTATATTTGGAAAAAGATAGATATGAGGACAAATCGATTATGTTGGAAGTGATATATTACTAACGACTTACAAAAAGAAATGTTCATCGGAAAATGGGTTAGTGTCTATTGGAAAAAAAGGTATATATGAGTAAAATCAGTTTGTCATGACAAATGATGGTAAATGTTTGGATCTTAAAATCTTCAAGCATACGAAATTCATGTTGTAGTCACGTGCTCGTATGTCAGAAGGATACAAAAGTTAGAAAGGTTAGTATTAAAATGCCCAACTAGTTCTCACTGGAGAAAAAGATTGTTTTATCAAATAAATTAATCAAATGAATAATCGTAAGCTTTCGCAAACTAATTTTCTTTTTGATATTAATGTTAAGTTTTTGGAAAATCGAAATAGGCCATATATTTATCAATAGTACACTTTTACACTACAAGACATAGACCAATTATTTAAACTTGTGCAAAGCGACGGATGCGAAGTCGCTGATGACATTTTAGACAAATAATCGCCGTGTGTCAAGTCCATCCTTGTAGAAGAATAGCATTGGACTCATCCCATATACGCATATTTCATTTTGTAGAATATATGAAGAAAATTATTAACATTCTGGTATTTCTGGGATACCCTTAATATGCCTTTGATACTGAACATTCACATTACCAACACCGACACTTCTGCACAAAATCAAATATAATGGCACAGTGAGTTCATATATGTATTTCTTTTTTGATCTTTGTAATAGTTTTGCTGATAGTAACTCAGAAGGTTGCACTGCATTGAAAAACTGATCTATACTGAAACAGTAAAGAAATGTAAAAACAGAAAATAAATTAAAATGAGTGAAAAAAGAAAAAAAACGGCAGATCACAATATCAAGTTTTCGTTTCGTTAAGATAGCTTTTGGAGAGTGAATTAGTACATTTTTCACAGAATATATATATATATATATATATATATATATATATATATATATATATATATATATATATATATACAGAGACAGAGAGAGAGAGAGAGAGAGAGAGAGAGAGAGAGAGATGGTTTGAATTGTTGAAACCATGGTACAGAGATGGATTATTACATTTACATTCAATTCTCAAGTTGCAATGCGATGCTTTTTTTAACTTCGGCATGTTAAAAGTGAATCATAATACTTGCTATTACAAGGAATGTTGGGCAAACATGTTCTATACTCCAACCAAGAAAGGTGTTTTCCCTTCGAGGTACTAAACAGTGATGATTAGTGTAAATTAGTGGTCCCCAACGCGGTGCACGCGGGCGCCATGGCGCCCGCCGAGGTTTTTTGTGTTAACTGGGCGGTGCCCGCCACTCTCTCATAAACTCACAAATGTACCCGTAGGCACAAAAATGTTGGCGACCCCTGGTGTAAATGATGATCAAAACAAAGAAGATCACAATGTGTCAGAGACGAGGAAGCAGTATTAGCAAGGATGTATTATAGAACAACTGGTACACTCATATATACAAAAATGGCTGCAAATGACACTATATAAGGACACAAAACATTAGTCCCGCCCACGCCAGAAAAAAAACACTTAACTCCCCTTTCCTCGGCATGATATTGCCATTTACGTGATCAAAGTGCCGTTAAAACCAACAAAAATCAAAAACTAGTACCAATCAAGAAACTATGTAAAAACTATATGAATTCGTTGAAGGAACTAATCGGAAAGTTTACACAATGATAGAATGACAGCTGAAAACATTTTAAGATTCCAGTAGAGGTACATTGTATATTTAAGATTTTTTTTACTCGGATACGTCAGCCCTTTTATATCCTATAAGTTTAGTATTTTTATCGTACTCGTTACACGCTATCGCATGCGCGTATTGATTTCATGTAAAAACACAGTGTTTCAACGGAAAGTGCTTCAGAACTCATCATATAAATCATTGATATCTTCAACAAATTCATGCATCAACGCGCGAAAAACGTCCCCGGGTCCATAACATCATTGGTGTCCAACCGCTGACACTATTTGTTAATTGGTTTATCCAAAATGGATTTGATCGACTACGATTTCTGGTGCGTTGTGGCATGCGCGAACTGACCACACTAATATTTCCAACCGATCCATGAGTTCATTTACCGGTTGGTCTATAGACACGCATTTGCCTGCGTGTTTGAATCCTTTGGCTGTCATGGAACCTTTAGTGGTTTCACGTTTACTTCCACCAAGACCTTTTCCATGTTTGGGTGGTTCCGGAATATCCTCAGATGGGAATATTAGTCCTTGGTGGGAACATCCTCTTTTTGAGGCTCAAACCCAATAGATTTTTTTGCAAGATATTTTCTGTGTATGGAGAAAATTACCCTAGTATGGTTTGGCTTTTCTTCGCTTATCTTTTTATAAAGTTCAACGACTTTATGAAAATCATTCTACATATGATTATAACCGAATAGTCTTTCAGATCCAGTCCACTCCTTGAATACCCTTCCGTCCCATTCCCTTTTTGATATAACTCGGGCGTGTATCCGCGGATAGTTCAGACTCCAATAATATAATCTTTTAATTGTTTTGAGCCAGGTACCGTAGCGGCGAAATCTAAGGGATGTTAAAAAATATCATGCCGTGCTGTTTCATTAAATCTTTGAATTGCTGTTTGATTTGTCCTAAGTGGTTGTTGTTTTGGAAGATTCACATGCGCCACCCCGATATCCTCTTGCATATCCTCTAACCTTTGTTGAATTTGTGATAATTGTGCTGGCGCATGCCTGATCGGAGTAAGTTGTTGTTGTGTTCTCATCATTGCAGCAGTGGTTTCCGCGACTTCCTCCACTTTTTTCACAGTTTCCAGAGTCCTTTCTGCAATCGTTTTTGTTGGTTTAACCAGTGGTGCAAATGTTTGATCAAAGCCCACTGTGAGATCTTCCCGTGCAGTTTGTCGCGTCTGTAATATATTTTTGACACGTTTGTGTGCATCCATATTCTCGCGTAGCAACTCCAGTTGATCGTGTGAGGCTTTAGGACGTCGGTCAGCAGCTTCCGCTATGGCATTGCTGGTTGATTTTGTCATTTTATATGTTTGGGATAGTTGTCAAATTGGTTTATCCAAACCCGCGAGATATTTTCCACCGGAGACCGGTCGACAAGTCAAGTCAATAAGTGAGGAAACTATACGGTCGAAGGTGTCCTCTTCAAACATATTTCGAAACTCATCCCACGTTTGGTCGGCGGCACACCAAGTCCAATGATTATTTGCGAGACCCATGCGCGTCAATGCCACGAAATTATCATCAATATGTTACACTTGTCTCAGATTAATTTAGATCAAAGAAGATCACGTCTGTATTTTTATGTTGACCTCGGGAAATTTTTTGCGCGGGGTTGATTTGGTGTACAAGCATTATATCATCGGACACGAGAAAATTAGACTAGAATCTAGATCATCAATCGTAGGAACTTCATCAATTGCGGAAAAGAAATCAACGGTGGACAATTTGCTTCTCAACTTCGACTGAAGCGCCACCGTAAAATCTTTGAGTACATCTAAACACAGTTGATCATCAACCGACGGCGCAATCACGTACATGTAATCCCACGTCAACCATCGTAAAATCATATTCAACAACGGTTGAGTTTTTCCAAATCCAGCTGGACCAATGCGCGAACCGAGTTTGGAAAGCTATTACCGTACTTGAGTGGTTTAAGTGACTGCGCGGAAAAAGTCAATGGCACTAAAATCTTTAGAGTTTCTCAACGCGTCGATGCTTTTCCTTTTTCTTTATGACATGTTAAATATCAACACAATTGTTGTATAATACAACCACGTCTTCATATTGTGTGTGATGCCGCATGAAAACTCGTACTACAAATCCAACTGGTAGAGTTGCGATCGCTGGAATTTGTGTTCAATGTAACATAAACCAGTCCACATTTGTTAAAAAAAGGCATCGACCGTGATGTCGCTGCCGCGTTAGCGAAACTGCCCGGAACATCATGGAGTAAATATCCTGGTGAAAAGCACATTCCCGGGTACAATTAATGGGGGCATGGTACACGGATGGATATATGACTTAATTCTAACAATCGATCAGTGCCCGGGGAAGCACCTGTAAACCGTGTCGATGTCACCGACATGATCTTCCTCACAAGTATCAAATTATATCCGTGTGCGTCAGCGTTCCGATGTAGATCTCATCCATGACTTTAATGCAATTAATCCTCCACTCGAAGAAGTAATCGCTAGATGAATCATCAAATGGGGTATGAAGACTAAGATTGTTTTAGGAGCTTCCATCTCCCGTGGGCACGGTCCAACTCGATGGACAAAGTCCACGCATTGGAGGTAAAATATATTGATATAATAAACAAACATGGTTTTCGAACGTACTTTCACCAAAATATACTTTAACACGCACAGGGGTTCCTTTATCGAGCGAATCGAACAACTGCGTGAGGTTGGTCTGGAAGTCCCTTGTTTTCCACCATTTGCAAGGACTTCCCGACAACATTCCTTGTCAACTGGAAGTTCTCGTAACGTGCCAAGACAAGAAACAATATTTCTCCAATCAATAAATGAATGATCGCAATGTCACAACTATAACTTCACAATTGCATGGCTTTTCCTTGTTAGCACGCAGTGGCATGAAGCACATAAACACAATACAAACACCCAATGCAGGGAACTATTTTCCGATTCCATCCCTGGGTCAATAAAAACAACAGTCTGAACCACGTTTCGCATGTGCACTCCCACCAGCTGCTACAAGGAAAGGCATCTCCAAACAAAGGGATGACCTCTTCCCAATTATTCCATGGCACAAAACAATAGTTCTTGTCACGAATATCTCCCACCGAAAGGAGGCACAATCAATCAACACTTCTGAATAGGAACTACATGCTCCATGCCCACTTATGCTACTTATGCTAGTCTGACCCCATCTCAAACTACGAAACCAATCCATGCCGTTGCAAAATCTCTTAACAACTGTAAATATGACTTCTGTTCCTGGAAATCGGCGAATTACTCGGGCTGGGAAATATTTTCCCAACACCGACTTCCCATAATCAAATCACTAATCTCTAAAATCTAACGAACCTATAAATGGAGACGTAAATACAAAAGGAATATACCCAAATTTATTACAATACTATAGTCCTCGCGATTATTGGAAAGTTTAAGCTGCTTTTGAAAAATTAACGAGCGCAGCGGCGGTCACTCACATTACCGCTCGAGAAAAGTTAGCTAAACAAGCGCAGTGGAAATGTTTTTGTTCTCCCAAATCAGGTACACGGATGCATATACAAATACGCGTTAACCATTGTGGATGTTGCCAACAGATACAAGGAAGCGGAGCCTCTGACGTCCAAAGATTCAGCTGGTGTCGCAGATGCACTCAACCATATTTACACACGTGGACCGTTAACATGGCCACGGTTATTACTCGTGGATCCAGGTAAAGAATTTTTCGGATCCGTTGCTGCGTTGGTGGAACAATTATAGCGACATCAGTACGCGCAAGAATTGTTAATGAGGTCTCGGAGTACGAGCACTTTACAGCGATATCGGATCGTAGAACGACCTCACAAGTGGGTAACACAGATTCGATCAGACATCGCAGCTCTGAATAAAGAAATTATTGAATTGAAACCCGCAGATGCGATTCGGCGTAAAACTGTCACTGTTATGAAAACGATTTCACAACCACCACTTTAGAAACACTCGAAAACAATTTTGTTCGGTCTCTTTATGCACATGGGGAGTGACAAGGTGGACAACGTCGTGCTACTGACCCAGTATTGTCCGTCGATGTATTTACAATCGCTGATCAGTTTGATTTTCCAAGTCAACAAACACGTTATCATTTGGCGCTTGTGAATGGGCAATCAGCAAAGACTTCCCGGTAGAGCATTTGTGCGAGAGATATTACAATTCGTTCCTGCGAATACAGAACTGCCATCAAGATCAATTTTGAAATCGTAAGCGGATTCACAATCGCATGATGTCCAAACGCGTAAGTGGTAATTCCATCTTGGAATATGCATCGTTTGAGGTCCAGCGGTGACAAACTCACCTTGGTGCATTGTTATACACCCATGTAATGTTCTTTACTCCTGATCATGTTTGGTGTTTGGTGGTATGTACGAATTCGCGTAACTCGTTAAGTCATTCAACATACATCTCGTGTGTGAGATCCTTTTTCACAATAACCTATGTAACTCCTTTTGCCCATTTTTAGTTTTCTTATCCGAACACAATCGAATATATTTTAGGGCGCTGTCTCACGAGACTAGTCTTTGGATTTTCCTACGACTTTTTTTGCTGGTGTTGCTTTTTATCGGATGTACATCGGTATACTCGCTGTTGTCAAATTCGTTTGCATGTGTATCCAATGCGATATCTGGGTACACATCGTCGGTGGCTATTTGCATCAGAAGCGAGTCTGTGTCAGTGTAAAGCATCTTGACACGATCGTGGTAAAATTGATTTTTTTTATCATAGTAAAACTCGTACATGAAGAGATTTGAAAGATCAAGCACGGACGCGCCAACGTAGATAGGCTTTGTCAGCTTCAGTCTGAATTTCAGTATTAAATATTTATTATATGCACAGCAACAAGCCCCCACATCGAAGATCTTTCGGGTTTCGAATGCTAGGCTTACGATGAGCCTTCGAAGCTTGTCCGGTTCGACATCACTGACAAGGTCGGCACGGATTCGCTTCCGCAGATTATCCATCATCTTGCCGAATAAGGAATTGTTCATTCGTTTGAAGAAATCTTTCTCAAACTCGTTAGTGGGCTTGGTGCGCTTATCCGTATTCATCTGGATATAGGGATCCATCAAAGCATGTTGGCGAAATCTAAGTACCCGATGAATTTTACTTACACGTATTCCTAATCGCAGATACAACTGCAGGATTCGTCCATGATACGGGGACAGCCATTCGTGGGGCACCAACAAAGCTTCCGGTGCCAACGGGTAGTCGTTGTGGGCGCGATGAAGCTCGTCTGGGTATTCCAAGTAAGTTTCAAAGAAGTATCTGTGGTCGCTGTTGCTGTCTTGATCGCGTACATATGTGTTCACGTCCACATCCGAGGGATCTTATCCACGAAAACCCACCAACGGGCAAAGGCTCCATCATCGCCCAGTCCTAAAGATTGTTGATGTTTGATACATGATGTTAACTGTTTCGGACAGTGGGGTCATATCCGTCCACGTCTGGATTATTCGCGCGAGCGCGACGACGACTCACCATTAAAATCCCGCCACGGATTCCGCGCTCGATAAACAGATGCTGGTCAGTATCCAACTCGATCTTGGTTTTCAATAGCAATGCATCCCAGGACTTTCCCGGTGATGAAAAGTAGTGCTCGGGATCGAGCTTGTACACAATCATGACGGTATTGCGAAACGCCTCAAAAAAATATGCGAGCAGAAATGCATCAGTACGCAAATAGAGATGGTCACCGAGATTTCGACAACCAAACGCGGACCAGACATTTATTGATTGCATTTCGTCTTTGACACTTAATTCTTCATGCGTCAGTGTTGAATAAAAACACTTGGATTCGTTAAATTTTCCAAAAGAATCCATGTACTCGTATGGATACGAAGCAGTACGCACCAGTGATAGGACAGTGTATACGTTAACGGCAATACCTGGGTTAAGTTCTTCAAACTTTTTGAACATCGCCTTGTTAACCTGCACCGGAAATTCAATGACACCAAAACTGAGTTCACCCAAATATTGCTGGCATTTTCGAGGCTGATCTATATTATCGCTCGCGTGATGTAAATTGATAAGAGCTCCCTTCAAAACATCGATTGTCATGGTTTTTTACGTTTATCACTGACCGCGGAGGAACATAGTATGGCGTTGGTATATAATTCGATCCGCGGAATGGTTCGCACGAGGAGATATGCATTTGTACTTCTGTACATCTGTCAAGAGTCCATCCTGAACCGGTTGTTGTGAATTTTTCCATCGTGTAGAGAATCATTTTCATTGAAAGACAGCATTATGTTCGACGTGTGGAATACAAAAACTTTGAAATACATAATAATATATAGGTAATTATATTTTAAAATTATTCATCAACATTTGTATGAGAAATACAGCTCTAATAAAACTTTTCATTTCTTTATAGAAACTTGTATATCAGTAAGAATTAAATTTTCATTCAAAGTAACTGCAACAATTAAAGTGGTTTAACAAGAAGCCCTTTTCAACATCAGTGCAACAGATCCTGATTTTTTTACCAGTATACTCACAGAAGAGAATGAGCCTCCACATTGGTGTAAGTATTTCAATCCTAACAAAAAATAAAAAATTAAAATTGGCGGTGTGCAGAAGAAGAAAGAAAGAAATCATAAAAGCTTAAAATAATTTTCAACACTTCAAATTGGCAGCATTAACACCTGTATACATGGTTCTTTCTATTTTATTTTAACCACAAAAGCAACGGCGTTTGCATTACTTTATTATATATCGTATTTCCAACATGATTAGAATATCTATTTCAGCGAAGTTTCACATTGCTGCTGTGGATTTGGCTAATTATCTATGCATTTCAAAATTATATAATGAAGCGCATGGAAAAAAATAGGTCAATTGAACTTGCAGCACATACTTGCAGTTTCCGTGCTAGAGGTGAATATACCAAATTGATACAGAGAATGCGCTCAATTTTTGAAAAATTCATACATAAATATCATGGATTAGAAAGATTTCAGAAGTGCTTAAATATTCACAAATACACTTAGTGAAAAAAAGAAAAAAAAAATTCACTGTAGAAATATTTAAACATAACATACAACGAATTTGATTAGCAACGATGATAAAAATGTGTAAGAAATGATGTATAAACAATTTAATTTACAGAGTTTCACAATTTTACCTTTTTTTGTGCGAAAAGACTTGAACATTTCAAGCATATAAATATTTATATTATCGTGTATGACATGTGTTGTCACGTGCATTCGCTTTGCATCAAATGTTATCCAGTAGTATTTATCGATTCAATACCTTGTTCCAAATCATCTTCATGTGTATAAGAGCCTAATGGGAAATTAATGACAATTAGATGAAGGAGTTATACACAAATTTTCTTGCCATTGTGACCCAACATGACCGTTCATGCTGGTTGATGAGCCAATCAAAGTTTCTCTTCCATGCATTGGTCATAAATAAATACATAAATAAAGACGGGCACTTTTAATGATATATAGGAGATTGTTACATTGTGTTGTAAATGACGTAATTTAGTTCATGGAAAAACAGGAAATCTCAGCACATGCAGCCACAGGTGATACAGGAGCGGAGCGGATTATCTACGGTGGCTTACGATGATGTTAAAAGGCAGCTTTCTTTTATGCCTTAGGCAGTCAGATCAAATTCATAGCTACTAGTCCGATTCAGTGCAAGAATTTAACAGCAGTGTTACAGTGTTGTAAAAGTAGATGGCTACAATGTTGCAGTTTATGAAGGTTGATGGCTTTTAAGCCGGCTGCCGGTTGCTAATGAGAAAACCGAAAAGGACTTAAAACCAAATTTGCTTTTATCGACGTGTATAAATAGACATGTTTACCTCAGCTAAGCACGGGCTATTATATCAGTAAATAAAATTTTAATTCGAGAAGTATGACCTGTATAACGATTGTAGACCGCCGTAACTATATTCATCTGACAGACACCTTTGCAATTGTGACATGGAGAGTCATGGATTAAGACCTGTAAGTTTCAGATAAAAAGTCATGATTAATAGTACTTTAATGCGATGAGTTTTTCACATCAGAAAAACAATTTATATTTTAGGTATGTTAACATCAGATATACTGTAATACCTATAGTCTAAACAGAATAATAATTTAATAGACCCTTAATATCTACTTCAATATTCAATAGGTCTGCATGTGTTTCGCTGAAAATAATATATGAGTAAGGTTTTAAGTCCTTACACAATCTACAGTTGCATCTGTTTTCGCTTTTGGTGTTCTGGTTCCAGCCCTCTACGTAAAACATGTAAAACCTAGCTACTTATGTACCTTTTCCCATCAACATTACCATATCTACATGAAGACAAATGCTTCTCCCCATATTGGCGATATGCTTACATCAATACTTGGAGATATGCAGAAAGTTTGCAATATCTTGTTATTGGATTACACTAAATTATCTAAACATAGCAATCTTTCGTTTCCTTTATTTCCCGAGAATGCTTGACAGCAGGATATGCAAAAGATTTGGATTGGGAGTGTGTATTCTTATTTACGATAACGCCTCTCATATAAAGAAATCCAGGTCAAATATCTTGTAATTTGTTATTGTAAAAATAAAACAAAGAGCTGCAAACCCAAACAACACTTGCACTTGAGACGTCACGCAAGCCAGCGATTCAATCACAGTTTCAGTAATTATTTTATTTTACGAATGATTTCAACAATTTCCTCTTAATAGGTTCTTTCGAAGTGATTGCTGCTGTTATATATCTCAAAGATCAAGTTTTCATTAGTAATTTTAAATGAGAATGAAGTCTCAGTATCAACGTAAGCACATTAATATGGCTTTTACTTATGAAAAAAATCCGAAACTTCATAGAAATTATGTTGCTTAGAAATGCGGTTCTTTCAAACATGAAAAAAATTAATTATTTGTCACGTAATTACTATTGGTATCTCTATCGGGGTTCGTGTACGATAAACATCTACACGTTTGATTCCTATTTCTCTCTGTATTGGTGGTGGTTTTTTGACTTGAAGTTTTTCCGTTTATATCTGTGCTAAACATTTCCAATATTTTTTCATCTCCCTTTGGGTGTAGGATGAACACTGCTTTTCCTGCTCGGTTCATCGCTTGAATCTTTTCCATGTCAATTCCTTGTATGTATAGGGAGCTTAATACAACTCTACAGCTTGGTTTATGTTCCTCCTCAATGGCCGAGAGGTCAATCGCCTGTGTTCCCGCTCTCCGGCCGGCCACGAGAATCTTTCCCTTCTTGGATTCCAAGGCGAATGTTGGAAAAAAATTGTAATACTGGCATTTTATGTAATTTCTCTTTCCTTCTCAGTAAAATGTTTTTCAATACTAATATTCAAATGTTCAATATTTTGCTTTACTCACATTTCCTCCACTCTAGCTGGACAGTAGATTTGCAAGTAGTCAATATTGATTCAAATTGTGAGTACGCACTAGTTCTCTTCGCAATAGACACAAAATAAGTAACCTTGAACAACATTCTCATGACATATTTCCTTTACTATCTTGCCGACATAACTTAACCGGGATATAATTTCTGTAGTAAATATTGCAGATGGTGTTGATATTCGCCACTCATGGTTACGTCCTTTGTCCCCAGCCTGGAAGTATGTCAGAACAATTTGGTTTCTGACGCGATCATTTTTGATGTAGAACTATGTTGGTCTGACTGCAGAGTAGACAGACATGTAGTTTACCATTTTAGACGTTTTTCAATTACTTCTTAATTTATTCATCCATTATTTAACGCCTGTTTGTACATTTCTCCTGTCATTCAAATACATAGTAGTCCTGGTTTTCTCTTGGTTTTTATGTTTAGTGATTTGTGGAGGTAAGTTGTTTCATGGGAAACTGTTTTGTATTTGCGCCGTTGTACATATTTATATTTGTAACAACCTGTATAAAACTGCCAGTATATTCATTTGTAGAAAGATAGTATCTTTTGGATTAGTGTTTTATACGTGCTCTACATAATAATAATAATAATAATAATGAGGGTTTAGTACAGAGCTTAATCTTTAGAAGTTCTAAGCGCTTTACAATATTAGTTAACACATAAGGACATACATATATATAGACAAGATTGCAAAAACAAACACCGCGAAATTACAAACAAAAACACGCTGAAAATAATTAAGGTAAGGAAACATTGTTAAGTCTTAAGTCTGTTCTTGCAGTCGAAATAGGTGCGTTTTAAGAGCACTCTTGAATGAGATCACAGTGTCAGTGTGTCTAAGTTCAGTTGGCAATTCGTTCCAGGTAGCTGGACCCTGATGCGCAAAAGAACGTTGTCCGTAGGACATCGTTTTGATAGTGGGAATAATGTGAATGCTTGTGTCAGAAGAGGAGCGTAAGTATCTAAAAGGGCTGTTTACACGTGGGTGAGGTCTGCTAGGTACCTATAGGTACTTTGGACTGGAGGCAGTCAACGAAATGTAGCATAGAAAACAGATTTTGTGTTTGATTCTGGAGCGAACAGGTAACCAGTGTAGGGTAAGTAGCGGGGGGGGGGGAGTGTTCGGTTCTTGTCACTCTTAGGATGATCCGAGCAGCAGTGTTTTGAACTTTCTGAAGTTTCTGTAGGAGATACTGAGACGGACCAGATAAAAGAAAATGACAATAGTCCAGTATAGCGAGTACTAAGGAACACACACGTGTTTGTGTGTTTCAACTGAAAGAAAATTGCGAATGAAACTGAAACGTCTCAGCTCCAGATATGCAGCCTTAATGAGAGAGTACTGTTGAGAGTGACACCTAGGTTTCGTACTGATTGTGTGAATTTAATATTGGTGTTGCTGATACTTATTGTTTGAGGTAAAGGATGGGAATGAGAAAGTCTTTGTGTGGTGATCAGAATGACTTCAGTTTTAGCATCAATCATCTGCAGCTTGTTTCATGTCATCCATGACTTCACATCTGAAATGCACCTCTCTATTCCTTGGATGGTAGCATCAACTTCAGTTGGGTGGCTATTTGTATATTTGGGTGTCATCAGCATACAATTGGTGAGATACCGGATGCCACTTGAGAGGGGTTGAGTGTATCGAATGAAGAGAACGGGTCCAAGAACAGAACCCTGTGGAACACCAAAACATAGATCAACTGGGATGGAATGTTTTCCATTTACAGACACTATCTGTGTCCTGTCGACTAAGTATGACTTGAACCATAGTAAGGCTGTATCGCAAATGCCAAATACGTGCTGGAAACGGTGAAGTAGGAGGGTGAGGACTGTAATCTTTCCAGTATCCAAAGCAGAGAGAAGGTCATTAACTACTTTCAGAAGGCCAGTTTACTCTGGCGAGGACGATATGCAGACTGTAAATTGTTTATATTCAGATGAGATAACAGTTGGGACCGAACAACTTTTTGTAAGATTGCTGACATGAATGGGAGGTTTCTAACTGTTTCTAACAGGGCGGTAGTTTTTTTTAAACCGTTAGGGTCGTTGGTTTCATCAACAGAGGCTTTACAATGGCAGTTTTGAAAAATTATGAGAATTCCTCAGATGAGAGAGAAGTATTAATAACATCGGTTAGTGAAGGCAATATTGAATCTAAGCACTCAAGCAGTGGGTTGGTTAACTGACTGAGGTTGAAAACGTGAATTGAATCTAGTTTTTTTATGTGTATGGGTTTCTAGGACAGTCAAAGTGAAAGTTAAAATCTCCAAGAATAATCAGGCTGCTACCTATCAAATTTAGGAGATTAGGAAACTGTCCCAAAAAGAGAGATTTAGGCATCTTGTTTTTTCGACTAGGAGGAGGGTGGTAGAGACAGAAAAAATGAACTGACTTTTGTTCCATTGTGATGGTGGCTTGGACCAGTTCAAACGATTTGTTGTCGAAATTGAAGCTTGCCGCGTAGTTAAGACGGCGGAGTATGGAGTTCTTTGCGATTGACAGCAATTCCACTCTCGCGGGAGTGGCGAGGGAACGACTTGATTGAGAAACCGGGGGGGGGGGGGGAGATCCGCGCACTTTGATTCATCGCCTGATGTTTTTAGCCCTGTTTCTGTCGTAAAAAAAGATGTCGATATCCTGACCATTGATGACGTTGACTATTTCTGTGCGCTTTTCCGGTTGTTCAACCTTCTTGGTGCAATTTGTGTGCATTTGATTTATTGTCATTCATATGACAACCAGTTATGCGTTCTTGTAGTTATTATAGTTTAAAACATGCCACCAGCTTTCGTAATAGGGAATATAGGATAACGCGGGTGTAATGTTTTCTGGGAGAGTACAACAATATGTATTAAATAAAAGACTGTTTCAAACGGATTATTGATGTTAATTTTAGCAAGTTACTAAACCTAAACTGGTGTCACTTGCTACAAAAGGAACGGGTGACAATGAAATATTTATCTGACATCATCGTATTCATATTGATAGATTACCTGACCTGACTCTTGCAGTCAAGAGTAGGTTCGTATTGGCTTGACAAGGAAGGAAGCGCATAGACCTGACTATAGCAATAAATGTCTACCTGGATAAGTGTGTATTATAACCGTGTCTCGAGCCCCTTGCTTTCATTTGTTATTGTTTTCGATATTATGCATTCTGACAATTAAATTATGGGATTTCTAATGGTCTTGAAAAGTCGTCCACTGTCACAAACCCAAGAGAACTCGTACAAACATTATCATGTATAAGACGTAATGTGTATTATAGCTTTTCAGATTCCCTGTGTACTAAAAAAAAAAGCTAAAAAAAACAACAAAAAAACGACTAACAAAAAACACAAAGTAGTATCGGTAACACGCACTATACAATGATCTCCCTGATCTGAAATAAAAAAAAATGGCATTTTATTTCCTGAATTTATATTGGGAAATTTTACAAGATGTACAATATTGAAGATAAAGAATTAGAACGAAATCCAATGGCTTATAATGTTCTGCTCCTTTGACGATAAAAAATGTAAAATATATGTGAATATATGACAAATGATACCGAGTTTAAACGAATAAATGTTGCATTGTTGAATAGTCAAAGTGAAGAGTCTCCTAATTAAATATTAGCATTTAACCAAGGTATATAAAATATGGTAATTTAACTTCTAATACCTTTTTGTGTAACATTCGCATTATTGATACCGTTCATAAATTTATTGAAAAGTCAAAACGATTTACTTAAGCGCACCTATTACTAACATGCATGCACTTCTGTGGTCCATGAACAGCTGTAAACAGCAAGTCCTTTTTTCAAAATTAGCTTCTGCAACGACTCGCTCCTACAATGAAGCACTGTTCACTTTTATTCTCACTTTTTTCTTCATTTCATTGGCTCATCCCTTTTCCTCCTTTTTTTTTTTAACTTTCTATACAGTGTCCTATAAATATTAACTAACAACTTTTGCTTTTATCTTTTTTCTTTCTGTATTCTCATCCTTTATTAACTCATTCTTTGTTCATTTTTGTGATGTATATACCTTGGCTAAATTCTGATGTTAATTCAGAGACTCTTTTCTCTGACTAAAAAGCCACTTGCAACCTAACATATTCGTTGATCACGATTTTATTATTTAAATCAAGTTCAAACTTCACTGGATTCTCATGATTTTGTCTCTTAAATCTGTAAATATAGACACGGTTTTCTAATTATCGCCCGTTGTACTGATCTCGCTCGCTAGGTGCGTAGCAGTAGTTAACGCCATATCACTAGTGAAATTGATTGTAAACAAAGTTAATCGGTGCATTAAAATACCCATAATAAAGAATTCCACTGATTGAACAAATTTTAAAAGAGAACATTTATATTCCAAATTTGTAGCAAATAAATTCACAAATTCACAAGTGGCAGTAAAACAATACTTATATTCTAATGGGAATTTCTGTTATTGAAAAAGGAACGAATGTTTATGTGCAGTAAATGTTAAATGAAGACACGCTGCTTACAATTCAAGTCCAATGCCTACTAACTTGACCACACTGGATGAATTTTTGTTCAAACAAGAAATATGATGTCCAAAAGAGTGGTAATGTCAGTCTGGTTATTAAGAAGAAAGGGAATAGAAGGTTCTATGCAAATACAGGTGACAATGTTTTGCACTGGTCTTGGGACTGTAAACTTCTTGTATGGCTTAGTGCACATAATCACAAATTTGTGAATGTAAAGTATAATGACAATTATCTAAATGGCCATGTCACAAGAGTACGTACATATTTTATGCAGAGAACATGATGACACACAGTTGATGAAATTGAAGATCGCTTATTGTTCAGTAAGACTTTCAAAACATGTATGCGTCGGTGACTATACATTTATATAAATATAGTTTTATGTTGGTTCTGAATTTTTAATCATGTTGTGATGTTAATGAATGTGTCATTTATTTAAATTACAGATTTGGGAAAATAAAATTTAGTCATTGTATGTGTCACTTCAAGTTTCACCTATAGTCAAGTGAAAAAATATTAACTCGTAAGAAAACAATACGAGTTTCTTTAGACCTAGAATATAAAAAATGTCCTTGTAGCAAGAAGGACTAGTTGATAAACTTACTAGTCCTGCTGAATCTTCACTAGTCCTTCCCACAAAACAATGTTAGCTACATATCTAGATTAACAACACTCCAAGAAGAAGGTAATTAAATTTTTTTTTCCAAATATGAATTTATTATTTGCCTGTCCACCAAATGCCTTTAAAATAAACATAATTGGTTCATGTGGAGATATTCCTACCAAATATTTGGCAGTATTGTGCGATTTTGAGATTTGAGACAAGTTGGCCTCTGAATAAATGTTTCTGCACAATCCTGTAGACCGGGGTAGTTTTCTCTGAAAGATTCCAGGCAACAGTCTCGAATTATTTCTCTTGGAAGTATCAGTGTTTTCAACTTATTCGCTAAGATTCAAGAATTTAAAATCTTGCATGCCCATCTGATGGCATAGACTGAAATTTAAATGGTTCCAAACACGCACAGTCTTCGTGCACATGTCCGTTTATTTCACAGGTTGATTTCTTCCATAAATTGTGTTTGCGACGATTATTTGAACATGAACTACCTCCACCTTTCGCATGTTTTCGATGTCAATTTTTAAGAGGAAAAGAGCAAAGATAAAATTTAAACAAAATGACTGATGTTGTTTTGATCGCTGTGCGTGCGGTTCATTTCGAAATCGTAATGGCTGACACATCACGTGATTGGTTAATGGCTGTGCTCATGAAACTGGGGTCAAATACAGATAACGGCGTCTATACCGTCTCGCAAAAGGAATTGATTACAACTGCCCTCTGCGTGGATTCATACCCAATGCAGCCGGATTCAGAGCCAACAACATTAGACCTATGCTGTTGATCACTCGGCCACTGAAGCTTACACTTATAAAAGGCATAGATTGTGTGCACTTATTATCGCAGGTTCTGCACACAGCGTGTGCATTTTATATGTGTTTTAATACGAGATCGGGAATCTAAATATGTGTAGTAGTTGACGGGTTTCTTTCGCAAGAGGTCATAAAATGAGCATCCTTTGATGTACATTGGAATCTGTAAATTGTCGGCGGGATTCACTCCTACTCAATTAATGCATGTGTCCTATCAACTTAATCATACACATCTAACAAGCGATGCTTACTTATTGAGGTGCGACAGCTGTATCGTTAATAAAGAGTGGAGTGGGAGTTGTATTAAGTTAAAGAGATAAATCTAGGTTAGAAAATCGATAATGATAATTTTCATACATGTACATAGCACTTTCTCTCATGGTGGTGTGTTTTCGAATGAAAATTATCGAAAGCTAATGTTTGAGAACTAAGACAAATAATAGTAAGTTGCCAAAATAGGTGAGGTAAATACCTTCCACAGTAAACACGATTTAAAAGTAAGTTCGTAATTTCTGTTCATAACATATTAAACTCTAGCAATAATATTTCTCTCAAGAATGTCCTACATTGTATTTTCCATACTTATTCTTACAATTTGATACGTGTACTTCTTGTCACAACCAAGATTATATTGTAAGAAACCTAGGGTATGTGCTATTTGTATTCACGTCTCTGTTTATAGCTTGGTTAGATTTTAGTGATTATTTGGTGATTATGGGGAGTTGGTGTTGGGAAGATATTTCTTAAACCTAGTAATTAGCCAATTTTTAGGAACAGTATTCACGAGACTTTATGGTAGCATAGATTAGTCTCGTAAAATGGACCCTCCCTTATTTCTTAATATAAGGAATTCTGGGGATATTAGTAATTTGAGATAGGAATAATTCTTTGTATTATGTGTAAGGATTGTGTTTTGTGGTGCATGGCGTCAAGTACCAGTCTCCGGCTACGCAAAGGCCTACTGGTGGGTTATATAAATGTAAAGCAAGAAAACCCTGCAAGTGTGAAGTTAGTTTCTTTATGTGTGACAACACATTAGGTGATTAGAGGAAAATTATTTGTGGTATGCGCGCGTTTTAAGAACCCCTCAGTTGACAACGATTGTTATCTTGAGGTCCTTGGAAATAGGATAAACATGGACCTCAAGCCAGACTCACGTGGGCGTTGTTTGATTACCTCGGTAGTGAGAACCGTTGCGTGTTACAATATGAAAGAAATTACATTTTGTATCAATTTAAGCATAACTATTTATTTTGTTCTTTTTGATAACCATAACATTACAGTGAAAGGAATCAAATCATTCCAGTTAATAAATAGCTACCTTCCTCTGATTGAGTAAGTCTAAGAATTTTTAACCATGTTAAACTTCGGAAACGTTGTCGATGTATTGAAAGTAATAATGATTGATGGTTAACGACAATTGAGAAAAATGGTGACACATTATAAACATTATTGTCGTGATGATTATTTTGAATTCAATAAGAGAGTCCGCAGTTGGTAGAGCGTCGGACTCCAAGTGGGAAAGACACTTAGTTCCCATTTCCTTGGCAGGCTATAGTCATTAATGTGTTAAAAGTGCCATTAAAACCAACAAAAGCACCCACACACACACACACACACTCAAACCATAAAAAGGGACTTTTAAAAATGTTCTATGCCATTATCAGAGAGAGAGAGAGAATACGTTATTTTCAGGAATTATTAAAATTAGCTTCATTAGATACATTTCCTCGAGCGAAAGCGTCTTTGAACTCTCCATAAATTATGGTTACCAAACCATACATTTTTAGGCGCATTTTGTTTCAAGATGTTATGCACAGTTATGGATCTTCAGAAATGTGGATATCCAGATATTTTCAACACACGAGAGGTGGAATAACTTTTCCTTGCCTAGAAGCCCAGGAAAACAAATACAAAGGAAATGATTGCTGACGGTTGATAACAAAAATTGCGTGCGTTTATATTTAATAATTTTTATGTATTTGGTGAGTCGCAAAATCATGTCATGCCTTTATTTCAATTCACTTCTTTTTTGCGAGGTAATGCATCTTTAACAAATTCCTTAGAAATAAAACCAAAAAAGTTAGATTTATGTGCCAAATAAGTCAACAGGCCCATTTTTTTGCAACAAGGTTGTAATTAATTTTCATCTGTTTCATTATATAAAGGTGTAAAAAGTTATTTTAGTATCATTTTATTTTGCAAAAATTGGATAGAAAGTTTAATCTATTGTAGTGTTGTAAAACTAATTTAGTTTACATTAGGAGAGATTCTTTGTCTCTCCCAGCTAGCTAAAGGAACAGTGATGTTGCTCCTGTCTGATTTATATATTTAAATAATATATATCTTAGGATATCCTGCCGTAGCTTCACGAACAGGACAAGTAGTCTCTAATATCTTGTATCTATCTACATGATACATTTTGTCTAGTTTGGTTTGGTGTTTATGGCACAGCAACACATAGAGGTCATATTGTGCTGCGGCAATTGGACTAAAGTGCCTAGCCCATGGACAGACTACGGTATCTTACCCGTGATAATCCAATGGTAGGAATCGAACCCGTGCACTTTTTTTCTTGTGATGAGTCCGGCATGCTAACCACTGAGCCATCCCCTCTCCTAGAGCAATTTTTTGACTGGGAACAAATATTATTTTTTTCAACCTTATATATTGGTGCGTCTTTCTATTTGTGAGTATCAATTCTGTTTATATTTCATTTTATTTTAAAGTTGTTTTTTTTTTTTTTCTTTCTAAAAATACAGTTTTGTTTTTCATTAAAGAGAGTAGCGAAAATTATTCTATTAGAAGAAGAAAACTCTGTGAAAGAAAATAGACTTGCTTCAGACGAATGGGTCATTTGCCTATTTGAAAACCATCACCTGAAAAAAATAGTTTTTGATTTTAGATCCGACTGAAAACTGTATAGACCCAAATCTGCCGTTGCATAATGCGACGGCAGATCAGGGATTATATTGTTTACAGTTGGACCTGACTTAAAACTTAGGTATATACGGTATATGCAAGGCCTGCTTCAAACTATACTGGTTTCAAACATGTATATATCATCTCTTGTTTTCCTAAGATGGACTATCGATTATAGTATCTGCATTGAAATATATTTACTATATTTAAATGTTAAAGTCGACTCCGGTTATTTTGAAAACAGGTCCAATTCTACCCAAACTCACATGAATTCGCTGAATTGCACCTGGTAGTTGGTGTATATAAATAAACCAAAAATAATTGCTGAAAACTCTTGTTGTTAACTTCGAATCCTCATGAAAAGATCTACACATATTCACTACCGTCATTTTTGCTGTGTTATTGTAGTTTCAGTGTTTATATAGCGGGAACAGTAATCAATAAAAATCAAATGCCGACTCTTCGTAGAAAAGGGCTAATCAAATATATTCAGTGGCTATATTTTGTCTAATTTCTTATCACCCCTCTGGAATTAGACTACATAACTCATAATGAATAGCACGACTCACTAACAAGCAGACAAGAAGCACGATCAGAGAGTTTACCAGGACGGTTGTATGCTTTGCGCATGTCAAGTTGTGGATGAGGGTAATCTTCAGTTGGTCTTCTGGAGACCAATCCTGTCTGTTAGTCTTAATTGACAAGGTTGTATAGAGTGGCATACACGAGGAAATTAACGCAATAACAAGCTATATTAGCGTGTAAAAAAAAATGTGCTGATAAGAATTGATTCACTTCTTCAATTCACAAGCATATATTAGGTGATTCTCTCACAGTTAGTATGCATATACTGAGCCAAAGCATAGTATGTACCTGTTGGCGAACGATGGCGGGCGACCTAATTCTAGACAACGCGTTGGCGCAATGTAAAGTCTTCAGTGAAATTGTTGAACGTCATACAATAGGCCACGATTGACTCGTGGTTTTGCCTCAATTTTCACAATGTTGGCCAGATGCTTAAATTTTTATTTAATTTATTTTGAGTCATATAATATTATTCCTAACTTTCTTGATAAGGACATGGAGTGTTTACATTTCCGCAAAATAAAGGCTCTGGTTGTCTGAGCGGCCGAAAGAGCTTGCGTTTACAGATCACTTAAACATCTCACCTCTGTCCGCGTGAGTTCGAGTCTCAAGCTCGACCAACGTGGGTATGTGAGAAAGCTTGCCAGTAGCTTTAGTGGAACGGTAGTTCTTACAGGGTTCTTCCTCCACCAAATATACCGGCCGCCATGTATAGTTGGTTTTGTGAGGTTGTTGTGCTGAAAAATGGCGTTACACCTCACGAAACCAAACCAACCCGTAATAAATATTGACTGTTTAGTAAACACAGTGTATCATACATGGCAAAGTATATATAAGACTAATTTGTCGTACACAATCTTAATAAATGTACGAAAAGAGATGAATCTTACCAACACATGCAGGTAACCAAATTATTACTAAGGAGAAGTAATAAAAAGAAGAATCCCTGGAAAAATTGTAGAGTAATAGTGAAGTATTTAACAAATAAAACAATTTGTAATATTTGTAATGACACCTAGAACAGTTTTTATGTCAGTTGCCAACTACCATCCTCCTCACCCCTCTGCTAAATATCAGTTTTGTTACGAATTTGCCCCCGTTACACTAAGATATTACAGAGCGCTTTAGAAATATTTTTGCATTTCTAAACTTAGTTTCTCTAACTTTTTTGCTAAATGATCTCGCACCTTTCCGAAAAAAGCAGTTGTAACAAAAGTGTTATCATAAAAGGATAATAAAGTGAAACGATTAAGTCTTAAATATTTGTATTTTGAAAAGTGAAAGAAATAACGTTCTCAGTTTTCGACATGTCCACATTCGAAATAAGGGTAAATTACAATGTATGCTTATGTTTACTCACGTCAACTACTGTATCATGGTCAGAGTCTGGTATGTAAAATATTGAAGTATCCGTCAAGATATAGTACGTTTGGGATTGGTGTTTTTAGCTTATAATATACAAGTGACCTCTTGAAAGAGGAAACATTTCTTTAATTCAACTCTTCAAATTTATTTACCAGTAATATCTATTTTACATTAGAGATTTTGACAATCATTGTTATTAATCATAATTCAAACTCTCTTTAGACTGGTTTATTGATGAAATATTCCCGTATACTATTATTGTTATTTTTGACAAATCGGCACCATATAGCCATTATTGTGATGATGTACCGTTAAACTCTAATACATAATCCGAATCCAAATACATCTCAAATAAATTGTGTCATTTAGCAGTAATACAGATTTTAAGAACTCGGCCAGTTTCAAAAACAATTATCGCCAAAAATATCTGCAAAATACATTGATATGCTTTCATTGTAGGAAAACCAGAAAAAAAAAAAAAAACTGGTACCGACATAGCGTGTTAATTACGAATGAAATGTTTTAAAATCTGATATTCAGCGAAATCTCTTTTTTTTTTGGTCTCTTAAGTCGAAGCATTTTACAGTCTTCAATTTAGACTTATTCCACTGGTTTGTCAGGCCAAATAAAAGGATGCTAAAATTAAGGTTATATAATATGTTGTGAATTTCGCTTAGTTCTTATTCTTTTGTTAATTCAGTGACACAGGATTTACATAGTACAATCCCAACTGTCTTAACGGATAATAAATGTGTCGAATCGCCTAACTTTATAAGAGTTCACTTCTCATCTTCTCTGGTCTAACATGGTCTTTATCGTGTTCTTTCAGCGTTTGATTTACACTTAATTCTTCTTTACATGACAAATAATCTGAAAGATACAGTATATTGACTTAAGGAAATAGTAACCTTTAAAAAGAATGTAGCTTTCATTTACATTTATTTACATATAGATTGATAGATACAAACTTCAAACAGCATCATATGTGACTATGTATAATAATTTTTTGCGTTTCCTATAAATGAAAGAGCACGGTAAAGATCATGTCCGACCAGAGAAGATGAGTAAGTGAGCTCTTCTAAATACAGAGGCAGTGGATTAGTAAAAGCTAGTGAATCGAAGAGTCTCTGCAAGAACACACCAATAGGTTTAATTATCAGTCAGTAGAAAGAAGGCAAGCATTCGTTGTGTACTTCATCATCGATTATTAAGGAGTAGATTTATTGAGAAATAGGATTATATTAATTCATTATTCAATACCGGCCTTTCGGTGGATGTTACGGGACGTGTAAGCAATACAGTGTGTCATCGTTTCTTATCGTTATAGATTGTTTTGGGGTATACTTGTCCAGTTTAATACCAGTGAGAAATGCCGAAAAAGAATATGAATTGAATAGCCTGATGGATGATAATATTTTTACATAAGGTAGCTTTGAGAACTTAATACATTTGGGAATTCGGTCGGAAATGAGTGATTATATAAATTGTTCATATGCATCAACGAAAAGAATTTTTAAATGACCAAAAGACATGAAAATACATCATTAGGTAAGTTATTTTTTATTTACAAACCTTTCAAGCTTCATTATAATGAGATATGAGCATCTAATAAGAGATGAAGTTTGATTTTGAGAGAAATTTAAATTAAATGATATTAAGTATTAAAATTATAAAGATTCCACCGACAGAACTGAGGGAAAATAAAAACCTATCATCTGGAACTGAAATGAAATGATAAAAAGTACTTCCTGACATCGTATTAATACTCCTTACTTTAAACATTTAAATGACTTCATTTCCTCTAAAAGTTTAATGATTTTTAAAGAGAGAAAACAATAATAAAACGTCAAAATGTGGAGGGAAACTATGAAAGAATGATGACCCGGAATTCAAAGCATATGCACATACCTTTCATGTTATTGGAAATTTTACCATAACCACTGAGGCAAAAACCGATTAAATTACGTTTGTTTAATCACATTTCCTTACTGATAAGGGTATATATTACAATTATGGTGCGTCACTTTTAGTATCGACCACGCGGTTGTATTGGGTTTAATATTAGTTCGGAATTCGCGATATGAAGCAAGTTGGATAATAACGCTAATTAAGTTCAATGCCATATCTCTGACAAGACTTCTTTGCTTGCATGCGAAATAAAAATATCTTTTGGCTTGCTTGATGAATACAAGAATTTTCCTTCTATTATCTGCAGGAAAGGTATAGCAAAGATAACTCAGTTTTTAAGTTTGTATCGCACGTTTTGGAAACAATCGTTAGATTGTCTGAATCTTTGACTATAAACTTAATCAATATCTAATTGTCAATTCCTGCAGATGATCTGAAACGGGAATATATCTTAAAAAAATATTCCTGAAAAAGATCAGATTAAAATTTTTTTAAGCTACACTATTTTTCACACAGTCATCCTTACTTTTAGTGAGAATTAAAGAATTGAATTCATGTAGATAATTGAAGTTTTAACTGAAAGAAAGTTTACTCTTGTTTTCAATTTTCATTTGATAATTTAAAGTTATTGAAAATAAGAAATTAATAAATCGACATATTCTGTCTGGCAATTGTTTCTAATGACAATTATCAAACTAAATGTACATAGAGGATCTCCAATGAGTAACGACTTAATACTGAATTTATGAAATACCTTGAATAATTTCTAGCTTAATTCTTTACATTTGGAGATTCTGTTTATCACATATTTGGTATTTTAAGAGATAAAGAGACAGAATAACAACTAATTTTCAACCATAGTTACGCTTCTTCAAACGTTCTACATACAAATGACATGACTGCGCTAAGAAAAAGAAACAAAAAAACAAAAAAAAAGTGTGTGTGTGTGTATGTGTGGGGGTGGAACCAACTGGTAAATAGCGGTTATTCAAAATAATACTTAAAAAAAGACAATGGCTTTAATATTCATTGAACAATGAACAAGTAAACGTCATTCTAATGCCCAATACTTCCGCGAGAAATTGATGGTGACGTCAGTTCATTCTGCCAAATCAAACGCAGGACTTTTCTTCCGACATGTCAATGACAAGACTTCTTGGGCTGAGTATATGTATATCAAATGCCGTGCACATTCTCACCAAACAATGTGTATTCCTCCATGACCATTGACAACAGTTGCAGTATTGCAAGTACTGGTCGTTGCAGCAGCACTTATTTGCTATTGACATGCCGAATGTTTTATGGTAAAATATCTGCATTATGTGATCTGGAGGTATGCAGTTGTCATTGAATTTTTGTGAAGGGGCAGCACTCGCGGACACCCTTTTCATGAGAGAGATAAATTTGTTAATAGAATAGGTTGAGATTCGAAAAAATGTGTCCAGGGGAAGGTACACATGAGTTATACCGCTTGTTAGTAGCAACGTAAAGAGGACTGTCTGCATTACAGAAGAGTAGACTTTGTATATTCGCGTTGGACAGCGTGTTCGGATATCTCTCACATTTTGAGTTTAACTTAGCGAACGTTCTGCGGGCTTACTCATGTTCAAGTTTTAGTTTGGAGTTCCGAGAATTATGTGTAGGGTAAATGGGATATATTCCAACTTACGTAGCCTCTACTGCGCGTTTCTATGATAATCTGTTTGTTTCTATTATCACTCGGCTACCGATTGGAATGAAGGACAACATTTTGTTGATAGTAAATAGTAGTAAAATAAAATAATTCCAGTAGGCGGGATAAGGAATATTCTCACGGTCGCAGCTAATCAATAACAAGGATACTGTGTCAAAGATATCATGGGCTTATTTGGACCTATAAGATTTACAGAAAGTGATATGTTAACGTATTGACATGATTTTTTTTCTATTGCAGTGATCTATAAGTTTTATGTAATATCTTGAAAAGACAGTTCTATACAAACAAATGTATTCATTGTACTTTAGTACCGTCCAAAAGTGTTATATTGAAAAAGATAACATGCAAACTGGTGTAATTTTATGGTATCAGTTGGACCGTAATCTATGATATGCAATTATATCACCCTATCATTAAGTATGATATAAACGACATATTTTCTGAAATAAATATATTCCAAAAATTAATTGTACATTTTTTATATAAGAAATAGCATAACATCAGGAGTATGATTTATTTTCCGACAGACGTTTTTAATTAATCCCAAAGCCTCCTACATAGTTCAGAATAACCTTAAACAATATTTTATCAAACTTTCTGACCCTCTTGTTATTAGTGATATTACAGCACTATATTATCCAAACGTTTGTGCAACCGAAAAGGGTTATGTACACCTACTTTTTATTAACATAGCGTCAATAGCCATTATTCAAATATGTAAACCTGAAGTAGTTTGGACTCCATCTTTTAATGGATGCGTGTTATATGATGCGATACAGAGTATCTGCGAGTGTTTCAGGAACAGATCGGGGGGACAGAGCCGGCGCTACCCTCCCCCCCCCAAAAAAAAAAAAAAACACGAGGGCGAAACAACCTGAACGTTTCCTAGAGTAAGTTTTCTTTACAGTTAGATGGTTTCCTTTATGCCTGGAAACGCTTAAAATGCAGGAGCTTCAGGGGTCTTCGCCCTCAGGGGCCCCTATTAGGGGTTTTGTTCCACAGACCCCTCACCTACTTGTTTACCTCCATCCCCAAATGATATTTCTCAATCCACCCCTGGAAAATATATATTTCATCAAGTAATTCTTGCGTATTATATTATCTTTGTTTTCTTTCTGATCTGAACACGACAATTACATGCGAAAACAGATTTTGTGAACAGATACATATTGGTATAGTTACTGGTTCCAGCTGCCAAAATATACTTTCATGCGTTTTTTTTTCCTCCCTTGAGGCTGGTTTGAAAATCCGCTGAGGCTGGTTTGAAAGTCGAATGTGGAATTTTCTGTTTAACTTATTTTGCAATTTTCAATACCTAAAAACATCATATTCGTTGTTATTATACATTTCTATTGCATCGTTTAGGTTTAACTGCGTTGAAATGTATGACCCTCAGGGAAGTTGGCGTAAGTATTTTACCTGCCCCTGATACACATAAGGAAGTGACGTATAACTTAAACAAAGATCTCGCTAATGTGGAGTGGTAGGGAATATGCAATAGGTTACGAAACGAACAACGATCCTGTGCAAATTTAAGCAATTGAAATGACTAATTCTATACCTACTGTCATTATGGTTAATGACAGACTGAGAGAAAAAAAGAAAACAAATTACGACAATTATTGGAAAGAAGCACGAAAATGCTGTACATTTAAATGCAGCGCATATTAAGCCACACCGAGAAAATAAATACACCAGATTCCCATTTTTAGTCAAATTTATCCATACTTGTTCTTTGAAAACAAACTGCAGTTCTTTAAATGGTACACGGAGAACTCCGCCACCTTTAAATATAACTCTTTATCCCCCAGCATAATATTTCGCCATGTTCTGCTTGATATTTGCTGCTCTTATTTCTCCATCATAAATCCATAAAGCAAATGTTTTCTGAAGATATGTGTTTGCAATAATAATGTATGCACCCTATGAAAGGGGATGATTTATTTTTCAATATTCTTCTTCTTCTTCCCCCCCCCCCCTCTCTCTCATATTCCTCCAATTAATGCCTAAATGATATGGCTATATCTGGATATGTTTTTTGTTTTTTTCAACGCTCAGAAGGATTTGTGTTAATTTGACCTCTTGTAATATACTTGAAAAAAGAAAAAAAAGGCAGTTGGGCCTTTTCAGAAAGCTCTTCATAATACTTCCGGTTTGACACAGCTTCGCCTCGGCGCAGAGTGTAAGGGGGTTCAAGACGGTCACAACATTCCATACACCTCGGTAAATTAACATGTAATGAATTTATTACCTCACAAACCTAACTCGTTTCACCACAGTTTCATCTTTAGTGTGCGTTGCATTGTTGGCTATACAGACGAAAAATATCCTGCTGAACGACTGACGAATCAGCTTTGTTTAATTAAAATCTAGTCTTGTTTGGGAAGATTAATTCCACTCGTGATAAACCACATAATAACTCATTTATTTCTTTAATAAAATCATTTCGTATATTTGGATCATAAATTAGATATTTGCATTTTAACTTTTGAAGTGGAGATTGTCCACCGTTTGTTTTGCCCAGTTGAGAATGCCACTTGTAAGTCACATGATCTGGATTTGATCTTGTTGGAGTTCTTACACCCCGCTGGAATAACTATTAATAGAAAATACTGGATTTTGTATCTTGATAATTGACCAATCAGATTCCTAGAATTGTGTTTATGAGGTAATAATAAACATTTATGTGCATGTACTGTTTCACTGTAATTAATACAAAAAGCAAGCATTGGCGATATTAGGTGTAATTTTTTAAATCTCAGAATGTCCGATGAATCATAGTTTTCATTGCAAAATAGATAAGTTTATCTGTAGATGAAGCTTTAGGTGTAAAAGCTTAGCTTAAACAAATAAAAAGACTAGTTTTAATTTTGAAAAAAAAATACAAAATAAGCTTTGTAAACTCATTATTAGTCTAATTTTGTTAGACATCGCAGAATACAACTTTGGTTCATCTCATAAATGTTCTAGTGTATATGAATATGTGTATGTATGTATGTATGTATGTATGTATGTATGTATGTATGTATGTATGTATGTATGTATGTATGTATGTATGTATGTATGTATGTATGTATGTGCACCAGTACCTGTCCTTCTAGTCAAAACGTATCGTACAGAAAGCAAACATTAATAAAGAACTTCGAATACGTATATAAACATTTGTATTCTGCGTCATTATTCATGCTAGCGGGTCAAGATGTTTATAAACTTCAGGTGATACTTTCGGCATGTCCTATAGCTCTTATGGTTGTATTGATTTCATACCACAATAATATATATGACCTGCATGCAAATAATTTAGTCGATCATGAAGCTGTCATATAGGTAGATAAGAACTTTTAAACAGCTTTTAATTTCCACTTAGAGTCCACTTTAATGATGTACATTATCTTCTAGCTGACTTTATTTTGGAAATTGACTTTTGCAAGTTTCAGATTTTTTAAAATTCTTGACATAAATTTCGCGTAAAAACGAACAATTCAGTCAGTAACTTGATTCAGGTAATGAAAATTTATTTCTTGCAATAGGTCTGTAAAAAATAGATAAATAATGATAAAATATGACAGCATGATACAAACAAGGAAATATATGAACGAAATATCTTGAAAGTACTGTGATGTGGTATTTGTTGCAACAATCCCTCCGTTGTTTGACACATAAACAGCTAAGATAAACAAAAGGTATATAATTACACATCATCGGTATAATGAAAGAGTGTGTGTGTGTTTAATACATGTTAAAAATCGTCCAACTTTTGTCACATATTTTGATAGCATTATGACGTTTTATGCTTACTGCCATTAACTGGCAAAGACCAACCTGTCTTACGACAAATCTCTGCAAACAGTATTATATTGTAACGCGTGGGTTTATGAAATTTAGCTAATTAGAATGAAAAGTCTTATTTTAAAGTTTTTTAATACAGCTCCTTTTTGGTTATACCTTTCTCTTTTCTTTTATGTTGAAAACTCGTATAGTACTTTTAACAAAATTCAATATAATGGCACGGTGAGTTCAAATCGGTATACATTTAAGGTCTTTGCACTATTTTGCTGAAATGGAAATCTTGGAAATCCAGCAACATTTGAAAACAGTTTAATTTGAAAGGATTTGTAAACGAAATCCAAACAAAAATTATAAAATGAAAATGTAAGGCACTAAGGGGAAATATAAATGTAAGTTAAGAATCTTGAGAAAGAGCGAGTTTCAATATCGTAAAAATTGCCTTTGATCAAATTCATTGTACTTCGTTCAAATTGGAATTGTTCATCTGTACTGCGAGGTTACTTTTACAGTTACATACGGCACAATCAATAACAGTACCTATTCTATGCATCGAAACAGCAAAAGAATTTTCTCTTTGAGGTAGTAAATGGTGATAATAAATGTAAATGATGATCAAAATAGGTAGACAATAACGTTACAGAGACCAGAAACTAAGACTGGCAATGAGGTAATAATGAACAGCTAGAAAACGAACACTGAAAAATTTCCAACACGTGACATTAAATAACTGCTCAAACATATCACATCTAAAGAAAAAACAATCCAAAAGTATTTAATATTATGTAGGAACGTAAATATAGCTATGTGCAAAGGAACCAAATAAAGGATAATGTAAGGCTGATCTGAACACCTAAAGCGACATTGGATTGGGATTGTAACTTGGTTGTTAACATTATACTACAGCAGCAATCAGGCAAAGCCATATACGGGACAAAAACTATCTAAATGCAGTAAGAACATATTATTGAAAGAACTGTACAACTGGACAAACATGAGGTGGAAAGGAGGCTTTGTAAAACTCAAGAAGACTGATCACCTAACCAAGTGCTAGCAAGAAGGAGGAAGCTTTGTTAAGAGAAAAGCTTGAACGATGTGATTAAAGGAACTAGGAACAAAGTTGATAAAGCAGCTCAAGCGTCGGGATAAAATTTGTAATCTTGAAAATTTCATTCTGGACCGACTTACCACAGATTATAAAAAGTAGGAATTGTGGAGAAACAAACACGAGCGCCTTAGACCACACGGCCACCCGGGGTCCCTCAAGATATTTTGAAAACAGTGCTTGTATAATCATTCCGGAAAGCAAAAGTTACATAGAATAGGTTCCACGACAGAAATGTTTCAGAAATATTCAAGCTGTCAGTTCCAATATTAAGTGCATGAGATGTGCCAAATGGCACATGGCAAACAACTGAAAGCATGCTTTGACACAAAAACCACTTATGAATTCAGATCTGACGCAACAAGCATCATCTGTGGCTACGTCTAAAATTCTATGCATAACCAACAAATGAAAGAACACAGCTAGTAGCATGTCAGACTCGAGATGGTGAGTAAAAGCCATCAACCGTCAGTCTATTCTAATTAGGCAGCGTATTAGCCGAATCCAGCGTGCAGTGCACCTCCAAAAAGAAAAAAAAGGCAAGCCAATATCAGTACCAATATATTAGACACACTTTAGTAAGAAGCAGAAAATAAGCAAACACAATGAACAACATCATCGATTATTACGAAAGAATGTTTTTTGACGATTACGCTTTATTCATTCCTTTTTCTTTCTCAGCCCTTCCTTAGTTGTCACATAATACAAGCGACATAGTGTTTCACTCTCATCGTGATTTTGCGCTTTGATTGCTGATACTTGTATTCCCCAATGGATGTCGAGGAAAACATATGTATATACATGTATATACGATGGGATAGTTAGAAGGAAATGAGATATTATCGACATATGTATTTTGTACAAATGAATTATCTGAAGACCTGAAATACCCAGTGGATATTAAATGGTAAATTATGTCCAAAATTATCTATCACTGTTTAAGTGAGGAATACGTCTCTAATTCAAAATGTGACTTATTTCATAAAAACGTTCATCAGTTAGGACAAATTTATAATTAAAAATTATAAACAATTTCGGTAGGAAAATGTTAAGTGCAGACTATACATGGATAAAAGAACTAAAATGAATTACAATGACAATCAAAGTGGAAAATAAGTCATTGAATCATTTTCCTATTACTTCCTTCAGTTTTCATATACTCTATATATATTCCTTACATACTACAAACAAAACGCACCAAATTTATTGATAGATGTTGTAGATATGACTATCTTCATATAAATGTAAAGTTTATCCTATGAAGCCGATGTAAAATTAGATCAATCAGACTTGCATCAAATAGTTTTAAAAATTCTTGTAGTTTCATTTTAAACGCAAATCTCCTTAGTTGTACTCAAGTAAAATAACGTTAATCTTGATATGATATGCAGAAGTGAAACAAAAAATTGGATGCAGCTTTGTAATTAATAATAAATCGCATGCTTGAGAATATTGTATGGGTGTTTTAATCTTTACACATCAACTCGTTCAAGACATAATGAGCAATCACCGCAGTTAAATTTCAACACTATTTTCAAGGAATTTATTTGGAAACAAATAAGAGCATGAATAATAAAATAATTTTACTAGTAAAGATTTAGAGGCTCTAAGCTTCTTTTTTGTATTTAGCTAAATGTATATGTATTATACACATGGGTAAACTATTATCTAGTAAATTATTTTCCTAATAAAATTTTCTCTATGCTTAAACATTTAAGTCTTAGGTGTGTTAAATTTGCCTAAACTATTATCAGATTTAATCCACCGATTTTCAATTTCCAATTGTTTCCATTTCCTTTTTACAATTTATCTTGCTCATATTTTTTCTTTCTCCAACTTAGTTGTGTAAGCCGCTTTTGTTTTACCATGTATGAGTACATTCAAAATAGTGGTCATTATCCGTAAAATTTTACATACCATCCAATAAGAAAACGGCATCAAGGCACTCATTGACCGCTTCTCATGAAAACCATCATAAGCACATCCTCTATCGAACAACGAAGTCAGTTTTAATAAAATGAAATCCATGGTAATTAAAGCGATGAATAATTTCCTATATGTTTAATTTGCGTGTCCGAACTTACTGATGTCGAAATTAGGTAGTAGTTCCAACCACGGTAGTATACAACTTTTTCTCCTTTAATAATTTTTAAATGTTACATATAATGAAAATGAGATAAGCCTATACTTGACTGGAACAATTTTGAAGCACACACTCACATACAGAGAGAGAGAGAGAGAGAGAGAGAGAGAGGCCATTGTTCATGTACCTGAGACCAAAGCACCAAGTGAGAAACATACTTTGAATGAGATCACCAATTTGGCTTGAAAAAAGTTTATAACAAACCTCTGGAAAAAGTATATAAAAAAATAGTACACAAGAGCTACAATTTCTGATACACTTCCCTCGATGTGCACTGTACTATTTTTGTACACAAGAGCCGCAATTTCTGATACTCTTCCCTCGCTGTACACCGCTGTGCACAAGAGCCGCAAATTTCTGATACACTTCCCTCGCCGTACTACATACTTCTTTTGTACATAAGAGCTGCAATTTCTGATACACTTCCCTCACTTTAGATGTAAACAATCATGGCATCATTAAGTTTGGAAGCTATTTTTCACGTGATTTTATGCAAACGGTCACAAAAGTAGTGCCAGTTGGCAGGGCAGAATGAAATTTGTTTCGGTTGATACAGGTGTGAGCTAAAGAAATTCAAAAGGACCTGGCCAATGAAATTGATGAGAAACATAATGAAAAAAGAAATATTGAATTAGAGACCAAGCACGAGTTATAAAACGGTACTTTACATTCACCTCATCATGTCATGAGGTATATGCAATTTTTATCAAATACGTTGATTGTAATTCATCTGATTCATTTTCTAATTGTGGTATAAGACTTAAGTATTAAGAACTCTTCGTATGTTCTTAAAAATCACGATCAAAAGGACCTTTTGTCGTGGTGATGGGATATCTATTTCAAGATTATATGTACTGCCTATGCAGATACAATGAATCACCTTTCTATATTTCACCTATATACTTACGTACATTTTACGTTTGTCACTACAATATCCACCTACAAACAAATGCCCATGCAGAAAACATGAATGCTTCCGTATCTGGAGATACGATGCAACTCCCATGAAAGCCTGAATTTATAATTTATAAATTCTCAAACAATTATTGCTTTATTTAAATACAAAATTATTCCAGCAAATATGTGCCCGTTGTAAACTTCATTTCCCATCATGGACAAATTAATGCGTGACAACATGACTTTTGACTGAGTTTAGTTTTTAGTGACATTTTTGCAGGCAAAATTTCTCATCAGTGTTAAATCAGTGTTAAATTCACAGAAAGCTGCTTGTATAAACAACTCCTACATATACACAGTCAGGATTTCAAGCAGATCGAACACAGCTTCAGCAATCTTTCTTTCTCAACAAATAATGTCAAAACCTAATCTGAAAAGGTTACATGGAAAGAGCAGCGAAAGTTTCATTAGTAATTGAGTCGAGAAAAACGCGAAGGTTCATCGAACTCCTGTTCTTGTGAATTGTATATTCCCAACACGAATAAATACACAATGACATTACAGTAGTTTTTGTTGGATCAAATATTTTGAAAAATGTTTATCTGTGTAATACGCCTCCTACCCTCTTATGATGAAAGAGTTGCTACCAATTTAACGCCCATGGTAGCATACAGACATGTGTAATTTTCATCATCGCAAGTTTACCTCTTCATTATTGTATTATTTAGTTCTCTCGATCTCTCTGCTTGTCCTCGAATTAGGATTAGTATTTGTATTCTAATACGTGTATTTTGTTACTGCTTTCTTTTGAGGGTTGTGAGTGAGTAAACGATGCCACCATATAAAACAGATGACAGCTATTATGATAGAAAGGATTCCCAATCAATATTGCCACCTAGATACAGATAGTTGTTTATATCCAGAAATCAATGTCATATTAACGGAACTTTCCATTTTGTTATACTTATTCTCTTTAATGCAGTGGCGTAGCGAGGCAAAGTGCCGCCCAGTGCCAACTACCAAAATTATGCCCCCACTACATTTGCATTATTTTTGATATATACGGTACTCTTACCAAATTGCCGCCCCCTAGAAAGTACCGCCCGGGGCAAAGTGCCCCCCCCCCCTCGTTACGCCACTGCTTTGAAATAGGCATATTTTTGCAAATTTTTAAGACATTATATTTCAGCTCGTTGTGATGCAAATTATGTGGCCTTCACACCTCAACTCCAGAAATTGACAGATTATTTATAGGCAGGGATTTTATTTAATCAAACTAGATCTTTGGATTTGTGGCTTCAATCTGAAAAAATCGCTTTTCAGTTTTGACCGGAATGTATTCTACGGAGCTCTTCATTACGGCCCATCCCTCTTTCAATTTTAGAACATACGTTGATGCATTCACGCTTGAATTATGAATAGTATAAAACATGTTGATCAATTGATCCATTGAAGTGATTGTTAGAAATAAGGCAACCTAGTGATTGATTATTATACCTGATTCAATGTTAGTGATGGATTTCAAAGAAAGAATCTCTCCGGTCTCTAAGTCATGTGAGTAAACATTTTCTAACTGAATTTCAGTGTAAATTTTTTATACAATCGGAACATCCTCGGCCTTTTCCGTCTAGCTGAGAGAGAAACCTCGGATGTAATTTGCCGCCATTGAGAATTGTATTCGGAATTACTTTTGTTCACATGGCACAATATGGCGGCGGAAGGAAACACAATTGGAGCATAGTCGTCCTTTTCTGTCGCAACATATTTGGTGCAGTCCGCCTCTGGGGAATCAGCAAACACATCAAAAAGGTCTATGTATTCCTACAACTACATCCGAGGTTATTTTATGATTTGACTTAAATGGCCGACTCTTTATACAAACTGTGTTTATCGTCATTTCAAAGAAAGAGGTAGTATACGTTGCATTCTAAGGTAAAAATACACATGCTCTGCGTATGTTGTCCGATTTCATAGTTCTTCTTGGTTCTATTATTTTCGTACATATGAATACATTTTCTAGACTTACAAACAAATTTATCCACCCTTGCAGTTAATCTATGTCGCATTACACCAATGTCATGAAAGGTTTACATTTCTTAAGCTTTCGTAAGACATATATGTTGGTGAAACAATGAAAACTCGGATATAATGCTATCTAAGTGGATACAGTAATATTCTCATGGCTGAAAAGACGACAATACTGAGATTATTTTCAGCATTTCAAGGAGAATATTTCAATTAGTGTCAGCACATTACAGAATATACACCGAATTTGGTACTTCCAAGAGAATGAATAATGATGAAAGTATGATCTCTTCTGACAATATTTGCTATTCACGTCAGTAAATTAACTGACCGAATTCCTGTTGCTTGATGCATACTAACTAGGCATGCGTTGATTATAATGAAATGCAATTTAAAGAGAGCTGAAACTTATGCAGTTCGTAAGTTGTGCCTTCATGCAAATTTTCTGAAAGTTTACGTTTCTTCCCCTCGTTATATAAACATCCTTTCCCCATGTGACAGAGTATCGTAGCGTGGTCATCGGTCTGCACATACAAGGGGTATTCAACAAGTTCTGAATATTAGTGCGCTGTACACCAAAGCTCTTTATTAGTGCATCTCTTCAAAGTACTCCCCACTTTTTCAGTCTGACTATCCAATTATTAAATGCGACTTTGCATTCACTTTTTTGTATGTTGTTCATAAGCTTGACAACTAGACTTTCAACCGCATGGCTGTTTTCGTCTGCCCCTCAGCGAATCTTTGATAACGTGATTCAGCCAAAAATCACTTGGAGCTATATCAGAGCTGTATGGAGGATGTGGCAAAGTTTACATGCTGTGCTCCTTATGGAAGTCTGTCAAGATGGCAGATTTATGTGCCGGCGCGTTGTCATGGAGTAGATGTATACCTCGGATACCGGTGTCGCGGACGTGTGGTCTGAGCTTAAAATGATTCTTTAATATTTTAAAAACAGGTGACGAAATAATGCCTGTGATAATAGAAATATTTTCCACAGTGTATCGAGCATCTTACATCAATTGCCCCCTTCATAGCAGCCACTTCCTGCTCACCAATCGCAGACAACGGTCTTCCAGAACGTGAGTCATCTTCCCTGGATTTGCGATCATTTTTAAAACATTAAACCACCTCAAAATTGTAGGATATGACAGAGAATTACATTCAAAAACTTTATCCAAGTTGGCCTTGATATCAATCAGAGAGTACCCTAAGAGCGCCCAGATTTTACAGTATGTTCTTTTCTGAGTAGCAGAATCCCACATTTTTAAGGTCATTGTCATTTACCTATGTTATGTCACCCATATATATGTACTTGCAGCTGAAGATCATTTTATAGAACGGTATTTTGTCGATCGATCGGCGTAAAATTTATTGGCAGGCTCAAAGAAACAAAAACGTTATAACAAAATATTCAGAACTTTTCAAATAACCTTCATATATTTTCGAATTACATTAACATGCTGCTATTGAAAATATTGTCGTGCCGACCATTAATTTAACAGTTTACGATTTCCGTTTAAAGAGTAAGGCCAAACTGCTGCAGAGTTTCTCCCTGCACCTAATTAGACCAAGATATATAGTTCTATGTCATTTGTAGTGTAGTTTATGGGGTTAAAAAGACTTCAGAATGAATTGTTTTAATTTGTGAAGTAGTTATTTTTCCTTTTAATTTCAAGATTCAAATATAGTCTGAGACCAATATCAAGGAATTGTGTGCATTTCTAAAGTAGTTATTGTTCCTTTGTATTTAAAGACTAAAATATGAACTTGAACCCATTATCAGGGTGCGAGAACTTCATCTCTAAAATCTATTTGCTCTGTTATAGGCTAGACTATTGGAACAATTATCATGCATATTAGCAACTTTCTGATATTATGACTCTACTTTGCTAGATTTCCATGAGGGCCCCGGGTGGCCGAGTGGTCTAAGGCGCTCGCCTTTACAGATCACTGACATCTCACCTGTTTCCGCGTGGGTTCGAGTCTCGGGCTCGGCCAACGTGGGTATGTGAGAAATCTTGCCAGTAAGCTTTCCGTGGGTCGGTGGTTCTTCCCGGGGTTTTCTCGGGTTCTTCCTCCACCAAAATATACTGGCCGCCCTGTATAGCCCTATCATGTGCTGAAAAATGGCGTTAAACACATAACAACCAACAAACTAGATTTCTATGCATTGCACTCCGGGCGATATTGTCATACATGCGCATTTGTGTGGCCATGAATTAATCTGCAACTACTGCATTAGTCTGCGTAGAAAACAAGTTTGAAAATAAACTGATATTAATAGCGAACTCGTTTTGACCTCAAAATCTCTGCTAAATCAGAGTCAAGATTTCTGAGAGATTAATGACCTATCGAGTGTTGGTTCAATAGCTGCACTTTTTTTCTTTGCGGGGGTCCAAAAATATATTATCTTACGCTCAGTTTCGGTCTTGCTGACTGCGCGTTTTGGCATAAATATTGTGTTGGAATCGTGAATGACTCCATCTATTGAATAGCCTAAATGTGCCACTGTTACACTATATACATTATTAAAACATTAGTTTTAAAACACTGTTTCTTTGAACATTTCCTTGTAGTGCACACCCTTCATTCATTATATACTAATTCACTTTTTGAGTGTGTGGAGGAGAATGAGAGGTACAAATATAATATGAGATTAATCAGACCTCAAATTTGCTACAATTCCAGTGTTCATTGACAAAATGACGTTTTCTCATTATGATTGAAACAAACACTAAGGCACTACTTGAGGTCTCTTTATGAGAGATGTGATAATAATTCTTTGAATGTAGGATACAAAGTTTTTGTTTCAGATACAATATGTGTCTAGTCTTCATAGATACAATACAACCCATCAAAACCGAAAACCCTTGGGACCAAGTGTAGTGTTCGATTTTAAAAGGTTTTTGTTTTACTGAGACGTAAGCAATGGCGTAGCAACCGTCTAAGGAGCCCCAAGTTCCCAAAATTTCCCATCAAACAACTTTTTTTACTTGTGAGGGGGCCCCAGAATTAAGTATCGCGGGGGGGGGGGGGGGGGGAGAGATTTCTCGTTACGCCACATCATCATCGATACCAGCCTTAGTTTCCAAAACAAAAAAAGTAAATTTTCAAAACCAAAAAAGTTCATGTTTTGCACATGATTTGAGGGAAACAGAAATAGAGAAAGCGCTTATGTGGCGAGAGAGAGAGAGAGAGAGAGAGAGAGAGAGAGAATAAAAGAACATTCCTGTCGTCTGTGGTTGTGTAAGAAAGCAAACAATTGAAAAATATGTTTGCTTTTTTAACATTTAATGAAAAATTAGCTGGACAACGTACGTTCCTTCCGAATACTGTTTTATCTGTCTCCGTCAGCAAAGTATATATTGATCATTTCTTTTTACATACGAATAGCATCAATCACGATTAGATAATAAGCAGTGAAATATAATCTTTCTGAATAGGCTTTCCAACAAGCCTTTAGTTAATAACACATTACTTTACAAACTGGCCATTCTTTAGAGTGCAAAGACTTTGGATTAACATACTGTCGGTCCTAATCTCTGTCGGTAAGTGTGTAAAGTATTGTTTTACCTGGCGTGCCCTTGGAACATTTCTGGGTTATGGATTCACTGATAACTCAACTATAATATTTGCTAACCGTAAATAATCTGACAGATCGTGTTTTAGGTGTCTGTTTTACTTAACGCATGACAACAGGCTAATTCTGGACCATAAAGATCAACATCATATGGACTTTAGTAGCAGATCAACATCATATGGACTTTAGTAGCTAAAATACATCTCCAAGTTTGAAGTGAGTTCGCTTTTATTGGGGGGGGGGGAGAGAGAGAGAGAGAGAGAGAGAGAGAGAGAGAGAGAGAGAGAGAGAGAGAGAGGGGAGTGTAAACTTTTAATTTGCGGCCGAATTTTTTTCCTTCGGTTATCAGATTAGAGGAGTTCCGGTCTACTGGGAAAAAAGATGATGGCATTAAATAATGAAAACTTCAGGACCAAATAAAAGTTTCGATCTTGGGATTTCGGTATAACGAGAGTTCGGTATTGAGGTGTTTCACTCTATTTGTAACTGACTGTCAGATTTGCTATCCCAGTGTATTAGTAATAGTTAAAATAGCCAATCTTTATAATTCTTTATTCAAATAACTCTCTACCACAAGGTTCTATTTCTCAACTTACCTTTCTAGTACTTTTTAGTTCATTTATTAAAATGTTTTGCATGTCAACAATTTTGTTACGTTTCTAGCATCTGTCAGCTTGATTTTTGGGGTTGCAGAAATAACAATTTCTGTGTGAAAGTGGTGTAATTTGTGTTTTATTTTTAGATTTTTAATATTCTCATCATTGCTTTTTTACCAATAATTAAGTGTTTTAAGTGGAATCATTGCAGTTACAAAATCCCCATTCTAATTAAGCTTTTCAAATTGACTCGTTGGTTTTAATGTTAATGGAGTTACTCTCACTATAATATAACCCCAACGCCAATAATTAGCATGTGTTTCCCAAAGAAAAGAAATCGAAAAAGTATGCACGAATTGGTATCAAAATGATGAATGCATTTGTTGGTATCAAAATGATGAATGCATTTGCTCTTTTTAATGTCTATATTGTGTCTGCAGAATCTATTAAATATCGATTTTATTAATAATAACTATTAAAGTGATATTTCTCTTTGACAGAGAGAGAGAGAGAGTAGATGTTAGATATCGTGAAAGTAGAAGTTAGATATCGTGAAAGTAGAAGTTAGGATAACTTTCAATCTATTTCTAATGTTGCTGAGATATTGTTCAATATAATTCATAAGTCTTGTTTGATAAAAGAGCAATGGGATTTTCCAGCATATAGAAACATTGTGGGTGATGAATCAAGGAGACATATTTTGCAAACTTTGCCATTTTGATTTCTGTACACTTAGTACTTGTTATATTTTTCTTTCAATCCAAACAAACGCAAAATCTGTCAGAGTAATCAAAATTGTGCAGTGAAAGTTATGATTGATAACCGACAGATGAATCATCTTTGATATATTTAAGACAGGAATTAGTTTGACCTTCCGGTTTAATTATTTTCGCTGACTCTGAAAGTCTTATTTCTTTGTTTTTTACTATTGTCTGTATTTTTCAGGGCTTTGTTGTGTTGTTGCTACCATAATTTCACTTGTGAATGGTTCCAATCCTTGCGCCAAAATATAATTAAGAGTATAATTTAAACTATCATCATCTTCACATTAGTTTAACTACACCAGTACGCATTATATCCGTAACTCATGAAAGAAACAAATGACAATAATTAGCATAGTTTTTAATTAATTTTATTGGTTTGGGAAGCTCTGAAAACAACAAAATCCCTAAAAATAATTGATCATGTTTAAAATGTATAAGGATATTAGGTGAAATATGAGTTTGTTCTGACGATGAATTCGGGTCTGTGAATTGATGTGAAAACTATAGCTCCTAATAAACAAACTAACTAGAAGCAAGCTCCCGTACGTTGAAATCAAGCCTAATAACATTTTCAATGAAAGTAAATATAAAATTTCCCTTATATTTTAGTTTTAGTTCTAAAGTGATTTAGGAAAACAATACCTGACAGCACTGTTTTTGCTTATTGATGGGTATATTGCTTCTTTTCAGCTAATAAATGTGCTTGCTCTTTCCTCTGTCATCTCGAGAGAAGAGACAGGATATTCATGTTTAGCACTAATTTGCTGTCTTACGTAGAATCTTGGATATTGGCTTGACATGTAAGAAACAATTAGCCCCGATATATAGCAATTAGCGTAAACTGTGGGATATTACTATGTCCCGAGTCCTTTCGTTTCACTTATTTGTCGTTTTTGATCATGATATTGTAGCAACGGACTTATTTTTAATTGACTGGTTTCTAATTTTCTAAGAAAGACTTCCACAGTCACGGACCCGATTGAACTTACCCATCATGTAGATTGTTTAAGCATAATCCTCCTCCTCATCAAACCGTTGACACCACTGTACTACATCCGACCACAGCAGCACGCCGTCTTGTCTCTGTCTTGACAATTGACCTCAGCCTCTCTCCAGGTAATATCCATTTCTTGTAAATCTTTGGTCACAGTCCGCATCCATGTCATATTTTGACGACCTCTCCGTCTCTTCCCTCCTTATGGACCCAGTTCATGACAGTTCGCAAGAGCCGAATGTCCTGCATGCGGTGGATGTGGCCCAGCCACTCGAGTCGCTGTCTCAGCAGTAGTGAGAAGATAAGACTGCCCAGTCAGTTGACGCACCGTTTCATTGGACACGAAGTCATTCCACTTAACACGCATAATCTCTCGGCAGCCGTGATTGAAGCTGTTAAGCTTTCGTTCATCTGCTTTCTTCAGCGCCGAGGTTTCCGAACCGTATAGCAGGCCAGTGAGCACGTAGCTGGTATAATGTTTAATCTTGGTCTTCGAAGATATCTTTGTGTTCCATCATATTTTGCTCATCTTCTTGAAAGCACCAGTTGCCTTCCCAATGCGCTGCTGGATTTCCACCATGTGGTAATTTGTATTACTGACCGTACATACCAGGTATGTGAACTGCATGACATTCTTCACCGTAGCCTGTGATGGCAATGTCTGCCGGTGCCTCTCCTTTCAGCATTATCTCGGTATTCTTGGAGTTGATAACTAGGCCAACGCTGCTTCCCGCGATGTCAACACTGTCCGTCTCCTGTTGCAATTCTACTATTGACTCCGCATTAGAGTGATGTCGTCAGCAAAATCCAGATGTGTAAGCTGTTCTCCATCTACCTATGTGATTCCCGTCTCTTTGCCATCCAGTGCGGACCTTGAGCACCCAGTCGATGATATGCTGAACAGGAGCTGAGCCAGCACGCAGCCCTCGCGTATGCCAGTTGTGATCCTGAACCATCTTGACAGATCACCTTTGATGTCAAGATCTGGTCTGAGCAGGAGCGCCTGGGCATGAAACCAGTTTGATTGTCTCTTAGCCGGCGGTCAATGGCGGCTTTGATGCGCTCCAGGATGCAAACTGCAATAATTTTGCTCGGCACAGAGTTCAGAGTGAAACAGCACCAGTTGCTGCAGTCTTGAAGTAAACCCTTTTTGGAACAACGATGTCCCTTGTCCAGTTGTTAACAACCTCACCACGCCAGACAAGGTTGACAAGTGGAGTGAGCTGAGAGATCAACGTCTGTCCACCTGCCTTCAGTATCTAGGCAGTGATGTTGTCAGTGAAACTAGTTTTTCCGTTCTTCAGCTTGCAAACAGCTTTGCCCACCTCAGTCTCAGTGAATGGCTCAATGGAGACGTCCAGCTGGGTCAATGTCTTGACGTTGCATATTATTATCAATTCCGTTGGTTCAGGATCTCAGTAAAATGTTCGCTCCATCGCTCCCGCCATCCTTTCTGTCTCTTGATGACATTCCAGTTTTTATCAATAATAAGTGGGCACCTGGCCTTCCGTTCACCAGCCAGAGTCTCAGTAATGGTGTAACTTCTCGCTGGTCATATCATGTCGCTACTGCTTTCATTATGGTGACCCTGTCATCGTACCATCTTCTATCGCCTCTTCTGATATTCTTCTTCACCTCCCGCTCCTTCTCTCTTTAATCTCTGTTGCATCTCTGCTGTCTCTCATTGCACAAACTGCTTCTTCAGTTCGCCTCGTTCTTTGATTAGTTGCCACGTGTCAGCACTAATCCATTGCTCTCATCTTCGCTGGTAGCTATCAGTGTCTCCTTCAAACGGCTCCAGTGTTCTTCCATTGAAATGTTCTCGTTGGGGCTGGTTAGAAACGCTGAATGTGCTCCCAAGAGTAATTTCAAACTCTTCAGGTATTTCTGGCTCCTGTAGCGCTATCGCGTGGCCTTGTAAGTAGACGCCTGCTAGTTGTCTATTAGTTGTATCCGAACCTTGGCCTCGACTAACTCATGGTCGCTGAAAATGTTACCTCCGCAGTACACCGCACATCTTCAAGTGATCTCTTTCAGGTCCTTCTGATGAGGATGTGATCCAACTGATTCTTGACTCAACCATCAGGTGACACCAAAGTTGTCTTTTGGATGTCCTTGTGCTCAAACCAGGTGCCTCCAATGATGAGGCCATGCAGGAGTGCCATGTCCACGAACCTATCGCCATTATCGTTCCTATCCCCTATACCATGTCGCCCAACGGAGTTTTCGTCATTGTCTCTGTTTGAACCAGCTTTCGCATACACCTTGGCTTTCGTCATGCTATTACCGCTCTCGTGGTTTCTGTAGATTTTTTTTTTTGACAGGGTGGGGTTGCTGTATAATATAGGTGACCGGTTCTGTGTGAAGAAAAACTCAGTTAATGCACAGGTGACATGGACAATACCTTGGAGATATCCGTACGGTAATGCGAGTGGATATGAATATAGCAATTTTCATTCTCTCTTACAGATAATCGCGATTTTTATCACTTAAATCCTTAATTTTTTTTATATCCTTAGAATGAAATTCTTTATTCCCACTTTCATTGTGTTTTTGTCATTTTCATCCATAATTACACCTACTTGCAATAGGACAGTGATCTGATTTTGTCCATGAAATATTTGATACCGCTCAACCTAAAGGTCACTTCTTTAAATAAAAAAACTATCTCTCTCTTCTAGCCAGTGTCTGCTTTTCCCAATTATCATTTCCATTTTAATTTAATCTCCCTTAAACAACCATCTTCCATACGTATACAGCCAAAATTTGTTAATCCTTCTATGTGACTAGTGATGCATAATCTGTTCACGATCCCATGCACACATTAACTAATCCATGCTCAATCTCGACGACTCAAGTGTTGTAGGTTTTCAATCCTGGATGTCTAAACATTGATCTGTGTGGCCACCAGGCCACACAGATCTATGAGAAACAAGGTTTACTCCTAAGGTGTTGTTCAGCATCTGTCAATGAGGTTTGCATAACAACTTCCCCTCAGTGTGATCTCGAAGTCCAAGGCTGCAGGATTTAGAGCTAGCCACCTTAGTCATATTCTTTTAAAACCACTCGCCTACGGTCGACAACACTAGAAGTAATGTTTTACTCTTATTCTTGCCTCACGTACTGTACATAATGCGTTCACTTTATTTTTCTTTTCGTAGAAGATTGAGAATCTCGATGCGTGTATTACTTCTCGAGTTTCTTGTTAAAGGTAGTTTTTATTTTCTCACTGCATTTATGTGCTTTTCTTTCAGACTGACTTATATGTAGTTTCTGGTGTATTGCTTTAGCTACTATATTACCTATTTCATATATTTTAAGTAACAAAGAAGTGCTAAGTAATTGTAAAGGCAATATAGAAATTAAAAAAAGAACTCTTTTGTACCCAGTAAATGTCCGTAATATCTCTTTTTTATTGTAATGCTTCCATATGGGGAAAAGAAGTTACAAGCATTAAATTACGAAAGGCATTCTAACTAGTCTTTTTGCACACAATTATTGAATCTTAAGCTTAAACTCAAGAGGTATACGCTAGGTAGGCGCTTACATTTCCCAAATAGTCACCAAAGTTTCCCTGAAAGATACTGACATGTTCGATTCAAGAAATGTAGTCCCTTTCATTATTTATACAATCTTAAATATACGTTACGCTAACGAACGTCAGCCAACAACTTGAAAACAAAGGTGATGCATACAACGTCAATTAAAATCTTTCAATTAAAATTGACTGGGGAAAGTGCATCCAGTTGAGTCGCTAGGCATTTACTTAAAATTATATTTCCCCATACAAATACCATATTTTTTAAGTTTTAAGTTTCTGGTCTAACTCGCTACTCGTTACAACTTTTATTGTCCATTGTTTATTTCCGGTATATTCTTTCTTCTAATGTTATGCAAAATAATTTTCAACAGGCTTAGTACAACTAAAACAGAATATTTCTATACGTCTCTGATGCACAGTAGTAAAACAGTCTTTAGCTAAGGCCCCTTCTTTCATAACCATCCTGTGAGATCTCTATGGTCAGTCCATCACTATTTGATGAAAATATTGAATTTTTTCCAGCAAAGGCAACACATGACATCCTCATCTATAATAGTTATGAAAACATGCTTTCTTCCAAGCCGAAAAGTTTTGTATAGTTTTGTATGTAGTATGAAACTATGAACAAGTCATGGATCTTCAGAAATGTGTACAGTCAGCGTTGTTAACACTCGATGAAATAAGTTGTCCGTGGTGAAAATAATACAGTTGGAATATATTTGTAAATCCTTGACCTGTGAAAAAAGAATTGAGATATAAATCCAAATGGATAAGCAAAGATTTTAAATTTGAGGAAACTGACACCAATCCATATATCAACTCCATAAATGTATGTGAACTTGAAGGCAAAGGCACTATGAGTTAGTTAATATTGTTCCTCAGCATGCTGTTAAGTAAGCTTGTTTTTCTCAGACTGGTCAATATTTGTATATCAACACTTTACTGTACTATCTATCCTTTGTGATTATGGTCAGAATATCCTGCTTAACACTGCCCCAACCATTTGAAGATCGAGAAAATGTTGTGACATTTGTCAAGCACATCAAACTCTCATAATTTATAGCAAGTAGGTGGAATTGTCGACACAAACGTGCCAATAATGTATTCAATAACGTGAGAATGAAAAACAAATTTAAACATATTGTTTCAGTATTGTATACCATCATTTATTTCTGAGAATTGCTTTTGAGAATTTGGAAACAAAACTATTGTTTGATGTGCCTGTTACGATAGAAAGTTGATTGTCTATTATTTTAATCTATACGTTGAGAAGAGAACATACCTACGTAACTACGTTTTTAGTTGATTATCTATTATTTTAATCTATACGTTGAAAAGAGGATAAAACTACGTGATAGTTGATTGCCTATTATTTTAATATATACGTTTGAAAGAGAACATAACTACGTAGAAAACGTTCCATGCTGAGAGTTATTGATTTTTGCCGTTCGCAACCTTTTGAAAAATCATTAGGATAACAAAAAAAAATCAGAGGAAAAAACGTGCCCACATATTTACACATGTAAAAATGAACGTAGACTATTTGAAGAATCTGAAGATAATTTAACCTTGTTTTTCAAAAAATCCTATTATTTGAATGAGGGGTGTTCCAACTTTAAACTATGAGAATGACTGTTAAAATTTAAAGGTTTTAATATAATTGCTAGATTTTAATATATTATAAAATGGCGGAGGAATGAAGCACAGTTTTAGAAAATAAAGTATTTTCTTCCATAACTGCGCTAAGACATCCGATTTTGTTAACATTTCTTTATTTTCAAAGCCGAACGTATATCACGTATCTTGTGTGAAAGCACAAATATAGCTAGCCATAGGTTCAATGAATTATAGGTGAAAAGATGAAAACTTCCGATTTTAGTCTAGTGCTTTATCATTTATCTTATATTTAAAGAATACAAAGATGAGCTGACTTTCACTCCCAGGAAGCATGCCATAGTTTCTTAAGATTGGCCATGAGATAAATGTTTTATTTAATGTTTTATATTGAAAAGATACTCATACTTTATCCCCATGTATCGTCCTTTATTGTTCATAGTGATGTCAAGAATAAATGATTCAGGGCTGCGCGCACAAGGGGACATGTATATTCAAGCACATTTGCGCCAGCCTGGTTCGAGACTATGTTTTTGCTATTAATATGGATGAGTATCTGTCCGATTTCTTCTACTTTTGTTCGTTTTCAAACATTTTTTTTACAATGAGTCATTTTCTGGCAAAAACGAAAAGTATTATTTTGGACACGTTTGTTAGTGCATTCCTAGAGAAACTTTTCCTATTTGTTCAGTATGTAAAGGTTTGTAAATTGTTTTGTTTCTTTTTTCCATTCTCTGAAAGCATGAAAATGTATACTTGATGATGGTGTTGATATTTGATCTGACAGTGGATGAGTTGATATGTGGTACTGTGTGCTCTGAACCAACTAATGTTTCAAAAATCTCTGGAGTACTACCATAATTGGCTGTATGATGTTATTCTGGAGTACTTTTCTATAAATTTATAAATGGGATTTTTTCTGAATCAGATTCTGAGCAAAACTGCCACATACCCCCACAGGCTGTCTACAGATGTAAGAAAGAAGGCCATTTTCAGTTTGCGCACTACGATACACACAAAAGCCGCAAAAGTCATTGTAATAGAAAAATACTTGACATTCACAATTGAATCCTCTGATCTAACAGACTCAGATTATTATAGCATTCGAGGAGGTTGATGTCAAGGTCACATGATCAAAGGTTATGGAGTGCAAACGAATGATATATTGCTGTTTCAGGTTTTTAATTGGAAGTGTACATACTGCATACATCGTGAATTGTGTACACATTTTCACTAATATCTCAATAATATAAAAGAACTCCATATTAAAGACTTCTTTAATTTTTATTTATAGACGTCCCTTTCAATTATTTTGTCTGATATTCATCGTTACAAAGAACTCTAATTTCCAGTTAGCAGCTAATGAGATTTTTTTTTTTTGGTGGTGGTTTTGGGGGGGGGGGGTCATAAAAAGCTAACGTATTCTTACAGGGAAAAAACACTACGCAGGTACAGTATTTTTCTTAATATACCATATTATCACATGACACGGAGAACAAGAACTCGAAAAACTCTCTTCATCCCTTTAAGGTAGCACAACATAGTTGCGTACTTGATTCAGGCCCCCAATCGCAAGGTCAAGGTTACAGCAAGGAACATGTAATTCTGTGACTTGTATCCTTGTCTGGAATATAACGTTTGAATCACTGAAGATATTTTAATGAAACTTTGCTAAAGTATATATCTGAACTACATGGTATGTCGCGTTTTATAGACATGCTCCTTACCGCGTTATGTTGTCAATTAAAATATGAATGAGTATCAGCCTGATTTCTCTTAGTTCTGTTTTTGATAGTTTTCATGCATTTTAAAATCGAATACTTTTCTGGGGAAAACGGACTGGTTATGGCCTTCTTTTATTGCTTTGGATACGGTTGTTTGTACCTTACTGCATAAATATTTCCAATTTTGTTAGTATGTGTTTTTTTATGGGGTTGAAACATGTGAGATTTGGGGGCGAGGTGGCTTGGGTGGGTGGGCGTAAATTATTGTGTATGTGAAAAATACTCAGAGGAGGCCTGCCGTACAAATGCTTTTACTGATACATTTTTTCCATTCTCTGAGATGAAAATATTTATATATTTGATTGCGTCTATGTTGATCTGAAAATTGGTGAGTTCACATGTGATGCTGCGCGTTCAGAACAAACGTTTGTTACAAAACAATCTGGAGTGCTACTTTAAACTCTTTTCTTTCTCTTGTGCAGTATTCCATATTTAAACCTTGACATAGATTGTGTGAAAAATGTATCGTTGTAATATAATATATTATTTATCTTTTATTTTCATTACCAGAAAGTTAGTGCACGACTGTGGTTGAAGAGTATGAAGTTAAAACTTTCGTTTAGTTAACATATTATTTAATCTAATGAAGTCGTTATGTTTCTTCAAAGTGTTCAGCTCTATTAGATGCTCCGAACATAGAGAATATTCAATGTTTTCGAAAACCAAATCCTCGACGTAATCAGATGTCTCAGGCAGATACAAAACCTATACTAAGCTTCTTGTTATCCCAAGTGCCACAGATAGTTTGTGATGCTCTGATAAAGATTTCATTGGCGTCATTGCTGTAAATATTTCATTGTGGTTTACGGAACTCTAATTAAACTTCCTGATACTGACTTCAATCGCTGCATAGAAGAATGATTCGTGGTACAGAGTTGTATAGAAACATGATTCGTTGTATCGGGTTGTATAAGAAAATGATTCGTATTATCGGGTTGCATCAGATATGATTCGTTGTATCGAATTGTATCAGATTTTGCTTTAATAGAGAGTATGCTTTACCAGATTTATCGTGATGTTAAATATAAACTGCCCCCCAGGACGTATACAACAGGAATTTTACTTTTCATGCCTGCTTTTCTCGCACAACACTAAGAAATTTTCTAATAATGGTTTGAAACAGATTAGTTCTTATACTTGAGATGATAATGTCTTAATTAAGTAATTTGTTCAGAAATACATATAGATTGAACGATATCTACGAGAAAAATGACAATGACATCGTTTGAAATATGCTGAATCATCAGCACGTGCCTTCTTGATTGAACAAAATACTTATTGTGTTTGCAATGCTCAGCTTCTTTCTTCAGTACGCTACTTCAATGTCACTCTTTTAAGAGTACTCTTTATTTCGACATCCGTGTCATTAAAGAAATGCATCAAAGCACGCTTGGTACATCTATGTTGAAAAGTGTTCTTTCATGTTGAAAATCATTCAGACATTTCTGTTTGAAAATTCATTTCATCTGAAAGGCAAGGACATCTCTAAGATTCAAATAAAATCAATTAGCTATACATGTTCCCCGTGCATCTAACATTTAGTTGTTATGTATATTTAATCAATAATGTGTGTTTGTCCATGAAGGTGAGTTGCACTTTAGATTCTGGTAACTGGTAAATAGAATGTTAACAAGTATTGAAGTTCAAGGTAATTATTATTTACAATTAGACTGTTGTTTTTTTTTTCTATTTTATTGCTTCACATCTTGTTGATATAGGTCAAGTGAAACTGTGAATAAATAGGAATTTGGTAAACAGATAATTCATTCATGTTTTAGATCAGTCTGTGTGAATTCATTTGTGATCAGATTTTACATTGTGCCGTTGTAATCAGATATAATTCGAGAGAATTATTTATTTAATACATATTCATTGGAATTACTTAAGTGCTCATTGACTTTTGAATCAATATATTACTTTCGACTTTTGTGAACACATTCAAAGATATTTTGGATTGTATCATTGTGTTTTATGAGGACATTCAAGACTATTAGAAATCATTCGGAACATTCTATATTTTTAGACTTGTGATTAGGACATTTAGGATATTTAGAATTCGATTCACAATATGGTAAGTATCCCTTGAATTTCTCTTTGTATTATAGCGAAATAAATTGCTTGTTGATATTACTTACATTGTTGGTTTCACTTTCTTTCTGTTACATATTTTTTAAGACCTAGAGTCGTAACATAAAAAACATTTCCCCTGCATCTTTTTTCTTTTAAGTTAATTTTGGCGTTAAAATTGCCACTAATTCTGTTAGCTGTCAAAGACAGATTCCTAATCCCATGGACGTGTTGCGACAGCCATGAAAGGCAATAAAACCCGACAGGTTGAAAAAAAGGATCTCTAATAGAACGATGCTAGCACTTCTATTTAGCCGACTGCCCCGTATGTTCGCGTGTCAAGACACCAAAATTTAATCGTAAGCCCAAACTACTGGCTTACATGTTGAAAAACGCATATATATATATATATATATATATATATATATATATATATATATATATATATATATATATATATATATATATATATATATATACCGTATTTATTTTCGTGTATCAATTTATCCAAACTTATCCAATGTTTATGCTAAAGTAACAAACTTCCTGGTACAACAAAACGCCCGCTTACAATTGTGTAATTTTGTAAAGAAGAATGTTTCAGTTGTTTAATTCTTTATCATAAGAACTTTTCTGTATTGAAAAACATCAAACAGAAGTCACAAATTTGCCTCTCCTGTTACATTTGAATGCAAAAACGAATTTATCTTAACGCCGTGTGTCAACACATGTTAAATGTATACTACAATAGTCGAAAATATTGCAATACATTAAACTTTCCATAGACCTTTTGAATAAAATAACACTGTAATATTTATTATTTTATGATTTTTCCCAAACGAATGACTTTTGGTTATTTCAATATTTTGTACCTAGAACTATCTACAAAAGAAAATTTGGTTCTTAAACAAAAATATTTATTCTTGTAAACTTCTACCAGATCGTTTCTTTATATTTCGAAGTAATACTGTTTCTTAAATTTCGTTTAACTTTAAATCCTATCCAAACTATTAAGAAAGTGTCCTTGTAAGCATTAAAAGAAAAAAAAAGAAAAAAAATTATAAATACTGGATTCACCCAAGTATAAGTCGGATCCAATTGCAAACGGCATAGACCCAGATCTGCTGTCGCATAATGCAGTTTGTTATGATTAATCAGTAGCACAAAGAAAATAGATCCTTATCTTCCAGCGCATTATAAAACGACAACAGATCGGGCTCTATGCTATTTTCACTTGGACCAGACTTGTATGCGAGTTTATATGGCGATTCATTGAAAAAGAGAAAGTTTTCTTCACGTTTTCCTATATTTTATGTTCTAAAGTGGGCGATATTTACTTTGATTTAATAAATCAGTTGGACCCGGTTATTTGAATTATATGTCGTATCGTACGAGTAAAATTCATAACAGGTCGAGAAATCCTACCTTCTGGGTTTCAATTTAAAGCTTTGATTCTCAGAATCGAAGTTAAAGTTTAAATTGTCTTGTAAAGTTTCAAGGCATTAATTTCGCTTTTTCAGTATTAGCATAATCGATTCTAAATGCACCTTGTATCACACTTTTCTGCCATGTTATCATCGTTAAAGTGCTTAAATGGTGGGAACTGTAGTTCAACCCAATCAAATGCCAGCTTTTTGTACAAAGTGGACAAATCAAGTACATACAACAGCTATACTTTGTTTAATCTTTTGCCACCACTTTGTAACTAGACTACATAGGTTTGACTAACAAGCAGACCGAAGCACGACTAGTAGGAGTGCAGCGAGATTACTGAATGATTTGCCCATGGCAAAGAATTATGTTCAGTTTGTCTTCTGGAGGCATATTTTGAATGCCAATGATAACTGACAAGGTTACAGAGTCACAACATCGGAATCTGTGCGCCTAAAGTCTCATATTTCCGGTAAGATCAGTGACATTTTGCCATGTTTCTTCAAGCATGGCGAAGGAAGATCTGGTTACAATTATATTGTTTTGATACCTCTCGAATTAGCACGTGGGTAAAACTAATTTAATCGCTCAGCTACTGATGTAAATGTCAAATTATTCAAATATGCAGCATGTTTTGACAATTCCTACAAAATGCATGCATTTGAAATTGATGTCGTGATTTTACCTTTACACGCTGAGTACATAAATCCAATTTGATTTTTTGCATTATTCGGTTTTTATTTTCTCTGAAAATAGACCAGTCTTTATTGAAGAGTAAACTTTAGGTGTAAATATATATATATATATATATATATATATATATATATATATATATATATATATATATATATATATATATATATATAGCTAAATAATACTGTGAACCCTTTGCTGCCCAGGAAAATCTCTGAAGGCTGTGTTACAAAGTATACTTACTGTACGTCTTTATTTATTTATTATCAACAGTAAAAACTGTAGGCTTTTTGCCGTGTATTCTAAAGGACTTGGTAACTTTTTATGTAGACGTAAATAACATTTTTGACTTGTTTTGCCTCACCTGCATTAGCAAGAAGCGATGGCGGCGGCAGCGTCACATGTTGATTTATTCAAAATATTGTAACTACTTGGGGTCGTTAAGTTCTTCAGTTGAGTCATGCATGTGAAGAGAGTTTTTATGCGGATGAAACGTTATTAGCGATTTAGAGTAGCCAAAAGACAAATTCCTATTTACAGGATATTCTATAATTCACTAAACGTTCTAGCAACCCAAACTCCAGATTGGTGGTATGGTTTTCACAGTAATTCTTACCGTAACCTCTTTTTTTGGAAAAAAATAAATTTGAGGAATAAATTACAATGCTTTTAGGTGCGACAGAACGCTTGTAAAACATGAATATGACGAGACAAAGGTCAGCTTGATTTATTTCCTAAAACTAAATTGGAACTTATTTGTCATGACATTTGAAAATAAATTCCACACAGAAAGATTCGAAAACTGCATTAACGTAAAATAAATAGTCGGAATGAGTAGTATTCATCCTATTATGGAGAAGAGAACAAAATAAATATTATTTTTTATTCTTTTAAAATGTCAAGCAAGTCATCGCCATACCCTATTTTTCGGAGTCAATAGCGGATGTTGACACATCAGTATTAGTTAAAATAGAAAACAATAATTTAATAATTTGGTTCAGAGAGGAACGACTTACATGTAAAATTAGTCAATCAGACAAAAAACACGAAGACATTTTAATTAACTGTGCGAGAAGTTCCTGAAATTAAGATTAACGATGAAAATTTTAATTTAAATTCTTAATAGAGTTAAGTTATTTAGAGATATAAGGGGTCATATTTCACCGAAATATGACGTGTAAAGCTAAAAGTGGTATTCATTCAAATTTAAGAAACTGTGGTTTAATGTGAGGTAACGACGGTGCAACGGACTCACTATGAAACAGGTTGACGACAGAACCTTGTGTAATTCAAACGTAGTTCTTTCCCGACAATTAGCGAATAACAATCACATAATTTTTTTCGAATATAAAAAATAAATAGCAATGTTTTATGTGGTACTGTGGTTATTGAAGACCAACCATTTAATTTTCGCATGGGGGTGAGGGTGGGGAGCTCGAATCCCTTATCACCGTCGCCATGGCAAATGCAATTGATTGCAATAAATTAAGGTCATTAATAACCACATTATCACACAAAGCATTATTTATTTTTTCTTTAAACTTCCGGCCCCCTACGAACTTGTAAAAAAGAACAAAATAACTTATTATAAAAAAGAAAAAAAAAAATTCTAGTTCGAAAGAAAATTAAAAAAATTAAAGCCCCCTCCCCAAATTTGTAAAAAAAAATTGTCCATAGAACATCTCCGTCCGCGAAGACTCTCTCTCTCTCTCTCTCTCTCTCTCTCTCTCTCTCTCTCTCTCTCTCTCTCTCTATATATATATATATATATATATATATATATATATATATATATATATATATATATGGCTACTATATCGACATTATATCGAAAAAAATAGTATTTTTCCGATAATTTTTTATTGGTGTTATAATATTTGGCCAACGTTGGGTCGATTTTTATTGATTCGTGTGTCTTCCAACACATAGCCATTGTTAGGCCATTGATCACGAGTTAAACTTTTTCTAATATTTGACTAATAGAATTTTAACATTCGTAATGGTGCAACAACTAAACAATTAACTGTAAACGTGAGCTAAATGTAAGCCAGTTATCAAGGCTGCGGAAAACATTACCACATGACAATCAACGACTGATATACTCCGATTTAAAGAACGTCAAGCGAATGATAATTATCGAAGAACTTGCAATTTATTGTATTCAATTCTAGCATTTTATTTACCAATAAATCTAAAATGTATTTAGCAATAAATCTAAAAAAATTGATAGTTTCAATGGATTTTTTCAAATTTTTTTGTAATTAATCCATATTCAAAGTCACTTGACTAGATAATTTGTGCCTGAATGATATTGTTTCAGACTGGCTTATTTGTTAAAGTACCCGCTAATTGTTTCAAATGGATCATTTTGACCAGGACGTATAATGGTCAAATGGATACTGCGGTGAGTATATTAGCAATATTATTAGTATAATTATCATTAGTAATATTGTCCTTATTGTAACTGTTGTAGTTATAATAATTCACATTCATTATTTTCCGTAACTGCACAATTTTTCCCCACTACAAAAAGGTTGAAATAAAGCTTGTTTCCTACAGCAGTACGAAGGGTTTCGCGACTAGGATAATTCAAGACAATACAAAAGTCTCACAAAACTCTAAAAAAAATATATATATTTCCAGTGAATCACAAGCGTGTTAATTACGCGTGACAAACTTGGGAAAACTGGATATTCACTTCAGTTGTGGTTTTTAGCGATCCTTAAAGCGAGATTTTATTGTTTTAATTTTGTCAATTTACGACTTTCTTCATAGATTGATCGCTCCAATAGAATAAACTCTTTCAGCCTGTCAAAATAATAGCGTAATTATTTCATAATTTCACTTAAACGACTACATTTCAGCAGCGAGATTAGAAGTCTTTTTAAAATTTAGATCTATCTTTAGAGACTCGCTTATGTTAAACAATATTTGGTCTTTAACTCTTTTCTTTTTACAGTTTCAACCAAACTGTCCAGACTGAATTCATAGGAAGATGACAAGTATAAAAAAATCTAATTTAGAAAGTGATCAATTTAAAAAACCTTGTACATTTGAAACGTTTACCTACAGAGTAATGAGCAAAACAGTCATGAAAACAGAAGTCTTCTCATGAAAAATTTGGGCACTTTCTTAAGTATGATTTCTGATATCCTAAAACATTATATTGAGACATGATGGTTATGTTACGACTCTAGGTCTTAAAAAATATGTAACAGAAAGAAAGTGAAACCAACAACGCAAGTAATATCATCAAGCAATTTATTCCCTATAATACAAAGTGAAATTCAAAAGATACTTACAATATTGTGAATCAAATTCCAAATAATCCTAAATGTCATAATAACAAGTCCAAAAATATAGAATGTTCCGAATGAGTACCAATAGTCTTGAATGTCCTGAAATAACACAATCCAGAATGTCTTTGAATGAGTTCACAAAAGTCCAAAGTGATGTATTAATTCAAAAGTCAATGAGCACTTTAGTAATTCCAATGACTATAATAGGTAAATAATTCCTCTCGAAATATATCTGATTTCAACGGCACAAACTATAAAAATCTGATCTCAAATGGATTCCCACAGATTGATCTAAAACAGGAATGAATTATTGGTTTTCCAAATTCTTATTTATACACATTTTCACTTGACCTATATCAACAGGATGTGAAGTAATAAAATGGGGGGAAAAACCAGTCTAACTGTCAAGATTGGCCTTGAACTCAAATGTTAGTCAACATTCTGTTTACTAGTGACCAGAATCTAAAGTGCAACTTACCTCCATGGACAAGATTTAACACATATCATAGAATAAATATACATAACAGTTATAATATCTGATATCCTAAATTATCATATTGAGACATCATGGTTATGATATCTGATATCCTAAATCATTATTTTGAGACATGATGGGTTTCATTTTAATAGCTTTTACACAAAATCTGGCTAAAATGTTGTAAGTCTAAAAGTGAATTTACTCTCTGATACACACGCTCATGCCTCCGCTTTAAAAACTGTCACTCCATCAAGTAATATTGATCGTCCTTTAAATTTCGAAAAATTATTTATGTGGTCTTTTCGAAGGGATATCGATGAGTTGATGACATTAACAAGATATATGGTGTTTTCTATTCAATTTCTGTAGACGCCATTATCTACATATAAAGCACAAATTGAAGAATCTCCAAACCCTACCTATCACCAGCTGTCAGAAAATCACTGTCATTATAAAACCCTATAAAATGCTGATTAATCACATCCCGGGCTATATGTGGTACATTACGTAAAAATGCCCAGTTTGCAAAGTTTGTCTTACTCTGCGGGATGGCGTTGTTTTTTTGGGGGTTTTTTTTGATCGTTTGCCAACGAGGCAGTTTTCACTTTATAAAATTTAGTTTCAAATTATATAAACTTTATTTCTTCCGTTTGTTTTTCTACAGAAATTTGCATCTGTAAATTTTCAAATTTTCAAAACAAAACCTTTTCTGAGTAAATGCTGTGCTATTGAGTGTGCATGAGTCTTCAATTAGTAGTGACAATTTTAAGCTTTGGATTTCATTGATATTTGTGTATGATATTTTACAGTGTTGGCATGGATGAACGTTCTTCTTTCCTTATGGCTCAAGCGCACTTTATACGATAATCGATATGAAAGGCACAATGCTCAGTAGTTAAGGCGTTAGCATCGTATTGTAAAAGGCCGGTATGGCACCACTAATGTGATGTCCCAGTCTCGGCCTCGCTTTGCTTGGCTTCCCCTAATAAATCAATCAGTGTTTCCAATAAGGGTCGTTTATAATACTACTACAGTTGTTGTTAGCGCACATGAGTTATCTCCCTTGATTACAATCTATTTTTAGTAAAACACAAATATGTAAACTTGCACACACCATAAACTTGGAAACATTGCATAGTACATATATATATATATATTGAAGTTTATGTATAGTTATTGCATCTATATTATCTGTAGTAACGCCTTGATTTTGAATTTGTGCTGAAGTTACATTAATTCAGCGCCAGTAACTTCAAACATAACTAAGTTTACATGGTTGGTAATTCTAAAACATTCTGCAATTTAAGTGATGATTGGACCTCAGATGACCCTTCAACAAAAATCCGCCTTGTCCACGAACCAAAAACAAAACACAGGGATTTACCAACTGGCAGATCCGCGGTCATTCCAATATATCTGCTGCTTACTGTAGTAGGTATGCTAGCCAAAATGTTGCCATCAGCCCTAAGTTTTGTATCTGCAGTTTTTGGCATGGCTAAGTTTGTCATTTGTTTAGAATTCATGTCGATGTAGCCAGTCATAGTTCCACCAGTTAGCGGTAAAACATACGTCGCTGAAACTAACATTTAATTGCCAATGATTACCGATGCCAAGTTTTGTCCTACAGAATGTAAGCGCCATCGAGGAAAAATTGTATTGGCATCTGTTAGCAGCACCCTAGAATTTGTATACTTATCTACATACAGTTGCTTGGCCGCATCTGCGTTATCTTTTGGTATGGCTACATTTGTAATCTTTTGCGAAGACATGTGTAGCGGTGCAGACATAGTATCACCAGTTTTTAGCAAGCGCTTGTTGAGTTCTGCATCAGAAATGGCTGTTGCTGTGCTCAGTTCAGCACTGCCAATAACTGTACCAAAAGCTGTATAATGACTCATTATATATACTCTGCTGTATAATAATGTGCATCATCAACTTTGACTCAGAAGACACAGAAAAGTCTAGACATCACGTTTTGTTTCCAGATTGCCATTACAGGATTGTTGGTCGCAGCAAAACCAATTTGCTTTTAAATATGCTGCTTAACAATGGACTTAATTATGACAGTGTAGTTATTTTACACTCTTAATCCAAGTCATGATAAATATAAAACACTTAGCAACCTTGACAAGGCTGTTAGCAGTTCTGCTGATCACAACAAGATCGCTGGCAACAAAACGTTTACAATACTAGAGCCAGAAAAAATAACACCCGTAGAAGAATTGGATGGCAACATTGACTCTGTCATAGTGTTTGACAACAATAAAATTGACCGCGACAACATGAATAAAATCAAAGAATACTTTTCTCTGTCACGAAACAAAAACTGCAATTTTTTCTACATGGTACAATCTTACTATGATGTGCCAAAACACATTTGCCGCAATACAGGTTGCTTTATATTATTTTCAGGTCTGGACAATCGCGACATATATTTTATTGCGCGCGATCATTGTCGTGTTATAGAGGCTGCTAAATTTAAGCTATGTTACCACGAAGCTGTTGGCAAAAGCAAACATGATTTGCAAACATGATTTTATGGTTTTTCATAGAGATGCGGAAGCTGTTCCTGAAATGTATCGTCGAGGCTTTATATGCCAGATTAATTTGATAACAATGGCAACAATATTTAATGCCAATACATTGTATACAATGCCATTTGTACGAGTAGAAGATCAAAAGGACAAAGCAGAAGTTACGCGCAAATATGGAGATGAGCAGCAACAATTACGTGGCCGCATTATAGCAGAAAAATTGGTGAACGGGATGAAGCACAAAAACTATTTAAGCCTGTAACATCAGCAAGATCTGAATCAGCATCTGCACGTGACATAAAACAGGACAGGCGGCTTGAAGAGCAGCTAGCCAGTATTACCGGTTTAAGAAGAGCATTGATTTCCATAAAAGTTAGCAGATAAAGCAGGAGAAACTTACACAACATCAACTTGACGCGCTAAAAGAAATAGTCAGACAAAAAGAGTCGTCAACGGACAAAACGCAGCCTGACTAGGTTTTTGAGGATGTAGTGGCAAAGCCAGAAAGAAACACCAATGGAGACACTTTATAAGAGTATAAAAAGGACCGATCCAGCGGAATACGAAGAGTCAGAGTTGTATAAAAGTCCAGTTAGAATATTTATAAAAGAGTGGCTTGAAAAAAATGTGCACGAGCCGATATGACAGAAAAGGAGGAAAAAAAATTATTTTATAAAAAATGGGCAAAAACAGCTGATGATTGGCAATACACAAAAAGTCTTAATTTAATATTTAAAAAACCCAATGCACTGAAAAAAAGAAAGCCTTGGACTCTTTAAGAATACGATACTTTAAATAATTATTGCAATCAACTGGCTGAGCTAAACAAGTACTATCACAGGCGAATTGGACATTCTAAATCTTATGATCTAAAAATCCTTATTTCAGTAGGTGTAAACTTGAAAAGACCACTGGAAAGCGATATTAAAGAACTTGAACAGACGATTCCAGATGTTGCTGTAGCCAAATCTAAAAAAAATATCGCAAGGGTAACAAACTGTGGCAGAATTAGTATCGCGATTGAAGCTACTGGCTAGTATCAAACAGGCGGGCAATGTTGGCGTGGAAATGGATAATGAAATCGTAGAAATACTAGACCATTTACTTGAGCAAAACATCATTAGTAATGCGGAATACAAAGTTTTGTACAATGATCTGATATAGACAATATGTCGCGCACTCTTCTCTTTGATTCTAAGTTGGCTCATTAAAACATCAGTAATTTTAATCTCAGATATAGCACACTCATAGAGTTATCGCAACATACTCGCTATGAGATCGCTTTCATTTCGGCAGAAATATGGAACTCGTTTCATAATATTACAACGAGCAATAAAACGTTTTTTTTTTTTTTTTTGGTTTTTTTAAATTTTACTTACGCTAATGATGCAGGGATATTGCTCGCTGTCATTCCAGGTGGCTGCAATGTTGTAGATATTGCTGATGAAATACTAAGAATGATGACAGAAAAAGGTCATGTGGGCGATAACATGAGTATTTAGCCAAACTATTCTACGCTTAAAACACGATTGACGCTTAAGGGTGGTTATCAAGTTGACTTTACAACTGACAACAGCTTAAGAAACCTAATAGGTTTTAGCTCGCGAATTCTACAAGAAAATGGTGTTTACGATGGAGACTTTCCAGTCAACATTAGCGATGTCAACAGCTTAATTAGTAATTGTCGTATAGCTGAAGGATCCTTTGATGCGCGAAGAGGTCATAGCCATGTCATTTATAGCTTTAGTCCAAACGCGCCACCATGATCAATAATGACTATAAAACCATCGCCACTCATTTATTATCCCATTAACAATGTTTGTAGTTTACCAGAAATTGCCATGTCAATCACGACCAATTTGGAAACATAGTCAACTTTAATAATGAGCGAATCACATTTTATCTGCATTTGCGAACGCTAGCCGAAACTATGTAACCTGGTTGTATAAATGAAGCCAATACGAATGAAGCGTAAAACAAATCATAGGAGGATTTTTTTCACCACTGTTCTCAAAGAAGTCTAAGGCAATGTCTGGCATAGTCAAATAAGTTTGATCCACATTCTTTGGATGCTACAAAAGTGCGGTTTCAGCCGTGGGAGAAAAAAAATGGAGACAAGATTAACAGGACGCCACCATCACCTGCAATGCCACAGCAGCCTATTAAAGAAATCATCCAGGAAATTGCACACACCAAAGAAGCTGAACGTGTAATGACAAGTACTGCTAAAAAAAATATTGTCTAAGCGCGGTGAAGAAATTATAAATGAACTTGAGACGCGCATGTCAGCAGCCAATACGAGAGCAGCAATGTCGAATATTATGACAGGATCTGATCTAAAAAAAAAAGTCGAGAATGTATAAAGATGAAGCGCTCATTATGTGGAATATTTGGACAAAGATTTGCATCAAATGAATATACCTGGAACAAGAATTATTGACACGCGTGATGAAGATGTGTATTTGCTGCCTCATAAAGCTTTTCTTGAAGTCCGCGGTTTTTTGCAAACCAATGCTGCTCCACCTGCAAATTATCCTGCTAACACAAACGTGGCACTTACAAACAATGGTTGGAGTTTGTTTAAGACGGCGCGGTTTCAACTGAATAATCAGACATTAGCAACTATCTGCCTGCTGCCAGCACAATCATGAATTTAATTTCGATAGGCGATGATCACAGCAGAAGTTCAGCAACAAATATGTTTTGGTACAAAGATGCAAGCAATACAGCGATTAGCATAAAGTACAAACATGGTACTGAAGTTCTTACTAATGCTTATTCTGTTATGTCTGGATCAACTGAAGCTGAAATTCGTACAGCCATTCATAATGTTTTTATGGATCCAGAAAATCCTACTTATAATGTTGGCTTTGCAATTAGGCGCGCTTAGGCGCGGATGGTCATAGTGAAGTGCTTATGATCTTGCCACTAAGTTCCGGACAATTTTTCTATTAAGCTATCGTTTTAGATGCCAAAAATAACACCCTCTATTTATCATGCGCTAGAATTGAATGATCTTTTGTCCAGGTTTAGCAAGCATCTTTATTTTGAGCAAATGCGCGTTACAAAAGTGTTACGTATTTAGCAGCGCAATTATCTGTCATATGGAGAATAGCTACTTTGCCAAGGAGCAAACTACCTAGCTATGTCTTTATAGCTTTTCAACTTGCCACACCAGATGCGGATCAAGAGACAAGCAGCCATGTATCTGACAACTTGAGATTGATTCGCATTGCTAGCAGACAATATCTTGAACGTGAACTTGAGTGTAATTTTGCACCACTAAGCAGAAATTACTCGAGAGCTTATCTTATGCTTCAGAAAGATATGCAGAAATGCCAGGATGTCGATACAGAATCTCAAATATCTCTGGAGGATTTTGCAAACATGTACACGATTTATCACTTTGACGTTTCCATGCATCTGGAGCGCACAAAACAATCCATGGCAGATGTTGAAGGCAATTGGACCTATTCCATCTGCCGTAGCTATAAACTATTACGTTCATGCAGTAATTTCCTCCGACAGATTTCTTAAACTTTATGCTCTTACTGCCAAGATGACAGTTATTGTCTTGCATGAATTGATTTAATTGTCCAAATATATAATATAAATGAGTTACACTTCAGTCAAAATTGTTTTGACGCCATCACAAGAAATCCATTGCAGCAGCGCATAAAAAGCATACGAGATTGCCCATCAGACTTGGAAGCAACTAAATACATCCGGGATAACATGTCCTGGCGCTCACATTTTTTAAAAAAATATGCAAATTTTAATACGGCAAAATGTTTCAATACTTGATTAACCCTAAAGTTATCGGCCAAACAAGCATCTCGCATGGGTAGCGGTTTACTTACAATTTTACCATTTCTTGCAGCGTTGGCACCAAAAATAGTGCTCATTTTTGGTTCGTTGGGAATAGCAGCGGCCTGAAGAGCAATATCTGGAGCGTCAGAGGACTTAAGCACAGACGAAATAAATCCATTCCCTTTCTCTAAACATGAGGCGTCCAAAACGTTAACCCATGAAAAACATCAGCTACAGAAATTTTTGTCTAAACACTACATAGAAATGTCGTATCAGGAAGTTAGTCTATCTCTCTATGAAGCTCAACGCAAGAAAATTGCTCTGGCCTCTTCCAGCGGTTGCCCATTGTCCATAAGACTATCAGCTAAACAATTAGACGCTACGGCAATGCGACATGACATTCGCTACAAATATAATCCAGAAAAAAAGAAGAAAAAAAACTGCGACAAAATTATAATTGATGAGTTAGCCGCAATAAAACCAAAAGATGTGTGAGAATGCTACGACACAGGTTTTGTCAGTGGTGCTATTGGACTCAAATATAAGTCTGTAGTTGGAACCAGAGTCTCCCGAAGCAAAATTGTTAGAGATGATGCCACAATCAAAACCGACAACGCTGTTAGAAATAATGATGACATACTCGCAGACGAAATACTCAAGCAAGCAAGAAAACGTTTTCCTAGGCGTAGAGTTGTTTCTAATGGCGTTGACGACATCTGGTCTGCTGATCTGATAGACCGAAAATAATATTCCAAAAAATACGATGGCGTCAAATACTTGTTAAATATCATTGATTCTTTTAGCAAGTATGCATGGAGTTAGGTACAAATTAATAAAACTGGCGCCGCTATCAAAGATGCGTTTGCATCGATTACAACGTCATCCACGCGTACAACCAGCAAAATTCTGGGCGGACCATGGCGCGTAAACTACCAAAACTCTGGGTGGACCATGACGGGGAATTTTGCAATAGCACATTTGAGAACTATCTAGAACAAAATAAAATTCATAAGTGCTCTACGTTCAATGAAGGCAAATCAGTTGTCGTTGAAAGATTTAATTAAACACTAAAAAATATGAAACAAATAAATATGCAGATGTGCTGAGGTGGACAAATACAATATTACCAAACACAGAAGCATTGGAATGACGCTAACACCAGCTAGCGACAAGCAAACAGCGTGGCAAACAAATTCTTTTTAGACAAAAGTTTAATGTGGGTGACCGGGTCAGGATTTTTAAGCTACAGACAATGTTTGAAAAGATCATACAGCAAACTGGACCGAAGAAGTGTTTGCCGTGACAGAGGTATTAAAAACAGAGTAAAATGTTTTCAGAATAGAGCGTGTAATCAAAACTCGCGGAATCAAGTCGCTTGTGAAATGGAACGGCTATTCTGATACTTTTAATTCTTGGGTACCAACGCCAAATATTGAGAAATAATTCTGTCGTACTCTGCTAATATTTTTTGCTGGCAACAGGTTTACACATAGCTGCCGTGTCTGGCATACCTATGAGCAGAAGTATTTTCTTAAAAACGTAATCGAACTTGATACATTTTTTTCTTCCTGGCAAGCTTGGCGTAATATATCTGTTAAAGATCTCGTTGAATTGCGCTGTTTCTTCATAGAACAGATTAAATTGCGTCAGCTTGTGTCTGATGTGATATTTTCTGGTATATTTCTGAGGGCTCGTATTGTAATGCAGGAGCGCATATTCGACTTGATTGTACTCATCGTAATCGCGGACAATGACATCTTTGTTTTCATCATCATCACAGATGTTTACCTGGAAAAGCCTGAAACGTTGCTTGATGCCATCGTGACATTGTACAGAAAGAAATCCTCATGCGAGCTTGCAGTTAAATCTTACTGTGACAAAGATACTTGGAAATCCTAAACGTCAAAATGTTGCTTATGGACGAGTAACGACGCATGCCAAGTGAACTTCGACGAATGAATATTTGCTACAATAATGATTTGCTAATGCGCCATATCGTATCTTGCATCAAGAAAAATACTCTTTTGGCGATGCTAGAAACAAACAATTAGAGAAATAAATTAAGTTATATATGATGAGCACAAACATAAGCTTTAGAGAAAAAAAGACGGGCCATTGCTGGCAATGACGAGACGTTTGCTCTGGAAAATGATAAGTTGATACCGTTTTATATTTTTGTCTGTAAACAAATTTCGTCCAGTGAGTTACCTCTGCAACGTGGCATCAAATTTTCTATTAGTATTAGTGTAATGTTTGAACAACAAAAAGATAATAATGAAACTGAATCACAATTTATGTCTAAACCAGTTCGCGCATTCCATCAACATTGTGACATTAAAAGCGTTTTCAAATCTCTTCAAAATAATGTTGATTATTTTCAGAAAGAAAGTCCTGTTTGGGTTATCATTGGTGTTTCAGAATGCATTGTTAATACTTCTAAGTACATTCCATTACGCGGAAGCTCGTATTTGGAACTGCCAGCCAAAATTGGAAACAGCCAAAATTTTACTGGAATTCATTTTCCTGTTCAGATCAATGACGTGCCAACATTTGAACAATTAAACAAAATTCTGTAAATGTCTTTGGCGTGGATAATGGTAAAATGTATCCGCTGCATGTTTCTTCAGTTACTGGAGAAAGAGAAGTTGATTTGCTTTACATTCATAAAGATACTAAAGATGATCACTACTGTTGGATCAAACATTTTTCAGGGTTGATGCATGTACAAACAGTACAACAATCACCAACACAAACTATTTTACTGCAGAAAATGTCTTCATGGTTTTGCGCGTGAGGACTTGCTTGATGAGCAAGATTGGGTCAACGTTGTAAGAACTATCATGCCAGACAAAAATAATATTATCTTATCATAAAACATTTGTCACATAACAAGAGTTCCGTTTGTTACTTATGCCGATTTTGAAGCACTCACTATTCCCATTGACGGTGCAAACAATAATAATAAACCCGATTGTACTTTTACCAGAAAATATCAAGAGCACTTAAACAAGCTGGTCTGCATTAATAATGCTCTAAGTAAGCCAATCCAGTTGTATCTTGGTGCCGACTGCGGAGAACATTTCATAAAAAGTTTTCTTGAAGAAGTAGATTATGTAAATAGCATTGTTTCAGCAAAGATGATTTATATTCCAGAAGATATAAAAAAAACTTTCTTAAATCTGAGTTGTATTGGATTTGCGAACTAGATCAAGACAGAGTACGTCTTCATTGTCATTTTACTGGAAAGTATCGAGTCACTGCTCATGACAAGTAAAATCTTCATTTAAATACACTAGAATTTATTCCAGTGGTAGTGCATAATCTTCGCGCGCGGTTATGATTCGCATCTCATTGTGAAGCACTTTGGAACGTTTTATGAAAAAATAACTATCATACCTAATAACATTTAGCACTATATGTCATTTTCACTTGGTCAACTGCGATTTATTGACAGCATACAATTCTTAAATGTTTCATTGGATGAGGTTGTCAAAAATACAAAAGAGTTCAAATATACAGCAGAAAAATTTTCTGATAACACACTTAACTTGGTCACATGCAAAGGAATGTACCCGTATGATTATATGTCGTCGTGGGATAAATTTGATGAAACAAGTCTTCCACAAAAAGAATAATTTTAAAGTCAACTGAATAATAGTAATGCTTCTGATGAAGATTATGAACATGCCTGCAATGTTCGGTCTGCTTTTAACATTAAAAATATGGGCGAGTACCATGACTTGCATTTAAAAACATATGTATTGTTGCTGGCTGATGTATTTTAAAATTTCAGAGATATCTGTATGTCCTGCTACAAGTTGGATTCTGCTTAGTATTATTCAAGTCCTGGTTTATCATGGGACGCTGCACTTAAGTTGTCAAAAATAAAGTTGGAATTGCACACTGACATTGACATGTTTCATTTTATAGAAAAGGAATTCGTGGCAGAATTTCAGTCATTATTAATAGTTATTCTGTAGCCAACAACAAGTATATCTGCCCAGTTATGATTTTGCGCAGGAATGAAAACATCATTTCTCATGGCTGAATACAGACAAATGTGCTGAAAAATTACTGCAAAGTGATGATGATACTGGCTACATGTTAGAAGTGGATCTCGCCTATCCTGATCAAATTCATAACTTACATAATGATTATCCGCTAGCTCCAGAAAACATCACAGTGGATGACACTATGCTAAGGCCTCATATTCTGTCACTCAAAGAAAAACTGGGTGTGGGCAATTTCAATGTTTCAAAGCTAATACCAAATCTGATGGCTAAACAACGCTATGTGATTCATTACATAAATTTAAAACAATGTCTGGACTTGGTTTACAGCTCATTAGAATACACTGAGTATTAAAATACAGACAAGTCTGGTTAGAAACTTTTATTGACTTTAAGATCGAAAAAGGAACTGCAGCAACAAGTGACTTAGAAAAAAGATTTCTTCAAGCTGATGAATAATTTTGTATTTGGTAAGACCTTGGAGAATATCAAAAAGCGAGTAAATATAGAACTAGTCAATGATCGAAAACTCACAGATAAATTAGTAGCAGCGCCCACTTTTGCAGCAATAAAAATATTTGATGAAAACTTAGTAATCATTAGTAGAAAGAAAACTTATTTAAAACTTAATAAACCTATCTACTGAGGTCTTACTGTCTCAGAACTTTCAAAGCTGCTTATGAACCATTTTCATTATAATCACATTAAAGCAAAGTATGGCGACAAAGCCAAGCTGCTGTTTACTGATACAGATTCTCTATGCTATGAAATTGCAATAGAAAACGTCTATGACGATATCTTTGCCTCAAAGGATTTATTTGACCTTTCTGAATGTTTATATGACAGCAAATTATATGATGCAAGCAACAAAAAGGTGATTGGCAAATTTAACGCATATCGTAGAGTTTGTTGGACTCAGAAGTAAAATGATCAAACTTGTTGGCCTCAGAAGTAAAATGATCAAACTTGCTGATGACGACTTAAAAAAGCGTGTTAAGGGTATCAAGAAATAAGTTGTTAAATAATTCTCACACATAATGATTATTTAAAAGCACTATCTGGAGAAAAACATTACGCAACAATGAATACTATTAGATCTAATTACCATGTTCTGCATTCTATAATGGTTAATAAAACTGGGCTTTCTGAATATGATGACAAGCGGTATGTTCTTGATGATGGCATTACCACACTGGCTTACGGACATTTCAGGAGGAAAAAAATAACAATGCAGATATTTTTACAGAACTAAACCTAATCTGAAGAAAAAAATAATAATAATAATACAAAGAACACCTATGGACAAATTACTGTACCACAACTTTACGCCGCTGCAACAAAACAAAACGAAAACCAAACGTTGCGAATGGGTGAATAAGATTTATTTTTTATGCCTCTGCAAAAAAAAAAAAATAGTTCTACAGCTTGTACCAAGTGATACTTCAGCTTTAAACATTGATGAAAATATTTCTCGCTCTCCAGCTTCTAAGTTTGTAGCTGTCTTTTTATGTTTGTCTACTCCGCCGCGCAGATTATTTATTTGCTCTGTAACAGCTTCTAAGTTTGCGATTTTGTTATCAGATTTATTTCTGTTAAGGCGATCAATTACAAGATCTCTTGGTATGATTCCATGAAAACATTCATATACATATCGATGTGCGCTCAATATCTTCTAACATCTTACCGTGCTAGAAACTGCAATGAGGATGTAGCCACTGTTGTCAGGATTTTTAGCAAGAATCTAACGTCTCCATTTTCGTTTGATTCATACAAGTTGTAGGCGGATGCTCTCTCCATGCCTTATATATAAGTATCTATCTCTCTAATTCGACATTCATTATGTTTGAAGACAAAAATTATGTCTACATTGATATAGAGGACAGAATTATGTAATCAATATTATATGCTAACATAAATATGCATCCTCCGCTCTGGTAGAACAGTCTCGAAAACACTAGAATGATTTTTGTTTCAGATGAAGCCAACATATTTTGACAAAAGCCCAGTCTAAGGTCCGGGTGCTTAGCCCTGCTGAATATTTTAGTTCCTCAGCAGATTATGGAACATATCGGAATCGCTACCACCTTTGCACCCTGTCCTAGTGTGAACGGCTTCGTGGCCTCATAAACTTCTTCCTGCAACTCTTCGCTTGTGTTCACATTAGATCGTTACAGGATCTATCATTTAAGATCTGAATGTCCACAGCTAACTGTACACACACACACACACACACACACACACACACACACACATATATATATATATATATATATATATATATATATATATATATATATATATATATCTATATATATATATATCTATATATATATATATATATATATATATATAATGTAAGTTCTATACTATGTTAGTGTAGGCCAATTTGCATATTTGTGTGTTACTAAATATAGATTGCAATCAAGGGAGATAAATCATGTGCGACATATTTTCACCTAGCCAGTGTGTAAATAAAAGTTTAACTATAACTGTAGTAGTGTTATAAAAGACCGTTATTGGCAAAACTAATTGATTTTCAGGGGAGGCCGAGACTGGGAAATCACATCAGTGGTGCCATACAGGCCTTTTATAATACTACTGACCAGAATGATGCGTGTTCGATTCCCAGATCAGTTTGGATCTACTGGCTACCGTGGCGTATCCTTGGACAAATCACTTTACTTGTCTCAGCATGATATGAACTTAAACGTTTTGCTGTAAAGTAAACGACCAAATATACCCCAAAATAATCGATCACCAATGTCATCGGTCAAAGAAATTGTATAAAACTCACGGGAGAAATACTAGTTGCATTGTTACACTTGGATATCTTTTTGCATTTGCAAGATCAAGATTAAATGTTAAGAAATTTTTATACAGTTAAAAAAATAGAACGCACATCAAAGGTTCAACTTAATGTATAACCTGCCTTGAAATGGACCAATTCTACCTTGAGTATCCTCTTTATGAGCAAGTGTTACAAAAACTCTAGGCATGGTTTGTAAGTCTCCGAGTGTCGAGATAAATGACACAAGAGCATTGTAAATTTACTGCACAAATTTCACGGTTCTATTAAGTGAAAGAAATTTGTACTGATTTTTTACAGTATCTGAGAAATTAATCATGGTGCTTGATGCAAAAAAAGAATTCTTTCACAATCACTTCTAAATCAAATCTGAACCACCATATTTGTAAAATCTAACTCTCTATGTGTCAGCAAATAATACAACTAGTGAAAAATTTCCAGACAAAATTATTGGCACTGTTTTAATGGAGAAACGGCCTAAATACACTATACATTCCTCTGTATTGCAAAATGCAGCTCTGATGATACTAATGCATGCATTCATATTTCAAGTCTTCAAATGACATACTACTGTAGATGATGAGAAGAAACATGCAAATATATGACCAGATAGTTAGTTCTGCCTTGTAATGCTACCTTTTCCCACCTTGGGAAGAATGTGCTCAGAGAAACATTTTATAGAAATGCATATTTGATCGAATGGTCAAAAATATTATTGCATCCCATATTGATATGGGAAAGAAATGTACAGACTAAGAATTAACTTGTGCAAAACGGTCGCCTTGCATATTAGAGCAAGCGAAGGGGCGCTAGAAAATCATGGTAGGAAATTTCAATTTAGATCAATCAGCATAGAAGTTTCATCGCTTTGATATGATGCTATCTAATGAGTGACATGCTCAATGTGAAAGGTCGACAAATGCATCGTTAATAAAGAATGGAATGAGCACTGTATCCAATTATTTAGAGATATATAGATTAGGAAACTGATACATTATTTGTAAAACTCTACGTATTGGGCTCACTTGTGTCTTAGTGCACCGATTAAAAATATTTATGGGGAGTATCGAACAAACCAAAATGGGAGTAAGATATATTGCAAAGAAGATCAAAACGCATTGAACTAGGATGAAAGTAAAATTTCATCATCGGTTTTTCTTCTTCATAAAATTCGTAAATATACTCTAATGTCTATAATGTTTGCCGACTTGATAAATTTAATTTATAATGTGTATGCGCATTCTGTTACGATATTAAGCAAGATCTCATAATCCTTTGGTTTTTTATACAACTCAGTGAAACTGATTTCTAAGGATTGATATAGGACTTGCTAGACAAAAGAAAAAGGACTTGATTTACAAAAGACTAAAATGCAAAACAATCAAGCAGAAAGCAAGAAAATATGGAAAAAACTTGGACAAGCTCAAACAGATTTTGCTAACATCACCGTTAAGTATTTTTTCATTTAACATGATGTATCACAGATACTTACCACCATATTGCTTTTTATTCAAAACTTCTTATGTAGGAAAAACATTTAAGAGATAGACAATCTGATAAAAGCGTGACACTGAGACTTTTAAGAAGAATGCAAACAATCGCATCACATAAAAATACCATGAATATACATGAATGTACACATGGAGAGTTCTCCATAGTCCTTCAGCTGACAAAACATATTACGAAAACGGCGGAGACCTAACAAAATAAATTACGAGATGCAACAAATGGCCTCGAAAAATCGGAATTGCAGTTCATGAATACAGAGCTGCTATTATTGCCACTTGAGAAAAGATCAAGCCCTGGATGCAAACACACGTTAATAATGTAACAACAAAATCATTAGCTCAACTGTTTGACGACCCGGACGGCCAAAAAGATCAGGAACAAAAGACAAACAAATCTTTTAGATGTTATTATTATTATTATTATTATTATTATTAAAAAAGGTCACGTAAATGCATTAATTTATCTTTAAAGCTGTATGCACCTGTATTCTTTCCACATATTTTGTGTGGCAGGCCGAAATGATACCAACGTTTTTCGTCGGGGGAAAAAAAAAAAAAAATCGCGAAATGGATGTCTTTTTGCACGGCGGTGTTGAGAAATGGACACGAAAACTTATGTAAAAAGCACCTCTTAACTGTAGTTTTCATTTTTGATTTTATCTTTCTGATTGCCATGTTCGGAAAGAAACAGAAACTCGTTTTCAAATACAGGAAACAGCAAGACATATGGTTAGAATTTGGTAGTAATTTTGTGCTACAGTTGCGGTTGCTAATAACGATGAGGTAGCCAAAGCTATTATGTTTTTTTGCGTCTCTCATCGCATGTCAGTAAATGTTACTTTCGCACCACGATTTTCAGTCAAAATCTAATTTGTAATATTATACCTATATTCGTACCAATATTCTACCATAATCAAAGTATAACGATAATTTTAACAAATATAAAGCCTGAAAAGGTCATCTGGTATGTATGTATATATGCATGTATGTATGTACACTTATATAAGTAAGTATGTATGCATGTGTGTACATTTATATAAATATGTATGTATGTGCACCAAAGTCAGTAAAACTCGGGTCAATGCATATAAAAAAAATAAATGATGTATGAAGGAACGCACGTACCTCAAATTTAAAACCTTTTAAACTATTTTTTAAATACGTATAGGTAATTAACTGAGTATTGAAAAATATTGGACCCGAGGTCATGTGGCATTGGATGCCCGAGCTTGCAAGGGCCCAATTTTTTTTAATACTCAGTCAATAACCCTTGTATTATATACTTAAAAACAAGCATATTAATCATTCTGTTATGCTATAGGATAACACATTTGAAACAAAAATATTTAAATGTTGTACACATAGTTCATTTAATGAATGAAACTTGAACACGGCGTGGTAATACACGCTACTTTATTACTATAGAAGTGAACGTACATGGCGGGATTCTCATACATGGCGGGATTCTCATTCAACACTGAACGAAACAGAGTTTGTTACAGAGGGTGGAATGTCATGTAGCCAAAGATATATAACTAAATATAAATCTCTCTCACTAACAGCAGCAACTAGCGATCACTAGACGTCCATTTGCAATATTTGTATAAAACATATTTATGTTATATTTTTCGCCTTGCAATTTAAATCTTGGGATGTATTCAGATTTTCTTTATTTAATTTGTATGATAGATATATTTTATTTGAATGAGCCAGATATACTGATTCTCAAGCGCTGTTGTCAGGTAGAAAGGTTTACAGTCCGTGTCTGCATCTCGTGATCATCACATTATGACGTGGTCACCGTTCCACGTTTCGGTCGCCATTTTTATTTAGCCATAACCATAGCCAGAAGTAGTTCATCAAATGCGGGCACGTGTTTACCATATAAGGAAGCAGTGAATATTTTTACTTAACTACGGTCAATACCGTTGGAAATTGACCGGTAGCAACAACGTTAAACTAATGGGAATATTTATCAAGTATATAATAAATGCATATATTACTTGACAATTTGGTCGGGCTGACTAACTGGTTTATGGAATTCAAATCGTACAATCAAAGAATCCCTGAGTCAGTATTCTTGATTCAGTGACAAAGTTATTTATAACCCCAATATAAGACAGTCAAAGTGGATAACAAACATGTCGTATTGACTATGATTATGGTCTCAAGTAGCTTTCAGTTTCCACTTAAATTCCACTAAACAGAGCATATAATATGGACTTGAATAAGTAGTGACTTTCAAAAACTGTAGACTTTATTTACTTGTATATACATCTTTACACACAGCAGATAGATAGATAGATAGATAGATAGCTGCCATTATATATATATATGTGTGTGTGTGTGTGTGTGTGTGTGTGTGTGTTCTCCGAATCTTTCAATCTTGCATCAACCTCACTATATACACGCCTGTGAATTCATCTTTTATTTAATTCCACAAATTAGAGAAGCGTAAGTTAGTAAGTAATTCACTTTATATTAACGAGATACAATTATAAAATAAAATTTGAGACTCTCCATATAATAATATTGGTTTATCCTTTTCTTCATATGGAAAATATTTATCTACAATAAACAGTGGCGTAGCGAGTGCCGCCCAGGGCCAACTACCAAAATTAAGCCCCGACTCCATTCGTATTATTTATGATATATACGGTACTCTTACCAAATTGCCACCCCCTAGAAAGTGCCGCCCGGGGCCACCGCTCCCTTCGCCCCCTCCCCTCCTCTCTACGCCACTGACAATAAATCCTTATCTAAATATGTGAAGGATATGTGTATAACATTGCAATTTTTATACAACTTTTGCACAATTTTATTATCTGTACCTATTTATCTTTTATCTTGTAGTACTTCATGTTTACGTTTATTCAGATGGGTTTGTCCTCCTAAAGTTTTTTTTTTTAATTTTTATATTTACATTTTTAGAACTTAACTTTTTATCAGCATAATATAGCTATTATTGTGATGTCCTGCCGTTAAACCCTAATACATACATATCCACCCCAATATATAAAAAGGTAGCTGCCGAATATTTCCACACAAAAAACTGCACCTAGAATAACATTTTATTAATAAATTCCAATAATTATCAGGCACGAATACATGATTTACTCTGGATCAAACATGTCCTTCCAGTCTTAGATATTTACATTTATCAATTTTCCTCCAGATTCATGAGTATTTGATCGTTGCATTTTTGTTAATGTTTTAGAGGTGCACAATTCAATTCACTTGAAAAGAAGACGTATGTTTGGTAAATGAGATAAACATGAGTGACCTATTAATAGACTATCTTAGACTTTACTGTTTTTAATTTCAACTTGCAAAAACAAAGCTGACTAAACGGCCATTTTACTTAAATTCCAGATAATTGACGTAGCCTTCTGTTGTTGTGCATTACAGCGATGATTCCATTTAATGAGAAAACAAAATCAGATAAACTTATAAATTGGTTAATTAATTAGATTGGAGTTAAATTACTATCGGTAGATTTATTTGTGTTAGAAAGCTTGTCAAAGAAAGTTAAAGGCAGGCATATATTGTAATGAATCTCCGTATAATGAATTCTTTCATATTTCGTTCATAAATATATACATACATCATCAGATTGCGCACCAGAACATCAGGAAGGAATAGCAAATTAAATTTTCATTTATGTATTAGTATTCAGCATAAGTATTTGTACCAATTAAAGTAAACGCATGTTCCTTTCTCGTCACAATGTGTGCAAGGTTGTTTATGACAGTACATACGATCAATAAACGTTGAGTAAAACTTCCTTCAATCCGAATGACTTATTCTGTCCGTTGTAACAAGGTCTCAGCTGATGTAAAACTAATGCATGATAATAGAAATTGCACTGTGAAGATCTATCCTTTATGGATTTTTGATCTTCGAAATCAGGTATCCAAAAGGATCCATTTGTATGTATGAAGGTTTCTAATTGTCTACTGTACATGTCGATACCGAACAAAATTGTCTCTTGGTATAATATGCGCTTGACATCGTTTTACATCAGAAGAAATCCAAATTGTCTTTACTTAGCTATGTTAAGTACAAAACAATGAAAGTGAAACAGTTTACTTAATCGTATTGCTCAAAAAATTTACAACACACATCGATTGAGATATCAACGAAAATGCAACTGACATTTAAACTAGACACTCAGTGCCAGAAATGTAAGGGCATATTTTGACGCTTAACCAACATTTCTGGAGAGATCCCTCTCTTTTCCAACACTAAGAATGTGGCATCAGTGTACATGAAAATAAATACGATTGGCTTGTGCATAATACATACCAGAAGGAAATATTGAACATATGGGTAATTATGTGCTAGCTATGAACACGTGGAACAATCTTGAAAGGAAAACATTGACCTTGAGGTATTACTAATAAATGAAATGCAGCAGAAATGTAGTAATGGTAAGTATAATAATTATGTTGGAAATCAAAGCACACTTACAACGGTCATTGAAATAAAAATATGTGTAAGTTGAGACTGTCGGGTACATCTCGACATAAAACCTTTACCGAATGAAAACAATAACTACTTCGGTTGTAATCCAGCCCTGTTCTAGGTCTCGCTGCTAATAAGGAAAAAGTAAAGCTGGTTATTCAGTCGCTAGTTTGTTTGTGGTTTGTTGTTTTGTGGGTTTAACGCCAATTTCAGCACATGATATGTTATACATGGCGGCCAGTATATTTGGTCGAGGAATAACTCGGGAAAACGCCGGGAAGAACCACCGACCCATGGAAAGCTACTGGCAAGCTTTCTCACATACCCATGTTGGCCGAGGCGAGACTCGAACCCACGCGCATAGAAGTGTGGTGTCAGTGATCTGTAAAGAAGATCACCTTGAACCACTAGGCCACCCGAGGTCCCTCAGTCGCTAGCAACAATAAAGGAATGACTGATATTCATCTATGAACACAATGTTGTGTTATTGGTGAAGATAATTCAGTTATGGAAATGTTCTAAATATGAGATAACTTGAGGTATTCACATATTTCACTGATATTTGGATACACCAATGAAGATACGAAGAGCACGAAGGATCTAAAGAGTTAAGAAGATACATGAAACCTCAGGTGAAACAGTTTCATGGAAAAATCTAGTCAAAGAGTATAGGCGCTGCGGAGGAGGGGTGGGGATGGGGAGGGGTCAGGGCAACCATGAAGTTGGTCACAAATAAAATAGAATATAAGTGATTAATGGAACCATTTTCCTACCTTAGCCAAGAAAAGTCTCTTGCTATTGAAAAAGGTTAAAAATATGACAAAATAGAAATAAAACAGTAGAAGATACATACCTTTACTATAGAAACTTGGAAATGACCCCGTATGCTCATTATATGTCAGTTGCATGGTTAGAAACTTAAAAACAGCGAGAGACAATGTATGTTGTAATGCGAAAAAGAGGAGGAAAATTATAACTTGGATACAACAATTACATTGTTAGATACAATAGAGAAGTTAGCAAAAACAAAACATAAATAAACAAAGAGAAAATAGATGTCAATAAATTGAGATATATTTCAATATTAGAGAGCAAATAATACTAAACATTTGAAATAGTGAAGTAATATGCAAATGAAAGTTTTAGAAAGCAATATAAAACTATCGGAATATAGAGGGGCTTTATTTACATAAAGCCTCCTCTTATATGCACAAACTACACCCAGCATGATATGTGGTTCTGTTCATTTATTCTCTACGTAACCAGTGACTGAAACAACACGGTCAAGATCATGTCAGACCTGATAAGACGAGTAAAATCTATGAAGCACCGGGGTCTTCCAATTAAGAGGCAGTGGATGGGCAGAATCCAGCGCATAGGGCGCTTCTGGCAGACTAGTAACAAATCTGACTGCCCATGGATAAGCATTTCAATCACTAGTGAAAAGACACGCAATCATTGTGTATCACGTCATCGATTACTCAGAAAATATTTGTTGAAAGATGGGATTATTTTCATTCATAGCCATATTTCTGGATCTTCCCTCCGATGTTACAGACTATGCGAACAACATAATTTATCAATCTAATTATCATTTAGTGTCCTGTGATCACTGTTCTTGTTCGTTTGGATAATTGTGAAAAATACCGATGAAGAATTGTACTGCCTGATGAATGTCATGGTTTTAAAGACTTCGGATGCTTCGTACAAATGAGATTGATATAATCTGTTCAGAAGAATTATTGAGTGATGTTTAAAAGGAGTTTTTGTGTGTAAATACTTTATAATGGACACGGGTAAGTTATTTTATTCACCTATTTACCAGCATGATTATAATGAGATATAACCATCTTATAAAGATTTTTTCGCGATATATCTGTACAAGTTAGGTACCATTTTTAATCAAAATTGTAAAACTTCTACTGACAATGCAGACAATAAAAGTTAATCATATATCGGTATTAAGAAATATAAGGAGGTTATCAAACATACTTCTTGTCATCGTGTTAATAAATTCCACTAATTGCTTTAAATGTTTAAAAACTTTATTTGCTAGAACCTTTTGATGCTTTGCAGAAATACCACCAATAACACGTCCAGGTGTAGGAGCAACTGTAGAAGAGCGATATTCAGAATTTAAAGCATAAACACCTGCATCTCATGCAATTGGAAACTTAACAGTAACCACTAAGGCAAGGACCGATTAAATTACTTTTGATGTAAGCATGTTTCCTTACTGATAAAAGTATTCATTACAATTAAGCTTCGTTAAGTCTAGTATCGATCCAGCTAATTTTTCCGGCTTCATATTTGTTCGGAATTCTCGATATGAAGCCTCTTGAATAATAAAGCCAATTAATTTACAACTGCATACTTTGCAAGGGTTCATTTTATCCATGCCAAAGGTGTATAGTTTTTGATCTTACGACTGAACCATTTTCCTCATATTATCTGCAAAAAAATATTTTTAAAAAGTAGGCACAGCTTTCACAAGCTTAATTTATTGCATAGTTCAGAAACGATCTATAGATTATTTAAATAGTTGCCCATAAACATGGTCAATTTAAAAAGTCATATTCTACGGACTGTCTAAAAGAGAAGTTTCACGGAATATACAGTGAAATTTCACTAAACGGGTTCTTCATTACTCGTTTGCATTGTGGCTGCATCTTCTGGTCCCAACGAGGCCGTTGTTCTAACTAGTATCTTTATACTGACCACATCCAAAAGTTTTGGTCACAAGAGTGTCTGGTTTAGGAAAATTGTACTGATTTTAGTCACAAAACTGTCTGGTTCAGGAAAGTTGTACTGATTTTGGTCACAAGAGTGTCCGATTCAGGAATGTTGTGCTGATTTAAAACTAATCATGACAATTAAATAAAACATACATTTTGATAAAAATAAATTAAAACCAGCAAAATTTTAGTTACGGATGATTCCATACATTTTTTTCTAGTTTCAATCTTGTTTTCTATTATGTTATAGGAAGTAAACAGTTATTAAGAAGAACTTTAGAAATCCGAATATATGTTATTTGGTGTTTTCTTGTCTAAAGCTACTAATATTCAATTCGTGCGTAATATAATACCCTTAATATCGTCTCAAACTAAATTAAAGGAAAATGTTTAAAGAATATAAGTTGAGATCAAATTCATATAAGTCTGTACTCTATGTCTCCACTTTCCAAATTTAACATTGAACCTCCGCGTTTAAACCCTCAAACTTCAACCGGTTTGGGACAGTTTCCTTAATCGTTTAAAGCAAATAATATTCGCATTGTCTTATGTTTTTATGTTGAATAGACAGTTATTTCGTGGATAAACACAAATTTGATCTTCGCTGCCGTCTAAAAGCTTTACATTCATAACGAGAAACAAAATGTAAAGTATGAGAGAAAGAGCAATAAAATGTATTTTTGTTTTCTGAAATAGACATCTTCATATTTTTCTTAAAAGAAAGGTAAAACGGTACACTAATTCATAAGAAAGTATGTAAGAATTTGCATAACCTATGGCATGGAAATAATTGTCTAGTATTGTAATTTATGCGCCACTCACCTGAATAGTTAAAAAACTACCCCCCCCCCCCAAAAAAAAAAAAAAAAAAAAAAAAAGAGAAGCAAATGATGAAAAAATATATTTCCCCAACAACAACAACAACAACGTCATATTGTGCAAATCCATTTGAATAAGCATTATATATGTTATCGATATGATGTTCTGGATTAAAGTTATAGCGAATCTGTGACATTAAAATTTTGTTTAAAAAAAAATAAAAAAAATAATGTCCATGTATTATATCCTTTGCATATTTCTGAATCAGTTACATCTGCAATCTGATAGACCATTGCGTTCTGCATTACAGCAGTACATAAATGTAACTTCCCGAAATTATTTAATACAGGGGAGTAGTTAAACTTGAAATCATATCAAAGCTTCCTTTACAAGATTCTTTGGTAGAATCATTTCTTTGAGTGACTATCTTTAAAACAAAAACTTAAAAAGCACGTGGAATCTCGAACGTGTGGGCTTTGATCAAGGTATGCCACAGTTGTTGCATGTAGTTTTACGTTAAATGTCTATATTTTGTCTTGAAAAGTTTGCTTCTGAATACAATCTCCCCCATTCAAACCCAAAACTACTAGTGTTTTCGTTTTATCCCATGCTCACATTCCTACCTACTCACCTTTCTACACACATTGTACCTACCGGCACACACACACACACACACACACACACACACACACACACTATATATATATATATATATATATATATATATATATAGAGAGAGAGAGAGAGAGAGAGAGAGAGAGAGAGAGTGAGAGAGAGAGAGAGAGAGAGAGAGAGAAAGAGATAGATAGATAGATAGATAGATAGATAGATAGATAGATAGATAAACACGCATATACACACACATCCCTCCACTCTATCATATTTACATACACAGTACAACACTTCTTAGATTATATGTGTATCTGTGTGTGTGCGCGTGCAACGGTATATATGTTGGTTTGGACTAGAAACATTCACGTTGTGACACTGCTATTAGATGGAACCTTTAGAACTACTAGGATTCGTTCTTATCTGTGTATGTTTTTTGTAAGAATGCATGTGTTTGTTGTGATGTATTGGAGTTTTGTTTATATATTTATGGATCAAAAATATGGTATGGTTCAGGCAAATAGTTATTTAAAATTTTTAGTTCATGATGAATTAAGATTTTGCTCAAAATTACTAGGGATTAGAAAAGATGTAGTTAATTTTGTAAGTAAAACAAAAAATATTATTATTTGTCTTCGAGATGTTTTTTAAATTAGTACTGATCAACATACATATGTTAATGCAGAATATGGTTTTGATGCCGTTTTAGTTCATTTTCAGGTAGAATAATTTTATCATATGGTGTGGTGACTGGAACTTGGTCGTAATTATTCGCATACCAATAATCCAAATGCTCGTAGGGAAATAATACATATTTATTAGATGTGTGGATAGTTCAGTATAACAATAAAAAAGGTTGTATATGGCAGAAAAGAAACCCATGGCAACAAGCAGGTTGAGTGGGGTTTTTTTTAATTATTATTTTTTTTATTTCTTTTGATTTATTCAGTTTTGTTTTAGATAGCAGAATCACTTCTGAATATAGGTCAGATCATTCAGGTATCAATTTAGATCTAAAGTTGTTGGCAAATGTCGGAAGATGGGGGTATTGGAAAATGAATAACTCCATTAAATGATAAAGTTTATATCCATGTGGTTAATGAAACAATTTATGAAGTATAGAAAACATATGCTATAGAGACAGAGAATATTGATGTAAACGTATTCAGAAGGGAAATTTAGCATATCAGCTCAACTGTTTCTATAGGCTTTATTATTAATTCTTAGGGACAATACAATCAACTATGCTTCATACAACAACAACAACAACAAAAAAAACGAAAAGACTTATTGGAAGATAAAAGTTTCATGAAGATATTAAAGACATTAAGCAAAAAATATATCCAAAATATTATACAGGTATAAATTGTGATAAAATGCCGAGTTGGAAGACCTGAGTTAGAAGTAACAAACAGAGTGATTTATGGTAAAAGCAAAAGCTAGATATATTGATTTAGGAGAAAAACCTTAAAAAAAACCCAGTATATATATATATATATATATATATATATATATATATATATATATATATATATATATATATATATATATATATATATAATTGGAAGCATATAAATAAAGTTATATTTAGACTAATTGATAAATTAGGAAATTAATTTACTGACATTAAAGACCTTTTAAGTGAACAAACTATTTATTCCAAATAAAAGAAAAGAAAAGTATGATGTTAGGATGTAGATATTCTAGTTGATGATCTTGAAGATGAACCAGATCAATTGGATGTAAACAAATACAATCTCATACAGATTAGAGGGTATGATAAGTAATAAAGAATTAGAAAAGGAGTTAAAATATGAAAAATTATAATAGTTTAGGCCTTGGTGGATTGACTGTAGAGTTTTTTATTATTTTTGGAAAGATTTAGGAATATTTATTTTAAAATCAATTAATGGTGGATTTGATTTGGGTCCTTTATCTATTAACCAAAAGGAAGGTGTTACTACTTGTATACCCAAACATAGCAAAAATCTATATTTACAAAAAGGCGACAAATGTCAGTGTTGACTATAATATATAAAATGATATCAAGCACTATTGCGAATAGAGCATAAATGTTTTAGACTGTTTGATCCACGAAGACCCAAAAGGGTTTATATCAGGTAGATTTATACGAGAAAATATTAGCATTAGCTATGATACATTACTTGAAATTAGAAAACAAGCTATCCCAGAACTGATTCTGTCTATTGACTTCAAATATGCGTTCAATACTATTTCCAGGAATATTTTATTTAAATAAAGTCAAAATATTATAACTTTGATGATTCAATAATCAAATAGATAAAGGTGTTTAGTAATGGTGAAAACTAGTGTATTTTTCAGAATGGATATATAACTGAATCTTTTACGTTGACAAGAGGATGTTGACAAAGGGATAAGATACCCGTTATATTTCCGTTTTATATGTAGAAATGTTGGAGCAAAAGTTGAGAATAAATATCATCATTAAGGGAATTACTGTACATAATGAAGAGAACAAAATTAGTAAATACGGAGATTGTACACAGATTTTACTTGAATGTACTGAAACATCCCTTAGGTCTATTTTTAGCTTATACAAAAATATTACCAAATGTCGGGATTAAAAATCAATATTTAAAAAAACAAAACAATTTGGATTGATTTAGCAAATTCAGATTGCACATTATGTCAGGAATTTAAGTCAGATGGGGATCAAAGAGCAAAGAAAATTTGAGGGGCGTATTTTTCAAGTCTGGTGTAAGATGGAACTTGAATTGAGAGGAAGTAATACAAAACATATAATCTTTGCTTAGAAGCTGTAGAAGCTGGCAAATGAGAAAAATTACTCTTTTAGGTAAAATTACAATAATTAAATCACAAGCAGTACTAAAATGTTCACATTTGTTTTGATATTTTCCGGATTTACCCAAATCTCTTATTATTAGACCAGAAATATATGAAAAAATAATTATTTTGAATTCTGGTCCAGACAAAATCAAGAGACTTGTTATGATTCAATATTATGGGTTAATTAGTTTCAGAATCGTAAATACTAAAGAATGTATTAAAGCATTGAAAATATTTTGATTAAGAGAAGTAACACAGAAAGTACACACATTAATTTCTTTAACAGTGTCTTTAAGAAAAACTTGCTAGACTTCAATCAAATATCAGTAACCTCTTGCTCAAGTCACTGTATGATACATTTTGGAAAAATGTGTTAAAAGCATTGACAGAATTCACAAACATTTGCATATAGATACAGTTGACAACATTCTGTTTTCATCGTTCAGAAAAGTTTTCTTTCAAAAGCTGGTACGAAAAGGGTGTTTCCAATGGTATTGATATACTAGTTAGTTATGGTACCTTTCATGCTTTCGATGGCTTGTTAATGATATATGGATTAAAATGAACATGCTGACATATCGGGAGGTAAAAGCAATTTCTAAAGCACAATGTTACATGTTTTCAATCTTGTAACCATTTATCAGGAATAAGTATATCGCCAAACTACCTGAACATGTGTATTTAACTAAGGATATATTTTTTCCTCATTTTTTTCCTCTAATTTCCTTAAAGTTTTCAGTTCTTCAAGTTATTCAAAGATGTGCACCTTAAGCATTTTGTTCTCTTTAATCTTCAGATGAATGAACAACAAACTATTATGCAGAATTTTAGTTTTCAATGTATGCCCTTCTTTTCCGAAAGCGCCTTTCTTAATAAGTAATACAGTAATATGATAATCTTAGCTTAATAAACAGATTAAACAAAACAGTTGTACTTCAATAATAACTCCTGAACTTAAATGGATAAATAACAATTTTAATAATTTTGTTTTCTGCATCCGACACAGTTTACGCGTAGAAAGTCTTCGTGCATTTTAATTGCGTAAGATTGCTATTGTTTTTTTTATGTGCAGAAAAAAATTTCATTGGTGACTCATTGTATTTTTAAGATAGAAAAATGGAATTTTGTCGAAAATTGCACGGTTTAAAAACCTTACTCAGTTCTTGCGCAGAAATGTTATGAGGATATTGTTATCGGGAAAATGGAGTTCTGCCCAACACCAGATAGTCATGACTGGTAATTAATTTTATATTGCCTGGTGGGGTTTTATTTTATGAAACAATTTGTCCCATGAACAAGTGGTTTTTGAACAGTAGTTGAGACAAAAGCACAACAAATACAGGCAACAAACACAACTATTTGTAAACTGTACTTTGTATCAGAAACCGTCAATTACAAGAAACAAAAACTAAAACAATTTTGTTCCAGTTTTCTTTAGCAGTCCTGTGTTCCTGTTTTCTTTAAACCTGTTTCCTGGCATGTATTTTACATAAATGAGTTCAATTGATGAGAGAGAGAGAGAGAGAGAGAGAGAGAGAGAGAGAGAGAGAGAGAGAGAGGTGGTGGTGGTGGCTTGATTCCGAAGGGCCGCAGGTGTCTTGGGCACAGACTTAATGTAATGTTATTTTCTCGTTTCCTATAACGATGAATAGATATATAGTAATTACATCATATCTAGAAAGCTTTCGTTTACTATATATAAATGAATGTATATTGCGGGTAGCTGGTGACTACCCTGAAGCGACCATATAAAGCGAATACATATAGCAGTTCTATGTAACTGGAAAAGACTTTCAGCCAAAATAACTGCTTAAAATTGAAACCTGTTATAGTTCAAAATCAAATGATTTAAAAACTCAAAAAAGGGGAAATGGCAAGGACATCCGCCCTAAGGATAATATGCCTATAGGGCGGACAGTACGAGCCAAAGTTCTCATATATAAAAGGAAACTAAAAAAACTCAAAAATTTGATAGAACAAACGAAATCAACCTTGTGCAAAAATAAATATAACTAAAATTTTCTCTTTTATTTGTTTTTATACACAAAAACACACAAAAAAGGGATAGACAGGGAAAACAACGCAATAAAAAACAATTACTATTAGAAAACACAAGGCGACATCTCTAAGTCTTAACCAGCTATATATGCTGGGATGAGGCTAAGAGGTGCCGACAAAACCCCCAAAATCAATATAATGGTACATATCATTATTTTCTTCATAACCAGCTTTAGGTTTTCTTCATGTATTTTAACGTACTATCATCCTTCCTTCGATCTAAGTTAATTTACTTGGAAATAATTTGCAACTAAGGATTTAAATTCATTGGAGTAGATTGCCGAATATGTTTAATGACTTTGGCACAGATTCTTCTTTTAAGTACTGTTGAACAACTGTCAGGATTTTTCTCTGAACATACACACTCTCTCTCTCTCTCTCTCTCTCTCTCTCTCATTCTCTCTCTCTCTCTCTCTCTCTCTCTCTCTCTCTCTCTATCTGTATATATATATATATATATATATATATATATATATATATATATATATATATATATATATATATATAGAGAGAGAGAGAGAGAGAGAGAGTAAATGACAGCCTATCTATCCAGATGCGCTGGATTCCTAGAGATGAAGTTTGTCATAGAATGATTAGATACATGAAACAAACTGACATCACACAATGCAAAATTAGCAAAAACTAGTCATAAGACTTTCAGAACATGCAGGTTAATTTATCCCAAATTGAAAAATAAAACAACTAACTTATATGATACTTATATACAGTATCATGCAGGGTTTTATTTCATTTTTTTTCTTTTTATTTTTGGAGGGGGGGGGGGGGGGGCGTTAATTGTTGTGGTTTGCGTCTGTGTCTTCCGCGAGTGTGTTTGCCTTTTACAAATGTTACAACGGGTTACATATATCCCGAAAAGCGCCAAGGCTAGTTTACGCTAATTTTGTGCTGTGTGCTGTATATATATATATATATATATATATATATATATATATATATATATATATATATATATATATATATATATACACACACACAAATTAACGGAATAATTAAAAACACCGTTTGTTGTATTCGAAATAGTTAGTTATGGATTTTGAATTTTAAGTTAAATCTGTATATTTCAGGTATCTGAGTAGAGGCAGTATAGTAATGTACATGAACTGAAGTATAGCATTCATTACCTGATTCCTGTTATAGTTATACAAAAATAAGATCATAAAAATTTGATTCCATGGTTTAAAGTATATACGTTATACTGTTTAATGCCAACTCTTCTGCGATATTTTTTTATTGGTTTGTATGAATTCTTATCTGTTGTTAAAGCCACATTTTAACCACTCTAAAAAATCAGTTTTTTTCGCATAGTGTTGATATTCTATAGGTAATGAGTTCCAATAGCCTTTGCAAGGGCACAATTTTGGGCCAATAAGATACTTAAGCACAAGCGACGGGGGTGGGTGGGAAGCAAACAATCTTTTAGACACTCATCATATTTATCTCAAAACGTCGAGTCCACTGTGAAACATGTAGTGTGCAGATTCATCACTGTGGTAGGTGCGAACTATATAGTTACCCACACCAGGTCATCTGTTGTACGTCTTTTTACTATCAGTCACTGAAGCGCCTACAGAATGTTGTATTCTGTGACCCGATACAATGATAAATACCCGGGGACAGTGCATTGGGATAGTCTCTTTGCATGTTACTTGAAGCGTACGATCAGTCTCTAAGATCATTAGATTTGTTTTCTTGCTCTTTAAGACCGAGATTTTTTGAACCAATTGCAAGGACAACACTAATATATCATCCTTTATATCGTTTGAAAGTGGAAACTCGTGCGTAATTTTGCTTTCTATGCATCATTCAGTTCTTATGAAAAGCAGAAAAAATGAATACCAAAAATATTAACTTAAAGGGCCACAATTTAAACCCATCGAAATAAATTGAAGACTTTATGGATACTAAACTCAGCAGATATTAGTAATACGCCAAAATCATGATGTTTTTCATAAAAAGCTGAATGATTTCAATAATAGGAATGGAATAGCAAAACAAATACTACTTGGTAAAGTGGTATTTAATAAGAAAAAGCAGTGAAGTTTTAAGAAGAGATGTTTTCAGCGATTATTGATTTAATGTCAAATGTCAGAAATCAAACCGGGGTTTATGCTTCCAAGCAAAAGGTCGTTGATGAAGTTATGCTCAAACATCATGATATTTGCCATTCACTTCAGGAGATGTAGCTAACGGGTTTCTGTAACTAAATGTGCATAATATAAAAACGTATGAGTGGGTTGCTAAGAGATCTTCTGAGATGAAAATAAATATCGGAGAAGTAATTTCAACGCCTTTAAATCACTGGGTATCCTAGGCTTACAAAAAGTATGTTGGAAGAATACAACTATTTATCCATTTATCTGCTCTCTTCTGACATACAACAACGTAGTGTGGATTACTACTTTAACATGCTCTAAAACATTGATGCTTTTTGCACTACATTTTACCCTAAAGTTAAGATATGTTGATTGAAAGTCAAAATACCTAGCTAATTTATAGAGTGGAGCTGATACGGTTTCTCCATTCCACCAACTAGTACAAGGAGATATTTGAGATAGTTCATATTATTTCATGGTTGGTTGATATTTAATTTTAATATGTGGACATTTGATTGAAATGGTGTGCAGATGGCTTTGAAACATTATCATGACTGTATGTTTCGTATTTGAGAACGGAGGGACAGAACATTCGACATAAAATATATTAATATCTAAATATCTTTTTCACTTTCTAATTCATGTGGAGATTAAGCATTTATTTTGCACAGTAAACATATTTGGTGTTTTTATTTAATACGTCCGTCAAATTTACATTTCTTTGGTATGCTTTGTGCACATCATTAAATTATATGATATGGAACATACCGCCAGTAACATATCCAGACAAATTTGGCACAGTATGCAATACTATGTACATTAATTCTACCCTGATGAACCATTTTCTAGATTTTATTTATTTAACATCAAGTGCACGATATCGCGACAAGAAGAGTAGGTGGTTATAATTCTATCCAGATCTGGTAGTGGTGTGACTCTGGGCAAGGCACTTTACTCCAATTGCCTTGGCACAAGATAATCTTTCATGTGTTGATGTACCCTTAAATACCAACCAACCATGTTTTATCAACTTGTATGACGAACTCTCGGAGGCATAGATGATTTTGAGCTGGAGGAAACTAAAGAACCAGAGAAAACCGCCAACCTTAGATATAGAAACCAGATATTGAACCTGGGACTGCAAAGATGCAAACCGAGCGCGTTACCTTAGTGCTATCCAGGATCAGCTAATTACAACTTGTTTTTTGGTATTTTAAAGTTGGATGTCAAGTTAATATATTGTGACCTTCAGATTATCTCTATATCCGTTACAAAATCTGGAATGCTTTAATATGGTTCGTTCAGCATTTTTTTTTTTTTTTTCATACAGAACTTCTGCATGATAACAGAATAAGTCTTACACTGCACGAATAGCCTCAGATTGGAAACGTACATAACTCTTACATTACAGCTATTGATTATTATGTAACTACTATATAATTCTCCTTTTGAAGAGAAAAGCAAACTGCAAGTTAGTTTTTCTGCAAGCCTAATTAGATCAAGATTAATGAATTTGTCCTGTAACGAGTGCAGTGTTAATTGATGCATTTGTGAAATGACTATTTATTTTTCCTTTGGTTCAGAAGATTCAATATCTTTTGAAGCTTGATATACATAAACGAGAATTTGGGCAATAAAAAGTCTTCTTTCAGTTACTGAGCGGAATAATCTAAGCAGTCATCATGAATTTTGCGTACATTCTTCGTATATTACTATATTATGTGGAAGCTTGTACGAGTTTCCCTTACGACATTTAAGCGTGCCCACTTAAGTGGCTATCAAAGCCTCGACCATTATATAAAACAAAGTGTAACTTGATCTGTGTTTGTAAAATTCACATGCTTCCACTGCAGACCAAAGTATGAGTCCAGTAAGACAAAAAATATGACGAAACATGCAAAATCATTTACATGGTTGACTAGATTTGTGTTTGTAAAATATTGCAGACTAAAAATTCTAAGTTCATAAAGTTCAACAATTTAGAAAAACTTTAATAATTAGTAACAGTGGCATGAAAATCGAATCAGGTAATCTACAGATAAACACAACAATGTGTACCCAGTTTCATTTGCTTACCTCGTGTGGATTTCGCTTAATCAAACCAAGTCTAAAATGTTAAAAACTGAGGTAAAAGAAAGGGAAAAAAGCCAAATTGCCCTAATCAGTCCGGCCATCTACATCTAAAAACAAATATGCCGACAAAAGTCTATCTCAAATTGTTTTTCAATCGTGTTAACAATAATTTTATCAGAAAGTCTAAGTACAAAAAGTTCCATAAATGTGTACAACATTGAAGAATTGCTGTAAAGACCTGAAAATCTAGTTAGGTTATCTACATATGCATACAAATGCTAGTCAAATTTCACTTGCCTGCGTTGAGGTGCGATCTTGCTAACCAGCTTAGCGGTACGGACAGACACACGGATGGATGGACGTACGGATGGACAAAGCAAAATCATGATACAGCCACTGCAAGCAGTGAAAAAATATTGTTATGTCTATTATAAAAATAACACTAAACTCGCTTTGATCTCTCATTTATTGCAAAGGATGACAGGAGTAAATAACAATGAGCCGAATAAGGTTAAAGACTTTTGACATAATTGCCTGAGCATTCTTTGCATCGTTGCACATTTACTGCATCGCCAGAGCCAGCTAAGATATGCTCTTACACTCTGGCAGATATGAAACTGCATTCTCGAGTTGGTCTTCCAGCAGCTGTCAAACGCTTGTTAGAAAGTGCTTATGTTTATCTGTACTTTCTTATGGACTTTTCTATACAAAAAAGACGGTTTGACAGGTTACTTTTATAAATTAAATATTGTGAAGCATTGGCAACGTTTTGCTTGCAAAAGTTTGTTTAGATGCTTTTTTAGGGGGGGGGGTGCGGGTGTGGGTAGGAGCCTTTTCATAAGTCTCTACAGCACTACCAAATTGGTATGGCTACGCCAAATCTAATGTACAAACATAAAAACGTTTCTTTCGTAGGAGACGTTTTCCACCTAAGTAACTATTTTGTAAAACCTGCTCGACTGTTATGTGTGTAAGTGGTAGAGTCTACAAGACAATTTAATCATGTCTTAAGAATTTCGAACAGATATACTCCATTCATGATTGAATCTTAGCATGACTGAACCTAACAGAACATAAATGTTTCTAAACTAATATATCAAATTTATAAAAGAGAATATAATCCTTTACGCTAGATTTAATTACTTATTACTGTGCATGTGTGCGTACGTGTATGTAAAACAAGCTGGCTTTTTGTTGTAAAAACATGAATTTATAAGCATGTAACAATATGCAAATAAAAGCAAATTTGGATATAAGTAAAATAACAGGAGAGGTTTACATATAACTTTTAATATTCCTGCCCTACAGGTGCTAGATTTACGATATCCACCAGTTACATATAATCTTTATGAAACAGAAGGAGTTACCTGTTAAGTGATCACTACTCACGAGAGTAGTTACAGTAGTGAGAGTAGTGGAAGGGTAAGGTTTTAAAATATGCAGATTTTAAGTTTCAGTACGATGCTTTTTGTAAAGTATAATTAAAAATCAGAATGTTGTGAATATGTGCCACTACAAATGTCAGCATAAACTGCACAAAGACATATGCTACTGTTGAATAATTTCTTTATAATCAACTTTTAAAAATTCGTAGCTGAGATTAGCTCTACTGCCGAAATATATTTTTCTAAACAATTTTTTAATTGTCTTTATCGAGCTTGTAGCATGTGTTTAATTGATTCACAAGCCACCCTTATTGGCATCTCTGGCAGCGTTTTGTCAATATTTTTCATAATCAGTTTGGTTTTTAGGCTGGCAGAAAAACTAATCTTTTCCCTGTATTTGGAGCCCTGAACTGTTGTCGTCTTATGTTATTTTACTACGTGCATAAGTGATTGCCAAGAAACCATTTCATTAATGTAATTACATACTCTTGATTTAGCTTCACAAATTGACTAATTTATTTAATCTCTTAATCCACTTTTATTATAGCAGGTTCATCATCTAAAGCAAAACCTCAATAGTTTGCATTTAACATAGGGACATTTTTGCGCCTCAATAATGACCGAATTTAATCTATTTAATTACTATAAACCGTCTTCATAATTTAATGAGTATATATCTCAAAGCAACCATATATAACTGTTCGAATACAATTTTTTAAGTACTTTTCCAGTCAGAAAATATATCATTTTTAGTCAAGAGCTAGATCTTGTTAAAAATTATATATAATTTTCTTGCAAATACAGAAAGAGTGAGATTTAAATTTCAGGTGGGAAGGTGTAATATGTTACATAAAGTATTTTGTTTTTGTTTTTTGTTACAGATCTTTTGACATCTACACTGTTCATTGTTGTTAAAGCTTTTATATTGCAATTAGGGATTTTCCTGATGACTAACACGTTTTGTTTTTCTTTTTGACAAGTAATATATATATATATATATATATATATATATATATATATATATATATATATATATATATATATATATATATAATGCCTGTTTACCCTACCTGCACTGTTTGTGCTCTACCATCTTCTGTATTTCTTACTCTTTGGGTTTCGTTCTTGAAGCAAACATATTATGCAATTTTAAAAATATTGTTTACAATGTGCCTTAAGATCGTCCTGGACATAAGGTCCACGTCTTCGCGTTCGACTTAAAGAAAAAACCCCATATGACCCATTACTGAGTATTTTGAAACGGAAAAATGAGTTCAAGTTTACACGAGCAGTTTTAAAACAGAGTCATCTTTCAGTTAGCTACTCTCCACTGAGATGTCCTGTCAGCCTTGTTCTAAATTCGCCAGTTATTTGTATGCATTTTAACACATCTGATTAAAGATTACACCCCTAGATGGCAAGGGGGAAGAAGCCAAACTTGAATACACGTTTGTTTATTTTTGAATACAAATTGCTTTGAATGGAATATCCTATGTGTTCTTCATGGCTTCAGGTATATGGAGTAATACTGATGGATACTGCTCTTTGTGCTGTAAATCTAGCACGACCACCATGCATCTAACGACACAATATGGCAAGTTAGTTATGCACCACGTTCCACCAAGTATGTGTTATTGCTCGTTCTTCGAGTTCGAAGATGACCATGACATTGCTAACTGTCTGGGTTTCTGTGAGTGCGTGAGTGGCTGATCAGGCCAATTTGTGCTCTGAACTGTCTGTGGCACACTTGACAGGAGATGCCGCGTGGGGTTCCTTGATCAATAAGAGGATGTGCTGCAGTTCTGAGATTTACGCTGCTAGCACTTCTGCACTGCCTCGGCAGTTCTCCTCCGTTCAAGACTGTAGCTCCAGTATGGATGAGACTCCGCCAGGTGGAGTGATCCTGTCCAAGATCTTCCCAAGACTCAGGGTCAGTGTTGAAGTGTTTCAAGGATGACTTGAGGGAATCTTTCAAGCGTTTTTTCTGACCACCCTGAGATCGCTTTCCTTCCTTCATCTCGCCGTAGAAGATCTTCTTTGGTTGTCGCTCTTCTGACATCCTGGTCACGTGGCCTGCCCATCTCAACTGTGATTTCATCAGCAGACTGTGGATGCTTGGAATGCCTGCCTGTGTGAGAACCTCTGTGTCTGGGACCCCGTCCTGTCATCTTATTATCATCAGTTTCCTCAGGCAGCCCATTTGAAAATGATTCAGCTTCTTGGCATTGCGTCTGTATACCGTCCAGGTTTCGCAAGCATACAGCAGGGTCGGCAACACAATGGCTTTGTAGACCTTGAGTTTTATGTGTTGTCTGCCTAAGGCCATACTTGCTTTAATAATTCTGGCGTTGGTTTTATCATCGATGTGGACTGCACGTGACAGTGTCCTGCCGAGATGGGTGAACTTATCCACTGCAAGGAGGGTTAGGCCATTTACTGTGATGGGAAGATCTACGTAAGGGTTTCCTGGTGCAAGTTAGTGCATCACCTCTGTCTTCAGGATACTGATTGTGAGACCGAAATTGTAACAAGCTGAAGAGAAATGGTTCATACTGTGTTGCATTTCAGACTCATATTTGGCATTCAGCGAACAGTCGTCGGCAAACAGGAGATAACAAACAGTCACTTCCTGTAACTTCGTCTTCGCCTATAGTCTCCTCAGATTGAAGAGCTTGCCGTCAGTCCGGTAGCTGATGTCGATCCCTGTGTCATAGTCGCAGAAGGCATCAGTAAGCATGGCAGAGAACATCATACTGAAGAGGGTTGGGGCCAACACACATCTTTACTTGAATCCGTTGGTGACTGGGAATGGTCCACGACACGAGCGAGCATGCCATCATGGAAGTGCCAAACCATCACGATGAATTTCTCTGAGCAACCAAAATTTACCGTGATCTTTCAAAAACTCCACGGCTGACTGTGTCAAAGGTTTTTGTCAGATCGATGAATGAAGTGTACAGGTTTGAGTTATGTTCCTGGCATTTTTCCTGGAGTTGACGAGCTGCAAACATCATGTATGTGATCCCTTGTCCTTTCCTGAAGCCACACTGACTCTCTGACAGGAGCCCTTGATCGATGTGATGCACAAGACGATTCAACAGAATTCTGGCAAGGATTTTGCCGGCTATTGACAGCACGGGGATGCCCCGATGGTTGTCGCAGGATTGTCTGTTGCCTTGCCGCTTGTACAAGTGGACGATGGATGCATCATTGTACTCCTCGGGTATATTTCCGCGAGTCCACATTGACTGGAAGAGTTCAGTCGGTTTCTGTGCCATGTACGAGCCTCCAGTTGTGTAGAATTCTGCTGGTATAGCATCTGCTCCAGGCACTTTGCCAATGGACACCAGGTCAATTGCCTCACAGTTTGTCAGCGTTGGAGGATCAGTTAATGATATGTTGATTTCCACTTGCGGCAGTCGATCATTTGCCTCCTCACTGATAGATGACTGTTGATTGAGGATGTTGCTGAAGTGTCCTGCCCATTTTTGAAGTATCTTTTCTGTGTCGGTGACATGGAAGTTTTTCATGTCATTCCTGTCTGCGTAGAGCTGAATCTCATCTGCCTTATTCCTCAGCCATGAGTCTTGCAACACTCTAAGTTTGCATTCTACAGTCCTCTTGATGTTGTTGAAGGCTGCCTTCTCAAATGATGAAGTGCTGTCTTCTAAACAGGCCTTCTGTAGCCGATGTTTCTCATTCGGAAGTCTCTGTATGGTAGAATTGTTTTCATCAAGCCAATCTTGATGTTTACGTGTGGTGGGACCAAGGGTTTTGGATGCAGTTGAGTACACAGAGTCTCTGAAGGATGCCCAGTTTTACTCAACATTCTCGGAGTTATCCAGTTGGCTGCACAATTCTTCGGCAATTGGCTGTTTCACATTCTCCCGTTTCAATTTGGCAACATTAAGCTTATTGGGCACTTTTTTGCTTTGTGGTCATCTGTTAGGCTGAATCCCCGGATATTGAGTTTGGGGACTATGAGCCTGTGGTCAGTCAAGCATTCTGCACAGTCCAGCAGTCCAGCATTCATGGCCTTCGTCACTCGGACATCCTGCCGATCTCTTCTCCTGGAGGGGACGCAGTCATTGAGATAACAGTGCTTGGAGCCTGGGTAATTTGGCAGGCGAAAGACTGTGTTGGGGATTAGGAGGTCGTGTTCAGCGCAATTCCTCAGTAGGAGGAGTCTGTTGTTGTTTGATTTGACAAATCCATTTTTTGCCAATGACACCTGTCCATATCTGGTGATCTGTGCCAACTCTAGCATTGAAGTCACAAGGATGATGAGCTTGTCTGTCTTTGGTACTTCTGCAATAAGAGACTCTAGGTCTTCATAAAATGTGTCCTTGATCTCATCTAGGTTGGTCATGGTGGGTGCATAGGCGCTGATGATAGTTGCATGTCTTTTTCCAGACAGTGGCAGTCTCATTTGCATCAATCTGTCATTTATGCCCTTTGTAAGATTTGTGAGCTTGCCAAACTAGCGGTGATTTGATGGCATACCCAACACTTGTTTCACGTCGCTCTTCTTTACTTCGGCCACTCCAGAAGAAGGTGTAGCCGGCTCCTACTTCGGTGAGTTGTCCTTCCTCAGCTAGGTGAGTTTCACTCAGGGCTGCTATTTGGATCTTGAATCTGGCTCGTTCTCTACCAACTAGCACTTTTCTTGTATGTGGTCTATCTGCTGCTATTAGTGTGCGTACATTCCAAGCACCAATGGTGAGTTGCGTCACCTTTGTCTTCTTGTTAGGTTTTCGACCGCTAAGGTGGGATCCCCGTCAGCAACAGTATGCTGACCAGGGTTACGGTGAAGCAGGCACAATTTAGAGCACCCTTTCTAGCCCCTTCCTCATGCTACTGAGGTGAGCAGTGTGATCCTAAAAAGTGCTGCTCAGTCACCCAGGGGGCTACCGAGTTCCATGGCTGCTTCGATCTAGTGAAAAGCGACCCTATGCCCTGAGCCGCCTGTGTGCAGGTCTGCAGCTACAGTTCCCTGTGTATTCACACCTGCTGCTTTGCTGCTCGCCAATCGCCACAGGACTTGAAAGTATCTGGTGGTGGGAGGGGAATAGTGTCATGGCTTGCGCGTGAGTTGGATTTAAGTGATGGAAAGTTGCGCAGAGTCGCCTTCTCTTTCTCGTCTAGTCCTGTCTGAATCCAGTGGCACGACAATGTTGAGACGTCTGGAGAAAAGTCCGGATGCAATGGATGGTCATCAGTTCCTCCTGCACCCGAGCTGATGTCCTGTGCTGTCCACACAGTTCTTGCCATCTGCCTTCACAGCTAGGGGATGAGCATATCTGCTCGACCGCCTGATCCACTAGAAAGGACTTTTCAGAGGGAGCCAGGTGTAGCTGTCCACTCTGAGTCAACAGTCAAAGGTAGTACGTCTACTGTTACTTACGGTAGCAGGCGATGCCTGACCTGACGAAGTATGTAATCATACCTGATTACCGCGAATCGAATACTGTCGTTTGATGAAGCTTACGGTTCGTTTCTGTGCCATGTCTACAGTATCAGTATGTTTTTGTAAGTAGGGGTCCTAAGAACTACTGGTATATTCAAGATGAGGTCTAAATGGGGTAGACTTGGGTGGGTTTTTTTCTCTTTTTTTCTCACGGTAGGTGCCAGCCAAGTTTTCGGAGAGGGGGAGGTGGAGGGGTTTAATTCAAAAGCATTCTTGGCTTCGGGCGCAATTTGTTGACACATTGGTTTCATACAATATCGGGATTGTTCGAGAAGCTCTCAAGTTCGTATCTTTCCATACTGACGTTCAAGAATGATGCATTTTCGCTTCCTTTCATAATCAATATATTGCACTCGGCTTCGTTGAAAACCATCTGCCACTTCTTGGATTAGTCCTCAAGCTTATTTAGATCATTCTGGAGACGCTGTCAGTCATCAAAGCTGGTCATCTGCAGACGGTCTTAACTTCGAGCTGATGTAGCTTTGCAGTAGGTAAATGAATAGCAAATGGACCAGCATTGTGATGTGTGAGAGTCTTGATACACCTTAAGCTGTTGAAGACTTGTTCCTGTTACCAATGTCAATCTGCTCTCTAAATGTTGGTCAGGCTTTGATCCAACAGATCAATCAACCTCCGACAATATACTTCCAGTTTACAATATATGACAATATACGTCCAGTTTCTTATCTAGCATCTGGTATGACACTGTCTCAGAAACTTTGCTGAAGTTAAAGATTAACATTTCCACTTACTTTTATCTGTGCAGCCTCTTAGTAATGTCTTCAACGGTTCTCATCATCTGGTACTTGCATAATCTCTTCCTTGAGAATCCATGCTGGTAGTCAACAAAAATAATTTTCTGACACTGCTTACCTTTTGACAACAGGATGTTGAGTGTGGTCCTTTTGTGTCATATGATCTCATGTCGCGGTCTGGAATGAGCCACACACACACACACACACACACACACACACACACACACACACACACATATATATATATATATATATATATATATATATATATATATATATATACATATATATATATATAGATATATATATATATATATATATATATATATATATATTTATAAACAAAAGAAGAAGGGATGGGATGAACCCAAAATAAACGTAAAATCGAAACACAAAAGAGAATAGTTGTGAGGTATTCATCGTTCGTTAAAAATAGATGTAATTCTTTTACTACCCCGTCAGAGGTGGACATTGATCGTGGGTTGCCACCCTAGTACCAAGTTACAAGCAGTTAACTTTATTAGGATAGCAAAGACATGTTTAGCATTTCTTTAACAACATTATTTTTACATAAAACATCTTTCATATTATTTGAAAAATAAAAAGACCAAAGTTATATCCATATTTCAATACTGACCATATTCATACACAGGAAGAAAAGAAGAGTATCTTTTACATCATTTTCGTTAATAATGGTCATGATGAAAATAATAATTCCTAATTAAAATATCAACTTGAAACTTTAAATTCGACTTTTGGATCGATAAATAGTTAGAGATGCATCATGTTAAGTCAAGGAGGCTAAAAATCGAGGTTAGATTCCTAAATTAGGCGTCTTGATTGAAGTCTTTGACAAATAACCATGACCAGATATGTGCCTTTTATCCTAAAACTAACATAACATTTATTATTTTCGGGCAGCGTTGTTTCGGTACCTAGATGAAATGACTCGTGCACATTTGAGTGTTTAGTTTGTATATAAAAAGATACATTATATCCCATGTTAGCATGCTCAGATCCTTGTGATGAGTAAACTGCACGAAGATCTCTTATTTTTCAGACTAACTCTCGATTTCGCTGCAATATCTGCCTTGCAACAAGAGACAGTGCGTGGTAAAAATATATTATTTAATCAGTCCATGATTTAGAAATAACGGTACAGCGTAAACATTCTTTTTGGTTAGATAAATTATTGTCCGGCAAAATAGGGATGATCAGATAATATTGTAATTGGTTGAAGAAGCGAGCACACATTGAATTATTTACATTTTCATCTGAGTAAACAAGATTGATATATTGGTCTAGGCAATATTCAATGGAAGAGAATTGGTTTCATACATGATTTAAGGGATTTGCACATGAGGGTAAGAAAAACATTAGATCAAATCTGCAAATGGCTGGATGATGTATCGAAATGTACCTGACTGTGTATCCAACACGACAGTATATGTTATAATATTACTTACAGCTTGAGATCCTATCGGCAGGCAACTATTTTTATTATCACAAAATATGAAAGGTCATCGTGTAATTAGGACACAGAGAAAACGTTTGAAATCACATGCAACAATTCATTGCTTAGGATACATACATACATACATACATACATACATACATACATACATACATACATACATACATACATACATACATACACAGACATATAAATAGATTCGCAAGACTCTTCATATCCAAAAAGTTGCTAGAAATAACCTTTCATTTGCAGTTAACAACGTCACTTACACAGTGTGCAAAGTTAACGTGGATTTCCAGTTTTGCTAGAATCGCGACGAAGATGTATCATTATTGACACTTATTGATTTTTAAAGAGGTAAAATCATATTTTCGTATTCAGTGCAATTTAAACTGTTTTTGGTTTTTTGTGCCCCCCCCCCCCCTTATTTGACCAGAACAAAGATAACCTAAATCGCTTTAGATGACTAAGTAGATGACTAAGGACAAAAATACATCTGGAGCACATAATTTGTTTTCAGGTTCAAAATTTAAGAGTTTTGATCGCAGAAAGTTTACAATGAACGAAGGCAAGAATTATCATAATTTGAGAAACGGCTGTTTAATTGTTTACTATATATATATATATATATATATATATATATATATATATATATATATATATATATATATATATATATATATATATATAAACTTGAAGTACAAGTCCAGTTTCTAATTTTGGCGTCTTGAATTTGAGTGTAATTTTTGTGCTTGGGCGGTTTCGTGACTACGGGACCAATTCCATCATCGTTGTATTGGCAGTAACAAGTTTTAGCGATTAATCTCTCTGGATAGGATGGTCAGAAGATCTTTGGTTCTGTTACAGACATGATGCTCCCTAAATTTTGAGATACCCAACTAACACTGTTGCAATACAGATATAGCCAAAGTCTTGAAGATATTTGAGTTAAACAGTTTAGAATAACTGTATATGCTGTTATATATGTCGAATCCAAGTGCAAACAGCACAGACCCAGATCTACCGTCGCATAATGTTCCAGCAGATCTAGGTCTATGCAATTTGTTAGGACTAATCAGTAGAACAAACAACATAGACCCTGATCAGTCGGCGCATTATACACGGCAGATGTGGGTCTATGCTGTTCGCAATTTGACCCAACTTATACGCGAGTGTATACGGTACATACAGAGCAAGCGCCAATAAAATGCAAACAAATGTGAAGAGGATTATTTAGGAAGAAGGAACTGGTCTAAGAATATATCATAACGAATTTCACCGGTTTCCAGTTTTTATAAATGTACATTATGTTTAATTATAAACTCGAATAAATGTACATTATGTTTAATTATAAACTCGAATAAAAATAACTTTTAATCGCGACAGGTACCTCTCAGTATTTAGCTTGATGTTAATTGCTGTAATGCTGGAATGTTCTAATGCAACAATGTACTAATATCACAAAAATCCTTGATAATAATTTTGTTTCAAACCTGGGGACACTGGAATGAAGAGATTGGGTAATCAACCAATAATTTTCAAAAACGAAGCAGCCCATGTGATAGCATGATCAAAACTAGTACCTACCTACGCTGTCAAGTTATTACATCGAGTCTCAGAAGTTCGCGGAGTCTGGTCTTTGAAGTGGAGTATGCCAAAAAAAAAACGCTTTAGATAAGCGACCAGATACCTTCGTATGTTTAGGAATCTGAGATTAAACCCTGGACATCAGACTTGTACCACTGCTCTTTTTAGACCAAGTGCCCAAAAAATGAAGAGTATATGCTTTACCTGATATTGTAGTGTCCATATCCATAATTCATAACACTGATACGTGTATAACGCATGGCAAAGATAAGGCTCTTGAATTTATTCAATTATCGGAATTGATTTTTTATTCAAACTAAGACGGGTGAATTGAATCGATATGTCGAATCAAATCTAGATCTCTCTTAGAAACGTTCGTATGGGCTCGATAAGAACAGATACACTTTGCCCCGATAAAGAGGAATAAATGTCGAATTTGATTATTCTATGATGTATGTTGCTATTTCATGTGTCGTTTCTGAAAATGTACAGACATCAGTTGACATTAAGGAGTTGTAATATTCCTGCTGCCATCATTTTCAAATGCTAATTTATTAATTTTTCCTTACTGTACAGAATGTTGCAACATACGTCAAAATGAAATTTTTCACTCTATCATGTAAATTCCGGAAATCATTTTCAAACAGTCAGACCTGTTTATTGCTGTTGCGTCACGACAGAGGCGATGGTTATTTGACTATATTCATCCTTACACTACTTACACTACAGGCACTCCACATCTTGAGTATATACACAAATTTGTTTCACAAAGTTCAAAGAAAATGTTTGCTCACAAATTCTTTTCTGGGAAAGCATGTTTTCAAATGATCATTTGTAAACAATTTTACTCAATAAACATCTCCAACGTGTGGTGCGCTGGTAAATGTAATTACACAAATTTAAATGGGTACGAATAGTATTGTTGACCCTAGTATAGAGTGTGACTCTATACTAATGCCTATACTTATGCCTAAAGTGTGACTCTATACTAATCCTTATACTTATGCCTAGAGTTTGACTCAATACTAATGCCTATACGTATGCCTAGAGTGTGACTCAATACTAATCCTTATACTTATGCCTAGAGTGTGACTCTATAATAATGCCTATACTTATGCCTAGAGTGTGACTCTATAATAATGCCTATACGTATGCCTAGAGTGTGACTCTATAATAATGCCTATACGTATGCCTAGAGTGTGACTCTATACTAATGCCTATACTTATGCCTAGAGTGTGACTCTATAATAATGCCTATACGTATGCCTAGAGTGTGACTCTATAATAATGCCTATACTTATGCCTAGAGTGTGACTCTATAATAATGCCTATACGTATGCCTAGAGTGTGACTCTATACTAATGCCTATACGTATGCCTAGAGTGTGACTCTATACTAATGCCTATACGTATGCCTAGAGTGTGACTCTATACTAATGCCTATACTTATGCCTAGAGTGTGACTCTATGCTAATGCCTATACTTATGCCTAGAGTGTGGCTCTATACTAAGGTCAACAATACTATTCGTACCCACATTTGGAAACAATGACGAATCCATGTCAACATAAATTAAAAAAAGAAATAAACGAGTGCTGTTCATAAATACATGTGGCACTGACTATGGAATGTTAATCGTGATCTGAGCCGAGAAATATTCGTAATCAATTCAAGCATGTTTTGTCCACAAATATGTATAAACCTCCATTTCATTCGGAAATCGGTGAATATATGAAAATATCATCGATATCATATTTGAAATTTAACGTAATCCTCGCGCCTACTGGCTACTTAGTTGCAATATTCCATAGCTGGCTTGACTTAAACTTGATTATAGTCGTTTCTGCCGAAATCCAATCCATTCTGGCATCAGCACCGACAGAGCTATGACATTGCATTAAATTTTGAAAGTAACCAAATCAATGGATTGTGGGCGGATTCCACCAATTATTGTTCAGTTGTCCTTCTCTTAATCATTGATTGCTTGACACAGTAAGGTTTGAGAACCTACGATAACTATTTGACGTGTAACATATGCATTTTAGAATGGAGTTAACCACCCGTAAGTGTCAATTTTTGCAACATGAATGACATAATCGTTCTGTTGTCAGAAAATAAACAACACAAATTACCCACTTTATCAGAGAAGAAAGGAACTGGATTACTCGAAGTAACGACTAATTTTGGTCATGTCTTACAAATTTTAGTGTCCATTAATGTCATTGAATCTCTCCAAATAAAATCGAGTAAATGTCATGCACAGATGTATATCACAGCTCATAAGCCAAAAACCTGGGTCTATGCAGTTAATTAGGAGTATTCAGTTGAAGAAACAGCATAGACCTTGATCTGCCGGCGCATGTTGTTTGCAGTTATTATAAGCGAGTATAGACGGTATTGAGCGAATACACTTGAATATTTTATTTAGTATCTAATATAATTCCAGTATATTTTTCCTCTAGATTCTGCAAATGATCATAACTTTGATGTGTCTTTTAAGCAGGTCGATACAAATCTGAAACCTGCAAGGCTGTTTAGGATTTTAAATTTTAAAGAAACGGAAAACTTTATCTAATAGGTATCAACATGTAGTATGATCAATTGTATCTAGATGACTTTACTGCGTTTGGATAAGATATCTCATGGCAAAATAACAAAGTTGCATTTATTTTCAGAAATCCTTCAGCACAGAAATATCTGACGAGTAATCGACGAGTAATTGAATATTTATATGCGGACGTGGTCATCAAATATACTAATCTGTTGTGGCGATTTGAAAGAAAAAAAAGTTTTTAAGACAGCCTGATTCAAATGACTTTGCCTTGTCCATACCCTGTACAGATGGCTAGCTATTCTGAAGGTATTCTCTTTCTCTCTCTCTCTCTCTTACTCATATATATATATATATATATATATATATATATATATATATATATATATATATATATATATATATATATATATATATATATGTGTGTGTGTGTGTGTGTGTGTGTGTGTGTGTGTGTGTGTGTGTTGCACTGTTTGTATTTCTATTGTTTGGAAATGAGATGTATACATTACGGCAAATAAGAATGTCCATAAATAAAAATATATTTGAAATCATAAAAGAGCTTGATATCATTTCCAAAAAACTGTAGGTACACATTTCCGTACTTTATAAGATGTATGTCATTTATTCTTGTATATTAATCAGCTACGTGAATTGTATTCGACATGTGTAATGCTCTTACAATTAATAGGAATGAGACGAACTTCACTAAAGCAATACTTTTTTGGAATACCGAAATAAAAGCAAAAAGTGCAACAATACCATTCTCTTTGAATGTAAAGTATATAAAAAGAATTCAAAATAATTGTGTTTAAAATGTTAGTTTACCTTGTTCTACATCATTTTTAAAATATAAATTGTCAATAACATAAACGTATCCCCAAAAGTTAATATGTAGTACTAACAGCGTGAAGCTGCTTTGTGAACCTACATAACTGACTGTTTTGTCTTTACAATCTTTTTTCAGATTAATATTAGTTGTTTGGAGCCAGTTCTGGTGAAGTCTGTCAAATGTATGTGTATGATAACATACAGTGTAAATATTCTAAATATTCTCTTACAGCACCCGAGTTATGACAAGCGGCCACTGCAGTGAGCAATGGATGAAAATTGGAGCATTCCGATTACAACGAAATTGTATGTCGGTGATAAATTTGAACGCCGTGAAATTGAGTCTACGTTCAATTCGTGGAATGGGGAGACTTCCGCATTTTTGTCAATACCGGAATTAACCACTGTGATACTTAATTCATCTGATGTTTTCAACGACAATGAAACTGCAGAGTCGTCAAATTTGACGTCTCCGCATTCCACTGCAAAAATTATAGTGATATCAATTGTGGTAGGAATTCTGTCTATTTTCACAGTAGGCGGCAATCTCTTAGTAATCATAGCTTTCAGAATTGATAAACAGCTACAGACAATAAGTAATTGCTTTTTACTTAGCCTGGCGGTAGCAGATTTCTTCATTGGTCTGGTTTCAATGCCATTGTATACAGTCTATCTGTTGATGGGACATTGGCCTTTGGGACCTGTATTATGTGATCTATGGCTCTCACTGGATTACACAATGAGCAATGCTTCAGTAGCCAATCTTCTGATAATATGTTTTGATAGATATTTATCCGTAACAAGGCCGCTTACGTATCGAGCAAACCGGACACCCAAGAAGGCGGCCATCATGATCGGTTGTGCATGGGCCATATCTATTTTGTTATGGACGCCCTGGATTTTTGGTTGGCCATACATAGAAGGGAAGAGAACAGTTCCCGAAAAAGAATGCCATATACAATTTCTAACCACAAATGCAATTATAACAATTGTTACAGCTTTGGCTGCCTTCTACATTCCAGTATCGATCATGACCATACTGTACTTCAAAATCTATAGAGAAACCAGAAAACGGGAGAAAAGAATACCTATGCTACAAGGAACTAAATATTTCAAGGTTAGCAAAAGGTCAGATATTTCCAGTGACGAAGAGGTTAACTCGATAAGACGAATTCCAGGCTCGCCGACCGATGATGATTATTTTGAGTTCGAGACTAGGGAACAAAGGTCATTCTGGAATAGATGTAGCTGTTGTCGAATGATCGATAGAGATGTTGATATGCCAGATGACTCTAGCACGAGTGACCCACAAGGGTCACCATCCGGCGATTGTGATGAGTACAAATTGTCCCGCTATAATGGAAGAATTTATAAAAATCATAGAACGGAAACACCACCACATCTACCACTTAATGGCACAACCGGAAGTTCCAACGGTCGGATTAGAAACTTTGGTCTAATGATTCCAGTGAGTTCTCTTGATAGTAGTAATGCTTCTCCATTTTCCCCAGCTACGGACACAACAGCATGTAGCAGTCGTCATAGTAATTTGGCGTCTGCTGCAGACACGTACATTCATCCTTTAATTAGAAGAAATGAATCTAACGAATCTAAAGAGTCAACCTACACTGTTATGATAAAACTTCCGAACAACAGCTCAAATAACCCAGATGAAATACCTTCCATTCGGATGTACTCGGATGATGACGTAGATGAGGAAGAAGAATCCAGTGAATTTATTAAATATCAAGCAAACACAAATGGGTACAAAAGTCAAATACCAGAAGTAAGGTTTGATGATGAAATTAGATTTGAGGATTCAACCTTTACTTCTTTCAAGAATAAAAGGAAACTTAAAAACATGTGTGGAGATGAAAGTATATACATATCAAACGACAGTATACAAATGAGCACTATTCGCTATTCTCAGCGACAAAAAAATACATCACTTCCCCCACCGAGTGGGACGCCGGCTTTAGGTAGAAGAACTCGATCCTATGACGCTTTGAAATCTGCATCACAAGCTCGCCTCGCAGCAAAAGTGGCAAATAAAGTAATAAAGCAAAAAGCTAATAGTAAAAGACAAGAGAAAAGACAGGAAAGAAAGGCAGCGAAAACATTAAGTGCAATATTACTAGCCTTCATCGTTACGTGGACGCCGTACAACATATTTACCATTATTGTAGCATTCTGCATCAACTGCATCGACCCAACCCTTTATGCGGTCGGTAAGTACGACAAATGCATCATGTTTTATTTCTGTAACTTGACTAGTATGTTAAAACGTTTCATAAATCATCTCATACTTTGGATATGACACACCTACAATAACATGTTTTGACGTCATACAAGATTAATAGAATCCTTCATATGCATCGGTTTTGGATAGGAAAAGTCAACACAAGGGGCAGAATTATGGGCCAGAACTTTCCTATTTAACACCGATGCATGATGAGGAATTATTTTTTTCACATTCGTCTTCGAAAAGTGAGGATCGAGGTAAAAATGGCGCACTGTGAATACTGATGAAAATGTAAAACAGCAAAACACCCATTTTAAATTTCCTCACCTTAAGCGTAATGTAAACTTGAATGACGTTCAAACACATAGCGTTCAAAGAACAGTGGCTGAGACCGCTAAGGTAATAGCAATGTACAGCCTCCGAAATATGCACTGAAAATGGCTTGCGCAATGACACAAATGTCAACAGGCAAACAAAAATAATGTCAACTCTCATTAATAAGATTAAACGAGAGACAAAAAGTAATGATATAGTCCCCTATTCAGCTTTGATCTTGTATTTGTTTTCGTTTCATATATGATAACGAGAATATGATTTTAAAAACAAATAAATAACAATTACAACAACGGTTATTTCGACTCAAATCCGGACTACAGAAGCTATACATGTAGCTATGTCGATCAGTGCAAAATGTTCTGTTTGTGGGACTAACTTCAACCGCTGCTCATTTTAGAACGTAAGTGTGTGCAGTTAATGTTTATCTTGATTTTTGTAAAAGTGATGATGGAAATCGGTGAGTTTTTGCCAGTTTGTGTGCACTATGCTCTCAGTAGAAGGTCATATGATGAAATACTGCGGCCAAGTTATGAAAGATTAATAGTAGTCTTTATTACGCATCGGTGTATGATAGGAAAATTCCACCCTAGATTCTGATCCCGAGGGTTGAAATTGTCCTATCCAACACCGATGCGTAATGAGGATTACTTTTCTCACATTCCTGAACGAAAAGAAATATGGGTCGAAGTCAAAATGGCGTATTGTCAATAGTGACGCAGCTTAAAAACAGCAAAACACCCATTTAAAATTTCCTCACCTTAAGATGGAGCGCAGAAGGTTTACGTGACGGTGTAAGCTTCAAGCGACGTTCAAACACATATCAGCGTTCAAAGAATAGTGGTTGACACCGTCGAGGTCATGACAATATACAGCGTCGTAATGTGTACTGAAGACTGCACTCCAGTATATATGTCAACAGTTCAATAAGTGCTATTATTCCTAAGATTGAACGAGATATATTCATCAATAGAACTTTGATCTAGAATTGATTTCCTTTCAAAAATAATAGTGAAAAAAATAAATTTAAAAAAAAAAAAAAAAAAAAGCAACACACAAAACAAAAACAACCTCAACTACAACAACAACAACGGCTTTTTCGAATCGAAACAGCACTGCAGAATTTGTACATGTAGCTAGATCGATCAGTGCAAAACGTCCTGTTTGCGGGACACTAACTTGATTTGCTGTACGTTTTAGGATGTAAGTGTGTTGCAATTAATCTTGATCTTGATTATTGTGAATGAACGTTCAAGTGATGCTAGTGGTTTTTGATACTTTCTGTGCACTATGATCACAATAGAAGATCACGTTATAAGAGTCATCAGTCACGTGATGAAAGACACTGTTATTCCCTATCGTTGTTCTACACTGGAACACGATCCTACAATGATTTGAAAAACATACTTCTTCGAAGTATTTCTGAGATGGAATTTTGTAGAAAAGTCACGAGGTGGTCGATTGATCATTGGGTAAGTATTACTATAAGGTCACACATATCTTTTTTTCTTGGTCTAGGAAGAAAATTATAGCACACGTGAAACAATACTACGTGCCGTTTTGTGACATCCTTTTGTCCTAAAATTGCATACTGCCATTTCGAAAGAATTAATAAGATCAGATTTCTAAACGGATGAAACTCTACTGAACTCACAAAGAAATCTAGCATAAAAGAATCTGATTCCGGTTGGAAATAGTTTATTCAGCTCTTTCACGTCAGTTTTTGGTTTGCGCAATAAGTGGCTCATTCAAAGGCCACTTCAAAAGATTTTTCTTCTCACGAATCAGAAGTTTGGTTACTTTGCATGGTTCCATTCTCTTATGGCATTTTATTTTAAGCTATAACCTCATCATCCATATCAGCTGCAAAATTCTTGAAATGTGCAAAGCAATATCTCTGCTTTTAAACAGCTTGACGAAAGCTATTAAAAATAATCGTAGGGTATCGGTTTCGAAAAGGCGCAGTGCAATTTCATTAGCGGACAAGGTTACAAAACGGCGCGGCCATTACGAGATCTTTCTTGCTCTGCTTAAATGGCACACTGTATTTCAACACAGCGCGTTGTCGAGAAAAGGCGTTTAAAACCAAAGTTAAAATGGTGCTAACTATCAAAGCCAAAGGCAGTTAACATAATTAAGCGCGGGCAAGCAGTTGACATCCAATCACCAAGTGTTTGCACAGTGTTTAGCCGTTATTGCGTTTGAACTGTAACGTTTGAACACGTGATGAATGGATGACAATCGTCTGTATGTGCTTTAATATTGTGACTGTATCATGCATTTATTGTTCGCACCGTTTCGACTTTGGCTATAGCAAGTGTGCATTTTTTTGTGGCATATCAACAGTTTGATTGTCCACAAACTGGGTACAAAACGAGCATGTGATTATAAAATAACAAAAATGAAAGAAAAAAATAAATAAATAACTGAACACAAACTGTTTTGTCTGCAGTTTTTAAATCATGTTATTATTGATAAATTTCATCATCTTGTGTTTTAACATACGCAGACCCCGGTCAACGCGATTATTGCGTCTATTTAGTTTTTGAATACGGACTTTTTATCTTTAAAGAATATTGTTAACGACTCTCCGTTACTACCATATAAGGATTTGTTGTACCATGCTCATTGTATCAGAATTAGATAGTCCTTATATTGTACATGCAATGTGAATCTCGTTTAAGTCTAATTGTTTAAAGTAGTTAGTTATATCTTTCTAAAATATTTGCGCTTTTCAATTCATTGACTCTAAATCATAAAAATGAAACCTTCCTCCAGTTCTTGTATGACCTAAAGTTTGATTTTTTTAAAACCATTTACGAGCATCTTATTGACGACTATTCTATCAGCAGACATAAATTAAAAAAAGAACAAAATAGAAAAGTAAGAAAAAAATGAAAAGGAAGGTAGCCATTCAACCAGTCAGCCAACAAACCAATGAATGAATGAATCAATCAATCAATCAATCCTTCGTTTAACTGTTTAAATCATGCTTGTACAGGCTATGAAACATTGAGGTACCCCTTTTAAATGCAAACGGAATGATGAATGAACGGTAAATGAAAGAAAAATGAACTCAGAACGAACGCTGAGCGAATGCAGAGCTAACTAATAATCAACGAAGAACTAACTATAGACAGTATGTGTCAAACACTGGTTGGGGCAAGCAATAAACGTTGAACTATACACGATAAACGGTGAATAATAAACGATGAAAGATAAACCATACACATTTTGATTCTGTTGGAGTTAGGCCCCTTTTATGGTCTCTCAGAAACGATTGCAAATTGCAAATGCATTTAAGGATTGAAGGTTTATTGAACCGAAGAAAGAAAAAAAAAATTTACTTTGTGCAAATTGTATGATCCGCGAAGTTTACACAGCGTGTTTTTCGGTTCACACTTCATTGAACGTAAAAACAAATAAACTGTTCAATCCTTATAATTATTTTTTTCTTCTAACAATGACAAAATAAGACAAATTCTTTCAAAAGTGTATTAAATAGACCATTCTAACCTTGTCTAACCATGCATGAATACATGCAAAATAGTGGTCAGTATCCGTATATTTCATACAGCCAATCAGAAGACGGCAAACAGTTGCCGGACAACATGGCAAACACTTACCGGGGTCATTAAATCATAATATGAGCAACCTCCATCGGACTATATAGTTAAATTGTCCAGACTAACATCAATGGGGGAGAAATACGCATATGATTAAATTGCAACATTGATTTTGATTTGTTTAATTACTTTTGTCCTTATTTCCCGATGTCGAAATGTGGAGTAGCGCCTACTTGTCCTACTGAGAGAGAGAGAGAGAGAGAGAGAGAGAGAGAGAGAGAGAGAGAGAGAGAGAGAGAGAGAGAGAGAGAGAGAGATTATGACATTGCAAGGCTGCAAACTCGACAATTGCATGGCTTGACTTTCTCTTTTGAAACACCTGGTCTGGAATTCAACAGTTAGATTCACCCAGTTTGCTTTATTTCTCTGCTTTATCGGGATCTACCCATATTGAATTCCTTCGTAAAATACGCCTATCATCTCTATAAATCCCGACACGAGTTTAGTTTTCAGATGACCCCCCCCCCCCTTCCGCTGTCTTCAAGGGTGAGTACGCTAAAGTCATAACTATTGAAATATACAAAAGTTCTTTATTGGAATTACAACAGAAGAGAATGTTGACTTCGTCAGATTTTCGTTTAGGCGACATTTTCATTCAAAACATAAAAAATATGACTATAGACCTAGATCCAGACCTTGCCTAATCGCGAGGCAAGATCAACTATTCAGTCCCGTCCGAATAATCGACTCGTCTTGAGCTTACACAGTCTTCAAATGCTCCAATGTACATGTAAAAACGTAACTTGAGGAGAATTTGGAATGTAAGGACCGCGACTCTATCTCTATCTCTGTCCGTCTGTCTCACTGCGCAGATTTCTACATTCTTTATCGATCCAACTTTCAGCTTTATATTGTCAGACTTTTAATAGTCAAATTTCTTCTTTTTTTTCTCTCTTCATTTACTTCTCTATTTATTTTCTTCATCTCTTCTCTATTTATTATTCACTGTAAAGATGATCTGATCACATTGCCCTCGTTGTTGATGTAAACCAACATTACGTCAATGTAGCTTACAAATATTTTGCACAGAATTCTCTGCGAATGTCGCAAAAAGTAGTGCCAGTTGGCGGGGCTAAATTAAAGTTTTTCCCTGGTTCATACTGGTATAAACAAAAGAGATTCAGAAGGGCCTGGCCAACCAGATAGCTGAGAACTCGTAATGAAGAAAGAAAATTTGAAATTATTTTCCAATGCATTCTTAAGTAAACGTAAACGAAAAACGCAAGACTTAACATGATAAATGGTGAACGATTAGATGTTGAACGGTAAACTATGAGATAGTTGACTGAAATGCATTTTAGCGCTGTAAATGTTTCAGGGTCCACTGGTAACTAAGTAAAGAGGTAAAAACAAAGAGACTTTTCCAAAGATAGGTTCTTTGAGATCGACTCCTTTATAGTATATTAAAATTTCGTGACCTAGGAAGTGTCCTTAGTTTCTGAAAGGTGATTGCGTGATACAATTATTTTTCCAAGACGGCTCGACCGTATGTAAAAAATCACAGAATGCCAATGGAGATCTCGACATAGAAAGAGAGCCATTAGAATGGGTTAGTAATCCATTATGAGGGAAACTTATAATTAAAATCTGTACGATTGTCTCGCATAAAACCAAGAAACTACTGATTGCGTCGTAAGACAAATTTACGGAAAAAGTCATCTTGTATTACAGGGTTCACCAACGCAATAGACCAGCTACCTATTCAATTTCCCCCTCCTCATTTAGCTGACATATAAACTTGTCTGCTGGTCATAAATTCTTTAATCATTTCCTTCTTAATCCTTTACTCATAATATAATCTAAGCTATCATTTCCTAGGAAGGATATTTTATGAGCAAGCAATTTTGTTTTATTGTGTTATTGTTTTTTTGTTTTTATTTTTTATGTTCTTTCAAAATTACGAGATAATGACTAAGATATTACTTATATTAAAAAACGGATTGTTTTTACGACAACTAGTGAAGTTACTATCGGCTACAACTCTCTTTTTTGGTGTTTCTTTTTTTTTCTTTCATATCAATGCAATAGAGTTAAGATGACCCATATAGCCAGCTAGTATGAAATTCAGATACGAAAAATATGCGCGATTCAAGGGTTCGCCTTTATCATCTCTATGGTTTTAATTTATAATTTACAGGATTTAAATGATAGCAGATAAAGTCTGATATACATTTTTGAATCATAAATAGGGAAGCATACTTTATGTCCGCTTCTAATAAAATTTGCGAAACTAATTAAATAATTTGTGTTATTTGCCTTGGCAGCAAAGCATTGAAATCGCTCAGCGTTTACTTTAAATTGCATATTAAATTAGCACAATATAAGACTCCTTTTAGTACGCCCTAAATCCCTCCAACCCCCAAATCCCAACAACAACAACACATAAAAATATCTTCAATAGTCACTACATTACAGCTAGATGATATGATTCGAATAACATTTCGACGCCTTATACGCTAAGCTTATGTAGTCTCATCATGTTATGATGTAACTATAATTATGTGTAATATCAGACATGCACATGAATTGTGCGGAATGCAATGTCTCGTCTGCTCAGCTGTTGCTTAATTCAGAAAATAGAGCAAGACAAGAAGTCACACTGATCTATTTTTTCACGTAAATGCATATATTGAGTTCTATGTCTGTATTTGCAACAGTGTCAGAGAAACTGATCTAAATGCAAAACTTGTCAGCGACCTCCTTCTTCCTGTGATAAGCAGTACCCTCCACGACGATAACACCATTTTGTGACTGTACATACAAAAATGTTAGAGAAACTGAGCTAAATGCAAAAACTTAACGTAACAATGACAGGGCGGTCGAAAAAGTGATACCTATTTCTCACCCATGTGACAGAGAAACCTCGTGAATTTGACACATTCACTTTTCTATTATTGATCTGGTTGTCTCATATCGTCATGTGACGGCGTCATGACGTCATGTTATAGTATGACGCACTTTAATGACAGCATAATGCTTGAGATGACTTTATTCTTTCCACGTAAAGCATATTCTGCATACGGACAACTGGGCAGAACCACTACATTCGTTATATACCTATATATCAGTAGTTTAGTACATTGCCTTCTTCGGTACGTTAGGAACGTAGTTAAGAAAGCAGGGTACCAGCCGACAAATTTATAATGAATTCCATACGATATGGCAGATGGGCCGTACTAGTCTCGTTCAGTCCGCAAGAATGAGATATGTATAGTCTAAGTAGAGCAAGTCAATGATGTGATGAAATAAAATTGATTTATTATTCTCTCTATGCTGTTTAAAATACCAATGGGTGCGAAAAATAATCAAAGTAGGGATTGGCGCAGAAACTATGAAATCCCAGTCTAGAAATTACCTTATTTCTCTTTTGCTCACGAGAAACTCGCGCAAGACAAATAATGTAATCGCTTTACTTGGATTTTCTTGCTTGGTGCAGACCTCAACATATATTTTAATAGTCTCGCCTATGCTTCGCAGGCGAGTGAAAAATATTTATGTAAAAGGACGTTTCAATGACGTTGTGTTATAAATGCAAACTTTCGCCTGGCACAACATTTCACATTTACTGTAACCAACTACAGACCTTGTCAAGATTGTAATTTCCATAAATTTGGTTATTGACGACCATGATCAGGGTTCTCTCTATTAATTTGAACATCAATTCTTTTTACATCCACTGTGTCATAATTCATTGCACCACACACACACATTCTCTCTCTCTCTCTCTCTCTCTGTAATTATTGATATATTTCTGACATATTAAGTGTCTTAATGATGACGAGCAGAATGCCTTTCATGTCTTAGAGACATCTGAATCCACGTTGATACTCGATAATGGATATTCTGCAAAGAATAATGCTGGAGATACTTTAATAGTCTTACAAAATCACAATATGGATAAAATTTGCCAATAAAATATTTTATTGTCGTATCCGTCACCAGTAATGGGAAGTATTTTGATGTTCTAATAGGAGGTTTACTTTCATTGTCTCAGCCATTTAAAAGATGCTATAAAACCACTCAGTATCCTATTTTGCTACTTTATTGATTGCCATGTTAAACTATCATAACATTGCTAATATAAATCATGTTCGTTCTCTCAGTACTGTGAAAATTTTCATGCACCATATCTTTTTAGGCCTCGCTTGGCACAAAATAATCTGACACGAATATTTGGTGGCTGAAAATCAAAAGGGGTGGGGTGGGGACACTCATTTTCAGGCAAACCATCTTGTAATACTATTTTGTGCAAAGTGCAGATTTGTTTAGAGAATAGCAATGTCGCTGATTATTAGAGATTAGAATAGAGTAACACTGAATAATACAGAGTATAATTTAATAGTACATAGCATAAAAGAATAGAATAAAATAGGTCAGAATAGAATAGGATACAAAAGAAGAGAATAGAATAGAATATAAACGAATACAATACAATACAATAACACAATATGGAAGGACATACAGAGACGATGAATACATAATACAGGTTTTGTCATAAAGCGTTTTTCTGGTAGATGGTACTTCAAAATGGAAATGCATTAAAATATATATGTACTGTCAATGAGGAACTCATTTAGTACGAAAAATGCGCCTTTTCAGTATATTATCCAATTACATATTTACCTTCAATTTATTTTTGTAAATATAAAATATAGTTTGTTCATTTTTTGACAAGTACATCAATGCTTATTTAATTTGTATGCCTGATAAACGAAATGCAACTTCATTTCTGTTAAGTTTTCTAAAATTCGATAACAATTGAATCATGTTCGTACTTAGTATTAACAAAATACTGTCGAGATTTGTGCAAAATGTGCCTTTCGTCATGTTCAAAACAATAATCGATTCTTCTTTTCACAAGCATTGCCTACTGCGATTTTGTCGTAGTAGATTTGCTCGAATACGAAGTCAATGCTAACTATATGTGCTTTGGAGTTCTTCCTTGTAAACATTTCAACATAGAAACAAAAGCACAATTAAAATATCAGGAAATGCCTTTGGATACGCCAATACATTGCTAGAAACTTCAGACGGAAACTTTCTTTTGTAATCGTATAAATAGCAAATGGTTGTCAGTTTAATCGAAAGTTAACTTTAAGTAACGTCTTGACTGTAAAGATAACAATTAGCATTTACGTTGAATGAGAATTTGTAAATTCTACAGAAAAACAGTGAAACCTGCTTATGACAGTACAATCCAAACTAAAACCTGTTCAGCAAAATATCGTCAAAACCTGCCAATCAAAATACAGTAAAAACCTGCTAATTGAAATACATAACCTACTCAGCAAAATAGTCAAAACCTGCTAATCAAGATACAGTCAAAACCTACTAATCAAAATACCGTAAAATCCTGCTAATCAAAATAACGTCAAAACGTTCTAATAAAAATAGATGTGAAAACCTACTCAGCAAAAATCAATCAAAACCTGCTGATTAAAATACCGTAAAAACCCGCAAATAAAAATACAGTACCAGTAAAAACCTACTAATCAAAATACAGTCAAAACATACTCAGCAAAATACAGTCAAAACCTGGTAATCAGAATACGGTCAAAACCTGCTTAGCAAAATACAGTGACCTACTAATAAAACTACAGTCAAAGCCTGCCCAGCAAAATATAGTAAAAACCTCCTCAGCAAAATACTGTACAAACTTTTGAGGAGGCGAACTCTTCAAGGTAACCGTTTGCTTTTTTTAAAAAAAAATAAAAAAGCATCCATATAGGGTATCTGAACCCTAACTTTACATTTCTATTAAGTGGCCGCTTCTCTTAAAAAGTTTCTTTAGTGTTTTTTTTTTTTTGTTGTTGTTGTTTTTTTCCCAGAGGCGACTTTTAATTGCCTGCTTTACTTTGCTTGTGGTATTCTTAAAGCATTGAAAGTTACTGCCTGTATCTTGATACATGAAGAAACTTGAAGAAGAATCATTTGCAAAATGAAAGTCTTCTGAAATCGATAAAATAATGAGGGAGATATACATATTACCTTATCATCTCACAAACCCTTAAGGCAACACGTGTTGCTATATTAGTTTAACTATAAACGAAAAGACATTCGCGATGTTCGATCAACTTTCGGCAGAAAGAAGAGTTTGCACATCAATACAATGACAGTATGCATCAAAGTCGCCGTCAATACCGTCAATACCGTATTGTGGTTTTAGTGCTAAAAAAGGCTCTAGAAGCGACGACCTTAAGATTTGTTTACATTTCAAAGATTGGAGATCGAAAGCAAAATGATGCAGACAAAATGGAACAGTGTTTATGCTCATACTTTTTTTCATATATAAAGAAACATTAATTCATTAAATTTTAGTAGCCAAAGTCAAGTCGACTACAAGTTTCTAAAATATGTTGACAATGACATATCCCAAGCACAGTGCTGGTCAATTTGTAATTGATGGTTTGCTCATACTTACCTCTTTACCTGTTACTAATGGCAATGCCACCAGCTGTTGCCTGGCGTGACTGATTGTACAGTGTTTCTTAATATGGGCTTACATGTGGCAGATAAACAAGCAAAGTCCAATAAAGTAGACTAAAAAAAAAAAAATTTAAAACAAAATGCACAAAACTTAGTCATTGCATTCATCAATTTATAATTTCTAACCTGATTATCGCCAGACGGTCTCTTATATTACAATCTTGTTTGCATTTCAATCCAAAAGGAGTTTTCAGTGTTAAAAAAAAACTACCTCCTCACTGTCCTTTTCTGGTTCATGGAAAAGTCCATTTTCATGAATGGGTGAGGTTCATTGGACTACACATACATAGAAAGTAAAAAAAAAAAAAAAAGTCGTCTGCATCCAATATTTGCAATATTTAGTTTTAAACAAATTCAACAAATTAAACAAAATAAAAGGACAAGCGTTAAAAGGGATGTAACTCTCAAATTTACCGAATTATTCGGAGCATATCGAAGACGATGAACTACATCACTCCTGTTGTCTGAAAAATGAAAAATACAGACTCGCCCACGCAAATATGGTGGCCGTCTTAGTGAAGAATCTCTTGTTTGGATTGAAAAGCGAAAATGACAGTGTTAGAGGCCCCATGGCGACACTCAGGTTAGAAATTATAAATTGATGAATGAAATGAATAAATGTTGTGCATTATTTTTATTATATCCCTGGTGTTTTTAGTTTTTAAAATGGGGTGGGTGGGGGTGGGGGCTGGTAAAAGCTTCCGGGAGGGTAGGCGATTAATATTGATGGTGTTCAAAATACTATTTGCAAGGAAAACCTAGCTCTCTTGAAGGAGGGTTTCAGGTTTTTAGACTACCTTTTTATGAAGCGTATTCCATTGGTTAAAATGAAAATCTATCAATTTTTCTATCTATCTATCTTCTTACATCAGTATGCATTCTATTATTTGTTTATCTTCCACAAAAGCCCCCCCCCCCCCCACACACACACACACACACTATTGATGCCTTATTCCTATACTATTTGTTTAATTTTAGTAATTTTTGAAAAAGATACTCAAACCGAAAATAAATTGCATATAATAAATATTTTTCAATAATTTACGGGCGTGTATCTATTGCAGGTTACTGGCTATGTTACATCAACAGCACAGTCAATCCCCTTTGCTACGCTCTTTGCAATGTCAACTTCCGGAAAACCTATTGGAAGATTTTGACCTGTAAATGGACGCAATCACACTTCAGGCGAGGCAATATGGCGTCTAGTAATTCACAAAGCTTCTACCGATGACATCAAGGGCCTTCCGAAGGGATTAATACATGGAGTCTTTCAAGAACTATTCTTTCTAAATACACGGATTTGTATTGTTTTGAACAGAATACTTTTGACGATTTCTTTTTTTTTATTTCCATAAATATATTGGAACATGTTTGTGAAACTCTGTACTCACATGTATGTGTCTGGACGCTCAAAGAACGCACAAATTATTGTTGAGAGAGCTTCTCAAAAGTATCGAAATTATACGCGGATCAAAACAATCAGTGATGCTCTAAGCAAATACTTCTGTAAAGTAATAGTGTATGAGAAAAATAACAAATACATCATTTGTGACCAGTTTCCACAGATAGTGTTTCCAATAGCCCCACAACAGATTTCTTTAGTTCTGAAATATTTATTAACATTTCACGTCGTTGCTTAGAGTTGACTTTCTAGACTTGCAGAGAATATACGCCTTGCCTGTTATAAATAGTACTTTCAAATTGACGTGAGTGGGAGTGGCTTTTGTATGTGTGAGTGTGTGTATGTGTTCTTGCTTTCTTGTGTTATAATATTATTATTATTATTATTAGTATTATTATTATTATTTACTTATTTTTCAATGTAATGTTAAAACCAACGACAAAATTACATAGTCATGTGAGAATTTAAGGAAAATAACGGAAAAATAACTTACTGACACCTGTGAATTAAAAGATTACACATTATGTTGAGTCAAATCTATTAAACATACATTTTGTTTATCTTACGTTGTTTTGTACAAGAAGTTCTACAACCCCGCATCATTTTAATGGCTAAGTCGAGTTTTGGACAAATTTTGAGATGGTGGTAACTGGAGAAACTGAAAGAAATCACTGATCTTTGACAGGTATTCAAGTAGTAATGTAACTGTGGGGCATGAAAACACTATTGGCATTTTATATGGTCTCGTACTCACTATCGCTCGTCCTTGACCTGGTAAAATGTCAATAGTGTTTCCAATAGCCCCACAATTGCATTACTACCTACAGTTATAATTAGCTTTTTTTTTTGTCAGCTTGGCGTAAATATTTGACACACAGAGTTACCTCCCTTTTTTGGGGCTGGAAATATTTGGCACAGAGTTGCCTCCCTTGATTACTGACGATTTACTTCCCCTTGATTGCGCGCATGAGTTGCTCGCGAATCTATTTTTAGTACAGTCAAATATGCAAATTTGCATAACCGTAAACTTGCCAACTTAATATATATATATATATATATATATATATATATATATATATATATATATATATAATTCCTCGGACATGACCAAATTTTTTAATCAAACTTAGACCTCTTGGCAAGGGTCAAATAAAAGCGACAACTCACTAGGGGAGGAAGGAAAGGAAACTCGCCCAACAGGCAATACCTGGAGGGAGAGGAGTACGGAACTGAATCCCCAAGAACAAGAAAACTTGGAAACTAGGCATAGAAAATATGAACCTCACATTAAAACTAGATTGGAAATTTAAATAATCATCTCCTGTTTAGAATAACTAATTGATAAATAAAGTATATGAGGGGGCATTTTCCAGTTCTAATCAGCCATATATGCTGAGATGGACGAGAAATTGCCCACAAATAAAAAATAAAAAAATAAAAAAATTTAAAAAAAATTAAAAAAAAAAAAAAAATTGGTCGCACGCGAGTTTAATCCAAATAAGTAAGTATATATATATATCAGACGTACATGACGAGATTCGTCGCACACGTCTATAATTCAAATTCAGTCAGGAAAGGAAACTCGCCCATCAGGCAATACCTGGAGGGAGAGGAGTACGGAACTGAATCCCCAAGAACAAGAAAACTTGGAAACTAGGCATAGAAAAAGATGAACCTCACATTAAAACTAGATTGGAAATTTAAACAATTATCTCCTGTTTAGAATAACTAATTGATAAATAAATAAATAAATAAAGTATATGAGGGGGCATTTTCCAGTTCTAATCAGCCATATATGGACGAGATGGACGAGAAATTGCCCACAAATAAAAAAAATATATATATATATATATATATATATATATATATATATATATATATATATATATATATATATATATACACACAAAGTGAATTCTATGTATAGTTAGCTGGTTCAAGGTTTGTTTGTCTCACAGGGTCGGCCACTTTGTCTTGATATTTGGGCTGCCTTAACTTTCGATGTGAGCACAACCAAAAGTTGCAGGAAGTTGAAAAGATTATGGGCTACAAACCCGCCTCTAAAAGCCGTTCACACGAGCGACCAGGTGATGTGGTCTTGCGATTCCGATGTTCCTTAGCTACTGAGGAACTGAAATATTCAGCAGCGCTAGCACCCAGTTCGAGACAGGGCTTTGTTTCGCGTTCTCTTACCATTATATAATGATTTTAGACAAAAATGAAGCTCTTTATATAATCATTTTACACAAAACGTTACTTACTTTCTGATTAGAGAGATAAATTGTACTGATATATTATGGCTTGGCGTGATAATCCGACGCACAATTTGTACGAAGCGAATGAAAATGGCGAGATCAGACTCATTTTGCGTCGAGCGATTCTTTATAAGAACCAGAATAACAACGGCTATACTCTCATCGCAGTATCAAGCAAGAATAATTGCCAGAAGGTATTAAGCGCACATCGATTTATTTTTGAATGTTTTAACGGTGTTATACAAAGGGATCTCGTTATTGATCATATCAGTAGTGACAATTATGACAATAGAATATAGTAGCTAATTTAGAAGCTGTGACACGCCAAGTAAAAAATTTGAAAAGGGGCGTTGGCAAGTACAAAAAAAATCAACCTAACAAAAAACAAAAAAAAAACAAAAAAAAAAAAAAAAAAAAAAAACAGCAAGAGCAGTAAGGGCAACCAACATTGAAACAGGCGAGCAGGAAATATGTAGTTCTTTATCCCAAGCTCAAAATTCTCTTGGTGCTAACGGCCCTTCTATTCTGTTTTTCTGTAACGGTATCGGAAACAAGTCATACTCTCCAATTCGTTTAAGCTGCATCATGTTTTAGCTTGTGTTAAATATGCTTTGTGATACTTTTATTTTTTTTATCGCTTGAGGGAGCATTTAGAGAGAGATATTCTATATATTATGGCATGGAAATTACACCCCGAATACGTTAACTACGAGGCAGATAAGCTTGGTAATGTCAGGCATGCCAAGGATAAGAAGATTCTTGGAAATTTGAATCATGGAGGCCTGACAAAACCAGAAAAACCTTGTACGCACACAGATTTGTATTCGAGTGTCATCATAATTGTATAATTCTACAAGGCTTTATCATATATCACATCGACGGCAACAAATCGGACTACTGATTAGAAAACCTCGAGCTAGTTACCACAGGGGAAAACAACAAAAGAGCTGGTGTTGGTGATATCAATCGGTTTAAGGAACCGCGACCTGTAGAAGCTACTAATCTGGAAGCGCAAGAACAGGAAAGATTTTCTTCTATGGCCAAAGCGGGAAAGGCACTTGGGACGCATCCTGGTGCAAAAAGCTTCTGCTGCCAAGGGATAGATACAACATCTGTTTCAAGGGTCCACAATGCCAGGTATACCTTTAACGTCGCACAGGCGTCAAAATAATTTTGTAAATAGCAGTAGCAGTTTTTTTCCGATAAGACAGAGTTCATCAAAAATGTCTGGCACAGGTACATCAAGAACTGGTTCTAAGATATCTTCTCCCTTGTTTCGAAAGTGACTATGAGCACCTGTGCTTACGTATTCTAAAATAAATTGCTTGTCATCATAGCCAGACAGACTAATCTTGCTTAGCATCACAGTATACAGAACGTGGTTTTCAGATAGGATCGTGCTTATCATATCATATTGTTTTTCGCCCGCGAGCGTTGCAACCCACTTTTTCACACCCTTTGCCCGTTTTCTGATTCGTTAAGCAGGTTAAGTAAGTACATTTTAGACCGTAGTGCTATGACCTCCTGAATCTCACCAACATGCTCTTCCTATTTGTCTTATCATAAAACTTGTTGAGTTTGCTATCTCTTTCAGGGTAATCAGAAAAATCAAAATGTTCGTTCATAGCAAACATGTCCTCGTACACATCATCTGGTTTGATTTCGTAGCATAGCGAATAAGTGTCAGTAAGCCGCAGCTTGGTTCGGTCAGCATATTTCTTTTTGATTATGCCGTAGTGGTAGTCGTAAATGTGATATTTTGACAGTTCAAGTACGGCAAAACCAACGTAGATAGGCTTGTTAAGTGTTACGTGCGTCTTCTTTCTGTTTATCACAACTAAGTTGTCATCAAATATTTTCATGCTGACAAAAGCTGGATCGGCCACTAACTTGTCGCGTCTGGTTACATCATTGACAATTTCAACGTTGACTCTGCGCCTAACATTCTCCATACATTTGACAAAGACCTGGTTGTTCATGAGCTTGAAGAAATCTTTTTCGAATTTATTTGTCACTGTGGTTATTTTGGCTGTATTAAAATCAATCTAAGTTATATCCCGGCTTCTTGTTTAAAGCTTAAAACTGTGTATTTGAATCAGATTTAATCCTAGGTCGAGACATAGGTTTCTATAGTGGATTACATAGTGATATTTATCAATGAGATTGGGAATCAACTTTGGAACCTTGAAATTGCCAACAACCAGTTTTTCTTTAAGATTTGTGGAATAAGTACTTAGCATAGAATCTTCAACGATCATGCTCTCTGACGCCAAGGGGCAACCATTATGTTTATCATGTAATTTAGCAGGATATTCGAGATCTACTTCAAAAACACAGCCTGTATCTTCATCGCTGCGTAATAATGTTTCAGTAAAATGGTCAGGGTCATCCAATTGAACTCGCCAACAGGAAGCTGCTTCTGTTTCATAGCATGATCATAACGATTATTGAGATCAACTTAGGTAATATACTTTGATTCTTTTTTCGGATCATAGCCAGGTAGATGCTTGTTATTATCTACAGAATGCCCGTGTATGATTACCACATAGGATTGCCTTCTCAAAGAAATTATGCATTTCAACATCAGTCAAGAGCTCCAGATTAAACTCAGTCATTTTGAGAGCTGCGTCTCATGAAAAACCAGGGCAGGAGTAATATGCGGCAGGATCTAGTTTGTAATATGAGAAGCATTCGAATACGTCTGTAAGCAGCAGCACATCGGTCTTCAGGTACAGGTCATGGTCGCCCATGGCTGTAGAAAGCTTCTTGCTGTGGCAGCATGGTCTCATCAAATTTATCACATGACAACATGTACTCGTAAGAATAAATCCCTTTAACAGTTATAAGGTCAGGTTTGTTGTCATTAAACTCTTCTGCAGAATATTTGAAAACGCCAGCTAAATACTGTCGGCTGATTTTCTAACGTCATTAACAAGTTCATCTAGCGACTCAGGCATGAACTGAAAACTGTCGATAAAACGCATATTGCCAAGAGAAAATGACAGGTACTTTTCCATGTTTTTTGGAATACAAGTAATCCTTTTCTTAAACTTACCAAAGGCTTTACAATCAGATGCGACTCATAGCCTCTCAGATTATGAAATCCAACCGGAACAAGATCAGGTCGTTTTAATTTCAGATTGCTCTTGTTATGAGCAGTACAACGATATCTGCCAGTGTAATGAAAATGAAATCGAACTCTGTCGTCGCCAAGATCCTGATTGCAGATCCAACATAATTTAGCTTGAGAAAAGTCTTCTTGGTCCTGTTCGTTAATAAAATATTTTTGCTGTTAGGTCTGTCAAACAAGGCGGCCATGTGCAAGCCTGTTGCTGGCAACAACAAAAAAATATTAGTAGAGTACGACAGAATTATTCTCAATACTTGCCGTTGGAACACAGGAATTAAAAGCATCAGAGTAGCCGCTCCATTTCACAAGGGACTTGTTTCCGGGAGTGTTTGACTCCCTCTATTGTAAAAATAGTTTGTCTGTTTTTTTTAAGTCCTGCTCATAGAATGCTCCTGAAACAGGTTCGCTGTTAAGGTATGCGATCTTGTACGTTACAGGAATTGTTTTTAATACTTCTCTCACGGTAAACACTTCTTCGGTCCAGTTTTCTGTATGACCTTTTACAAATATTTTTTTTTTTTTTTTGGGGGGGGGGGGGGGTTATTGTATATTCTGGAAATCCTGACTCGGTCACCCACATTAAACTTTTGTCTACAAAATAATCTGTTTGCCACGCTGTCTTGATTTTGCTTGTCGCTAGCTTGTATTGGCGTCATCCCAATAATTATATGGTTCGTATTGTTATACTTGTCTGCTAACGACTACAGCACATCCACATATTTACTCGTCTGATTTTTTTTGGTAAAGTGTTTCCACTTCTTTAGCTTGCAATTGAATATTTCAGCCACAACTGCTTTGCCTTCATTGAAAGTAGAGTACTTATGAATTGTATTTTCTTTAAGCCAGTTCTCAAACGTACTATTGTAAAATTCACCGCCATGGTCCACCCAGAGTTTTGCAGGTTTGCGGTTGTCCGATGACGTTGACATAGATGCAAACGCGTCTCTGATACGGTGCCAGTTTTAATTTTTAGTGGCAGCTCCATGAATACTTGCTAAAAATATAAATGGCATTTAACAGGTATTTCACGTCGCCATTATTTCTGAATATTCGTGCATGTCTACAAGATCAGCTGACCAGATGTCAACGACACCATTAGCAAAAACTCCGCGCCTAGGAAAACGTTTTCTTGCTGGCTTGTGTACATCGTCTGCTATTATATCATCATCTTTTATTTGGTTGGCTTTTGTTTTTAGTCGCTGCTTTGCTGGCTTTCTTATCTGCTGGTTTGCTGGCTGTTGCTTGACGACTTTTAGCCGCTGGTTTCGTGCCAACGCCAAGTTTATATTTGAATCCAGTGGTGCCTCTGACTAAAGCTCTGTCAATACACTCGCGTATTCCTGATGGATTTATCGCTGCAAACTCATCAAGCATACTTTTGTCGCAGCGCTTTTTTCTTCTGATTGATCTCTTTAGCAAATGTCATGCCGCATTGCTGTGACATCTACTTGGTTATAGGGTTGTTGACCAGGAAGCGATTGATCATTGGCATCCAGTTGTTTATCCAGAGGATTTCACGGACCAGTATACTTGTGTCCTGGCAGAGTTCAGTCGCCTTTTGGTTTTGGAAGTTTCCAATGAGCGCATGAAGGTCAAGAGCGCTGCCGTATATTTAACAAATAGAACAGTGTAAACAAATTTTATTGCCTTGAATACGTATATTGTCATCGCAGGCATGTATATATCACTAGTAAACATAAAATTAGGTGTCCAATGCGATCATCAGCACAACCAACAGAAATTGCTTTAATAAACCTGGATTTTCTTTTTGCTGCATTTAGCACATATTGATTTCACTACAGAGCGTCCATTTTTAGTCTGAGATGAAGTTTCTTCAAGACTGTCCGTATTCTTTCTGCATGATAAGCACCACGAAGCTGTCATTATATCTGGCATTACACAAAACACACTTGGAAAAACGTATACTTAATTCTGCTGGTTCACTTGAAAGACATACTTATTTCATGTTATTAAGCTTACTTAAGACTAACTTGTCATCTCAAATGAGAGCGTCACAGTTGCGGGACGAGCTGGACAAATATGAACAGAACTAAATGAGACGAATGTTGGTAACTTACAACTAGTAAATCTAACAACAACAAAAAATGAACAAAAAAAAAAAAAAAAAGATCTAGATGCACATGCATGTACGATCAAGTCTGGCAGAAAAGTTTAAAAACCAGGTTCAAGTTGACAAGCGGTATTTTTTACAAAGAGTTGTTTGGGATTATGACAATGTAGAAACGATTCTGGGAGTGATGGGGCTACTTAATATAAAAGATCTTCCGAATGATCCGCAGCCACAACAGGAAGCAAAAAACCTGAGCCTGAACCAGAGCTGCAGCCACAACCTAAACTTGAAGCAGAAAAAATGAGCCTCAAGCAGAAAACCTTGAGCCTGAATTGGAAACGCCGCAGCCAGAGCAGCCACAACCTAAAGCAGAAAAGCCGCAGCCACAGCCAAACATTCCTGAGCCGGACTCATTTTTAAAAGAAAGGCTTGCAGAGGCATACAATCATATTTTCTGATATTATATGCTGCACAAGTATCGTGATAATATTCTTTCTGAGGTAATTTCACTCGCTAAAGAGCAAAATATACGAGCATTTTTTTTAATACATTTACCACTTATGAAACAGAAAAACCTAAAAGATATCTCGTTAGAAAACCATCAACTGTTGAAGAGATAAAGAATTTGAAGAACATCGAACTGACAATCTTCCGATTATAATTGATGATATCAGAAGATTTGCTACTTTTCCTTGCGTAAAAATACATGCTAAAATAGAGGACGAAAAACAGCTGGAACCAAAAGCACCTAAGTGGCTAAGAAAAATTCCAAAAGCACTTAACTGGCTAAGAAAAATTCCAGAAAATCTTGAAAGACAGTTGAAGCGTTTTATCGCGTTGTCAAATACCATGCAAAACATGACTATGATGCAAATGTACTTTCATCAGTATTTGATTACCTAAAGTCATGACCAGGAAAATGACGTAGATGAGCTGAACAAAATCTTCTTTGGAGGTTTAGCAGTACCTGACGGCAACTTTGTAAACTCACCAAAGGCTAGCGCTGTTAAAAACGAAAAATTTAAACTGCATGATACCACTTTTTTTCACAAACTATTGTCGATGCATAGCAAGTATTTTTGTGACGTATTTGAACAGAATAATACTTGAAAAAATTTCTCCGGCGCCATATGTTGACAAGCCTAAGCTGTTAAGAAGAGCAAAATTGGCCAAATTTTATCACAAAATATTTGTTGCAACTGGATGTTGACATGAATTCGCATTTTTCAGCCACTAAATATGCAGAATTTTATTCGTTAGATGGAATATTTACCGAGTTACCAGAAAACGTCTACCTTGTAAATTCACCAGATATTGACGCCCAAGCCAGAAAAACATTAGAAGATATTTACACAAAACTTGCAGTACCGCTGCCACAACCTGAAGCAAAACAGCCTCAACCTGAAGCAGAGCAGTCGCAACCTGAAGCAGAAAAGCCGCAGCCACAACCTGATGCAGAGCAAGAGCAACCACAACCTGATGCTGCTGCTGATGATGAAAAACAAAAATAGCTGAAGGAGTCTACGTTTATAGGTATTCACATAAGTAGAGCAGTGATCCGATTCACTATCTCCACAGAAAAGTTCTCGCAGGACTTAATCTCGGCTCTTTTTCCATCACTCAAATGCCTAGCGGATACTGTAATGAACCTGAGCTTACAAATGAGCTGAAAAAAACTCGCACTAGATCCAAAAGTACAGGTTGGCAGCATTCGATTTGCTGTCACATTGGGCAATCAGCGGATTCTTCGGCAAATATCAGAAAAACTTGATGTAGAATTCCACGTGATGAACCTTTTGTTCCCGAAGAAGAGATACAACCAGAGAGCGAAGAAATAATTGTTTAGCTCTATCGTGTAAAATGAAAGATATCTAAGATTTCAATCACATTGACAACCATCTTGACAAGGAAACGCCCGATGAGCTTATTGCATATTATCGCAGCTATCACAAACGAGCCTACTGTTTTAAGGAGTCATACGGACATTAGAAGCGCTCGTTGTTTTTCTTGTCAGCTGTTCCGTTGGCGATCACTGCGGCTGATGATGCCAGTACAGGTGCTTTCTTAAATCCTTTTCTTCTGATTATTGCATTGTAACTCAAGCTTGTTGTAGAAGCTAGAACCAAAAATTCAAAATAAGATGGCCATGTGCAAATACGCTTACATCACGTACACAAAAATATTAACCCAGATTAAATCTTGCCAGCGTGGCGCTGCGTTTAACATAGCAGATTTGGTCAAAGAATTTCGGATCATAGATAATATTGTTGGTGAGTTGAGTCCTATATGCGTTGCCAAATACGAAACAAATATCCACAAAAAAAAGCATTGATCCTGGTGATACTAAAGCAGGATAATGGTGGATTTAAAAACCAAGAGACACGGATTTAAGGTAAAGGTGACTACGATAGGCAATTAAAATTTGGCGCCATCTATGCTCGTCTTGACAAAATCATACAAAGATTTATTTTTTGTTGCCTAACTTGTTGCACTCTTCTCATTGCAGGCGTCGAGATCGTTCAAGTTCTATTGCAATGTCAGCATATAAGCTTAAATGCTCTAGATGCTCTTTTGATGTTTGATAAATCATCTTACGCGCGTCCTTGACAAATTTATAAGTTCCATTTAATGTTCTAATTTCCTGTATCATCCAGCTGACATCTTCAATGTTCCAGCCTATAGGAAACTTTATTTTGGCGGTATATGCACGCTCGTACGCAGTCATTATTCTTTCAGATTCAAAATCATACATTATATACCCTGTTTTACAGTCTCTAATTCGCCGACAATTTGCTGCAATTTTGATATGGCGCCTCTGATTGTCTTGTCATAGCCTGGTTCGCGAGCAATATAGTTGTATGAGATCTTGAAAATTTTCCATGGCAACACCGCAACTAACTTTTTGTCAGGACACTTTTTGTGATGTCATCAATCGCTGTGGCAATATCATCAAGTTGATCTTGAATGACAATAATAATGTAATCATGCTCTCTATGCAGATCCTTCGTCAAGTACGATAAAAACTCAGCTTCAGATAATTCGCCATGGTCAACATATTTGTTGTCAGTGATGTCAACATCTTTTATGTCGGTGATGAAGTCGTCGCAGATATATTTGATGTCCGTGCTAAAAAAAATCATATGATGCCAATTGCTACTGGATCCTTGTTATAGCGGCAGTAATCTCTTTTATGAAATTTTCTGTCGTATTCTGGATAAAATCCAAGTTGTTTCAACTAGCACTTGCGAAATACAGAACCGAGAAGCAAATAATATTTTGACAACTTGCTAACGTCTCGCGTAAAAGGACACTTGAATTATAGTAACAGGATTCTGTGGTCGCTGACAATGTAACCATCTGGACTATATCTAAAACCACCGAGAGCTTGAATGCAGATATTGTTGCCAACTATTTTTTCTTTCATGGTGATCTCAACGTATCTTCTGATAACTGGCTCGAATAATGTACCCCAGAGATACGGCAACGTTACAAATTGTGGCTGTGTGCTAAGCTTTCTTTTGGGAATATTATGCGTAGTTGCAAAAGGACACGTGTCAAGGACTGTTGCTAACTCTGAGCCACCAACTGTTGCTGATAACAAAGAATACCATTCAGGTAACTTCTGCTTTATTTGATGCGACTTAACAAACGATTCCAATATCTATTTCAGGTCCATTATGCACTATGTCATCTTCTAATCAAAAGCTGTCAGAATCATTTTTGCGTAAAAGTAGCATATAAAGGGTAGAAGACACGACAAGCTCACAGCGGTGGGGCAAGCATCATTTTTGTATAACCTCACTGTATAAATGACAGGGGGGGGGGGAATATCTTGCATCGGGTGCTGACCCTGCTGAATATTTTAGTTCCTCAGCAGCTAATGAACATCGGAATCAAATTACCACTGCACCCGGTCGCTTGTGTGAACGACTTTCGGAGGCGGGTTTGTAGCCCATAACCTTTTCAACCTCCTGCAACATTTGGTGTTCACATGGGAAGTTCAGGCAGTCCCCCTAACTGGACCCCGGCCAGAATATCAATACAGAGTGGCCGACCCTATGAAACAAACAGAACTTGAACCAGCTAACTATACACAGAATTCACTATATACCATACTATATTACGTTGGCAAGTTTACGGTTAGGCAAATTTACATATTTGACTGTTACTAGAAATGGATTTTGCAAGCAAGGGAAACAACATATGTATTCAATCAAGGGGAAGCAACTCGTGTCTGTAATCAATGGGAGGTAACTCTGTGTGCCGAATATTTCAGCAATCAAGGGAGGTAGCTCTGTGTGTCAAATATTTCCGTCAAGCTGGCAAAAAAGCCAAATATAACTGTAGCTAGCAATACAACTGTGAGGCTATTGGAAACACTATTGACATTTTACCAGGTCGAGGACGAGCGATAGCGAGTACGAGACCATAGAAAATGCCAATAGTGTTTTCATACCCCCACAGTTGCATTACTACTTATTCACTGATCTCCGCATGTATCGGAACCAAAGATAGAACCCATTATCATGTCCACAAATAGCAAACAGAGAACTTAAGCGCATGGCTACCAGTTGATACTTAGAAACACTGTTTTTTTGGAAAGGGTGCAAGAATATCCAGTGAATTTTGTTACACATAGTGTATCACCGTATCATGTTTGCTGTCGTGCGCCACTGTTTTCTCGTGAAAGTCTAGGCTACATACATGAGGAAGCATGACCAAAACAGCAAAGTCTGTGGTTAAGTTCAGCATCTTTTGTCTCTACTTGTCACTTTCCATCCTTTGGGTAGCTTAATAACTCAAAATTGGGCAGATATTTAAACAAAATCTTTATATTAGGTCAGATACAAACGACCCAACTTTCACCGCTTGAACTCTTTGTTTTTGTCGCACCATTGAGTGTAGAAATATTCCGTACAGTTCCTGTGGGCAGTCAGGGGTCTCTTTATTAATGATTGACATGCATCGTTAAAGGAAGGTACAAGAAATAATTACTAAAAGCTGGAATGAGGGTGGGGGTGTAAAGATAATTTTTTTATTTGAAACAACCCGGAAATAGTCCAATAAAAGTATAAAAGTCAGGACTCGAATATTGTCCAAATTTTGCCTCTATCAGAACACAAGACCTATTAATTTGCCTGTACTATCAAGCTACCGACACACACGCACACGGAAGAACACACACACACACACGCACCACATAACAAAAAGTGCAAAAACAACATAAAATTCCAATCAGATCATCTACAAGCGCACATAAATCAGCATATTAAATTTTATCCTAGCAATCCTGCTAACTAGTTTTTGCTTCGAAATCTTATTCCAAACACAAAGAAAAAGCGATACAAATTGCAGAAGTTATTGAAAGAACGTTAAAGTTGAATATGGTCATCTATATATGCATCTGATTAAAGCTGCTATATTTAATTTCTTTAGGTGAAGTCGTTGTTACGTAATTGTCCTAACTAACTTGCGACGTACGTAAGAGCAGACAGGAAACAATAAATATCACACCACTGCATTTATGGCAGTACATCGTTATCAGTGGAACCGGAAATTTAGGGTTTCTGGTTGCATTATGCACGTGGTCACTAAATACCGGTTAATTGTATTGGGAAATGAAACGGGTCAAATCTGGTATTCCATTTAAATAGGTGATAGTTGTATGTGGCTGGTCGCTAAACCGTGTTAGATTTTAGATCAATAAAAATAGGCCTAGTTATGGTTTGTTCCGGCTAAGCCCGCTTTAAGGTGTTTTGCCTAGCGGCTTTGATTAGTTTCGGGTGAGCAGCGAGAGTAAAGTGTCTTGCCTATAAGGACACAATGCGGCAGTCGACCCGGCCTGGTATCGGAATCGAACCCAGCACTGCTTGCGTAGGAGTACAGCAGCAGCACACTAACTACTACGCTCAATAGGTTTGGAACATGATTTGTAAAGTTATGGAGTTAGTTTCTTTACAAAGCGCAACTTTTTGATTGCAACTAGAAATATATATATGTATATATATATATATATATATATATATATATATATATATATATATATATATATATATATATATATATATATATATATATATAACCTATTGACCGTGGGCATACATAATGTACACGAAAGGAAAAAGCACAGATACAGATATGCACTTCTTTTCCTTTTAATAAGGAAACCCCAATGAATAAAATTTACGTGATAAGATATTATCAAGGGAAGCTACTGGGTAAGACATTTTCTTTGTTTTCTTTGTATTTGATGATTTATCTCCCATGCGTAAACTGGCCATAGAGCATCGCGTACTGTATAGGTCAGTCGTCGATCGCGTACTATAGGTCAGTCGTCGATAGAATGAAAACTCTCCAAGGCTTTATTATACAGCGTGTTTAAACATGGATTCCATAAAGTTATTCGATATATCGTAATGAATGACTGGGTTGGCATCTGTATTATTACAGATAATTTATTTAAGATAATATCATTTTACATAGGGTTGAATCAGTCAGAATATTTGTATAGATGAGTTTGTAAGAGCGCAGATCTTGCATGCGTACAGTATATGTCTATAAGCCTATATGTCTGTCTTTCTGCATTTATCTATTTATCTCTCTATTCTCCATCCATCCATCGAGTCATCTAGTTATCTATATATCTACCTTCTCCTTGTGGTGGCTGGATGAGATATAAATATATATATATATATATATATATATATATATATATATATATATATATATATATATATATATATATATACAGATAGATAGATAGAGAGATAGATAGATTAGATTAGATAGATAGATAGGTAGTAGATAGGTAGGTAGATAGATAGATAGATATATAGATAGATAGACGCGATTGAATCTCTCTATCTTAATTGTCCCGCACAATGTAGTAAACAGCAAAAAAGTTCGGAAAGACAAAAAAAAAAAAAAAAGCATAACATTACACAGGACTGCTGTCGCGGATACACCGTCGGTGGAATTTCAAAATTAATTTCAGTCCTAAAAGGTTAACCTAGAATTTGTTTTTTTAAATCTTTTTTGTAAATCCGCTTTTGACCAGCAGATGTTGTGCTCAGTGGTAATCACTCTCAGACGATCTTTACTACAGTTTGTACTAAAATGTTTAGATACATGTTTTATTTGTAACGGGTACATTTCTTTCGGTTTCCCCTATATACTGCTTTTCACAGTTTAAACAATACATTACATATATCACAATTTGTGTATCACATGAAAAACGTTGTTTAATTTTAAAATTTCTATATGTTGTCAAGAGTTTTACTATGTCTGAATTAACTAGAAAATCACACAGCTTACAACCATTAAATTCATACTTCAAACAACCAGGTTTGTCGATACTCGGAAGTTTGGATCTCACTAATAGTCCCCTATGTTCTTATTTCCTAAATAAGCTTTAACCAAAGTGGATGTTCAAAAAGTTTCAGTAAATTTTGTTGCAAATCACTAAAAAAATTAATATCATGCTTTAATGCAAAAGATGAACGTCTAATTTAAATGAACAAAGAACGGAATTATTTATTATTATTATTTTTGTTTTGCAATGAATATTTGTTCGACTTAATGCAAATGACTTTTTTTTCCTAAGTTCCTGAGTGTGTGACCTCTTTCTCGTAGTGCTGTGAAAAGCAATGAACAAGCGTCATGAACGTCTAAGTTCGTTGTTGCAGATCCGGAGGAACCTCAGTAATCAGGATTTAACAATGTTCTTCAGCGTATGTCGTGGATGAAAACTATTTTTATGTAGCAATTATTCAGTGTCAGTTTCCTTGAAATATACCATAGTATCCAGATTATCCCCCTTTGTAAAGTTATTTCCCTTGTATATTGTTACAGCAAAGAAGTCTACACTTTCCTTACTAATTTTAGTTTCAATTTTTTTTATGAATGGTGATTATTCATCCAGTTAAGAAATTCACTTAGTATTTCTTTGGAATGGGTGCAAAGAAGACAATGTTATCAATAAAACTGACACAGAAATATGGTAGCTTTCTGACCTTAGCAAATACTTTTGTTTTACTTCCATTCGGCTACATAAAAGTCTGCATAAGATAGAGTAAATTTCATCTAATTAGTTGTACTTTTTTTTAAGATACCTTGTTTCATGAAAAATAAAGTCCTTTTTTTCAAGACAAAATTTTTAATAAATTTAAACTTGAATCCGGATTATTTAACATAACCTTCTTAGAAGCAGCCAGACCATGTTAGTATAAAGGCTATCAATATCTGCTGTAACTAGAATACCGTTTTCGGGCGGTTTAATTTTACCCAATCATTTGTATCTTAAACTTTTGAAAAATGTTTCTGAGCCAAAGGGTTTAAATAAAATCTATCCATTCGGCAATACGATCAGTTTCACTTGAATAATCTGAAGCAATGGACCTACCTGGCGGAACTTCCCTTGGTATAGTCCAGTTTTCCACAGGTTTGCAAATTTTTGGAAGAAGATAAAAATACCTTGGCCATGATTGTATTGGGAATCAAGTAGTTGAATTCCTTTTTGTCCACAAATCCACTTTCACGTAACTTTTCAAGTTCACATCTGATTTCCAATGATTTATCATAATAAATTGGTTTTGAAAGGCTGATAATATTTTGAAACATTTAATTGTCGCTCCATTTCCAATATATTCTAATCTCGATGATTGACAGTGGTGGTATACCCCTTATCTGCCATCTTTATTACCAAAGATTTGTTTGGGGATAAGTTTTGAAACTCCCAATTTCTGATTTACTGAGGAGTGAATTCTGAACAAAAACGTCAGCAATGCTTTTGTTTCTAATGCCGTGCATCCTCCGGCATCTAAGTAGGCTACCAACTGTATTTGTTTTTTCATCTGGATTCAAGAGGATGCTTATTTCTGTTTTGAGATGCCAAATAGGTGAAATAAAATTTTACCGACAAACGCTTTTCAAAGTCTTATGTCCTCATTCACAGTATTTATATTTTCCGGTGTCAGTATAAAATTTAGATCTTTTCAAAGTAAACCATATTCCAAGGAGGTCAGAACGCGACATTTCGAAAGATTTACCACTGAAGTTCTGAGTCCGGATTGCAAACCTATAAAAAGTGATTCAGTGCTGGGTGTAAGTAGCCGTAATCTCATCCATCCAGTGTATATTGTCAGTCCCTGTATTGACCTTGGGGTCTGGTAGTTCAGGAAAAAGTCAATGTTTTTGGATAAAAGAATTTAGTATGTTTAAGTTTTTAAGTTTTTAAGTTCATCAAAGGAAAGTTTCGGAAAGTCACTCAACAGCTGAAAGAAAAATTTTGAATTTGGAAACGCATGTGTTTCGAAAGCAGCCCTACGTTCCTGAGGTGGCATTTGTCTTGCCAAATACGTGATAAATTTGAAGTTCCAATTATTATCACCTTTTAAGAAATATTCATCAAGGAAGACTTTTGTTATTGCTATTATTATTATTATTACTGCTGCTTTGTCCAGAGTTGGGATGGTGCTATAGTTGGTATTTCTTTATTTCGTTTTGCTCAAATTTTTATTTATTTATCCATTTGCTTTTCCGTACGTTTGCCAACTTTTTCATTTCAAATACGAAAACTATTTTCCGAGTTGAGTGTCATGCTGACAAAAGCTGTGAGGAAAATAAGAACCAATTTACAGTAAGGTAATGGACTTTCACGTTCTTGTATCTTTCCTTCCTTCATTCCACTTTATTTCTTCTTCTTTCTACTCTCTCTCCCTCCATCTATATTTCTTTCTTTTTTTTTTCCTAAAGGGACTGTTTATGTATCTTTAATGAACCTTGATATAGAAAAAGTGATAGAAAACGACATACCTTTCAATATATCAAAAAGGTTATGAGCCTTGTGTTAATTACACAATTGTGAAGTTGTGAAGAGAACTGTTACAAAGTACAAGTGTTATATATATATATATATATATATATATATATATATATATATATATATATATATATATATATATAAACTTTCACCTACTTTTGTCCAGACTTCGTGTGAATGCAAATATTGCTGCTTGTGTGGTTGCTCCGGGGTAAATCGGAAACAAATAAACAAAACAGCATGTGTATCCTTCCACACAAACAATATTAATGTTTGCCTTTAATCAGAAGCATATATTACATGAAAGAGCTTTAATTGCGATGGATATTAAACCACAAGAGTACAGAACATAATCATCATGTACATTCTCTAACTGGTAGTAAAGATAATACACAGATCGTGTGTACTTTACAGGTAAATGCTCAACCAAATGGTTATTTAGTCTGCACGTTCTGCGAATCGGTCCAGTTATTTACTTTCCAAGTGTCACCGCAACTAACACGCATGTATCGACATCTACATTCGTCTCAGTCGTGATAAATGTAGGTTCCTTTTCGCTCTGAACGAGTAAACTTTTTAACCTGATACATAACAGATCTTATGTTATTATACATTTTACAATTGATCGGAATTATGTAAGGCTACCACACGTTTTTCATTAAAACTTGTATTTCAGAATCCTTTCAAAAATGTATAACAAACATATATTTCAAACATATATTTCACACTGATCTAACAGAGAAGTCTTACTACTTTCAGAATCAACTCCGTCTATTGAAGGACCTTACCTGCTGGAACACACGATTCCTATTGTAAAAGCTATGTGATCCTTTTTATTACATACATATTTAATGATGCATGGTTGATATGGCGTTCAATCCAGACTTTCAATCCATATTTCGATACGACTGGAACTATTTAGGTGTTTTCACTTAAGTCCGCGCGTCGATAATTGTTGTGAATGCACCGATTCGAACTTATTATATTCCAGTTTTGTTGTGAATTTCATTAACAGAATATAGCTAAAATATTTAGAAAGCGTAATAGAGGGGTAACGTCATAAATACAAAAGCATAGTCGTGTTTTGCTCAGACTCGGGGGAAAGAAAACGCTCGACATGGCGTATCAAGTACAGCCTCGATGTATCCATACACTATATCAAACTCGTACTTTCAAGCAACTCGGAAGAAATCTCGTATGTAATTTTGTATATATAATGGCTGTTCTTCATATACGGATGGCCAATTTTGATGCATCTAGGAAAATTCTTAAAACTTTAAAAGTTTATATACATGCAATATTTGAGTGCCAATTATGGTATGTGCTTGTGTATTTTGGATGCAAATTTCAAGCCTAAATTGTCTGTTCTTTCTAATGGTTTTTTTATTATTGTTATCTCGATGTTATCATCACTGAATATAACCTGTAAATCTTCATCTTTCTGAAGCATTTGCATGACATCTTATTGATGTTTGAAATCAACAAATCAAATTTGTATTTTGAATGTTATTTTGAATTACAACTGGCTTTAACTACACGTTTATACCATCCAAACTTGTCATTATACATTATCTCTTGATACTGAGATTGTTAATTTTGTGAAACATTTCTATCACCTGGGTGAAAACTGTTGAATCTATATATAGGTTTGTACCACTATTTACGTGGTGCAGATATTTTAATATTAGCTTGCGCTTTACTCAATCCACAATCAAGAAATTAGAATGTATTCCAGGACTCAATTGTATTTCGAGCTATGAAAATATTAGTGGTCCAGCTCTGAAATATGACTATGGTCTAGAAATTTGATGGTATTTTGAGTAGTTATTAAAATTACATTAAGGAATTTTGAAATTATTGAAATTTTTTGGTGCATTTGAAATGTACGCCCACCCCAAAAAGATCTTATTCTTTTAAATTTCACTCTGGTTTGGCTCTCTCATTTTCATAACTAGTTGGTTAAAATGTGCTTTTCTTCGCTGGGTTCCTTTTAAACCAATATTTCTAAAATTGGAATCATGAATTGACCACTGAAATAATATGGAGATGGTCCACTCGCTATTTATATGTTTTAATGATTTTAAAAGTTTTAATTAGGGCTAGAACAACGATTCAAATACAAAATTTAAAGGATGCTGAGGCAGTTTTACTGATTCAAAAAACATAATTGTAAAATTGTAAATGATTCAATTACTACTATAAGTGAAAAAGGAAATGAAAATTAATAGCGACTTCTCTAGAACCCGTTATCTAAATGCCAATATGATGAATATGCAAGACAGTTTAAAGGTGATATATTGTTATTTTGACTGATTTGTCAATTTTACAATGGAAATTACTTATGGCAGAATTCCATCAGGCAACACACCAGGTGGTTCTTGGTTAACTCAGCATAATCTACTGGCATAGTTTGGGTGGCATAATTTTGAAATCTAGAAATTTTAATAATGTATTGTACACGATGAAATATGTACTGAGTGCTGCGTGATAAAATCTATTGACTATCCTATTCATTTCGCTCATTTATTCAGTAAAAGACCTGAACAGCTCATGGATTCATCTATTATAGTAATGAACGGGTGAAACTTGCTTTTTCTTTGATTTGTTTTTGTTTGGGTTCTTCTGTTTTAGTGTCGACTGCCTTAAGGTTGGATTCAACAACTTTAAGTATAAGGTAGATTGTAACAATCATGCTAATATATGTTGACCATGATATAGATTTTAAACCTTCAATTCTCATAATAATGCTTTTTTCCCCCACTCAGAAAGTCATTTCCTAACTCTTCCACATCCTCTTTTAAATTGGTATCTCGTATCTCATCCAAAATAACTTTATTATATAGCGTCTATCTTTTAGTACAAGAGATATATCTTTACGTTCAAAATTTTAAACTAATTCGAAATCAAATTGAATGCTTCTTCTATATAAATCTTTCAATCCACTTTGGCTATACTTTTTCTATGATATTGTTTATATGAAGCTGAAGTATCTTTTCTTGTTGTTTATCTGCCAACAAGGTTCACTGTAGGTGATTCCATTGCTGTTATTGGTAGTATAGTCTTTGCAGATCTTAATCCAATAAATTCTTCTAAAATTGTCAAGGTGTTTGCTCTTCAGATGCATGAATTAATTCCACCCTATATGGGTGAAGGCAATGTGTACATTGTTTAGGTATTACTAACTACTTAGGTAGGAAAACAAGTTCTAGATGTCACATATTTAACTTGCCAATCTTTACCGAATTAGCTCTATGGCACAAGCAAGTTTATCATAAATATTGCTAAATAAAAATAAATGGCAATAACTGTATGAGATAGTGTGTACTTTTTAAGAAAACTTTCATTTTCTTGTAAAGGATTAAAACTGTGTTGTTTCTCGAAGAGAATTATTAGAGTTAAAGACAAATATTTAATAATTTCTAGTATAATAAATCTATCTCTCAAGATGGTTGCGGGTAATGCTTTTGTATCTGTCAGGGAAACCATTTTGTGAAGTGCTGAGAAATCAGTGCAGGAAGTGTAATGAGCTTAAAATATCCTGGTGAATTCGAAAAAATTAAATGATGGTTGAGTGCCTCGTAAACAATATTCAAGTAAAGAAAGTACTTAACGGGCAATGAAAAATATAATTCCAGAAAAAATACAGCATGTGAATGTGAAAGAATTTTGCAAATCTGCTCTTTGGGTCCACATCTGAAGTCTAAAATGCACAATAAATTGATGAGGAAATGGTATCACACACACACACACACACACATATATTTTTTTTCGTCATAATTATTAAAATGATAATTTCTCTCTCTCTCTCTTTCTCTCTCTCTCTCTCTCTCTCTCTCTCTCTCTCTCTCTCTCTCTCTATATATATATATATATATATATATATATATATATATATATATATATTCGAACTGTGAGCACAAGGTGGTCTTTTTATACAATCGATGATGTCTATACATGCATATTGACAACTATGACCCAATCAAATTTTGTGTCTCCCTAAGCAATCAAGTAAATTTTAGACACTACATCTAAAAACCATCAAAAGCCTTCTTACTACAGCATAAAATAAATAAAACAGATGAATTAAAAGGTCCAATGAAAATTAAAAACCAGTACATTTTAGGAAAAATACACGAAGAATGGAGATCAAAGAATGCTAAGTCAATGGTCTTAACAAAAGAATATAAAATCTATTTCGATTTGAAATACATTTCTCACATTTGTAAGAATAAACAACACAAAACAAAGGTAAGAACAGTGATTATTTGAGTGGCGAATATCGTAGACCTTAACACAATGACTACAATCAAAACTATATGAACGCAAACTTTGTCACCTTGTTTATATACAACTTGTCTGGATATGAATCACACCTCTTTATCAGGGAGTTCGTGCGTCAGGATTCTGAGAAAGATGTAAATTTTCATCCTATCACGGACGAGAAAGATATTTCCCTTCCTAAGGACTTCGTAGTTGACCAGTTTAAAAAATGAAGGAAAAGTGATCATTGTAAAACAAATGATTAGATTTGTGGATAGCTAGCGACTCATCAAAATTTGTTGTTCAGTCGAAGATATCACAAATTAAAAAACTGAAAAATCTGTATTTAAAAACAAAATCAATAGCATCGGGGGGGGGGGGGGGGGAGGGGGGAGGGCTAGTTACACAAAATTACTTTAAACATATTTTTTTAGCAATTCTTTTTCCCTGAAGGAAGTATCAATTTAATTAATCGTCCTCCATGGGGCTGAGATTAGATTTTCGTTATATGTGCAACCCTACGGCGCCTTGTTCCCGCACGTTTCTCGTGAAATAAGAAAAAACGGTCGTGGAGGCGGGGTCCACCATTTTACGTCGCCTCTCCGTTGTTTGTTCTCGGTTTGGAAACTCCCCCTAGGGCTTAGATCCAATTTTGGCGATGTGCCTGTTCCCGGATGCCGCACAAGCACAACGTGACAAAACAAAAATCGCTCTTGAGCTGCATACGCCGTTGGCTTTCCGGGCCGCGTGACATACTCCTACAAGAAAGAGAAACGGCCGTAAGCCCCTATTGGAGCCATGGCGCAAATATAATGCTTTTCACACCAATTAGAGGAATAGACCCACTTGTATATACACACTACTGCTATGCCTCGCAGAACAAATGTATGTGCCTGACTCAAGCTGGGTAGCACTGAACGATCTGGGAAATCATGCTTCAGCATTCATGCATTCACAATTATCGACAGGGGAGGGAAGTAAAACCATGCCGCGTGTGTGGGGTTGGTACGAAGTCAGAATATACCCTACGCTTGGGCTGTGGAGGTGATATTGGCCAAAGACTCTTAAGAAAGTAGAGTGCAGCGAAAAAGCTGTATTTAGCCGTGCTCTGTGGGCTTTTACGCTAAATAACGCCCATTTAGAGATAAACGCCGACTTAGGAAAATGGGCTCGATGAGCTTTTACGCCCACTTATGAAAACAATGTCTACCTTTACACGTTTGAACGAGTTGCTTCGCAGAGGGCAAATAACACAAAGTGAATATGATGACGCGATGGACACACTACTACCGAGTGGGTGTCGTCGACCAGTTCCAGCTCCTAGGCAGTCGAGACGACGGGTTGAGCAGGCACCACAGCCAGTTCGGCTCCTAGACAGCTAAAACGACGGCTTGAGCAGACACCGCTGCCAGTCTGGAGGACGGGTTGAACTTTCTGTTCCTGTTCTACAACCAATTCCATTTCCTAGGCAGTGTGGACGTTGGGTTAAAACTTTGTCGGAACGACAGATGGTTCCAAGGCGCCTTAGATTGGATGGGGGCTTACGGACGTTTTCCTTTTGTGTCCCCTGTGGTCTATCACAGGGCCTGGCAAGCCAACGGCGTATGCAGCTCGAGATTGATTTTCGGATTGTCACGTTGTCACGAGAGGGCCAGCCGATTCCATTGACATCTCGCAAAATTTGGAACTCAGCCCTAGGAGGAGTTTTTTTATATATAAAACCAGAGAAAAGACGTAAAAATGGTGGACTCCCCCCCCCCCTTTTTTTTTGGGGGGGGACCGTTTTTTGTCACGAGCAACGTGCCGGAACGAGGCGCTGCGGTGTTCCTCTGCCCCCACGCACATCTCACGAAAATTGGATCTGAGCCCCATGGACGCCAGACAATTGAGGTTCTTTTTCTGATTTTTTTAAAACTAAGGCTGCTATTAATTATCTAGTTAATTCACTTTGTAATTTCACGAGTCATCCATTAAACTGATATAAATATAAAACAGAAATGTACAAACAAATATACAAATAAACAGACATAAGAGGACATTTAGAGTGTAAACATAGGAATTATTGAACGAATGAAAAAATGAACGTACAAAAGACAAATAGGGGAATTACAAAATATATGCATGCACAAACAAATGAGAATATACAAAAGAATAATGAAAATAGTATATCAAATAGACATAATCGTTTTCATTCACAAAGTTACACTTTGTTTCGCATGCGGACAAACTATAGTGAAACCTGGAAATGAAATACAGTTGTTAGGTGTGGATTACATAAATGTCGAATGTCAGTGGCAGATCCAGAAATATCGAGGGGGAGGGGGGCTAAACAAGTAGGCGACGGCTCTGTAGGACGGAACCTCCAAAGGGGGCCCATAGAGCAAAGCCCCCGAACGCTCCTGCATTGTAAGCGTTTGCAGGGCATATTCTTAACCATCTAATTATAAAGAAAACTTACTCTAGGAAACGTTTCGGTTGTTGTAATATTTGTAAGTATACATTATTCACCGACTTTCAAGTCCTAACCTGGTCACGGGTAGTTTATGAGTAGGCTCCGATTTGTGCCGAGCTTGCCAACTCTCAAAAGTGGGCTTGTCAAAGATTGTTTTGATGCATGTCGCCGATTTCAAGGTGACTAGGCGATAATTGTTAATAATGTAACTCGTGATATTATTTGACAGGTGTGTTCGGAAATAAAAAGCAGTCTCTCTAGCGATTAGTAACCTGGATTTCTTTAAAAGCGCTTTCAAAGTACCGAAATTCTAGTGCCACAGGCGGACTTTATCATATATTGTTTATGGAATAATTACAAGAAACCAATACATACTTACTATTTGGCAAAAAGTTAAATGGATACAAATAAGTGTTCTCAAATCATTAGTAATAATATGGGGCACCCTGGGGACAAACGGTTATTAATATTACGCTGTAGGTTTGCATTGGTGGTGGTGGTGGTGTTCGTTCTGGGGAAAATGGGAATTTAACATTGAGGCTACATTGTTACATTGTTAGACATTGTTGACCTCAGTAATATGTGGCGCTTGTGGGACAAACGGGATTTACATGGAGGGGGGCGGTCGGGAGGCAAACGGGAAAAGTAATGTTAATTTTTAACATGAGATATGTGATTTTCCGTTTGTCCCTATAAATGTAATGTGAAATAGTTATCTACTATTCAACACTTAGTTATCATGTTATTTATAATATCCAGATACTATCCAGCACTTAGTTTTATCCAGCACCTAGTTATCTACTATTCAATACCCACTTTTTGAGTACTATCCAGCACCCACTTTCTGAGTACAATCCAACATTCAATTTTTAATTACTATCCAACACTCACTTTTTGATTACTGAATAGTAATCAGCCCACTTGTTGATAACTATCCAACACCCATTTTAGATAATATCCAACATCCATTTCAGTTACTATCCAACACGCCATGTGTAGTGACCAATACCCCCGCACCTACTATCCAGTGAAAAGGGTAGGATGTAAAAGAAGAGGGATAAAATGAGACAAACATACTATCAACAACGCCAAATGGAAGGAGTGTTTATATTCACACTATACCCACAAACATACTATCACACACAAGAGGGGTTTTTAAGTTTTGGTTCGTTGTGAACATAGATATAGACACATAGACATAGACAAACATACAAACATAATACACATATAGTTGCAATGATCTGAGTAGCATATCTCTTTACGAAGAGTTTTGGATGGCCCTCAAAAGGGCCGTTGGGTTTGTGAACCAAAGAGGGGTAATATAGGTGGCACTGCTTGACAGTTCTTCTTCGCAAGCTTCTCCTTACAGCCGGTCTATACCCTAAGACACACCTCAAGGATCCTCAGAATCACTCATAGACATAGATTCGTCTCTTTAAAATAGCTGTGTTGGTGATCCTGGTAATGGCCCACGATGCCTCGATATACACCAGGAAGTCTGGATTAAACAGCATGCTGGAAATGATGGTCGATTGCTCCACTTTTACCCACATCTTGTTGAAATGTCTTGAAAACAGATGACACAGTCGACCAATGCTCCTCTATATATAGTCTAGGACAGGATTGAAATGAATTGTAAGGCTCCATCAATCAGAATGCGTGTAATATAATTCAGTCATGGCGTGTTTTCTATCTTCCAATCAGAAGACAGCAGACACATGACGTCACTTTTAATATATATATATATATATATATATATATATATATATATATATATATATATATATATATATATATACGCACGAGCGTTCCTACGATATACTATTTCTGAAGAGTTCAAGTACAATACCCATTTCTGAAATGAAGACGATGTATTGTGGTGCGCCTGCAGTGGATGCTTCTTATACTCGGAGTGATAATACGACTACTACTTCTGCTGATGTAGCAAGTAATTTTGCAGAGGAGAATTACTTCAATTTAGCTTTGTGCGATTTCTTATTATCTTGCAAGAATTTTTGCCGGTAGTATCACTTTCACCTCCATCTCCACCATTTTTTTTTTTTTGGCAACGTCGAAAAGAAGAAGTATTTGTTTAACAACAACAAGAAGAGAAAAAAGAAAGCAAGAAGAGGAGAAGAGGAAACCTTTGAACGGTGAGAAGAAGGAAGAGAGGGGTGAAAACAAAACGGTCAGTTTGTTATATGACATTCTGGCGGAGTTAAAATACCTGCGAGAAAGGTATTAAACGACTTCCTCCAAACCAAATTGAATCAAACATTCACGATCCAAAACTTCTAAGCCTTATATGACTACATCGACGTTCACCACCACTACTGAGACGCCAGCAGCAGCACCAGCAGTCACTGTCTCCACTACAGCAGCAGCTTGACTAGGACTTGGACGTGGAAAATGTTTAAGACAGTTGTAATTGATGATGTCAACTCCGTCATTTTTTTTAAAATTCAAAACTACCACTGCCTTTTTAGTGCCACCCACATCTTTTAGAAAAGAGATACTATTCAAAGCCAAATCAAACAAACACTTAAATACCTCCATTATAAAATGCGCGCGATCGTGTTTATTATCTTATCCTAACTAAAACAAAAAACAAATCAAGACCAAGAGATACTTACGTTTTCTTTGGTATATTCTCTTGAATATAATCACAAGGAAATTTCATAACATATCATAAAGGTACATTTAGTTCTTTTTTCTTTGCAGTCTTCCTCTTTTAAATTTCTTCACTGGTATGGGTTGTTTTTTTTTTTTGCTGTTGTTGTTGTCTTTGCTGTTTCTTCTGCCTGTCTCACCTTCTTGAATTTCCTTACTGGAATGGGTTCTTCTTCTGTTTTTTTTCTGCTTCTGAAGGACGCTCCTTCTTTTTGTTCTTTGTAGCTTGGAACACTCGGAAGACCAATGTCCTTTTTCTTGACATTAATAACAGGTATCTATCTCTCTCTCTTCCCTGTCTTAGAGGTTCCTTTTCTTTCACGTTGTGGACATTCCGGAGCCCAGTGTCCTTTCTCTTGACAGACATAACATGTATCTTGACTTTTATTTCGAGAGGAGCAATCAGAAGTTCGAATGACTCTCTGTAAATCTCTGACGAGAAGTGGAATCTGTTGTAACTCTCACAACTTCGCAGATTGAAACTGAATGAGTGCATTCTGTTAGGTCGAGGGGGTCTCTCTATATATAGGGATAGACTGTGTACCCGAGTCAAATCAAATTGTAAATCATCATGAAACGATCACACTACTCCGACAAGAAACCTGAAGCTAAGCGACGACTACGTTCTGTGTCGCCTCATACGCTAAATGAAGTATTAGCACAAGCTCATGCTAGCGAATTGGAAGAAGACATGAGTGATCCTGAGCCAGCATCATCTACTTCCACTACAAGACCTAGAGAGTCAAGATCAGCTAAGAAAAAAGTCGTTCGGTAGCCCCTGAAGATTATTGTTACATTAGACCTACTCAAAAAGTGATTTCCAGAAAATTTAGAACTACGGCATACACATACAAAGTCAAATTTAAAGAGTGCAAGTATCAAGTTCCAGCAGAGAAAGCAGCTGTCTTCATTACGGATTTATTTTAATCAATGTTAGAGGAATTTAAATGACAATGCCAAGACTATTCATCACTCACGACAGTTTGAAGTCTCCTGTATGGATCGAGTTTAGTAAACTTGCATAATTAACTTATTCCAAAATCAAGATCAAGTGTTTTCAGGAAAGGGAAGATATCATTTTTGTGACCAAGTCGTTAATTTCAATTATAAGTGTTACATTCGAAGATATGACAATGAACTCGATGAAGTATTAAATGAATAAAGGTTCTTGCATGCACTTATCACATGCGCGATGAGCCACACACAAAATAGAAATATGAATTTTTTTCCAGTCTCTTTTAAACATTCAAAGTCACAAAAAGATCAAATCTACACGTTTCTTATTATGCTTGTTTGTAATCACACAGGTTTAGGAATAAAATACCTTCCGAAACAAGTTGCAATCTTCAATCAGTTATTTCTTTTGGAAAAACATTGAAAAAAGTACGAAACAGTATGATTCTCGCTTAGATTTTTATGCTTCCATTGTGCTGCTTTGGTAGGCTACGCCATTTATTACTTAATAAGCTGGCGTAGTTGTTGCTATAGGAGTAAGTGTAATATATTCGAAGCGAGATATTTATAGAAATAAAATACCTAAACAAGAATCAGTGACGGCGCAACCTACTAACACATGCTCCAAAGAGGGAAACAAAATAAATCCACTTCCGGAAATGCTGTAATGGAGTCATGCAAGCATGACTAAATTTAATAAAATTTATATTAATAAGTGAAACGATCAAGATAAATAACACTTATTGACGATACAGCATTACATCCAACTCTTACATTCAGTTATAGTTTGCTTTTGAAGAGGCTATTTAATTTTAAAATAGATTCCCGAACTGAAAAATAAATAAATAAATAAAATAAAATGGGTATAGTTGAAGTAATAAAACTGATTATTCCAATATCTTTGAGTAAGTTTCTGATTGACTATCTAATAGCATAAGGAATACTACAAGTCAAAATACTTACATAGATTAGTACTTTTAAACGGTAGATAAATTACTGGCTAATGAAAATGAACAAAATTAAGAACGATTTTGTTAAAGAGATAGAACATTAGAGACGTGTAACAAAGATAAGCATAGCAAAGGTTCTGCTCTACAGTTATTATGTACTTTTGAGAGAGGGACCGGTATAAGATGAAGTTGTTTGCATTGGCAACATGCACAGTGAAGAAAATGTTGGCATACCTCTGTGCTACTTTCATGCACTGTGACTGAAATTTCTTTACATGCGGTAATTATGAAAACTATGCACTATCTAAAGCAGACAGCTGATAAAAATAGCTGTTCCCATGTGCTCGAAAAATGAGCCTGAACTAGTCCAAAGTACCCTAAATTTAGCAGTTATAAAAATTATGAAAATTAATTTAGCCAGATTAGACAATTCTAGTTTCTGAAATTGCAATGAATGAATTAACAAATATATAAAAAGTAGAAGAAAGTTATTGGCTCGTTTTTTTTTTTCTTTTCTTTTCTTCTAATTTATCTTTGAAGTCCAGGAAGTGAAATTGACCAAGCGGAGCTAGCAGCCTTGCGAGAGGTGCACATCTGAAGTAAGGCCAAGCTGTGTACTATATAACCCAAATTACACCTATCATAAAGGAAATTAAAATTTATTTTAACAATGCCTAAGATATACAAGGTCTTTTTTAAATAACCAGGATAACCAGCGAGGAAAACCTGGGAAATTCTTTTTCATTAAAAATCAAACCATAAGCAAAGTACGAAACTAGAGCAGAATCAAATGTTTTTTCTTGTTTTTGTTAACTCTGGAGAGGTCGGTATGGCAGATGTTTCTGGTGAAATGGAACAGCTGCTAATTCGGAGATGCGGGTATTATATGTTTCAAGTTTCATCTCTCTGCTCGTATGCTAAATGTCCTTTTCAAAGTCAATTCTGAAAACACAAGATATGATTTTGAAATCATTGCATGTGAGTTATTTCAGTCCGTTGTTAACGATAACGTAATGTTACCGGTAAAAGAGATTTTTAATCGAATATTCTTGCACTAAATTGACATTTCATCTACAATTTGCTGACAGCGGCAAGAGCAACAAAAAAAAAAAAAAAAAAAAGAAAAAAGAAAAAAGAAAGAAAACGTATCAGCGACAAAGTTTGGCATTGAACAGTACTTGGAGTCGATGTGGCGAATCTGATTGAATTTCACATACATGGCCTGGATGTAGCCAATTTTGAACATATGTTTCAGATTTTTCTACGGCATTTATGTTTAATAATAGCAAAAGTGCTTTTAGTGCATTTTGTCATGATCTGTGTAAACTTACAATCAGACACCAAGTGTATGCAAAAATATCTGCTCTGAAGCAGGATAGCCAATGAAAAATATAATTTAGTGGGCTATAAAGTTCGCTTGTATGACCTCTGATGCAAACGTTTGTATAGGTTTGATAGTTTGGGTCTAGTGAATTTTACAAATTATAGTTGAAAACACTAGCATTTCAATACTAGGTAGACTGTGCTTTTTTCTCGTTCAGGTAGAAGTACTACGATAATACTCACGCGACGTTTACATTTTTTTTGTGAGTAATGGTAGTTTTATCAGCATCAATTACGCTGCTTGGCTGTAGTTATTAATTTCAGAGATGATGCAAACGGCAAAACGTATCTACATCGGATGAGGTTAATAGACCTGATTCAGATGTAGATGTCAGGATCATATCTATTGTTGGATATCTAGCAAACTCAACTCAATAAACAATGCATCATATTTCCAAAACAGTTTCATCTTTAAACATTCAAACGACAGATTCAAGGTAGAAAAAAAGGACATGGAAGCTTTCAAGGTAACATTCAAACGACAGATTCAAGGTAGAAAAAAGGATATGGAAGCTTTCAAGGTCGCGAACTCATTTAGTTTCTTCACGGTATAAAGTATATTCACATTTAGTCATCGCATGCAGGTGTATATGGAAAATGTATTTATACATGGAATGTCAGTGATCATTCACCAGAAATAGCTGTCATACTTTAAAATGACATCGAGCTTTTGCCCTTATTCTACAAATGAATACAGATGGTAAATAGTAAGTATGACAGTTACTAAAGAAACAAAAGAATATTCTTTATGGCAGGTGTGAGAATCACGCCATTACTGCGCCAAAAAGCAAATATATTGATACTCCTAAAACCTACACAGTTTCTCTCTATCCAGCCTTTACAATCTGGAGATTTTCAAATCATGAATGTATTGGTTACATTTCTTGAACTGGATGACATTAAAGAACAGCCATCCAACATTGAAACCGTTTGTTCTGAAGACTGAGCCAACCATCGAGTAGGAGAAGGCACGTAGTAAAGAAATATATTGTAATAATCAGGATTTTTAAGATTAATAACTTGTATATGCATAAGCTCTATACTGTGTATCCAATATTTTTGTCACCGGAAGATTTTTTTCCATTTTGTTAATGTTAATAAGACGTAAATTATGTTAAGAACAAAACAATAACCTTTTCAACGGGTACAAAGATTAATACTTATTTATTGAGATTCTAAAATAAATGCGACATAGATTTTTAACCCGTCGTCTTCTTATAGTCAGTCTGGAAGCTTTTCAACCAGTGCTTGATTACGAAAGCAGGATCTGTTTCCAATTGGATATAATTTAATTATTCATGTTGAAAGAGAATTGGTAAGCTAAATCACGAAATATATTGCATTCATCCGTAACATGATTTATTTTCAGATAACCACTGACACTTGTATAATCTCCAACTACTGCTCTCTTGCGTTTTTATTATTCAAGAGTTCTAGATCTATTTTAGGTGATAGGGGGATTGTCCGCTCAATGGAAAAATAAAGATTGCATTTGCCGGAGAACATAATCAAAAAGCCGTCTGAAGACCTTCTTCAGCGCTGGATTCCTGAAATCGTGTCCTTGCCTGATGATCAATTATACTTTCATTTCACTAGAAGAAAAATCAACTCCAAGAATTTCTAGTGGCCATATTATCGAGAAATATCTGAAGCTTTTTTTTTTATCAAAACATCATAACAAGATACATCATGATGTTCATCTTCAGCTCGGAATCCAGCGTAGGATTATACAAATGTAATGTTAAATGTGCAAACCATCTGAAAAACAAACTTTTAGATTTAATGTACAATAATTAGTTAATAATCAAGTCTAGAAAACACTGCATAATATTTCAAAGATTGTGAACCTTTATATATATATATATATATATATATATATATATATATATATATATATATATATATATATATATACTGTATTGTGTACATACGTTACGTTTCATTTTCTCTCAAAGATGCAAACTAATTGCATGATTATGTAATTACTTGTCTTTTAAGATATGAATAACTAGAAAGTCACGTCGTTTTTATCACAGGATTTAGTATAAATGTCACATTGCACAGGGTATGTCCTTTAGTGCATTGCAGCGTAAACTTGATTTAAAATGCATAGAAAATTAAGAAGTTATGTGATAGTGTCTAAAGCCCATTTACAAGAATTCCATAATAATCAAGTCGTCCACTCAGTTTAAATATGTTTATCAAATTGCATTTAACCGTATGAGTTTCTCAGCCACTAAGGTCTGCTGTTTCTGTAATCCTGATAAAGATTGTGCTGGAACATTTGTGCTTGTAAGCACAGTAATAAGTTCTAAATTAATAATTAAAGAGTGCAATAGTCCAACTTGCACTGATTGAATAATCTTTACAGCTTTTCTCCCTTCCCATGGGAATAGTGTCAAATCAGTTTCTTGTTTCAGTCAGATAATCACAGGAATCACAATTTAGTCTTTCTCTCTCCACCAAAGGCCGCATTATATTTCAGAATTAGGGTCGAAATCCAAATTATGGTCACAATCTTGATTCTTTGTGTTTTGTGTTTTGTTGCAGCATTGCAAAATGTGCACAGGTTTTTCGATGAATGAGTTTGTACGTGCTCAGCTCTGGTGCCTGCGACAGATGACAGTCTTCGGGAGATGGCGGTTTAGGTCAAAGCGCTTTGATATAGTTCTGTAACTTGCCAGCAGTATAGTAAAAGGTTCCCTTTTCCTCATCTTCTTCTACATAGGCATCATGATTCATCTTGCTTAATCTTTTCCTATTTTGATTTATTACAAAACCACTGAGTTGGCCACTTTGCCTAGCTTATGTGATATTGTCCTTGTTGCAAGGTTCATATCATGACATGAAACCTATTATTCGCACATGCTTTCACAATTTTATTTTACCCATTATTACCAATTTACCATAACAATACTTAACAGCATTTTAAAATATATTTACACTACATATACATAAACAAGATACCCACCACCTATGATTAGACAATTATAAAGCACCTGTGATTTGTGTCTTTGAAGTGGTCTACATGTTGAGCGGACATGATGAAAAATATAATATTTTGACGACCAGCTAACGACCATTACTTTCCTTTCATTAAGGCACTTCCTAATCATTATTTGAATATCTTATCTTGATAGTAAAACAAACGTAGTATGCAACCCTTCTTATTTGATCCAAAGGTAGAAGAAAGAGAAACTTCATGCATTTGCCTCCCCCGAAATATAAAAAATTCCAAACAAAGTTAACAAAATATATAAACTTTAAAATAACGCAAAAATGCCTAAATTTAGTAAAAATTGTCTGAATATTACTTATTATGAGGTTTTCTCAAATTTGGTCTATGTGACCAAATTTGCCATGTCACTTTGCACAGTACAATTGAGAAAAGTCCAGAAATTACTACATTTTGCAAGGATGCTAACACAAAATCACTATGGCTTTTTACAACAGACTCCTTACATTACCTGTAAATAAAGTTATAATATATATATATATATATATATATATATATATATATATATATATATAATATATATATATATATATATATATATATATATATATATTACTACACTTATTGGGCCAGCAGCTATCCTTGCATCCTGTTGTAGTTCCTGTAACTGAAGGTTATGTTCTTTCTCTTTTTTCCCGAAGAAATGTGCACAGCATCAGGGGACATTTTTGCACTTTTTAATGATATTCCGTATTGCACAAGAAATAAAATTTGTTTTTAATATTTGCCAGCAAGCTCTGGCTCAGCAATCTGTCCTTTCTGGGTAATAAATTGGCCCTGATGTCATTGACTTTGGTGACCTGGAGGACGGATTGCCAGTGCGAGAGCTAGAAGTCCAGAAGATGCAACATAAGGTATGCTGAGATTTTGATCAGTTTGTTCCGAAAGCTGAATGTCAAATGATGAATAGTGCTCTCCATTTTCAACTCATTTTCTTTCGGTTATGGTTTGAAACACATATGGATAATATACAGGAAAACCAATTATTGTAATGATACCTAGATGCACAATATTGCTAATTGTCTATTCACTGAATTATGGGGTCATATGTGTTACGTTTGGAACTTGGGCCAAGTCTAAGATACTTTCTGTCTACCGCTTAGCCTATATGGTGCATACATGGAGACTAGATCTACCTTGACACTTTCATATGTGTAACCTTTGCCGCACGAGTCGATGCATCAATATATGATCACCGTTTAGCCGATATGGTGTATACAAGGCGATTTGATCGACCTTGACACCATCGTGTGTCGCACATTTAACATGCAAGTCGATGCATGAACTGCAATCAATTATTGCTAGAGCCAGCAGCCATGAACAATAATAGACAATGTTGCCTGATGAAAGTTCCAAAAGTCTTTGTAAGCATCGAACCCTATCCTGTTTTCACACTTTAAAAAAAAAAACTAATGATGATAGAATGTATTATTGTCCTTACGCATATCCTTTCTGTCTTTTTTATTTTTCCTTGTTGGTCTGTTTTTATGCTGGGGACTATTTTTGAGCCCATTTTTTACTAATTTAAAAAAAAACAAAATGTGTGCATAATTAACAGCATATGTTCGATTAAGATGGTGAGTTTACAATTTTTGGTCTAAAATATTCAAAATTCATATTGGCATGCAGTTTGTATTTTAATGTCCTTAGGTAAAATCTCCTACACTGCAGACGGAAACTCCTCCTTTGGCCTCTGTGATAGCACTACTATCTGCTTTGTAGTAGTTTTAGATATAGTGAACATAAATGGAGTTGCAGCATGGAATGAATTATCTCCTGCACTGTTATACCGTCCATCCCCCTCGACACAAATTACAAAATTTATTTACCTATATTTTTATGAAAGGAGAATAAGTTTCCAACTCGGCAAGAATTGTGTGGGTTTCCTTTTTTCTTTCCTTCGTTTAGTTGTCTATAATTAAATCATACATGTTAATATGCAACTGCTCATATATCTTACCTGATCAATTTGTAATTTTATTAAAATTTGTCTTTTTTTATGATTTGAACCACACTCTTGCTTTGCGGGAAGTACATTCTCACACACTAGCGGAAACACATACAACAACTACAATAGTTCTCATACGTACAAGCAAATTTAACATATATCCCATTTATGCATACATGGTTTATTTAAAATAAATATTTACAGAACCACATGCGGTGAAAGAAGAGGAAAAGAAGTAAAATGTAAACACGCAAATAAGTCATTTCGTAGTGTGCATGTTAGGAATGTTTCTGAATTTTCATCGCTATTAACAGTACCACAACTGTATTTTCAATATGGAAGTTCCATAGCCACCGGGTTACAGGTATGCGTGTAATATAACCGTCAATCATGGTAACGGGTTGACTCGAAGAAGACCAATACGTGGCAGTGTGATGTTTGCCACATGCATTGTACGCAAGGCCCAATGTCTATGAAAAATTTATCACTCGCATCCTGCTAAGTCTTCATGCAACACGTTAAATACAATGCAATAGCTCAATACTATCTCAATGCCATGATCTATTATTGCACGTAAAATGCAATATCAAATTGCCTAGTTAAGCTCATATAAATACCTTTTCCGCAAAACAAATTATACCTGCACATTTAAATGACAGTTTCTTAAGCTAGTAATTTATAACTTTTCACTTATTACGTTTGGCGATACCACACACACCCATCCTGTTAAGCCTTTTCGCTTTACCAATAGCCTTTAAAATCTCGGCGCAGAAGAACTGAGTTGTAAGTAACCCACCACAGTAATAATTGATCACAAAATGATACAATTCAAGAAGTTTCGTATTATATTGTTTTTGAGTTCTTGAATTACGCTGATAAATACAAGGCAAAGTAGCTGTTCAACATGAGTATATCTCAGTGCATAATTCTGAGCTGAAAGTACTTGAAGGCAAAGTACATGTTGCCAGTTGAAAGAAATGCTTTCTTATTCATAGTAAAGAAAATCTTAGATTGTCCTTACATGTACACATTTAAATAGCTAAGTGATCAAATCTCATTCATACCTTATCCAGATTCAATCCCTTTTCGTACTTTTCCTTCATAAAATCGTACCGAGCACAATGTCAACAAATCATCTGCTAGAATATAGTTTGTATGATTATCATGCACACATCACTTGATGCCAACATTGACCTATAGGTTTTCATGCTTTTTAACTGGTTCACAAACTGCTGTTAACCTTCAAAAGTTATGGTTGGCTACACATCAAGCTTTATAACAGAGTCATACACATCTGCAAAAATACAGCATAATTTCATGGTTTAAGAACACTTAGAAATCCCCCCCCCAAAAAAAATCTTTCAATATTTGCATATATTTTTGCAGCGATTTTACTCCAGTAATGCAAAGAAGTGTTAATTGTAAAGCGTTTGTCGTGTCTATCACAATTTCTTCTGTATAAAATTGCAAGATAGCAATTGTGAAAATATAAAAAAAATGCTACAGAAGAGTGATTGGCACTGAATTTCTGAATACCAAACCAGGCTCTACAACAGATGTAAGTATTAATGTTTCCATTCCATAAAAGGCACTTGAGTATATCATTTGTTGTTTTCATTCCATAAAAGACACTAGAGTATATCATTTGTTGTTTCCATTCCATAAAAGGCACTCGAGTATATCATTTGTTGTTTCCTTTATTATTGTGTAGATTGTCAGGATTGACCTCAGCATTTATATCTGTTGGCAAGGTGCAAATTAAATTCTTCTGCATAGATTCAGTGTTAGATATAACATCACATGAACATTGCACAGCTACTTTTTCTTTTTTTGCGTTGTTTTTATTTTTGTGTGTGTATGTATATATTGTAACGGATTTCATTTCACATTTCGACTAAAAATCTAATAATAACAGTTGATCTTTTCATTTATTTTCCAGTCAATCTTTGATGCTGACTATCACATCTGATCTGAATTTCTTCGACTATGATGACGATTTCATCTCAGACAAGACTAACACTGAAGAGTTTGAGATTTCCAGCTTAAAAAGTCTTCACTTCTTTCTACAATGTGACACAATTAGTAATTAGCATCGTTTTACTTTTGTTGCCTTAAAAACTTCGATCTTTACAATCGCGTATATTAAAGCCAATTGCTGACAATCTGGTGGATGATCTGTTTACTTTTGCAGTTAATACTTTGGTCTTGGCTACTTTTCCTACTGACTTTCAGAAGATTAGGTACATCTTACACATCACCTATACTGTTAATATATGTAACTTTATTGATCTCTTTTCCTATATTAATTTACATCCTTTTAAATATTAGTCAAGATTATGATGATGTCGTGGTTTGAACAAACATCCTGCTTCAACATACAGATATACCTGACCAATAAATTTGCATACATAAAATAAATACATTACATACAAGTGCAAAAAATATCTAAAGTATCTTAACTGACCACACTGTCATTCTAATCAGATTACACCCACGAAATCTTACATAGGAACATATCTGATTTCAATGAAATTACACGTTGGACTTTTTTCTCAATAAAATACTAGATTCGAATTGTTTTGTACAAATTGGCAACGATAGCATTCCAGGTCTTGTACAGGTCAACACCAACTTTTTCATGTTTTTTTACTCGTGAGCATTAGCATTCCAAAACTGAGTCTACCTTCGGATTTAAAGGTGTTCATAAAACTGGATTCTACTTGTGACACACAAGTCATGCATGTTCATTCACAGTGGTATATACCTTTTGTAAAGTACCATTTACTAATGAGAAAAATTCATATTTCAAACAGCTCAATTAATTTAACATCAGAATGCAAATTAAAGAAATCAGATGGGTCCGCCTCCTAATACCATTTTGATGAACACAAAAATTACTGTCAACGATCATTGCCAATTAGTCCAACTGACACTTTCCTTTCAGACTATACCTTTCAGGGATGGGAAAAAGGTATAGAGAAATATTCTTGTTCTATAATGAAATATATTCTCTCCATTGGCAATTTTACTATTATATTAAAAATTCTATTCATTTGCATCACAAACTTGTTTCTATTTCAGGTTGTAGAAAAGTCATGAAGGATGACAAATATCCTGTTTGTGGCCCTAAACAAAAATCTTCAACCAATATTAGAGTCGAACTTGCAGCTACCAACGAGAACACTGTACTTCTTTATATATCAGAGTTACAGCTGCTGAAATGGCATCCACATCAGAGGAAACAGATTATGTTCTTTTCACTGCAAAGAGGTTGGGATTCACAGTCAAGGCTTGTTTACAAAAGGATGGTAGACTGTCAAAAATTGTTGTAAAGAGAAATGACCGTTAGACCATCATAAACAGTTCATACCTGTTACATCATTACCCCCAAAAGTCAAATACCCATAGTGATGCCATTCAGCCCAATTTCTTTTTTTCAGCGACATTTCACTTTTACCATACTACCTAACATAATAGATTCATATAGTATTTCAAACATGTTCGCAGAAGTGATATTTTCTGTCAAACTTTTTTGTTGGAAACTATTCTGCAGACAGTTCTTCACCCAAGGATTTGCTTAACATGTCATGTATTTTCTTTATTCAGTGTTTATGTTTCATCTTAGATGTTAGACATTTTTTATATATTTTAACACCAATTGTTTTTTTTTCATTTCTCAGTTCTGTTCTATCTAATAGTGACTGATAACTTTAGTTTCATATCTTGCACGTGATACCTTTCGGCCTAATAATAAATAAATGTAATGATTATGTGTTAAACATTACTTTCTGAATTACACTTCTAGAAGGTAATATTGCACTTTTGCTCATCAAATGTTGCATTATATCCATTTATACTTTTCCATCATTTTACTTACTTTTTATGATGTTAACATTGGACATTACATATTATTGTGCAGAAATTTCTTCGTACAATGATTTTCTGTATGCATTTTTCTCACTACTCCATATTTAACTTTTATAGTAGATATTACATAGTTGGGATCTTTTTATGCATTTTTTTCTCCAATTTTATTACATTTCATGTTAGATGTTAAATACTTCAAAAGTTTTTGCAAACATATTTTCTTTTTGCCTAATCATTTCAGTTATTCTCCTGTCAATTGCTGTATTTATTCTTTTTTGCTCATCTTCATATTTCTTTGTCGATGTTAGATGTTTATAACTTTTTAAACCAATTTTTTAGGTCTTACTTTTCTTCATAATGTTTAAATTGCATGTTAGTGTTCTCCTGAACATCTTCCATACAAATTTGCTGCATATCAATTTTCTAACTTCTCCTTATAAATATCTGGTTTCAGTGTAGGATGTTATATAATTTGTCATTTTTCAACAACCTGCTTTTCTTTTCAACATGGGTTTGCTGACTGTTACATTTTTACGTTCATACCTTGTTATATATTCATACTTAATAAACATACTTATATTTGATCTTCATCTTGTAATATTATTTATGCTTTTGTACATATGGTATGTTCTTACATTCAGCTTCATTTCATCACTGTCTTCCTTATGAAACACACACACATATCAATATGTTTCAAAACAAACCAGCCCACAAAACAATGCTATACAACAAAACAAAACCAAATTCCTTCAATTCAAAATACAGCTGAACCCGTCTTGAAAGACTACACAATTATCCCACAAAATAATGGTCTCTCAACACAGCTGGTCTCTCACGACAGGTCATAACACTGTGTCATCAGTAAATCTGTGCATGAAGAACCCGGTCTAACAAGACAGGTGGTCTCTAAGACAGGTTTTACTGTATCATGCATATTAACCTTGCTTACAACTTTTCTTCCATGCAACTACTTTTGCGTCCTCTATTGGTGACAACCAAGTAATTAACTCTCATCTTGAGGAATCTGGAGTGACTATGTATTCAGAAAAAGTTAATGACTGGGCGAGTAGGATCCAGGGATAACACTTCCGCTCAGTCTGGTTTATATTTGTAACTTTCTATAGGCCTTGAATTCTGTCAGAGGAATCCGGAATATCTGTTTATTTAGCTGAGAGGTAATTACCGTGTTGCAATGCAAGTGTGTCTGCTACACACGAATGCCTATATCCACAACTATGTCCCTTCTTTATAAGAGGGGGTATGAGGGTTGGTGTGTGCAAGCAAGGAGATGGGTGCCGTAGGCTAGGGTTCAATTCTCGGTAGGGGACGAATTAAAAAGTTCTCCAACCTGTATATATGAAAATATTCTTCCTCCACACACACACACATATATATATATATAACACACACACACATCAGCCTTCAGTATGTCGGAGAAATTGAAAAGCTACACAAAACGATCAATCTTCATAGATCTGATTGGATGACAAAGAAGCCCGACAGAAGTCCAGTTGCAGAACACTTCTCTTCCCTTGGCCACACATTGTGACGTAACACTGATTGTAATTGCTCACAATCCCAACTGCAGTTCCAAAACCAGGAAAGAAAAAGAATCTTACTGGATATGCCGCCTTAGAACACTGAAATCAAGTGACTTAAACCATCACGACCAGAAAAAAGACAACCACACGCAAATAAAATAATCAACTGTTTACAGCCACCACATTTTCAATTAAACACTTCATTAATTTTGCTCATTAGTCACTCGCTCACCTATAATTACTGATTTTTTGTTGTTGTAGTTCTTCCTGGTATTATTATTGCTATGGTCATTACTCGCCTAACGGAAACAATGAAATATCCGGTATATAATCTGTGGTTACACCAATTTACATTAAAAAACAGATGGTGCTGGAATCAGGTCACAATTAATACTTCCGGTTCAGTATCCACGAATGTAGTCCCAGTCTATCTTTAGAGCAATTTTTCCCCCTTTCATTTTGGTGGTGACGTATGCATCAGATTTAGGTATTCTTAGCATTGATTTAAAGGAAATTGTTTATTGTTAAGAATATGAGCATTATGGTGTAGTTGTCTGTGTGTATTTTGGCGGAAGAGTACAGTGAGCAATGAGGCATTGGTACTGATCCGGAAGTGAAATCTGTGACCCACTGCACGTTGCTTTGTTTACAGTCCAGCCTCTCAGAAGAATGCTGGTTAACTTATGACAAGAACTTCACTGTGAGTTCATCTTTGAAGATAATTTACATCAACATATGATCGATTAGGATTTGGACACAGAAGAAAGTTCAGTACTGACAAGCAAATGTAGAGACTATATAAGAAACTCAATTGTTGTCTGCCACCTTAGAACACTGAAACCAAGCAGCTTAAACCATCAAGACTAGACAAAAGACAACCACATGCAAATAAAATAATCATCTGTTTACAGCCACCACGTTTTCAACTAAACATTTCATTAATTTTGTTCATTAGTCACTCACTCACCTATAATTACAACTGGGTTTTTTGGGGGGTTGGGGGTTGTAGTTCTACGGAAACAATGAAATATCCGGGATATAATCTGCGGTTACACCAATTTACATTTTTAAAAAACAGACGGCGCTATGGCTCCTCCCTTTATAGGTCAAAACCAACTAATTTACAGCATCATCAGTCGAGCTGAAGCCAACCAGAAGACACATCAAACATTTTCAAGCTGTAATTCCCTCAGAAATAGTTATGTAAACTTTCATAATTTAAACATTTTGTGTTTATTGTTTGTCTTGTCTCCGTTTTGTTTATGCCTTTGAAAAAGACTCAATGAGGGTCGAAAGCGCTTAGGCTAGTTAAAAGCTTGTTTTACACCGTTTGTTGCATTAATCCTAATCAATCCATGACACACGCGATCCCTTGCTGGATCCAGTGCACTTGAAAGGACTGTTATTCGCCATTTGATTTGTACTCGTTATATATATATATATATATATATAATGACACAAAAATGTTTCAAGCTAAACAAGCTCTTCATCAGGGGAAGAAGCAATTTATATCCACAAAACGCTAAACACAAAAGCCAAGAAGAATTCTTGACTCCTACATGTTTAAATGATGAGGAAATAAACAAACAAAGGATAAACAATAGAAGAAAGAAAGAAGACAAAATTAAAAAATGGTCTAAAACAGGTAAACTACATATTTATGTTATGCTGGCATAAGCCCAACATATATATGGGGTTAAAAATGGTGACTGGAGATGTTGGGCAATATTTATATGTTGTAGAGTAGAGAGGACAGTTGGTGCAGTCTAAGCTGGTGTTTTGTAATCATAACATGTTTGTGGTGCAGATATTTTTCCCCTATAAAATTTCTCATTTTCTGACAGGTATAAAAATGTACACATCTGCTTTGTCAATAACTAGTTTGACATTTAAGACCATGCATTCTAACAGACAGCAGGCAGTACCCCACCACCTTGAATTGACTGTGGACTGGACTCCTCTCAGTTTTGATGTGGATAAATCTATAAAGGCTGCCCAACAAATTCCCACTGCAACTCAGGAATAATAATCCAATCTTCAACACATTTGGTATTCTATTATAAAATTTTCACATCAATTGTTTTTTGTATGTGTTGTAATGTAAACAATCAAACAAGGTGTTTGCTCATAAATACAAATCCCCCAACAACAGGGGCACATTTATAGCAGCCGACAATACACAGACTGGTATGAAGGATAGATGCCAACAACAGAAGCACATTTATAGCAGCCGACAAAACACAGACTAGCATGAAAGATAGATGCCAAGGTAAGGAAAGTTAAGTGCCTAGCATAGAGACGCACCATGGCAGCTGACCCATGATGGTCTGGACAGGATTCAAACCCATTACCCTCTGGGTGTGAATCTAACCTCCTGTAACAACCAAGTTAGCATGTGAAGGTGGGAAATCATGCTGTAATATACTAACTCATTAATATGCATCACATGCACATTTTCATCAATGTAGGGTCTGTTACCTGTTAAGATACAAATCTCAACAGGCAGATATGTTTCTGTTTCAAAAAAGCCATATACTGTTGAGCTAGACATCTTTTTGTGGTCAGTGAGTAGATAGCTTTGTGTGCAACTAAATAAAACATGAAGAGATAAATAAACTTTAATATTTTCTAATCATCTGATAATTTCACCATGGAATGTAAAGCCACTATATGACAAAGAACACACTCAGATCTTCATAGCTATGTTGATACATGTAAATGAATAACTTTGAACTGAGATGGAAATTTATGTCATTGAACAAATAAAGATTTCTTTAAAACATGTATTGATAATCAGAAATGTTTCCTGTGTTTGACTGTTTACCTGAAATATACAAGTTCCTATGACTGCATGTGAATATTCAAAGTCAAAAAGGGATTGATCTTGATGTGATGATGTTTGTAGAATTGAAGATGCACATATCTTAGTTGAAAAATTATACATTTTCATTGACACATCGATTACAAAATACATTGTAAACATGAAAGGGGAGAACTTTTAATTGCAAAGTTGAATATATTGCGATTCTGATTACTGTATTTACGCACATAAAAGCCTGATCCAAGTGCAAACTGCATAGACCCAGATCTGCCATCACATAATGCACTGAGAGATCTGGGTCTATGTTGTTTGCAAGGATTAATCAGTAAAACAAACAACATAGATCATGATTTATGGATGCATTATTTAACAGTAGATTGGGGTCTATGTTGTTTGCAATTGGACCCAACATGTATGAGAGTATTGATGGTATTTAAAATCCAAATTTATGTTATTCAGGTGTTTCAGGTTTGGATAGAAACAGCTATTCTGCTAAAAGTAGACTTCACTTGACATATGAAATGGATATAGGGAATTCATATCTACCAATTAAATCCAAATTCAGTTCAACACAATAAATCTTGATAATCTTCCCGCTTGGTGTATAGTTTTACCCATATTCTTTTGGGATGACAGATGAAACTGGTATAAAGTAAATTTTACAGATATTATCATTATATTTGAAAAAATCATTCTATATTCTTATAAACATGTTATGGTCACATAAGAAAAATGACTGTACACAAAATGTTAAAAGGAAATGAATGCTTGAAAATGCTAAAGAAGAAAATCTAAAATTCAGATAATGCGAAATGTACATTTGGTCCAATCCTGATCTTTTTACAGCATCAATTGTGTCTTCCTTCTGTTTATTAAAACGAAAGTTTCTTAAAAACACGTTTTCCTGATCAAAATACATGCAGCTTTTTACTGTCCTGATGTAATTATCTTCACACAATCTGAAATAGAGTGAAGAAAAAAAACATATATTGGCTTTGAAACATTGTGATGTTTTTTGAAAATCTGCAAGATGAATCTACACATTCTCTGAGCATAGATATGAGTGACATCCCTTTACATCAGTTAGGATGTCAATCGAGAAATATAAGAAGTTTAGTTAAACTCAGCAGAAAACATTTTTAAGCTGCACAAATTGTAAATGAATTTGTGTCCTTTTTACAGTGAAAAGAAACTAGAACACATCATACAAAATTCTGCTTTATTTCAACATGTAAATGCTGAAAGGACTCCAAGATGGAGACTGCTGTACCTTGAAATGACCTCTGTGCTTCAGAGCTCTATAATCGGTTAATTACAAAATCAGCTGAATGGCTGTCAAAGTGTTGATGCATCTACTTTAATTACACCTGCAAAGATGTGTTTGAAAGCAAATTGTTTGATTTCTTTCTCCATGATATTGCTGTATGACCCAAGTTCTGATTATGATATTTAAATCACAAATTCACTAATACTGTTTTCAGTAAAAACTTAAATCATTTTAGTTTATTTCATTCATTTACAGCATTTTTAGTTTTTATTCATTTCTCATAATTAGGCAGGAGTCTTTTGAAGGGCACCACATATACTCGCTTATAAGTCGAGTTTGACTACAGACAACATAGACTCTGATCTGCCATTGCATAATGTGCTGGTAGATCATAGTCTATGTTGTTTGTTCTACTGATTACTCCTAACAAACTGCAGAGACCCAGATCTGCTGGTGCATTATGTGACACCAGGTCAGTTGGATTTGACTTATAAGTGAGTATATATTATAGTAGTGCATGATGCATTTTCAATGTTGATATTTAATTCTGGTACAGAGGTTTTCAATTCAAATGGTCATCACATGAAATGAAATAAGCTGTACAATCATAAATATACCGGAGAATAATTTTGTCACAGGCTGTATAAATTCTTGCTTCTCGCATCATGATGAAATAAATCTGACAATCTACCACTTTTCTAACATTTTACCCTCATAGTTTACGTATCCTTCTCCAGTCATGTCAACTTCTCGGATCAGCTCATCCACTTCACCATCTGTAAGTTGTTCCCCCAGATGTTCTAAAACATGCCTCAGCTCTGCTGCTGAGACATAGCCACTGCCATCCTTGTCGAATATCCGGAAAGCGTCTGCGAGTGCAGCAGGTGTCTCGGGTTCCGGGGCATTTTTGCTAATGAATTCCCTCACCTCCTTAAAGTCAAACTTTTTGTTACCTATGAAGAAAAGAAAACGAACCCTCAAAGTAATTCATGACTATATAGCTCTTCACTATCAAGCTTTCATTAGTCTCCAAGCAGCCATTACAAACATTAATTATCATACAGAAAATAAACTGAGACTAAATCAATCTAGGCAATACAATTTTGGCTCCTGCCAAGGCATGAAAGACATACAACAATAAATAGAGTACTCTTTTCTATTTGAAAGTAGAGGTACTATAACGAGTTAATAAAAACCAGAAATAATTTTTTTAAAGCATTATTCTTAAACTCTGCTTCTGAAATTATTAATAGTGTCCACCCCAAGAAGCCAGACTTTACTAGGTGAAAGTTCCAGGCTTTGAGTAACCCTGAAGTGACACCCAGTATGACCACTCTTAAAAACATAGTTCATGCATCATTAATTACCTTGATTAGCCACTACAACTGAGACCTAGCATGAAATGCATGCAGTCCACTCATCAAATGCCAATACTCATTCACACGTACAATACACAATTAACCTGTTGTGGGTAATCTATCATAATATACAAGGCACTGTCCTTAATGTGGAACATTTACCACTGAATAAACATATTTGTTTCCTACTTCCAACTGTACCGTTAGAAGAGACTTCTATAGCATGGAAAAATCTGTGTGGTCATGAGCTAAAAAGAAATACCTAACCCATGCTAGTAATGGATACAATGGAGGTCACTGTGACCTTTGGATGTAAGGATGTAATACTAACAGATACACATCTAACTAACAAGTTTCATGATTCTAACGAACAGCATCCAATACATGAACTTTGAATACAAAATTTCAACAAAGTCACTGAAACATGAAATATAGGTCACAGAGATCTCATTTTACAATGAGGGTGTATTTCTTATCAAAATGCAGCCTCACCAACTTTCATGATTGTCGATAGGATAGTATGCATAGTGTGTGCACAGTGCTTGTGTGGTCATGAGCTAAACACAAAAACTTAACCAAAGCCAGTAAAAGATGAAATATAGGTTACAATGAATTTCTTTTGTTGTAAGGGTGTCATACTAAGAGAAATGTATATCATCATCAATTTCATGATTATGTCATGAACAGTGCCTGAAAAATGGACATTAAAACTGCAAAATTTAAGCCAAGTCAGTAAAGCATAAAATGTGGGCCACAACAACCTACTTCTGGATTGAGGGAGTAGTGTTCATCAAGATATATCTCATCACCAAGTTACATGATTCCAGATATAACAGTATGTATAAAAGATGCAAAACACCTTTGTGATCATGAGCTAAATGCAAACACTTGTGACCTTCTTTTGTTGTAAAGTTGTGGTACTAACACTGATGTATAAAATCATCTAGTGCTTGAAAAATGAACCTAAAACAAAAACTTTAAACAAAGTCTGTGAAGTGTGAAAAAAAGGTCACTGTGATCTACTTTTGTCATGAGGGTGTAGTACTGATCAAGATGCTTTCCCTCACAAAGTTTCATGATTCCAGGCATAATAGTATGTGTACAGGGTGCAAAACACCCGAGTTAAGCGCAAAAACATAACCAAGAATGTACAAATATGTACATGTATGTAGAAAGTTAGTTTCCTTAGCCACCTCCCAGGGGTAGTGCTATGAAAGCCACTCCAAACTGTTGCCTAGGGCCTAGGAAGAAAGAATGATTGAGATGCAGTGAGGTTGTATATGTGTATATGCTTTTATATGTTTGGATGCCGATTCTGATATAGGTACAATATTCTACCATGGGGTAGGTACATTATTCTCTTCTTCATGGAGGTGAACTACCCCCCTCCCAAACAAAATAAAATCCTGAAATATGACATAATGATAATATAATAGTTGAAATGCTTTACTAGATGTACCTACATTGCTTACTTCTTGTTTTCGACATCAATAAAACCACTAAATTTAGAGGATAAACATTTTTAAACATGGTGTAGTATTTGTTTTCCAACAAAATGATTAATATATATATATATATATATATATATATATATATATATATATATATATATATATATAATATATAGTAAAACAGTTTTAATTACTGCCGTAAGTGCGATAAAGCTTGATTTCTAGCAATTAGGTTTCACAATGTGTTCCATGTTATATTTTGCTGCGTAACTTAAGATTTTCACCTAAAATTTATTATTTTCCTTTTACAGTATTTAAAATGCTAAAGCAATATATATTTAAGCTCTGTTGCTACTAAAATAGTTGGCATGATGGTCTGAGGAAAACAATCTCATACTAAATTATGAACAAATTATGGACAAGCATTTTGAAGACATACCCACTTTGGCAGTATAATTTTTGACGTCGGCTTGTGTAGGACTGAACCCGATGCTTCTCATACATAAAACCACCTCGTTGATATCTAATTTGTTGTCCCCATCTTTGTCATACAAGATACATGCCTGGTCCAACTCTGACATAAAAAGATGTATATATATGTGTGTGTATATATATATATATATATATATATATATATATATATATATATATATATATATATATATATATATATATATATATATATATATATATATATATATATATATATATATATATATAACACTCTGGTCATATCTGGACAATATGACATCATAACAGAACAAGAGTCCCTTGAAGGGACTGTTACTCTACTGTGTGAAAAGAATTTCCAAGATTTCAAGATAAAACAATTTCTTCCTTTTCACTATTTTCATTTAGGACAAAGTAGAATTAATTGGAAGTCTTTTGGTGAAAACCCCATGTCATAATGATCATCCATTCAGGGGAAATAGCGACAGGTAGATTTTCACGACAGCCATTGTAGCAGCCATACTTGATGTACAACTGGCACCATTTTCATTTAGGATCAACTGGAAGGTATCATAAGAAGTCTACTGGTGAAAACCCTATGTTGATATAGCCATCCATTTGTAGGAGTAGAGAGATAATAAATATTTTCAAGATAGCCATCATGGTGGCCATATTGAAGGTTAGTTGTTTTCATTTTGGACCAACTAGACACCATAAGAACTTATTTCAAAATTACTTTCCATTTAAGAGGAGTAGCTAAAACAAGATTTTCAAGATGGCCACATATTGAACATCAAATCAGCACCATTTTAATTTAGGATCAACAAAACATAAAAAGTCTTTTGGTGAAAACACCATGCTGCTATAACCATTCATTCAGTAGAAGTAGTGATACCAAGAATTTTCAAGCTGGGCACTGAGGCAACCATATTAGACCTCAGATCAGCACCATCTTCATTTAGGACCAACTAGACACCATAAGAAGTCTTTTGGTGAAAACGCCATGCTGATATAACCATTCATTCAGTAGAAGTAGTGATAACAATATTTTCAAGCTGGCCAATGTGGCAGCCATATTAGACCTCAGATCAGCACCATTTTCATTTAGGACCAACTAGACATCATAAGAAGTTTTTTGGTGAAAACCCCATGTCAATATGACTTTCCATTCAAAAGAAGTAGCAAGAAAAAGATTTTCAAGATGGCTGCTGTGACAGCCATATTGGATGTCAAATCCCCACCATTTTTCATTTAGGACTAACTAGACATCATATAAAGTGAAAACCTCATGTTGATATGACAAACCATTCAGGAGGAGTAGCGATAACAAGATTTTCAAGATGGTTGATGTGGCAACCATACTGGAAGTCAGGTCGGCACCATTTTCATTTAGAACCAACCAGACATCATAATAAGTCTTTTACTGAAAACCTCATGTTGATACAACCAGCCATTCAGGATGAGTAGTGATAAAAAGATTTTCAAGATGGTTGCTGTGTGGTGGCCATGTTGGATGTCAGATCGACACCATGTTCATTTAAGACCAAATGGACATCATTAACTCACATGCCATCATATATAAATATGATGTAAACCATAAAAAATGAACCCTTGTCACTCCAAATTCGCAACTTTAATTTCAGTTCTTCTGAATTTAACTTTATATTTAACAGAATTCATGATGTCATGTAACTGAAACTGGTTACACACTGCATAAATGGCCGTAGCAATATGTAGACCGTTTATGTATAGTGTGTAATCGATTTTCAAGTTTCATAACTTCATGAATCATGTATAATATGAAGTTAATCTTTATATTCACAAATAGTTAAAAAATAAAAATGAATCTCAAGAAATAAAATAACCATTGTTTCAAAGTACTGTCAAAAGCAAAAGAGCGCAATTAACCCACAAGTAGTTCATTTCTGGGGGTATGTACTAACAACTTCTAGTTTTCTGCATTACATGATACAATTTTAACCAATCTATATGCTTGTTACAAAGGCTTGGTAAAAATGTGTAATTATTAATGGATACTAATCGCTGCAAGATAAGTGTTAGTTGGCTATGTACTTTTGAGTATAAACACACCATCTTCAAAACAGTAGGGTAATTCAAAATATAAATGTATGTGACATTTTAGGTGCCATTTTCATTTACCCTCAGAAATTAAAACAAAAATCAGCAATGCATTACTGTAATCCTCTGGTCTTCATTTTCTTAAACTTAATGAAAAAAATGTTTGATAATGGGTAGTTGAAATTTATCACACATTGCCTTTAGTTTTCATCACAAACTGTGCATGTGGTAAGAAAGTATAGGAGTTTTATTCCTTAGATTTAGTATTAAACCAACCTCGGTGTATTAAGAAACAAGAGTTCCCTGAAGGGATTGATGCTCTACTGGGAAAAAAGAATTTCCAGGAATTCAAGATAAGACCATTTCTTCATTTTAACTGCTAAGTACTGAAACCATCTGATATTCTTCAGTGATAACAAGATTTTCAAATTATCTGCTGTGGTGGACATATTGGATGTCAGATTGGCACCATTTTCATTTAGGACAAAGTAGACATCATTAGAAGTCCTGAGGTCAAAATCCCATGTCATAATGGGGGCGCTCTACAGATATTATGTACTTCTGAGAGAGTGACAGGGGTAAGGTGAAGCTGTTTTAATTTGCAACATGTACAATGAATAGAATGTTGGCATACCTCTATGCTACTTTCATGTACTGTGGCTGAAATTTCTTTACATATTGTACTTGCCGCTCCAAAGTACTCGAAAAATCAGCCTGAATTAGTCAAAAGTACACTATTTTCAGCAGTTATTAAAATAGGGAAACAAATTTTGCCAGAGCAGGCAATATCAGCCTCTGAAAGTACAATGAATGAACTACAAAATATATAAAAAGGAAAAAATTATCGACTCTTTTTTATATATTTACCTTTTAAGTCCAGGAAGTGAAAATGACCAAGTAGAGCTAGCAGTTTTTTGAGAGGTGCACATCTTAAGCAAGACCAAGCTGTATACTCTATAACCCAAACTGCACCCATCAATCATACACCAAAATAAAGGGAATTCAAAGTTCTTTTAACAATACCTAAGATATACAAGGTCTTTTTTAAATAGCCAGGACAACCAGTGAGGAAAACCTGGGTAATTCTTTTTCTTTAAAAATCCAACCCTATGCAAAGTACGAAACTGGAGAGTGCCACCATAATGATCGTCCATATAGGGGGAGTAGTGACAACAACATTTTCATGACAGCTGTTATGGCAGCCATATTGGATGTATGACTGGCACCATTTTCATTAAGGACCAACTAGATATCATCAGAAGTGTATTGGTGAACACCCCATCTTGATATAGCCATCCATATGGGAGTAGAGATAACAGTATTTTCAAGATAGCCACCATGGTGGCCATATTGAGGGTTAGTCATTTTCATTTAGGACCAAGTAGACACCATAAGAACTCTTCTAATCAAAACCCCATGTCAAATGACTTTCCCTTGAAGAGTAGTGAAAACACCATTTTTATCTAGGACCATGGGATGAATGTGTGTGTAAAGTTTCATGGCAATCCTCCATGTAGATTATGAGTAGCGATAACAAACTTGCATTAATGGTTGGACAAGCAATGGACCATCCCATAAGTTCTTCTGATCCAGGACCAATAGAGCTAGAAAATAACAAAGAAACAAAAAACAAAACTGACATCATACAAATCTGATGACACACCAATGCATCAATAGGTACTGCTGCACAAAACTCTTAACACAGGATTGGTTTCTTTAGTGTTTACCAGCACATCAACAAATGAAAAGTTATAGCGTGTGTTGGCAACTGGAGTAATGTACTTTGCCCAGGGACACACCACAGTGACCAATCCAGTTTGGTCTGCTCCAGATATGAACCCACACCACTCTGTTCACGAGTCAAATGCTAACCACTAAGCTGCTTTGGTGCTCCTTTTTAATGAAAAAAATTTTTTTTTTGCACTTGTGACATGTTCTCACACATAAAGCATGGTCCCAGAATCATGGTGTACTGATGATTGAAGATAGGCTACTAACTATTATCAATTCAAATTATACCTGTCATACTTTAGATAGTATTATTTATGAATAGTATCACAACTTGTTCATATCTCCAAGCGCTTCTTACTGTTTCAACTGTGCACCCTAAAATCAAGCAGATCAGTGAAGTGACCTTCAACTTACAGGCTCCAGAAAAGCATTTCATCAAAACACAGCTTACTCCATGCTATAGTGACTAAATTGGTTTTTCTTTCTATTTTTAAAAAATATTACTATAGTCCCTTTTCTGTTAAAAAAATATTAAAAAATTTTCATCTGGTTATTTCACTTTAAGTACATGTAAACTATAAGACAGAAACCTTCTTTTATTCAGATTAAGAAGCAAATTGGTAAAAATCCATATCTAGTTTAACTGAACCTTTTACACTTACCGTCACTCTGTTGTTTTGTTAATTGTCTCGCCTGCAAATGAAAATTGAAGAGATTGAATGCAGAAGTCAAAAATTTTAAAATGATCTACGTAATACAGAACAGTAGTTCAATCATATAATTTTATCAATCATCAATTAAATATTTGTTATTTATGTATGCAATACTAATTACCTTATATAAAACCGCAGTGTATGGCTAAATACCCAATGGGGTCATGACGATGAACCCGAATGCCCCATTGGGTATTCGGTAATATACCGTGTCAACATGGTTAAATATCAGGTAACTAACTTGTATAATGGCTCTTGTGTAAATTAAAAGAAATATTTTAGTGTTTGAGAGTGTTTTCCTTGTGTTTAAAAGTCGGACAGTATAAAAGACATAATAATTATTTATACCTATAACTCCAGAATGTTATTATTGTGTTTTCCGACAGTACCTACCCACTATCCTTCTTTCTCAAATAACCAAATTATCCCTTTAAAAAAGTGCACAAAACCTTAGTCTCTTTGGGCACTATATGTCCATGTCCAGGGCTGAGCAACTTTTTTTCCCATTTTACAAGGACAAGTGGTTTCAGAAAATTCACTTTTCCCACCTACCTTTTCACTTGTCCCAAATGTAAACCACTTATCAAGATTTGATGAGATGCTTGCACTTTAATCCATACAAAGAACAAATGAAATAATGTACAACATATTTATTTAAAAGAATTTAATTTTTCAAAAACATAGGTTGATATTATACATTTTGTTTCATCAGAGGCTTTCGGTTTTCCATTGTCCAGGTATCTTGTATGCACTATTTCTTGCTCCAATATGGTAGCATCAATATTCCATCAGCAAGAATGGAAAGGAATTTACTGGAATTCAGACTTTCCCTAACAGCACAGGCATTGTGAGGTCAAGAACTGTCATGAGACTTGATTGGTTTAATCCTGAACTTTTCAGTTCCACTGACAAATACACTGGTTGAATTTCCAACCTGAGTTAGTTTGGGATATTGTTTGCAATAACTGCAGAACATTTTTGCTTCCAAGTCAATGAATTCGAGCCAGAGATAACTATCAACCCAATGTGGCTAAAAATTTATCAGTCTCTTAGTAGTGTCATATTTGATATTTTTTTGTTGCCACAGAGTCTGGTTTATGTCTCTTTGGAGAATAGTTACTTCACACTCAGTGGCTGTATTACGTTTTACCCCTCCACTTTCACATCAATTTTCCTTCTCCGACTCTTCCTTATTAACTTCATTGAAAGAATAATTTAGTAAACTCATTTTTTCCATATGGGAAATATCACCTTGCTTGACAACTATTTCTAAAGTGATCATAACATACATTTTGTCCTTTAAATAGGAACAGAGAAAGGTCCTTGATTAGCATAATTGTTTTGCTTCAAACCTAATTTTGGACATGGAAGTTAATCCTCTGTATAATCAATTAAAAATTAAAGAATCATCGCTGTCATTTAATCATTTCATAAAGGGAACCGAGCCTAATGTCGGTAAAGTGCCTTCCATTAATTTAATTGGATTGATTCGCTGGATTGAAATCATAGGTTCAGTCGTTCGTGAGGATCTGGTTTAAGTAAACACAATACAAGGAAGTCATTTAAAACAATGCTAATTAATCATACCGGCTTTGTTATGTCTAGCCCAATATGCAGTCAAGCGGTAATATAACGTGCGCACATGCAAGAGTTATCAATATGGCCATACACGTAGTTAATTAAAAAATCAATCAATCAATGACCGCCGTTAGGTGTGATACTGGATGTAAATAATGACATGGAGATGGGTAGGATCAAGCATCCAGTACGCCAAGAGGACACGAACGGCCAAATAAAGGTAGATAAAGTGATTATGGCATGAAAGTAGGCACTCGCCCGACGTTTTTTTTTTTTTTTTTTTTTAAATAGGCAAAAAGCACTTGTCCCGGTCTAGCGACTTGGAAAATTTTACTTGCCTGATTTCGAAAATGAAAAGTCAGGGACATCAGGCTATGGGATTTGCTCAGCCCTGAATGTCAGTCATATTTAGGCGGCAGTGTTGTAGGTTTAAGTACTTTACTAGGAGATCTGCCAGTTAGATAAGTGTTTTGGCGAACACTGATAACATGAACGTCTGAATGACTGGAAATTGCTATCTTAACACACTGCTGACACTTGCGTTGGTTTCTGGCTATATACAGGGTTGGCGCAAGGGTATTTGGCACCCAGGGCAAACCTTCAGCCTGCGCCCACCCACCCACCCCCACAAAAGGGAATTTGGCGCCCTAGGCGAACCTTTAGCCTTGTGTCCCCCTCCCCCACAATTAACTTTCAAAAATGAATATTGTACATTTATTCTTTCCTTCTGTTTCTCTCTTTCTATTTTTAGACGCTTATTATCTTCTTTTTCATGCTATTTCTCGCCAGTTCAGTCTCCCCTCTCCTACTTTTGTATAGGACAATATACAAAGTAACCATCCCCCAATTTCATGCGAAAACAATAAAAGTCTAAGAATTAATATGAACTTGTCTATTCTTACATACTATGTCGGGAATAATTATTTTCCATACAAATAAGATTTTTTCAAGGACGGAAAAGGGAGGGGATTGGCTAGTGATTTTGCCGTCCTGTCCGTAAATTACTCGAAAAATGCGTACAAATAATTTCTCTCAACATTTTCTATGCCACTGGGGGGACAAAAATGACAAAGTCTGTTTGCACAGCTATAATTATGAATAGACACAGTTTCAAATGTTCTTTTTTGTGCGTCTTTTGCTGAGACAAACATAAAGGGGGATTAGAAACTCACTACCTAGCCCATCAAATATATCACCCATTCCCTATTGTTATGCAGATGAGGTTCCCAGTGTAACTTTAGATCGTAAGATGGATTTGTTGAAGGGATCAGACAAGCTCATTCATGGTACATGTACATATTTTGTAAATCACACTTCTGCTATATTTCATCAGCAATATGAGAAATAAAGGTATCCTTTTATCTGCAAAAGATGTGAGAGTGCATTGGTGTAATTTATTTGTACGTTCAAGAAAAAGTTTTGGAAAAATGAGGGGCAAAGACGAATTTTGAATTTGCATTAGAAATTTGCACCATGGCATTTTACAAACAACTTTTGAGAATTTGTATGCAAGATACATGATTTAAAGTTCCATTTATATACTCTAAGTGTACTGAAAAATGTATTGCTATTAATTTAAACTTTAAAATTTATTTCATGTTCCTAGTTTGATACTTTAACATTGAAAATCAAGGTTAACTTAAGAGGAGCAAAAAGACAATTTTCAGTGACATTATCTTCATCACTATCATAACATTGCAAACATAAATAAATCAGAATGAAGGAGAAAAGATGACGTTTCTCTTCGTACTGAATTTAGCATACTAATAACTATTAATATAAAAATGGGAAGGTAGAAAATATTGATTGCTTTCCAAGAGAACACTGTTACAGTTAACTTCATCTGTCACCCGGGTAAGCAGAGCTTATGCTTCTTGTCTGAGGAAAAATTCACGCTTTGATCTTGCCGCTCATATACGTTTACGACCTGTACCTTTACTACTAAGTTATAAAAGATAAGCGATGTGTCATCTTCCGGATATCGCTGGGTCTAAGGCTAGAAAATCAGGTATTTATTATAAAGCTAACATGGAGAGAGAGAGAGACATGACGAGATTCGTCGCACACGTCTATAATTCAAGTTCAGTCAGAGAGAGAGAGAGAGAGAGAGAGAGAGAGAGAGAGAGAGCAAAATGTGTGTAAGCACAAATATGAACAAAAACCTGCCTGTAGTCCATACCTTGTATACGCATTATAAGACAGATTACTTCTAAGATCAATGTGAAGTTTTTTTACAACGTTAGAAACAAAACCCATATGTGCCCTTACACATTTTTTGTTTTCAACTATTCAGCTTTAAACGTACTTCACGAAGACTTGCTTTATATGTATTTGTAGATCTTTGTAATCTGAGCTTCCCCTCCCCCTCCCCATTCGTATGCTGTCATATATTCCCCCTTGACAACCCCCTAGAGCCGATTCAAGTCGGGAAGTCGACTCTAAAGTAATTTTTGAATTAGCGTATTCTCGTTTCTTTTTAAGTAGGTCCATTTACGAGCTCGCATATATGACCATGTTAATTTCATCATGTCTCATAAAAATCAATATGCAAAATCTTGCAAAACCAACATTAGGTGCTGGACACACCTGTTAAACGAACAAAAATGTCGGCCGTTCAATGTTGACCACAGAGAGCGATGGCAGTCATTGAATTAGTCCCCTGTGCATATCTAAATCTAATATTTACCAGAATATAACCAGTTAAAACATAAGTACTCACCATCTTTGATTGAAAGTTGTGTGAAGATATGTCACCAGTACACTCGAAGACACCCGTCAGCGAGATTACGTACGTCTTCCGCTTAGATTCTCCGCCCAATCCAACCGGTTTACATTCCACTGTTCACTGCGAGTCAACAGCGGGGCTCTAATAGGGATAAGCAAGTGCGCTCCGATACAAGGATGATAAAGTCGATACATTGTTGTAAAGTCTCTCTCTCTCTCTCTCTCTCTCTCTCTCTCTCTCTCTCTCTCTCTCTCTCTCTCTCTCTCTCTCATTATATGAGAATTTTCTCATCGATTTTGTCTGTTTCCATTTTTACCTAAAACTAATGTTAGTTCAAATCGAGCTGGGTCCAACATAGGGCTGTAATCATGTTGGAAACTCCAGAGAGCTGCCATATACCACACATTCCCATTTCATATGCAAATAAAATTCCCAGTGATATTTTAAGCAGTAAGATAAAAAGCACAGCAGGTTTAAATTTGCCCGCAGGTAGCCGTACTTACCTAGGTGGCGGTTTCCAGTATCCTATTGGAAAGCAACTGATATATTCTACCTTTCATATTTTAAATTGAGATTTCAGAGGCGGATCCAGAAATATTGTTGGGGGGGGGGGGGGGGGGGGGGGGGGTGGAGGGGAGGCTAAACACGTATAAGATGGGTCTATGGGACAGAACCCCAGGTGGGGATCCAGGGGCGAACATTTTAAGCGTTTCCAGGGCATACTTTTAACCATCTAACTGTAAAGAAAACTTACTGAAGGAAAGAAACGTTCCGGTTGCTTTGCGCTCATATTATGGGGGTGCGCGATAGCTCCGCCCCCCCCATCCGCCTATGTATTTAATATTTGTTTCTAGTATTCGTACCAAAAAGAAACAAACTTTTTCCATCCATTATGATGTATTGTTTCTTATTTTGTGACAAAGATAAAGTCAGTGAAAAGATCTATTTTTAAGTAGTCCTAAGTTAGCCTTCATTTTCAATTTTAAAGTATAAGATTGGGTAAATGAAATAAATTATTAAGTTAAAATTAATAGCATTCCTTTTGTTAATGTAATTGGAGTATATACATACACCTTATTCATGTATCTTGCATAAATATGTTGTGCAGTGATTGACAAAAAAACTATGGTTCGATTTTCATTGCAAATTCAAAATTCATCTTGTACCTCTTTTTTATCCAAAAATCTTGCTTATATGTCCAGATAAACCAAACCAACGCACTCTTACATCTGTTGTCAATAAAAGGGTATTTTATTTTTTTATGTCAATGATGAAATATAGGACGTGGCTGATCTCCCTGCTTTTACCTGTCCCATGTAGAGGTTACTTTTTATATTCACTTGAATACAGAATTATAGTTTTAAATATTGTAACAAGAATAGGGTTGGTACCTTAAAAAAGTACCAATAGAGGACGCAAGAGTAATGGCATGTAACAAAGTTGTAACTGAGGTTACACAGTGATGAAATAAAGCTGAATGTAAGAACACAACATATGTACATATGTATGACTAATAATAGGAGGCGAAGATGAAATATAAGTATATATATTAAGTATGAAAAATATAACTGGAGAGTGGTGCATGTTGGTTCTGACATCAGACTTCACAAGTTTAGCATATTTCTATACTAAACGAGTTAAGGTTGTTAAATGTTTAAAAGTCATGATTAATGAACTAAATATAATATACCCAGATGTTCGCACTGTTCTTTCATTTCTCAACATACTTTTTTTCAGTAGCAGTGATACGAGACAAACATTTAAGATGCTATATGGTACTAACTGTGCAAACATTTAATGTTATTTATTTGATAACTTGTAAAAAGAAATATGTTGGACAAACCAGTCAGCAAGTATCTAAACGCACGAACAAACAGAGATTTGACATAAGTGACTTTATTGATCCATTTTTTAAATCTCATGTTCTCCACACACTTTAATGACGGCTTCCATAATTTGCAAGATTTTTCATTTAAGGTAATTTATATTGTTAATTCGAAAAAAGAACGTCTGTTAAAAGAAACAAATTGGATTCACCGTCTGGATACTATCTATCCAATAGATTTAAATTCTAAGATTATATATGAACTTGATCGATAAATTTATTGTATTTGGTCACTTGTATTGTTATTGGTGTCAGTCAGAAACACATTCTCAAAAACTGATTTTGTAGGGCTGAACCTACTTTAAAAAATTTTGCCTACAATGTTTTGGGGTATTTCTACTTCTCAACAGTAACCTATACAACGCAGCTGTTTTTGTTTTTTTGTTTGTTTTTTTTTTTTTTTTTTTTTTTGTTATCTTCATAAAAGTTTATTGTCATATTTACATGATAAATGATACAAAAATGTATTGTATCCACAATAATATGTACAATATATATATTGTGGATACAATACATTTTTGTATCATTTATCATGTAAATATGACAATAAACTTTTATGAAGATAAAAAAAAAAAAAAAAAAAAAAAAAAACAAACAATATATATATATATATATATATAAGTAGTTATATGTGGCGATTGAGAGCCAAAAAGGGCGATTGAGAGCCATACGGGAAATTAACATAGGATGTGGCGATTGAGAGCCAAAAATGGACGCTTGGTTCTCAATCGCCACATTCATGTTTCGGATGGATGGGGCGATTGAGACCCAAAATGGTAACAGTGTTAAAAGTGGCTGACCTCAATGGGTGTGTGTGTGTGTGTGGGGGGGGGGGGGGTGAATAGTAACATTGTTAGAGTTGACCTCAATAGGTGTCACTATAGGTACGTACGGGAAATCCTAGGTTAAATGTGTCTATAGGTTTAATATGGAAGGGGCGCTTGAGAGCCATATGGGGGATTAACATGGAGAGGGATTATAGAGCCATATGGGAAATGAACATGGATGGGGCAGGATGAGGTTCTACGGGGCAGAAGTGTTTATGGGGCAGAAGTGTTAATAGGGTCAGAAGTGTTTATAGGGACAGAAGTGTGTAGTGACCAATACCCCGTCATCTACTATCCAACACCCCACACTATACCATCAACACGCCGTGTGTAGTGACCAAGACCCCATCATCTACTATCCAACACCCACTTTTTGATCACTATCCAACACCCACTTTTTTGGTTACTATCCAAAACGCCTTGTGTGGTGTCTAAAAAACCCACACCCACGTTTCTAGTGTACTCCCTATCAGACGAAAAGGGTATGATGTGAAAGAAGGGATGAAATCACACAAACATACTATCCAACACTCACTTTTTGATATACTATCCGAAATCGACTTTTTGATTACTATCCAACACCCACTTTTTGATTACTATCTCACACACGGTGGGAGTGATCAACATCCCCTACACTTACTAACCGACAAAAAGGGTAGGAGTACTTTACACACATTATACTTACATACACCCAAACCTACTAAAACATAACAGTGGTAGGATGTAAAAGAAGGGGATGAAATAGACACACACTATCATACACAAGCAAAGGTTGATGGCAAGACGTGAATGCACCGCTTTATATGCTGAAAGCGCGGAGGCGACGGAAAACATGACACAGATCCATAGAGAGAAATGTGAAAGAGTAGGTACCTCAGATCGATAGAGAGAGGGTTAAAGAGCATATACATTCCATTTTTTCAATCCATAAACAACGCAACACCATTTTTTTCTTCAAAAATCAAATTTTTTTAATAAACAAGAAGAAGCCTCTCTAACACAAAATACAAACAAACACATTTTTAAACATGAACGTATTTACAGGGTTGACAACGTTGTGAAGTCAAACTTGACTTCCACTGTTCTAAGTCGTTTTGCCCTCGATGCACTACGTTTCTGAGCTAAAGACAAGAGATAACCATGATGTTCACAAAACCATCTTTCTACTTTAGCATCGTTTCTAGTGTACTCCCTATCATGACAAGTCACTAAATGTCCTAAGGGAAATCCAAGACTGCGTTGATGAAGAAAATACACACAATATTGTCCACACACCATAGAATCTGATCCTTGTAATCTTGCATTATTGAATCGAGTGGAGACAACATTTCTTCTCATAAAGTCAATGATGTCCTCTTCCAAAGGAGGTAATCCATAAGAATAAAAATACTCCACACTGTGATCATTGGGAAAGTACACAGCCACCCAATGGGTTCCTGGTCGATGACTGTCGTCGGTATTGATGACATAGGCTTGAACGCCTTTAGGTTTGCGATGAGGAAGTTCATCTTTAGCACACACCACAGAATTCCAAGAAGCGGTGTTCGAACTACGAGTCAACAGGTAATGAAGTTCCCAGGTATCAATTTTTTCCCCTAGGTAATGATAAGTCATCAATTCACACCTGACTTTTTGCTTGAATATGTCTGTCAAGTAAGTCGATGAACCATGGGTAGTCTCTGTACTCTGTTACAAGAGAGCTTCGATGCGTTGTGTCTTCAGAGAAGTCAATGGAGGTAAGGAACGATCCTACAAGTCTTTATACCACTTTCTCAACACCTTCTCTTCTGAAATCAGAGACCATGCCTCATCCAGATACTCTTCCAATTTTTCTTCTGCACTCATCATCAAGCATTTGTCGTGTTTTTTCTGACTCGGATGAGTGATTTGACAGATCTGTAATTCTTTCAGCCAAACCCGTAGTAAAACAGGAGACTACATGTTGTTCTTGTTCTGGCCATCTTGACATTTTTACTGTCTCTTTTTCTTCTTTTGGTTATAGATCACAAAATCCCTCATCTTCTATCTCCATAGGTTCTTCGTGTTGCATCGTTTTTTTTTCTAATAGTCTAGAATCACTTCTCTCAAACTGTTGATTTCCAGAGTATTATCGAATTCTGCATACAAGATGACGTTTACTGTGTTCACCAGAGCTAGTGCAAACTGAAGTTCCACACGAAGTTGGCCTGATTTTATATGGTGGAAATGTTCTTCGTCGCTGCCTTAGTCGGGAGTGAAATCAAAGCCCCACAAAGCATATCCTCCTGCTTAATCCTCGTACGAAATACCGTGGCTGCTGTTGGTGCCTGTCTTGTTGCTTCAAACAGAGTCAAGTAAGATCTCAAGCAATTTTTCTGGGCAAAGTTAGGTTCAAAAGGTCTGGTACACAACGTCTGACCATCTCGAGTGACTTCTATCTTGGAGACATTGAAGTGTTGAAAGTCGAAAGGATTTTAATCGATGGCTCCGCTGAGGGCTGCATTACTGACGATGCCAATGAGCAAACGTTTGGGGAGCTGTTCTTCGACCTTGGACCGGAGTCCAGAGGCAATGGTAAACGTTTTCACTTCCACTCATCGCACAGGATACGTGGCGGTGGTTCTGCTCAAAGTTTGACTGATGTCGTTGGCTACTTTAGGTAACACTTCTACACGGCGCACGTAAAGTCTGGCTTCTTCGATGATGGTTTTGTACCCGTTTGCATTAGCCATCAAATGGAAGACGGTACTACTGCGATTCAGTCTTAGGCGTACATCCACTCCGTTCAACAAATACTTGTCTTGCAACCACATGTCCAAATGCAAACGATCCATCAGTTCTAAAGTGCGCCCTTGTTTGATTTTCTTTCGACGGGCGTTAAATCCCACATTGTGAGGATCGTCATCTACAGTCAACTCTGTGTCGTTGAACTTTTCCGAGGTGTCAGGTTTCCATACCACGGAAGCATCCAGATGGGTGTTCTTGGCTTCTTTTCCGTACGTCAAGAGATTCTCCAAGTAAGCACGGTAAGGGTAAGTACCCATGCTACTGCTGACCAGTTTGTTATTCAAGTACAAATCCACTTCGTTGAACAACGAATGCATGAAATTATTGACGGGAGCTACTCTGGCCTCGGCCGCGGGGATTCGTGTTGTCCGTTTTGATCACTTTGAGTTTCAGGTAAAAGTGACTGCTATTCAGATCGATGTAATCTTCGGTTTGTCCTTTGATTTCAAATTCGATAGGGGCTGAGGTCGTCAAAGACGATACAGGAAGAAATTCTACCAATTGGGATTCTTGCATCGTCATCATGGCAGGTGGCATGGCAAACAGATCCAGTTCTGACTTGGTACATTCGCAAGAATCTCGGTGCATCATTTTTGTTGTTGTCTCAGTTAGTAATCAAACACGTCTAATTCTCTGACAGTTCTTATTTTCGTATTCTTTTTCTGAACACCGTGTTTATGAGCTCTGAAGGGGTTTCGACGTCTCTTTCTGCCTTGTCCTTGCTGTGGCGTTGAGGAAGAAGTAATGCCAGGACCAGAAGTGTTAGCGAATTTATAGGAGTCTCTCAGCGACCCAAAAGATCTTTTCCAGTTTGCAGCAACACATTTTTTTCCTGCTCTCATAAAGGCTTCTTTATGATTTTGTTTGTCGATGATTACGTTTTGAAGAAATTCTTTTCCTTGCGTCAAAGCTGCATCTTTTAAGGCATGCAATCCTCGAGTCACCATGGGTTTCAAGATTTGGGCTACCGTACGAAATGAGGATTTTAACATATCTCTTAAACCATGTCCTCGTTGTCGAGCAAGTCCTCGGTACACAGGATACATCTTGTGTTACAATTTACTGGAGAACCTTTTTCGAAAATGGAGTTTCACCGTGACTTTTCCTTTAGTGAATAGAATATTTTGTCCCAGATCTCCTTTTATACTAATGTTGACACTGCCAAAATACTATTTACTGACAGGAAGATAATGAGGATGTACAAATTAACGGTGAACGTGATACGTGTTTCCACCTTCCTCGTACGCAGTGACGGCAGAATCCGCTTTGAAAGGAATGACTCTCAGTAACGGAGCGGCTGTGTTTCCCACCACGTTGTACTCCACCACATTGGAGTACACAAACAATTCAGTCCATTGTTCAGTTCGACAGGGTAACGAAAATACTGGTAAAATCGATCGTTAATGTAAACGTCTTTTATAGGAGCTAGTTGTGTGTATCCACCAAAAATATCAAACAACCCAGGACAAAAAGTGATGGACAATATTCTGTCGTCCGAAAAATGCATTTTAAGACGATGAGCAATTTTATGATACTCGATCAGGACATTTTTTTTGGCTTTGTCCAGGGCTTTGCCAAATTGGTCCTGAAAGATAGCCGCAATGGTGTCCACCAGATGTTGAGCATTGGAGTAATACCCCACAGGATTTCTCATGGTATAGCTAGTCAAGGAAGGAGAATTGGTGTGTAACGATTTTTTGGATTCGTAAATGCCAGGATCATTTTTGTCCAAGTGTTCTTGTACTTGCTCGTTCAGGATATCCACGATGAAAGTGTTTTGACCTTCGTTGATATTGAGGGCTTGCGTAGGATGAATGATTTCTACCAAAGCCACTTCCTAATGAGCTTCGTGATCCAATTGTATGGACTGAGGCAATTTGTGCGTGAAACAACATAAGGTGTTGTTGGGAAAAAAACATCCATAGAACTGTCATTGGGTAAAGTTAAATAAAATTGGTTATTCATAGTTCGAGGGTTCTGGTGTCCGAGGAGTCACTCGTTGTCAAAGGAGAGTGATGTTTACAATGTTCCAAAAGAGGGCTACTGTTGATGTGAATGGAAGAAGGATGACTGGCGTTGGCCGCACCGTTGTTGTTGTTGTTGTTGTTACTGTCCGTACTATATTTCAAGGAAGGACTGGGTAGAAGATAACCGATGCAACTGCTGAGTACAATGGTCCACAATTGTTTGTCACCTTGTTGCAAACTCAAATTGGCAATCGCTGCTCCGGTGACACAATACACCACAAAGATTTGGCAGAAAAAGACGATTTGATTTTTAGGCACACGTCCACACCCACAAAAGTTGTTTTTGTAATTCATGAAGAGAGGAACTCTGTGAAGATATAGCTACTGTGTTGAACGGCATGTTGGTTACTTCTTCTTTTTATAGTCGACGACTTGCGAAGCGGCAATCCAAGAATCAAAACTAGGAGGATATTCTTTCCAACGCACTTTGACTTCTTCCACTCGACGTTTACCCACTTTACGTGTCCTTCGTTCGAGAATGCTTTCGATATCGTACAAGTCGTCTTCTTTTTTGATCACTCGTTGTAACTCAGGCAAATTCCTTTTAGCACTTCTCCGTGCATGTCTTCCAATTTAGAGACGGGAGGATCACGTCCACGAACTTGTCCAATGACACGAAACAATTCGGTAGTCTAGTTAGGTAAATAACCTTTGTCAAAAGTGCGTTTGGTTTTTCCAATGCGAACCCAATCTCCCGTCTTGAGCACCACTGCTTTCTTGTGTCCAATCTTAGGTGTACCAAACAATCGATCAAACATCCTCACTTCGTTTTCAGGGGTGACATCTTCGGGGGCACATCCGATGCTACGATGGTACGATTGATTGTAAGCTTTGACCAGACGTGGTAACACGTCAATTTACTTGAGAGTGTGTTGATGTGTACAATATTTCCACACGCGTTCTTTCAAAGTTCTTTGAAAACGTTCCACGACACTTACTTTGTTTTCAGGATTTTCAGTGGTAAAAAAATGAATGTGCCGTTATTTCAATTCTTTTTGAAAAGCTTGGTTTATAAATTCGGTGTCTTTGTCTGTTTGTCATCGTAAAGGGTGATGACCTCTTTGTTTCAACACCAGTTTTAAAGCGCGTCCTAACTCGGCACTGCTTTTAGAAGTCAAAGGAACGACCCAAGCGGATTTGGAAAACAAGTCAATGACACAAAACAAATATTTGTAACCACGATTGTACGCTGCCAAATGAGAGATATCAGCTAAATCTGCTTCCCATTGATGATTAATGCCAGCCACTTTGGTTTGACTTCTGGAAAATTTTCGTCGAATGGGTTTGTGTAATGTTTTCGTCGATTGTTCTTGTAACCATCGTCGTACTTCTGGCAAACGTACACTTTTCAATTTGCTTTTAGCTGCCCGATACAATTTTTTAACTCCTCCGTAACCAGCAGCATGTACAGGATTGTAGTAAATGCTGGCTAAAAGTGTCTCCATGTTGTTTTTACTGCTCAATAAGTCACCCACTGTTCGATACTACTTTTGGAGTCGTGAGGTAGGGAAGGGTTGGACGAAGCTTGACGTGTCCGACGAACCACAGGAGTCGGTTGTGAAGTGGTTACATTTTTTTGATGTCTTTTTCACTTCTGTCTTCCCTTCTTTCTTTTTTTCTTCTGCTGAAGAAGGGGTGGACATCATCTTTTTAACCCAAGATTTCATTTCTTCTTGTTGAGGCGTAGGGGAGGGTGTCAACAAGGAAGCTACAATCTTACTAGGTATGGTGGGAGCAGACGGAGTTTGAAACATTTCTCGTGGGTCGTCTTCTTCTGTCGTCCCCGTGGCGGTGTCTCTTTTAGTGGTTTTAGGTTCGCTTTTCATCATAGACTTGAAATCTATCAGAGTGGGTTTAGCTGTTTCGTCTAAAGCTTTCTGGTGAAAGAGTTGACGACGTTGCAATAGTTGGCCGTACCGTTGCGATTTTTCTGCTTCTGACAAATCACTTCGATCCATTAACGATTGTAATTCTTGTTGTAACTGTGACATCTCGTTGAGATTAGGATTGGAAGGTAAATGAAGTATCCGTTGTTCGTACCAACGATGGAGTTCCATCCATCGTTTGTATGGAACTAAAGTCAGTTTTCGCCCTTCCATAAGATTCAAAGGTACAAGTGTGCTGTCTTTCCAGTGAAGGGTTCCTTTTTATCTTCTTTTCTTCCCGTCTTTATCTCATGACTCTTCCTAAAAGAGGTCCAGCAATCGATCCTAACCAAGGAGCCGCTATTTTTAACAACGGTTCTATCAGCATGGGTAGAAATCCTCCTCGTTGCACCACCATATTTTTCTTTTGACTAAGAGGTATTTACTTTTTGACCATTTGGCGAAGAAGGTTCCCATGTTTTCATAATTTCTGTTTCTGTATCTTGGACAAAGGCACCGTTCCTTTCAACACATTCAAACAACATTCACACACGGTATCGATGATTTCTTTCGGGGCTGTTTGAATGAGTTGTTTCCGCATGGGAGGATTGGATTTAGTCAGGACGGACAACGCATCCCAATGTTTTGCGAGACGAGGTGGAAGTCCTTTTTTGGTTTTGCCTTTCTTGGTACGACTAGGGTGGTGTGCACTTTTTGGGACCATCTCTGATGTCAGGAGCTAAATAGAACTGAGGTCCTTCGGATGTCACACTTTTTTTTTTATACTGGAACTCGTCTCCACTGATGGTCACCACGGCGTATCAACTTTATGACAGGGATCACTCGACGATGAGGTGTTTTCAATGGACTAAATCGTGTCAGTTCTTGTTTGTATAAATCCAGTAAACTTTGCAACACACGTGTTCTGTCTTGGACTTTGGTTTTAGGTGAGGCCACTTTTTTAGCGGCAGCTGCAGTGGCAAGAGCAGCCGAAGTAGATGCCTCCGGAGGAGAAGAAGAGGTGACTTTCGAAATAGGTATCCATTTCTGCATCAAGTTAGGAAACACCGGTCTTAAATCAGGTTTGGCAGACATCATCACGAAGGGCGAAGAAGAAGAAGTGGTAGGAGAGAGAAACACCATCACTGCCTCTCGAGGCTTTCTGGAGTACGTGCGCGTCCTAGCAGTAATACCTCTTTTCTGACAGCAGGAGATGTTGTTTGTTTTTTCTTTGAGGGGCTTTTCTTCTTAGGGCTTTTCTTTTCTTGTGTGTGGTGTGTTGTTGTGACCGACTTTGAGGGGATTTGGTTTTTTTCTTTTTCTTCTTGGTTTTGACTTGGGCATTAGGATCCCATTTCAAAAGATAACGAATAATGACACCTCCTAAAGAACCACTGCCACCAGGTGTCAAAATGATTTTTTTTTTTTTAGTGTGGGATCTGCCAGTTGTGACAACGCACTTTTATGTTTTTCAAAAAAACGTTGGGTTTGATGGGGTATTTAAATGATGCCTTGAAGTAATTGACGTGATGTCAAAGTAAACCATCGTAAAAGTTATTTGAGACAAGCTTCTAACAATTGGGCACGAACTTGTGCATATTTTTCGCGACTGATGCCATACAGGGCACGAATCAATTTGGCAGGAGGATGAGATTGAAAGGATGTCATCTTGTAGACTGTGGGAAAGAAATGACGTGGAGGATGTTTTTATATTTTTTTTCTTCAGAGAGTTGCCGAAGTTTACGTGTAAATGACAGAGCCTCCTTCTTGACACCAATGGTGAAACAATTGGGTAAGAAATTTAAAATAATCGGGAGTGGTGGGTTTTAAATCGATGAGTAAATACACATGAGGTGTTTGAGTGGCATCGTCGTACGCATAATTCAAACAAGGAGTTCCTAACTGTTTGGCTAGCACTTGCACTTGAGATTTATCTCTGGGGCTTTTAAACAACACCACATATTGAGCATTGAGACTGATGGTACGATGGGCTTTACTTTGTTGAAATAATTTTTGAGTAATGTAAATTATACTGGCATTACGATAATGTCCTTTTCGTGTAAACCAAAGTTTAATTTCTTCTTCGTTTTCTCCTAACATGTCATCGAAGATGACCAGATGTGTTTGGCTCAAATCAGACACGATCCCATCGTCTTCGCGAGGAATGCCTTCGAAAAACGAAATGATTCTCCTTGACTTTCTTGAAGTAAGGTGCAAGACGATTGCCACTCTTTGTAACACCACACAATACGTTGAGGGGGACGATCAAACAAATGAGATTTGTGTTAGATCAAACGTTTGACAAATTCGGTTTTGCCTGAACCACTCGGTCCAGCAATCAACATGTTAAAAGGATGGCGCAGATACAAAGCTTCCCAACTTTGACGATCTAACTTTTCGTCAATCACTTTGACAACAGAAGAGGAGGAAGAGGAGGCAGAAGAGGATGCAGCCATGACTGAGGTATGGAGAATTTTGAGAGGAACATGAAAGACACGAGACATTTTATACATTTCATACACGTTTAATGTTTTAAACAAAAAACCAAAAACATATTTACATGTCCAGAATTAAAACACGAAAAAACACATAAAGCAAAAATGTCACTTTTGACTTTGGTTCTAAGTTCACTTGTTCTTTTTTTTGTGTCTTGGATGATCAGTGACTCGCAAGGGCCTTGGCATAGTGTGCCACTTCTTGTAGCCAAGCATCGAAACCAAAACTTTTCCAGTCACGTACATCTTTCCAATCGTTAAGTTGTTGGTGTAACCAACTAGCGATACACACACTTCTTGGTAAGTATGAAGTGCAGATAAAGTTTGACAAATGTCTTCTTCTCACACAACTTGTTTTCATCACGATTCTCAACAGTTTGAGCACAATTTGTCTTTCGTGCACCAATAAAGTGTGAATGGTCATGTCTTTGTTGCATGTACCTTTCATCAAAAATAATCCACAACGAATTTCCTGGGAAACGAAATCCAAGAAAAGTAGTTACTAACACACACACACCACATATCGTCCAAAATGCAATGGAAACAGTTCGTGTATCAGTAGTTTGTAATCGTCTAAGGTCTGAACACTATCATTGACTTCCTTCCACGGAATTCGTTCCACGACAGAAGATAACGGTCCTAGCATGGTCCGCTTTTATATCCAGGTTCACAAGGTTTGTATCTTTGGTGATAGTCTACCCCAAGGCGTCTGTGATAGTTTCTCCCAAGAATCAGTCTTCTTATACTATGGAAATAACAATAGTTTAAAAATCGAGCAATTACTTTGAGTTTGCGTTTCACTTGTATCTTGACAAACTCTCTGTCAATGCGTTCTCGCAGCTCCAAAGGCAGATTCTGAATGTGCTCTTCTAAACTAGTCATTCACAACCACGTCTTTCTTTTTGATGAAATAGTCACACAATTGCCAAATGGAATCTGGTGGTAATGGATATCCAAGACATTCAGTGATTACCTTACTACACCGCAGACGGCGTGAAGGCGTTTCGTCTTGAGGTGAAATTTCTTTTAAAAAAATTTTGTATTCCTGTAAGTTTGTAAATTTTTCCTGAACGTCGTTCCATCGAATTCTGTGTAACAGTGTCACATTGTAGGTTGTACCATCCAAACTCTTAAAGGTGTCATCTAGTCCTTCATGAATGTCTGACCATTTGAATAATTTGACACTAATCAGTACTTTTATAGCATTCAGATACCAAAGTAATTGTTCTTTGCGTTTCACTTGTAAATGCGTTCTCGCAGCTCAGGAGGCAGACAATGAATGTACTCTTCTAAAGTATCCGACATATTACTTCTTTGGACCGACCAAAGGCAGGTACTGACAGCGCGGAGACCATCTGGCATGTTCCAAGTAAGCTGAGTCTTTATACTCCCATTCGTGAAGTGTCACACCACAGCTGAAACACTGAACTTTATCTCCTTCTCCCAATTAGACAAATCCAGCTCTGGCTAATGTTTTGGGAGTGGGTCCTTCCAGATATTTAGGCTATTTATCTTTGAACGTCTGGAATCGACTTTCAAAGTCACAATAGCTGAGCAAAACCACAGGCAACGTGTATTCTTTGCCAAAGTATAGATGGCATCCACAGGTTGGTACACGCTAAGCATCACATTGACCAGTAAAGCAGAAAGGGCGTCGTGCTGAATCGCTTTCGCTAGTGGGGCGGTAAGGCACACGAACGTAATCGCTTTCGATGGTTTCAGAGGAGCGGTAAGGTCGTGCTGCATCGCTGACGTCAAAGCATACGGCATCCGTCTCATCGCAAGGCACCGCATCGCATTCGATGTCGTGATCGAACTTGAGTTCACAGTAGGTCCCTCACTCGGTAGCTGTGTCGAGTTGTCAGTACGGTGTATGTGTACTGGTCTCCACATTGAACTTGAAGTTCGCAGTGAGCTCCTCACTCGGTGGCTGTGTGGAATTAGTATTAATCTTCTTGCTCGGTCAACGTTTGTAGTCACAATGAATTGTTGGTCTTGGAAGTTATCCCTTTTTTATACTGAAGTTTGAAGTGTCCGCACGGTAAAGTGTTGTAGTCTGGAAGTCGCACTCGTTTCTGGTACACAATTTAATAGACTTTTTCTAAAGGGCGACTGACGATTTGGTGGTTTGGCGAACGTACGATTTTGTGAGGTTCTAAGGTTTTCACTCGAAAGTCTTGATCTTGCCCAGACAGTAAAGCATTTTTCAAGACATCAAAGTTGACTCGTTGACTCGCTCGATAATTCAATGTCAATCCCTTGACTTTGCATTTGGTATAAAGTTGGTCTTGTCGGTCTCTTTATTGGTAACCGTAATTTTTAGGGCCACCGCTGGCAAAACTGACGATCGTCTCTTGCGGGTTCTCGTCCGTCCATGCCCTTAAACGATCTCCTTCGATGGTGGGGTGTTGGCTGCCAGGGCGATGGATGTATATACAACTGTCGGTGTCAAAGTACAGGACTCGATAGCCCAACACTTCTAAAGCCTCATCGTACAATTTTAAGCGAGCATTGGCTGTCACGAAGGCTGCGATGACGACATGGCTAAAGTCATCGGCGTGAAGAAACTTTGGCTCTTCTTCGTAATTCACCAAGATAAAATTTTCACGGATGATTTCCACGTGTTTCATCAGTTTTCCTTTGTCGTCCATCAGTTGAAAGTAGCGACTGAGATCTGCCAAGTATTCCATCTTGGGCAAGATCGGACGTTGTGCCAATTTTCCCCACAAACAATTCAACATGACTCTGGCAAACGATCTTCTTTCTTCGTTCTTCTCTACGTTTTCCAAAGTGATACCTTCTACGGAAAAGTACTGTTCTTTGAATTTGACTTGGTCTTCTGGAGTCTGACACCAAGAGGGATAGCCACTGGCTTCTTGTTTCAGTTTGAGAAATTCGTTGACGTAGCTTGAGAAAATGCCTGGATTCGAGGCATCGTCCTTTTGGTATTGTTGGGTGGTAGGAAAGTGCCAAATTTCTTATACTTTCAACAAGCGATATCCCCGACCCAGAGCCCAAAACAATTCGACGCTGACCCACGTTCCTGTCAGAGCGCGCTCTTCCTTCGTGTGGTTGCAAGGGTGGTCTTGATTACATGTTTCAGCACACGTACGGCATAAACAAATCATCAGTTTTCCTTGGCAATGATGGGGTACGACAGGATGGTACAAGTGGGTCGGGGGTAAGACTTTGCATTTGATCAATTCTTCGTATTGACGAATGTGTTCCACGTCGATGTGTTCTGTCACGATTTCAGGGTGTCCGGTCAGGAATCGAGAATATTTGCACTCCCAAGGATACAACGAACACACGTCGATGTATTTGATTTCTTCTCCTCGAGATTCGTCTACGTCGTACAGCAAGCGTGAGGCATTGGTTCATCCTCCAAACAATCTGTGGCGTGGGTCCAAAGGATCGATGTCTACCACGTCGTAACTTTCGGCAATGCGTCTAAATTCTGGATCGGTTTTGAAACGTCGATCGTACTCGTGCTCACACATTTCTACCACTTGGTATCCTTGACTTTCTAACTTGAGACGACGTTGGCATGTGTGTTCGTACAACTCTTCCATGGTGACTCCTGTGTGAGGATTTTTTAGGTCTCGTTGAGGAAAACAGGTAGGGTATCCGTGAAATAAGCACCCCTGACATTCGTACACTGTCTGAGGGTTTTCTAAATCCCAATCATTCACAGTAAGATTTCCAATTTTCTTTTCTCCCCCGTTTCTAGCATGTTGTATGCATTTGTCTTCCTTTTCACACAACTAATGCAACCAAGGCAATGTTTTGGCAGATTATTGGCGGCTGACCGAGAAATAAGTGTTAGGGGGCTATGATGCCTAGTTGGTTCTCAGGCATGAACTTTTTTTCTGTACACTAATCCACACGCTTTGGCCAGGGTACACGCTTCCTTCAAAAGGATCGACTTCTCCGTGATCTAGAAATAATTGTCGAAATTTTCCACAGCAACGGCGTAAAATGTCCACATCGGATCGACAATACTTCAGCATTTCTTCTTGAAAATCAAACGGGTCTGAAGCGTGCGCGTGGTACCAAGCGTAGAAGGCTTCTCGGTGTCCGGTGTGCATCCCGTCGGGGTCGTAACAGTGAACGTCAGGCAAATGCGGGAGCATTACGTGTTGATTGGCTTCGGTATTGAAAAAGTGGGGAAAATACCCTTTGGCCATTTCTGTCATTCCAAATGTTTTAGGCATTCGACTCAAAGGCATGACCAATTAACTCATAGAATCTTTGAATTGTACTTGTCCCACTTTCATGTAGATGAGTTTGGCTCCGTTCATGGTGACTTGGGGGCATTCGGTACCTTGTTCTGAATAATATTTCAACAGAAACTGTTCATCGTATCCCGAGAAATTGTGAGCCATCATGGTAGCATATCGATGACAGTTCCCGTAACGTTGAATGTCCTCTTCGCTCCAAGTGTCGTCGATAGGATCTAAGATCCATTGGGCAAAATCGGCAAGAGTGTTGGGGCCACGAAAGATTTTTTTTTTCACGTTCTCCTGGAATCTTACGACAATGAGGACAATGAAAATAGATAGGTTCTTTTCACAAGCCCTATGAGCGACGCAGAAATTAGGGATGTGAATACCCATCTCTTGCATACATTCAAAGTCACAAAAGATAAAATCCACTCGTGTCTTGTTCTTCTTCTTGTGCTGATCACCTTTTAATTCTTTCTCCAGTGTATTGTCATATTTTTGAATGTAACATTGATGTTCAAAGTCTACGATTGGGTCACAAATACGACATCTTTTCTTTCCGGGACAAACGTGTGCTTTCGGGTTGTTGGTTCGAATCAGCTGTCCACACTGGGAGCACAATCTCAATAAGTCACAAGCACCTTTCTGCTGGTGACCTTGTGTCATGCGATGTTGTTCGTAACAAGAGGGACTGACTAAGGTTCGTTGGCAAGAAGAGCAAGGCACGTGTTCTTCAGGAATGCATGATTTGGAAGCTAAACAGCCCCGACATCTCTCTCCGCAATGAATGTGTTGGTCCCGACTGTTAAATCTTTGGTCACATTTCTCGCAGTAGTAAGCGTATCCACGAAATCCTGTGATACTAGTGATGGCATCGAAATGTTCTTGATGATGATACACGTGGATGTATTTTCCATCGGGGAAATCGGGTCCTCGAAACACAAGAGCTCCGCGAACCTCTTGAGGGTGTACTTTCAAGGCATACTGAGGATCCAAGACGTCTTGAAGTTGTTGCATTTCAGCAATGCCACACACGGTCTCTTTAGATATACCTGCTTTTTGTAACAGAAGTTCTGCTTCTTTTCTTTGTTAGGGCCTCTCCGATCGTCGAATGTTCATCCATGATCGTTTCCATTCTGCAGTATCGTTTTCCTCGGCATACGTTCGCCCCACGACGATGGCATCGGCTAAGCACATCTGGTCTTGGGAGTTGTCAATTTGGACGATACTTTGCTTGGTACTGCGAATGTCGTCCACCAATAATACTTTTCTGCGTGGTCCGCTACCTCTAGGAGGTGCAACGTGAGTCATGTGAAGTGTTACTTTTCCATCGGTGATGGTAAACTCGTCATTGGATTGTTGAACGTGTTCAATTTTGTCCATGACTTTAGACGGTGTTAATTCTGCCGGGGTACTAAACTCGATCCAGACAGGAGACTTCAAACTATCGTGATGAATGTAAAGTCTCAGCCGATCGTCCTCTTTCGCTTAGCATTGCCGTTTCAATGTCTCTAACAAAGAATCCCACAAATCGGTAACGAAACCTGCGGCTTTCTCAGGGGGTACTTCAGACTTTAACTCTTTAAAGTTGACCGTGTAGGTGTAAGCCGTAGTTCTAAATTTTCTGGATGTTACTTTTTGCGTCTCTCGAATGTGAGAACGGAACGACTTTCTTTTTTAGGGGTTCTAGACTCGCTTGGTCTTGTGGAGGTGGAAGGTGTGGTTTCAGGCTCACTCATGTCCTCTTTGAAATCGCTGGCATGGACTTGGGCTAATACTTCAGCTAACGGCTTATGAGGCGGCACGGAAAGTCGTCGTCATGGCCTCTTAGTTTCTTCTTCTGGTTTCTCACTAAAATTGAGTAATCGTTTTATCTTGATGTCCAACTTTGATCTGATTGAGTTTTACATAGGCTCTCTCCCTATATACAGAGAGAGCTTCTTACCCTCAGAGTAAATATTCGTTATTCAACTTTCAAACTATGAAGATGTAAGAGCAGTCAGAAAAGCTTACCCTTCTGGTCAGAGATTTAGCAAAACAGACGGCTGTTGCTATTAGAAATTTAGAGAGAGTCCTTGTAAAGTATACCACTTTTTCCAATAAGACTAAGAACTACTCCTCCTCTCGAGATAAAAGTCAAGATACTTGCTATATCTGCCAGAAAAAAGGACACTGGGCTCCAGAATATCCACAACGTCAAAGTAAAGGAAGAGAAAACATAGACAAAGGGAAAGATACCTGTTACCATTATCAAGAAAAAGGACATTGGTCTTCAGAGTGTCCTAAGAAAAAAGAGAACAAGCAAGAGAGGGAGGAGGCAGAGGGCTCTTCAGCACCAGAAGAGGAATAAGAAGAACCCATCCCCGTTTTCAAGAAATGTAAGAAGTCGAGACGACCGGAAGACAGTGAAGAAGAAGAACCCATGAAGCCTGTGAAGAAATTCAAAAGGAGAGACGGACAGTGAAAGAAAAAAATGGACTTGAGTGATGTGTTGTGAAATGTTCATTGTGATTTTTAAAAAAGAGAATATACCAAAAATGAAAAAGTAAGTGTCTCTTGGTCTTGATTTTGTTTTATAGTATGGACGCACACACGCACTCATGCGCAATCAAATGTTGGGATTTTAAGTTTTACTTGATTTGGCAATTTGATTTCTTTTTTAAGAAATGTGGGTGACCCTAAAAAGAACCATTGGGGCGTTTGTTTTTTAAAAACAAACTTATGGACTGGACATGATGAGCTTTAACTGTCTCAATCCCTTTCCACGGCCAAGTCGTACTCCTCCTGCTGCTGCTGCTTTGGTAGTTGTAGTAGTAGTAGTAGTCAATGGTGGTGGTGGAATCTCAGTAGAAGTAGCGAGAATGGATGATGTGATGGGCTGAGAATGTTGAGCCCGTGATGGACTCTTTCTCTTGGATTGAGTTAAAGAAGTCTGATACATGTTTCTCAGATTCTTTAACTCTGCTAAAATATCTTGTAGCAGAGATTGTCACCACTCCCTTCCTTCTGTCCTTCACACTTCAAAGTTTTCTGCTTCTCATCTTCTTCTTCTCGCTTTCTTCTTTTCTCTTCTCGCTGAAGAAATGCTTCTTCTGCATCTCTCTGACGCTGCAAACATTTTTCCAATTCTTCCTTCTGTCTCTTTCTAAAATCATCGATCACAGGTAAGGAAGGAGAAGTTATACTACAGTTGTTTCAGGCAAAAATTCTTGCGATGACAGAAAATCCACAAAATCCAAATTAAAATCTTCCGGATGAATATTGACCACTGCCGTCGTCGTACTATCACTCCGAACATTAGAGGTTTCCATAGCAGGCTCACCCCAATACATCGTCTTCGTTGTATCAGCCATACTTAAACTATGCCGCAAAAGGTAAAACCGTACGAACGCTGTGGCGTCTATATACTGAAGGTGACGTCACACACCCGCTCTATTCTGATTGGAAGAGAGACCATACATTTTGTAACGCGCGTTTGGATTGGTGGACCATTTCGATCCGTTTCGATCCGCTCTTTGGCTATATATACCAGAGTTTTGTTACATAGTTTCACCTGTTCTCAAGACAAGATTTATACTTCCGTAGAATCTTCAAGTATCGTATTGGGCATGCTCTTCAACCCAGACTACCCCATGTACGTCAAAGCACCATGGGCTATTACTAAGATTACAGCTACAGCTCTTTGGAAGAGACGAATCTATGTGGAGAGACAAGGGTGTCTGAAGAGAGTATTGATTTATGGTCCTGAAGTGCGTAGAAGTTTGAGGAGAAGAAGACCAGTGAAAAGATGTAATATGTGTTAACTACCTTAGGTTAACAAAACTCCAACGGCCCTTTTCAGGGCCACCCACATCTCTCAGAAAAGACAAATCAAAACTTGCCAATGGTGTTTCTATGTTTGTGTGTGTGTGTGTGTGTGTGTGTGTGTGTGTGGTGTGTGTGTGTGTGTGTGTGTGTGTGTGTGTGTGTGTGTGTGTGTTGGTGTGTGTATATTCTGTCCCCATAAACACTTCTGTCCCTATAAACACTTCTGTCTCTATAAACACTTCTGTCCCTATACAACTCATTCCCATGTTAAACCTATAGACGCATTTAACCTAGGATTTCCCGCACGTACCTATAGTGGCGCTCATTGAGGTCAGCTCTAACAATGTTGCTATTCAACCCCCCATTGAGGTCAACCAGTTTTAACACTGTTACCATTTTGGCTCTCAATCGCCACATCCTATGTTAATTTCCCGTATGGCTCTCAATCGCCCTTTTTGGCTCTCAACATATAACTACTATATATATATATAACAAAACCACCGCTTTTTTGTATGTCTAAAACACATACTCTAAATCTGGTTTAGATGGGCTAAGCCCGCTTTAAAGTATTTTGCTTACAAGGATTTTGGCCGTTTCTATTTCTCAGCGGCAAATTTCTTTATACATACAGCAGCCTGGTCGATTCTTTTTCCCTATTGCTGTATATATATATATATATATATATATATATATATATATATATATATATATATATATATATATATATATATATATATATATATATACACACACACATGATGAACATTTGAAAATAATACATTTTCTTTAGTTAGGCACTTACAAGCACGTGTATGTTACAAATTATATTAATGAAGGAAAAAGTGGACTATGAGGTGTCCATTTACCAACAGATGTTATTCACTTTGAAATTTTCCAATTTTTTTTTTTTTTTATCCATTCGTATAACGGTCACATGACTGGTCATTTGGAACAAAGTTTGGGTGGCAGAAATACAGAAACTTAGTGTCGACAGGGGATATATTTGCTCAAATTTAGCAAAACTAATAATGTTTTCCAATTCTTTGATGGGTCGAAATGAAACAAAGCGTCCTTATTGGCTATTTGATGAAAGATTTGTGAAATTTTGCCCCATTTTTTATAATTCGATGCTGTATTTATCACTGCTTTTCACTGCTCCCATATCTTGTTGCCACTTGGCGCAGTAATGTGGTGACATCATCTAGATCAATCATGAGAGCCCCAATTTTCTAGTAGAGCTAGGAAGAAGCAGGCAGCAATTCATTTTATAGTGAAACCTAATAATCTTGCACATGTGTTAATTAAACATTGACTACTGAGCAATGTTCAGGTAACTAACATAACTACCATTCACATAGGTGTGCTAATCGTTGTCTGTTTTGATACTGCAAGTGTGCTCAAACGGCTACAGTTATTCCATGAGACGTGAATTGAACAAAAATCAATTTTCTATCAAGCGAATACTAACCAATCTTCCAAAGCAACAAATTGCGATGAAAGTCAACAACAGCAACTGAAATGAACATTACTTGTTTGTTTTAGAAATTACAGTACTCGCATAAACATGCAAGTGCTTGAAAAGGCACTGGCCACACAGATTGTACAAAAGTGTGATATCATTCCTGGTCACACAAAAAAAAAAACACATTTGTTATGTACCCACACCATAAAAATGTCTAATTAGTTTTACAAATTCTTTTTTAATGAAAAAAATTGTTCGGAAATCTCTGTAAACAATCGGCAGTTTCTGCGTGCTGAAAATGGATAGGACATAGATTTACCCCTTTCCATGATATATACTAACGATCGTGGTTTTCTAGAGCAAATATTGTGCACCGTGTTCCATATGGATGCAACCAAAAGAGCGATGATGGGACAAAAGGGTTGTTTCTTTTACCAGAAGATTATGTTTACTGTAAAATGAGGATTGAAGCAGTGGGATCGAATCAGGTCAAAGATGGGTAAGTTGTCCTGTCTGTGCCAATAGCAACATTCCGTCTATGTATAAGACATTTTGAGGACAGTTGCTTTTTACACCCTCCTTTCGTGATGAAATCCATTGGGAATCAAATGAAATTGAATTTATTAAAGGCAGCAGTGCCCACCATATTCCCGGAGACTGTGGAATATAAGAAGAAATCCCTTCCATCACTTGAGAAGTTTGGAGCTCTTAAATCCCTTAGAAAGTTCTATGGTGCTTGCAAAAAGAGAGATACAAAGAGCGTAAGTAAAATACACCAAATAAAGATCATGACACAGTAATGCTAGTGGAAATATAAAGTATTCATGTGTGGAAAAAAAATCATGATACTTTTTGAAAGTGTAGAGTGATGAAATTATATGTTTAGCATTATTATAACTAATATGAAATCAAAACTAGTTTTTAAAAATAGAAATGCAGTTTAATATCAGTAATAGCTTACTATGTTGCTATTGCCTAACTAATCTATTTCTGTGACAGAAAATACCCGACCATATGATGAGAATTCGTCTTCCCATAGGGTTGACTAGAAAGTTCTAGTGAATAGAACCCCCTGTGTGAACTTCACAGTAGTACACATGTAACCCACAATTCTTCATTCTTTTTCCGGTCGTCATCTTGATGAAGACAGTTAAAATTATCACTTAAATTGCCTTCGCTGACTAGCCCACGTAGCGATTTATTCTCTTTCCTTACATTTATCATAAATTACAGGTGATATTTATCCTTGACCATTATTTACCTTGTCTGGAAATATCAGCTCTCTTGAGAGTTTGGGCAATTTTGGTATCAAGAAACGTCCTTTTCATAATCTTGGTTAGTAGGTCATTTCCCCTCCTTGCATTGTTTTGTTGGGGGATTAATTACTGCTTTTTGAGAACTCTATTGTATTCTTGCTTGGGATGGTAATTTTTTTTCTTCCTATCCCTGACGCCAGACAGTTGGTTTTCTTTTGTTTGTTTTTCCTTATCTGAGTCCTTGGGTCTCAGAGAAGGATTAGTAGAGTCTCTTCGGAGACGCTAAGGTTAATGAGCTCATTCCTAAGGGAATATCTAAGCGGGTGGGGAGTGAGTCGCACCCTCCCGTGAGGAAGGAGTAGTACCATTCCCTGACCCAGTACGTCAGAGAGCGAGTCGCGCCCGCCCAAAGGGAGGAGCAGCACTTTCTCTATTCCACTAGTAACAGAGAGTAAGTAGCATCCTTCCGTGAGGGAGGAGCAGCACCATCTCTCGTCACGTAGGGCAGAGAGTGAGTCGCGCCCTCCCGAAGAGAGGAGCAGCACCCTCTCTATTCCACTAGTACAGAGAGTGAGTTGCACCATTCCGTAAAGGGAGAAGCAGCACCCTCTCTCGTCACGAAGGACAGAGAGTGAGGTGCGCCCTCCCGCGATGGAGGAGCAGCACCCTCCACTGTCCCACAGTTTGGTGTTGGCAGAAAGTTAGTCCCCTCCCCATGAAAGGAGAGCAGCACCCTTTTGGTCACCGTGGCCCGTTGGGCCTTGATCTAAGTCTGTCAGATCTGGGAGAGGATCTTCAGACAGATCAGTCGCCTGACCAGTTATTGACCGGGTACCGTGAGAGGGTTATTGGTCATCGGGATACAAGTACCGGTCATTCGAGGCCCATCGGTATGGGGAGAGGGACCGGGTTGAGACTCCCCTCTCTCCAGACTACCGTTCAATCCCTCTTGGGATTTGGATTCGACGTACCGACGTAGGACTAGGAAAGGGGATGGGATCGGTATCCCCTCCTTCCCTATGATTCCTTTAATCCCTTAGGGATGTGGGGCCTTCCGCCAGAATTGGACGGTTCCCTGCATACAGCCATGGTCTTCAGGGCCTTGGCCTCATGGCAGATAGATCGATGCTGCAGTCCATAAAAGAAGGGAAGGGGACAGACCTCCCAATCGCCCCAGGCGGGTTGAGAGTCACTCTCACACTTCTTTTGTGTCTGCCACTAAGGACAGTCCCCTGGTTCCACGCGAGGAAGCACTGATCGAAGTCCCTTTTACTCCCAAGTCTCCCCAGCCTAAAAAACAGAGAGACACTGGGTCACATGGTCCTGCTTCCCAGATTCGAGTGCATTCTCACGAATTTGATAAGGATTCGACAGAGGTGGCACCCACTTCCTTCAGGTTTCCAGAACCGTCAGTTAAGAGGCAGAGGAGGAAGAGATCTGGTCATTTGACAAGCGGTTAATTAGGTTTACCGTATATTGCCCAATGATCTGTGTCCCAAGCTCTCAAACTCTGAGGACACTAAGATTCTCTCCAGCTTGGAGAAACTCTCTGGGTCTGCCTCTCAACCAGATGTCTTGTTGCTTCCTCACTCGGCTACAGTAAAGGAGCTGTGCCAATGGTTTTGTAAGGGCCAGGAGTTTCATAGACAACGAAGAGGGTGGTGGTCCCCCATTCTACGTTGAGACCCTTGGTCTCTTCTGCTAGTTATCGGGTTCAAACTCCTGCCTGGCCCCTTAAACCTCCCACTTTTAGACGCTGCAGCTACACAAGTGGGTATTTGCACAGGGACTTGTACTCGCCTTCCAGTTAAAACACTGGAGGCCTTAGAGGAAAAAGCTAGGTTACTAGTAACCATAGCTTCACAAGGCATGCGTTATCCTTGTCCATTGCTTTATCGGTGGAGCTTCTCCACCGCCGCAGGGATGATGCTTTGGACACATCCAAGGTATTACTGGAGCACAGTAAGAACCTTTTGAGGGCTGTTCCCCTGTAGGCAGAGACTCTTTTTGGATAGCTCATTCCCTCTGTGGCTTCTCAAGATTTGAGAGACCAGCAACATTGCTCTCTCACATTCTACACCTGGCCCGTCGAACCGGCCAGGAAGCGAAGTCATCCTGATTGGCCACAGGACCCTTCACCCACATTTGAAAAAAAAAGCCACACAGCCCCTGTCTAAGCAACAACCCCAGTTCAGACCTCCCCTTTGTCAGTCGGGGCCTAAAAGGACACGCCGCAGAGGCCAAGGGAAGAGGTTTATGAGCCCTTCCCATTTTCCCAAGGAATAGGGGCGTCGGCCCTAGGGACTTGATCCCTCTCCTGCAGAGCGTCCCTCTTACATGGGTTCCTGTAGGTGCCAGACTAAACCTTTATTCAGAGGCTTGGTCCTGCATCACGGTCAATGACTGGGTCCTCTCTATCATAAAAGGAGGATACCGTCTTCGGTTTCGAGATCTTCCTTCTCAAGTAAGGAACCCCATGTTCTTCCACGAGTCGAATCTGGTGTGGTTCAAGGAAGAGGTACACCCCCTTCTCCAGAAGGGTGCAGTGGAGAGGGCGTTCAACGACCATTCTCCGGCTTTCTACTCCAGGATTTTCCTGGTACCCATGAAAGGGGAAAAGTTTTGTGCAGCTTGTGTTGATAGCCCCTCTGTGGCCCCAACGATTGTGGTTCAACAATCTTCTTGTCCTGAAAGTAGACCAGTCCAGGACGTTACCTCAGAGGAAGGACCTTCTGTCGCAGCACAGGGGTTCTATACTGCCCACAGATCCTCCACCTTCACGCTTGGCTCATTTCAAATGATCCCATTGCCATGAGGAATTTTCGAGTAAAGTTGCCTAGTGCATCGTTCAATCCAGGATGCGATCCACGTCTAATGTTTACGATGCCAAGTGGAGAATCTTTTGCGATTGGTGCAGTAGGAAACGTATCAATCCTAGCTGTCCCTCTTTGAGCACAGTGGCTGATTTTCTTCTCTTCCTGTTTGAAGAGAGACAATGCTTGGTTTCTACTATCAAGGGCTTTAGGGAAGCCCTATTGAACACTCAAATTTTCGAAGGGCCCGGCTATTGGTGCGGACTCTCACTTAGCAGACCTGATCAGGCATTTCAAACTGCAATGGCCAGTGTCTCGCTCTCTGATGCCTAGGTGGAATCTCTCATGTGTCTTGTGGTCTCTAATAAATCCCCCTATGAACCTTTAAGTGAGGCTTCTTTCAAGAACCTTACCCTCAAGACTATTATCTTGCTCTCTTTAGCATCCACGAGACGAAGGAGCGAGCTTCATGCTTTATCCATTGAGCAAGGCTATTTGTGATTCAATGGCAATTATGAGTCGGTTTCTCTCCTTTGCCAACCAGATCCCCAGTCTCAGTCGTACCTGTGCTGGGAATGATCAGGATATACTTTTATGTACAGTTAGAGCTTACCAGTCCCTTACTGAGAGGGATCTTTCATGGGCCTATTTAACTCATTTGTCTCTGGAGGATGTGACAAACGCCGAATTTTGACGATTTCACACGGCCTTCTCCTTCTTTTACATTCGGTCGTTGGTTCACCAAAGCAAAGGCATGTTTTCTTTGGGTTCACTAGTTGTAGCTCAAAAAGTGGCCCATGCGGATACCATCCGGCAGTAGTCAACACCTCTAGAGTGTGGGTGAGTATTCCTTGCTATTTTCCTTAACCAGTTGTGAGATCATCCACCTCCCACCAAACTGGCAAATTTAGCTATGCAATAGCAACAGAGTAAGCTATTACTGATATTAAAATATAATTTTTTTTTTTTTTTTTTTTTTTGGGGGGGGATAAAACTAGTTTTAATTATGTAATACTTACCTGTTGCTATTGCCAGATTCCCTCCTCCCTCCCTGCACAGATGTCCCACTAGTAAGGCTACGTCCTGAAAAAGAAGGAGCAATTGTGGGTTACATGTGTGCTACTGTGGGGTTCACACAGGGGTTCTATTCACTAGAACTTTCTAGTCAACCCCATGGGAGGATGAATTCTCATCGTACGGTCGGGTATTTTCCATCACGGAAATAGATTAGTTATGCAATATAAAAAGGTAAGTATTACATAATTAAAATTAGTTTTACCCCCCGCCCAAAAAAAAAACAACAAAAAAGCACTACATATTACACTGGGACATATATATATATATATATATATATATATATATATATATATATATATATATATATATATATATATATATATATATATATATATATATATAAGCACACACATGCACACTCTCTTTTAATGGAGAGGTATCATGCTAAAAGGAGCTGTTTTAAAAAATTCCAAGGGCCGGTGCAGTCTTTCTGCTAATATCAAGGCTTTCATGGGTTGTACATCCATGGCCAGTCAGAAATTCAGACTTTAATTTTTAAAGTATAAATAAGAAATTTAAGTGAAATATAATAACATATTTAAAAGAACAGAAAACTGCAGAGGTAAATGTATCGAGTTTAATTTCACCACCACTGCCTGATATTACAGGTAAACGGGGTGAAAAAAGAGGCCCCTCCATGTAATAATGGCAATAGCTAACCAACTCCCCCCCAAAAAAAAAAAAATAAATAAAAAATAAATAAAACAAACAAAACAATAGGCACCAATGGCCCTGCAATACACCTTATGGCCATATTCATAGAAGAGTACAATGAATGTTTGCTGACTTAACTTTGTTGAATAATCACAGACATCATTTTTGATATAGTGCTCAATAAATTGGGCTCAATATCCTTTTTAGTTTTGATTTGTTGATGAACCGCTGGAAAAGCATGATACCCAAATGACCGAGGCTGAGGCTAAAGTAAGATGGCACATAGAGGAGCAGCTTTGTCTCGAGGAGGTACTGCAACAGGCTCAGGAACATAGGAGTCAGACCCCTCTGAACTATCAAACTGACATTGATTTCCACATTCATCATCGAGCCATGTGTCCAGAGGCTCTCAAACAACATAGGTATAAAAAAAAATCACACAACAATTAAGATTTATTTAATATCTTTTCTTTGTGGAACTGTTCAGTTTGCAGAGAAAACTTAATCACACACAAATTCTATCAGTCCAGGCTGGAAATTGCATACCTCCTGGGTACAAGATGGATAAAATAATCTATTGCTGTTGCATTTTGTTCATGAAAAGTTTTAAAATTACAAGACCCCACTTTGATTGAAAATTGTCATGATTGTCTAAGAACAAGGCAATACAGATAATTTATTTTCCTTTAATTACTTGTGGAATGTTACTAATATAATTATTTATTCACAAACATGTATCAAGATTTGAATAAAAAGTGAATAGTCCCAATGAATTCTGCTTAATTGTCTTCTAAGAAAAAAAGACTCACATATTTACACAAACTGTATAACATCCGAGATTTGCTCACTTTTCTCACATGTTAAGCACTTGGCTTTCTACAAGAAAAATCCAGAAAATAGCGACACTAATGTTGATGTAAAGTTTGAATTTAATGCTGTAGATATTCATTACTGTTGATGGATTTGTTCATTATCTTTCCAGACCAGTATGCATAGACCCACAGTGAACAAGGCATACCATGCCAAACATCTCCCAAGGAAAGTTGGTATGACAGCATTGCTTCAGGTGAAATCAGTCACACGTGGCCTGGATGAACCAACATACTTTCTTGAGAAAAGTTCCCAGTTTCCAGATCCTGGTGACCAGCTGGTGGTAGAGGAGGACAGTTACTTTGATGCTGAGGAGTGGGGAGAGTTGGTAAACAGTAAGGAAAATGACCCAGACTAGGAACCAGATGATGCAGACTATACCGAGGTGAATTATAAGGAAGAAGAACAAGTGTGGTATGTGATAAAGTAACATTAATATCACAATTATTTCACTCGAAAAATCCAGTAATTCACAGCCTAGCATAAAATAAATATATTTATATATTACATAGAAAGTTCAATTACTGGTAATTTAAACTTGCTAGTAATATTATATCAAGTGAATGTTGAATAAAAAATAATGATTGAAGTTTTTTTTAAACAAAATAATGTGATATTTGCTATAAAAGACATTTTTGCACAGTTCATCCTGTTGAATGGCAAACATGAGTACTAGATGGATGTGCAACACATCTCCCAGTTTACCATTAGTTTTATAAACCGTATATGTATTGACTTTCTTGGGTATCAGTTTTTATTATTGTGAATTACATTATGTGCAATTTAGCATTTTTTAAAGTTTTAAAATACTTTAGCAACATATGCACAATAATTAGTACCCTCCAAAACACAAAACAACATTAGTAAACTCACAGTACATTCCCATGCTGACATACAAACCAAATGTCTTAACTTGTATCAATCTGGAAACATTTCATTTTTCGTAGAGCAATGAGGTAAAAATGTCCAATGCAATGGAGTTGGAGGGCTTGAAGTGGGCACTAAAGAGGATAGGGGATGCTGGTGTCACCATCACAACGTACATTACTCTATAGTGTAGCATAGTAGCCATATATTTCGCCAAGTGAAAGAAGACTAATTATATTTTAATTAAATTACCAATAAGAATTTTACCAAAAAAGAATCTAGGATCAAATGCCTTGTGGGAACTTTTAATAACAACAAGTGACAATACTGTATTCTAGCAAATACCTGTATAAATTACTGTTTACAAGCAAAAGTCTAAACAAAGATAAAATTCTGAGGAATGGATACGTGTTTCATACTCAAAAGTAACCAATTGCTATGTTGTTTACGTCGTGTATCTGGTAAATATGATCTATATTCTACCAAAAAAACTAAAATGTCTATAGAAAATATGCGCAAAAAGTTACCACAAAAACACCAGAAAATATGACCAGGTTGAAGCTTACTCGCTGTTTTGATAAAAAAAAAATATATATATTCCAAATACATGCCCAATTTCTTTGACTTGGTGTTAGTTATTTAGGCCTTTGGTTCCGTGAATTCAGAAGTATTTCAACAAGAACGAGAATAATACATATTTTGAAATTATGGCAAAAAACTAGATGAAAAGATTTTCAAACTTACCCACTTCGAAATACGAGAGTTACTTGCTCGCGTTATACAGAATCGCAGCACTGGAAAGCTGAGAAAACTAAACACACACTGTCTGGAATATACATAAACATGTAGCGGAAAGGAGACATGATATCATCCATAAAAACAGATTCTTGTCGTGTACACTGTTCTCTTTACATTGTGCGTGCCGTGTACACCATTTTTCTATTGTAGTCAACCATTTTTGTATGAAGCTGTGAAAGACAGTCCAATAAAGATGTACTCTATTACTTCAAGAAATAGAGACAGCGCCAAAATACCCCAAGTACAAACCAAATCTAGTAAAGAGGACCATCTGATAATGCGTATATTTCACCACCGAAAGGAATGCACTAAGAATAAAAGTTGTATACGAGCAGTTCGGCAAACTTCAAATATTTTTCCCTCTGCAAAACATGCATTGCAACGAAAAATATTTTACAGAAAATTCTTAAAAAAATTATGTAATCAGGGTACCCCGCTAATGATTAATATGGTAATAAATTACGTTTAAACAAAATATCAAAAGTTTTACGCATAATGATAATCTAAAGTCATCACATTATGAACAATAATATATTACCATTAAAAATTATAGAGATTTATCTAGTACTTACAATTTCATGCTCTTATCTACTATGCTGAATCATTTCTTCAGCTATTCATATTGGTAAATATTTCCCTTGTCATAGACATGGAAATTTTATTTAAAGTCCGTATTTCCATATTTAAAAAAACAATAAAATAAACCAGCTTGTCGAAGCTATTCACCGACTACAACAATTAAAATAACAATTAAGTTTAGCGGCATCTAGGTTATCATAAATATTTATTTATAATTCCTAAGTTTCTAGTCTAAAATCATACGCAGAGGAAATAGATTTACAAGAAATTTCTAATATAAAATTACATGTTGAATATATATATATATATATATATATATATATATATATATATATATATATATATATATATATATATATATATATAGTGAGTTAGTTATTTAGGTCACATAACAAAAATAACAGACAGAGGTCCATCTACACGAAACCATACGACAAGAAGCATATTTATAATTATGACACATAATTAAAGGCGACACAATAGAAAGTTAAGTTAATTAAATCAAGCAAGTTAAGGTCAGTTAAAATAAAACGTGTACATTGAAGACATACACAAATAACATATGGGGATTTAAAGCAACTACGACAGTGCTGGATTACGCAATAGGCAGACTAAGCACCTGCTTAGGGCACCAGCAAAGAAGTAGCAAAAAAAAAAAATAGTACGGTTTAGTATTGTTGTTTTTTTTTTAATTACACATGGAAGGGGGGGGGGGGGGCACCATAATCTTTTCAGTGCTTAGGGTCTCTAAATCCGGCCCTGACTAAGAGTCAGTACTACTTGTAACTTCAAACTTTAACACTAAGCATGCAGCACAACTAAAAGCAACGTATAGATAATGTTTCAAAAAAGCAAGTTTTAAAAAAAAATGGATAAAGTTAAGATGGCATTTAATGAGCCTTTGAATTTGTTTGAATTTTAGTTTAAGATATTTTTAACATGACAAATGTAATCTCTGTTATTATAAAACTTTAAATACTTGGTCTGTTACATTATATAGTGTCAGTCTGAACCAGTCAAAGTCTTCTGATATTTATCTCCCACCTCGTAGCTACAACCCTTTTCTTTTTTATTTATTTATTTTTATTTTTTTTCTAGGAAGTTTGATCCGTTTATCTAAGTTACATTTAGATCCCGATTTAGTATTAGTCAAGACCACGTCGATCACTTCCTACTTCCGATCCTGCAAAAATGGTAAACAATGAAGACTTGTTTCAAATATCTCATCAGATTTGCAATATTCACACTGAATACATATTTAAAAACGTTGAAAGTAAAATGTGCTTCTTCAATGAATCTTGATTACAATGCAGAAACACCTACCAGGTGTGTCTATATTACACAAAGTTTAAGCGCAAAATTGCCACGGGTTTCTGCCCCTCCCCTAAAATTCACGTTTCAATTTGTTTCTCTTTGTTTCCCCAACCAATATGATGGATATAATTAGTTCTTTCTTTTCTATAAAGTAGAACAAGAGTATTTGTTTCAAGCTGTTTGGGGCCAGAAATATTATTTCCCCAAACAATTCCCAGACCCCCCCACCACGAATTAAAATGGTCCATCACTAAGGGACCGATCAATATTTGATTATTTGATAAGTAAACTTATGCTCAGAAAAATGGCAATTCTGAACTAATGTACATGAATGCCAAAATTTTGTTAATGATGATTAAATGAAGTAGTTGAACACTTTCTATGGTTATTTGAATATATTCTCACAATATTATAACGAACGTGTTAAAATTCACGTTAAGTCCACGAAATATGGCTGTTCGAGGATATATAAATCAGAGCAAGACTATTTTTTTCAAGCTATTTGAAAGCTTGATTTTTTTCCTTTAAAAAAATCCCAGCAGCCCCCCTCCTGAAAATTAAATGGTCAGTCCCTAAGGTTCATCATACCACGTTAGTCATTACACCATGTATTTTGGCCACATGACTGCAAACGAGTACAGCAAAAGATATGCATTGTAATGAATACTAATTAATGCTAGTACCTTGATTACATTTTGATACTTGAAAATCAGTAAAACTATTTTATAAGTCCCTCTGGAACAAACAAAAGGGCTAATAATATAAGTTTAATATAAATAATTCCTCTCTCTGAATTTGCTCTGATTTTCACAGCTGTAACATCTGATTACTAATAGTAAATTCCTTAACAGACTGATCTTAATAATATGAAGTTTAGTATAGGAATGAAATCTTGTTTACCGAACCTGTATAAAATGTAAGGATAAGTCACCTGACAGAATATTCAAGATATGGAAAATTCCAATCTAATTGTTAAATGTTATGTAAACAAGACTGACCTTGAACTCAATGCAGTAGATATGTTGTTTACAAAATGACTAAAGTAGAACTTACATCACGGACACATATTATAAATTCAGTATACATAAAATGTCAGTCATTGAATTGTTATAACTGTAAGCTTTCAGTTAGTAAGTAACTTAGAAACATAGTACAGTATTCACATTTTCCTCAGCATATTCAGGGCTGAGCAAATTTATTTTTCATCCACTAGTCCCGGACTAGCGACTTGGATAATTTTACTTGCCCGACTTCAAAATTGAATAGTCCGGGACGTCGGGCTATGCGATTTGCTCAGCCCTGAAGATGATTAAGAAGAACCTGCAAGTCTTCCCTCCCATATTCAACAGAGCTGCCCTCTCATGAGGAAAGTGCCTGTAGTCAAATGCTCTAAAGCAGTGTTTCTCAAACTTTTTTGTCTTGCGGCGCACCAGAAAGATCTAAAAATGTTCACGGCACGCCTGAAAAAATGTAAAAATTTTTGTGGTGAAGAACTTATTTATTTTTACATATATATTTAATTTTAAATTTAATGTGAAGGATGTGCCTGCTTTTATATATGTTACTTTTTAACTTTTGCGGCATTGATTTACCATTTGATTTTTAATTATGATCAAGGTTTCAAAACACTAGCAATTTTAAATATTTTTCAAAACTCCCACGGCACACCTGCAAATCTCTCATGGCACACTAGTGTGCCACGGCACACAGTTTGAGAATCACTGCTCTAAAGCATCTCAAAGGTTCTGTTTATGTCTCTTTGGGGAAATAGCTACCGCACATTCAGTAGCACTCCTACGTTTTATCCCTCCACTTTTCACAAACATTTTCCTTCTTCGAATCGCCCTTATTACCTTCCTTGCAAAAATAATTTAGCAAACTCATTTTATCCACAGAGTAACTATCAGCTTGCTTGACAACTACTTCTAAAGTGATCATAACATACATTTTCTCTTTTAAATACGAACAGACAGCTCATTAATTAGCATAATTGTTTCGCTTCAAACGCAATATCGCACGTGCAAGTTAATCATCTGTAGAATCAATTAAAAATTAAAGAATCATTACTGCCATTTAATCAGTTCATAAAGGAAACCAACACTGATGTCGGTAAAGTACCTTTCATTAATTTAATTACACTGACTCGCTGGATTAAAATCATAGTGAGCCACTCATGAGGATCTGGCTTGAGTAAACACAATGCAACAAAGTCGCTTAAAACACTGCTAATTGGTCATACTGGCTTTCTTTTGTTCGACGTGTTTTGATTTACCGATAATTTGGTCGCTTAGCTCAATGTGCAGTCAAGCGGTAACAGAAAGTGTGCATATGCAAAACTATCACTGACCACATTTATGTATTATACAGAATGTGAATGTATACATGGAGAGGGGTAGAATCAAGTATTCAGTACGTCCGGAGGGCATGATTGGCCAAATAAAGGTAGATATAGTGATTAAAGCACAAAAATAAGGACTTGCCCAACTTTTTTAAAGCACTTGTCCCGGACTAGCGACTTGGAAAATTTTACTTGCCCGACTTCAAAAATGAATAGTCCGGGACGTTGGGCTATGGGATTTGCTCGGCCCTGATATTGCATAGCTGCATCTAAATAGCTTTAGTAGGCTGCATTTATAGTTGTGCATATATGCAACTCAGTTCATGAAACTCCAAGTTCATACACATGTTTTGCACTATTTCTTACTTGGGGAGTGGTTCAAAGAACTTGAATATTTCAGCTTACAGAAGATTAAATTTGTCAAATAGTATATACCATGGAATGCCCTAAGGATTGTTTGAGTACTATAAAGGTATAAAGTTTACTCTTGTTCAGATTTGGTCTTTCTATGAAAAGTGCAAAATATATCAATCTGATCACCATTTAGGTAAGGTATTCAGTTGGTGCTTAATGCAAAAAAATAACTCTTGCATTAAAGAGAATAAATAAGCACAGTCATGTGACCCTGTCTAGAGACAAAAATGGTATTTATGCTTCACAATCATGTAGTAGGGCTGTAAAGTTAAAAAGAAAGGCACAATTACTTCATTTATGTAACAGAGTTTCACCTAGGATCCAGTAAGCTATGGAGAATATGTCCTCATGTCCTCCAAATCTGGTTGACACACAAAATTTCAAAGGACACATAATTGTTTGCATTAGAAGTAATGCTAAAAAGGTGCACCCAAGGGATGCACAGGAGTCAAGATTTGGGGGACATGGTGATACAAATTGCAGGAAACTTGCTATAGGATATAGCAGGGATGGTGCTGGCTTTAAAAAAGTTGTCGCCAAAAAAATCGCAAATCTCAATATTTTGTCGCCAATTTTCAAAAAGTGTCGCTAAGCAAGAAGTAAGTATTTTTCCATGTCTATTAATGTAGTAGGCAATGAAAATTGAAAAAGATGGAGTATTTATTACTTTATTGACAGCAAACAATACAATACCACAATATTACAGAATAAATCATTACATGACTGTTTTGTATGCTTATTTATAATGTTTTGCACTATTAAAATGTTTCATAAAAATAATAAAATCGAATGTCACATGAGTATGCGTCATGATTTTACGGCTGCCCACGTGCTGAATGCAGTTTCAAATTCAAAGTCTCCTTCACATTTGTACATGCCGATTCTCATTAGATTCTCTCTCTTTGATGTACTTAACTTCAGACAAATTGGATTGTTCCACTTAGTGTACTTTACCTATGCAAATTAGCCTAATGGGCTCTCCCTCAGCAGTGCTCAAAGGATTTGACATGACGCATCACTCTAGCTATTGTGAGCCAATTCAATAAATCTCTGAAAGGTGTCTGTTTATCTCTGACCGCCTTACCTTTTAATTGTCTTTAAACAGTTGTATAAACTGACCGACTTTTTATCATATTAAATGATACACTGTTTTCAGTTTACTACAGACTCTGTATTTGTAAATTTCTTGTGTCGGCTGAACAGTAGATTGTTAAGCTGCCTGTCTTAGCTAGACGAGAGCCGTGTATATTTCAGTGTCATAGGGGTGTGATTGATACATCCTGTCGTGTGCCTCAAAGCCTTATTATGTACATGTTTCAATATAGTTTCTAAAGACTACCATTCAAGACTAGTTTTCTTTATAATATTTTCTTCTTTTTTTTTTGCCTGCACTGACACATGGATAATCAGCACATGGAAAATCGAGAGTATGCCTCCTATGTGTATACGATTTATTGAAAATAGTTTACCTCTTATAGGGCAAGAAAGCCTTATACATGAATACATTTGGGTAAAATCAATTTATGTATGAGAATAAACGGTAACCTTGGAAATATTCAATCGGGATGGAGCTAATCGTTTGAATGTAAAATTCTTGAAGATTGTCCGAAAAGTATGAAACACATATCACAGAACATCAGTTTTAATTTAATCATATCTCAGCCACGGACGCCCAAATTTCCAACTGTCAAGAAATTTTCGGGATTTCGGTGTCCATTCATCATGATGTGGTGTTGTATTTAAAGCATTACTACCAGCTGCACTAAAGTAGATGATGTTGGACTGTCAGGTATAACATCTGTTTCAGTTACTGGGTTGTCTGATGCACTTTCATCTAAATCCAAATGCTGTTAATTTTGTTAACTTAATCTTTTTATTTGTGATCAAACCCTTGTCCATCCCAGCATATATGGCTGGTTAGAACTTTGGAATTGGCCCCTCGTAAAAAGCCATTTTAAAAAGTCTGTCAACTTAATCTTAGGATGAGATGATGAAAAGTCTAACTTACGTTACCCATTACAGTATATAGTTCTGATTGAGACTGAATTTTATTTTTCATTTACTTCGTATTTATACAGAATGATTGGGGCTTCAAAGGTAATCAGTTTTCTTTGAAGTTTCAGCAAATATTTTTTTTTTCTGGTACATTTCCCCCCCCCCCCCCCCCAAATCATTTGATCGATTGTAGCTAGTCCGGTAGCATGACTATTGGAGTGTATCACCGCATACAGTACTCAGGCCAGATGTCAGCATAAGTGGTCTATATGAACAAAGGATTTGTTTGTGTAACAATAGATAGATTCCAGTGCATTGTATACCCAAGTTTGTGGCTTACTTTCATGGTGCCTTTGAATTGCACCACTCCAAACCTAAGATTGTATATACAAGTTTTAACAGCCAAAAACATTGTCACCAAAAAAATTGCCAGATGGTATATTTTTTTGCCAATCAGGAACAAAAATCGCAATTTGCGACATTGGCAATGTTCAGTGCGATCCCTGATATAGGATTTTATTTCATATTGAAGCAGAAATTTGCTTTTGGAATAGACAAAAATACTACAGTGATAACTAGGGAATACCAATATGGCAGAGGTGACTGACATTTCCATCAAACATGGATATCACCTCTGAATTAACCCCAATTTTCTTAAAAATGATATAGGCTGGATTGTTTTTGGTGCATTTTATGCTGCCACCACCCAGTGCAATTTTACATACTGCTATTCTTCATTACTTCAGTAAGCAGTCAATAGCTATGCACTTCTGAGAAAGTGCTTATTATGTAATTTTATTTTTTTTATAAAAAAAATTAAACAAATATTAAACTTACTATTTACAAACTGAGTTTTCTGCCACCTGTCAAATATTTGAAAATATTTTGAACCACAGATACATATGATAGTCAGTCAAGCACACCATCACATTAGATTAGACAACCATGATTAATTACAATTGTCCTTTCAACTTGATCCTTGTTTTTTTTCTTTGTTTCAGGCTGAAAATTTGACAGTGTGTGACATCAGTGATAAAGTGAAGCAGAAAATGAAGAAATTACGTTTTCGAAAAGAGAAGAATATAGCTGCTTTACTGTGTAAGGTTGTGATCTCAGTATGCAGTGTTGCACATAGGATCCCAAGAGAAGGTTCACCATGTCCCCCATCCTTCAAATTTGGGGGACGCAATAATTTAGAGGGACAAATGAAAACAATAGTTCATAATGCACCAATAGTGCTATAAAAATGAGATAATCTTGTTTGCTTCAACAGTTTTGCCACCTTAACTTTGTGGTCTGCACTGTACTATCATATTTTCTTTGGACTCTTAAATTATTGCAATAAAAGTTTTATCATGTGCTCAAGTAACTCATGATAACATTAACATGTTCGAATATCTGGTTAACCTGAAATTAGCTGCACCATGGAATTTTCCGTTCCAGCTCTTGCTCTCATTTAACTTTAGTGTACACATTATCTTCCAGCATTTATTATAATAAATACCTGTGTTTTCTGAATTACTTTTCTTTTCAAACTAACAAATCATTAATTAAATGACAACTTGTGTATTTGCATAAATTTTTAGTCTCTTTTGTCATTATTTCAACATCGAAATAAATTAAATCTTCCTGGCCATAGGGGAGACTTGATCCTCAAAAATATGTTACACTAATGGCCATCAAACACTTTACATTGCAACTCAACCGACTACCACAAACCTTGAATGTTTTCATTGCCAGATACATTCTTTAAAATATATATTCATTGCCATCTTACAGCTTTATCACCTTTTGTGACTTTGGCCATTGCTGGCGCCAACAGAGACATGGATGGACATCCATTAATGAAACGTTGTAGGCATATTTTTCGATATTTTTTTCTGATTAAAAGTGAACCTAGGCTGGTGCACAGGGTCAAGATTTGGCGGACATAGGACAAAAAATTGCGGGAAACCTGTGAGCCTGTGCTCATTGTGCAACACTGCAGTATGGAAAACCAAATGTCAGAAAATTTAACATTTTTAATATCTAATATTTTTTTTACTTAGTAGAACTTTGAAAACTCAAAGTCTGTGGTGCTGGTCTAAATTTTTGGGTTTGAATTTTCAATTGTTCAGAGTTTTTAAGGTTGCATACAAGAGAACAGTGATCTCCCCAGAAATTTTCGATAGTATCGGGGTACGCGTGTTTGGGTCATAAAATATTTTACAAAGCGAGCGTTAACGTCATAAAAGTGAAACAAATTAATATCAATGAAATAAAAAGAAGTGCATATATTTACATAGTATTTTTTATTTACCTAGGTTATAACAGTAACAACAATGCATATCTCATTTATTTCTTAATTTAAATAAATGATATTCGTCTTTTCTTCATTTCACCATATAAACTGACTGCAACATCACAATTAAAGTCTTTTAAGGGTTGTCCTTCAGTACTGATTGTCATCAGGTAGTTCAGTACCCTCTGTGACAACGTGTTCCTTAAAACACTCTTAATTCTATTCATTGAGGAGAATGACCTTTCACAATCTGAAAAAAATGGAACATAAAATTTATTAATGGATGTACAAAAAAGAGACAAATATACCTGAATCCTAATTAAGTTAATTACCATGGACAAATTCTTCTGGCACAATTTACACAGCATACCTGCAAAATATATATGTAATTACATAGTCTTATTTTCAAGAATTTGATATAGACCGGGTGGAATAAACTTTTGAGGTCATGACTTCACTGAATAATAAGAAAGAATATGGATGAAATTATTTTAGTTATATTTATAAAGGAATACTTTTTATTTGTATCTTTTCAAAAGAGGTAAAACTGGAAGATAACAATTGTTCCGTTTACTACTTGGATAGACAGAAAAGAGAAATTAATAGGGCAGCACTCACTTAAGTTAGCAATATGGAAAACTTACCATCCGATCCAGCAATTTCCACCCAAGGGAATAACGTCTTCCATTCATTATTAAATCCCGTCCTTCGTTTCTTGATATCATTCTTTTTGGAAATCATGCTGGTGCTATCAGAATCAGAATCACTGCCACTATTCGTGACGCTAATTTCTGATTGTCGTAACCAGGCCAACATGGGGCTAGCCGGGCGCTGGGTAATTTTTCGTTTTTTGGATGGTGGTGTGTTCATTTTTCATAATAATTTTTAATTTAATCGGTGTAACTGCTTTGGCTGTTAATGAAAACGACTGACATATATATAACACACTACCAGTAGACTCCATTGTTGCTGGCCAATCATGTGACTAGGTGCAGACGAAACCCTCACCAAAGGTTGCGCACCGATGGTCACGCAAGCCAGGTACAATAGATAATGGTTAAGTGAGTGAGCAATTATCCTGGATTATCTTAATAAAATACCCCAGAAGAGGTAAGAACAGGTGTCATTTGAGTGGGGCTTTGAATTAGGTGACAGGATGTTTGTTTAACAGATTAATTTTAAATGGGTAGTGGGAAACATCAAAGCGTAGCGGCACAAGAGCATAGCATAGTGGCTGGTTCTAAAGCGTCGGGGTTATCGGAGTTTGAAACGATAGCGTAGTGGGCCTGCTATGGTAAAAGGCCCTCGGAAAAACACTGGAGAATGCATGATAACTGGCTTGAACAGATCATGTGAGTGATGCAGAGTATTTGGGGTTTTAATGTTTGAGTTATTGCAGTTTTAGTGTGAAAATTAAATAAATATATAATGATGTAATATAATGATATTACATGATTATATATTTATTTAATTTTCACATATAAATGGGACCTTTAATGCATAAGATTTTATGTTATGCATGATTATTAGCTGTACAGTGATTGTCATTTAACAAATTTCAGGAGGAAATGCTCTAATTATTAATTACTGGAGCAATCATAATTAATGGTAACCAATCTAAATCAGGCCCCATCCATTTTCCAAGTTAGTTGGCCATTGGGCTTGTTAAAATAAAGTATGGTCTAATTTACCCAACAAAACCCTGAGTGTGAAAGACACTGGTAAATTATTAATATTCAGCTCCCTGCTGGGGCTACATTTGTAGGTTCCACATCAACATGAAGGTCATCTGCTTACTTGTATTGAGAGCTATGAACTTTGTGTACAAAAGTAAGCATGTGACCTATGAATACTATTTCTGTTCTCCATATTTTATTTATTAACTATAATTAGTGCTCACTTGTCCTTCATGAATAATGAGCTGTCCCTTCCTTATGCTCATAGGGTAGTGCATCACTGGTAAAATATATCGAGTGATACCTATGCAGTGGTTTGGCGGTTACTTTCATTGTATTTTGACCCATTTAGTTAAAAAAATTGGCAGCCACTGGTTCTGTTGATGTACGGAGTGGGCATTTTCTATAATTGTGATGCATCCACTGACTTGCTGTACTATGACATGAACTAATTACAAAACTTTATTTTTTTTACTGATTGAAATTAAAAAAGACATGGCTCTCAGATTTCATTTGTTTTCAACTTCAGTCAAGCAATATGTGAAGATTTATGCAGCGTTCAGAAGCAAAACTACACCAAGTCCCCCGATTACTCTTCCCAACAGATCTAGATGAAATACACAGTACACAGACTATACATTGACCTGAGGGCAAAGTTGAAGACATTATGTACAAACAATCAGAGATCCCAAGAGGAGAGGTGTTTGCCAAAATTATTTCAATGCCATATCAAAATAGTTGTAAAGAAATATGGCCCTTTAGGGCAAGTGGAATTAGAGTTGGGGCAATAGATTTTTCTAAAGCCACTTGCCATGGGCCTGTGTCGGAAAATGTTTCTTTGAACACTGTCATTACCTGAACTTTTGATCTTATGATCAGGTTTTCTTTTAGTTTTGCCCTGTGTTGTTTTTAAAGAGCTAGTTTCAAAAGTAGACCAATGAACACATAAATCTGCTAATATATTTTGTTTTCCCAAAATGTTTGAGAAGTATGAAGTTACATAGAAACAAAGTAACAAAAGAGTCTACTGTAAAAATAACTAGGAAAAATAGTTGACCCACTATTTGTATTTACTACATCATACATATCAACTTAACAAAAAGAAATGTTTAATCCAAATTAATCTGAAGATTAAAAAAGTAATTTGAGACCACATGTTACAAATTAACTGAAAAATCTCCCATTAAAATGTCATCAGTTAATAATGCTCAAGATTTTGAGTAATGATGAAAAAATACTGACATGAAACAAATAATGTCATCATAATAATACTGAAACATTTAGATAATTGCCAAATGTTTTTTTTACAAATGTTTTTCTTAATTTAATAAAAGTCCATATTATGGTTTTAGTGTATGATTAAAAAAATATATCTGCAATTTAATAAGGTTCACACATTAAATTTAGCCTTTTATGGTTTTCACTGTTTATCACCTTGAAAAAATATAGCTTTAACTTTATCTAAATAAATGTAAGTAACACATAAACCAATCCTAAGATTGCGCTGCCCACCAGCAGAGTCTCATTAACTTTAATTATTTTGTATATTTACCAGGTCACAATCATAATCTGTTAAGATTGTAGCTGAGAGTTCTGATTTATTTCAAATATTATTTGGCAGGTTGCAAGTAATGATCATCATTGAAAACCTCACAGCTCTTGACTTTTACTATCTTTGATTCATAATCAGTCACTAAGAATTATGTAAATGTCAGTACTTTTAGTAATAGTGATTTGCATGCCTCTAGGTATATCTACAGCCACTGCACTTGATAGGATACCTTCAAACCAAAGCCACTTTTATACATGTGTACAGGACCCAAGAGCTCCTAGCCATAGTGTTGCAAATTCACACTCATTGCTGAGACTGATGTGTATTTCACTTTCACAGTAAAGATCATAGAGTTCACTTGACTCTGTAGGGATACAGGCAGCTCTCAGGTGATGTTTCCTACCATATGTAACCAAAAAAACAATACACCAGTATATTCTGTCAAGAGCAGACCCCAACTAATGGCTGTGATAATACTGGTGTACCTGATTATATTACATTACAAACTTGAAGAGCTGTAGAGAAGATTACAAAACTAAATATGTTGAGCAAGTAGGTCTCTGACAGGCCACATTTCATAGAAATATGGACTCTTTCTTGTAAATTGAACACCATCTATACACATTAAGAGAGGATCATCACATTTAATATGCTGTTTCATGAAGATGAATAGATCACAATGAAGGTTTCAAATCCCAAATGCAGCTCCAAAGGTGGAAGGTGCAGGATATTGTAAAAATGGTGATATTTGCTATTGCTTTTATCGCTAGTTGCATTATGTGTGAGCTGAACAGGGTCCATGCTCCTTGTAGCTTTGATTGCAAGTGAACAGAGTAGATAAACCTTCAAATCATAAAACTCTTGAGCTAGCCTTCAAATCATAAAACTCTTGAGCTTGGGGTTTGAGCTAGATATTTTGTTTTGACCAATCACAAGTGACATTACATTTAAAAGGTCGTTTCTGATTAGCTGACAGTGGAAACTGAATCTTAGCTCAGAGCTTTATGATTTCCAGGCCTGATCTGTATTTAGGTGGTGCATTGATTGATCTGCATTATCACATTTAGCAACTATAACAAGTAAATAAAAATTTGTATATCAGTATAATTGTATTTCCTTTATTTTCAGTGAACATTGACAAAGATTCAATGCAAGTGGTTTTAGAACAAGAATATGAGGTAGGTAATAGGATCACAACTTTTCTAATAAGAACAATAAAATATATATTACTGTAAACCTGATTTATGTGAAACATATTGTTTTTGCAGAGTTTATCAAAGGAATACATACACAAAATTAAATAGCTATGATTATACATTTGACAAATTCAAAATGAAAGGGAAAATCCAGCCTACAAACCTGCTATTCCTATATTATTCCTTATTTTCTTCTAAGCTATTGTGCCAATTTTCAGAGGTTTTACTAATAAGATAATCAAGAAATGGGCCAATATTTAATTATCACAGGACTGCACCATGATGGCTCTATCCAGGTACTCTGAGAGGAACTGGATTAACTCCCTTTCTCTTCCAGTGATGTCACATCAGCACATCTTGCTGGTGATAATGATTGGGATGTATATGTTTTCATATGAGTCTGCATTCCATAGATGGCTTCTATACTTTTTTGTCTACTAAAGTTTTTTTCACATATATATTCATTAATATGGATATTAAACAAAATAAATATTTATTGATTGGGGATTTTATATTTTATAAGTGGTTAATCAGTTTACATTGACATACAGAATCGGGAGAGAATGATCCACTTTTCACAATCAAGATTCTGTAAATGGCAATGACAGATAAAAATAAAAAACTTAAGAAGTGGATAAGTTAATGTATATGTGAAAAATACACATACTATTTAATAATGTAATTATTTGTGAATTTTATTTGTTTTATTGGTGTGAATAGGCCTATGACCCATGATGTTGAATCACATTTCACAAGCATGGTGAACAGATTAATCAAGGACAGAATGTTCATTTACATGACTAATTTGCCTTGTCATTAATCCTTCACAGCATTGTGATAGACTTTATTTTTTTAATGATCATAGGATTTATGAATTACATTAAGTGAAATTTGTGGATTAATGTTGTTCATTAATTACACATTTTTGTTATAAAAAGTGTGACCTGTAATTTATGACATACAATGCAGTAGCTCATTTACGTGTATTGGCAATTGATGACATCCATGCTGAGTTCAGTACAACTGACAGCACTAACACAGTAAAAGCATGTCATAGATGCAGTGTCCTCTAAGAGAACATGGCAAACATTCTGTGTCTGAAGAATTGAGAAATATAGAATTTATTTTGTCCTAAAACACAGGTGCTCAAATTTTACTGATGTGATAATTAAAATGAGCTCTATTGTTTTAGTACATATTATACCTTAGCCTGGATTTTCCCTTTACTAGAGACAGAACTGCAAAATTAAATCACTGTGAAATTGTTTGACATCTGGAAACCAGGAAATTTAGTAGCAGTGAAAAAAAAATACACTTACACAGGTTTCTCCAGGACACCTAAATCTGTGTAAAAGTATGTTATAATTGTTTGTACAAAGCAAGTATCAGTTATGTGGTGTGCATGCTATCAAACAAAGTTCAGATGATTGTAAAGAGATTAGGTGAAGCCGAATAGGTTAGATCTTAGCAGACAAGGAGATTAAGATGCCTGTTAATTGATATCTGGTGCCTAATGATCATTGGATTAAAAGACTAATTACACACACGTGTGCTTTGACACCCCATTTTGATAAGCATCACTCATCACACTTTAAATCCCTCATATTTTAAATCCTTCCATGATGTTTGGAACACTTCAGGGCTGAGCAAATTTTTTTTAAATTCACTTGTCCAGGACAAGTGGTTTCAGAAAATTCACTTGTCCCACCTTACTTTTCACTCGTCCCAAAATGGTAATCACTTGCCGAGATTTGATGAGATGTATGTGCTTAATCCATAGAAAGAACAAATGGAATAATATACAACATAATTATTTCTTAAAAGAATTTAATTTTTCTAAAACATTGGTTGATATACACATGGCTACTTCAGGTAGGTATATGTTTTAGCCGCTGGATTTGAAAAAAATGTCTATGTACATGCCTGCCACCTGCACCAGCACTAAGCCAGCAGTTGATAGATGTGTCGGGGTTAAAGTCCTCAAGCTCTGGTCCATTTGGTGAAATGTTCATTAGAATTTTTAAACTCTTTTGGTTTAAGGAATTCTCACACTCAGTAGAAGTCTTACGTTTTATCCCTACACTTTCACAAGAAATTTCCTTCTTCAAATCGTCCTTTTTACCTTCCTTGCAAAAACAATTTAGCAAACTCATTTTATCCACATAGTAAATATCAGCTTGCTTGACAACTACTTCTAAAGTGATCATAACAAACATTTTCTCTTTTAAATACGAACAGAGACAGCTCATTAATTAGCGTAATTGTTTTGCTTCAAACGCAATATCACACGTGAAAGTTGATCGTCTGTATAGTCAGTTAAAAATGAAAGAATCATTAGTGTAATTCATCAATTCATAAAGGAAACCAACACTGATGTTGGTAAAGTACCTTTCATTAATTGAATTACGCTAACTCGCTGGATTAAAATCAGAGTGAGCCGCTTGTGATGATCTTGTTTGAGTAAACACAGTGCAACAAAGCTGCTTAAAACACTGCTAAATAATCATACCGGCTTTGTTTTGTTTGACCTGTTTTGATTTGCCGATAATTTGGTAGCTTAACACAATATGCAGTCAAGCAGTAACAGAACGTGCACATATGCAATAGTTATCACTGACCACTTGTAGGTGTTATACAGGATGTAAATGTATACATGGAGAGAGGTAGAATCATGTATTCAATATGCCCGGAGGGCATGAATGGTCAAATAAGAGTAGATATAGTAATTAAAGCATGAAAATAAGGACTTGCTCGACTTTTTTAAAATAGGAAAAAAGCACTTGTCCTGGACTAGCGACTTGGAAAATTTTACTTGCCTGACTTGGAAAATGAATAGTCCGAGATATCGGGCTATGGGATTTGCTCAGCCCTGCACTTGCATGTTATTGTATACCGTTTTTTTAGAAAAATAGTGCCGATATTTTGAAACTTATTTTGTTTGTCAGAGGAATACAAACTTCCATGTTAATTGTCATGAATCATCATAAAATCAGCTGTTTTTCTGTGTCGTGTTCAGATATACTTTTGTTTTCATCTGATTGTCACCTGTGTACTTTTCTGATGGCAAACTTTACATAATTTCTTTGGTGCAACGTGCAACGCTGCAGATAAGCCTGATTCATGCTTGACTGACTGACAGAAAGTAGTTAATGCATCCAGTTTTGATAAAGAAAACGGAACATCAAAGAGACTGAGAGAGTCGTGGAACGAATCATGGAATAGGACATTTCCATGATCCGCAAAATTAGAAAACAGTGGAATATTATTAGATTTATGCACTCATGCTTTAGGGTTCTCCACAGGATTTTGAAAGTTGCAGTCCAGGACTGCTGCCTTGAAAGAAGTTGCAATCCCAGTACTTAAACTTGCAGTCTTAATAACGATAGTTTTTTTTCCCCTGCAATAATTTGAACATTATGAGTGTATTGTTGTGTCACCAATATATACATCACCAGATTGCTAATGCTCATGAATTGTGAAATATTTAGTGTTATAATAAACAAATGAAAAATTAAGGCATTTGATAATCATGATAATTGTGATTGTTTGTGATGTTACAACTATAACAATTCTCAATTCCTTTACCTTGTCATTCTTTAATTTTGTGTGCAGCCAGAAGAAATCCAGGAAGAGAATACACCTGTTTTCTATATTAATTTATTTAATTAGCTTGATTCCATTTCAAATCAATAAAAGTTCTGGACCTTCCTCCATCACCCTCATCAATTTTGTTACAGTTTCTTGTTTTAAATGTCCACTGCCCAATGTCTTAATGTGATTATGTTGAACTTGGCAAGTTCAGTATTCCTTGGGTTGCCATTGCATTATTCCTTGCACAGTTGTGACACCATGTATATAAAGCTAATAATGTTCCATGGTTTTCTCCATTTTTGACCCATGGAAATGTCCTATTCCATGATTCATTCCACGAATCTCTTATAGTCTCTATGGCGTTCTGTTTTCTTTATCAAATCTATAAGATGCATCTACTAATTTCTGTCAGCTAGTCTCGCAAGAATCGTGCTCATCTACAGCCTTGCACTTGGCACCAAAGAAATTATGTAAAGTTGCCATCAGAATAGTACATGTACAATAATAACTTGCAAACGAAGGTACATCAGTTCTGTACATGACACCGAAATACGGTTGATTTTATGATGATTAACATGGGAGTTCCTATTCCTCCGACACAAAATAAATCCCCAAATATTCGCACTATTTTTCTAAATATGGAATACGATAATATGCAAGTGTTCCAAGCATTGAGTAAGGACTTTTAATATGATGGATTTAAACTGTGCTGAGTAATGCTTATCAAAGAGAGGTGTCAAATCACACATGCGTGTAATTAGTCTTTTGACCAAAATTATCATTAGGCACCGGCACTTGATTTACAGGTGTCTTAATCTCCTTGTCTTCTAAGATCTGACTTATGAGGCTTCACCTAATCCCATTAAAATTACTTGATCTTTGTTTGATAGCTCACATACCACATGACTGATACTCGCTTTGTACAAACAGATGTGTTCAAAAAAGAAAAGTATGCATACTTTTACGTGGATTTCAGCATCCTGGAGAACCTTGTACTTGTTTCCAGGCTTTGCTGTTGTAGTTGAAGTGTTGCTGGTTTCTCCAATAATGTTGGTGGCATGTGAGCAAGGATTATCAACACATAATCATATCAAGCCAAAGGGCTGTGGATGTTTAAAAGAAGAAACTGTAATGAAATTGATAAGGGTGATGGAGGTGGGTCCTCAGCTTAAGGATTTTGATCCTGAACCTGCTGTGGAAAAGTTTGTCAAAGTTTGTTTTAAAAAAAAAGTGAATGTAATATGCTGTGCTGTGCGGCTTAAAGATGCAATGAAAAAAGAGAATTGAATATGGTCATTTGTTTCTTCTTCCAGTGTCTTGACTAATTTATTGACTTGAAATGGAATTAAGCTAATTCAGTAAATTCATATAGAAAAGAAAATGTACCAGTAATCTGTTCCTTGATTCTTTCAAGCTGCACACAAAATTAAAGAATGGCAAGGAAAAGCCATTGAGAATTGTTTTAGTTTTAAGATCACAAACAATCACAATTATCACTGTTCTCAATTGCCTTAGTTTTCATTCTCTTACTATTATACTAAGTATTTCACAATGAATTAACATTATCAATCAGTTGACATATATATTGGTAACCCAATAATACACATAATTTTCTGAATTATTGCAAATAATTTATTTTTATTGTTATTGGGACTTATATTTATGGGTCTGGGACTCCAACTTTTTGAAAGGAAGGAGTCCTGAACTGCAACTTTGAAAATCCTATGAAGAATCCTGTTACAGTATTTAGACACATCAGGAGATGTATTTTGATTTTGATGGGACAATTAAACACATTGGAATCTAGTATAATTTTCAAATATACCGGTAGGTTTCTGATTGCTATTAGTTGTGTCACTGCACGTCATGTTAAAAGGATTAGCCATTTATGCATGGCAAATACCATGCTTAACCATGGTCTTTTTCTAGATGCAGAACAAATACATTGCCAAAGCCATGTATGTATGGTTAACATTATTAGCAAAAGTTTTAATTCATTTTAGAGTGGGCTTGACATATCGGCCATTGTCTTGTTTTCTCATTTGAAGATGCTAGCAAGAAGTTGGTTTTAGAAAAATAATTCAAGATTTCTTTTTTTACAGTATGTACATTCAACACTATACATGTAACATCATTCTTGCCATTATAACCAATAGAGTGGTCAGAGTATTGTTTGTTCCATATACTTAGGGAATGTTTCAGTCACACTCAAGAAAAAATAATGGAAATTTGTTTTAAAAGAAAGTTTCAACAATCCTGCAGTTAATTTTTAGATAAATATTTCTCATAAGGTGCATAATCTATGCTACTGGATTGACCCATACATAATGTGTACTCAGCTCCAAACAGCTTTGAGGTTTTACTATACTAAATGAGCCAATCAGCTGTTATTGCATCCTATTCTAATCCTTTTGAAAATCATTGATATTTTGCTCTGATTTTTGAATAGTGAAGAATTTTACTTGCATTCAGTAGAAATCAGTACTTAAGCCTCAACAGAAAATAATGTTAATTCATTTCAGTCACTTGCCTTGTTGCATAGGATGACAAAACAAACAGGTGTGATTTGTCTGGTTCTGAAAAGGTCACTTGCACTAAAAATTCCAGTCACTTCCTTCATATGCAACTGTTTCCAGAAAATACGACAGAACCTATGCTGACTTTTTGATGACAGCTGCGCAGTTATGGTTTTAGTTAAAGTTTTCCATTTGCAAATATAGTCAGTGTTCCCATTCATGCAAATATGTACATGAATCACGCATTAACAGCACTTGGCACATATAAAACATTGGCCTAATATGTCCATTCATGTACAGAAATTGAAGCCTGGCAGATGCAATAAATTAAGTCTAAGAACTGTATTTGCAGCTGGGTATTGGTGTTACTCAGTTTCTACCTATTTATCAATAACAACAAAGAAGACCTGAATAAACATGGCTGATGTGTACAATCTTTTTGACACACATGAGTAGTAATTCTTACATGCGCCATATTGTCCATGTGGGGTAGACTGGCTTCTTGTCTCTACTGTACTAATATGCTTTCAGTGCACAGTACAGATCCAGAAAGAAACATGGAGATAAACTAATTCTGGAGTGGCTTATGGGATTCCTGACTTGCAGTTTAATGGAGGCAATGGTATTCTTAGGTTTATTGGTATTTTAAAAAAAAGACCAACTTCATTCTAAAGAAAAAGAGAACAAGAAACTTTTATAATATTTGGAGTTTTCAGTAACTTACTTCTAAATCCATCTGTACATTAGCTTTACTTTTCTGAAGTACTAAATGCAAACAAGTTGTGAAATTTTTATTTATTTGCTGATTTACAGGGCTGTCAGGGACCTGAGCTTCTGGGTCCAATACACATGAAATTCTCAGAAGACGCACCTTTCCTCTGTGTAATTGTGTTCCCGTGATGTGACTAATTTCCCCTGTGATGTTCACCTTTTTATATTTTTGGTCAGCCTTGTCCAATCTACAGAATAGCTAATGGCTAGACTTAGGTAAACAGGCATGAAACCAGTAAGGTTAATCAACAGTTAATCCTTCTCTGATGACTTAAAGAAACTGATGTTTTATTGAATGTGAATGTAAGCCCCTGTGATTGTTCTGCAAATATATGATGGCCTTTGTTGTTTTAACAGTGTTTACACTGGTGACGACAGATATATAAATCATTAAAGTAATCAAAGCTTTCTCAGAGTTTGAGTTGGACAATACTATTAAATCATTAATATACAAAAATAATAATAATAAAAGTAATAATAAATAACAATAACTGCTAATTCAGTATGTGTGATTTAGATTTGGGCACTACAGTATCAGTAGACACTTTTGAAAGGAGTGCAGAAAAGTACTTTAACTTAAAAATGAGTCAGCAAAATCTGTTTTCCTTTTTTTCGGGAAACGGACTTATGATGAAAATGACACTAATACTAATAAAAGGCAAACAATAGATGAAAGTGAGAGCACAAGTGAAGACAACAAGGAGAACTCAAACTCGGAACGTATATTCAGTGCTGACTTCATCTCGACAATGGTGAAGGATGTTGATCAAAATGGTGGTAGAACTACGAATGTGAGAACTAGAGATCTGAGTGGGAGAAGCAGTTCTCATGGTTAAAAAAGTGGAATCAGATGGTACATTAAAAGCTATCAGCCTTTAGCTGTTGCCATGCTATGCAAAAAAGACAGACAATCCCATGAACTGTTGAGAAAACTCCCGAAATTTTTGTGAAAAATGATGACTGCAAAGCAGCACAGTTCTGTACAATGAAACTGGGAATAAATTAATCAGAATAATGGAGGAGCATTTTGTACTTGAAGACTTCGATAAGCAGAATGCCATACATACATTTGTTAAGTCAAAGAACAGGAAAAAGTAAAGAAAGTGACTCATTTGAATAACTCTTGTACAGATGGTAGAGTGCAGTATGATCAGGGATTTACAAATCCACTTGCCTGACTCCCAGGACAAGTTTAAATTCAGTTCAGGCAGGCTCAAGTTTGCAAGGCACTTGTGCCGTGTGCAAGTCCGAAAATTGAGAGAGGGATACAAGATACCAGAAATTCTGTTTAATGTTGGTGGTCTGGGTAAAATACATAAGCAATAGCTCTGTGCGAGCTGTTTTACCGACAAGGGGTCGTGTTCAGTTCCTAATGCTTTATGTTCTGCAAGTTTTATACCCAGCGATCCTATGACAGTACATATATCAGCACCTTTATTTAGCTTTTATATGTAGCACAATCTTCTTCTACATAATTGGCCACAGTTTCTTTCATCTATTGTATGTGTCATGTCCACCTTGTAGTCAATGTCAAGGTCAGTCTCACATTTGCTCACACAGATGTGATAATGTAAATATTTATATTTTAATTTATCAGTTACATTTTAATTGTAATATCTGCACATATGCAGGATTCACTGACTTTCAGGTTCTAAGTTAGCCTCGGGCATTTTGTCAGAATGCCGACTCTAAACAATTGGCTTTTCAAAGATTGTTTTGATGAATGTCACTGATTTTATGGTGAGTAGGTGTTAATTGTTAATAATGCACATGTGAGATTTCTTTGACAGGTGTATTTGGAAATGCCAGGCACTCATCTCTAACAATTAACCACCAGAAGGATTTCATTCAAAACGTGATTGATGTTACGAAAATGTGGCACCCACAAGCAGTGTTTATGATCTGTAGTTTATGTGATAATTACAGGAGACAGATACACACCTATTGCTTGGCAAACAATGAAATGAACAAAAATAAGTACTCTCAAATCATTCTCAAAAGTCGGATTGTCAAATATTTTTTTGATGCATGTCGCCGATTTCAAGATGGTTAGATGATAATTGTTAAGTAAATGGATAAAATAAGCGCTCACAAATCCTTCAGTTGTGAGTATAAATAAATTATTACAAACAGTATAGCTTTCATTATTTCTTTCTCTCTCTTAAAATATAGCTATTTCCAAACCCTTTTCTACCTATCCTATTATCTGTATATATACATGTACATGTCTGCTTTTGCTCTTGTAACTATATCTGCATTCTAACTCTTTCTTATCTACATATCTGTCTACATGTATTATTTACAAATATATTTTTTGATAACTTTAATTGTTGGCATATGGTTTTAAGGTACCAACAAAGATAAAAGGAAAACAAAAGTTTCAATAAATATAATGGAATTTCCTTAAAATATATCATATTTTATTGTATGTTATTGTTTTACTCATGTTGGAATATTATGTTTGGGGCAAGCTCAAATTTTCCAAGGGCAAGTTCAATTTTCCAGTCAGCTTGCCCTGGGCAAGCTGACTTTTATAAAATTTGTAAATCCCTGATGATATACAGTTTTTAGACAATTACTGAAAAATAGTTTCTCTCTAATGTGATTTTATGAGGCTGAGAATTTAATTCAGATATGTAATAAAATAATGATCATGTACTTTTTCATTTTCCTTTCTATACTTTTGAAATTGAGGGACTCGCAAGTTTATGCCAGGGACACTCAAAAATAGGCTGGGAACTCCTGAGTTCCATGAATGATGAGTCCAGGACTCCTCATCCTGAAACTCTGTTGAGAGCCCCGATTTATTTCTGTATTATATTGCTATACTCCAGTGCAATGATACTATTTTACTTTTTTCACAATGTGTACCACCAATATTTGTATTGTACTCCCATTTTAGCAACCTAGGGGTACAGAAACTCTCAATCCCAGAAAGTAGTGGGAACACTGACCATAAAACCTGTCTTGAAAGACCACTGCCATGAGAGAACACTGGTTTTGAGAGAGCAGATTCTTGATGTGTGGATTTATTGATTTTATAGTATTATGACCTGTTATGAGAGGCCACCAATCCTGAGAGACCATAATATTTTTGGCAGAAGGGTGTATTTCCTAAACCTCTGAATAGATTCTTATTGTACATGGCATAAATCATTATGAAGCTCAGACAATTCATTCTATGGCATGTTCACTCACCATTTTTACCTTGAAGTCAAGTTCACAGTCATAGAAAATTTGTATTAATTAAGGTTTTGGTTCAAGTTTTTTATGGATTTTCTTCATACTTGGGGTGAATCATTATTATGAAGCGTAGACAATTCATTCAGTGACAAGCATACTGCTTCTTTATCCTTCTGGTCAGGGTCACATGCATAGAAAATTTGTGTTATGGTTTTGGTTAATGATGTTTTTATTTGCTTATATTTCCTAAACCACTTGATGGATTTTGTTCATACATTGGATGAATCATTATGAAGCTTAGACAAATCATTCTGCAACATGCTTGCTCTCCCCTTAAGACTTTGGTCATACATTTTTCAGCAATGCTTTGATCGTAGGCTCAACATGCAGGCTTTAGCCTACTTGTTTTCTATGTTGTATCTAAATTAGTGCCTAACACAAGTCAGATAGTCTTGGTGCATCTGAACTTATAGCCAGTGCACAGGATTTCATAAAAAAAATGTAGAGAAAGAAGGAAATCTATGAGGACCTCAGTGTTGTGATGCCTTACAAGAAGTTATGCAATTGCAGACTAGGATCTATGCTGTACACTTTAAATCATATATAGGACAAACCTTGATTTGCAAGTGCATTATTTGATAACAGATCTGGGTCTATGCTTTGTGCAGTTGGAGGTAACTTATACATGTACCAGTAAAATTTATTCTTTTTCAGGATTGTTCAATAGAAGAACTGCAACAGGAGCTCCCTGAGCATCAACCCCGCTTTCTTATCATCAGCTATGTATATGAGCATGATGATGGCCGGATATCATACCCACTATGCTTTGTCTATTGTATACCTTCTGGTTAGTGTTTGATATTACTAATATTATTTTTTTATCCAATAATCTTTTGAATCATGGATTATTAGAACAGCATTTTATGAGCAAATATCAGATATGGATCCTATGAACTAATTGTTTCTTATGTTAATCTATTCTTTCTGTCTTGCCTTTTTGGGAGAAAAATGTGAGACAGTGATGCTGAAACCATCATCAGTGACCATAGCATCAAGTAAATGTTGCAGTTTTTGTGCAAGCTCATAACTCCAAATCTACCAGTACGAATTTGATGAAACTTGATATGCATAACATTTATGGAGTGATGATTGCTTTTTTGTAAAGTCCTCCATGGTGGAAGATCAACATAGTGATCACTTTGGCATCCATATGTGTGTCCATACATCTGCCCACTCCCTAGATTAAGGTAAATATTTAAAGTTGTTTACATTAAGCTCAGTATTTATATCTTTTTACTTTCTACCTAAATAAAAGGGGGGCTTGAAAAACAAGGAGTCTCTTGTTATGTATTATTTGCTATGAAGGATTCTTTTACATTTGGAACATTGCACAAGTTGACAGCTAACTTTCCTTTTGAACCAACATTGCCCAGATGTATGTTAGGGCTGGATCAGTATCCCTATAAACTGGTATATATCAATATTACACGTCAATATGATAACTGATAATCATTCTTAACTGTATTGGTTTGATAAGAGATTTTAAAATTCCAATTCAACTTATCATAAAAAATTATGTTCAGTAAATGGAATAAATCAATAAAACAGCTATCAGTCAATCACAAACTACAGGAAGTAAACAAAATTGACTATGTAGAACTACATGTTTTAGTCTTCATTTTGCATCTGTCAGCACAGTTAATGATGCAGCTAGTGTGTTCCCATACCCTTGGTAAATTAAACATTTCACTGTTACAATTTACATGTGCTATATATACTCACTTGAAAGTTGGATCCAACTGCAAACTGCATAAACCCAAATCTGCTGTCACATAATGCACTGGCAGATTTGAGTGTATGCGGTTTGTTAGGACTAATCAGTGGAACAAACAACATAGACCTTGATCTGCCAGCACGTTGTGTGATGGCAGATCAGGATATATGGTGTTTGTAGTAGGACCTGACTTGCAAGTGAGTATATATGGTAAACATGCTTGAATAGTATTAAATGTGTATCATCATTACATACCCCTGTGGACTGGCTCCTGAGTAATAACTTAAAAAAACTATTCAGAACCCCACCAATTAAATGTGTGTGTGTGCTTATTTGACATGAAAAGGGGAATTGACTTAGGGTGGTAGGCTGAGGCTGAAAAAGTTGAGGCATAGTGTTCCTTGAAACCTTTGTTATTATCCCCTCATTTAGATGAAAGTTACTCAATCATGCTTATACCAGGTCTGTTTGACACAATTTTCACATTTGAGTGACTTTTGTATTTTCAGCTATTGGTTCATTACACCCCTAATATCTTAGATCATATTTCACTTACACTCATGAGAATTGGTATGTGGATACATCTCCACAAAAGTAACTCAGCCATACCAAACTAGGTCAGTTTGACACAATATGCACACTTTAGTGACTTTTGTATTTTCAGCTGTTCATTACACCCTCAATACATTGAACCCACATAAATCTAGGTCAATTGGCCAAATTTTCATGCTTGAGTGACTTTTGTGTTTTGCCTGTTTGCTCATTAGACCCGTCAATATCTTGGACCCTATTTCACCAACTCATATGAAAACTGGTATGTGATTGCATCTCAAAGAAAGTAACTTCGCTACACCAGAACTAGGTCAATGTGACCTAATTTTCACACTTTAGTAACTTTTGAATATAAAGCAATTTGCTTGTTACTCTCAATATCTTGGACCATTATTTCACCTACAGCTCATGAAAATTGGGTGTGGATGCATATTTACCATACCAACACTAGGTCAATGTGACCATATATTCACACTTGTGTGATTTTTTTTAATAGCTCTATTGGTCATAGACCAGGAGAGCTTATGGGATGGCCTGTTGTCTGTCATCCATCCTACCGTTAGCACAAGTTTGTTATCACTACTCCTTTTAAACTACTTGGACAATTGCTTTGAAACTTTACACACACATTCATCCCATGGTCTAGTTGGTCCTAATTGAAAGTGGTGCTGCTTGGACTTCCAATATTGGTGCCATCTTCAAAATCTTGTTATCGCTACTTATCCTAAATGGATGATCATATCAACATGGGGGTTTCACTAAAAGACTTATTATGTCTAGTTGGTCCTAAATGAAAATAGTGCTGATCTGACTTTCAATATGGCCACCATGGCAGCCAGCTTATAAATCTTGTTATCACTACTACTCCTGAACGAAAAGTCATCTTGACATGGGGTTTTCACCAAAAGACTTCTTTTGATGTCAAGTTGGTCCTAAATGAAAATGGTGTCGCTTGCAAAGCAGCCTTCAAGAAAATCTTATTGTCGCTACTCCTCCTGAATGGAAGGTCATATAAACATGGGGTTTTCACTAAAAGACTTCTTCTGATGTGTTGTTGGTTCTAAATGAAAATGGTGCTGATCTGATGTCCAATATGGCCACCACAGCAGCCATCTTGAAAATCTTGTTATTGCTACACCTCCTCAGTTGGTCTTAAATGAAAATGGTGCCAATCTGACTTCCACTTTGTCCGCTAATTTAAAAATCTTTTTATTGCTGAAGAATATCAGAGATGGTTTCATCATTCTTATCTTCCTGGAAATTCTTTTTGGTCAGTAGAGTGTCAGTCCCTACAAGGGACTTTTGTTTTTAACTATCAGATAATTGCAACCTTAATATCTTATACCTAGACTTACAAAAATTGTGATGTGGATGCATATCAAGGTGAGTAATACTACCATATTAACAGTAGTTCGTTGTGGCAATTATCATACTTGAGTGATTTGTGTTTTCAGCTATGCAATTGTTACACCCTCAAAATCTTGCACCCATTTTATTGTCTACTCTCATGAAACTTGGCATGTGGAGGTATCTGACAGAAGGTAACTCAACCATACTAAAACTAGGTCACTGTAATCTGATTTTCACATTTGAATTACTTTTGTATTTTCAGCTATCTGTTTGTTACACCCTCAATATCTTGGACCCTATTTCACCTGCAGCTCATGAAAATTGATATTTGGATGCATACTTACCACACCAGCAGTTGGTCAGTGTGACTATATATTCATGAATGAGTGATTTTTAAAAATTGTATATGTTCATTACATCCTCGATATCTTAAACCCTATTTCACCTACATGTATGAAAATTGTAATGTGGATGAATATCAAGGTGAGTAATCCTACCATATTAAAATTACATTGTGACCTTTTTTCACACTTAAGTAACTTGTGCTTTCAGCTTTGCATTTGTTACACCCTCAGTATATTGCACCCTTTTTTTTAATCAATATTTATGAAACTTGGCATGTGGAGGCATCTGAAGTAAGTTACTCAACTAGGCCACAGTAACCTGATTTTCATGTTTGAGTGACCTTTGTATTTTCAGCTATCTGTTTGTTACACCTCAATATCTTGTATCCTATTTCACCTCCATAATGACAACTGGTATGTGACTGCATCTCAAGGAGAATAACTCAACCATACCAAAAGTAGGTCACTATGACCTAATTTTCAGGCTAGAGTGACTCTGGTATTTTCATCTATACCAATCTGTATATTGTTGGCTACTCCGAATGTGCTCATATTCGTGAGGGGATTTGTGTTTACAAGTAAACATATTATTATTATTAATATTGTAGGTTGTAAGCCAGAACAGAGAATGATGTTTGCAGGATCACTTCAGAGTGTCCAGCAGGAGATGAACATGACAAAGGTAGGTCAGAACATCTGTTGCAGTCTCACTACCATTACTGTATCTTATGAATGCATTGAATTATTTTTAAACTAAATATAGTTATGCATGATTTTAGAATAAGTTCTAACCATCTTATTTCATGCACCTTTCATGCCAGTAACTCAGATGTTGGTGAACGGTGGTCTTTAAGGTGGAGAAACTGGAGCAGCCAGAGAAAAAAACATCCATGGATGGTCTACCATAACACTTATTTTAGTACATGCCAGATCAGGCAAAGGACTCTGGACAGAAGATTTTCAAAATGAACATGTTGCCACTTCTGTGTCTAGACATAATGCCATGCTTCAGTCAAAACATTTTGCATGAAATTCAAGCTATTTCTCATACATTATTCAACACTATTACAATTTTGTTGAAAATCGGATGCAGTAGTTCTGAATGTGTAACTTTTGTAATTAATTAATTTCATTCTAATTTAAGTAATTCATGTCTGATTATTTTTATATAGGTGTTATGCAGTCATTCAGTTCAGGTTCCAGTGAAGAATAATTGGTTCACCCCTGTCTTATTAGACAATAAGTCTATGGTATTTTGCTAGTTTTCAGAGTGCAGTAGTTGACTAATAAGTGGACAGTAGTCAGATTTTTGTCTGAGTGTGTGTCTGTGACCTATCTTGAACTTCAAACTAATGGTAGGAATAATTGACTATGTACCCTTGCTATTCCAGTTGTTGTTCAAGAGATGGCCATGTCAGGACATTTCTTGCCTAATGTATTTGATTACCAGTCTGTGATCTTTGGTCCATTGTATGATGTTTACACAATAATTCTTGTAGGAAAGTATGATATTACTGACTACACTTTGTTAGTGAATATGTGACTTTTCTTGTACATACAATCAAACCTCTCAAGGGGCCATATGGAAGTGGTTATTATGTCAAACCACTCAAGGAACCATGTAGAAGTGGTTATTATGAGCAAGTTGTCTTCATACACAAAGACATACATACTGATTAATGTATAAATTTACATTATCCAACAAGGCCTTGATACAGTGACAGGTGGTCCTTATATGCAAGTTGTCACTGTGGCATGTTTTTTTGTTTGGTTTGGTTTGATGTTTTACAGCATAGCAACACAAGTAGTTTATTTTGTGTCGAGGCAGTTGAAGTACAGTGCCTTGCCCAAGGACACACCAATGTAACTGACCCAGGCTGAACCGATGGTAGGATTTGAACCCACACCCTTTCAGTCATGAGTCTGGCACACCAACACTGAGCCACTGAAGCTCCTGCCTGCATTAGTATTTTTCTGTACTTTGTTGAATATGCAATCTTACTACAGCTGTTCCTAACAAGGTGTTTTGTGTGACCCTAGTGCTGCAGCTCCTGGCTGAATATTGGACCTAGCTGCTACAATTCTTCTTCAGTATGTGACTTTGTACAACCTTTAGTAGAGTTTGTGACTTTTAAATTAAATTTACTTTTTAATCAGTTTAGGGTGTGTGTGTATATGATCTTTATCTAATTTATTAAATAAAATATATTAAAATGTATGACCACCACAAGAGAAATCATTTTGTACTCTTGTCCTCAACCTTGTCTGTGCTGTATACCATATTTTGATATGTATAACACTTAGTTTTTATACCTATTTTTAGCTCTACTGGTTATAGATCAGAAGAGCTTATGGGATGGTCTGTTGTCTGTCATCCATCCATCCATGCGCTAGCACAATTATGTTATCACTACTCCTATATTACTTGGAGGATTGCCATGAAACTTTACACACATTCATCACATGGTCTAGTTGGTCCTAAATGAAAATGGTGCTGCTTGAAAATCTTGTTATTGCTACTCCTCCTTAATGGATGGTCATATCAACATGGGGTTTTCACCAGAAGACTTCTTATGATGTCTAGTTGGTCCTAAATGAAAATGGTGCTGATCTGATGTTGAATATGGCCACCACAGTGGCCATAACTAATGCTTACAAACCTTGATAGTCCTCTTCTTTAATTTTTTAATATTAATAAACTAATTTCATTTCACATTGTTGTGTAGTTTTTGTTCTGTGGATGAACTGGAAATACAAGCGAGAGACTGGTAACTTGTTCATCTACTCTGTCATGAATACTTTCAAGCTGTGCAAAATAGTACATTACAGTAACATTGATACATGAAACTGAAGAGAAGTTATTGTATCAAATTTGCAATTTATGTAATTTTCTTTGAAAAATAAACTTGGTTCTTTGTTCAGTTTCTCATCTTAAATCACAGAATTTGATACTTCTCTGTGAATATACAGTGATCATGCTTCATTGTTTCAGCATGGTTTGTTGAGGTAATGAGCGCCAGCTAAAGTTTAGATGTGCTAAGCACAAGTCCAGTTCATTGCCTAGGTAAATTTGCTATTTATTTCCTTCTTTTTTGGAAAGTAAACTTGGTTCTTTGTTTTATCACTTATTTTAAATCGCAGTATTTTGATATGTCGTTGTGACCATACAGTTATCAGTGATTTATTGACTCAGCATGGTGTTTCAAGGGAATCAGCACCGGCAAAAGCTTTGATGCGCTAAGCATAAAAACAATGCAGTGTCTAGTTAAATTTTGCAATTTATTTTTTTTTCTTTAGAAAATAAACTTGGTTCTTTGGTTTTAAGTCACAGTATTTGGTACTTCATTGTGACTATACAGGGATCAGTGCTTCATTGACTCTGCATGGTTTGTGAAGGTAATGAGTGTTGGCTAAAGCTTTGATACGCTAAGAATAAGTATAGCACATTGTCTGGGCAAATTTATTTACTTTTCTTTTGAAACTAACTTGGTTCTTTGTTTTATTTCTCATCTTAAATCACAGTATTTTATACTTCTTCATGACCATACAGTAAACAATGTTTCAAAGGTAATTCGCATTGGCTTAAGCTTTGATGTGCCCAATGTAATTTATGTTGCATTGTCTGGGTAAATTTTAGTTTAGACACTGAGATTTATTTCAGAGGTGTCATGCTACTCCAAATAAGTATAAATACTGGACCTGAACTTTCACACAGCATCTTTTGTTCGATCTTGAAGCTGAATGAATATAGTCAGACAAAGTATCAACATTGGCAGCTTAAGAAACTCCTGTACTGGGAGAGACAAGCTTACTATCATAGAGCATCAGAGAACAGAAACAGTCGAGCACTGTTTTATTGTAAACCAATCAAAGGTCATGTGAAAATTACGATCAGTGCACTCTCCAAAATGGCGGAATGTTGTTTCACATTGAATTGGAGTGAAATCATCAAGAATTTAAAATGTAGGATATCATATATGTGTCATATGTCCACCTCATGCTGGGTCAAAAATCGGGCTGCGCATTATACGCACCAAAATACGCTATATATTATGTTACAATATGAATGCATGTGTTGTTAAATAAACAACCTTGATTTAATGTTTTATTCAGTATCAAAGATGTGAAGATAAATGAAGAGAGATCAAAGCTAGCAAATATGGATTGAATACATGTGAAAAGCATTTGAGCCACAACACAATATCCCTTCTGACATCTTGTAGAAAAACTGATATAACTTCAAGAAAATTTTAATGCCTTTATGCTGTTGCATTTATGCATTCATAGTGTTTGTTTCTCATAGTGTTTGTTTTTCTACTGATATTCTTTTTATACTTGAATCTTAGTGTTTGTTTTTCTACTGATATTCTTTTTATACTTGAATAAAATAAACTGCATAACATTCAGGCAAGATAGTAATGTTCAAAATACACAAAAGGTAAGAATTTCCATTTTTTGCTTGAAGGGTTGTTTTTTCACATAGCACCTCATTTATTGTCTTACCTGTATCAACAGATAGTGAGACATTGATACATTGTGATACATAGTGATACATTATGAAACACAGTGATACATTGATACATGGCATCACAATGATTTTGTGAAGATTTATTTACAGTTATATATGCCATAGTTGGCAGTAGTTTCATCCACACTGTGTAACAATATACCATAGGGCCTTGACATTAGCTCATATACCTTACCAGGCAAAACCTTGCCTTACAGCCTGCACTTTAAGGGGTTTTTTTGGGCTGTGAAAAAGTGATCAATTTTCAGTTTTGTTTTACTGTTTGATAATGAATATTCAAAGCTATTGCCTACCAAAGAGTACAGAAGATAGTCATGTGTTGGTTTTTCCAAAAAATGGAAATGGAAAGCCAGGAACAGTGTGTGCACAATGTGGCAGGGTGTGGGCTACTCCTATCATCTTTCATAGGGATGGAAGATTTATTAATATCAGCTTGACTCGATTCTGCATCTGTTTGATGTATCATCTCAAGCATAAGCCTTTCAGCTACTTAACCATAATATAAAACAATGGAAATATTATTGAACAACATTCATAAGAAAGCAAAATTTTGTCAAATTAGTGAGCACCCATATTTCTGTTGGATATACTCTTCCTGATAGGTAAGCACTGTTTCTTCATGTTGTCCATATATCATAAGGCACGTGGCTTTTCTTTATGAATCGAATGCATTTTGGTCATGTGTTTGTGTTGGTTACATTTGACAAAGTTTCTGAACAAAATTGTGGTTTAAACTAACTTCAGAAAAGTGTGGGCAATGACCTATGCCCTAAAATTGAGGCCTTTGCAAAATTATTGACTGTCTTTACCGTATGTTTTCAGATGTCCCAAAATAATTCTTTTTTATGTACAAAAACACAGGGACACAGAAAATAATTCCCAACAAACTGTCTGAAAACTTTGGGCTGGGGTTGGAGTGGAGGGTAATCAACGGTAGGTTTGCAGGCAGTATATAAAGGTTATCAGTATAGTAACTTAATCTGGCTGTGTGTCCTAAATGATTATTTCATAATAAAAAGATACATTTTTATGTTGTTATTTTACTTTGATTCCATCTATTTACTCATTGTACTTTGTGTCTAAATATAGCGTAACTGTTGCACATACATGTTTACCATTGTTATGTGATGTTATCCATGACAGCAAGGAATCTAAATCTGTATAATATACATCTGATACAAGGTTTCTTATCAGCCTTGGGGAAAAGTAGCCTTTATCTTGTGTTGTATAATAATGGGTACATAATAAATAGTTTTATTTAGGTTAATATACACCATATCACAATTTTTAGCTTAACTGGTCATAGACCAGGAGAGCTTATTGGATGTTATGTTGTCTGTTGTCCATCCATCTGTAAGCACAAATTTGAAATTGCTACACCTCTTAAAACTACTTGGAGGATTGTTATGAAACTTTACACACACATTCATCCCATGGTCTAGTTGGTCCTAAATAAAAATGGTGCTGATCTGACTTCCAATATGGCTCCCATAATGGCCATCTTGGAAATCTTGCTTTTGCTACTTCACCTAGATGGCTGGTTATATCGACATTGTGCTTTCACCAGAATACTTCTTATAATGTTGTGTTGGTAGCAGCTAATTTGAAAATCTTGTTATTGTTGAAGAATATCAGATATGGTTTCAAAGCTCAGCAGTTAAAAGGAAGACATGGTCTTATCTTGAATTCCTGGAAATTCTTTTCAGCCAGTAGAGCATCAATCACTGCAAGGGACTCTTGTTCTGTATGTAACACGTCATGTAAAGCAAAGGTGTAATGACCAAAGCATCCAAAAAAATTTTCAGAGTCATTTCACTACACTCTTCTATGGTATCATCAACTAAAATCAGCATTCTTCATCATGTGATAAAAAGAATCTTACCTTTGTGCTAATTTCTTATCAAATTAATGAAGCTTGTCTAATAATTTAGAATCTTTTGTTCATCAAAAATATAAATTATTTGACTTGTTTCATAAATTTCCTTTGAAATGAGCACCCATGGAAGATCCTCAGTGTAAATGAAATCTTGTTACAACTACTAAATGCAGAAAAAATCTTTTTCAGAGTTTTGAAATCAGAAGTCCAGAAGAACTGACAGAAGAATGGCTGAAGGAAAAATTAAAATTTTTCAGATAATGCTCAGGTTTTGCTTCAGTTGAACAGACTCAGAACTTAACCCATGTTTACTGTACATTTTTAGTTATATGTATTACTGAAATGTACAGATGCTTACCATATTGACTAATGAAATCAGAAGTACAAGAATGTTGCAAGGTTTATAGTGTTTTGAGACAAAAATAAGTGTTCATTGTTTATCTCAGTTTGGACATAAAATAAGTATACTCACTATTATGGTATTGAATAAAAAGTAACAGAGACCCATTTAGAAAGTGGGCTAGAATATACAAATTTAAAGATGAATCCCAAGGAAATTTTTGATACACTCTAATTTTTAATATATCATCAACCCTCCTAACTTCGTGCCCATCCTTGAATCATGTGCCATGTTTCTCGCGACCTCACATGCTTGTTTTGAGATCCTGACATCTTCAATTGGGTCACCAGTGTTCATTGACAATGACAGTATGTGCTGATTAAGAAATATTAGATGAAATGAAATTTAAATACATACTACAATTCAAATTGAAAAAACACAATGAAAATAACCAATTTTACTAATGCAATATTTGCTTCAAGTTTGTGGCCCTGGCGTGAGTGTTAGCTGTTCAAGTCAGTGCCGCTGTTCACATGTTAGTTTTCTTTACCTGTTTATTAGTAGGAAATCCATGACAGAGATTTCTCAGATGACAAAGGCAATGTAAAAACTTTGTTTCTATAACATGCGCTTCTTATATCATGTTAGAAAAAATAAATCCAATGTAAGGGTATACAGTATCTTTATTGGATTATTGTAATGTAGGGGGAAAAATCTTTGTTGTAACATAGCCTGAAGAAAAAAAATCTTTTAAAAGTTCAGCGTGTCTTTAAATACGATAATTATATTGAAATAACTTAAAAACAAAATTATTAAAAATGCATCCTATTTTTTAACATTTTTTAAAAATACTTTTGGCATCGTTTTTTTTGTGTGTCTTATTGCAGTCAATATGTATACGAAAGCAATGAAATGTATTACAAATGCAATTAAAATACAGAGACATTATAAATGATCTGTTTCCACACTTTGGCCTATTTGTTACTTTCCAATCTTACGTCACATGGCCTTTATTTCAGGGGCAAGAACCATGGATGACCTTCCGGAAATAGACAAATTTTGACATGCTCGGAAAAGTGGTAGCTCACAAAGGATTTAGAGAGTTTATAAACATTTTTCAATGATCAATAAATTAAGTAGATATAGTTGAACACTTTCTATGGTTATTTGAATAGTTTCTCACAATATTATAACGAACGCGTTAAAATTCACATTAAGGGCACGAAATATGGCTGATTGAGGATACCATAACATTTTTTTTTTTTCCCTCTGTTTTGGTACAGAAAACTTTTTTTCTTATTTAAATTTTGCAAATTTTAGATACCTAGTTTTTATCTGGATTCCAAAGGGATACTGCTTTATTGGTTGATGCTGTCTGTCTGTCCATCAATCTGTCTGGCATCAACATAAGGGTTAGGGTTTGTATTTAGGTAATTTTCTCAGACACTATTATGTGTACAGTCAAATAAGTTGCTTTTCAGATGTTTCATATGGAGTACTACACCTTTCAGTGAAAATTGGGTCATTGTGACCTATATTTCACAGTCTATTAAATTTAGTTAACCTTTGCCTTTAGCTCATTTTCTCAGGCACTGTTGCATAGCAATTCACATAACTTGATATGTAACTGCACCATGAGGAGTACTCCAGCCATCAGTGAAAATTAGATCATTATGACCTATATTTGATGTTCCAGTGATATTTGGTTAATCTTTGCTTTTATCTCATTTTCTTGTGCACTATTGCAATGTAATTACATAACTTGGTATGTAATTGCTTCATGAAGAGTACAGCAGCCATCAGTGAAAATTGGGTCATTGTGACCTTTATTTCAGTGATATATGGTTAACCTTTACATTTAGCTTATTTTCTCAGACACTGTTGCCTATGGAGTCACAAAATTTGGTATGTAATTTCATCATGATGAGGTACTTAAGCCTTTCATGAAAATTATGTATTTTGCTCCTTTTCTCAGCCATTATTGCCTGGGGAGTCACATAACTGGTATATAATTGCATCATGAGGAGCACTACAGCCCTCAGTGAAGACTAGGTCACAGTGACCTGTATTTAATGCTTCATTGATTTGTGCTTACCTCTGCATTGAGCCCAGTTTTTAGCTCATTGGCCCATGAAACTGGAAATACATAGTTTTTTTAGGCCTGATAGACAATGTGGCAACAAAGTACTCCAGACTTTTCTTTCCACTTGACAGTTTCACTGAATGAATGAATTTGCTTTCACAACCTTACAGTTGTTAGTTGCCCAGGTGAGCATTATCAGACCCATTTGTGTCTCTTGTTCTACGTTAGGGTTTGCATTCAGAACATTTTTTCAGATACTATTTCATGTAGACTTACATAAGTTGTTATTTAGATGTGTGCTACAACTTGCAATGAAAATGAGGTCAGCGTGAACCATATTTCATGCTCCTGTGATTTTGCTTAACCTTTGTTTATTTTCTCAGGCACTATTGTCTGTAGAGTGGTATATAACTGCATCATGAGGAGTACTACAGCTGTTAGTGAAAATTAGGTCACTGTGACCTGTATTTCATGATTTTGCAATTTAGGTTAACCGTTTAGTTGATTTTCTCGGGTACCATTGCCTGTGGAATCACATAACATGGTTTGTAAGTGCATTATGAAGAGTACTATAGCCATCAACAAAAATAGATCACTGTGACTGATATTTCATGGTTCAGTGATTTGTGCTTACCTTTGAATTGAACTCAGTTTCTTTAGGTTAGGGTTGGCATATATGTCATTTTCTAGGGCAAATGCTAATAGAGTCACACAAGTTCATATTTACATGTGTCAATCCATGTTTCAAAGGAACCACAAATATCTACAAAGATTGGTCCCCCATAAATGAAATTGAGTTTAGAGTATTTATGGTTTGCAGTCTGGCCATACTATCATTGGGAATTTTTTTGTATACATTCAATTTTTTGTACATGTGAAAAGATAATTAATAAAAAGTGTACACAAAATTAGATATTACAGTCATATTTTGGCAGATCAACTGTACCATTTTGATGTACACATGAATGGGTTTCTATCATTGCAAACTAATCAGATAATCAACAAATTTCTAATTTTTATTCTTAGCAAAAAACTTTATATTCAACAAAATGAAATGTGTTTTGACAAAATATCAGGTAATATTTTTCTTAAATCCCATCAGGGACCAAATATTTCATATTACCACATACATATTTTGTTTTTTCTACTATTATAATTAAGTGAGAGAGTAAGCAAATTTTTTGAATTTTTTATGTGTACCCAGATATAGGGCCAAGTGAACTATGGTTTGGTCCTTTGTGCATTGACTGTTGTGCATTTTCTGTTCAAGTTGCTATTTACAACTTCTCGAAAACTGTTCAGTAGAATTTGATCAAAATTGACAGAAAGCATCTTGGCATGAAGCTCTGTTCAGTTTGTTCCAATTAGGCTGATCAACCAAAAAGCTTTCAAATGATTTCGTCTGCAAAAACACTCAACAGAGTTTGACCAAATTTGAAAGAAAGCATCATCGTATGAAAGTTTTTGAATTTTGTTCAAATTATGCTGATCCACTATCACATATGGCCACTGTTACTAAAAGTATACAAATGTTTAACTGACTACTTCTAAAAAACTGATCAACAGAATTTGACCAAATTTGATGGAAAGGACCTTGGTATGAGGTCTTTCAAATTTAATCAAATTTTGCCAATCCACCATTGAATATGGCTGCCATTGCTAAAAATAGAAAAACCTTTATATGTCTTCTCAAACACCACTCAGCAGAATTTGACAGAAAGAATTTTGGCATGAAGTTCTTTCAGATTTGTGTAAATGATGCCAGTCCACCATCAAATATAGGAGCAACAGTGGCTCAGTGGTTAGCATGATGAATTTGTGAATAGGGTAGCCACCAGAAGAACTCAAAAAATATGTAGGCCCTTAAGAAATTGACATATTACAACACTGCATTTTACTATTCAATACAGAACAGTTCCTTAAAATATGTAACACGTGGCAACCCAACTCATGACTGAAAGGGTGTGCATACAGATCCTACAATCAGGTTATCTGAGGTTGCCTACCATGGTGTGTCCTTGGGCAAGGTACTTTACTCAGATTGCCTTCATACTAAATAATCTACTTGCACTGCTGTGACATAAAACACAAACCAAACTAACATCAAATATGGCTGTTGCTCCTGAAAAAAGAAAAACCATGAGATGACTCCATTTCAAAAACTGCTCTTCCGAATTTGACCAAATTTGACAGAAAGCATTCTGGCATAGATGGCTTTCAGATTTATACAAATGATGTTGATCTGCCATCAAATATGGCCACCACAATACTAAAAATAGAAAATCTTTAAATGACTTCATGTCAAAAACCTGTCACCAAATTTTGACAGAAAGCATAATGGCACAAAGGCCTTTAAATGTGTACAAATGATGCAGATCTGCCATCAAATATGACTGCTATTACATAAAATAGAAAGAAAACAAACTTTAAATGACTTCTCAGAAACTGCTCATCAGAATTTGACAAATTTGAAAAAAAACATTCTGTAATGAATTTGTTCAGATTTATGCAAATGATGCCAATTTGCCATTAAATATGACTGCTGTAACTAAAAAAATCTTTTAAATGACTTCTTAAAAACCACTAAACAGAATTTAACCAAATTCAACAGAAAGCATCTTGTAATGAAGGGCTTTAAGTTTGTACAAATGATACAAATCTGCCATCAAATATGGCTGCTGCTACTAATAATAGACCAACTTTTAATAACATCATCTTGAAAGCTACATAACAGAATTTGAGAAAATTTGACAGAAAACATCCTAGCTTGAAGTCCTTTCACAATTATTTAAATGATTAGATATGGTGGCCATTACTACAAATAGAGAAATTTTTTACAACTTTATCTCAAAAAATCTCTGAACAGAATTGTACCAACTATGACAGAAAGCATCCTGGCATAGAGGCCTTTCAATATGTGACAAATGATTTTGATGTGCCATCAGATATGCAAGAAGGTATAGAACTGGAGAAACCTTCAAACAATTGTTTTCATAAAGAAAGCATCCTACTGATCCAGAATTTTCGGCCAACCGTCCTTGCATTTGGCAATTAGGCCGATGTCAGCCAGGTGAGCAACCTCAGGTTCTTGGGCCTCTTGTTGAATTTATCCTACTTTTTTTCAGATGGTATAAATTTTCCTATTCAGCTATCTTTTGATGAAGTATTGATGTGTCTGTTAATTTGTGTATCTGGAAAATATTATCTACTCAGTATGCAGTAATTCCTGAGGATTTTTCTTGGCTGCATTAGCAGGTTCTGTTAAGTTTAAAAATCATATGGATTACCAGGAAGAGAACCAGGTTGCCCAACATAAGTTAAGTAGCCCAATGAAGGAAAAGAAGGCACTTTAACTGTTAGTTAAAAGAGTGTCCATTGACCTTATTATGTGTTATTGACAGTTATTATCCTTTCTGAAGTATTTTAGTTGGTATGTTTTGGAAAATATACATAGTAATTCATTATATCATATAATAATCCAATGGGCTACTTAACTAAAGTATATAGTAACCCAGAATTCTGGTAGTCCCTTCACTCAGAGCACAAAATTTGTTGGACCATAATTAACAAATGGCAAGACATTGGTGGAGGTGATGGTGTCATCAAAATATATATTCTGTTTGAGTTTTGGTACCAGAGTTTTTGCAAATATGTTGCACTGTGGGCATTAAAACATGGTGTGCATAGGGGACACTGTTTCAAGGAACGCTTTTTTTTTTTTTTTTACCTGGAATTTTTAAATCGTAATAGTATAGAGTTCTTGGGAGTTAATTTAATTACATGGTAAATTATGAGACTGGAATTACACATGTAATACCAGTCCCAAGTAAAATGTTTGATAATAAGACCAAATTTAAATTGAGCTGGGTTTGAATTTTTGTGCATTATCCAGAAGATCATCATGTGATCCTTTTTGTACAGTTATCTATCAGCACTTCAAAATATACTGGGAAATGTATTCAAAAATGTATTCCATTTTGTAATGATTTACCATGATAGCTATAATTCATCTGTACATAGAAGGTTCAGAATTTTCAACATACCCTGAATAGAGATTTTTATGAGGTTCAATCATAAAGTACATTTTCATAAGCCCGCCATAAGTCAGAGCATATTAAGTTATGATGTTGTCCATTCATCTTTTACAAATTTGGATTCAGCACAATAACTGCGGTTGTGTACCATCTACAGTTACATTGTGGATGGTTTGCACTTGTTGGGCTCAGAGGTCAAGGTCACTGTGACTGAAAGAAGAAGAATATTTTCTGCAGATTAGCTCGAATTCTTCACCATGTACAGCTACTAAACTTTGTAGATAGCTTGCACTATGGGTAAGAAAGAATTCTGTTGATTTGGGGGTAAAAATAATGTTAAGGTCACTGTGACTAAAAGGTGAAAAATGGTTTCTGCGCTATAACTCAAGGTTTTCACCATCTACAGTTTACCAAATTTTGTGGATAGCTTCCATTTGACATAAAGAAGAAATTTATTGATTCAGGGTCAAAAGGTTGAAGGTCAGTGTCACTCTGACTGAAAAAAGAAAAATGTTTTCTGCACAATAACTTGAGTTGTCAACAATCTACAGGTACCAGACTTTGCGGATGGCTTGCACTTGGTGTAAGGAAGAAGCCTATTGATTTTGGAGGTGAAAGGTGAAAGATCAAGGTCACTGTGACTGAGAGAATAAAAAGGGTTTCCATACAGTAACATTAGTTCTACATCACAGACCTGGACCAAACTTTATGGATGACTTGCACTCAGGATAAGGAAGAAGCCTATTGATTTGGAGGTCAAAGGTCACGGTCACTGTGACTGAAAGAAGAGAAATGCTTTTAGCACAAAAATGTCAGTTATCTACATTGAGGACTGTTGAACATGACAAAGGCGTATAATGTGCCATTCACTGTAATTTTGTTCTTTCATGTTTCTATGCCTAACCCAAAATTTTATTAGATATGTTACCCTTTTCTGTCCTTACATCTGACCCACCATATGCCTATATGGTTAAGTTTTACAGTTGGGTCACATTTATAGGCAATATGATGAGGCATTTGTGTTCTATGAATTTTTTGTATGAAAATTTGGACAAGTAACAAAAAATGTACTGCCCAGAGTTTTCAAAACTGTCTGACAAAAGATTTTTTCAATGGAAAAATATAAACTCTTTAAGTTATGTATATATAGCTTATTCCTAGAGTCTTTAAGACATATGTTTTTGTATGGTGAAAACAAACTAGGTTTCATATTAGAGAGAAGTGCAGAATATATCTATATACTACAGTTAAAAATTAATAAATACTGGGTACTCCAACAGCCTCATAATTATCTTTCTTTCTTTCTCCTTTTGTTGCCTCAGAATTGCTCCTAACTTAGCCAAATTCTTATCTACTTCTGAGAAAGCAATAAATTGACATTATCTTTGGCATTTGAACATGGAATGTACAAAGTTACTGGGTAAAAGTCTCTTTTAAGCATACTTTGAAATCTGAATAATAAGGCATATGTGAAAATGAGTATATATGGAACATAAGCTCACATGTGCCTTCCTGTTGTGTGCAAAAGAAAAAATATTTTATGACATACAGTTTATTCTTCTGACAATTTGACGATTGTTCTGTTTCTAGTCAAGTGATTAGGAGACATGGTACCACAATAGTTAGCGTGCCTGACTTGTGACCGAAAGGGTGCATTTTCGAATCCTATCATCAGATCAGCCCAGGTCAGCTACTGTGGTGTGTCCTTTGGCAAGGCACTTTACTCCAATTGTCTCAGCACTAAATAACCTGTTTGTGTTGTTGTGGCATAAAACATGAAACCAAACCAAACTAATCAAATGATTAGTGCAACTCATTAATTTTACTTTCATTTCCTTTGTTCTGATACTGCCTTTCCTTCTCGTTATCCTTCCCTTCCTTAATCAGCCAACTTATGTGTAAATTATTGTTAAATTTTGTTAAAAGATGTAAATATCACAACTTTACAAATACTGCACTCCCTCATTATAATGATATCCATGGAAGCCATGGAGCATATTACCTTAAAGTGAAACCACTTTAAAATGAAGTACATGATACATCCAATTTTACTACTACATAATAAAATGGGATCCATAACCATACAGGCCTTATAAAAGGAACTGTGTTATAATGAAGGCCCTTATAGTGAGGGAGTGCTGTAATTATGTCATAATTCACTATTGATAAACCCATATAAAAAATAAGCACATAAGAACAAACATCAGCGATTAGGGTATACATATATTACAGTAATAACTGTGAATTCACTATTTTCCGTTGCAGACCAATTTTTGTGGATTTGGTGGTTGCCACAAGCCAATAATTTACAGACTTAATGAACAGTGATTCTTCCATGGAAACAATATGACCCCTGCCCAATCCACAAAATTAACTACCGATGAAAACTTTTTCGTAAAACCACACAAATTTATAGGCAGGAAAATGAATTCACAGTACATACATATGGATTTGACAGTATTTTGGCATTCAGTATTCTGTAATTTGTAATTTGCATCAAATTTTGGGAGATACATAATTTATTTTTATCTTCAAAATTTGTAGTGCACTGACAAAATCAGGGCCTGGTATGCTGCCATTTACATGTGCTGACAATGGTTAATTGTAGTTAATTGTATCAAGTACATGTATATATGTTTTAAATGTATTGTAGAATGGGACCATAATGAGTAATGTGCTCAAGAGAAATAGTCTTCTTTCTGTTTTAAATTGAATTAAAGTATTACAACAATTGTGTTTTCTGTGTTTTATTATGGTACTCTTTTCTTGTAATTTATTTCTTTTTAGACAAATAAGTTCATTACTTGTCATCTTGTGCTAAAATTGGGAAGCAAGATATGCAGATGAAACATACACTAAATGTATTGTAAGATATGCAGAAGTAACATACACTAAATGTATTGTAAGATATGCAGATGAAACATACACTAAATGTATTGTTATTTTCTTTTATCAATAGAAAATGTAGTTCAATTCAAGGTAAAACCACATCTTATTTGGTAGATTGTATGTTAACTAGTGGAAAATATTTTCTAACTTTTTTACTCACATTTATATAAGGGAAGTAAAATAAATGGTTAATAGGAAACACCATTATTCACATTTAACAAAGTTGAGCAAAGAATTTGTTCATGCCTACCTGTAGGGTCAAAAACAGGTTCACTGAAACAACTGAGTATTACTATAGGAAAATATATTCTAAAACTGAATCAGTATACATTGAATACTTTTAAACTGAATCCCAAACATGTCATTAGTATTTTGACCTTGTATGAAGTAGCATCTGTTTTATACTGTACTGTATATACTTGCCTATAAGTCAGGTCCAACAGCAAGCAACATAGACCCTGATCTACCATTGCATAATGCATTGGCAGGTCAGGGTCTGTGCTGTTTTACTGATTAGTCCTAATAACCTGCATAGACCCAGATCTGCCATTGGATCTGACTTGTAAGTGAATATATATGGTATAGAAAATTCATCTTACAAATCCAATCTGTTCTTAAGCTCCCACTGCTTGTAGTGGTGGCAGCTTCATTAGCTCTTGTCTTCCCATGCATCCATACAGCCATCTTTCTGCACTGGAAAGCTTATATGTAGATAACCTAATTAGATTCCCACATTATTTGGGTGATGTTTGGATTTCATTTTGTTTTTTTCTCACTCTTTTTGGCTTGGACTTTCTTAGTGCAAATCTTCTTAGCAGGATGTTGCAATAACTGCTTCACCAGAGATAAATCAAATTTGTAGGCATGTTTCTGGCTATATATAGATAACCTGTTTAGACTCATGCCATTGGATTTTTCTTTTTCTTAATTTTCAGTTGGTTTTTTTTTCTTCTACTTTTTAGGTTAAACCCAGTTAGTACAATTACAAAGAAACCATTTAAACTAAGCAAAAGTGTCATTAGACTTTGACTGTTTAAATGACTTTTGTGAATTTATCAGGTTTTTCAGACTTTCTAGGCTTTTGCCTGCACTGGGGGAAAGAGTGTTTTTTCAAACACAAATCTAGTTATTTCTTTTCTTTCATTAATGTCAGCATGAAATAATTGCTGAATTTAGTCACAGGAATAGGAATACTATTGTATCATATATATATATATATATATATATATATATATATATATATATATATATATATATATATATATATATATGTTTGTCCTTCGAGTTTGAAGATGACCATGACATTACTAACTGGTTTTATTTCTGTGAGTATGTGATTGGCTGATTAGGCCAATTTGTGCTCTGAACTGTCCTTGACACAGTTGACAGGAAATGCGGCTTGGGTTTGCTTGATCAATAGAGGACGTGCTGCAGTTCTGAGATTTATGCTGTTCATGCTTCTGCTCTGCCTCTGCAGTTCTCCTCCATTCAAAGTTTCTAGCTCAAGTATGGACGAGACTCCACCAGGTGGAGCAGTTCTGTGTGAGATCTTTCCAAGACTTGGTGTCAATGTTGAAGTGTTTCAAGAATGACTTGAGGGAATCTTTGAAGTATTTCTTTTGACCACCCTGAGATCGCTTTCCCTCCTTCAGCTCACCATAGAAGATCTTCTTTGGTAGTCGCTCTTCTGACATTTTAGTGATGTGGCCTGCCCATCTCAACTGTGATTTCATCAGCGGAGAGTTGATGCTTCTAAAGATCCTGCCTGTGTGAGAACCTCAGTGTCTGGGACATTGTCCTGCCATCTTATCCTCATCAGTTTCCTCAGGCAGCCCATGTGAAAATGGTTCAGCTACTTGGCATGGCGTCTGTACACTGTCCAGGTTTTGCAAGCATACAGCAGGGTCATCAACACAATGGCTTTATAGACCGTAAGTTTTGTTTGTAGACTGATGCCTCTCTGCTCCCACACATTTGCACGTAGTCTGCCAAAGACCACACTTGCTTTAGAAAGTCTGGCATTGGTTTCATCATCAATGTGGACTGCATGTGACAGTGTGCTGCCGAGATAGGTGACGATGTCCACTGCCACAAGGGTTTGGCCATTTACTGTGATGGTAGGCTCTATGTAAGACTTTCCAGGTGGACATTGGTGCATCACTTCTGATTGTGAGACCGAAATTGTCACAAGCAGAAGACAATTGGTCCATACTGTGTAGCATGTCAGACTCAGATTTGGCATTCAGGAAACGGTCGTCACCAAACAGGAGATCAAGCTGATGTTGATCACAGTGTCAGTCACAGAAGGCATCAGTAAACATGGCAGGGAACATCATACTGAAGAGGGTTGGGGCCAACACACAAGCTTGCTTGACTCCATTGGTGACTGAAAATGGTTCAGATGACTCACCGTCATCCACAACACGCCAAGCATGCCATCATGGAATTGCTGAACCATCACAATGAATTTCTCTGGGCAACCAAATTTTGCCATGATCTTCCAAAGGCCTCCATGGCTGACTGTGTCCGAGGCTTTTGTCAGGTCAATGAATGTTGTGTACAGGTTAGAGTTCTGTTCCTGGCATTTCTCCTGGAGTTGACGAGCTGCAAACATCATGTCTGTGGTCCCTTGTCCTTTCCTGAAGCCACACTGACACTCTGGCATGAGCCCTTGATTGATGTGATTTACAAGATGATTCAGCAGAATTCTGGCGAGGATTTTGCCAGCTATTATCAGCAAGGAGATGACCCGATGGTTGTCGCAGGATTGTCTGTTGCCTTTCCACTTGTACAAGTGGACAATGGATGCATCCTTGTACTCCTGGGGTATAGTTCCCCGAGTCCACATTGACTGGAAGAGTTCAGTTAGTTTATGTGCCATGTGCGAGCCTCCGGCTTTATAGACTTCTGCTGGCATAGCATCTGCTCCAGATGCTTTGCTAATTGACAGCAGGTCGATTACTTTCAGTTTCAGTCAGTGTTGGAGGATCAGCAAGTGATATGTTGATTTCCACTTGGGGCATATTCGATCAATTGCCTCCTCACAGAGAGATGACTGTTGATTGAGGATGTTGTTGAAGTGTTCTGCCTATCTTTGAAGTATCTTTTCATTGTCAGTGAGTAGCGTGGTGCTATCAGCTCTCAGTATTGGAGATGTTCCTGATGAACTCCGTAGATGTGGACCATAGATTGTCTTCAAAGCATCATAGAAGTTCTTCATGTCATTCCTGTCTGCGTAGGACTGAATCTCATCTGCCTTATTGCTCAGCCACAAATATTACAACTCTCTGAGTTTGCATTGGACGTTAAAAGCTGCCTTTTTAGATGATGAAGTGCTGTCTTCTAAATAGGCCTTCTGTAGTTGATGTTTCTCTATCAGAAGTCTCTGTATAGCAGCATCGTTCTCATCACACCAATGAGGTTTACGTGTGGTGCGACCAAGGGTTTTGGATGCAGTTGAGTACACAGTACACAGAGTCTCTGAAGGATGCCCAGTTTTCCTCGACATTCTTGGAGTTTGAATCAATTGTGTCCAGTTGGTTGCACAGTTCTTCGACTCACATGCTCTTGTTTCAATTTGGAGATATTAATCTTTTGGGGCACTTTTTGGCCTTGTGGTCGTCTGCTAGGCTGAATCCAGATATAGAGCTTGGAGACTGTGAGCTTGTGGTCAGTCCAGCATTCTGCACTTCTCATGGCCTTCATCACTCAGACATCCTGTCTGTCTCGTCTCCTGGCGATGACGTAGTCAATAAGATGCCAGTGCTTGGTGCATCCAAGACGTCTTGTTGTGGTTTGGCAGGCGGAATACTGTGTTGGTGATTAGGAGATCATGTTTAGCGCGTTTTCTCAGTAGGAGGAGTCCGTTGTTGTTGGATTTTGCCAAGTCCATTTTTGCCAATGACACCTGTCCATGTCTGGTGATCTGTGCCAACTCCAGCACTGAAGTCATCAAGGATGATGAGCTTGTCTGCCTTTGGTACTTCTGCAACAAGAGACTCCAGGTCTTCATAAAATGTATCCTTGATCTCATCTGGGTTGTTCATGGTGGGTGCATAGGCGCTTATGATAGTTGCATGTCTTTTTCCGGACAGTGGGAGTCTCATTTGCATTAGTCTGTCATTCACGCCCATTGGGAGATTTGTGAACTTGCTAACTAGTTATGATTTGATGGCCAACCCAACACCAGATTCACGTCACTCTTATTTACATCGGCCACTCCAGAAGATGGCTCCTACTTCGGTGAGATGTCCTTCCCCAGCTAGGCGAGTTTCACTCAGAGCTGCTGTCTGGATCTTGAATCTGGCCAGTTCTCTACCAACTAGAGCTGTTCTTCTCTCTGGTCTATCTGCTGATGTACTGTCCATTAGTGGGCGTACATTCCAGGCACCGATGGTGAGTTGCGTCACTTTGTCTTTTTCTTAGGTTTTCGACTGCTAAGGTGGGATCCCCGTCAGCCGTGGTGTGCTGACCAGGGTTAAGGTGAAGCAGGTAATGTTTAGAAAACCTTTTCTAGCCCATTCCTCATGCTACGGAGGTGAGCAGTGTGATCTTAAAAGGGCTGCTCAGTCACCCAGGTGGCTGCCGTGTTCCACTGCTGGTTTGGTCCAGTGAAAAGCGACCCTATGCCCTAAGCCAGGTCTGCAGCTACAGCCCAGTGTATCCACACCTGCTGCTTTGCCACTCGCCCATCACCACAGGACTTCGAGGTATCTGTTGGGAGGAGGGGAGTAATGTCATGACTTGCGCGTGAGTTGGATTAAAGTGAGTGAATGTTGCGCAGAGTCGCCCTCACTCTCGTCCAGGCCTGTCTAAATCCAGTGGCACGACAATGGAGACCTGCCAGGATGCTGTGGATGGCCATCAGTTCCTACTGCACCCGAGTTGATGTCCACACAGCTCTTGCAATCTGCCTTCACAGCCGAGGGATGAGCATATCTGCTCAGCCACCTGATCCACCAGAATGTACTTTAAGACTTAAAAAACATTTCACTTATCATTAATTGAAGAAATTCTGTAATGATATCCTGGCATTTACTCCGAACTTTGACTCTCATTAAATGATTGGCCACAAATGTCAAAAGCAAGCAACTTGTCCTAGGGGTCAAAGATGGGCAAAAATGTAGCATATTTTCTTATTTTAAGCTAATAGAAATGTATTATGCAGTCATGTTGAATGCATGGTGACAAGGAGGATTTTCTTACTAAATAAGGCAGACACAGTGGGATTATGTGACGATAGATCAGGGTCTATGTTATTTGCAGTTGGACTCGACTTATAAGAGAGTATATATGGTACCATTCTTGGTAATATCTCCTCATAGATCCACTAAAATTGTCCCCTATGCTCTTATTTTTTAAAAACTCCAAACGCTGTTATGCATTGTATCAAAAAACCAAACAAATCACCAGTTTTCTACAGATCGATACAGTCCTTTATTCGCAACATTTATATTATGGAGAGAGATGTCATTACAGTTTGGCGTCGAGTCCTTCTGTTCCCGAGGAAAAGGAAATTCTGTATTCCACATGCGGACGCAGTTTTAATAGTCAAATTTTTTAACAATCGACATAGCATGAAACGGTTCAAAAAAAAAAAAAAAAAAGAAATACTATAAGTGTGTCAAAAATATGGACACAATCTTCGTTCCAATTTGATAGCCTCTCACGTTTGTCCATGACACAAACTATTTCATATTTGTCTACATGGCATTGTTTTAGATGATTATATTACATTTGACGATACTGGATGGTAAGCCAGAACAAGAACACACGCACACAACACAAATAAAGGGGACCTTTAGGTAGACTTTATCTTGTTTTACTTTGATTGTTCGCAAGAAACTGGATTCACATTTCTGACTTTTGTGTGCCCCATCGAGTTTGAAGTGAATGTATTCAGGAATCTCGGTTATGTCACTGTTGGACATGCAGCGTACTCCCAGGAGGATGAGAAAAGAAATTTGGTACACCCAACACTCTTCCTGATTTCACTCAATGAGTCTTGGACCACACCGACGACTTGGATGAAGAAGATTTAGGTTGCTAAGGCAACTGTCAAAAATGTGCTACAGGAATTGCTCACAATATATATGTCTGGGTACGATGGTCAGTTTCTTTTGAAACATTTTGTAGAAAAGGGAACTGAATACCCGAATGTGACCATGAACGGAGCTAAGATCATTTACATGAAAATATGCTGGAAGATTCCACGCGTTACTTGCCTATGCCGTAAGATGTATAAAACTTTTGAAATGACTGAAATGGCTAAATGATATTTTTCAACACAGAGGAAAACCAGCACATCATGCTGTAATATTTGCCCAATGCACAATACTACGACCCAGACAATATGTAAGTGGAGCAACAAGAAGCTTTCTACATATGGTACCATACTCACTCTTCTGACATTTTTGACTTTTGAAAATAAATGTCTGTCCGATGTCGGCATTGTACGACGTTGTTGTGGAACAGTTTGACAGTTATTTATCCATCACAGCGGTATAGATCCTTTGAGGGAAACATCCACCATTGCCAAGGCTTATGAATTGGTGTTCCGAAAGAATTTAATACATGGGAACACGCTAGCTATTATACCAACCCAAATGTATCAATCTACAACATGCTGGAAGCAGTGAAGAAAAAATATTGGTTAATACTCCGTTGATGGTTTTGATTTTGAAGACCCGCATATTTTGTGTAAATTTCACGTATGTCTATGGCACGGATGTGAAATGTTATCCTAAGCGTGAACTCAAAAATCCATATACTAGGTTTACTATGAAAAACCTGTACTAAAGAACTTATCAACGACACCAGAACTTAGAATTTCAATGATACCACGCGGTGGAAATGTGGGAGCACAAATTCGAGCGACTTCTGATAACTGACCCAGAATTTGGACACGTCTAAGTACGACGTCGTGGAAATCAAACCTATGGATCCTTGCGAGAGTTTGTATGAAGGATGTACAAGTGCCACACAGCTGTTGTATGATGCAGATGAATCCCAAGGAGAACAAATCAGGTATACCGATGTGTGTTCTTTGTACCCTTGGGTGTGTAAATATCCTCGATTCCTGACAGGCCACCCTAAATTCTCACAGTAGGCACTGAGATGAAGCACATTCATCAATACGAAGGAGTAAACTGTTAATTCCCAATACGGTTCTTGTACTTGAAAATTTCTTAGCTCTACTGGTCATAGACCTTCGTACGTCCAGCGTATGTTAGCACAAGTTTGCTATCATTAATCCTCACAAACTACTGGGAAGATTGCCATGAAACTTTACACACACATGGATCACAAAGTCTAGTTGGCACTAAATCAAAATGTTGCCACTTAGACATCCAATAGGTCTCTCACAGTGGCCATCTTGAAAATCATGTTATCGCTATTCCTCCGGAATGGATGGTCATATCAACATGGGATTTTCACTAAAATACTTCTTATGATGTATACTTAGTCCCAGATAAAAATGGTGTCGATCTGACATCCAATATGGCCACCATTACAGCCATCTTGAAAATCTTCTCTCAAATTATCCTAAACGTAAAGGCATATCGACATGGGGTTGGCAACAGAAGATTACTTTTGGCGTTTAGTTGGTTTTAAATGAAAGTGATACCGATCTGACATCCAATATGGCCACCATGGTGGCCATCTTGAAAATCTTGTTATCCCTACTCCTCCTAAATGGATGGTCATATTGATTTGGGATTTTCACTAAAGGATCTCTTATAATATCTAGTTGGTCCTAAATTAAAATTGAGCCGATCTTACATCCAGTAAGGCCGACATGACAGCCATTGTTAAAATTCTTGTTATCGATACTCCTCCTGAATGGATGGTCATATCAACATGGGGTTGTCATCAAAAGAGTTATTGTGATATCTAGTTGGTCCTAAATGACAATAGTGCCGATCTTACATTCAATATGACTGCCATGATGGCCATTTTGAAAATCTCAATAATATCAGAGATGGTTTCAACACTCAGCAGTTAAAAAGAAGAAAAGGTCTTGTCTTGGATTTCTTGAAATTCTGTTCAGTCAGAGCGTTAATCCCTTCTGGGAACACTTGTTTGATTCTTGAGAAGACGGCCATAAAATGCCAGCAGGGTCTTAAAAAAAAGTTTGTTTGTAGTTAGGGATATTTGTAATCTGTTATGACTTTCTTTGGCTATGATCTTGGTTTTCTCCAAATGGAAGTTAGGTTTCCCTTGGATAAACTGTGCAAATGCAATGAGTTAATTAAACTGTTTAACAAAACCAAACTAACCTTGAAATTCTTCAATCGATCATTGGCACTCTTAACTTTGCATGTGCAGTAATATTTCTAGATAAGACCTTCTTGAGACGCTTGGTCAGCCTTACTATAGGTGTATCTAAAGCTTATCACTGTATTCGGATCACACAGGAAGCGAAGGCAGATCATAAGGCGTGTATATGATTTCTTAGGGGTACAGTGGTAAATACCTCCTCATACCAGACCGTTGGATATCCTCCACAGCTATTGACTTGTTCAGGTGTATCAATAACGTCTCAGAACGATTATGTTGAAAGGAGTAATCGTGTGCAAATAAACAAGTAATTGATCTGAGATCTTCTGTTATACAATGTGTACATACAAGAAACAAAAAGGGGCTGAATACAGAACCTTTGTGGATCCCAGCGGTTAGGAACCTTCATTTGAATGTACATTTCCAACAAGCACCCGTTCTCTCCTGTTTGTAATATAGTACTGGAACCATGCTATTGCTTACCATCAATACCAAAGTTTTCAATTTTGCTACAAGTCCTTTGTGTCATACTTTATCGAAGACTTTGGATAATGAAATTTTATATTTATCTGAAGCATTACATATAGAATGGTATACATGAGTTGATGTGTTGTTGCACAAATCTCGCTGACACTTGTACAAACATTTATTTTCATGAAAATAATTACAAACATGTTTAAAAATTATTTCAACAAAATTTTTACTGACATTACTAACAAGAGAATATCGGTCTATAATTTGATGGTGTCGTTTTGCCCCGCATTTTTAAACAAGGGCATGTTATTTTCTAAATCCAAAATACAAAGTCAGATTTGAATTAAACCCTCTAAACGTGTAGTGGTAAATTGACGTCACTCACCTGTAACATCAGTGACCACTACACAGTATGATCTGAATAAATTAACTATGTGGTGTGAATACATTTGTGAATGTGTTGCTGCGGTTGTTTCCAAAAAATTTCATACAAACTCTTTGAAATGTTTTGGCCTTTTCTTTTTTGTGAAATGTTAAAAACTAAAAACAGACAGATTGTTTGTTCTAGTGGTAATTTGGTAATTTTTTGTTTGTTTGTTTGTGTTTTTTGTTTTTTGTTTGTTTGTTAAATAAATATTTTGATCTGTTAGCAATTACCATAATGTAATCTTGGCTCTACCAGCAAGAAGAATCCATCATAATGTATAATGTCTGCTGTGCTCCGTTGAAGTCATATGACCAAAACTATATGGTGTAATGAATAAAATGTTATGTTGAACCTTAAATAGAAGAATGCTACCACTCCCCACTTAGTAGTGATGAAGGGGGGGGGGGGGAATAGAGGAAGTAAGGAATGAAGAGAAAGAATGATAGTAAGGATGAGTTACAGAATGACAAAAACATACGTAGTTAGATGACAGCTAAAGTGATTAAGGTTTTCAGTCAAAGAAGGCTCCAGGTTTTCTGGATCTGGACTATGTCAGTAAAATCTGACCTTATGGTTTTGCCTTTGCACTAGAGCTATGCACCAATATCAAGACGTTCATGTACATATCACTGGCTCTGCGTTGGCGCTTTCCGCTATCTTTGTAGGTTAATACTGCAGTGACCCCTTCGCAGAGTGACTTGGAATCGTTCCATACAGGTAGCTCCTGTGGAGCCATCGGTAATCTGCTAGTAAAAATGGACCGTCAGTGCATGGTTATTTGCACCATATTAGTGACCGGTGGAATATTTTCATGGGATACAGCTCTTGCATTTAAAGGTAAATTTACAAATTTTGTAAAATGTTTTTATTTACGACACAATCACTTTCAGTAACAGTGATGATGGACCTTTCAACATTGCTCTGAGATATTTGACTTTTCCGTAGAATAAATTCATCTTTCCAATTATTCTAAAGTCTACATTTTTATCTTTCCTTCCTTGAAATTTCGTGACCATTGGAGTTTACGACAGAAAAAAATTATGATCACCTCTGAAAATTGGAGTAGTAAAACTGGTTTGTGATCTGAAGTTTATCTATAAAAAAATTCTTCATAAATGCTTACCCATTTTGAATTTTCGAAAAATATTAACTGCTAAAAGTATACGTATTATTTACTTTTCCCCAAATAATGTGTATACATTTGTATTAGTATATCTGAAATGGTTCAAATGAAATACATTTTACCACACAAATCATGTTGTCTTCTTCATGTTTCAATAATGTAAAAGGTAGAGAAATTTCCAGATTTTGATTCGTTGCTCGTTTTCAGTGCCCCCCCCCTCTCTCTCTCTCTCTCTCTCTCTCTCTCTCTCATCGTCTAATTAAAATAAAAATAATAATACAAAATTTCCGTTGGTAAGTGTTCTGGGTGGAGCAGTAAATATCTCGATATTACCATATATTCTTTACTGTTTTATTTTTAAAATGTGTCCATCCTTAAATCGCCACATTAAAAACTCTTGAACCTGGAAAATATTTTAAAAAATACACGAAGAAAGAATATTTTTTAAAAAAACTCTCTGGAATACTTAATATTTTCCCGAAAATACTGTTAGTCTCGACGTTAAATCTCAGTTAGACACTAACAAATAATAATAATAACAACAACTTAGTAAGTATACACATCGGCATTGGCTTATAGAGATAAGATATAAAAAAAAAATTTAAAATATGCCATAGTACAAGTCTGATAAGATGAAACAGATTAGTATAACATTATATATTCTGTTATCTTATTTCTCTTTCTTCCTTGTGCTCCTATTCAAGAGCAAGACCACTGTCATGAGGTTTCTTCCTTATCTATGTAAATCGTGACCAGGACTATCTCCATCCTACACTGGTACAATAATAGTAATAAGCTGATGACAAAGCGTCCAAGAACATACAATCTTAATTGATACCAATTCTTACTGATAATTAAGGTTTGAGTGTCAAAATAAAAATAATAAAAAATTTAAATCAACTAATTTATAACAAACCCATAGTTTGTTCTACATCGTTCCAATGCATCTTGTTGACCATTTCCAAAAATAGATCAAGTGTGTCTGCTAGAACACATAAATACTCATTGACTTGTAAACAAAACTTTTTTTTAAAAAAACCAGCAATTTAGCAATAGTAGATACACTATATGACAGTGGATGTTTAAAAGATATGGGTTTCAGACAATGCTCAGCTTATGTATTAAATGCAGTGTCGACTAACAGCGGCGAAGGAGCTGATATAACGCCAACTAATATATTCATTACATTTTAACACATCCGAGATGGTAAACAAATTCTGATTGTTTGAACTTAAAAAAACAACAGTAAAATAAACGATATACCTTCAGGAACTTTAATGTTTTTGTGACGTCATGCCTCTTCCTATGGCGCAGCGTCACTGCATTTTCTGCCATAATGTCTGAAAGTGTGTTGAAAGAAGGATGCGACCGGTACAACTCAATTTGCCAAAAAAAAAAAAATTTTTTTTAAATAAATAAATAAAATTACCTCAAATCCTAAAAGAAAATCTTATCCCATAAGTAAGTGCACCTAAATCCACACACATTGTCAAAAACAAACAAGCAAACAAACAAACGTGGGTAAGATCACAAAAAGCAAGTACATATCAAATCTATATTTCAGATATAAAAGGAACTCTCGCCAATATTAAAGTACTCTTTTACATTATTCCAACATGTCTCCGATAGAGTAACATGTTATGGAATTATTAAAAAGTATTTCACACATTCTGAGAGCTGCTGTTGAGGGAAAAAATTAGAAGTCAAAGAAATCTCGATGCGTGTTCACGGCATATAAAACTTTGAAGCAATTATACCACACGTGGTCCATGTAGCTAGGTCACTGTGAATACTTCCTTTAATTTAAAAATAATGCACCAGCTTCTAGATGTACACACACAACGACAAAGTTTAAAAACAAGATTTGCATATTTAAATTGTTAAAAAAGGAGACAAATTGAACTTTGACATTTAAAAAAATTAATTTTCTCTCGCTCTAAGAAGATTAACCGCTGTAAAATAAGAAAGGATGTGTAAAGCATTTCAAGAAGCAATCATTAAATTTCGTAGCATGATCAGTCCATATATTCCACTGCAATTATAATATGTGTAAATATCTTTTCAAGCCTCCATCGCAATTGAAATTTAAGATATCTTTTCAAAGCAAATTTTGTTCATTCTTTAATCACTGACAGATTTGTAACAGATGTTCATGGGCCTTTCCATGTTTGAAATATGTGTTATATTTGTTATTATTGTTATCATACTTAAATTCATTCAATAACTTCAAACGAAAGTACAAGCTTTTAAACACATCATTGGCTAGTTTAATAACAACGTAGAATCTCTGAAGCACCTGATTAGAAATCAGAAAGAGTAAAGGCAAAATATGTCTTAAACAATATATCCAACTTGATATGCAATATACAAAACTAGGTAAATACTTTTTATACATTAGTGAAAATTTTTCCCTTTTTAAGATATAATGAATTGAGAGATAAAACACTGCATCAATTGTTTGTAATATGGATACTTTTAAAAAAAATTCAGACTTGAATGTACACTTAGACTAGTATCTTAATATATAATATTCATGAAACTAATTCCTGTTAAAAAGAGATGGCAACTGCAATTTATTTTGATGCATATCAGTGTTAGAACACATTTTTTTCTTAGCAAAATATACCTAAAACTAGATGCATTTCAAACTTATAATTTGATTTGAATATGCATCGATACTAATGCGTTTCGTGAATACAAAACCACCTGTCGCACAAATAAACAGAATGATCACAAAAGTAAAATTGGATGCACACATTTTGCTCGAAACTAAGTGTTTGTTTACTTAGTATCTTTATATTGATGTAGAACGATATGAGCTCCACGCCCATCTCATTTCAGTTAGGGCCTATGATAACCAACTGTCGAAGAGACAGCAAACCACCCCGAATTACTTTGGCAGTTTTAATCCCAACTCAATGATGACCATCATGCTTGGAGGAGGAACGGGAATGTTCAACCCGAACACCATGATGGGAGGAGGTGATGGAGGCAACATGTTCAACCCTAACGCTATGCTGGGAGGAGGAGGTAATTGAACTGGTACCAGTGGGCGCGAGTCAATGAGTGACGAATTTATCCAGGAAAACTGAAGGCTTAAGACCTATTATTTAATGGAATACTATCGAAACAGTTAAAATTAAACACAATAGTATGAAAGAAATGCAAGAAAAGGTTTAGGAAAATCCCTCAAGCAACTTCCCTAGTACACGCGATAAAGACAATGCCATCAAAATATTAAAGTAAAGAAAGTTTTAAAAAGTTACGCCTCTTAATGTCTTACTATGAGTACATGGATATTTGTCACAACGCTTTTTTAAGAGGCATGTGACTTGATCCTTCCATACTTGTCTGCTATACCATGAGTGTAATGGTCGCACAACTTTTACAGTATTTAAGACTGAGTTTTAAAATTTTTGAGATATCGTCGGGGTTTATCTTTAGAAAGAATTTAAATCCACTGCCCGAAGCGTCTAAGGAATTTGTGGTGGTGGGACTAAAGGATGTGAATAAGTAAATTTGAAAGTTTTTGAGTGATGTGGCTTCATCTCTAATTTTGGTTTACACATTCTTCCTATATTAACATAATAAGTAAAATTACAGATCAAGTAGAATGAAATAGATCGAATATTAAACAAACATTCACATGGTAGTTATTGATGTATTTATTTAATTTTGAACCTATTCTAATTTTTTATATATATTTAGTTGTGACCATATATTTTTATATTAAATTCATTTATATTCGACCCTACAGTAATTCTTTCTTTATCTTCCCCCTACGTTTTCACTTTATTTCTTCTTAACAGGCACAGGTGGCGGAATGTTTAGTATGACGGGTGGCGGAGTCATGTCTGGAGGAGGTGGCATGATCGGAGGAGGAGGTACAGGATCTGGAACAAGTCAACAGAACTCCGGACAAGGTACTGGAGCGGGATCTTTACAAGTCATTGGTTCTTCAGGAAATAATCCAATAGGAACAGGATCTAATTCTGGGTCAGGTGGTGGTTCATTTGATCCCAATCAAGCGTCTAGTGGAGGAGGCAGCGGCACAGGATCTACGATAGTTTCATCAGGAGGCTCTTTTGACCCTAATCATGCATCTGGAGCACAGGGCTCTGGTACAGGAGAACAACCTGGCTTGAATATGGGTGGAGGGAGTCAGTTCTCTGCAGTAGGGGGTATACCATCGTATGACCCTAACAATGCAGTGAATACGGGAGCAAAGTACGACCCGAATTCGGCTAATGCTGGGATGAATTCAGGAGGAGCATCACCAGCTTTTATGACAGGAATGGGTCTAAATCCACAACGACAACAGGCCGGAAGCATCCCTCCGATGGGCGGCGCATCGGGATCTGCATCTGGGGCAGGAGCAGGATTTGTAACACCAGGCACCCAGCAACAGACTCAGCAATCACAGAGTGGAGGTGGAGGATCTGGTAACTTTGATCCTAACCAAGCCAGCTCTGGCGGAAGTGGTCCCTCCCAAGCGGCGCAAAGTTTCGGATCCAGCACTGGAGGAAGCAGTAGTGGTGGTGGAGGTGCTCCCAGTAGTTTCGGTAGTGGCGGTAGCTCTAGCGGATTTGGTTCCAGTCAACAGTCGGCCGGCACAGGGTCCACCTCAGGAGGCCAGACGAGTGGCGGTTCCGATGGGTCGAATGTAGGTCCGTTCTTTGATCCAGTTAAGACAAACTCGATTGCAACGGATGGGTTCAACCCTTTGAGCCCCGTATTAGGTAGGTTTTCCCTACAACTTCGTCATGACAACCTAATCCTTTTTTTGAAGGAATTATCTTAGGACAATCATAATTGTGTCATATTTAAGCTGAACGTTTCAAAGAATTGTCTTCTAAACTCCATCAACATTTCTGTACTTAATGTCAGCCAAGAAATTTCTCATCATATGATCGCTGTAAACATGATACATATATCTTGTCCTCGAGTTGTATAAAAGATCTCTAAAAATAACGTTTCTGTAATTGTATTTAATCTTTTCTTCAGGGAAAGACATCACACAACTCATGGGCCCACAAGCTAATAGTAAGTCAAACCTATCCTCAGATGTATACGATAAACGCTGTAGATTTCAAACCTCAGCATTTATGTAACTTCCTACAATAGCTCCAAAATCAGAAGTAATTTCGAACTTCCTTGACAATGAGCCTCGGCTAAAGATATATTGTGTGTTGTAAGAGCTTTATGTCATATCTTCCCAGGGTGTATCCTCTCGTATTTTTAGCCTTGAATATACGTCAATATTACAAACTATACTTCTTCGTTCGAAGCACACGTTGGCGGGTGATAGAGATATCCTTTTCTTCAACTGGAAACTCTCGGCCTTTTCCGTCGCCAGAAACAATGATGTATTCGTCTCTAATCGAACAGAGACGAAAATGTTCTAAATGCCCCCATCTAGTCCTGTAACAAATGCCTTGCAAAAATAGTTCAACATGTTTCACTCACATCTAATGTCATTTATCCTCATTTTTTACTTTATGACTGAGATCTACTTTATAAGTTTTTGTTGCTGTTGATAAAATATGACAGCAGCATTCATCTTTGACAGAGTTTGCCTTCGTTATTTCAAAACAATCCTGACCCTTTTCGGACACCATTTCCTGCGACCTGTGCATAGTTTGATTCTCCGAACTTGCTATTTAATATCACTCCCTATTCATAATGTGACGACGTAGACTTTTCGGTTGTAGTATTTCATTTTATCTTAGTAAGTTTATTTTCATATTTCACTTGATTTCCTGCCAGTGATAAAGACAACTAAATGAAAATATACTTTTTTGCATATAATAATAATAACGTTCTCATATGTTTGTCTTTCAGCTGGTGGTACTAATCCTGCCAATTTCAATCCAGGAGCAATTAATTCAATGATGGCATCCAATGGAGCGAGTTTAAATATGTTTGGAGGTATATATCTTATTAGGATGATTGTGATCTTTGTCAAGTTATCTGAATACGTGTATTCTCCTATCTTGTAGAAACATGGAGTTTTGCCAAATAATCTTTTATGAAACACCATCGATCTTGTTGTCGTGATCTATAATAAAAAAAAACATTAAATTCAAAAGAATTGTAGTGGTAATACTTGACACCGTGAGTTATGCAATTTCTTCAGGTTTTATATGAGAACATTTAGCACTTTCAAACCCCAGTCACATTCAATGAAGAAATTTATAAAAAACAATTTTAAAAAAACTCCCAGAAAGCTAAAACTCCTACTTGTACCGTAGGTGTCAAACTTGGTGGAGATCCAAGCAAAATGGACGCCTCTACTTTGATGTCCGGTGGTAATGCCTTTAACAGTGGTGCAATGGGAGCAGGAGGAACCGGAACTACCCAGGGAAGTGGGACCGGAAATGGTGTCGCTTTTAATAGTGGTGGTATGAACATGTTCGATCCCAACGCCATGATGGGTGGTACGTACACATTTTTCTCCATTATATATTCTTCGAAGTATTTACAGCATGCAAGACAAAACAAAATTAGAATGTTTCTCAACTCTTTCCAAGAAGTCAAATTCATCGACAAAGTCTCAACGCGAGTATGTTCTTTCATAAAAGCACATGGTATATGAGCCTATTTCTTTATTTTCATCAAATATTATACTGACCAAAATCTCGGTACATACAACGTTAATTTTATAATTTTAATGAAAGTTGCAGTAAAGACTGAATATTCTCAATATTTTTTCAGGTGGTACCATAAATCCAATGATGCCGGGAGGAGGAGGCATGAACCCCATGATGCCAGGTGGATCCATGATGGGGGGGACTAATACGAATACTAATACGATGACACAGGGTTCCACAGGTTAACGAGTCATTGAAAATGTTCGCGCTACGACCGCGATAAAATTATAGTTTTGCTTCCGTACGAAGAATTTTGGGCGAATAGCCATCTAAGTAGTGTTTTGAAGCATGACGTTCTTTTTAACTGTATGCTTGAAAGTAAAATTTTGCTTCGAAAAACGTATGTTAGTGTTGGAGTATGAAATTCCTGCCATCTACCGAACGACTCGTTTTTTCGCGTATTGTCGTGGTCTTCCTTCAAATGATTCTTATTAGCCATTTAATCTATCTCTCTCCATCTCCCTCCCTCTATCTATGTCTCTCTCTCTCTCTCTCTCTCTCTGCCAGTATATAAAATAATCCATTGGGAATACTTTTTCCAGGAATGAATCCCATGGGTGTAAACCAGCTTGATCCATTGGGAGCCATGTTAGGTAAGCTTGGAGTTGTTCAGTAGAATTCATTTATAACGAAGTCGGTTTTGCAAATATCCCGATATAACCATACACTGTTTCAAGTGGGAGTGAAAATAGAAAATGTATGTATCCTTTGTCTTTTCTGATACAATTATGCTTAAATAAACAAATGTAATTGTTTGTCGGTCTGGCTTCATTGTATATGCTTTGAAAAAGCTTCGCTTGTATTGCTTAAAAATGCTTGGACGATATTCAAACAGATTTGTGAGAATCAAATTAGTCACTTAATCGAGCTTTTTTTAAAATTTGCACTGGTTTATGTTATTATGAGTGTCGTTTCGATGATCGCATTTTTAAGATTATCTTTTAAACTTATTCTAGACAGGTTAGAGTACAAAGACTGCTGAAAACCTTTAGGGTTATGGTTATCCATACGCCATTTACAAGAAGAATATAATGGTGTAAAACAATTTTACACTTTATTTTTCAGTTGAAAGTATAAAGATCTTTGTAATCAGATATAAAAAAATTGCTTCATCAGAAAACTCAACTTTCTTATCTATTAGCTCAATAATGGACCATATCCTAAAGTTTAGTCAGCTCTAACCGATTTATCTTTTCTGTGCCTAGTTTGTATTGGAATGATTTTTAAAGCTTATCTCTTTGCCATAGCAAGTTTCAGCTAGGACTGGCCTACCTCTTAGCTTATATGTAGTATGTTCTTGCTTAATTTAGCTTGTCTCTTTGTTTTGTTGTAAATTGTGACTAAATCTAGCTTATCTCCTAAGTAAACTCTGACTAATGTTGTTTATTTTTGCAGCTTTGCATGCTTTATATTAAGCTTATACCTTCCTTTTGCAAGTATTAACCTAATTTAGCCTATACCCTATCTCTTAAAGGTCAAATATGGATGTTTCTGTTTCGAATTATTTTTGAATCCTTTAAACATGAAATCCCAAAATTTTTTGATATTAAATAGTTACCCTCACTAAATTTGGAGCAGGCATCACATACCCCTCTGATACATATGAGGAAGTGACGTAACAAGGAAACAGATTAGTAGCAGAGCAGGGCACTTCAAAGACGAACGGGAGTTCCATGTTAAAAAGGGTCGAAACTTTGTGAGGTCTAACGGGAATTGAACATGGGAAAATTTGACCATATAAATTGTGAGCGACAAAGGATCGAAAGTTTATGGGGACAAACGGGAATTTAACATAGGCGCCATCTAGGCTCATATCTAAATTGTAACAGCGTAGCAATAGGTGACGGTCTGCGCTTGAACAGAAATGTTGTATGATGTTATAGGTTTATCATGTGTGGTGAGTCTGTCTGTTTGTGTAACAGTGTTGCGTGTGTTTGGAGAGAAATGATAGGTCGTTTGCTTTATAACAGAAAGGCTGTTGTTTGCTTTTGCTTGATAAAGATAGGGACATAAAAGTACATCGAAGTTGTGTCAATTAACAGGGCTGTGTATGAGAGAGAGAGAAAGAGAGAGAAGAGAGTCAAATAATTTTTGAAAAAGACACACAAAACAAACAAGTCAACACCATTTTTTCAAAATCAACATTTTTTTTCTTCTTATTAAGCCCCGCTTACTTAAAATGAAGAGGAAGGATTAGGGCTTGTCTCTTCCTATTTCATGCACAAACGGTTCAACAGGAACATATTTACAAGGTTGACAACGTTGTGGAGTCATATTAGGCTTCCATTGATCTTAAGACAGTATCATTTTACCATGGATGTATAGTACGTTTCTGAGCTAAAGAAAAGAGATAGCTTTAATGTTCACAAAACTTGAATATCTTTTCTTTAAATTCCCATATATGTGTATGATCGTGTGTTTCCCAGTATAACACAGTTGCAGGATAGCTCTAACAGTCCCTCGCACAGGGCGTTTCGCACTGATTGAACTAGCTACATTATGTACTAAAATCAAGCAGTGGTTGAGGTTAGGTGATTGAACTAGCTACATTACGTACTAAACAGCTATCAGGCCGTTTCGCACTGATTGACCTAGCTAAATTATGTACTAAAAGCGAGTAGTGGTTAAAGTTTACTGTCCTTCGGACATGTCGTTTCTTACTGATTTAACTAGCTATACTACGTACTAAATCGCTTATCTAATCGTTTCGCACTGATTGACCTAGCTACATTATGTACTAAAAGCAAGCAGTGGTTGAAGTTTACTGCCCCGCATTCGTCGTACTTTATATATTCTTAATACTACCAAGAAGTGTGTATAGCAAGTTGGCTACACAGTCAAATTTACGACTGGAAAGATGTACGTGACTGGAAAAGTCTTGAATTCTGTGCTTGGACACAAGAAGTTGCTGATTATGCCAAAGACATTGTGTGTGACTGATGAAAGAAAAGGAAAAAACATGAACTTTGTGTTTTTGAAATGTGAAATTTTTTTTTTATGTTACACTATGAAAAAAATACATGTTTGAAATGTATAAAATGTCTTGTGTCGTTGATGAAATGTCAGAATATTAAACAGAACTGGAGAGTTATGGCTACATTCTCCGTTCTCAAAGTGCTTGACCAAAGATCACCTCGTCAAAGTTGGGCTAGCTGTGTGTATTTGGATTGTAATAAAAAAATTTAAAACACACACACACACACACACAACAAAAACTTATGAACTTGACATCATCAGCTGGAAATGTCTGAAACTTTTTCCATGGCCAAGTCCTGCTGCTGCTGTTGCTGTTTTGGTAGTGGTAGTAGTAACTGCTGTTGCTGATGGTGTCTCAGTGGTGAACGTCGATGTAGTCACAGAAGGTTCAGAAGTCTTGGGTCGTGAAGGTCTATTCCTCTTCGTCACAACCCATACCCATTCTTGTGTTTTTGCGAATAGTGTGTATATAAACACTATTACCCTTTTAAGGGACACCTATCTTCAACCACTACTTGCTTTTAGTACATAATGTAGCTCTGTCAATCAGTGCGAAACGCCCTGTGCGAGGGACTGTTAGAGCTATCCTGTACCTGTGTTATACTGGAAAAAACACGATCATACACATATATGGGAATTTAAAGAAAAGATATTCAAGTTTTGTGAACAGTAAAGCTTTCTTTTTTCTTTAGCTCAGAAACGTAGTGTACGTCCATTGTAAAATGATACTCCTGTTAAGATACACAACTTCGATGTACTTTTACGTCCCTATCTTTATCAAGCAAAAACAAACTAGTCTTTCCGTTAGAAAGCAGACGGCCTCTCATTTCACTCCAAACACACGCAACATTGTTACACAAACAGACAGACTCACCACACATGATAAACCTATAATGTTATACAACATTTCTGTTCAAGTACAGATAGTCACCTATTGCTACACTGTTACAATGTAGCTATGAGCCATATTAAATTCCCGTTTGTCCCCATCAACTTTCGATCCTTTATAGTCAAATTTTCTGATGTTAAATTCCCGTTAGACCTCATAAATTTGCGACCCTTTTTAACATGGGACTCCCGTTGGTCCCCCAAGTGCCCTGCTCTACTATTGATATTACTCACGTAAGTGGAGATTACAGTGTAAGTGACTCGCGATAGTCCATGGTATGAAACAGCGATTCTGTGGAATTGTAAGAATTGAAATGACTAATGCTACACCTACCGTCAATATAGTTATCCATGCTTAAAATCCCAGCAAAAAATCCAACATAAAACAAAACAAAAATGAAACTAACAAACAAATGATGAAATTGTTGGGAAGAATTACGAAAATAGAATGCATTCTAATGCATTAGCGCCATCTCAACTTGTGAGTCTAAATACATTTTCTTACTTTTACATCATGTAATTCACAAAGGGAAAATAAGCATAGCAAATACCTATATTTGGTCAAACTTATAGCCAGTAAGTCTTTGATAATACACTGCAGTCAACAGAGATGGTGGGTGTATCTACTTGTGTTGTGGTTCTTAGTAAGTGTTTGGAATAAATCTATCGTAAATTTTCATAGATTTTACCTGCTATTGACGTGTTTGCACACCAATCATGCTACTTGTGTGTATCTTTTTTATTCTTACTCTGTGTATGCAAGATTTCAACCCAGCTAATTTAGCTTAATTCCTTAATTCTTACTCATAACCGAGCCAGTGGCGGCGCGAGGGTATGAGGCGCCCGGGGGCAATATTCTTTAGTGGCGCCCCTACTTTGCCACAGAGAACATTTTTTATGTCAGTTTCCAACCTCCAAACCCCCCCCCCCGCCCCGCCTCCATTTACGCCCCGGTTACAGCCATAAAAAAAGGCTCCCGACAGCACCCCCCCCCCTTTCTCTCCCCGTCGCGCCGCCACTGAACCGATATTTTTTTGTACACAAAACTTAAAATGCTTTCTAGAAGATTTGTTCTCAAGCCATGCTTATTCTCTTTGCATAATTTGCTTGTCTACTGTGTTTCTTGCCCAGGTGGTGCTAAGAACTTCTCTGGCGGAAGTAACCTGATAGATCCTATGGGATTCATGAATGGTAGGTTTCCCATTGTCCTGTGTTCCTCGGATGAATTTTCCATTTACATATCGTACTCTCCCAACGAGTTTCTCCACCAATGATATGAGCCTAGCCCCGGCCCTTGCTACCTCTGTATGATTAAAATATAGGACGGTACAAATTATGGGAAAATCAGTTATAAGCAATATTAGTCTCTACCACTGTTCAACACAAAGCCCGTTCGGAGTGGCCAGACAACCTATCATCTTTTACAAAATAAACCCACTCATTATATATTATTTATAATTACAAAAGTATTCACTGATACGAAAAACAACAATGGAAAAGGGTAAGGGACAAGACATCCTATCATCTTTCACAAAATAAACAGTCATTTTAAATTATTTATATATAAACAAAATATTTATACATATGAAAAGCAACCAGAAAATGAATGATGAACAAGACATCCTATCCTCTTTTACAAAATAAATCCAACTATAGTATGGTCCCGATAGATTCTGAATCGTACCCAGTACTAAATCTCAGAAACTAACAGCATGCCACATCTCAAATACAGATAAGAATATTAAATATTAAGCTCCTTCCATACCTTACAAATTTCTTTAATTCTTGCCAATGTTCGATATTACTGCTTTTTTTTTTTTTTTTTCAAAAAATGTGGCTCTCAACGGTGAAGACAATAATAGAGTTTCGGTTGTTTTCCGGAAGCCGGAAGAATCTATGCAAGAAAGAGGAATGACGGGATGTTCCGGACGCACGTGCGGTATGTAAAATAGTCAACATAAGCTGTTCACAAAAATTCATGTTATACCTTAATTTATTTAACAATGGTTTTTGTCCCTTCGGAAACTGCATACCGGCTGTACACTAAGATAATCTGGATCGACGTTCTCTATTTATTCGCCAATTATTCCATACACGAAAATGAACTAATTACTCATAAAGGTTTTAAAGGGACACAACTCATATCAGACTCTCCCGGAATTTGCCAAATAGCCGGAAACTGCGCACTCACACGTCGTAAACATAGACTAGTCCAGCCATGGCGCTTCAACATTACGGACGCCGTTCAATTTCTTGTTTTTTTGTTGTTTTTTTTTAGAAAACAAGGCAGTAACATCGAACATTGGAAAGAATGAAAGAAATGTAAAAGGTATGGAAGGAGCTTAATCTTCTTATCTGCATTTGAGATGTGGCATTATGTCAGTTTCTGAGATTTAGTACTGGGTACGATTCAGAATCCATCGGGACCATACTATAGTATACAGTGTTTATAAATAATTAAAACATATTCATGCGTAAGAAAGGCAAACATGGAAATGGATAATGGACAAGATAGCCCATCATCTTTTACGAATCAAACCCGATTCATTATATATTGCTTATAAAAAAGAATATTAATGCATAAGAAAAATAACTGTGAAAATGGGAAAGGGAATTCGAAATAAAGTTTTGCGTTGACCCTTATATAGAAAAATATTTAATTCAGCAGGAAATACTATGAAATATAAAATAAAGTATGGATATATTACCTGTCGAATGAGTGTGTGTGTGTGTGTGTTGACTCTAAGATTGGTAACGCCGCAGTTACAAAACATTCTCCAACTTTTCGAGGTAATCAAGCTCTTTATCAGGAAAAGAAACAATCTGCAAAAACAAAACAAAAACATAACACAAAAGCCGAGTGAAAACCTACACTGTTTCACAGGATTGGATGACACTGTATGACAGTATCAAAATGTTTAAACTATATGTATATTTTGTGTTTAGGTCAGAATAACACAAGTGTATAAAAAGAATCAAAGGTGGCTGCGCGTTATCCGTACGGAGACCCATATATATATATATATATATATATATATATATATATATATATATATATATATATATATATATATATATATATATATATGAAAAAGTGAATATGTCCCTGTGCCGGTTCATGTATAGAAATAAATTTGTAAATTCAATAAGATACCAGCTATGTTCATCCTTTACTCCTTCAAGTGTTTTTGCATCATCATTATGAACGTGGATGGATTCTTCCCAGGTATATACATTATTACAATGTATCTACCTGGGGAGCATCTATGATGATGCGAAAGCGATTGAATGAGTAAAGGATGAACATATATGGTATCCTGTTGAATATATATATATATATATATATATATATATATATATATATATATATATATATATATATATATATATATATATATATATATATATATATATATATATATATATATATATATGATCAATAAAGAATACATATCATATTGCGAATAGCAGTCCTTTCGAGTGCACTGAATCGCGTGTGTCAAGGATTGATTAGGATAAATGCAACAAACTGACAAACTGATAATGAACAGTACAAAACTAGTTTTTAACTAGCCTACGCGGAACAATAGCGCCATCAGTTTAATAATACCAGCAAGAACTACAAAAACAACCCGTAGTAATTATAGGTGAGTGAGTGAATAATGAGCAAAATGAATGAATTATTTAATTGAAAAAATGGGGGCTGTAAACAGATGATGATTTTATTTGCGTTTATCATCGTTTTGTGTGGTTATTTCTAGTATTATTATTGTTATGGTCATTACTGTCATTACAGACACAATGAATATCCGAGATATAATCTACGGCTACACCACATTAGATTAACAAAACCTGATGGCGCTATTGTTCATCCTTTTGTAGGTTGATACTAACTAGGTTGCCGTTTTTACTACCTGAGTCGAAAAAAGTTAGGCACGATATCGAACATTTTCAAACAATACTTCCACGATACTGAATTAATGTTCACTCAAGTATCAGAATTCCTATTTAAACAAGTTAGATAATTAACTTTTATTTGCGAACTAACCAAATTGAAAGTTTTCTTTTTAGTTTCTGTGTCAAAAGTTGCAATTTTTCTTTGCATTTTAATATAAACGCATTTAAAATTCAATGTCACTCTTTCGTTCCAAAGATTTTCATGCAAATGTGAAAGCGCTTGGGGCATAACAACAAACACTGTTACATAATACCCGATACACGACACTGTACACAATTAGCAAAATATTTACTATGATTTCTTGCATATCTGCATTGTTTTTCGAAACCGATAGGTGGCGGACTGAGCGGCAGCATGAAGAATATGTTTGACCTCGGCAAACAAGGTAATATACCTCTCAATAAATGACTACAACTAATAAAATCTTGAATGGCGCGGAGACTCAGTGGTTAGTGTGCTGGACTCGCGACCGAAAGGGTACGGGTTTGAATCCTACCATCGGATCAGCCTGGATCGGCTACCGTTGTGTGTCCTTGGGCAAGGCACTTTACTCCAATTGCCTTGGCACTAAATAACCTACTTGTGTTGATGTGCCGTAAAACGACAAATCAACATCAACATCAACTTGATAGGCATTTTCTTCTGTGCTTCAGTAATGAAATAATCTGACATGTATACTCATTAAGTAATTAAAAACCTATTTTATTATACACCTATCAAATTTTTACTCAAGAAAGAGCCAGAATTTTACTGTCATTTCCTAGAAGTAGGAAACGATACTCTCGTTTTCCGATCCCATATCACCATCCTTTCAAACGAGGCTTGAACTACTTTTTCCTCGATGTTTCCCGGATTAAACTGATCAAGCGTGAACAACTATGCCGTAGCTTCACATGACATGCAAATTAAAATGAGTAACATTCTCTGCAACAAATCTGGAGTAGCAACTTCCAACAGTTTGTCCAATCCCGTTGTAAATAACTGTCAAAATAATGCTGTTATTCCATGCCAAGTCCCCATCGGAGCCTCTCACACCACTTTTAGCCTGGCCTCGGAAAGAAACTTTCAGAGCCATTCAGCTGTTGAAATCTTCCGTGATACAAAATTGAGAACTGCAAAATAACTTTGGATCACATATATGGATCTGCTCAGGCGAGCCGAGAGGTGGAGGGGGGGGGGGGGGGGCATTGCCCAGGGGCCCAGCGATTTCTAGGGGCCCGCCGTCAATTCAGTTATAAAAAAATTTAATCTTTACAGTCAATATTAAAATTTGTTCCTTGCAACAGTCTAATTTATGGTAGATTACTACAGGTTTTATATGCAAAACGGTACACAGGTTTTTATATAAAAAAAATTAAACTAGTTTTGGGGTCCATGACTGCTCTGCCCAAGGACCCGGAATTTCTGTCAGCGGGCCTGGGTCTGCTGCCCCCATGCGTCTCAGAACTCGTTAAAAACAGTGACCATAGTGAAAATGAGTGACTGTTGTTTCACACGTTTCATTCATGCGCATATCGGCTGATCAATATGTAATTCGGTTCATGATTTAGGATGAAGTTTGTATTTCAAATTTTGAAATGTTAAGTAATTTCTTTTGTTGTTCAGTTAAAGTATAGTGATTTTATTAAATTATCTGAAAATGTATCGGCATATAACAAAAATATAATTATCACAGTAATTCTGTCTTGATCAGTTAGATCACGTGTTGTTATCAGCATCAGAAAATCCAGATCAATATGTTTCGATGCTTCGCATCTCGTAATTATCCAGATTTTCTGATGCTGACAACTCAACGTGATCAGGCAATCAAGATCGCATTACAATGATAATAATATATATGTACGTTTTAGATGTAAAATTTGACCTATTGTATAGGACGTACAAAGAAACATAATTGATGAATATACAGTTCATAAACTGTCATTGAGGTAAGTTCGGATAGTTGATTAACATAACGTTTGGCGCTTTCTATACAACTGTGTCGAAACTTTAGCAAATGGGACAGATCACATATTAGCTGCATCGATGTGTAAGACATAATTAGTCATAAGATTGAATACAATACCGTCTATACTCGCTTATAAGTCGAATCCAACTGAAAAAACAGACCCTGATCTGCCGTCGTTTAATGCGTCGACAGATCAGGGTCTATGTTGTTTATTCTACTGATTACTCCTAACAAAATGCATAGAAGCAGATCTGCCGGTGCATTATTCGCCAGCAGATCTGGGTATGTGCAGTTTGCAGTTGGACTCGACTTATCAGCGAGTATACATCTTGTTTTCTTTTGCTCGCTTTATACGTGTTTCTTATTTGTTTTGTTTGTTTAATTCGTATGGTATAATGAAAATAACCTGTAAGTGCACTCTGAGCATAATTCAAGCGCATAATATAAGTTTCTGAAAGATGCCTTTGTTTCAAAACTTGATGCAGGTAAGTTTCTTTCATGTCAAATTATCATACTCTATTCACGGTCCGCATTAGGAATATCTCTGGACATTTTAAATGATAACAAAGGTAAACTAAAATTCGATATACACAAAAAAAACGTGGTGACCTTATGCCGAAGTAAGTGATAATTGATTGGCGCTGACATTGTATGCTCTTCATGGAAAGATAGATATAAATGTTTCTTGTGAATATCATATCACAAATTCACACGACGCACACCAGCAGGTGTTATTAGAGATAGACATCCAGCCTACGTAACCTTGTATATAATAGGTATATGTGACGGTCGTTTGTGGTAGCCAAAGTTATTCATTGTCTGTGTTTAATCATGCGGAGTTTACAGTATATTCACTTGTGTATACTTATGATTTCTTTTGAAGGAAGGAATGCGGGCATTCTAAAAGGTAAGAAGCCTCTCAAAAATTATTACAACTGTTACTTGCAAATATTTTTACCAATATTATTGTTGTTGTTGTTGTTGTTGTTGGTAGAAGTAGTTGCAGTACTATTGTCATCATCATCATTATTGAAATCAAACCTATGAATGCTTTTGCAGTTATTTTTAGCAAGGATACTACTTTTACACTGATCTACAAGTAAAATATTTTTACAAATTATTATTGGCCGTTGTCAAGGAGCATGCTCATCTCAGTACGGTATAATATTATGTGAATGTTCTCTATTTTTATCCTTTTGTCTAAATAGAGGCAGCTATTTTGTGTGTGTGTGTGTGTGTGTGTGTGTGTGTGTGTGTGTGTGTTGACTCTAAGATTGGTAACGCCGCAGTTACAAAACATTCTCCAACTTTTCGAGGTAATCAAGCTCTTTATCAGGAAAAGAAACAATCTGCAAAAACAAAACAAAAACATAACACAAAAGCCGAGTGAAAACCTACACTATTTCACAGAATTGGATGACACTGTATGACAGTATCAAAATGTTTAAACAATTTGTATATTTTGTGTTTAGGTCAGAATAACACAAGTGTATAAAAAGAATCAAAGGTGGCTGCGCGTTATCCGTACGGAAAGCCATATATATATATATATATATATATATATATATATATATATATATATATATATATATATATATATATGTGTGTGTGTGTGTGTGTGTGTGTGTGTGTGTGTGTGTGTGTGTGAATATGTCCATGTGCCGGTTCATGTATAGGCAAAACATTCGTGCAACAGTCGATTTAAAGTGATGGTCTGGTAGAGAATGTCAGTTAGAACAGAGAAAAAATAAATACAAAATAAAAACAGCATACCAATATCTGATCGAGAAGAAGGAATTAGTCAATGTGTGTTGCAGTGGTGATCCCTTATCCAGTTTTATCAAGGAGCCAAGACTAGCAGAAAATTAAGATATACATCAATACAAATCTAGGTCTGGTGTTGGTTTGGTCCAACAAACATCCATTTGTGGACCGATATCAGTGTATTTTTCACCCATATTTATCAAAGTGTTCCTGAGCTCTTTGGCATATATTGGTCCATGCTCCATGCTCAGCGGCGGCGCGAGGGTTTGAGGCGCCCGGGGGCAATGTTTATTTTGTGGCGCCCCTACCAAGGCGCCCGAAGGCAATACTCTTTAGTGGCGCTCCTACTTTGCCACAGTCCCCATCCTCGCCCACCCCCCCCCCCCCCCCCCCCCATTGTCTATGCTAAGCTTGATTAGTCAGAATTCTGCAGAGGTTGATATTAACAGGTGAACACTATGGGACGAATAATGGATCAACAATAATGAAAGCTCATAAATGTGTTAGTTCTTAATAATGTAAATCAGACATTTTAGCGTCATTAAATTATAGTGAATTTATTACCTCTAGCATATTTGTAACTAAACAATTCACTCTTTGACGAAACGCTTATTATATTACTATTTTGTTGTCATCGTGAATACAAATTTCGCGAATTAAGTTGCGTCGATAAATTCGCTAAAATGTTTATGCTCTTGTTCCCTTTAATGTAATGTCAATAATATTTCATTTGGGGCAGCAAATACCGAACATTGCTTCGTTTTTCTAATCTGTATATATCTATACTGAAACACATGCAATTTAATTTATCACGAGATTTCCTCTAGAAGTAAACGTGACCCACCTAGCGCACAACTGTTCACTTAACTATGAACTGATAGTGCACTTCTCCTGTAGTTAAACATAGTGAGCGGAAAATGGAAAAGGGTGTCACATTAAGTTTTAAGAGCTGAGTAATCATAGCATTCAATGTTGAATTTATTGATATGATGCAAATTTTGCAAATATTTCGCCTTCTTTTACATGTTTGCCGGGAACTGAAAAACATTCATCTAATAAAGTAAAATGCATTTTTTTGCGTTTTGTGGTTACAAGTAAGTAATAATCTACAAATCTACAACGTGCCATTCTGTAAGATCACATTTGTGCAGGAATTATACACAACAAAATATTTTAACATATGTTATCTTACTAATTTAAAATTTAACTCTGTATCATAAAAACAAAAAGATGTTTTCACTTTCTACATTTCTCCAATACTACAGCAGATTGTACTCAAAATAATGGTCTTAATAAAAATATTGTTTTTAATTTTGAATATATTTTTACTACAGAAACACAAGGATCTAAAACTGAGATCGAACTTGGCATAATTCATTTGACAATTTGCACAGAAACTGCTCTTTTTAACTTCACGTATGCATTTCTGTATAATTTCATGGAATATCGAATAGCTTTGACCTTCCGTCCCTTCATTCTCAATAGTCACTGAGTACATATCTTTTACTCAGGCTAAACTAATTTATACTGAATATAAAAAATAGGAATATGTATGCGTCATTTAAAATTGACATAGGAAGAACGTAGCCAATATTAATAACACCTTGAATCTCAGTAAAGTTTCAGATGTCAAAATGTCTTGACGTCAGTTTACGATTGTAGAACATGGGCAACGTCCTATTTTGTGGATAAGCAGTTTATCTCTCCGTGTAAAAGTCTACCCATAGTTGCTTTGTAAGCAACCGTAATTTCTGCATTTTAAACATTTTACAGATGCAGCCAGCCATATTGTACGGAAAATGGATCTTTCAAGCGGTCTTATGGTTCAAACAGGAGGAGCGTACAATCCCATAGATCCTCTCGGCTTCCAATCAGGTGACAGGAAATGAGTTCTACATCAGGGTTTTGTGGCACCTTTAATTTATTTAATAAACGATATTACATCTGAATACAAATCATATGGCCAAAAAGGGTCCTTACTAGTGCACTGGATCCAGCAAGGGATCGCGTGTTTCGGAGATTTGAGTAAGGTTTATGTGCCATTCTTGGTCATTTAGACCGCGTAATTTGGCCAAGCAATTAAAAAAATTGTTTGTTTGTTGTTGTTTTTTTTTTTTTTTTTTTTTTTTTTTTTTTTTCTAAAACTTCACCAGAAATGAGTCTAAAACAATTCAAAACCCTTTTGAAACAACCCTTACAAATGTACATTATAGCACATGCACAGATGTCTTCACACTACTGTGTTCATCTATTCAAACCATAGTGGTGACTGATGTTACGAATGAGTAACCTCAGCTTTATAACTTCATGGTTAGGGAGTCAATTCAAAGCTAGTTGCCAATCTTTTGGACTTTTTGGGTGAAGTTTTTGAACACTACAAAAAATTGAATTGCTAGTAGAGTAATCTAGGTACTCCTGTCAGTGTATCGTTTCAGCTGTGCTCATTTGAAGTCATATGGCCAAAATACATGGTGTAATGACCAAGGAGGGCACACAAACCTTAAGATAAATGCAATTAAATGTCACAACGAACAGTGCAAAACTAGTTTTTAATTAGCCTAAACGTTTTCGACTCTCATTTAGTCTTTGTCAAACACAAACACAAACCTGAGACAAGGCAAACAATAAACGGAAAAGAAAGCGTTTAAATTAGAAAATGTCTACATCACTATGTCTAAAGGAAGTATTTTTTTTTTAAATGTGCGATGTCGCGCCTAATTGGTTTCAACTTAAATGATAAAAATGGCAACCTAGCTGGTATTGACTTTCAAAAGGAGGAACAATAGCGCCATCAGTTTTCGTAGATTATATCCCGGATAATTCATTTTGTTTGTAATGACAGTAATGACGATAACAATAATAATACCACCAAGAACTACACAAAACCGAAATAATTATAGGAGGGTGAGTGAGTAATTAGTAAAATGAATGAATTATTTAATTGAAAAGATGGGGTTTGTAAACAGATGATGATTTTATTTGCATAATTTTAACCATCTAAATGTAAAGGAAACTTACTCTAGGAAACGTTACGCTTGTTTCACGCTCATTTTGGATTTGCCCCCGGAATTTGAGAAAAGTAAGACTATTTTTGCTTTTATAAATTCAATCTGCATGTCTTTGTTGCACATAACTAATCAAAACAGAGTTTCGAAGACAAGTCATTCGCTTTATAGAAGGTAAAATTTCAAAATATCAAATTTCATAAAAATATGCTAACAATTGCGAGTTCAAAACCACACATATAATGCAGACAGGCAGTACAAAAACAAATATATAATATGCATTTTCTTTAAGGTTAAGAAATCCCAACTCTTAATAAATTTAGCTCAATGAAAGCCAGTCCGGACAATTATACATATCATGGGATAAATGCACGTTACAACCATTGCGACATAAAACACGCAAACACAAAAGGATGGACACATATCGATCCATGGCAATGATCACTATTCAATTTCATAAATGGGTGAAGAAACCAGCCATAAGGTGTAATGCTTGAGGAGGGAGTACAAGACTGTTTCTGAATATCTTTAGCCTGGGGATGGAAAGAATTGAAACCTGGCACCTGGGATCTAAACAAGTACGTCCATAACTAAAAGTAAGAAGAACCCCATTCAAAAATATTTTCAACATTCTTTTTGATTTTTTCCTATAATTTAACCACAATACAGACCGAGAGGGGCAACATACAAATATAATGCCTTTAACTTTCTGACCGGGGAGGAGGGGGGGGGGGGGTCACATCATAAGCCCTCTAGTTAAATCATAACTGGAGGTGTCCACACAAATAGAGATAATATTGGAAACTGAACACAAGAATACAAAGAGAGGTGACAGATCCGATTTGTTATTTTTGTTCTATAAGAGATGAGAGAAGATTTTCTGTACAGCTTTCAACTCGAACGTTCTAAAACTTTCGATACATTCCTCCTTTTGCATGCTTGTTTCGATTTGCACATAATGGGATGTGCAAAAATCTGGGCGTGGGCTTCCAAAGAGCTTCGAAATATAATATCTGACCGATCATCCGGAAGTAGAAGAGTTCACCCGCTCACCAACCCCCTCTACGCAATTTCACCCGATTTTTCAAGTCCTGCACATTTAAGTACATGCAAAAGCTGTTGTGTAAATGAACTGTCATAGAAATGGCATTCGTTGTTTTCCACAATCGAAAACTCTTTGTAAAATCAATCACTCTGACTAAGATACCATGTCTTTCTTTTCATTTACTCTTGGCCTGATAGACATATTTTCATCATGAAACAACTGTTCTGAGTCATGTTCTGCAACCAGACGTAAGTCAAACCAGTCATTGAATATTGGAAACAAACGTATATGCTTTCGAGAGAAGCTACTAATTAAATAGAGGGTTTAATGTCATCATTTGTTCCAGAACGTTTTAATCGAACCCAACAGGGTAAATTATTTGTTAAGTTCAAATTCTTCATCATCACACTCATTTCTTCGATACAGATATTACAGGAAATAACTAAGAACACGGAGAAACGATGATAGGAGTGAAATGGGTGGGTTGATATTTATCAGTTGTTATCTATGAACGAATGTGGTTTAAGAAGATGAAGATTATAGTTAATAAACCATTTCCTGCTGCACGTTTCTATATGAAAATCTTACGTGAACGCTTCATGAAATAGTTCCATGTAGTATGTGAAACTGGACAAATCGCAAAATTGCCATGTGATTGGTACTTTTAGTGATAATATTTTAAATAATAACCTTTTTATGTTGATTTTCCCAGTCATTTTGTGTAGTGGGTTTGCCCTTGATCGAATTGCAGAACATTGTTCTTAATAAACAGCTACGTGTAATAAAATTATCGCTTTAATAAAGATGGGGTTTTACATGTTCGGCCACAAATAACCACGGATTTTTTTTCATTATGGAACAAAGACCACGGAAAATGGATACAATAAACTGGAAAGACATTTGAATTTTGATTATATAAATTTCACTGCTTACCATCAATAAGCAATGTCTTATTTATTTATTATTCCACACAGTTCTTTTATGTGGTCACTGTGATCATTTGGCTTAAATTTACAAACAGGTATTTAATTTACAATCCCATTAATGATTAATGTTTTTCTCTTTAAGGACTAATATAGCTATACTTCACATAATGCACACTTTAATTTAACTGTCAGTTGTTTTGAGAGGAAACTGTACTGTTACGGAGATTAAATGTCAAAGGAATACAAATTTTCACAATATACTGTTCTAAAACGAAAAAAACGCGTACCAACATGCAAGCGTTGAATAGCATTTATATATACTTTATAGTACATGTCGAGAAGTCGCGGTGGCCGAGAGGTTAAGGCGTTGCGTGTATAATCAGAAGTTTTAGAATATCAACAATATAGGAACCACTTAGTATTTTGGTTGTGTCCTCTGACAAGACGCTTTAATCTCCTAACTACCTCAGTGGGATAAGGACGGTTAACAGGGCGGTCTCATGTAATGGCGGGAACTGGGCAGGGCCGGATTAAGACCTTTAGAGGCCCCAAGCACTGAAAAGGTTATGAAATAATTTCACTTTTTTTTTTTTTTTTTTTTTTTTGGTGCCACTGCTTTGCTGGTGCCCTAAGCACGTGCTTAGTCTGCCTATTGGGTAATCCAGCACTGGAACTGGGTAATAAACCAAACTTAGGTAAGGGACTTTCAACCTACCAAAACGCTGCACCAAATGAAAGTCCTTGACATGTTATTGTTTGTTAGAATACTTTTGTTTTATAAATCAATAATTTGTATCTTTCAGATTTTATACTATGGATTTAATGGCTGATGAATTATGACTATCATTTAGATTTTCTTCTAGGTCGTAGCCTGTAGCCTCTAAGTTGTTTCCTTTTTATGTCGAGTTTTCAAAATCAAGATGGCGATGACAATCCTTTAATTTTGTCGGTGTATTTAATTTCTTCTTTTTTAAAGGATCATTTTTTTTAATGAAAAATATATTTCCGTGAACCACAACGCATTTTCCTTTAAGAGCGAGAGATGATGGTATAATTCCCATTGTGAAGTTTTGTATGGTGGCTCTCGATATTCAAAAAAGTCTTTATTATGGGCTTCGGTACAGTGCTGAACTATATCTGTCAGCTTCTGTCTTATAATGCTGCAAACCGAGCACAGAAATTGTTCCATTGCCCTGTAAGAGTAAAAGTCCATATAAGCAACTGTAAAACTATCCAACTTTTAGCAACAGACTTGTTGGAACTAGATTGCAGCAAAATGATCTGTTAGTGTGCCATTGTGCCGTACAATTAGCTAAATCATTGAAACTATACATAAATTTTACACCATAGTTGGAAAATACATTATTTAGATTGAAACCAAAACAAATATGTACCTAATTTCTACTTGAAATGTCCAAATGGTCATAAAAATACGCTCTGGAGTACATTTAAACTACGTGTTTCTGGTATCTACTTTAACGTAAATCTTCGTGCTTGAGTGTATCTTATTCCGTGGTCCATTCGTAGCCGAAGATTTAGATCCCGTCCTTATTAACGTTGTAAATTTATAACATGTAGTTGTTCATTAACAACAACGTTCTGCAAATCGATTAAGGACACACATTGGACTACGCAAAATGACTGGTAAATTAACATAAAAATGTTATTAATTGCAGTATTACCACGAAAAGTACAAATCACATGGTTATTTTGCGATTCGACCAGTTTCATATACTATTTGGAACAATTTTACGAAGTGTTCAAGTAAGATTTTCTTATATAAATGTGCAGTAGTAAACGGTTCATTAACCATAATTTTCATCTTCTTAAAGCTCCATTCGTACATAGATAAAAATTGATAAATATCAACCCACCCATTTCACTCCTATCATCCTTTTTGCCGAGTTTGTTGTTACTATCTGTGATAATTGTATTGGAAAAACGGGTGTGATAATGCAAACTTCTTCTAAATAGGTGCCTAAGTGATACTGTTGAAAATTTTGCTGCTGATCGTCGGGCGATTGAGGCCAAACTAGTGCATGTTATTTGTCTTGTAGCATTTGTCAAAGGGTCCTGTTGAAGTACCTTAAAAGGTTAGATTCATTAACCAAACTACTTCGTCACTTACAGAAGACCTCGAGGCAGATTAGTTCCTGTAATTGAGTTACCTTTTTTTCGTTATTATTAGTAGTAGTATCAGCCGTAGTAGTAGTAGTATTGTTCCTTTTAACATAGACAAAACGACGCCTTATTAAAAATATTCATGCGAAACACTTTTGGCGGTACATTATATTAAAATATGAAGAACATAAAATTGGCACCAGTATTTGTGAACAAGGAGAGAGAGAGAGAGAGAGAGAGAGAGAGAGAGAGAGAGAGAGAAAGAAAGAGAGAGATAACATGGTCTAAGTTAAAATGGATTATGGACACATTTTACTATTTTATCTAGTTAAAATAATATTCAGTTCTTAATAATAGTAACAGCTGATGCATTCTAATAATAGTAAGGAGCCATAGCAGTTTTTTTAAACAAAAAATTGTTAAGATCAATATATAACGTACAGATTAAAAGAAAACGGTATTCGTCCTCTGTTTCATTTGTAAAGTGCGAAGACACAAGTCGTGCAACCAAACCATGAACCAAACAAACGCATCTTTAAACATTGAGGACATTGAGGACATCTTCATTTTGGCATCTAAATACCTTACCCTGTATCGTCTATAACCACCCCACCCACCATAAAATCCTCATTTATTGCAAATATATCCTAAATAAAAATATACAATCTACATAATCATAGAACTCAATAAGGTTTATGAATTTAACCAATGATATTAATTATATTTGTCCTTGTGTGTCTTTTATGTCCATCTTTGTTTTATTTCACGGTATTTGATATCGTATTCATATGTTTGATTGGCTGATTCCAAGTGATTAAGGTAATGTGATGACATGATAATGTAGAGTGCGAAAGCTAACACTAAAACAAATGGGATAATGCGATACCAGTAATAATATACTGTACTGTATTTTTTTATTTTTTTTATATCGAATATGTTGATTGGAATGTATTTGCCATATCTACATGTGAGGTAAACTCCGGTTGACAATTAGCACTTATCGTAATTAGACATTAGCTTTGTTTATACTGTAACAGTAACCCTGACATTTATTTAATGTGTCGCTTTCCCAAATCTGCAAGTACCGCCCAACTGGGGTTACCACATATCACTCATTATGACTGGCTCATGGTTTTGTTCATACCTTGCTAAATAATTCTGACACATGTTATTCAAGTTTGAGTTATGGAGTTATGCTCATCTGTTGACATCTCTGTCCATTCAAGAACTATATATATATATATATATATATATATATATATATATATATATATATATATATATATAGAGAGAGAGAGAGAGAGAGAGAGAGAGAGAGAGAGAGAGAGAGAGAGAGAGAGACGTTCGTCTCTACACCTACCTAGTAACGATTCTCATTATCTTCGTACAAGACATTTGTTCCATATCAGCATGTGTGATCATTGGAATCTAATGTCCAGTCTTATGGAGTTTACATTATGATTTCATCAAGAAATAGAACTCCATATTTATTAGATCTATATTGAAGTTATTTAGTATACAGTTTAAACACTGTATCAAGTCTATGTTTAAACTATAAAGTCAATACATATCCCCAGTTGTATGCCAAATTAACCAGCAAAATTATCTCAATCACGAAAAACTTGTAAGCATATTCTCATCTATTATTTTGTTTATCTTTTTCTTCTATTCTACTATGCACAATGTCAGTAACACAGTGTTATACAATCAGACTTTTATATGTGATTTTTCCATACCTTGTCTTCATAGCGAATACCCCCAATGGAGAACAGCCACAACAGAATAAAACTCCAAATGATTATGGATAACTCCATAATGCAGTAAAGAATCTCCATCGGGGTATTCAACAATCGTTCCTTGTTTTTTAGTGGTAAAGGCATGAAAATGAACGTCACAAATACGACTCGAAATATGTTTTTAAGCAATTACATGCAGTTGCTGGATTGCCACTCATCAAGAATATTCCAGTCGTTTTATTGACTACCCTCTTTCTAACACTGTGTCAGGATATTGAAACAAACCCGGGACCTAAGGAGGATAAAGAAATTACTTTACTTAATTTAAATATTAGGAGCATTCGAGAAAAACCTAATTATTTGGAAAGTATAGCTGAAGATTATTCAATTGTATGCTTTAGTGAAACACATTTGAATTATAGCACTCATATGGATAGTTTAAAACTCAATGGTTTTAAAGAACCTTTTAGAAAATATAGAAACTGTCACAGAGGTGTGGCATCATGGTATACGTTTCCGATAAACTAATTAGCAAGCGTCAGAAAGATTGGCTCTCATGACATTGAACTTATGTGGACCGAGATGACGTTACCGGGTATAAAGTAGCCGTAGGGGCAGGGTATAGATCAAACTACACTCCTGCTAATTTCCTGAGTTTTGAAACTTCGATTGATATCATTAGTTATACGAATAAACATATTATTATTATGCGGGACTATAACATTGATTTATTCAGGCCTTCTATCTCTGCAAAATTAACTGCTGCTATGACAATATAAAGTCTATGAAATGTGATAACAAACCCTACACAAAGTACTTCTGATACCAAAACCTTACTTGATCCAATCTTTGTAAGTAGTGGTATAACTATACTTCACGTTGACATTTTAAAAATGTATAGATAATTTAGTGGCGATGATGCTCCTAATATAGCAATCAGTGTTAACGTGAAGCTCTAAGCGGCCTATAAGCGCCGTGTTTGGATTTACAGCAAAGCTGATTTCAACAAATTTAACGCTCTGATAGCAGGAACTAACTGGACAGATATGTTGCCAGTTCCAAGAAATATTGATGCTACAACTGATACATTCATTACCAAATTATTAGAATTCTCAACTTTGTGTAATCCTTCTAAAACTGTAACAATTCGCCCAACCGATAAACCGTGGTTTGATTCACATATTAAGAATAATGATAAGGAAAAGGGACAGAACACGCAAATTTGCCTTCAATCATGGTAGGCCAAACGATTGGAATAAATACAAACAAATCAGAACTAAAGTAAGTAACATGAACAAATATGCTAATGAGCAATATATGGATAATATTGATGCACATCTTTCAGATTCTGAGAATAAAGATCCCAAAATATTTTGGAAAATTACAAAATCACTTTTCAAAGAGACATATCCTTAAAATTCTATCCCACCACAAAAGTTACAAGTAATAATGTTTATTTTTGCATTTATAATGAAAAAGTAAAGGCTAACTTATTCAATGAGTATTGTACTTCGATTTCAACTATCGAAGATAGTAATGTTTATCTCCCTATTTTTCAAAAAAAGATGCTTTGATACCCTAAACGAAATTACACTCTCTGAAAAAGAAATTACAGATAGTACTAAATCCATTCCTGTCAATAAAGCCACTGGGTCTGATTGCGTAAGTCACAGAGTGCGTAAAAGCGTCAGTGAAACGATAGGAGTACCACTAAAAATTCTCTTTAATCTGTCGTTGAAGGAAAACATATTTTCAGATAAATGGAAGCTAGCGCATAGTCTTCCCATTACTAAAAAGGTGATTTACACGAAGTTACCAATTATAGACCTATATCTCTAAACATGTGTATAATTATTTTCATAAAAACTGTCTTTTTACAAGTATTAATTAGGATTCCTTCTCGGTCACCCCACTGTTTTTCAACTTTTTGAACTTTATCGTCATATATATTAAACAGCCTCATCTCGAATAGCTAATCTTTGAAAACTAAGATACAAACTTAGCATAAAAATGTTATAAAAACTGTAGATAATTTACATCAGGCCCATTTTAGAATATGAATGTGTAGTCTTCGATAGATATTTGTTGATAGATTCAGAAAAACATGAAGAAAAAAAATACAGCTTAAAGCGGCAAGAATAGTTACAGGACTTTCAAAATACACGAGTAGGCAATCTCTCTATTTTGAAACTGGGTGGAAAGGTCTGCAATCTAGACGAAAGAGACAAAAATTATTAACACTATAAAATTAAAACTAGGCAAACTCCGGACTATTTCAATGAATTACTCCCTTCCCCCGTGTCCGAACAAGCAAATTATAACCTTCGAAGTTCAAGTAATGTAGTCACTTGTAATTTCAAGCTAAATTCTACTAAATCAACTTTTATACTCTCAGCAGTGGCCTTATGGAACAATCTTGAACAGCATACCCAATGTAACATGTCTTACAGTGCTTTGAAAAAGTGTTTATGTCCAAATATCGAATCAAGTAAAATGCCTAGTTTTAGTCATAAAGGCTCAGATATTATCCATACTAGATTGCGACATAATGTAAGCTCATTAAAAACTGATCTTTACCGCGTTCAACTTGTTGACACCCCTTTTCGTTCCTGTGGTAGATAGAAACCATCTTGTATTTCATCATGTTCTGTCCCAAGTATAGTCAGCAACAAACTGAGTTGACAAAATAATTACTCTCCGTGCTATATCCAGCTGTTAGCTTACACTTACTGCTTTGGGGAAAGCGTAATGCAAATGAAAACTGTATAATTATACAGCAAATAATACTGATTACGGACTATTTCAATAACTTATTAAAATCGCGAATGCTGTCATTGTGCCCCCTTCTCTCTCTCTCTCTCTCTCTCTCTCTCTCTCTCTCTCTCTCTCTCTCTCTCTCCAATAATTTTTCATTAGTTTTTGCTACACTGTTGTCATGTTGAAATATGTTGCAATTACTTGTATAATTGTAGGGAGAGCGATAATTAAGTTGTTAGAGCTTGTGCCCAATGTCATTGTATCATATCGTGACAATTAAATATGTTTAAACTAAACTTATTTAGTATTAGAATGTTCTAGAGTTGTAAAGTTCATATGAAATACATTAATACCTATATTTGTACATTTTGAAATGACACAAGGCTCAAACATACATATGCATATAAAGGCAACTTCCTCCTGAAAACGATTCGCCTTTGTTTGATTTTAAAGCTTTTTGCATGCGATTCAGTCGCATTCTTCTCCAACCAAATCATCAAACTAGTCTTTTTAAAGTGAGTTTCCAGCAGTAAGATATTCAAAGTCGTTGTTGGGATCAGAGATGCAAGTCTACGATTTGTGACCATACGATACATACTTAAAAGTCCATACGTGTTTTATTTCGAGTCAGCGGAAAGAATAGGTTTGATATATGGTGCAAGGATACGTCGAGGTCACAAGTACAAGTTAGATGTATTCTTGAGCCGTGCAAAACGAGTTTTCTCCCCTGACAAATACGAATGCGGGTTTGTATTTATTACACAGTAAAATCTGTATTCGATTACATTTCTCTTGAAAGAATCTTTAAACATTTTCGTGAGGATTCTGTTTAAATTTTGCTTATTCTTACGTCTCAGTTCTTTACGCATACTTAGGAATAGGCTGAATAAGTATAGGCGCATTAATCTCCGATTTATTTATGTAGCAAATTTCAATATATTTTGCTACTACTTGAACATAAAATGTGTGTGAAAAGACAGATTTGAGATTTTGTTATAAATTTTAAAAAAATGCCCACCCCAATACCTAAAGCAGGAAGTACATATTAAACAAACCACTTACCACTCACAATGGTTGACCACGTTTCCTTTTGCAGATCTCCATTCGAACTTTTCGTGTTTTTAGTTTTACGCAGCTCTTTATGCAAGTCATACATGATGCCAACACCTTCCCAGAGCCTTTATGGCTGACCTGGGCTAATTCATTCGTGTACATGGTAGCTCATTTGACCGGTTGTTTGTTTACCTTTGTGTCATGATGCTCCATTGTGTCAAGATGCTCCCAGTGCATGTACTTTGCACAAGACAAGCTCTTCCATAATGTCATTCTGACACTTAGCGCTTATGTTGCAAATTGCATTTTTATTTGTTGTTTTTATAAAATTGCTGCGAAATATGTCATGATAGTTTTTGATCTGTTTTTTTTTTTTTTTTTTGTTTCCAGCTTTCGATACTAAGGTAGTATTCAATTATACATGCAAAATATTATAGCCGGATGTCGAATCTCGATCCATTTACATTTGATTTAGAAATCCACTAATTATTATATCACTGAGCTAATTAAACAGTTACTATTACTGCAGTTTCTAGTCAATGTGAATATTGTTTTTTGCTGTGTGTCTGTGTTTCAATATCTCCATGCAAATGAATTATTTATTTCATCAATGAATGTTTTGTATGTATGTCTGTCTGTTTGTGTGTCAGTCTCTCTCGAATTTATTTAATCAGCTGTCAATCATTGCACTGGTAGTAAAATACTGTCTCTAAGTTAAGAGCACCTGTTACGTATTACTTCCTAGTCTTATCCTGAGAATGTAATATAGAAAGTCTGTTGCCAGTGCTCTCATCTACATAGAGCTAGAGAGAGGAATGAGAAGTGTACATAATATGTAAGTAAATGAGGATAGCTGGCATATAAATGGGCACATTTTGCAATCAGTGTTTTTTTAAGCTATCTCTCCTAAATCATCACTAGATGGTACGCTGATAATTACTTCTGGGACGTTTATAAGCAGAACGATATTTGTTCATTATTACGCCAGTCACTTAGTGTATAACCTATGCATATTCAGAAGCATATGTTAAAGACTAAATATAGAATATAGTCGTTTCTTCAACATTGACAGAGTTTAATTATAAATGTTTTTTATATAGCTTGGAAGATATAGATGATGAATATCATTTTCTTTTCCAAAATCTTTTGTTTTTTGGCAGACGTTAGAAACATTTCCATCCCCAACATGTACGTTAGAAATCCTAATACTATACAACTTAAGGATCTCATGAGCTCTGAAGATTGTGATATGCTTACCAAGCTATAAACATTTTGCACAATGTTATAGAGCATTTGGATGAAACATGCACATAGCTGTATCTTAATATGTTCTTTTCCGTGACGAATATTCATGCCTGGAATTTGTATGCTTTCCAAACTATCGATGCTTTTGTAAAATTGCTTTCCATATAGTTCATACAGAAAGATGTCTATATTTTATACTTTCTGCCCAATGTTTGATGTGCATTAATTGTTGTTATGCTGCTGATCATTTAACTTTAATTTGAATTAACTGTTATCTCGATGTTCATATGTTGTTTGTTTTTTTCGCATTCCCCTCCCGTGGTCATAATTATCAATACAAATTCAAAGGTTATAGACAGCTGGAATTCGTCACCGTGCTATGTTCTAAGTGAGCCACTTTAGTCGTTATCTTAAAGTGAAAACGTAAATTGCCCACCCCCCTTTTTAACATTTTTTTAAAATTTGTAGTACTATATTATGCAGTTAAATGTTTAGGGAACTAGGAAATACAATAATGGAAAATCTAATGGGTTTCTCAGCATAAAAAACCCAACAGTTTAATAAATGAGACCCATCTGTACCCACTCCCCACGTTTGGCCCGTCAAACTCCCTTGTGTGTGTGTGTGTGTGTGTTTGCATTTAAAATTGCCATTTTATAGACTAGCAATAACATACGGCTGTTGAATTTAGCTCAGAATGTATTAGGCATAATTGTAAAAAAATGCTTTCGTTTTCGACACCATTAATGTTGTTATAACTTAGTCCCATGATACATCCCCTCCTTCATATAATCGGTCAGTCATTAACTTTAAAAAATAAGATCATAAACAAGTATAAATTTGCCGTAAGTACACAGTTCACTCATTGGTTTTAGTTGGTTGATAACGGCATTACTATTATGAATTTCATTAGTGGCCCATTTCTTCTATACAGCCATTTACCGACATCGCAGATAAATTTCAAACATCTCGTCGATAGTCTGGGCTATGAAAGTCGCCATGATGGATATAGTTGTGACGTCACAAACAGTCTGTCGACGATACGCCACAAAGTTCATTATGGAACTTTTTATTTTTTTTCTTCTTTAAATCACACAGAGCAACGATGTTAAACTGCGTGGCAAATAATGATGAATTCAGATTATGAAGATACACGAGGAACCAGTTTATAACGCTGTTGGATTTATGCAGTCTACAAGTACTCTGAGAACCTACCGCTTTTCACTGTGGCAAGATAGCTATACATGATTCGTTACATAAGCTTAACATTTTATTAATAACAAATACAATTATATCCAAAATTCAATCCAATATTTCTAACAATTACAAAACTTTTGTCTCAGGTACGAACAATTACTGCTTTTACAGGTGAATAGCTTATCCGTATGGCAACATATCGGAATATTCGTCGATTGAGGCCAACACATCGAGAAATTATCCCTGCAAGGAAGCTAGCTAATATAGTACCACTTTTAAAAAGGGGGATAAATCTATTGTTCTAACTACAAACCCGTATCATTCATCAGCAATGTTGGTAAGGTGCTTGAAAGAATAATCTTTAAACACATTTGTAACTATTTCCATCAAAATGTGTAACTATTTCCATCAAAATGTCTCGCTATAAAATTAGCAATCAGGTTTTATACCAGGTCACTACTTCTTTTCAACTGGTACATGTTTACCGTTCAGTATGTAATGCAATAGCGATCATACACTTTCATGTGCATGTGTGTGATATATTTAAAGCTTTTGTTAATAGAGTTTGGCATACAAATGTATTACTAAAATTAAAAAGTGATTGGATATAGACAGATTTATTTAAATGGCTAGAAGATTATATTACAAATAAAACTCAGAGAGTTATCGCTGGAAATGTAAATTCAAATGTTGGTGAAATGACTGCAGCTGTCCCGCGGGGATCACTTCTTGGCCCCTTTACATTTCTTGTCTATTTTAACATTATAGACGATAGTTTAAAATCTCGCTTATTTGCAGACGACTCTTCGCTACAAACTAGTTTCACCGTCCCTTGTTCATTGATGACTATGCTAATCAATTTAAATCTATCTAAAACAAATGTGTATTGCTTACCAACTGGAAACTGAACTTTTTACCTGGAGGTAGTTCGATCATCAACCATAGTCTAGTCCCGAAAGTTAAATTGTGCATGTCTGTTCGACTTGTTATCGAATGGTATCTGTAGTCTTCAGTCGCTTCAAGATGGCGGAGTCGTGTCAATTTCTCTTAATAAATACTTTGTTTTTCTTTTCAAAAGAAAAAACAATACAATGTTTTGAAATAATTGTGAACTAAAAAAAGCGCGTGGTCTGCGTTAACCTTTATGGTTTACATTATCCAAAATAGGTACTCCTGGGAAACATGTTATTGTCTAAACTTTGTGATATAAGACTGGAAAATACGAATGTATTCATGCTAAATACATTTTCATATCATCCTGTAAATTTAAGTATGAAAGTGCGCGTTACTTCCAAATTTTCTTGTTGCTTTTATATCTATTTTTAATTTTAGTATTGAAAAAGTTGCAAGATATACTTTTCTCCCATCCGCCATACTAGAAACCAAAGGAACCACATGGGTCTCATTGGCCAGACCATAGTTTCCTGGTTACGTCACTCTGGTCGATCTTGAGTGAGTTCGACCACGCTCTAGTCCGATCATAGACTCTATGGTTAGGTGATAGATCTCGCTGCTGATCTTGAATTTTATCCAGAGAAAATTCGATTTGTTACATCTAGTCATCTGGGAGTCTCCCTAAATTCTAATGGATTTTGGTCAAACCATGTTGATATTATTCAATCTTCCTAAGGTCGCAATGGGCATCTTACAAAATTTAAATTCTTTCTTTCGAAGGGTAAGCCCAGCAAGATTTACCTTGCTTACATATGCCCAATCTTAGACTCTGGATCTGAAGTGTGTTCAGCATGTAGTGCTGCTGATTCTAATAAACTTGAAGAAGTAAAATCTGAAGGAGCTAGATAAATTTCCGGTCTACCAAAATATACAAGCAGAGAGGAACTTTAGGTAAGTTTTATAAAATCGTCAACAAACAATCACCTGATTACATTACAGATGTACTCCCACCTTGCGCATAAGCTGTAATATCGTACAATTTAAGAAACTCTAACAATCTCGTCCAATTTCAATGTGGTGTGTCATTATTTAAAAATTGCTTCCTACCATCCACGATGACCACAAGGAGCGAATTACCTCTACCGGCAAGAAACCTTCCCATTATCAAAACATTTTAAAATAGTATAACAAGACGCTGTTTCAGTACCTTCCTGCCTAGCCTGTAATGATTGCATAAGTTATTTTCCTAGCATGGCGGAGATATAAATGTAGTATTCTTAATTATGATCTGTTTTGGTCAAAATTAATCCCTGATTCCTCCTGTCCCTGTGGGCATCCTACAAGAAACAGTGACTGCCATTTCATTTTTAGTGTAAACAATATGATAATCAAAGACATATTGTGTTAGAAACTCAGCATTATAAATTTTTATAATAATATAACTACTCTATAGTTTGTAACTGATTCATATATATTAAACAAAACATCTATATTTACAAAAAGAAAATGCAGAAATTTATTATCAAAAGAAGACTATTAACAATGCATAAAAAATAAACCACCCTTAGTATATGACAATATTGATAATTTAAATAAATATTGTTACAGGGCTGTGAGGTTAATGTGGTTCATATCTTCAAAGTATATGTATTGCACCTCAGTCATTCGAGTAAAATTGAAACTGTTGGTGTTCAATGTTTTGTTGTTGTTGGTGGTGATGGTGGTGGTGGTGGTTTTAGTCAAGTGTTTCCTTTTGCCTTGGAAATTTGAAATATTGATATAGTCCTAGGTTTATTATGTCTTTGTAACTCAAACATTTTTTAGAGATTTGTGGGCTGACGTGTTTACAAAATAGAGACTTAACATGGCTTCTATAATTCAAATGTTCCAAAAGAGGTTAGTTTTAGTAAACTTTTTGCATTTCATATTTTAAAAAATACGCGTACAAGCTCAGAAATCTTTTGAGACTTAAGTAAGGTAGTAAAGTTAATGGTTCCGTATGTCTTGTAGAATTGTGTTTTTATATGTTATACAAAGGGTATATATATATATATATATATATATATATATATATATATATATATATATATATATATATATATATATATATATATATAATGTAAAAAAGTTTCCATTACAAAATATTTGGTCAGCAATGCAAAATTTTAGCCGGCTTGTCAAAAACAAAATATTTAAGAAAAAGCCATAATTTTCATATGTGATCTAAATTAATATACTAAGTGAATGGAAATATATATAAAAATTTTTTATCCAAATATACTCAGCCGTTTTAAAGAGATGTCCAATTAATTTTACGTCGATAGTCTGTACTACAAGAGTCACCATGATGAATAAAGAAGTGATGGCACTAGGTCACATCCGGTCTTATTCGTCCACAGATTCGCATTTGCAATATATATATATATATATATATATATATATATATATATATATATATATATATATATATATATATATATATATATATATATATAACGATTTTGGAACGGTTGAAAACAAAATCACGCAAAACAACGATGCTAACCTATATAGTAAATAATGAAGATGAATTCAGGTCACGGAGATACACGAGGACCCAATTTATAATGATGTAAAATTTGTGCAGTCTACACCTGGAAACTTCCGCTTTTCACAACAGCAAGATAACTACTGATGATTCTTTACGTAAACTCACATTTTTAAAAAGATACTCCGGGATACTGCTAAGCCGTGTACTTTTAAATATAAAAACAAATTATATCAAAATGAAATCCAGCTTATTAACATAGTCACTTTCAACCGACTGTCAACTCGTCGATAATTAGGAATGAACTTGGCAACGTCTCGGTTCAGACTATTACTGCTCTTACAAGTGATGAGTTTGCAAGCATGGCGACATCCTATATACACCGAGAAAAACGTCGATTGCGGAAAAGAAAGCGAGAAATGATCCCTTACAGGAGTGCTCAAATGCAAACAATCGGTAAATATCGAGTTTTCAACGCGTTTTACATTTAATAAAAGCGGTTTGTCACAAGCAATTCCTTTACCTTTAATTATTCTAAAACAATGCTGGTTTCACCTTTATTAGTAGATCTCACGAATTTGCCACTTTTTGAAAGGTCCAATAATCTTAAATGGATTTATTTTTCTTTTTCTTTTTCTCTCAGGACAGAATACATTTGGCTTCCCGTTTTACCTCTCCCCTCACGCAGAAAGGAACGGGAAATCTAATTTCGAAAAGGCCAATTCGTCTATGTTATCTCCGACAGAAACCACTTCCAAAGAACCACCTCTGGGTTTAATCTTGACTGATTTATTTGGCAATATTATCTCTGACAGCATGAATCAATACTCTGGATTTGCAAGTGGTTACCCTGGAATGCTAGGAACTGGGCGGAATCCTTCACTTGGAGCCAGTCTTCAAACATTAGAACTTCAACAGCAAGACACTTCGACTAATAATTCAAGCGAGTCAAGGGATCCGCCATCGTCATCCCAAATCAGTTTAACGTCTGGATTTATTAGCGGGTACCCGGGTATGCTCGGTCTTGACAATCCAAAAATGGCACTGTTCCAGAACCAAATGGAAGTTTCAGGAACGAACAATGGAGGACATCTATATTATGGAACTGACAGAGGGGGGCACTTATCTAATGGCTATAGTTCCAGTAATTTTGGAACAGACTCTTCTTTCAAACCTGGATTTTTTGGACAGATAGATTCCGTTGATACAGTAAAAACATCCGGCCAGTCTAGAGATCAGTCTGAGTTTGGAAATACCGTCGACAGATTAGGAGAGCTCTCGCGTGGGTACAGCACCGACGATTTTGGGACGGACACTTTTGGACAGATAGGTTCCAGTAACAATGGGCATACATCCAGTAAGGCTGGTGATCATTCTGCATATGGAAACTCTGTCGACGCGCCAGGTTCTCAACAAACTGGCGAGGCCAAAGTTTCCTCCCATACGACAGATTGGAATGGAGAATGGCCAGGTACACTATATATATATATATATATATATATATATATATAAGAAATCTAATTTCAAAATTATTGATTAGCATACAAATTATCAACTCTGTTTTTTTCTGATCATGCGCACCCACATGTTTTGTAATAAAACTTTGAACACACTACAATACCCTATGTGTGTGGGCTGAATTGCTACTCCCTCCCGTTCTTAGCATGAACAGCGGTGGCTCAGTGGTTAGCGAGCCTGACTCACAATCAGTGGATTGCAGGCTCGAGTCGTGCCCAGATAAGCTGTTGCTATGATGTGTCTCTCGACAATGCACTTTACTCTCATTGCCTCAGACACTAAATAGTCCTTTATGTGCTGGTGTGCCGCCAAACAACAAACAAGCAATAGCCTGACCGTTTTTCTTGTACATATATTTGTTACACACTATTAATAAACACTATGATGATATTTAAAAGAGTACAAGAGTAATCTGAATTCCAAATTGTTGTCAATTATAAAAATAACTAGGGAAAAAGGTCTACACTTTCTTTTTAACCTGCCAGTTCACATCAGTAATTTCCATTTTAAGGCATCTTCACATAAATAGCTATGCTCCATTCAGGAATCTAGAACTTCTTCATGTCTCTGGTTGCAATATTTTGGTTCCTCCCTCCCCCCCATCATCCCCTTCCCTCCCCCCCCCCCCGCGGCCTCTGGTAGTGCATCATAACCCAGTTGTTTCGAGTGCTTTATCAATGTTAAGCTAAAAAACTTGAAAAAAACTATTAAAAAAAAAACTAAAAAAAAAAAAGATAAAGCCTTATATAGATCGAAAGAAAATGCTTCTGGAACTTACTTGACCGAAAATATCCCTTTTAAAATGGCGCAAGCACCAATGAGTCAAGCAAAAGTAAAGCAAAGAAGACCCATGAGAAAAAAGACTTTTTTAAAAATACAATGGAAGCAGAGGTAATACAGTGGCAATAAGAATATACATGGATATAGATTAAGTCCGACGTTTGAAAGTAAACATAGGGCATTAAACAATATCTATAGCAATGAATAATCATGGAACAGTAGATACGAAACCTTAGTGAGTAAGGAGCAGAGGAATTATATCGGCAATATAAAATTTAGTGGTAGAAAGGCATAAATATGTGAATGCTATTTATACATGGACTTAAATTAGTTCTTTCCTACTTTTTTTCTGAAAATTACTCTCTTTGTACACAGGTCAGACATCTAGAGGAGCTGGAGTCAATACCGAGACTGGTAAGTCTCAACCAGGAGATTTCGGACCTCAAGCCTTCGGTGGCACTGAACCTAAAGCTTGGGATGGAAACTGGGCCGAAGGCTGGCCGGGTATAATATAAGCTATATGCTTTATTTAATTACTAGACTGATTAATGTCAAATTGGATGGTCCTAGTTAAATTAATAGAAGATGCGGCAATGGATAAATTCTGTAGCGCCATTTATTGTCCATCACTTATTAATTGTCTCCACGCGCTTCAAAGAAAATAATGTACATTTGCATATTATGCGATCATCGTCATCCGCATGTGCTTCCTACGCGCCTTGGTGAAAAAGTGATGTCATGTAACTCCGCCTACATGACTAAAACTACACACTATTAAACTACGACTATAATAGGTGGTGAAGACCTGCTTAATGGTTTACTATTTGTATCGATCTCCTCGGGGTGGAGCTACCACAATATGGAAATGGTAAGGCAGCAGTAAAGGGTGTGGATTGACTCAGAAAATTTTGGGGACGCTACTGTTTTGTTGACAATTTCTAATATTCTTAGGTTTCTGAAATACAATAAAATATGAATAGAGAGCTGTTGCTACATTTGTAACGTGTGTTTTATTGAGTGCTACAAAATGTCTTGTGAAAATTAAATTCTTTTTCACTTTAAAACATAAATGGTTCAAACTTAAATCACGTTCTCTAAAAGTTGGTTCTCCATGTCTTTCGAAAGCAATACATGTTAGTTGTCTACAGTGATAAAATAACTATCTTAACTCTGACCTTAAAATATAAGTCTTTCTCAATACCCTGCGGAGATCACAATTTGCTACTATGGGTGTGTGTTAGTGTTGTGACCAAATTTTTTTATTTTTCAACATTAATGTTGTTTGGTTGTATTGGTGAACTTGGTTAGGATGACGAGAAACGGATTTTTATTCAGAATTCAGTTGAACCAATGTCAGAAAAACATACGAGAGTTGATTTTGTCGAACACGATTTATGGTCACAGGCAGGAACACAGAATATCATATCCTATTGATAGACATTGAATTATTTCATTGTATTAGTCTTGTATAATAAATTGTACCAAACATTTTAGTGTGCAAGCATGCTTTACTCTACTATCCCTTACCTCTCCCATTAAAGTTTGACCAATGCCTTAGATTCATAAAATTCTGAACATGTACTCTCAACTGAATACGGAAAGTTAGTTTTTAAAAGCAACACATACACTGTATTTGTAAGTCTAGTGCTTTTGGCATTTGCAAACAACATTTGATATAATGCATGACTCGATGAAGTGACTTTAATTTGCATTTATAGGTTTAAAGGACTCCAAAACTAGAGATGCGACACAGACGGGAAACTCTGGCTCGACATCTGAAAGCACATCAGGTGAGCAAACATTTCCAATTGACCTTTCGGAGCAGCACTGCGGTTGCCAATCAACTATCGCATAACAGATATTCCAATAGCTCGCCATCTAATGTAATCATGAATCTAGTTGTGAGTCTTTACCTTTACTCCACGTGTTTGGGTTGGTCGATAGGTTTGAATGGAACCGTGTGAGTCCCCTTTCCAGTTTACGCTGTATATGATATACAATTTAAAATCTGGATATTTTTAACATGTCTGGTTCAATGTGCATGAAATTTTCACTAGTACTCTGTCAATCGGCACATTTATTCAATGACAGAAACACACATATAAAAAAGCTATGCTAATTAGTGGGCGGAGGTAAATTCATTCACTCACAGCTCCCTGTAGAGGAAAGTATCAGAATCATTAAGATCCATTTACATAAAGCACTTCACCACAAGACATCTAAAGAACAATGATAAAAAATGTTTTATAGAATCACTATTCTATTGGCTGTAAATATGTAGATAGATCACACAACTTACACTTAAATTATCCAACAATTTTTTTATTAAAAAAATCATTGACTACAGCATACGCTCAGAAAGGGGGGGACGGTGTAGATAAGGTTCCGAGAGACTTCTCTGTCTTGAAACAAAAGGATGCTTGGCACGCCTATAATAAATTAGTCTACTTTCTCTTACCACTGTTGGCACTTATACTAATTTGGTCAAAATATTAAATAATTGCCAACTTGAAAATGCAGTAACTCGCAACAGCCATATGTATGGTTTCTTGCAGCACACACCAATTCTTAACAAGTTTGCAATATGAATGAAAAAGAAATAAAATAATATAGTATGTATTTATGAAAAGCTGCTATTGTTTCAATATTGTCTTTACTTTCGCTCTTTGTCTCCTTTTCTTGTGTCCACCAACTCGCTTATTCTCCATTTAATAAAAAAAAAGAAACCTAGACCACCATGTAACTAACAACAGTCTACAAAAATCTAGTCCATTGCTATCCCTCAATATTTTTTTTTTACAAAGCTACCATAACCCTCCTATCCTTAATTTAAAAAAAAACAGCAACAAACTATTCCATTCACCCTTCTATCCCACAAATGTATTATTGATAAAAAAAATTACTATTTATTTACTTGAAATAACATACTAACATAACAAAAGTTTTTTTTGAGAAAAGTAATTTAATACTTTTTAACTAGAATTTATAGTCTTGTTTTTAGTGGTTTCAAACTTGAACCTATACACAATAACATTTTGTGTTCGTGTAATATTTTTCTATTAACTAGGCATATTTTGTATATGTATCTTTAACTCCAGTAAAGGGCGGAACATGGTGACGTCAGAAAAATCGATATATTCTGACTTTAACATTACGTTATACGGAATTTGCATGACACTGTCATAAAAAGGAGCGGATTTGAAACAAAACCCAGCTAACTTTAATTAACGTCAGAGCATTGTGTGACGTCAGGAAAATAATAGAATTAGAAACATTTGTGAAATAGAATTAATCAAGTGGAATAAATATATTAAATTATTATTTTAATTCGTCTTCAGGTTATAACACCAGGCCAGTAAAAGAATACATTATTTTTACTGCAACATTTAAAAATGTACATCGATTTTTTAGGCATCTTAGTTCAATAAAATGTCTAATGAGTCCGGTTATAAATTAATTGTGGGAACAAATAGAATTAATTAGATGGGATAAAATACATTAAAGGATAATACATTTTAGACTTTTGGGCATCTACAATTATTATTTATGCATCGACTGCATATTTTGAAATTTTGGACTGAGTAGATCTAGTCACTCTCTACATCAAAATTTCGTGCACTTTAAATGATCGTAGATCATAGATAAAGTCGCTATTGTCTCAGCAGGAATAATTGCAATATCCAACACAAAGAAAACCGTAAAAGAATTGAATTTTGTCATGAGTAAAATTCAACGTGAATTAAAATACATAACATATGTTGTGCAGGACGTTCAAAGATGTGAGTACTGCAAGAAAGGATTCAGAAACAAAACGAATTTAAAAGACATGATACTATTTTCTCTCGACTGAATTAGAGCATTTCAGGAAAAACAAAATGCATTTCTTTTGATTTGTTCTCATGATTGTTGTTCTCTTGCGTCGCAGTCACTTTGTATTTTGTCTTTGGCTTTGATTCTAACCTGAAAATGACGTAGCCCGGAACTCCTAATGTGAGAATATTTACTACTGAAAATAGATCGATAAATACCGGGTCTTTCACCTCTCTATTTGCTTCATTTCATCCTCCATTTCTTCGGGATCCTCATCAATTTATTTGGATTAATTTTGTTCGATTGTTTGCAAAATAAAATATGTTCAAGCTCGACTCTGTGTTTTGAAGTTTGTTCAACTAACTGTCTAATTTTTCCCTTTGAATTTTCAGTTCGTTTCAAAGCAACTTGACTGCTTCCTCAGTTGCTATTTTGTTGTCAGCTTTAGCAAGACTTTCTTCTACAGCATCTTATATTTCAGGCTGTTGTATCTTGCTGCATTTCATCTGTTGATGTCTTTGCAAGCAAAGGCTTTTGTAGTTAACTGAAATCATGTATAATGTTTGATTTTTGCATGACTTGTTAAAGTCTACATATCTCTTGTTGACCCAGGGAAGTAAGGATACTGCTTAGGCATGATGATTTGCGTAGTAAAAAAAGTGAGTACCCAAAAGTAACAAAAAGAAAAGTTCTTCATATAGATCAAATATCCTTAAATACAGAACACGTTTTGAGTTTGGATAATAAATTAGGATACGAGGTTGGGTGGCCTAGGGTGTTTACAAATCTGGTGGATAGGCGGGTGGATGACATTGGTTTTTCAACCAAATTTGGTGGATCAGATGATGGATGGTCTGGAATTGTTTAAAAAGTTGGTGGATAGGAGAGTGGGTGGCCTTGGGTTTCAAAATTTGACGGATAGCAGGGTCGGTGGCCTAGGTTTAATACAAAAATTTAGCTGATAGCGGGTGGGTGGCTTAGGGATTTTCCAAAAAAGTTGGTGGAGAGAAGGGTGGGTGGCCTAGCGTCTATAATCATTGGTGGATAAGAGGGTGTGTGCCATAGGATTTCTTTGTTAAAATTAAATGGATAGGAGGTAGATGCCCTAGATTGTTAAAATTTGACGGATGGGAGGGTAGGTGGTCTAGATTTTGTTTTAAACTTTGGTGGTAAGGAGGGAGCGTGGCGCTAGGTTTTAAAAAAAATTGGAGATTGGAGAGTTATGTTGGCTATTAAAACAATTGTGGGATAGTAATGGTCTAGATTTTTTAAAATTATAGATAGTAAAACGAAGGCCGATGTTTTTGGTATTTTTTTTAATGGAGGATAGGAAGGTTGGTGACCTATGATATAGGTTCTATACACTTCTTATCTAAATTTTCTCGCAACAATTACATTTTGTATCTATTTACAGAAAGCGATGGTAAAACAAGCGATAGTGCCAAAGTACTTAACGATCTTATAGCCCTGCTCGGTAGAATGACCGCGAACTCTGAGTAAGTCAAGATTAGGTACCAAAAGTGTTTCCATTAAAATAATAATAATAATAATAATAATAATAATAATAATAATAATAAATATCAACAACAACAACAACGGAAATTTGAATTCAGTATTTCGGTACTCATACAGACGATTGAAGGTACAATAAACAATAAATAATATTTTTTTTAAAAATACAAATCTACACAAATATTGTGTGACCATATAAATAATTAATTTGTAAGGAAATTTAAAAAAAAAAACAATTATAAAATAGGGTGACTTTTTTTTACAGTGCATTCGTCGAATAAAAATTCCATGAGTCATAGACTTAATTCACAATATTTCCAAAAAGCTGTTTTCATTATTCTCTCTTTTCAGGCTAGATTAATAAAGAATTTATGATTATATATTTCCAATCATAGAAGTTCGACCGATAGATCAGATTTTCAGACTCTTGACTTTAGCGGATTTGGACAGGCTGCACTTACTTGGCTTCACCTTTTCCATAAAAGTTCAAACGAAACATACTTTTAGACTAAAAACCAACTTTTCAAAATAGTAATTTTTAAATTTGTGAGAATAAAGTCAAATCTACTTTTCCCGCCAAATTCAAAATTGAGTTCAGACTAAAAGTAGTATCAATTGTACGGAAAGAGTTTCTACTATCTGATAATAAATGATTTGCTGATAAACTTCTCGTATTTATAATAGTAATAATTGTAGCAATATAGAAATAGAGCTGGAAATCTTGATTATCAATGAAACAGCAAAATAATAAATAAAATGAGACAAATGCCAACTATGATGATCTTTTATTCATTATTGCAATATCCGTTCTATCATACTTTAATTCCTAAAGCTTAAGTTATTTTATATATGATCCTTACAGCTATCTCATAACTAAACACAGACTACACCTTATTTTGAAGATTTGTTGTTTTGAAACATTGCGCTTAATTTGATATTTTCTTTAATTTGCAAACTTCTGAAGAAGACACGAATAATATGAAAATAAAGCTTTCCTTGAGAACCCTTTGAATCTAAGTAATTTAGTTTAAAATGCTTTATTATTGCGATGAATATGCATATTCACAAAGCTTACAAATAGGCTAATAAAACATTTTACTCTTTGAACCGTTGTGAAAATTTTTAAATTGTGTGCTGCTTTTGTAATTCTATTTCATGATGTTGTTATGATTTTATTTTTCCTTCCTTGCAGGTAGATGATACCAGCAACAGTATATAGATACATGTATCTGTACAGTGCACGAGTATCAGCTGAAACAATATGTGCAGTATACTTGAAATTGTAAAGTTGTTCTTGTTGGTGTCAGCATACCGTAACAGAGAATTAAATCATGTCCGTCAGTCCATTCAGTGCATATACATTCTGTCATTTTCACAAACTATCGAAAAGATTATGAAATAGTTTATTGCCTCGTATCACAAATCTGATAGTTAAGAAGGTCATACAATTCACTTGATGCGTATAAGCGACCTCAAACAAAAATGAAGAAAAAGCTTATGCGTGAATGCGATCCTCCATTCCTTCATTTGATCTATTTTGACATACTATTTGCCCTTCCACTAGTCTCTGATCTATTTTCTGTGCACAAATCTGCCTCACAAATTTTAACAGTCTGTAGAAATTATCGCAGATTGACAAATATAATAGCAGATGCAATCCGGGTTAAAGTTTAATCAGTTTGTCTTAAATGGCTTAGAAAAAGAATTGAGCGTATAGAATGTGAGTCTTCTAAGCAAAGGAACTTGTTCATACATGAAGTAGAATTAACCAATTCTTGCTATGATACATATAACTTTTGGATTAAAAAATTGTTCAGAAACAAATAACAAAAAAAGAAAAAAAAAAAAAAAACGTGCCGGGGAGTTCAAAGTATGTTGCTATTGTTTTGACTGGTTTTCAAATTTCAAAGTGGTCAAGAAAAACAGACTCAATGAAACTTTTGAAAGATGCTGTACCAGCTTCGTATTCACTTCTCTGCGTCACAAACAACAAACTAAACTATTACCCATTACAACTACCAAGACTTAAACGAAAGTTCAAGGTTAACCAGTCAACAGCAATAGTTAACATAGAACTCTTCCTTTCTATACTACTACTGTTTGAATGACAAATGCAATAAAAAAAATTTAATACAGAAACATACAAAATTAGGCAAAAAAATGGACGAGAAAACAATTTTAAATATCAATTTGAAGACGTTTCACTGATTGAAATTTAAATTTAATGTTTTGATTATCTTAAGCAGCAATCACCAGAGGAGACTGTTTACATACCTGGATCATAATTATGTAACGAATGTCTTTGCTCAAACAAATATCTTAGGAGAAGATGAAGTTACGGTATGCACATGTGGTAGAACTGTATAAATTCCTTCCGTGGAAGATCATTACAAGACACACATTCATAAAACACCTTCATAACAAACAAATGTATGAAATATCAGCTAGTAAAAGTTTGCACTGTTACCCCTATTTCGCGTTGTTGCTAAAGAACGTTAAAACCTTGCCTAACTATATCTTTTTCAAAATCGTTAAGGCACTCCCTTAATAGGCAACAAACCTGCATTAATTCTCTTTCAGAGATGCTGTACAAGTCTCTTTCAAAGATACTACGCAATTAAATAGTCCTCCTCGACTCAGACAAACATACAGGCACAATCAACTTGAACAACTCACCCAGGGTTAGTTTATATGGCGGTCCTAACTTGAATCGTACAATTCTGAATAGCCAGAAACTGTAATTAATAATCAAGGATACTGAAAAATTGATGTTGATGAACAAGATAAACATTGATGTTTTAAATGATTAGCTATTACAAAGCAATCAATGTAATTTACGCAAACATCGATAATATTGTAATTGTTTCATCTGGTATCATTACAACATTATATGCAATCAAAACTGCGAAAAAGAATTACAAGCAAACATTTATATTATTTTAGGATGAAATAGTAAGTGATAAATGTCACAAATATACACTAATAACCACATAACAGTACACAAGTTGGTATACTAATTTCCCTGTTACTTTTTGTCGCTAAATGTATCAAAATGGCACTATCTGTATAAAACAATCTGTGATTAGACAAAGGTACTAACAATTGTGCGCTAGTAAAAAATATTGAAGAAATTCTGCTATAATAAATATATCACTCAGGATGGCCGATAATAATGTTTTGTTTTACTGCCGTGATTAATCATTTTGCGAAATGTTAAAATTCACGTGCAGGAAGTGTTATGACTTTAAATATCTTGCTGACTTCAAAAATGAGAAATGATGGTTGTATGCGAAACAAATCATGTGCAGGAAAGGAAAATTCAAGCGTAGATCGTCGAGAGGAGTTCAAATCCAAGGTACTTCCCTCGAGCGACGATCTTGACCTCTTTGACGAGCGCGGAGAAGACCAACCTTTCCTTACGCCGAAAAAGGGAAACTTGCTCGGGGTGCCTGCAACTTTCTTAAACCCGGAAGTGTCTCTGATCCTTTCCTATGTCGGTGAATTGGTGACTTCCTTAAAACAGGAATTGTCATTAATCCCTCGCGTGATCGGCAACTTTTTCCCCTCATGGGATTGGCGTGTTGACGACTCCTTACACCGGGAAGTGCCATTCTTTCTTCCTACTTGTATAGAAGCGACGGCTCTCTGCAAAGTCCCACACTTCATCTGCCCAAATTGCGCAGAAAGGACATCCGTCCATGCGAGCACAAACCGTGCATGCCAAAGAGGTGTGAATGTGTGTGCGTAAGGGGGGGGGGGGGCGCCAAGAAGCCTTTTATATTCACATTTGAAAATAGCCGGAACAAATTATAAAGGATGTTACCTACCCTAACACAAGTACCAACAACAGGAATAAAATCGAAGCACCGCTTAATCAGCGTGTGGACAAGAGTCAACCAAATTTTTAAAAAATGACAATCAGGTACATCTATAAATAAATGCAAGGATTGTGGAGAAAAAGGTCAATTGCTACACAAAATTTGATACGATTGATTAAGATTATTTCAAAATACACTTGAGTTAGTGAAAATCTCTAGCACCCAGAGACACGTGTTATCACCGCACGAAGTCCAAGGAAAAGAAGGACGATATTCCGAATGACGAAACTGAGTAAGGCATTGGACTGGGAATTATTATTATTATTATTACTATTATTATTATTAATATTTTTGCTTTTATTTTTGTTTTTGTTCTAGACTTCCAGTTATTAAGTGGATTAGGGAATTTTTACTTTGGACTGGGGACTAGCGACGCGAAAAGAGATATAAGTATAAATATAGCAGGTGATTATTATTGCTATTAAAATATTAAATTAGCCAAACCTATTTACGGCGGATTTACAGTGTTAGAACTATCCAAATGTCTTATGCATGAGTTATTTTGACAACAAGCTCACAAACAAATACAATTAAAAATTAAAACTTCTGATGACTGACACTGATTGACTATGTATCTGTGTCGAGACAAAACAATTTGTATGATGACATGAAAGAGAATATCAATTACTTAGACACAAACGATTATACAAAGGGCAACATCTATGGCATACCATAAGTAAACAAAACGATTCCAGGTCTTTTGAAAGATAAGTTAAATGGTTCACCTATAAAAGAGTTTGTTGGCTTCAGGTCTAGACTGCATTAATTGAAAACTGATCCTGATGAAAACAAAAGCCTATAAAGGGATAAAGAAATGCGTGATTAAAATAAATATAAGATTCGAGATGTATAAGGAGTGTTTGTATTCAGGCATATCAGTCATGTAAACAAGAAATGTGCTTGCTGAGGCCGTTCAGTCACGACATGCACACAATAATATTGCTTTGCCGTGCTATAATGATTAACGTTATCTAGTTGATAGGATCACCACCTTACCTTAACCCTATTTTGGTAACTAATTCTAAAAAATTGAAATATTTCAAATTAAAAAATACACAAATGTTACGCATACTAAATCTACCTGTTGTCAAGGAGATGTGCTGGACTGGTATCTGCTAGATTAGAAATGTGACTGATATCACCAAAAATTTAAAATTGTCATTTGTGTTAAAGGTTTTTTTCCCCTTCTTTTTTCTGATCTTTAGGATAGTAACATATATGTAGAACTTGCACGATTTTTGTCCTAACAAGAAATACTATAAAATCATGAGATAATTAGCATACCTAGTTCATTCAGATATGAAAAAGTTAGGCATGCGAAAAAGAAAACAGCTGTTGCTATATTAAATGAAGCAGCTACTTCAATTGTAAATTAACCTACTGTAGAGACATGAATGCCTAAAAGTAGAAGAAAAAGGTCTACTAATGAAGAAAATGTAACAGAACAATCGTCATCTTATTATGCTGGAGGAGGTTCTTTTAATCCTAAAATGTACGTAAACAATACAGAAAACACATATATTGTACTTGATTAAATTGAAAGCCAAATGAAATTTCCCCAATTAATTGTCTGAGTTAGTTAAATTCACGAGTAACAATACAAATTTGCACATCCTCCATCTAAAGACAACAGCAGAATCGAAAGAATGAATTGCATCTAATCATGGGACGCAGCTAAAAACGTGATGACGTATCAGGCATCTTTCTACAGACATTGGTGTGAAATGTTAGGTTATGCAATAAAAGAAACCCTTCGATGACAACGATAAACTCGTAGGTTGTATATCGAGAATTGATTTTTGACCACTGTTGTGTAGCCTCTACATGCGTAGGCACTGATGATTGAAAAAAAAAAATTGGTCGATTGGGATACATTTTAAGCTTTGATTAATTTTTTTTTACGATATCCATTTTTTTTTACCTTGGAACTTGACATGGTCTTTGATTTTATCGCATCTGTCCATGAAAAGTGTTACCTTAGGATAACAAGGTACTTGCTCGTAAAAGAATTTTCTTTAAATATGGCAGACCAAATGTATTAAAGCCCATGAGTAGGTTCATGACACAAAAAGATTGGCCACACTATTGGAATTGTTTATTCTCACCCCTCGATTATACTTGTGCAAAACATAATCTAGAAAGCTCGCCTTCAAAGACACTTGTTATAATATTTTTCAACCTGATTGCAACACAAACTTATCGCATATATTTTCCTGAGAAAAAGCAGTGGACCTAATTAGTTAAAAGTGAGCGGTTATCTTCATAGTTTGATAATAAAAGTCCCAAAAGCCTTTTCTCATATCACAGAAGTAACGTATACTTGCAACACTCACCTAAAAGTGAATAAGTAAAGGTATCACTACTAAACAAATTGGGCCAATTAGCTGTTATTGCATCCCATTGTAGTCCCTAACAAAATCATTAATGTTGTTTCTCTGACGTTTTAGGAGACTTGCTAACCAGTGAAGAATGTTACTTGCATTAAATAGAAAGCAGAATTAAAGTCTAAACAGATAATAAAAAGTTTATCGAATTTAGCCTCTCTGTTTTTGCTTAGGATGGCAGAGCAAACAGGTGCGATTCGGCCGGATCAGGAAAGGTTATTTGTACAATAATTTACAGGCATTTCATTTATATGCAATTATGTTTCGAAAATACAACACAACCTATGCTGATTTTTTTATACGTTGTGCCAGGTTAGTGCCTAACATAAATAAAATAATCTTGGTGCAAATGAACTTATAACGAATGTACTGAATTTCATCAACTGTGTAGAAAAATGAGAGACACATAAAAGGAACCTGTGTAGTAATATCTTAAGAAACTTAAAGAGTGTCAGCTCTCTTCAGCTCAACCGACAAAATGCGTCATATTGTGCAAGCCATTTATCTTAATGCTGGTTTAGATGCCTAAAATATTCTGCTTTTGTGTGTCCACTTTTCAGTTTTACTCTCATTTTTTTAAACCCCGATCGCTAGGGAAGGGGATACAGCATTTTGTTCATCCTATTTCCCTTGTTTTATTACATATACAACATTTACGAAGTGGATTTTTTTTTTACTTTTACCGCTTGAAATGAATAGTTTGCCATTATAGGGTTCTGTAATCCCTCGAGCGGTCGGAAGTTGCATTTATGTACATGCTCCTCTAGGTTTTTCACTCTTTTCCATCAATGTCGCTATACATTGTCATTTTTGCCCTTATGAGACGTTCCTTAACTTTATATGACGGAAACATTCCTTGTTTCCCTGTCTTCGCATTGGTTCCTTTTGAAAAACCGTGATTTCCATCGATATAAACCGTGTCTTTCAATTTCAGTTGTATTTCGTCTTTCTCAACTGGTTCATGTGGTTCACGTACGTCGACAATATGTCGATTCTGCCCGCCAAAATAGTACACATGATCGAATGATCTAAATTTAGTGGAGGCGTCGCCTTGATATGTCTGCATCAATTCGTAAGCCGTTCGACACACCTGGATGATGAGAGTACATACATACATACACACACACATACTGCAAATATTAGAGAGAAAATTACAAGAAACATTCATCAAATGTAAACCTTTACATCAATAATAATAATGAGTTATGATGAATACTGGGTAGAAATGCAATTTGCAAATATTGCAACTCTTTCAATGGACGGACTAATAAGTCTGGTCGAGCAAGCTAATCTTTTGTTACACATCACTACCGTTTCGGATTGAGTAGTGTTTGTCTCCACTTCATCAACGGAAAACATCACCTTCCTTGAGGTGACAGTTTGTTCAAAAGATTATAGTCTGTTTCCGAAACTAGCTACAATAACTGTATGGAGAGTCGCCTCCTTTCTAAGGAACGACCTGTGCTCTGTTCCTACACTATGAAGCAACAGTATATCACCATGCAGTGGTCGTTTAGATTTAGCAACCATAAGCACACATACAGACTTCAGTTATTTTTCAACATAGGCATGACCCCAGACAATCCGCGATCGGGAACCCAGGTGCGATCAAGAACATGGAAAGAATAAACAAGACAGCGACAAAAGAATATTACTGTGGTTTATTTCTCTTCATTTCTTTTATCACAATTTTGTTAAATGTAGAATATACACACAGGTTTTCAGACAAATATTCTGAAGCAAAATTAAATAAAGTTAGGTTAAAGTTGCTCTTCATATTTTTGCGCTACCCATTTTGCATTTAAAACTTTATTTTCTTAGTATTGAAATTGTTTGCGCAAATTCTGATGATATAATTTAAAAGCACAATCTCACTGGTGAATGTGCCAAATTGCTGTTGTTGAATCGGTGTTCAAAGGGTTCAAATTTTCGATTGAAATGTTCATGTGATAATCTCTTGTGCAATCCGAAACTCGGGGAAAAACGTCCGGGAACTCGGGAAAAGGCGATCGAGAACTCAAGTAAAATTTTCATTATTTGCATCATATATTTGAGAAAAACTTGGAATTTTCAACATTATTTTATTCATGAAAGTCCATTTTTCCTTATGTTTATCAAGTTTGAAGAATTTTTTTAGTTAATTGAAAGATGGTCGTAGTGCGGCTCACTTTAAACATAATGCATTTGTAATCAAGCCATATAAAGAAATACATGTTCTTATTTATATCGTTCCACCAGTTGTATGTTCATATTTTTTGCAGCCTGCCCTTTATGTCATTCACTGCGATAAGTTCCTTCTTATGGTCAAGGAACTAAATTGGTAGTTTTTTTTTCTTTAAATGTTATTTCCAAATTTAATTTTGTTTTCTTCCAAACTTAACACCTTCATCCCTCTGTGTGTGCCAACCACATATAGAGGCTAACACAATTAATAAAATGTTTAAAAAATTGGAGGTCGTCGATTAGTAGCTGTCTTACTGATGATTATCAAAATTAATCAATACTGTCTGGAAAGAAAAAGGTTTGGACATCAATAATTTGCAAATATTTCCCTGTCCACATCAAAGTACAAAAAGAATAACGCAGGGAGTCCCATGCCTTTTTTTTCTTCCTCTAATAAGTTCGGATGATTCTCAAAACAACACCACGAGTCTACCACCCTTGTTTACGTAATACATGATCTTATCTTTCACCAACATCAGTAAGATTCACTGGTTAGGTTTTGTATTTATAATCAGAAGGAACCAAGTTTATATGTTGCTGAGCTTCGAACCCAACGTCTCCGCAGCGCAGTCAGGTACACAAACCACTGATGGTAAGTGTCAGCGTTGTGTGTTACTAAGTGGTCTCGTACACTTAATCCTCAAAATCCGAAACGGATTTTTTAGCCCATGGCTTGCAAAGACCTGTTCATCTCGAACGCCATATGTTACATTCAAAGCTGACGTTGTTAGTCCTTCCTTTCAAAAGCGGCAACCTTACTGATATGAAGTGAAATGCATGCATCGTTTTCCATGTTATTGTCTACTTATCTTGAACGGAAGATGCGGAAATGATAAAGGTTTAGGAGCGCTTACTTTCCGTAATGTTTAAATTATTGACTATTCCTTAGTATCAGTCAAAGCCCTTAGGTACGTTGACAATATTAGTGTTGACGAATGTGGCTCGGTCCATTCAGATGGTCATTCGCTTCTTACGACTACACTAAGATTCGCTGGTACTATATACAACTTGAAGAACTCGCATAAAAACGTAATGACGTTAAAAAATAGAAGGTGGGATGAAAAACGGAATTGCTTTTTTATTAAAAACATGGATACCAACAAAGTAAAAACTTTACATAGTGTTACGGAATTATGTATCATTTCTTTTAAATAATGGTATAGTTTTATTAGTTTATGACCTCTCTATAATAGTTCAATAGGTGTCGTTTTGCAGAGTACACATATACGGTAATTTCAATGTGACCCAGTACATTGGTCCTGGGAAAATCAATAGTATCGTTTGAAGCATTAGTCAGTGCGTGAGTTTGTACCCTTGACCTGACCTGGATTTCGCAATCCAAGAATGATTCATTTTGTTGACCAGAAGTTAGAGAATAAGATCGTAATAGTAAGATGTTGATTTGAGACGGAATAAGAAATGGGTTTTGCTTGTTTCAATGACGCAGTAAAGAAAGCTATATAATAAGACGTGATCGCAGCGTTCGTCATTCCTACATAGTTTTGTCGGCTTGAGAGGTCTTTAACGAAATTGGTTCCTAATATGTGATATTCTGCTTCAGAGATATTATTATACAGTACATTTTGGATTAGTACTGCTACTTCAGAAATACTTTCCGGACAGTACCTTTTTGGGGATTAACTACTGATATTTAAGAATTATACATCTCCGTTGGAATTATCGGAAACATCTCTAGAACTTGTGTGATATTTTATATTCACAAGGATTACTTGGAATTAATAACACTTGGATATAACTGATTCTTGTTAGTACATCAGCACAATGGTGTTTTCATTCGGAATATTCTTCATTCGAAATATTTGGATTAACTTCCGGATTTGTGAACATTAGAACAATTTAGGACTTTTAAGGATATTCTATACTGTAAGTTATTTGTATTCTTTCACTTTGATTGTTTGTTGAAATATTATTATATTTTAGGAAATTAAATATTTGTGTTTTAAATCTTGAAAGCTTGATTGAGTCTTTTCTTTTGTTACATTACCCCTAGTCATAACAATAGAAGCATACAGAGTGCACAAGCAGATAAAACTTAGATAGACAAAGACACTGTCAATGATATCTGCTTAAGGATATCGAACTTATTTCTTGACTCAGCTGATAAAAGTTTCCTAAGTTCTAAAGGTGTCACTAAAAATGAAAATAATCTAATCAAAAACAAACCTTAGTTTGGCAGACAGTGTCACAATGCGCGGAAATAATACCACGTAACAATAAAAATTTATAATAGTAATCCTTCACAAACAAATAAGTGTAATGTCCAAAGTGCAGGTAAATAGTATAAGCGAATCATGAAGTTTCACGTAAATAAGTATAATTACAGTATACATGCAAAGTTCAGACAACTGAAAAGTAAAAACTGAGGAGATTTCTGGAAAAATATTAATAATAAATAAGCACGATATATCAAGCATTGCACTAGGTACGCTATCTGACTTTTTTTTATAGATTTTATGAGAACATTGATGAAGACATGTCCAGTAATCTCGACAATGTTGACATGGGCTTGGACGACGATGATAACATATTGAATTCACCGATAACCGAGGAGAAAATCATTAAAGTATTAAAGCTCTAAAAAAATAATAATTAAAAAAAAAATAACAAAACCCATTTAAATGACAGTATACTTAACGAATATTTAAACAAAAACAAAAAAAAAATTAGTAATGCCCATCTATATCTCTTTTTTCAATTTAATACTTGAGACAGGTCTTATCCCGGAATTATGGCTAGAGGGTATCATAACAACAGTTTATAAGCATAGCGAAGATCCCGCCAAACCCGAAAATTACCGACCGATTACTATTCTTAGCTGTTTTAGTAAGTTGTTTACCGCCATACTGAACTCACGGATCAAACGTTTTCTCAACCATCACAATATACTAGCAGAAAAACAAGCTGGATTTCTTGCTTGGTACTCAACAATTGATCACATATTTTCTTTACATGTATATTCAGAAATCTAGAAAACCCAATGGGGAAAAAAAATATTGTGCTCCTTGATTGGTTTTAGCAAAGCTTTTGATTCGGTTTGGAGGGCGGGTCTTTGGAGAAAGTTACTGAAAAACAATATAAATTGCAAGTTTTTTGCAAATATCCAATCTAATGTAAAATTCGCTGGACAACAGTATGTGTTTTCTTTTCAAATCCTTTGTGGTGTTAGGCAAGCTGAAAATCTCTCGCCGATACAATTTTCACTGTTTCTGAACGACCTGGAGTGTTTTCTACAAGAGAATGATTATTCAGGAATTGCACTAGGAACAGAAGGTTCTGATACAGAAATGTACTTGAAACTGTTGATTGTACTATATGCAGATGACGCTGTAATATTCGGAACTGATGCAGACTCTTTCCAAGAAAACCATAATGTTTTCTTTGGGTCCACTAAAATTTGGAAACTAAATGTCAATTTAACAAAAACAAAAATATTAATTTTTGGATCGCGTAATTGCACTCAGTTCAGATTTACACTGGGTGGAAATACCATCTCTATTTGTGAGGAATTTAAATACCTAGGCATTATTTTTTCTAAAAAACCGGCGATTTTTAAAGCTATAAAACACAACGTGGAACAAGCAAAAGAGCCATGCATCTTCTCTATAGAAGAATAAATAAACCTGCATATTCCAATCGATTTGCAGTTACAACTGTTCGATGACACAATTTTATCTATTTTGCTGTACGGATGTGATGTTTGGGGGTTCGAAAATAAACAGCTTATTGAAAATGTTTACACTAAATTCCTAAGATATATAACAAAATTTAGAAATAGCAGACCAGTTACTTTCCTGTATTCAGAACTTGGTAGGAAACCAATTGACATTTATATTAAATGTCGCATGATTGGATTTTGGATCTCAATAATAAATGCAATATACTCCAAAATTTTCAAAAAGTTATACAATATCATGTTGAGTGATATTCATTCCGGCTTTATTTATAAATTGTTTGAGCATATTAGAAACATTTTGATTTCAGTTGGGAGAATTGATCTCCTCTACCAAGCTCAATACGTAACCCACATGCTCTTAAAGCAAGCATAGCACAATCTTTAAACGATTTATTTATACAGGAATGGAGTGCAAGATTAGAAGCTACATCGAAAGGTACGACTTACCAATTATTCAAACGAGATTTAAACTTTGAGAAGTATTTGATATCTTTTAAAAGAAATGTTTATTTGCCTTTGCTAAAATTTAGAACTAGCAACCTCAAACTTCCAGTAAAGTCAGGGGGTAGGGAAAACATACCAAGACAAGACAAAAAATGCACTGTGTGCGATAGGGAATACGTAAGTAATGAATTTCACTATTTGTTTGTCTGTCCTTTTTTCTCAAGATAAATATGTACATTCTTACCATCTTATTAGTGTATTAATCCTAACGTAATGAAGTTTGATAAACTCTTTTCCTCCAGAAATTGCTCAGTATTAATAAGTCTTTCTAAATTTGTTGACATAATTATGAAACAATTTATGTAACTAACAGTAACATACATACAAATTGCATCACCAACTAGACGTGCACCTGTATTTGTATGTACGTATACGTATGTATGTATATGTGTATGTATTGGTGGGTATACGTACATGTATACGTGTATGTATGTGTAATATGTTACAATAATCGTTCTTCATAATGTACTGTTTACATTGTGTTTTACATTATCATTAAAACGTTTAATAACTATTTTCTACACACACTGCCATCTAACATATATAAGCGTTACGCTGCTCTGATCTGCCCCCTGCGTGTGGCCTGAGATTTCAATACCAAATAAAGGTTCTGTTCTGTCAATTCAACCACAGATTGATAAATTTAAGCCCTTTTCAACTCACCAGACCGAAGGCTAAGTGAGCTTATGGTATGGCCGTGAGCTTGCCATCCATTGTACGTCGTATGTTTGTGCGTCCGACAACGATTGCTTATTTGCACTCAATAGGTTTTACATCCGAATTTATTTTGATCAAATGGTATGCAAGCTTCTATTATGAAGATATTGACTGAGTTTAAAAATGAGCAAAATCTTCGCATATTGACGAGATGTAAATGCATCTGATTAGCTAAAATTGTTAACACCTCAGAGGTTTTTTTCTTAATAGGTTTGATAAAGCCGTTTTTCTCATTCTTTCATTTATTAGTAGTAGAGGGGGCCACTAGGGGTACGTACGTCGTGGAAAGGGGGCAGCGTTAAATAGGGTCAAAAATTTACGGGGCCTAAGGGGAATTTAACATAGGCGCCATCTTGGCTCATAGCTACATTATAACAGTATAGCATGAGGTGACGCTCTGCACTCGAACGGAAATATCTTATGACCTCAGGTGAGCCTATCTGTTTGTGTAACACTGTAGCATGTGTTTGGCAGGAGTGAGTGTGCCTGCCCTCTAATGAAATGCTGTTGAGAAGTCCTGTGTTAAATAGAGTCGAAAGTTTATCGGGACAAACGGCAAATTAACATGGAAAAATTAATGGTCGACAGTTTTTAAGGACAAAGGGTCGAAAGTGTATTGGGATAAACGGGAAATTAACATGAGGCCGCGATGTTGAAAGGTATGCTTTTTAACAGTGTAGCATGAGGCGACGGTCTAATCTCTAACTGAAATACCATATGTTTCACTAGAAGAGTTGGTCTGTTGGTTAAATCTTGGACATCTATATTTGCAACACTTTGTTTGACAATTTCGAAGCAGTGGCTTCAATGGCATCGAGTTGTGCTGTGTAGCTGGCTTCGTCAAAATCACCTATATTATGAATTCTGCTAGATGCATACTTTTTAAAAGCTTCAAGCACCGTGAATTTAGCCTCAACATCAGACACAAGTTTTTGTAAAGTAGATTGCAAGGTAGTGTTTTGCTTTTCTAGTTTATAAATTTTCTCGTCTCTCAAATGAATAAGTTTGGTAGCTTCATTTATTTCGATCTTTAATTCATTAACCCTTATGGTCATGTCAGCTTTACATTCTGCTAATGTTATTTCGCTTGAAGTGGAATCACTACTATCTTTACACATTGGAGTCACTGGTGTTCTTACGGTTGTTGATCTACCAAAATGTCTTCTATTTCAGAATCATCTCCGTTCAAGAATAAATATAAGGCATAACAGTCTTTGGCGTATATTTTGGCACTTGTACCCTGTTTTGTAGATTTTCTTACGACAAGCCTTTTATTTGGATAGGATAAGAGATTGCTAGCCCTGTTCTCGTCTGACTATTCATACTGCACTCTTTGTGAGCTCGTAGACAAGCAGCTAATCATGTATGGTTAGCACAAACGTACACTGACATGTTGTGCTCAGTTGTGTCTGGACATATATATTGAACAAACATTGAATGAAACATGGAGTCGTTAGACGTCTTTTGTTATTTCATTTGCATATGAATGGATCCGTGTTTTTAGGAAAATGTAAGTCTACATTTTCGCCACAAAAAGAAAGAACTTCAAAATTATTTCCTATACGTTATGGTTACCCCACAATCTAGGTGTGTTCATTTATTAGACCAGCATTGCACGTCGCTTATTAGTTACCTGCAAATTATGAATTTGTCCAAAAAAGTCCCAACGTTGCACAGCTTGTAAACACATCCGCCATCTTAGTTTTACCTTCGAACACTTCAAAATTGTTATTACCTCTGATATCATGTACGTGAGAATGAAGCGATAGAAACCAGGTCTATATTTACAATGTATAACAAATTGGCAGCTATTACTACATACTTTTTGTGGAAAGCAAATGTTATTTACAAGCAAAAATATAAATTCAGGAAGTGACGAATTTAAATTCATATTGAATTAAATGTTTCTTGGCATATACCATATATACAAACACATATTGAAGTACAATTGAATTGCAGGACACAGTTGTCCCATAAAAAGCACAGCATATGACAGGTAAAATCCGAAAGATATGGAAGCGCGGTTTTAAGATCTATCGCTTTTAAATGTTATGTATGTATGTAGTAGTGTTTTACAGAAACTCAGCACAAACGTGGCTATAAAGTGCCAACTAAAGGTAAAGTTCGAAAAATTTAATAAGTAATTGCAAAAAAATTTAGGAAGGTAAACGTCCCAAATAAATGGAAACATTAAGAACAGCAAGATAAAATATAAAACGTAAAGATGATAATTTCTGTACAATTTATATAAAATAACAGATAAAGGAACACGGACGCATCAACTTTAAATATCGCGCAAACATATATGATTAATTTTTGAAGAGTCATAATACGGTTTGAAAATTGTATGTTACTCTCAATTACTCTTATCAAACTTAGTGCAGATTTTTATAAAGCTTTATATAGGTTTATGCCATAAAGATCTCAACTAAGATTAATTATGTGCAACATTTACACTTATTAATGAGGTGAATTGTTTGAGCTTTTTAAAGTCTGAGATCCCACTATAAAAGGGGGCAAACGGGTCAGTCCAAACATACCTGTCGTCGAGGAGAGTTGATCCTTACTGGGATCTGATTGGCTGCTTGGTTTATTAGGTGTTAGGTATTCGCACATTGTTTGACACGTGAATATAAAAATGTTTCACCTGCTTGATCTTTATTTTTAACGGATTTTAATTAGTCTTTGCAAGGTATTTATGCCATTATCATAAAATATGAAGTAAGTTTGATCATGAGTGACATTGACCGACATTAATGAGATATACAGACATCTGATTATTAAGCTTCATTACCAGGTTAGTTCCGACCTATTGACTATAATTGACTTAGCTCATTATCATTATAATTTTCCTATCCCTTAAAAACATTCATTTGTAATCAGAAGATCACCTTATATTCACATGATTCCCCACACATATGTTTGACATTGATAAACATGTCTAGAAAAGAGAAGACTGGCGAACTACATGGTCAAGTGCAGTAACATCAGATTGGTGAGCGATAGTAGGCTCACTCAAAATTTGGTATTAGTTATCAGAATTATCCTAAAAAAAGTGGTCTAATGCAGGAAAGAAGAACTTTAATAGGAGCAGCCTCCGACTCTTTTGTCAAACCAGAAACAAATTTTTTTCAGATGTATAAGCCAGACTGATTTGGACGAAAACAAAAACAAAGTAGATCTCAGTTTGTGATCTGTTTTCTGAAATTACACTTACTAAATAACAGATCAGTTAAACATATTCAAGCTATGAAATGTATTGCTAACTGAAAGTAGCTTTTGAATTTCAGTTTTAATGATCAATACTTTAGTTTTCATATACACAGTGACATAGTATTTCGTCGCGTGATCCCGACACTTGATAAGGTCACTTACATTAATGAAATTCAAAATGGCTGTCTCTGGTACACACATTTTTTTTTTAACGAAAAAAGCCTAGGATAGGTAAAATCTCTCCATGGTGTTTGCGATCGAAATAACTAGGCCTAAGTTATTTCCGTAGTTCCACGATGGCAGTCACCGGCTTTCCAAATTGGAATAAGGTGATCACATAAAGTTTTGATAGAAAATGTTAGTTCTTTATACACCAAAACCCCTACAAAATTAAAAAATTACACAAAATGTCTTTTTAATTAAAATCTAGAAGTTAAAAAGAAGTCAGTAATTGGGCCATTTCAAGAAATTCAGAGTTGATTTGTGCAAATATATCAAAATAGATTGTCTTCTTGAAATTGAATTTTGGGTTTGAATACCGGCCTCTTTGTGGGCAAAATCACATTAAAAAAAAGTCGGCCTTGTCTTTTTAGAATTCGTTTAATATTTGCCATGCAAATAAAATTATCCCATTGCATGATATTAATAGCAGACCGCGAGAAATTTGAACTTAGAACCAGAGGTACGACTGAAATAGGAATATACATTTCTTTAAAAATGGTTTGATAGTAAGTGCGAACTATGATTTAAGGGAGCCGTAGTAAAATTTCTCTACTTCAGACGTTATAGATATAAGGTAGATGGGCTTTCATTACTAAAATACTGATAAAAATTCAACGTTTTCTCAAATATATTATTCAGATAATGATCATTTTATTTGAGTTTCCAATCGTTTTTCCCCCGAGTTCCGATCACACAAAAGATGACCACATGAACACTGTAATCGAAAATATTAACCCATTGAACACCGATTTGGTATACTGCTAGAGAGAAACTGTATTTTTAAATTACAGCATCAGATTTGGCGCAAACCTATAAATAGTAAGAAAATTAATTTTTGGTGCTAAACCCGTAGTGCAAAAATGTCAGGAGCAAACTCATTTTTGCATAATTAAATTTATCCCTCAAACTATTTGCCTGAAAATCAACGTGTATAATCTACATTCTCTGTGTAATTGATAAGCATTAACAGAATTATGACAGAAGAAAGACACTTAAGTAAAACACAATGAACACACGAATCATGTTTTGTCACCGTCGTTTTTACTCTTTCCTGGTTCCCGTTTGAACACGGTTTCCTGATTGCGGGTTATCAGGGGTGGGCATCTATTACATGTTGTCAACAGCCGCGAGCTTGAGTCGTCAGCTTCAAGTCTGGCAAAGGCTGCCGTTACGAAGTTCAAGCCGAAACGACAGTAAAAACATGCCGTATATAGGTAAAGCTTATGAAAAAACGTATACCAATTGCCATCCTGAAAAGGTAAAAGAGGTACTAGTTTCATATGAAACAGGAACCCAAATTTAAAGGCAGGCAGAATGAAAATTTCCGAATAAAAATATCTTGCTCAACTGAAATTATTATTTTAAAATCCAAATCGAACTTATACCTTCACGTATGTATATCTATAAATGCATACTTACATGAGATGAAAAGGTACAGACTATAAAGTCACACTTTGACAAAAGAATAATATCCAATATGATCCCTCTCAGAGACTGTTTGGTGTACCGGTGCTCTACTTCGGCAGTCATGGAAATAGCGCCGTCACTTATGAACTCAAACTCAGGGTATCTGGTTTGAAAAGTATAAAGATAGTATGAATAAAACGAATTAAATAGATATGGAACATAACCTCTCTCTCTCTCTCTCTCTCTCTCTCTCTCTCTCTCTCTCTCTCTCTCTCTCTCTCTCTCTCTCTCTCTCTCATGCATCTATTTTTGTCAAATCTTTTCATCGTGCTTTCTTCATACTCTGCAATAAAATCAATATTTTATGCAACATTTTCATCTTGAATTAGGCTGGATATCGCAAGAATCTTTCATTTGAAGGCAAGTTGATCGAAATTGACTTCCAGTGTGAATTCAAACTCAAGGTATTTGTGTGTATGGGTCTGCAAACTAATATAATAAATATTTAGACGAATTTGACAAATTGCTATAAAGGCACGAAAATCTAACCTGGTAATCTACATATGCATACATATAAACATGCATGCAAGATTTCATTTGTACACCTCAATTTAGTGTTGATTAATGGAGCTAACAAGATTTTCGTCAAAAAGAGTGAGTCCAAAAGTTCAAAAATGGGTCAAATTTGTATACTTGCTATAATGGCCTGAAAATTTAATCAAGCGATCTAGATATGTACAAAATGCATAACAAATTCACTTTGCCTACCTCAGGTGCTTTTTGTTTATTCATGATAAAAATGTTTTTGTCAAAAAATATGTCCAAAAGTCCTATAAATTCTGCAATATCCAAAATCTCCATAGAAGAGCTTACCCGTAATCTTTAACCTGGCCGTCGTTTCATGACCTTATAGTGGAATGATTATAAAGGACTCATATTGATTTCAATGATGACATTTCATACTAAAAGAGACACATAATTCAAATTTTACAGTCTCGCATGCGATCAGTGTAACCAACTTTCTGTCACCTTGAGCTTTGAATTTTTGATCAACTAACTGTTTGTCATTTTAATGTCCCTTACTGAACTTTCGCACCAGATATGACGACAAACTACCAAAAGAAGTCATTTTAGCAACAAAAAAAAGTACTTTTATATTGGTTTATTTCATTCCTGTTGCATTTGTTTCAGACGACATCAACATTTATAAAACTCTTGCCTTTAACAAGGTTTTCCGAACCACAAACAATACAAAGCAAACAACACGAACCCTACAATAGGTGACTGGAACAGCAATTTCTTCAGAGTTTCGTCAAGGTCATCCTGCATATATCGTTGCATACGAACGATGAGGCATTTTACTATCTGCCCAATCCACCAAACAGGCGGGTTACAATGGATACGAAGCAGTCTGTCAGCTAAATCATCGGGTACAGCTGGGGGTAAAATATCTGGTTTGCGTTGATAGTACTCTATGTCTTTTATGCACACCGTCTGTATGTTTCATCTGATATCCTCTAGTGCTGGACAAACGAATGATATCATTACATTTTATTTCATTCATTCGAACCATAAAAACAAGGAAAAAAGGTCCAGTTTTTACCTGTGCTAAAAGAACTGTAGTGTCCATGATGAAAGTAAGCGAATAATACAATGAAATTAACATATTTTGTTTACTTTCATAGATTTTTAGGAATAGCGTGTTATATTTTTTTTTTCGTGTACTTTCACAACTTTCACAAATTTAAAGAGCGATTTCTTCGAAATTTCAGTCAGATTACCCTATTTACGTGTTAACGATGGCATCATCTCTTGCTACGTCATACTCAAGATATCCCGATGCGAAGTAGTATAGTCAAAAAATAAAAATAAAAACTAAATAAATAAATAAACAACAACAACACCAGAATACTGTACAAACAAATTCACAAGTTACATGTAATTTAGCGTTTGCGAGAGAGACAAATTTATAACCAGATCTTAGAGAGAAAAAAAAAAAAAAAAAAAAAAATCCTCGGGTTACACGTTGCTGAATTTTTGAAAGCTACTTTTGATTTTCTTTTCTTTTCCTAAACTACATTATATTAACACTATACAGCTGACAAAATAAGTGAAACTGGCCAATGACACGATTTTTAAAGTTCGCTTTAAAAACATTTGTTAATGACACGTTGGTAAGTGATTTTTCATCTCGATTTTCCTTGAAATACATGGCTATTAATTCAACAAGTCCGTAAAAGAGAAAAACCAACAAAAACGCACGCATTCTCTGTTGATATGCTGTTTTGTATTTTCTGACCTAGTTTTTGCATGAGCAATATGATTATAGCTTACTAACAAGAAGGAAAAAAAAAAAAAAAAAAAAAAAAAAAAAAAAAAAAAAACACGCTCACTGGTGACAAGTTGTTTTAGTGATTTCTGACCTACTCACAAATGAAAAAGAACTTTAGTCTGCACGTGCCGGAAACGGTCATACAAATTATGGATGTCAAGGTTCACTGTGCTACATCTGTGACAAGTGAGTCATATGACCAGATTAGGCATGCACAAACACAAACAGCGGCCAGCAGGTGCACATCAAGTTGTTACAACATAAAAAATCAGTGTTAAATCATGTTCCTTGTACACCAAATAGTAAATTTCAGGAATGTCGTATTTTCCAATTTTGTGCCGGTCAAGCCAATGTTGTTCAGGTAGATAAATCAGGGTATAAACAAGAAACAATTACAAAATCAAGCCCATTGTCCTCGATTTCGACTTCTTTGAATTCAACTACAGCTGGTGTTTTACGACAGAGTGGCAAGCCAAATTCTGGTATTCATCAATTCATCAACGTTGAAAGCATCAACTTTCGAGCCAACCATCCGTCCAGACTCGAGACTGCAACGCTGCGTCATCCGATATTCCCACTGATTATAGGTGTAAACCGTTCGAAAGCGACGTTCAATCACGCTAGCCTTTTCCAAGATTTGTACTACCGACGCATGGAGATCAATCAATATTTTAATCTCCTGCACAAGCGAATATCTCGACTCGGGGTTCTGCACAAAACGACTCTTTACAACAAAATAACTGTACTCATACTACAAAAACCAATAGCAGTACTCATGGACATGTGTCACTATCTCGGTCACTCCATAGTAGGTGTGGTATCTAATCAACCGTATCGTCGAATTCATCCAACAATTATAATATTTCCTGCAGTAGAAACATATGGAGGGGGATTACCGTCATAATTCTGTGCATGTATTTTCTATTCTATCAATGTGTTTTCTATTCTTGATTGATGCAAATTGTAAATGGCAGTCTTGCAAGTGCTGCTTTCCTTCTGAATTATCAAGTATATGCATTGTATAACTATGTATCTTGCAGTTTACCCAATTGTAAATTCTATGTCAGTGATTACAAGGTTGTATATTCTATTCATAAACTCGATATATTACAAATTACATCGTTCCAACTGATGATTTTATTCTGCAATTTGCCGTATGGTAGATGCTATGTCAGTGATTACAAGTTAGTATGTTCAACACCATCTGTTGTCATAATGGGACCTTACTGTAATGCTCTATTCTGACAACAGATGGCGCTATTACACCTCACACTAAAAAAGACTAACTATCCCAGGTCCTGTATATATGAAAGATTTTAAGCATGGAAGACATATCCACGGATCTCCGATTCCACCCACATGCCCTGGTTAACTTGCCATATCTCGCAAGAGCAAAAAAAAAAAAAAAAAAAAAAAAAATAAAAAAAAAAATATTAAAAATCCTCAATCACAGTCTAAATATATTGCCATATACCGTCTTTTAAAATTTATTTATTTATCCTTCTGAACATTCTAATTGGAAATCAGGGATTGTTCATTGCCAATCTCACCAACACCGGAAAATCATTAGATATAGATACATACATAAATATACATGTACAGCTTGATGTAGAACGCGTTTCAGGGATTAAAGTATGCCCTCCTTCTATCCATCTGTCCGCCCTCCCGTCCGTCCGTTATGTCTGTAAATATAGCTTACCCTAAATCATTGGCTGGAAATTTACCAAACTCATTTCATAAGTTGACGGTATGGCAAATATATGTAAAAAGGGTAAAGGTATTTCGCTTTCTCTCCGTGGAATATGGGAGGAAGTAGGATATTTTTGTAACCAGTCTATTTATATATTTGATATATAGATTTTTTGGAGGACGACGGCATATAGACTTTGGACTTCTGAGTCACTGTCCTGAGGGGAAGGAGGTAGGAGAAGGAAGCGGGGAGACAAAGGGCAGAGACCTGAGGGCCTAAAATATTACTGTTCACTGTTGCCATTTATCTGTCTGCCTACGCACACACCTAGACTTTTTGAAACTAATTGTATATCTTTGTTTATTTAATTTGACTTTATTTTTCTTTCTTTTTTATAGTTTGAGGCATTTCATGTAAACCGCAATTATAAGCGAAAAATCGTGTTTTGGTTAGCTGCTATTTGATATTACAACTATAACATCGTAGCCGCTTAATGCTGCCCCCCCCCCCCCCCATCTCTCTTCATATTGTTCTTTTATGGAACACTCCCGTGTGAAATCCACATGAAATATGCTTTAACAAATCATGATTGATTCTTAAATTTAATTTCTAAAATAAATGTCTTGCTAAATAATTCTGGCCAGACTTTGCGTGAGCTCCATGATTACAGACTCGTCTAAAACAAAACGAAAAACATGGACTTATTGGACTTTTAAGCATCAAACAAATAATTTCTGATTAGTGTTTGCAAAGCTACCTGCTCATTGCTAACTTTTAAAAATAGGTTTACCTGTGACAATATATTATGAAATTTCTGACCTTTCCAAATTTATTTGTTTATCTTCCTTTTGTTACATAATGGTAAGACCGCTTGGTGTACATGAATAACTTCATAGGTGAACATTTTTGAGTAATGTCAGCCCTAAAATGCAATACCAATGTCATCAGTCCTCTCAGCAGAAAAGTGTCTGAAAACATTTTAGCCGCTAAGACAAGAAAACCAGCTGATGTAAGTAGCTACTACTTTAGTGTCTACATAGTTTTCACAAAAAATTGCATACAGGAAAATCTGAGGCAAAAAGTACCTTGATTTGAGTACGTTTTTCACAAGATGGCGTCGTCAGTTTCGAGCAAGTTTTTGCCTGTAATTTTGCTATAAGCAATGTTGGCCGAAAATGACGTGGCGCACCAAAGACACCTAAGTAGTAGCCATTTATTTCGGCTGGTTTTCTTGTCTGCGCGACTCTAATTTCTTCAAACACTTCGACTAATCGCTGCGATTGGCTGTCACATAAAGCCACTACCCAAAAAACAAAACAAAACAACAAAAAAAAAAAAATAACAGAAATGAGCCATACGCTTGTGATGTAGGGTGTGAGACAAGCACGATATGATGGCAAAACATGGACTAAGCCTTTCATTACCCATAGGGATGAAAGGAGCATGATTTCAGCTTCACACGATCTTGTTTATGTTTGATTTACCATCTTACACAAAAGCTCCTCAGATTGTCATCTGTACGTATATGGTTAAATAGCAGATAAGTAGATCGAAGAACTTCCATAACTCTCTATCGCAAATCCGTAAACGTTTTATTAAATATTGCCTTATTTTCAAACAGTAATATTTTAGACTCTGTTGTGCTCCCCCCCCCCCCCCCCCCCCCCCCGGCCTGGCTCCTCCAGGAACCTCTTCCCGGAACACCTGGGGTTAAAGATGAAAAACTGTACCCCTCCTACGTATATTCACCATACTTACAATTTTTTCAAATAAGTTTGGTGAATTTCTGGCCATGGATTTAGAAGAAGATACGGTTACAGACGGAATGGACGGGCGGACGGACAGAAGTAGGGTATAATTTAATCCCTTAACGCTAAAGCGATGATGTAATACATGTATATTTAGTATATGTATTTCGAATGATTATCCGATTTTGGTAAGGTTGTCAAAGAATAATCCACGATCCTGCGATGTTTTGCGCATTTTATAATACTTTCAGAAAGTAAATTTAGATGCAGATTGCAGAGAGTACATGTCTATCTTTATTTCTCACATTCAATGAATTAATTTAGCTTTCTACCAAAGTTATCATAAGAACTGTGCTGAATGATTTGTTTATCACTGAGCTATATACCGTTATTCTTATTGCTACTTTGCTATGTAGGCTACACGCCCGCACGAGAACATTCTGCGCAATGTTTAGCGGTCTTACATGTGCAAAAAGCGCTCATCTTATTTTAGGGCCAATCTGTGCTCTGTTGACTTAAATATTTACGTTCTGCCTAACTTGGGTGTGTTCACAGATCTGTCTTTGCAATAGACTTTCCCTTGTATGTACACTATGCCGTTATATCTTCTACGTACAAAAGTGCAACACTATGCAGTTTATCTTGCACGTACAGCAGTGTCATGTATGAGCTACTGTACGTGCACGATGTAATGACAACATACCGACTCAGCACATTATTCCACTCAAGTGGTAAAGGTACTTAGATTTTTAACTTGTATACCGTAAGAACGTTTTATTCAACACTCATGAAAACTTCGAAAATGATAACATATCAAATGACTCTTGTCAACTCAACCATAATACACAACAGGCTGGAATATTTAGCATGTTAATGATTGCAATATTAGTCATCGGAATCTACAAAACCCCAAGTTACGTAAAATAAAATCTTCCTTTTTGTAAATAATGTGCGAACACTGTATATACGATTATGTTGATTAAAAAAAAACATAACAAAAACAAACAAATAAACAAAAACATATTCATCAAAAAAACTATTTTTGATTCGGCTTTATGGTAATGAAAATGAAATTGAACATCAAAATAAGTTCTCTCATCAATTAAATAAATTCACAGGTGAAGCAGTGTTGAGTGAACTTTGATGACCTACTTTTATGCACGAGCTACATAATACGTGAAGCAGTGTTGAGTGACTTATAACCTAGTTTTATGCACGAGCTACATTTTTTTTTGTAAAAGATCACTGGTGACGCGATGTTTAGCAAATTCTGGCCTAGGTATAAGCAGATATGACACAAAATTACCGAAGACATGTTTTTGAGTAATGTTTATGCAAGAGCTATATAACAAAGTCACCGTGATACAATGTTGACCTTGTTTTATGCATGAGCTATATAATAAAAATCACTAGTGAGACGCTGTTTAGCAAATTTTGACCTAGTTGTATGCATGTGCAACATCAAATAACCGATTATTTGCTTTTGTTCTTGTTGTTGTTGTGTTTTTTTTTTTTTTTTTTTTTTTGGGGGGGGGGGGGGGGTATTCTTTTATGCAAGACCTACATCAACAGTTACAGTGATGCAGTGCTAAGTACATTCCAACATAGTAGTTTTAAGTACGAGCTGCGTAAAAAAATGCTCTGGTTACACGCTGCAGAGTAACCTCTGACCTAAATTCATTCATGAGCCACATAAAATGTCCCCGTGAGCTAGTGTTGAGAAATTTCTGACCTAGTTTTACGCACCAACTTCATTACAAATCACCGCTGGCGTACTCTCGATTAGTGTCTGGACTACATTTATGCATGAGCTACATTTAAAAAAAATTAAATTCGCTGTCAAACAATGCTGAGTAATTTCTGACTTAATTGTATACATGAGTTACATAAAAGAATCAGAGATGAACCAGTTTTCAGTCATTACCGACTTTGTATTTTGCTGGAGCTACATAATTATAAGACTTATAAGCTTACACAAATTTTACTGGATAACACATTTATTAGTACCGTCTATACTTGCTTATAAGATGAGTCCAGCTGAAAACTGCACAGACCCAGATCTAGCGTCGCATGATGTGCCGATATATCTGGGTCTGTGCATTTTGTTAGGAGTAATCAGTAGAACAAACAACATAGACCCTGATCTGCCAGCGCATTATGCGACGGCAGATCAAAGTCTATGTTGTTTGCATTTGGACTCGACTTATAAGCGAGTATACGGTACTTTCTTCAACTGTTTTATACATGAGCTACATTTCTATAAAGCAAACATGTTAAAGATGTTGATTGAAACCGGATTGAAATTTTGGGGTGCAACTCTGGCACCAGGTGCAATATCTCTTGTTAAATGCATACGCCAAACCTTTTTTTCAAAACCCAACACCTTACCACGTATTAACTGAATCACTGCGACATATCCACAAACAGCCTTATTTTAATTTTTAAAATTTAACACCCTACTATCCAGGCTTTACAAATACACTTGGCCGACGCTCAGGACAAGCTCAAATTCGGCTCAGGCAAATTCAACTTTGCAAAGTTCTTGCCCGCGGGCAAGTTCAAAAATTGGAGAGAGAGAGAGAGAGAGAGAGAGAGAGAGAGAGAGAGAGAGAGAGAGAGAGAGAGAGAGAGAGAGAGAGAGATATGTCCTGTTCAGTTCGTAATGCTTTATGTTCTGCAAGTTTTATACTATGGGATCTCGCCACAGTACATATATCAGCATCTTTATTTAGTGTTTATATGTACCGCATTTTTCTATTACTTGACTATCCGCAGTTTCTTTCAACTTTCCATCCTTTATTTTACACAATATATTATCAAAGTCTGTCATTTCCTTTTTGTAGTCATTGTCAAGGTCATTCTTGCATTTTCTCGCGCACAAAGAGAATTGTAATTGTTTTAAACATATTTTATTCTCATTTTATTAAACAATATGGGATTGGACACGAGACAATTTGTCTATAATTAGACGATACCGTTTTGTCTCCTTTCTTATAAATCGACATGACATGCGCTAGCTTCCACTGTGCGGGGAACACACTGGCTTCAAGTGATTTATTGAACAATAATTGCAAGTGCAGAGAAATGTCTTCAACTATATTCTTTAACAGTTTATGACCAATATGATCGGGTCCAGCAGCTTTGTTTAGGTCAAGACTAGCTATTACATCTATAATTTCTTGTTTATATATAATGATGTGAGAAAAAACAGTTTCATTTCTAACTTCGAAATGCAGTAACGGTTTATCTTTATTTTTTTAAACGTATAACAGGTCAAAAATAAGAGTTCAAACACCTCACACTTTTCCTGGTCACTTGTAATAGGTTCAATATCTTTGCGGAATGTACTTGTTGCCTCATCATTTTCCAATAAAATCGAGGATTTGAAGATTTCAAGGAAGCCAAAGTTTCATCAAGTTTTAAAAGAAATGTTTCCTTAGCTGCTGTTTTCAAATTTGTAACTCTATTTCTCTGGTTCTTATATTTTTGATAATCATTCCTTTTTATTGGGATACACCTTTTAGCAGGATTTAGAGGAGTAGATGTAAAAATATGTGCATGCCTGATCAACAGTACTACTGTCATTAAACAGCTGAGCCCACTTTGTTATTTTAACGTAATCTATTAAAATTTGCTGCTTTGTAAATCCAAACATATATCTTAAAAGCACAACTGACCTTAACAGGTGTATCTATATTTATATTTTAATTTATCAGTTACATTTTAATCGTAATATTTGTATGTATTTGTATTTGCAGACTTTCAAGTCCTAATCTAGCCATGGATCCCGATAGTCTACGTGCCGAGCTTGCCAACTCAAAAAAGTTGGTTTGTCAAAGATTCTTTTGATGCAAGTTGCCTATTTCAAGGTGACTAGATGATAATTTTTAATAGTATAACTCGTGATATTTCTTTGATAGGTGTGTTTGGAAATACTGCTTCACTGGGCGATAGTAACAGTTCCTTTTTTTAATGCGAAATTGCTAAAAATGACATGTTTTGATCATGCAACTACTCGGAATAGGCTTTATGACTGTGATATATGGCTCCACGGGTCTATAGTAACATTCCCTATACGCCTTTCCCACTTTCATAATATCATTTTAGGCCCAAGTGATTAAAAGTAATTAATGCAGCTTAAGAAATAAATTTTAAAAAAACAACAACAACAACAAAAAAAAAAACAACAAAAAAGAAAACACACACATATAATATTTCAAATATTCTTTTTAGGCCTACATTCCCAAAAATGGCATATAGACATCATGCAACAATTTAAAACACGCTGAGGATGTTGACATTATGCAACAGACCAAATTTTGCCTTCGACAAGGACAAACGATCGCCGTGGACTCGCCCCCAAAAATAGGAACAATAGAAATATTTTCATGCGTCTAAATGTTATAAATTTATATCGTGCGAGACATAAATTATTCATGTACACCAATGAAAATCTTTACAGATGTTTTCTGATCAAGCTTTACTTTAAACCACGCCAAAAATCTCACTATGAAATTTCTCGAGAAAGAGCGTAACAATTTGGATTTCCAAGTTGCTGGGCGCAATTTCTCAAGAAAAGGCTTTATTCCAAGTTGTCGCCCAACATAGCCACGAAATTCGAAATGGCTACAGAAGGTATGTTTGTGTCATTCCACTAGGATTTACAAGTTGTCAAATATAGAGTTTGATCCGGAAATATTATGTACATATCGCCGAAAGGACACTTAAGCTGGTCGTAACTCAAATGTCTCTGCATTAAATTGCATTATTTAAAGAATAAGCGAGATCAGTTCCAAACGATCCATCAGTATCAGTACAGGTTTGGGGGATGTTTATTGGAATAACTAATAGGCTGCTTCGTGATAGATCTAACCTCCAAACACTTTTTGCCATGACAAACTTTTATCTAAAAAAATTTTTTTTCAAAGACTGGTACGGAATGGAATCTTCTCCCTTTGGAGATAAGGAACAATCTTTCAATGTATTCTTTAAGCTATCCTTATATATTAATCTCCGCCTATTACTATCAATCTGTGAGAATATAACAGGTTTTTTAGACACGACTTCCACTAGACTGTTGCTCATTAAACGATGATCTCTTCAAAAATCTTGTTTTATTAAATAATAATTGTTCATCCACTGAACCAGAAACCGCAAAACATTTTCTTTTAGACTGAACCGAATATATTGGTATTAGGAACCGTAAAATAGGAACCTTATCCATCATATAGACACATTTTCGTTCCTAATAGGTAACCCCTTGCAATCACATACGGTCAACGAGGAGATATTTAGTGCGGTTCATACATTCACAATAGCAACTAAGATATTTGTCTAAACTTTTCCTGTCCTCACACTTTCTTGACATCATTCTAGTACGGATTTTTAAGTACTGCACATATGTCATCCGAGCTGAAGTTAAAATTCAGCACCACCCACCCCACCTCCAGTCCAGTCAGTATTAGTAGTCTCATATTTTCTGTTAATATGTAGCAAAATTTTTTGCGATTCGTTCTTGTTAATTACCACTTAATACTAATACAATATTGTATGTACAATTATATTTTAATCTTTCATTTGCTTGTATCATTTTGTTAAAACTTATATGTATATTTTCTTTCATTACATGCGTCAGTCAGATATCTAAAGATTATTGCTAATGAGGAAAGAACTTGAAATAAGTTTAAGCTTTTTTTACTCAATCCTCTGTATTTCTTGATTCAATATTTTTATGAGCTTTCTTTGGTGATAGTTTGCTCTTAAATACTGTTTGAAACCGATATAAAGCAACAGGAATTAACGGTAAATGGCGCATTGAGGGAAAAATTCGTATGCACAAGTCTTGCCATTCGGACTACCTCGGCTATTTCTGAGAGACAAAAATATGCCTCGGATATATGTCAGGACAGTAATTTGGTGGCGCTCTACAATTTCGTATTTTGCATATGTTAGATTTTTAAAGAAAAAAAACATTCTCAAGTTTTCGTCACTGGTTATTCTGGCTATTTTAAAAAAGACCTTGTTTATCTTAGATATTGTAGAAAGAACACCTAATTCCCTTTAATTTGGTGTATGATTTATAGGTGTAATTTGGGTTATATTGTATACAGCTTGGCCTTACTTCAGATGTGCCACTCTAAAGCAATTGCTAGCTCCGCTTGGTCATTTTCATTTCCTGGACTTCAAAGGTAAATTGTAAAATAAAAAAACGAGCCGATAACTTTTTACTTGTTATAAATTTTGTAATTCATTCATTGCACTTTCATAAACTGGTATTGCCTACTGTGGCAAAATTCGTTTTACCTGTTTTTATAACTGCTAAAGTTAGTGTACTTTGGACTAATTCAGGTTGATTTTTCCAGCACATGGGAGCAGCCATTTCGGTCAGCCGTGTGCTTTAGATCATGTACAATTTCCACAAATACAATATGTAAAGAAATTTCAGCCACAGTACATGAAAGTAGCATAGAGGTATGCCAACATTCTCTCCATTGTGCATGTTGCAAATGCAAGCAACTTCACCTTACACCTGTCACTCTCTCAGAAGTACGTAATATCTGTAGAGAGTCATCTTTACAGAAAAATCATACATTTCGCTCGCCGGAAATTTCCTCGCAAAAAGAAACCGCAATCTATTCGGACCACCTTGATTATTTCTACGATTGGATTAAACGTATGATCGACCGAGTAAAAAAAAAATAGTTTCATGCATTCGCAACTTCTCTATCAACCCTTGTTTCTTAAATAACCAATGTGGTCCGAACAGTTAATGGCAGCTATCGGCATACATTCGAGAGATAATCCCTAGGATTGACCTCGAAGTTGCGAATTAATTCTTGCGACATCTGGGAGAAACACGGTAACATAGCTCGTTATACGCTTGAAATACGTGTACATCAACTTTATCCAATCTATATCTGAATTGACTTCATACAGGTATTGCAAAAGGCGCAAAACGTACGTAACTTGTACATTTTGAATGGTTTGTAGGCATATGTAAATTAACATTCTTGACATAACTATGCTTTGTAATGTTTAAATACACACAAAAGAGATTGTTTAGCATCTAAAGGAAGAAATTAAATTTACACCACATTTCTATATGAAGCCCCATTTTGCCACGAGTGAAATAAAAATTACAAAACAAAGAATTCTCCGCGAAAAGTCGTATCATTATTGAAAATTACCACAAAATGTATGTTTATTGACGGCAAAGAACTCCGGTAAACAGCTTGCATAACTCACATGCTACAATGTATCTTTATAGGGATCATACATGCTTTTTTCTGGTGTCAAAATCTTGCCATTAATTATATAAAAATATCAGTTGTTATGGGAATGACGTTACTGCTGTGCGAATGACGTTACTTATAATCTGGGGGAAAAAATGCCATTAATTATATAAAAAAACATCTGTTCTCATACACATTTATATCTCCCATTCGTATAGAAAAATTTCGTACTTTTTGTCCATTATGCACCGCGTCAATGTGACGCTGCCAATCTATCACTGTTGTTTAGGGTGGAATTTCCAAACCAATCGTTGTAAGAGTTACGTCACTGTTGTGCGAATGACGTCACTGACAAACCTAGAGAAAAGCCTCTGGTGTTTTTAAACTCGTGCTCGGGCTTCAACGATCCCCTCGGGATTCGATAAACGTTGATACAACTCCCCTGCCACCCAATAAAAATGAAATCAAAACTTTTAAATTTTTTAATGTTTGTAGCCGAGACGCCGATCCAGTACGTTGGCTTTACTTAATCTTTTTCTGGGGCGGGGCGCTATCCGATCAGTTGATGTAAAACAGTGAATGTACATGAGCGTCTTGCAAAACCAAAAGATTTCTTAAAATACTGTGTCCGAACTTTTGGTATATATAAATCATTGTTTTCACTCGACCGTGTACTCCTTGTGCTAAGGTTCCTTACAAACTTAAAAACATTAAGATCCTCTGGCCCTAAATTATTTAAGACGGAAAGTAAGAACAGCTTTTCTAAAAATAAGGTTAATTGGCCTCAATTGAAGAGTGTTGAAAAGAGACTATGTAGATGTTAAAATATATGTGACATTTAAAATCACCCTGCCTGCTCTTTTCTGTAAGCTGTATAGTCTCAGCATGTAAGAAGAATTACGGGCTTCTCCCCACACAGTACGGCAGTAGATAAAATGTGGAAACACAACTGTATTGTACACTTTTTGGATCAAACGATTTGAACAAAATACCCTCTAACCCTTTTTTTATAATTCATATTTCTTAGATGCTTTTATAAAGAGTGTTTCAAAGTAGTTGGACCAGGATCAAGTATTATCAATAAGGGTACCTAAAAGTTTTGCACCTTTAACAGTTTCAATTTTTGTATCACTAACTTCTAAGTACAATTCTCTACATTTGGCTGCTCGTTGTGCTGAACAGATAAGCATTAACTTGGTTTTCTGTAAATTTAAGTTAAGTTTATTTTCTTACATCCATTTCATAGCACATTGTAAATCTTCATTTAGATTGCTCACAACAATGGTAATATCTTTATCACTAACATATTGTGATCTATCATCTGCCTGCATAGACACTAAAGAATGTTTCAAACGCTTTGGAAAATAGTTTATGTATAATAAAAAAGAAAGGGTTTAAAATTGATTTCTTTGGTACTAAGATGAAACTTTTCTTAAAATCCGAGACAGTACCTTTCCGACTCACAGCTTGCAATCTACTATTGAGATAGGATGAAAACTATCGCAGTGAGGGTTTTGTAACATAATATGCTGATAATTTGATCATTTATGTAGTGGCGTAGCAAGAAATTCTCTCCCCCTCCCCCTTCCCCCACAAAACTTAATTCTGCCCCCCCCCCCATAAAAAAGTTTTTCCCCTCCCCCCCCCCCCCCCCCCCCCCCGCAGTTGCGGGGGTTGCTTGAGCGGTTGCTACGCCACTGAATTTATGTAGTAAAACTTTGTGATTAACAGTATCAAAAGCTTTACGTAGGTCTAAGAATAAAACTCCGGTACATTTCCCGTCATCAATATTCTTTAACCAGTGAACAATCAACACCAGTGACTGATGTCTCGCAGGAATGAGTTGGACGGAAGCCTGACTGACGCGAGATAATCAAATTATTTTCAATAAAAAGTCATAAAATGAATTGAAAACATGTCTTTATAGAATTTTGCTAACAATATGTAGGACAGATACAGGTCTATAATTATTGATACTAAATTCAGGAGGGGTAATAGCTTTTACTTTTCTCCTTTCGTCTACAAAGTATTTGTGCCTATGGATGTATTAAATATGTAAGTCAGTGGTTCAACAATGCAGTCTATTGACAGTTTCAAGAGTTTCACCAACAAGCCATCAAAACCCGTAGCCTCTGAATTAGACATTTTTATCATTTCCTTTCTAACATAATCCTCAGTAATATTTGGTATCTGAAAGAGTTCATTTGACATACGTTCAATATCCGGTAGTGATGAATCTTGACCAATATTTAACCCAGTACTACAGAAAAAATTACTGAAACTATTTGCAATATTAGTAAAGTCATTAATGACTTCGCCATCAACATCAAAAAGGTTAGTACATGAATGTGATTCCGATGAAGGTAAAAATTATTTCAATTTTTTCCACATTTCTTTTGGTTTGCTTGATGACTGTTAAACAGCGTCATCTAAGTAATCTTTCTATGCATCTCTTTTTTTCCAAAGTACCTTATTTCTCAAATCTCTGTAAATAATCCCATCATCTTTACATTTACTTTTTCTTGCTTTCTCATGTAGGAAATCCCTGGTATGCATGAATGATAAGATATCATCATTAATCCACTTCCCAGAATTTGAGTTGATGCAACGTTCTTTGTATGGTAAATGCTGATCAATTATATGTAATAATAATTCCTTAAAGGCTAACCATGCATCGTTTAGGGGTCATCCAATATATGACGTCACGCAATTTGGACGAATTTTGCCCCCCCCCCCCCACGTCACATTACGTCACAACAACTCAGGCTCACTCATATATGACGTCACAAAGTTTTGACCCACCCACCCCTACAAGTTTTTAAAAATTAAATATGTTGGAAATCATTTTGTATTGTCACAGCGTGGGAACTGCAATGAGTATTGTTTCTCAGCTAATCGATCAACCAATCAGCGTTTAGCACCACTGCGCAAGTGCCTCCGGTACTGCACACTTTTTCTACGATACTGCGATGCTACGTAGTTTACATTTTCTCTGGTAGATGGTGTTAGTATTGTTTTTGTGACGTCACATTTTTCAAACCCCCTACCCCCCCCCCCTCCACATCGTCACACAAGTTAGATCTTCCTCCCCACCACGACCACCCTGTCGGTGCGTGACGGCATATATCATCATAAATCTTAATTGTGTCCAAAGGAAATTACCTTAAATCTTCCTCAAACTTTTGTTCATCTAAGTTTTTGAAATAACTATACTTAATATTTATATGAGTGCTTTGCTTAACTTTGTTCCTTTTCCTAACTGAATATACCATATCATGATCACTAATTCCAAGGGGGATAACTCCAAAATCAACATACATATGTGTGTCGGACACGTATATGATCAATTAATGTGATCGTGTCCTTCGTTTTACGAGTTGGCTTTGTAATTAGTTGATACACCCCATGAGTAGTCATTTTGTTTTTTAATTTAGACGTTTTAAATTCATCAACATTGAAATCCCCCATCATATTTAGAATACGATGTATTAGTTCAAGAGAACACATCTTATTTCTCTACTCTGAAAATTTATCTTCTGTACGACTGGAGAGTGTAACAAAATTGCATGTTTTCATTGAATAAACACACGATGTGGAATGCTTGTTCGCGTGAGGCCCCAGTAAAAGCTTAAATATAACAACACACTGGGGCATCAATGGCGCGTGAAATCCTGTATTGATACATGGATACAGACACATTGATACACTTCGTCCGACAATGCTGCACACACATTTTTATGTAAGAATATACATTTCTTTATAATTCTATCAAAGCATAAATTGCTACATGATAATTCAATTGCGCTAATGATACTGATTAAACTTGAAAATAAAATAATCTGTAAAATGAACAATTTAAAATTTGAAAAAGGCTTTAATTCAATTTTTATACTGAATTAATAGCACAATAGGGTCAAAAGTAGCAAAAATATAAGAAATGTTTTTAAAAAAGGTTTATGAAATTTTATTTCATGAAATAATGTTTCTGTAATGATTTTGAAGCACTGCTCAAATTATTTTTGTGTTTTGTATATGTCCAAGTAATTTTCGTACAAATAGTTTATATCCATACAGTAGACATTGTAATAAACAATGCTGTTATATAGTGTACATGTTACAATTTTATTATGAGCGTACACAATGTGATGGAAGCACACAGACGCAGTGCATTATTCTACGCAGAGTGAAGGGTACTTTCATTTTTATCTGATGTAATAACGTTTTATTCAACTTGCAAAAATTCCTGAGTATTTCGAACATGATGACATCTTGTCTAATGCCTCTTGTCAACTCAACCACACACACACACACACACACACACACACACAACAGGCGGGAATATTGAGCATGTTAATGATTACAATATTTGTCGTCGATGAGGAGAACACCTTCATATATGTCAAATAGACTCTTCCTTTTTGTAAGCAATGTGTTTTCATACTGTACCATCACTGTATAATGTCTTAAAAATAAAACTCACAGGTGACATGTTCTTGAAAATATTTTGAGCTATTTTTTGCATCAGCTTTATAGTATATATTCACATCCGATGTTTAGTATTCGTGTGCAATAGCAAATGTTCTTCATATTCGTAAATTAGCGTTATAGGTAATCTGATGTCGCCTGTCTGATAAATGGCGCTTTGTGGGTAATTCAAAAGGAATTGGACGTTTCCATAGCCATGTGCATGATGTGGCGCGAGTTTGCTTGCATCCCAAGGGCCAAGTACCCATTCAAAATGGAAGACCGAGTAAGCAGGCCTTTCTGTTACATTTGCATGGGGTCAACGCGGGCTAAAATACCAGAAAAGGTCGAGTGTATTGATCTCCGTGCCCTATCAAAATTACGTGTTTGATCTAGATCCTTTACCCATCGGAGAAAAATTACGTTTTTGCCCTAGTGTCTGACTTTACTGGTTAGTATGTTACAAATTTATTGTAATAAATAACGCTATACGTCAGTGCTCCAGCTAGAATCTTTTATAGAGCGGTATAAGAGGAGCAATTTTAACCAAGGCAGTGGAGCATTTCTACCGAAAACGGGTCAGCGATTGAGGTATACAAATCCTCTTGTGGCGGACTCCCTTCTTACAATGTGTCCGCTTTATTTGGTTGGTTATCGTTATCTAGAGGATGATGGACCTAGGTGTTATTGCCCGGATCGAGTAAATAATAAAATAAATTATGAAATTTATAGATGGAATAATAGAGATCTGAGCTGATATATAAAACAGAATAACACGAGCCCCCGTAATGAAATATAACAATTTAATCAATTACATAAAACAAACTGAGATAATACATTACATTAGGAAGATACACTTCTTTTTGAAATAAATCATTTACCGAATTTCAAACACAAATATACTTATTTAAATAGCCGATCTGTTTAAAACGATAGAATTAGTTCATCATAGAATCGAGTGAACAATCGAAGTCATTGCCCTGTACAACTGCATAACCTGCGATAAGCTGTTCACTCCAACTTCGATGCTGCTGTCCAGTCAAGATTGATGTTCTCCTCTTTTTTCCCTTCTTTTCCTTCTCACGCTCTCTTATCTCGCCTCCTTCGGCCCTCAAACTTTGTGTGTGTAGGTAGGTAGGTGGATACGTGGATAGGTAGGTAGGTGGATAGGTAGGTACGTGGATGGAGCTATTTCCCCTTGTGCTTTCAAGACTCGCTTGCTTCTATCGCCAGAATTGTGTCCGTCAACTTTCCAGACATCCGGTCCCTCGAATAATTGTTTTTGCGATAGAACTTCTTCTAAATTCAATCTTGGAGTCAATAGCTACTTTCTCTTGCAGAAAAAAGTAGACTAATTAAATTTTGCGATGGGGCATATTAAACCATGAAATTTCGTGTGGGAAACACGACACTTATTTAGCGTAGCCAGTCAGATTAAACGTATCTACCGCCTTTTATAAATACGTGCCAAAATGCGGTCAGCGTAACTCTCTAGATTTTTCAATAACTGATTCTGGAGAATTTCAAAAGATAATGCAACTTCCACTAGCTTACAAATGGTTTCTGTACCCTTCTTAACTCTGACATTTTTGATCTCTAGACCTCCAAATAACCTTCGTACCGTTAGGGCTACAATGAAGTCTTAATTAAGAATCAATTTCGCCCCTCTAACACGGACATTAAAACCATCGCAGTCTAGCGATTTAATACGGCATCTACCCTCATAAATCTAATTAATTGTTCTCTGCCAAAACTAATGTGCTCTATATTATCTGCTGTGCTCTACCGGATACATCAACAGAAATTTGCACCCTTACACCCCTTATTAACCTGGTTCAGGTTTCAATTGTTAAATATATGAGATGTGCATAGATTGGTAAACTCACCCTTTAAATGAACTGCGTTCTTGCCTGTACGACAGGTCTCGCTGAGAGGTCTAAACGCCGTCTCCCAGCCTTCTGGAGCATAGGACCATTGTTTGGAATCCAGAATCAACGTCCTGTTACTTGCATACGCCACAATCAGGCAGTATGCCACTTTGTGCAGTTGACAACCAAATCCACAATATTGTTTCATTTGGCAAACAAGTTTCCTCGCTGTGTGACAGATCTCTGGGTGCTATGTAAATATAAATTGTCTGATTCAGATCGTTAATGCAAGCTAATGGACAAGAAAGGTAAAAAGAGATAAATTTTAGTAAATGCTGCTGTATGAAATTAATTTATGACACTAACGTGGATCAAAAGATACTGCATCCAAACTCGTAAAAGTCTGAACAGCCTTTAAAATCTCCATTTTATCTGCCGTTAAGAACGTGAACCTAAAGACAAAGATCAAACTTGAAAACAAAAATGTATAGACGGTTTGTATTGTATGAATATGACAGCTGGCAAGTTACAAAAGTTTATATACATACACAAGCATACTTCTAATGTATATAAAGAATTGAACTTCATATTTTACAGCATTCATGAAGTCATGATGCTTAAAAATCGATTACAAACTGCATGAACGGCCTTCGCTTCGCTAGTCAGTAATCGCTTTTCAAGCTTCATGACTTCGTGAATCCTGTAAAACTATCAAGTTCAATTCTTATAATTACAAATATTTAAAAAAATAACAAATCTCATGAAATAAAAAACAGAACAATAATGTAGCCATTGTTCACAAATATTGTCAAAGCACAAAAGAAGTGCGTGTCACAACATTAGTAGTTCCTTTCTGATGTTCTAAACTAATAACTTCTAGTTGTCTGCGTCACCTGATGTGATTTTAACCAATCTAAGTGCTTGTTACAAAGGATTGGTAAAAATGTGTAATTATATAGATATATTTATTGCATATTTTGGTTACGTACCATTTCCAATTATGATTATGATTCACACAAGAATGGGAATAAAATGTTAGTCCAGAATCAATATGAGCAGTTCTGGTTATATTGTATTGACATAATGTAACAAATAATAAGATGCTTAGCTCAGGTTTTGGGTACGAGAAGTGAGTTTCAAGGGTTGTACTCAGATAATCTCTACAGGAGTGAAATAATAGGTGGAAAACATGATAAAGAATCGGTGAGAAGAAATTAAAAGAAACCGGATTGTCCTGAGGAGAAGCAGAAAAAAGCGGCCAGATATAGAAAATAAATGGAGATACATAGTTACAAACTTTTGTCTCCAAGCGGAGTGAAAATGTGCGTGTAAAGTAAGAAGTACATACATAAGTTATACTTTAGTGGTCATTTTGTAAACAACATATTTACTGCATTTGAGTTCAAGGTCAGTCTTGTTTATATAGCATTTAACAATTAGATTGGAATTTCCCATGGTTTAATGTGAGAAAAGTCAGGTAGGCACAGGAAATTTCCATTAGAGTTACTCATATTCTAGAATATTATGTCAGGTGAATTATCCTTATATTTATACAAGTTTGGTAAACAAGATTTCATTTCTATGCTAAACTTCATGTGATAAAGATCAGTCTATTAAGGAATTTATTTTAGTAATCAGATGTTACACAGTTGTGCAAATCAGACCAAATTCAGAGAGGGAATTATTTATTTGAAATATTCATTGGAATTACTAAAAGTGCTCATTCTCGTTTTGGATTAATACGTGACTTTGGGATTTAAGTGAATTCATTCTAAGATATTCTGGATTACATCATTCAGGCATATCAGGACATTCAAGGCTACTGGAATTCATTGGGAACATTCTATATTTATGACTTGTGATTAGGACACTTGGGATTATTGGATTATTTGGACTTTAATTCACGTTACTGTAAGTGTCTTTTGAATTTTCACTTTAATTGTCTAGAAATAAATTGCTTGTTGATTTTATTTACGTTGTTAGTTCACTTTCTTTCTGTTACATTATTTTAAGACGTAGAGTCATAACAATGTATATATATTATACCATGAACTGAGAGAGAGAGAGAGTGAAAAAAGAGACTGAGAGGGAGACAGAGAGAGATTTATTGTGGACCAATGTGTATTTTTTTCTTGACTTCATAAATATTACTATTATTATATGTTTCTATTAAAATAGACATATACCTATACTGTATACCCTATTGCTGGGCCTAGATGTTATTGGTGCTATCCTTGGGTTAGATAACTTCTTCTGGATTTTTTGGCTGGTCTTCTCCGTATATTCATCATTTAGAGTTAATGAGTCCATCTTTCTCAACGGAAATAAACGGAAATATTGTGTACGTCCGCTAATCATACAATAATGTATATATAAAGGCATATAGACGGATAAACTGACCGGTGGAGAAACGGATCCAAAAATGATACAATATATCAAACATGCCATTCGCAACATTGATTTGACAGCATGAAAACCGAAGTTGTCTATAGTATAGTGTTGTGGAGAGCGAAAGAATGAGTATCCGACTATACTCAACTTTGGCTACTAGTAGTCCGTTTGTATCTGTGGATAACACAACCCTGGCTCTTAGTAGTCTGTTTGTATCTGTGTATAACGCAACCCTGGCTACTAGTAGTCCGTTTGTATCTGTGTATAATGCAACCCTGGCTACTAGTAGTCTATTTGTATCTGTGTATAACGCAACCCTGGTTACTAGTAGTCTATTTGTATCTGTGTATAACGCAACCCTACCTACTAGTAGTCTGTTTGTATCTGTGTATAACGCAACCCTGGCTACTAGTAGTCTATATGCATCTGTGTATAACGCAACCCTACCTACTAGTAGTCTGTTTGTATCTGTGTATAACGCAACCCTGGTTACTAGTAGTCTGTTTGTATCTGTGTATAACGCAACCCTGGTTACTTGTAGTCTATTTGTATATGTGTATAACGCAACCCTGGTTACTAGTAGTCTGTTTGTATCTGTGTATAACGCAAACCTGGTTACTAGCAGTAGGTTTGTATCTGTGTATAACGCAACCCTGGCTACTAGTAGTCGGTTTGTATGTGTGTATAACGCGCACAGAACTACAAACGGTAAAGACCCTGATATGCCTAATGCACCGACATATCAGGATCTATACAGTTTTGTATTACGTATGATTTCGAGCGAAAATCATATAACCTGATCTATCGGTACATAATGCAGATCTGGGTCTATGCCGTTTGCAGTTGGGTAAGTGTTATAAACTGATTAATACCTTAAGTAAAGTTATTTTTTACTAGAACGTCACATGGCATAGAGATTAAAGTGCTCCCACTTAAACTGGGAAAGTGTATCGCCAATAGGCATACATTGGTACAGAATTCCAACTTGTGTCGAAGGAAGTGAATAAGTCTGTTATAAAGAGGTATATTGAAAATAAATGAAAAAATTATATATATATAACACAGTCAAAAGATACCTAATATTTATATGTATGATCCATTTTCTGCCAAAGATGATCGATAGCTAACTCCACTCATCAGTCACTCAACTATTGCATATTCGAAATTTTAACGACAGGTGACCAATGCTATCGCGGGATAAGGATGAATAATTAAGTCAACTCATCCGCATCGTCACTATGATGAACATTGTAAGGGTGTAGCTTCAATATTCTCCGAGTAGTTTTTACCTCATGATATATAAAACAATATGTATCAAAGTTCCAGCTACTATATCTTTAATCTTTGAACCAAATCTTCAGGGAAATTTGACAAGCATGTCCAAAAAGTGCTCTAAAGCTTATTATTATTATTATTATTATTTAGTTGTTGTTGTTGTTGTTGTTGTTGTTGTCTTTTTAAAGAAAAAAAAAACTTTGCTAGTTGTAGATTATTCTATCCTAACGAGTAAGCGTGGTTATCCCCGCCTTAGTACTATGTAAATTACATAAGGGATTACCTCAACAAGACTGACAAGTCGATTATCTTCTCCCGCTGATTTTGAATCTCATTTAAAGATTTCATAGCCATCTGGATTTTCTGGTCCGGATTACACTGGTAACCTTCTCTCGAGTCCACAATCATCAAGTAGAAAAGTATCCAAAAGGAGACAAAACATCGTCAGGCGAATGAAAGAAAAGGTAACCTCCTCACCTACAGGAAAAAGAAAAAAACGTGTACAAAGCGTATTGTGTAACGGTGTTTAAATTATGTTAAAACTTGATCGATATATGGACGTCATGCTCAAGGATTATTAACTCTGAACTTATTCCAAACAGTCTGTGGACTTATATGAATCTTTGAAGAATGTTGATGTCGCTGTGTGCTGACAGAAAAGTCACTGAAACAGCCGTATATGACGATCCTAAAAGCCGTTATTATGCGTGGCAAAATACTACCTAGATACACTCAAACGTTCGTGCCACAGATGGTTTGACGTATTTATCCATACTCATACGAATTACGCACCCACGTTGAAAGTCTTGATATTTTCAATGATTCATTTTTTTATGACAAATTTGTATTTTTCCCAGTGCTTACTTTCGAAAAACTACACTCAGGTAACAACAAAACTATTCTAATATGTATATGCAAGATTTGCACCTGCTTACTACAGAAAACGTGAAGATCGGTTAAGCTTATTATAAGGGTATACGGATTGTACGTGCATTACCTAAATTTTGTCCAAGAAGTTCATTGTTAGTGCATTTAAAAGTTGGCTTTTGTTTTAAATCAGAAATGTACCGTCAGTTATCATTACTTTAAGTCTTTATCGTTGTGAGATGGAATAAAAACTGAATCTGCTTGTTGTAAATGACTAATTCTAGTGACAGTCGAGTTGCCATGTTCCAGAAGATATTTAAACTGTAAAACTCGGATACATTTCATAAAATATAGTATACATAAAGGAACAAACAGACAAAACGTGATACTTACGTTAAATGGCATTTATTTCAAGCAGCAGTATCACTTTAAACTTGCATTCACTTACAACAACAGCAATGCTTTCAATCGCGCGCTATACGTAACTATATTTTGTAGTTCAAATGGGTGGAAGTACAATACACTACAAAATGTGTATTAGATTCAATACAAACTAGCCAATATCGGTGATTTAGTCCATTAAGTTTAACACATACCAAGGAAAGTTTCACGTGCATACAAGTACCATGATTTAACACTTCTTTACTGCGTATTCCGCAAAGTTTATCTCGACAACGCAATAGCAATCGGTAATACCGCAGAAGTGATAATGACGCGGAAGTCAATTTGACGCCATTACTGCAAGGCATTTAGCAGGTTTGACCTCTGCTATGGTCAACTGTTTTCACCATCTGATTCTACTTAATTAGGTCGACCCGTACCTTAGACTGAATCTACCTATGCGCTCAGACTTTTCTACATAATTAAATATTTGTGAGGATATAGATCTGTTAACAATCAGCAAAACTTCGATTAGTTGTCATTCACGTATAAAGAACATAGTTAAAGATGTAGACAAATATTAGAAAAACGAATTAAATGTTGTTTTATGTACCTGAGAGAAAATTATACTAAAATATGGTACTTCATCATATAGATTTCACTGTATTGTCAAATTTATCTAATAGTAATAAGTCAACTTAATTTTAGTGGCTGCTTTTGCTTTTTAAATGTTTTATCTTCACACACACACACACACACACACACACACACACACACACACACACACACACACACACACACACACACATATATATATATATATATATATATATATATATATATATATATATATCCTGGCAAACTTTCTCATATACCCACGTTGGCAGAGCCGAGACTCGAAGTTGGCAGAGCCGAGACTCGAACCCACACGGACAGACGGACAGAGATGAGATGTCAGTGATCTGTAAAGACGACCAAATAGTTACGAGATTTTTTCACTAAAACTTCTTGAATACTTTGCATCAAAATACGGGGCATCGGGTGGCCGATTGGCCTAAGGCGCTCGCATACCTCTGTCCACGTGGATTCAAGTCTCGGCTCCTCTTGTATAGTGTTCAAAAATCTGACTACAAATATCATTATAATTTTGTCTAAAATAGTGTGGTGCACTGTTCCTGATACATGTCTAACTATAAATAGCATTTTACGTTTGTCACATATTTGAGCAATGGTGATCTTTTCTTGTGTTAAAATTAAATTTCGCTGCTCTTTGAAGAATATCTTTATTTTTAATATTTTCTTCAGATTTAATATAGACTTAAGATAAAAAAAAAATAACTATTTGTGACAGTGTACATTTTCTGCTCTTTCTGTAAGCTTAACATAGTCACAATTCTGACTTATGTCATGGAAAATGGGGTTTGTGTTGTTTTAGAACATAGTTACAATCTTCATTGCGAAGGAAAAAAATCTTATATTGAAATATAAATTGCTTCAACCATCTTCTTTCTGCCTTATAATTTTGGATCAGTCTAATTAAAATCAGATCACAGAACTTGCTTCTTATTCTAACTTGTCTTTACGGCGCGACAAACGGGAGCAGAGATATGATTTTAATCAGATTGAATTTTGGACTTAGGTTTGCACGACGCAAAGTAATAGAGCTGAAACGAACACCAGATATGTGCATTGCAATATGCTTGAAATGGCCTTATCGCTTCTGTAGACAGGATACTGAAACCTCTGCCAGGGCCAGGTGCCAGGAAACCAAGTTTTCGAGTAGACCATTCGGTTTCATGGGTAAAGTGGGATTCCCAACAAACAGCTAAGCTGTTTTCAGAAAGACATAGGAAAGGCGACTAGGTAGGGGCGCCACTAAAGAACATTGCCCCCGGGCGCCGCCACTGGTAGCAAGCTTTGTTGTAACAGCAAAAACTAAGACCCCTATAACTGAAATAGTTCTGCTCCAAAGTCATATCAACTGGTCCATGTACATCTTAGTGACATGAAACTGACATCTGCATTATTGACTTTTAAGAAAAAGAAAAGAAAAGGGTAGTATAAGATTTTAAGCATATTGATAATTCCGTAGCTGTGTAATGACTTCAAAACTTGAAGAAAAAAAAAAAAATCTACAAATGTGGAAATATAGTGGAGTTAACATTCAGAGGTAAAATGATCGAAGGTGTTGGCGGTAACGGCAAGAGGGATTGATTACAACTGCTCTGGACGGAACGAATGTCCGACAACAGTTCACAAATGGTTCGAAGTTCTGGTTAAATTACACGTAAAGGCTTTGTTGACATTATGATTACTTTCAGAGTCGGCCAAACTAAAGTGCAGCGAAGATGTGCATCGTACAGTTTTGATAGAATCGTTTATGCCAAACCAAAAATTGACAGAGAGAAATTAAAATTTTCTGTTAAAGTTTGAAAACGGCAGAACTTAAGTACATTAAAGTTGTTCATCGTACATGGAGTATTTATACTTGTTAAGAAAACATTTTTTCCTGCTTTTATATTAAACTTTGAAAATAATTTTGTGTGTGTGCCAAATCAATGATTGAGAGAGAGAGAGAGAGAGAGAGAGAGAGAGAGAGAGAGAGAGAGAGAGTAAAAAAACACTTAGTAACTTTAGATATATTTGTTGTGGCAATTCAAAGATTGAGAGAGAGAGAGAGAGAGAGAGAGAGAGAGAGAGAGAGAGAGAGAGAGAGAGAGAGAGGGAGTTATCTTATTCATGTTAAAAACAAATCAAGAAAAAGAGACACTTACGTTTGTTCTCGTGGATATGAATCACAACTGGCGTGAAACTAAGGTTTCTTTACTGGAAATTTGTGACGTTTTCTGTTCGAGTTTGAACACGGCTGAATTAAAGTAGAGTGAAGCTGTGCATCGTACATGGATTGCTTGTACTTGTTAAGAATAGAATTTTTGTTTCTGTCCGTAAAAATTTCGAGAGACTCTAGTCCTATGAAAACGAAACGATGCGTACGATTTTGTAAAGCAAAAGTTGTGACTTCTTTTTACCTTTACATCACTAAAACTTCACAAATAAAAACAGACATTTTTCTTGGACGAGCTGATTAAAGTTTTTTTTTTCGCTTAACCATTTTGTTCCTACTCCTTCTGAATGCCTATACGATTTCCACGATACGCGGCTTTCATTTTTTTAAACTTTGGATAGACTTTTTTTGTGCCAAACCCACTCTCTCTCTCTCTCTCTCTCTCTCTCTCTCTCTCTCTCACCGCTAGCAGCGGCAGCAATTACCACTGCCACTACAGCAACAGTAGGACTTGGACGTGAGAAAGTTTTTTTTTTAGGGCCCACCCAGAGCCTTTAGAAAAGAGATATCACTCAAATGATTGCCAAATTAAGCAAGACAACATCCCTCCACTACAAGATGTGTTTGAGTATCTTATCCATACGTTAAAAAAAGATCAAGTCGTAGAGGCACTTTTTTTTCCCTTCATATTCTCGTGAATGAGAATCACAATGAAATTTCAAAACACATCACGAAAGTCCATTCTTCTTTTTTACGGTCTATCTTTTGTGAATTTCTTCAATGGCATGGGTTTTTCTGCTGCTTCTTCTGCTTGTCTTGCCTTTTTAATTTCTTTGCTGGCAAAGTAGGGCATACAAAAGAACGGAAGTTTCTCAGAAGTACATTTAGTGGGCCATTTACATGTAAAAAGACAGGAAAATTCGTTACGATAGTAACCTTGGCCTTGAGAAGTACAGTAATTTCGTTAGAAATCCTCAGCAGAGCAACACATCACCGCAGCTCCTTTTATGAACCTGCTTTGGCTGAAGCACGACATGGTGATCCCAATGGTGTTCCTCTGAGTGTCCCTCTGTACGTCCGTCCCTTCGTACATCCGTCCACAACCCAGCTAAACCTCATTGTTAACGCTTTTTCCTCCTTCTTGTCTTTCCTTTTTGAATTTCTTTGCTGGTAAAGTAGATCATACAAAAAAACCGGAAGTTTCTCAGAAGTTCATTTAGTGGGCCGTTTACGTGTAAAAGATAGGAAAATTCGTCACGATAGTAATTTTGGATGTCCCCACTCCCAAATCTTCAGGCAGAACAGGATTTTTCTACTTGGGACGAGGAAGTACAGTGTTTCAGTTGTGGTGGGACGATCAGTATGGACTATGAAGATTCAGCTATCCTTGAACATGCAAAATGGTCCGCATGCTGTCACTATATTCTTTTGGTAGGTCCGAAATAGGACTCTTGTGAATTCTTTTGAAGAGGAGAGGATTCGTAGTCAACCTCCTGAGCTGTTAGAACGCATTTACAGAAGCTGTGTACAAATTCAAGTGAAACGCAAACGACAAATGAATGCAACATTTTTAAACTGTTCCTATCTGAATAGTATAAGAGGACTGACTGGCAGGAAAGACTATGACATACGTAAAACTTTACGTGGATATAATGCTCTCGATATCACGACTTTTGAAATGAGTGTGACACCAAATAACATTTTTGTAAAAGGACAGTTTAGAAGAGCGCATTCAGAATCTACCTTCTGAGCTGAAAGAACGCATTTACAGAGACATTTTACAGATTCAAGTGAAACTCAAAGAACAATTGAATCCAAAATGGCATAGGCTGTTTAATCACTGGTATATGAATGCTATAAAATGATTGATTACTTTGAAAATGTTCAAATGGATGGACATTGATATACTGCGAACACACTATAAAGCTTGCCATGGCAGAAGAAGAAGAAACAGAGTAAGAACTAATTCCAGCAAAGAAATTCGAAGCATGACAAGCAGAAGAAACAGCAGAAAAACCCATGCCAGTAAAGAAATTAAAAAAGACAGTAAAAACGAAGTCTAAATGGACTTTTGTGATGTGTTTTGAAATTAATTTCATTGTGACTCTTATTCACAAAAATATACAAATAAGCTAAAAAATAAAAAAAATAAACGCCTCTATGTATTTATATTTTTTCAAGTGTGGATAAGATAACACACACACACACACACACACACACACACACACACACACGCATTTTTTAATGGCTGGATTTGGTTTTTCCTTAATTTGACAATCACGTGAGTAGTATCTCTTTTTCAAGAGATCTAGGCGGGCTCTGAAAAGGACCGTGGGGTTTTAGCAAATTATGGACTTGGCAACATCAGCCTTACACGTTTTCCACGTCAAAGTTGCTGTAGTGGTAGTGATAGTTGCCGCCGATTCCTATCATGAGAGAGAGAGAGAGAGAGAGAGAGAGAGAGAGAGAGAGAGAGAGAGAGAGAGAGAGAGAGAACAGGTTAAAAAATATTTTCTTAACAAGTGAAAACACAAGTAAGATGCACAACTTCAATGTATTGTGCTTATGCCGTTTTCAAACTCAGACAGAAAATTTTGCTTCATCTCTCTGTCAATCTTCGGTGTTGAACAAAACAGTCTATCCAAAACAATATTTGTAACCGATATTGGTAAGCAAAGATCAGGCAGTGTACTAAATCTAAGGGGGCAAATCGTAAATTTGTAAGAAAATGAAGGACCAAATCTTCCTCATAAAGGATGTGATACGTAAAAATATAAGTTTTCTAATATTTTTTAATGATTTTCAAAAGACCCCATGTGTTGCTGGTCTAACAATTTTATTTCTATTTTTTTTTTTGTATTTGTAATATTCCGATATGTAAAATACAAATGCATGAACACACATATATGTCTGGTTAAAAGCTGCCAAAACATATACTACTTTTGCTGAATTCATCTCCTAGGAGATGAGACTAGGTGATTGGAAGGAACGGGACGAGGATGGAGACGATGATTAACTAAAGCAAGAAGCCGGCCATGGCCTGCATGTTGGCCCGTCCCAGACTAAAAAAACTTTACCAAAAAAAAAAAAAAAAAAAAAGGATATTTATTTGGGTTGTGGACGAGCGTACGAAAGGACGGACATACAGAGGGAGACACACACGGACACCATTGGAATCGCAATGTCGAGCTTCACCCAAGGCGGACTTTTAAAAAAGAGCTGTGGTAGTGTGTTTTTCTGCTGAGGATTTCTAACGAAATTACTGTACTTCTCAAGGCCAAGGCTACTATCGTAACGAATTTTACTGTCTTTTACATGTAAACGGCCCACTATATGTACTTCTGAGAAACTTCGGTTAATTTTTGTATGCCCTACTTTGCCAGCAAAAGAAATTTAAAAAAAACAAGACGAGCAGAAGAAACAGTAGAAGAACCCAAGCCAGTAAAGATATTCAGAAAAGATAGTAAAGAAGAAAAAGAAGAATGGACTTTTGTGATGTGTTTTAAAATTTCACTGTGATTCAAAAAAAAAAAAAAGAAAAAAAAGGTGTTTTTTATAGTATAGATAAGATACTCAAACATATTATATAATGGAGGGATTTGTGTTGTTTAATTTGGTGGTAATCATTTGAGCAGTATATCTTTTCTAAGAGATCTGGGTGGACCCTGAAAAAGACAGGTTTGGTTTTGAAACTAAATAATTATGGACTTGAAAACATCCATTTCAACTGCCTTAAACCTTTTTCACGTCCAAGTCCTATTGTTGATGTAGTGGTAGTGGTAGTTGCTGCCGCTGCTAGTTGAGAGAGAGAGAGAGAGAGAGAGAGAGAGAGAGAGAGAGAGAGAGAGAGAGAGAGAGAGAGAGAGAGAGAGAGAGAGAGATAGATCATGTAGGCAATTAGTAGGAATAGGAATAAATGGTTAATCGGAAGAAAAAAAACAAACAAAAAAAAAAAAAAAACATTTCATCAACTCGTCCAATAAAAACTTCTGTTTTAATTTTTTTCATTTAAGTATTGTAACGGTAAAAAAGTCACAACTATCGCTTTGCAAGATCTTACGTATTGTTACGGAATCATACCTTTTTACCTTTTTATATAATAATTTAATTTACTAATTTATGATCTCTGTTTTTTTTAGTCTGAACTGGGGTTGTCATATGAGTATATATGGTATCACGGTACCAATTGTTTTTCCATAGACCTTAATGTTAATGTTTGGTGAAATAAAAATACCTTCTCTTCTACTTTAGCATGCGTGTCACACACTGTCATAGAGAACAATATTAGATTGTCAATTTGACAGTGACAGAACCAGGTACTCCATGGCATTTAAGAGAGATAACTCTGCTGGAACTAGACAGGGGTCAGAGTTGTCCAGTCACAACAGACACATTTTCAGGGATGTGTATCACATTTTTAAAAAATCATAAAAAATACAAAACATGATCTACATATGAATTAACATAATCTCACATGTTGCTAAGAGACTCAACTTTTTTTTAAGCCAGACAGAAACTACAACTCTTACATAATACACCAATCACAGCTAGTTTTGTTCTTTATTTCTGAATACAATGTTCCCTACACCTTAAGCTCCGCCCCCCTGGGCTTGCGCAATTGGTACCGTGATACCATATACGACATCCTTTCGATCAATAAGTGGTCACATGATCAATTACGCGGGAAAATGAAGTCGACCTAGCTTTGTACTTTTAGAAATCAACATTGAAAGGTCACATTCCATACTACAATAACATTATGTTTACTCTTTAAGATTTTTAGTACGCTAGACCTTTGGGTAAATGACGCGTAACCTAGTTCCTGATTGGTTCTTAGAGGGTTGTGTTATTTTGAAATACCATATTATTAAAGACGGAGAAAGGGTATTCCCTTTTAATTCTGCGCACTTAGTAAAGATATATAGGGAATAATCTTTGGAATTATCATTCTTTACAGTTGTTTGAATGAAGAGAGGTAGTATTGAGATTTATTTCAGTTCAGCGTGGAATATATTTATTTAATTAGTAATTCATCTGATTTACTATACAGCTCCGTGGAATTATCGGACATTATTCTAAAACTTGTGAGATTCCAGACTTGCAAGGATTATTTTGGTTTTAATCAGAACTTATCAACATCAGCACAGTACAGGTTATTTTCATTCGGAATATCACATCCGGATTACTCGGATTAACATCAGGAAGTGAACTTTAAAACATTTTAGGACTTTTAGGATATTCTATACTGTAAGTTATTTTAATTCTTTCACTTTGATTGTTTGTTGAATTATTTCAATTCTTTTAATATTTTAGGAAATTAAAGTTTTGCATTTTAATCTTGAAAGCTTGTTTGTGTCTTTTATTCTGTTACATTACCCCTAGAGTCGTAACACGTATCATTTCACTTTCATATGACTAGAGTTACTCCGCACATTTACAGACATAAAAAAAATCTTTTCTTAACACTCCTAATTTTGCCGTTTTCAAACTCAAACGGAAAAAGTCACAACTTTAAAGTGTAAGAAACCTTAGCCGCACGCTAATTGTACTTCTTGTTTGCGAGAATATAGCAATACAAAGAAAGTAAGTGTCTCTTCGTCTTCACTTGTTTTTTTATCATGAATAAGATAAGACACACACACTCTCTCTCTCTCTGGTTTGGCACAATAATTATATCCAAAGTGACTAAATTTTTTATTATCTCTCTCTCTCAATCTTTGGTTTGGCACACAAATATCTATCCAAAGTGTAATGTAAAGAAAGAATAAATTCTTTTCTTAACAAGTACAAACACTCCATGTACGATGAACAATTTAAATGTTCTACCGTTTTCAAACTTTAACAGAAAATTGTACTTTCTCTCTCTGTCAATCTTCGGTTTGACGCAAAAAATTCTTTCCAAAGTGTACAGCGCAAACTTTAATGTACTTCAGTCTGGAAGTTTTCAAACTCGAACAGAAAATTTACGCCAAATTCTGACTTAGTTTGACACTGTGCCAATGTAGCTCTCGCCTCAACAGCTCATAGGTCACATTTCATTCATCGTACGATGACATTTGTAACAAAGTTAACCGACGTTGGATAATGTCAGTCGAATGCACTAAAATCTAAGGTGGCAAAACCAACAATTTGTAACAAAGTGAATATCTAAATCTGCCTCATAAAGCATTGTCATTGAAATACACTTGATGCCAATATACTTATCAAGCGACAATTGGTAGTAGTTTAGTGAAAGAATTAAAATATAGGACGGAAAGAAAGAATACAGTATTACAAACAAAAGCAACAAAATTCTGAATCCCCTTTGGTTTCACAGAGGATTTACAACGTATATGTTTGTGTTTGGATTGTAAAAGTAAGCTAATTTCTGTCCTTAAGTGTGTGTTTATTCTTCTCTCCATCCCGTGTAATGACTATAGAAGGCTATGTTGGTGTATGTGCGCACGCACTCGTACCCTTTTCTTTTCTTTCACTCCATGTATGATAGTATTGCTAGGGTTGTAGGGATTATGAGGGTGGTAGGGGGTGTAAGTTTTGTTTAAAATGGAATGTTAGTGAAGTTATAGGGGGAATAGGAGTTTAAATTTGTTTATAAGGGGATAATAGGGAAGCCATAGGGGAATATGGAAGTTAATTTTGTTTATAAGGGATTTAAATTCTAATTTATACCCATTCTTTTACATCCTACCCTGTGTGGTCAGTATATGAGTGGGTGTTGGCCACTCTAAACGGTGTACTGGTTAGTAAATTTGGGGTGTTGATATTAAGTGTTGGGGGATGATGAATAGTACATGACTGAATATTGGATACTAGATCACGGGCATTGGTCTCTACAGCGGCGCTGTGTGGAGCAGATAAATGGGTGAAGGGTAGTAAATGTGGGGATAATGGATAGTAGATGACTGGGTGTTGGTCATTCAAAGTGGACGTTAAACCTACGAACATTTTTAACATTACGTTTTTCCTTTTCACCATATAGACCCATCATGTTAAACCTATGGACTAACGACGTAAATTTATTTTCCCGTTAGAGGCCTAATGTCCCAGCCGATGCCATATAAACCCCCCAAAAAGTATAGCCTAAATGTTATATTCCCGTCAGAGGCCAGAGTGTCATCTCCATCTTAAATATTGTTGTTTGTTTAGACCAGAAATTATAGCTTCCATGTTAAATTCTCGTTTGAGGCCATATTGTCATTGTTTTAGGCCCAAGTCACATACTACTACGTTTAGTGACAATAATGGATTTGGATTTTTGTACTTGAATGGCTCGGTCTTCACCAGAGCCGAATACAGGATTACTTTATAATACCCGGGTGTAAAATCTCTTCTATAATCTGGTGTTTTTCATGTCGCGAAATTTTGTTTGTAGCGACCTTTGCTAGATAAGAAATTTTGGTCGCCTTGTAAGTTGTACTCATAGGGTTTCAACGTCCGTTACAGTATAGCGTATTCGAGGTCGGATGTACTATTCTTAGCATGGCCTAACGTTTAGTTTCCGGTTTTGGTTTTGCATTGAAAGATGTTGCGGTTTAATTGCGATTGATGCAGTTCTGTTCAAAATGACAACTATAAGACCATTTACTTGCGACGATCTTTTTCGTTTCAACAATGTGTAAGATTGTAACTTGTGTAGACAGTTTTGAAGTCGGGAAATTTCACGAAATGTTTTTATTTTCTATTCAGGGATTGGGGGTGCGTGTCAGATCCATTTGTGTCCGCTTAGGCTTAGCTTGGGATCTACCTGATGTGGTCGTGAACTTTAGAACATTATTTTGCAATACTGACCATATTATACACTTAAATATTGTTTTAAAGGTATCGCATGTGTCTAATTAAAAAAATGTCAACACGCTCATGGAGATTATCATTAAGTAGATTATGTGAGAGCTACCTCGTTTTTTAATTCGGTTTGTTATAGTATTCGCACACCCTCCTGTTTGTTTGTACCCCCCTACCGATTTTTAAAACGAAAAGCATCAAGGATATGAAAAATGCACAAAACTTAGTCCTTTCATTCATCAATTTATAATTTCTAATCTGATTTTCGCCAGGTGGTCCATAACTTTTTCACGTTTCAAACCAAACGGAAGTTCTCATGTAAACATCCAATATTTGCAATGTCTAGTTTTAATATTTCTAAAAGAAATTGAACAAATAAAAAGGTTGAACTCTTGTATAGAGGTGTTCAAATAGATGTAACTCCTAAATTTATGGAATTATTGAGATTATCAAAGGCGGTGAACTAGATCACAACTTGCTTGAAAATATAAACTCGCCCATGCAAAGATGGCGACCGTGTTACTAAAGAAACTCTTGTTGGTTTCAAAACACCAACAAGTTGACAGTGTTGGGGACCTCCAGGTGACAATCAGGTTAGAAATTATATATTGATGAATGAAATGACTAAGTTTTGTGCATTTTTCATATCCTTGATGCTTTTTGTTTTTAAAATCGGTAGGGGGATACAAACAAACAGGAGGGTGTGCAATTACTATACATGGTAACAGGCTGATATGGACCAGGTTTATTTGGCTCAAATTACTGGCTGATTCGGCTCAGATTATGGGCTGATTCAGACCATATGCCAGGCTGATTCAAACCATGTAAAATATTATTGTTTCATCTTGGATTTAAATGTGAGTTTTACATTTATTTTAAGAATTATATTTCTCATTATTTCACAGGTATGTTGAGCGCAATTTTACACAAAATAATGGCGTTATATATAATGAAATGAAATAGTGTACGACTGTTTATCTTGCGTCTGCAATTTAATAGTGAAATATTTTCAAAGTAGCTCATTCACCTTGCTGCAAAATTTATTTAAGTAGTTTATTTTATTGAGAAATAATACAATTACTAACAATGAAATTTTTTTTGTCAACATAGGGCTCATGTAGTAACATTTTTTTTGGCTATATATTGATCTGAGTATGTTAATGCTTTTGTTAGATTTTCTTAGAATTTATCTTATCCTGTACATTGTACTATATACTATTAGTGCTAAATGACACATATATACTAAGGAATTAAAGTGGGGTCCTGTCAAATTTATGATTGAATTCAATACAATATCATACATCAGTATTATAAGTCTATATTCTGCTAATCTTGTTGACCTTGTAATAATTAAAATAAAATGATAATGTAATGAAAATGGTAGTGTTATCTCAGTTGAAAGATCAAATATATTTTACAAGTCTTTGTTTAAAGCACAGTGTGTTATTTGATTTCTGTGAATTCATAATGAATCATTTAATTTTATACAAATTACTAACTCAAAAAAATCGTGAAAACATGGCCTATGCAGTAACATTTGTTCATATATATATATATATATATATATATATATATATATATATATATATATATATATATATATATATATATATTGTTACGACTCTAGGTCTTAAAATAATGTAACAGAAAGAAAGTGAAACCATCAATATAAGTAAAATCAACAAGTAATTTATTTCTAGACAATTAAATTGAAAATTCAAAAAGACACTTACAATAACATGAATTAAAATCTAAAAAATCCAATAATCCTAAGTGTCCTAATAACAAGTTCTAAATATAGAATGTTCCAAATGAATTCCAGTAGTCTTGAATGTCCTGATGTGTTTGTAATCTTGAATGTTCTGATGTGCCTGAATGATGTAATCCAGAATATCTTTGAATGAATTCACATAAATTCCAAAGTCAAATATTAATCCAATATAAGAATGAGCACTTTTAGTACTTCCAATGAATATTTCAAATAAATAATTCTTCTCTCTGAATTTGCTCAGATTTTCACAACTGTAACATCCGATTACTAAAATAAATTCCTTAATAGACTGATCTTAATAATATGAAGTTTAGTATAGGAATGAAGTACCAAACCTGTATAAATATAAGGATAAGTCACCTGACAGAATATTCTAGAATACGAGTAACTCTAATGGAAATTTCCTGAGCACACCTGACTTTTCTCACATAACACATGGAAAATTCCAATCTAATTGTTAAATGCTATGTAAACAAGACTGACCTTGAACTAAAATGCAGTAAATATGTTGTTTACAAAATGATTAAAGTACAACTTCATAGACATATTATAAATTCAATGTACATATATATATATATATATATATATATATATATATATATATATATATATATATATATATATATATATATATATATATATATATATATATATATATATACATATATATATTGGTCTGAGTATGTTAATATGTAATGCTTTGGTTAAATTGTATTTGTCCACACATACTGGTCTGGGTATATTAATACCTTTGTTAGATTTATGTAGAATTTATTATTATACTGTGTATATACTAATATACTATATACTAATAGTACTAAATAAAACTTTTATACTAAAAAATGAAAGTGGTGTCCTGTAAAATTTATGATTTAGTTCCATACAATGTCATACGTCTATATTCTCGTAATTTTGTGGACCTTGCAAGATGAATTATATTTTAATAATCTTTGTTTAAAGCAGAGTATGTTAATTTTTGTTCTCTGAATTCATAATGTATCATTTAATGTTCTGCAAATTACTAAGACTGAACAAAATTGAGAAAACAGTGGCCATGCAGTTAATTTCTTTGTGTCTATATATATATTGGTCTGAGTATGCTCATGTTTTAGTGAGATTTTTTTCATCTATATATACTGGTCTGAGTATGTTAATGCCTTTTTTAAAAATAGATTTATGTAGAATTTATCTTTATACTAAATAAACCTTATATATTAAAACACTGAGTACCATAAGTTATTTTCATTAGCTGAATTTATGATGTATTTTTTAATTGTATGCGCAGTATTATTGAAAGTGTATATTGTACAAGAGCAAAGATAAAAAGAAGCATATTGTTATTTAAATTAGTTTAATTGCAAGCAGTAATAGTGAGAGCATCTGACCATCAGTGTGCAAAACTTATTTGATTAATGCTGCTATAATTAAACATCATATTATCACCATTTCTTTAATACTTCGTTTGATCAGTGCATCCTTAATCAACTTAATGCAAACACTAATAATGGGATCATCTGACCAAAACCTGTTTGATCAAAGCCACAATAATTAAGGTACTTTTGATGTAATTTGCCAATTTACTGAATTTTAATATCATTCTAGAACACAAAATATAATGCTAACTTGAAATAACTTTGTGATCGTTGGTAACATGGAAGTATTATTATATTATATATATATTAATATCATAAAATATTTATTCAGAAATCAATATTTAATGGATTTAATATGTGCTTTAAATGAAATATTTTCAGATGTTTCAAAGGTTAAAATGAATATAAGTTGGTTTACTGGTTTGAGATTTTACTCAAAACATAAAAATTAAAGAATAATGGTAAAGTACATTATATTATTGTGTTACTCATCAGTAACTCTTTATGTAAATTTTTTTGGGTAAATACAATGTGAAGAAAGCATGATTTGCATGAGAAATCAATAAAAACTATGGGTAAATTTATATGTATTACTGTTTGATAGTGTTGAATGTCAGCCCTACTGGCCTAATTTATGAAAAGTTTCAAAATGTTTTTCAGATATATTAATTCAAATAATAACTTTATATTTTCTTTATTGTACACATTGAAAAGTTATTTTCATTTTAAAAAATCTAAATGAGATAGCTCATATCTATTTTTTTCTGATTTCGGACAGAAATTTGCTAATAACTATCTTATGTAAATTTAAGAGCTGAAAATCAGCCGTTTACATTCTCTTACTATGTTTGCGAAAACAGTAATACCTACTAAAATAAATAAAGTATGTGTATTCCATTGTTTTTCTTATAATATTTCACATGGTCTGAATCAGCCTGTAATTTTGCCTGAATCAGCCTGTAATTTGGGATGAATCAACCCGTAATTTTGGGCCGAATCAGCCATGGTCTGAATAAGCTAGCATTCTGTTACATACAGTTGACTACTATCCTTACTTTACAAATTGTTCATATTATAAGTTGCATATATTTTTTAAAAATGTTGTGAGGAAACCATATTTCTGCCTATCTTGTTGTCCAACCACATGTCAAATTGTCTGGTAGAATGACACAGCACTAGCTTCCGGTTTATTGTTCCAACACTTAATTAAATAGTCTGGTACCAATATGGTAATGGAATTATATGAATAAAGGTTTTCAGAAGAAATTTGTTAGTAATAGAAAAGTAATGAAATAAAATGAGGAAAGGGTAACCTTTCCTCAAATCTACCCATTAGGCTTGCTGAATAGCTGACAGCTGTTAAAATTTCATGCTGTACCTCGCTCAACTTGTGATTGTTTCATTTGCTGTAAATCTTTTACCTCTTATTATGACAGGATTCAGTTTATAAGACATGTCTCCGGGTGCTCCATAGGATTTTGAAAGTTGCAGTCCAGGACTTCTTCTGTGAAAAATGTTGATGTCCCAGCCCTAAAAATAGGAGTCCCAATAACGATACCTTTTCTCCATTGCAATAATTCAGAACATTATGCATGTATTTTTGCGTCACCAATATAAATGTCATCAGATTGCTAATGCTTATTCATTGTGAAATATTTAGTATTATAATAAAAGAATGAAAATCTAAGGCAGTTGATAACAGTGATTATTATGATTGTTTGTGATGTTACAACTATAACAATTCTCAGTGGCATTTTTATGTGCAGCTAGAAGGAATTGAGGAAGAAATTACAGTTTCTTTTCTATATTAATTTATTTAATTAGCTTAATTTGGGCACACAAAATTTGAAAGGGAGAAACATTTGTTTTCTTTATAAATAATGGATGAAAAAGTGCACCAAGGGGAATACAAGGGTCAGGATTTGTGGGAGAGGGGGCCAGATATTGTGAGAAACTCACAAAATACCTGCCAGAAAATTTGAGTCACTATAGTTAATTACCATGAGCATGTGAAATTTTTGAAGTGAAAACCTTCAATACCTTTACAACATTTTCAAGTATATATATTATGGTCAGTACTGCAAAATAAGGTTCTAAAGCTTGATGACTGTATGAAGGATAAAGACCAAGTTTTCACCTCAGCTAAATGAAAAATCATTTCAGAGTACTTGGATGTAAATCTGAATTATTCTATTGTCTTTCTCAACTTTTTCAAGAAAGGTTGACTACAATAAGAGAATAGTTTGTCCAACAAATATTGGACTGTTTTTCTCTGCTTCATTGAAGAGACAGGTAGACCATTCTTGGAGAACAGTGTACCTGGCATGCATGATGTAAAGAGAGACAATAGTGTACATGACAAGAATCTGTTTTTATTGATGATATTATGTCCCCTTTTTGCTTTCTTTGCATGTAGAGTTAAGAGGGTGGGGTGATTGGCAGAATTATGCAAAAACAGAAGTTTTAAAACAAAATGCATTATCTAAAAGAAAATAATAATTTGCTTAAAATAATTGACCACATCTGTTCCTTGGACATCCATAAGTCAGACATGGATTTCATAGTGCACACACAGATGCACACTGTACACTGTACTCACATTATAGGTTTGACTGGAGGGGGGTGGGGGGCGTAGTCAAAAACCTATTTGTGGAAATTTTCATTATGAATGTTAGAAGCTAAAATTAGGGATGGTATGTGATGAAATAGAGTTTTCAGACATATTGTAGTTAGATATATCAAACGATCATAATAGCTCTGGAAAAGTTCATCAGAAACTCTCAGGTGCATAGATATTTTGGTCTCAGTTACCTGTGTTTCAAGGTCAAGTGAGCATAGACACTTCTGTATATAGTCATGAATTTATTTGATGGATGTGTTCACATTTGAAATCACCACAGACAGAAGATACATATAGGTCGAAGTACCATAACATATATGCACTTTTCAAGCTCCATTGGATATTACCATTCATTGTATTTACATGTAGTTCAGTTTCCTAGACACTGTTGCATGTATGGTCATGAAACCTGATGTATTCATTCACCTTTATCACTTATCTTAGCACCCATAAAAAGTAAATTTTGGTTGTAGAGACCTATTTTTCTTGCTAAAGTGGATATGCTAAGTTTTTGGCTTGTGTACTGGCAAAATAGGCGAGACATATCATATACTAAATTTACTTGTACTGTTGGTTCATTCTTAGTGCAGACCTTCACATTTTTGTCAGTTATAAGAATGACAGAAGAGACAAATCATTTTGGTTGATGCCATGAATGGGAAACAGTATCAACTCTGTTTCAGTTAGTATTTCACTTGCATCCTTTCTTGGTGCTTTTCTGAAGTACAGACGTTATTCTTGTCAAGAATAGTTTCTTGAATTTTCTGTCAAAATTGTGGTGCATATACTGGTAACTCACTGCATTGTAGGAGGTGGCTTTTATAAGGAAGACAGTAAACTAGAGCTCTTTTACATCACAAAAAATCTGCCTATTAAAAGATATGTAAAACTGAGCTCTGCTTTTTATTCAATTATTATTAAGAGGGGTGTAGATGATTCACTGAATAGAAGTAAATGGCAATTCCAGGTTTTAAATTCAGTCTTTGCTTAGGTGCAGATTAAGCCTTCACAATTTGGGTGGGTAGCCATTATTTACTATGTACCCTTGGTTGAAATTTTTAGATATACTGGCCTGACACAGGGTGCTACGTGCTTGAGTGTGCCCATTTACAGTACTCCGTCATTATAGCACAGTCCATGGCAGTCATAGAGTATACTGCCTTATAGCGAGACTGCCTTATAATGAAGTACATGTACTACCACTTAATAAAATGGAATCCATGACCATACCTGCCTTGCCTTATAACAGGAACCGTGTAGTAATGAAGGGCCTTGTGGTGAGGGAGTGCTTTATTTTGAACATACAGTTGCATAAAGAAATCAAATGTGTTGGATAAACAAGTTAGGGAATTTACTTTCCTCTGTTGATTTGCTGCATTAGCAGATACTGGGATGAATTACTTTTCCTGGTGACAATCGACAATATTAGGATTTTGTGTTAAGTTTTTGAAGTTGTTCACCAAATACTTCAGCACTATAGAAACCTTGTCTTATCTTTTATATCCATTATTGATTCCTCACGCAGGGGTCATGCTAAGAGGCATTTCAGGCAAAATAGTTGCCCTTATCCATGAAATGTTGCTTCTACATGTCTGAATGGAGAAGTTGATTGAGTATTAATATAGAGAAAGAAAATATCCTGTATATATTTTTGAAGATCAAATAAATAACTGGTATAAAATTTATTCCTCTACCAATTGTTCTAACACTAAGTGATCACACAGCAATTATCTACTGGGTGTTTAACTGGTTCTGATTTTATTTTATTATATGTATAGGTGCAGAACAGTAGAAACGTGCTTAAAATCAACTCTTGTGCTAATTTAGTAGCTTCTGATGCCCTCAGATGTTCACTGACTTACTGCCAACCATAAATTTCACTATCACACATAAAACTAAGTGTATTCGACCTTTACTAATTCAGTAACTAAGTGTATATGGCCTTCACTAATTTAATATAAATAATACCATACCTGTTGCTATTGCATAGCTGATACTTTTCCAGGTGGAAAATAACCCGACTATATGATGAGAATTTGTCCTCCCATTAGGGAAAACCAGAAGATTCCAGAACACTGGATCGTCCCTGGGACTGCCCATGCACTTTACTGCCCTGCATTATTTGCATGATCGCATGACTGTAATGTCTGTATTGTTTATGTCAATGAAGATTTGTCGTCACTTCGTGGGTTAACAATCGAATTTACTACATCTCTTGTGTGTATATTCTTCGTAAACATTTGGATTATACCCTTGATTGATTTTTTTTCTGTTAATTTAAGCTTTCTTGAGAGTTATTAGCATTTGTTCTGTACACGTGGTGCATTTTACATTTTATTCTTCATTTTTCCTCCTTCACAGGGCGTTGGTGATTGTAATTTGGTTGTGCATTTTTCTAGCTAGGGTAGAACTCGCCTTGATTCATATTATTGTTCATTACAAATCAATTCACATTACCTATATTGTGAATTGTGCTATTTTTATACATGATAAAGCAGGTTGCAAACCATTTTTTACCTTTGTAACACGTGCTTAGTTATCATACACAGGTTCTTTTTAAATTTTAGTTTCAGATAGCTTTCCTTGATGTTTACCATTTTTATTAGCAATCATACCCACTGGTTGTTTGCTACTTTAGTAGTCCCTAGCTTTCATTTAAGCCTGGTTGACTTCATTATCTTGTATTTTTCTGTACTTTTTTAAACATTGTGAAACACCCAAGTAAGGTGACTTCTTGTTGAAATTATCAAAATATTAGCATAGACTTAGTCAATGCATTACCTTGTGTTTACTTTTAGTTGCATAGAAGTTTTTGGATAAAAATCTTCTTTTCAGCATTCTCTGTCTAAGCAGGGTGTGGGTAGGTGTGGTCACAGGAAATCTCCCTGGGACACACACCTCACTTGCTTATCTTGTACAGGCTGCCAGAGGACAGATGGTTGTCCCTTCTGCAGCATATGGTCGGACTAGGTTTGGCATCTCACTGAGCATAGCCATACCTATAAATCATGGAAAAAGGTTCCTTCCTCATCTTCTGAATTTTTGGGGTTCTCGTTCTCTGAGTCCCTTAGGTCTCAGAGAAGGATTACCCATGTCTCTTTGGAGACTCTTAGGGTTTGGAGCCACGGTGGCTCAGTGGTTAGTGTGCCAGACTCATGACTAAAGGGATCGGGTTCAAATCCTACCATTGGACCAGCATAGGTAAGCTAACTTGGTGTGTCCTTGGGCAAGGCACTTTACTCCAATTGCCTCAGCACTAAATAACCTACTTGTGTTACTGTGCTGTAAAGCACCAAACCAAACCCATCTTAGGATTAGTGGACCCCCTCCAAAGGGAGGTTATAAATGGGTGGAGAGTAAATCACACCCTCCCATGAGGGAGGAGCAGCACCCTCTCTTTTCCACTAGGACAGAGTGCGAGTTGCACCCTCCCCTCAGGGAGGAGCAGCACCCTCTTTCGTCCAGAAGGGTCAAGAGTGAGTTGTGCCCCCCTCCCCCTGGTAGTAGTATAGTAAAGGGCAGATACAAGTGCACGTCATCGTCACCCAGTGCCAACCTCACTTTGCTCGGTCAGTCATGGTTTCCCATGAATGTGTCACCCAGTAGCTGCCTTTTACTATACTACTGGTAGAATAAGTTGAATAATTTTTATAGAATGATTTTAAAAAATTGATTGGTAAATTAAAAGTGTGTGTAATAATAATCAATCCTATTTTTTGGTGTTATTTTATAATAATACATAAAAAGTCTAAATTGAAATGCCAAAGCCATATATTTTAAGTTGAGAAAAACAGATCATATAAATGGAAAACATTTTAGATTTTTATTTTGTAGCTTAAATTAAACTTAACTCTGTGAAAATATCTGAGTTATTTTTATTTTTTGGCTTTTAAAATGACCATGGGCTAAGGTATTGATACCATCATCTAAAATATAACTTTTGTCATTGTACACAGATAGTCCTATTTTGTTTCATTTTTTTATTTCTTCATTTCTCCCTTAACCTGGCTGGTCATCAGGGCGCCACTCATGACTTTGCGACAATATCTCTTCATTTTGCCCTGTTCTCTACTGCTTTTTGGGACTTTGCAAAGTCCATGCCTGTCCACTCTTGGATATTATCTTCCCATCTCTTCTTCTGTCTGCCTTGTTTTCTCTTTCCTCTCACTGTGCCCTGTAAGATTATCTTTGACAGGCCAGATAAGCGTGAGACATGACCATACCATCTTAGTTTGCATTTCTTTATGGTGGTTAGCAGATCTTCATATGTTCCAATTGCACCTTGGATTCTAATGCACACCTCCTCATTAGAGATGTAGTCTAAGTATGAGATTTCAGAATCCTTCAATAACATCTCATCTCTACGGCATGGATTCTTCTCTCTAGTTCTGCAGGTATGGTCCATGTTTCACATGCATACAGGAATATGGACATGATGAGGGAGTGCATAAGCTTGATCTTGGACCCAATTGTGATGTTGCTGTCCTTCCAAATAGGCTTCAGCCTAGCCAGTGCAGTTGTTGTCTGCGCAATCCTGGAAAGAACCTCAGGTTTTGAACCTTCATCAGAGGCGATAGCACCTAGGCACTTGAAGCTTGTCACTGTGCCCAGCTTCTGTCCATTCACTCTTATTTACTTTTGGATACCACTCAGGTTGTTTGTCATTAACTTGGTCTTTTCAGTGCTGATCTCCATTCCATATCTTAGTGATACTTGGTTGATATTGTTCACTAAGGTTTCCAGTTCTTGTTCATCTCCTGCTAAGCCATCGATATCATCAGCAAAGTGCAAGTTGGTGATTGTTCTGCCTCCAACACTGACACTGCCCTCATGGTCTTCCAAAGTCATCAGACATGATCCTTTCCAGGTAGATGTTGAAGAGAGTTGGTGAGAGAAGGCATCCCTGTCTGACTCCGACTGTGGTTCTGAACCAATCTCCTATGTTGCCATTGACAAGAACTGTGCTAGTGGCCTTGTCATACAGGTTTTCAATGGTGCTGATTAGTTTTGCGTTTATGTTGTATATCCGCATGGTGGCACACAAAAATTCTGCATTCCATACCTTGTCGAAAGCCTTCTTGAAGTCAATGAAGACATGATAGAGGTCTTGTTGATGCTGCAGATACTTTTCACAGGATTCTAAGATTGAAGTTCTGTTCTATAGTGCTATGTCCTGCTCTGAAACCTGCCTGTTCTTCAGCAATGATGTGTTCTGCTTGGGGTTTCAGTCTGTTGAGGATGATCTTAAGCATAACCTTGCTTGGATGACCGATGAGACTGATTGATTCGTTGTTCTGGCACAGCTGTGGATTCCCTTTCTTAGGAAGGTTGATGATCAGAGACTGGGTTCATGGGTGGGCCATTCTCCTGTTTTGCCAGATTTTGTTGCAGATTGTTGTGAGGACATCTGTCATGGAAATTCCTCCTGCTTGAACAAGTTCTGCTGGTATATTGTCCACCCCAGCTGACTTACCTTTCTTTAGTGCCTTTACTGCAGCCTCAACTTCTTCCCTGAGGTTCGGGTGGTCAACATATGTTGTTGTCAGTGGGAAGTTTAGTACAGTTTGGTCTCCAGAAGTCTCCTGGTTGTAAAGTTCTGAACAGTATTCCATCCATCTGTTAAGAATCTCTTGATCTTCTGTGAGACTCTTACCAGCCTTGTCCTGGTTCATGGTAGATATCCCCTGTTTCTCTGTTGTCAGGTATTTCACCAACTGGTAAACCTTTTTACTGTTATTCTGGTTCAGGCTTTTCTCGACTTCCTTACATTTGTCCTATAACCAGCTTTCTTTCGCACTCTTTAAGTTCTTATTAATCCTGTTGTTAATCTCCCTGTATTTGTCTGCTCCTTCTATTTTGTTTAGAAGGATTATGTACAAAACATGATGATCCAATATGATGGAATTTATGGTTGCATTCTGTTCATCTCCAATGAGTGCCTTTAAATAATCCTCATGTGTAATAAAATTTTTGACCACTTTTTTATTGATACCTTTTGCAAATTATTTAACACTATCATTAGCAAGCTTGACTGAATACATTTTAGCTCTGAAACCAACAAATTCAGTAATATGTGTTTCTGGAACCTCATATGAATTTGCCAATGACTTTTATGTTTGTAGCATCATAAAATGTGCTGTTTTGTGGATACTCAGAAAGATCAAATAATTCCTTTGAAGCAAACATGTCCTCATAAACATTAGCTGTTTCCATGTCTTAACATAATGAATCTGTATCCATAAAAAGCAATTTGGCTTTATCACCATATTTAAGTTTAATGTAATTGTAATGAAAATCATACATGAGCAACTTTGACAACTCCAAAATAGCAAGACCGCAATAAATAGGTTTATTAAAAATAATACTTGTTTTCTTTCTGTGAATCGCTACTAAGTTTTCATTGAATATCTTCATGGAGGCAAATCCTGGGTCAGCAACTAATTTGTCGCATCATTCTTGTTGACTATTTCTATGTTGACTTGCTTTCTAATATTTTCCATTGTCTTTCCAAATACTGAATTATTTATCAGCTTAAATAAATCCTTTTCAAACTCAATTGTTGTCACTTTTTTGTCTGTATTAAAATCGATATAAGTTTTCAACCAGGCTTCTTCTTTGAATTTTATTAGCGATGAATTTTAATGAGCTGCATACCCAAATTGAGATACTGCCTTTGATTTTTTTAATGAAAGACATACTGTGTTTTATTCATTAGATTTGGAATGAGTTTTGGAATACTGAAATTATCAACATCCACATTTTCCTTAAGCATTAGCATATGAGGACTTAACTTAGTGTTGTCTACAGTAATATTTTCTGACACTAGTGGATAGTCATTATGTAGGTCATGAATTCCATCTGGATTCTCAAGATTGACTTTAAGAATAAATCTAGTATCATCATCGCTTTTTAATAATTTTTCACTAAAGTGTTTTGGATTCATCCAAGAAAAGCCACTTACTGGTAATTTTTGTTGACATTGCCCATCATAAAGATTATTAGGGTTTAAGTAGATAATGTACTTAGATGACTATTCAGGATCATAATCTGGTAAATATTTATGTCTGTTGGAAATGACTGAAATTCCACCTTAAATTCCATGTTCAATCATATTATGCATATCTATGTAAGTAATGAGTTTGAAATGCACATTAGACATTTTAGGCGCTGCATTCCAAGATAATCCAGAAGAGGAATAATACCAAGCAGGATCCAAGCTATAATAGGTTATGCAGATATCTCTGAAATTTTCAAAAACATGAGCTAGTAACAACATATGTTTTCAAATACAAGTCATGATATTCACCAAGATTGTTAATATCCATTTTATTCCAGACATTGCAGGCATGCTCATAATTCTCATTAGAAATATCTTTGTTGTTGAGTTGGTCATAAAGAATCATCTTTTTTGTGGCAGACTTGTTTCATCAAATTTGTTCAAAGATGACATGTAATCATATGGATGAACTCCTTTGCATGTGACCAAATCGAGGTGATTACCAAATTCCTTTCAAATATGTCTAAACACTTTTGTATTTTTGACTAGATCATTTAAAGAAGCTGCCATAAACTGGTAACTGTCTATAAAATGCTGGTAGCCAATTGAAAAAGACATATATTTTTCCATGTTATTTGGAATACAGGAGATGCTTAGGGCATATTTTCCAAAATGTTTTATAATCAAATGGGAATAATAACCTCTCAAATTATGCATCACCACTGGAATAAATTCCAGTCACTTTAGATGAAGATTGTATTGGTTATGGGCTGCACCACAATATCTGCCTGTATAATGATAATGATCTCTGACTGTTGTAACACAGTGGCTTTTAACAAATCCAGCAATTGTCAGAGGACATAAAATTGTTTCTGTCTTCTGGTTTATAAATCATTTTGCTGAAGGAACATTCCTGATATATTCTTTTTCATTAAGTAAGCTACTAATGAAATGGTCTACACAGTCAGCACCAGGATATAATTGGATTGGTTTGCTAAAGTTTTCGTTGACACAGGCCAATTCATATGAATAACCACAGGGAACATGCTCTTGCTATTCTATGGTAAAAGAACCATTTGGATTTTTATCACCTTGGACAACTTCATTATTTTCAATAGGAACAGTAAGAGCTTCAAAATCAGCATAAATAATAAAGGGCACTTTTCTTTTGTGATTTGGTTTATCAAAAGCAATAATATTTTTGTCTTTTTTAGGCATTACAGATCTTGTAGTATTTATGCAATCTTGGCCACGTTGTACAAATACATCTTCATGTTTAAACCATGAAGACATTTTCTGCAGTAAAACATTTTACCTTTGCACTTGTTATATTGACCATTCATAATTCCACTAAAGTTTTTAATCCAACAATAATGACCATCTGTGGTTCCATTATGAATATAAAGCAAATCCACATCACAAAATACTGATCATAAATGCAATGGATACATTTTACCATCATCCACACCAAAAACGTTGACTGAAATATTATTTTGTTGTTCAAATTTTGTTATGTCATGAATCTGCACAGGAAAACTAATACCCGTAAATTTTAGTTGGTCTTGATAGTTTTTATACTTGCCTACTTGATTAGGGTCTTTAGCTGCAGGAAATGATGCAGGTAATTCTGGCCACATAAAACATTTGTTGTCATCATTTTTAACATTGACACATCTTTGACTATTTTTTATTTTTGGTTGGCAATTCCAAGAAAGACCGTTCATGAAGTGGATTGTATTTGGAAGTTCTTAAGACACATCTTGAAATGCTTGATGGAATCCAACCAGAACCTTCAGAGGAAAATGTAATGATTTCGTTTTCAAGTATTTTAAATATTTCTTTGACATTAACATCCTTGATATCAAAGGTGCGGACTGATTTGCTAATAAAATGCACTTCCGTTTCCTTGACATTGATTTTGTCCAAAAAAAGTGCTAATTCCAATCGAAAACTTTATGTTGTGATGTAAATGCAACTCAGCTGACAAAATATCTCTTACTGCAGGTTCAGCAAACCTAATAGCTCTATCAAGCATTGGTATGCCAAGTTTCATCACAAACATTGTCATAATCATTAAAAGCTTGTTGAAGTTGCGTTAATCTCTTGATTGCGTTGATAATATATAATATAATCTCTTGTCTAATTACAAGTTCAAATGTCATTTATAGCCTTCAAAAAGAACATTTAGTCTAATACAGGAGGTGCTGTAGCAAAATAACGTCATTGTCATAACAGATATTAACATGGCTTACTTCCTCAAACAGTTTTTTTTTCTTTGCCGGTAAGTAAAATAGGTATGGTCAATATTTCTGCGTTTTGAGGTAAAGTCGCTGTAAAATTAAATTCTCATTTGGATTTTTATACAGTCTTACAATGGTGTCAAGAATAATGTGAAGCAGCTCCACATAAACATCCACAATATAAACAATTGTATCTAACATATACAATTAAACAAAATGTTTGATGATTCCAATGAAGATGCCATGGTGCATGACTGTGATGAATACAACCAAGTTGAAAATGCTTACATACACTATAATACCAAGCCACAAAAATATACAAGAAAATATCACATTAGAAATAAGCTAGCCAAATTTAATTTGTCGTATAAGGAAATGATACGATTTAACTAAATCTTTAGCAGTTTTATTACATTAAGTTTGCCTGGAAGGCAAAAATTTATTAAGTTTGATTATGTGTTTAAAAAAAAATATTTTTAATGATGGGTTTACTGAAAAAGCTGCTTTATGTAAACCTGTAGCCAGCAAAAAAAAAACATACTAGCAACCTATGATAAAATGATGTCTCACTATTTTCCATAACTGATTTGTAGCCTGCTGTCTTTTGTTATGGTAAACACTTCTTTACTCCAGTTTTCAGTATAACCTTTTTCATTTTTTTTTTTAGAATTTAGAAAGTCTTACTTGGTCACCCACATGAAACCTTTGTCTAAAGGTTGTGTTTATCTACTAAGGACTGCAGCATATGGACATATTTATTTGTTTTATTTTTTGTAAAATTTTTCCACATTGCATTTTTCAGCATTCGATTGAATCTTTAAACAACAGCTGCTGTGCCTTCATTAAACGTGGAATACTTATGAATTTTATTTTGTTGAGCCAGTTTTCAAATGTGTTATTGTAAAATTCACTGCCATGATTCACCCAACGTTTTGCAGGTTTGCATGATTTTGTACCCATTTTGAAAGCATCTCTGATAGCGGCGACAGTTTTATTTTTTAGTGGCAAGCTCCACGCATACTTACTAAAAACACCAATGATATTTAGCAAATACTTAACACCATTGTTTCTTTCTGGAATATTCTTTTAGGTCTATCAGATCAGCAGACCAAATGTCATCAACGCCATTTGCAACCACTCAACATCTTGGAAAACGTTTTCTTACTGGCTTATGTAACTCATCTGCAAGTATGTCATTATTGCCAATTGGTTTTCTACCAGTTGTTTTGGCAAGGGAAACTTTGATTACTACTCCAAGCTAATATTTGAGACCAATAGCACCTCTGACAAAAGTTCTGTTGACACGTTCTTGCATCCCTTTTGGTTTTATCATGGCAAACTCATCCAGCATAATTTTGTTGCAGTGGTTTTTTTCTTCGGGATGATCTCTAGCAAATGTCATGTCGCATTGCCATAGCATCTATTTGGTTATAGGGTTGTTGATCAGGAAGCGGTTGATCATTGGCATCCAGTTGTTTATCGAGAGGATTCCATGGACCACTACGTCCAGTAAGTGCATGATCAAAAGCATCGTTATATATTTTACGACGCTTGCACACAGAACAGTGTCCAATAATTTTATTGCCTTGAATACAAATATTGTCATTGCAGGTATGCATGTAACGGGCAAACATAAAATTATGTGTCAAGTATGACAATATGTTGGGCATCAGCACAGCCACCAAAAATGACCTTAACAAACCTGGATTTTCTTTTGCTGTAAACAGTACATATTGATTTTATGACAGAATGACTTTTTAAGTTTGAGATGAAGTTTCTTCAAGACTGTCAGTATTCTTTCTGCATGATAAGCACCACGAAGCTGTCATTATATTTGACATTTACATAAAACTTGCCAGTTTTTTTCTGATTTAGCTTACTTAAAACTAACTTGTCATTATCTAGAGTTGGTAACGCATTAAATTCCAGTTAGATATCTAATGCAGATTTTCCTTGGCATCGTGATCTGATAAAATAAATACAATAAAGACCATAAGCTGAACTATAAATATGCTGAATTGTGTTGAGATGTAAATACAACTTTGCCACACATTAGAAATATATTTTTTAATGTTGTCGCATGGTGGCAGACCAAATGAATCAAAATTTTCTGCAGCACTACTATCTGGCCTATTGACAATGGCAACCCAATGTGTTCCAGAGCCATAAAAATAATTTTCTATATTTACAACGCAGCATTAATTCCTTTTCATTTTTTGTGTGCATCCTATCTTTGGAAAAAAACAACGCAAAATGATTTTATGTCTTTAAGCATTTTTTCAATATCAAAATTGCTTAGCGGCACTGTGTCCTTGGGTATTGCAATCCTTGCACTCTTTTTTTTTTACCTCCCATGCTGCATCCAAAAAGCTTGCCAAGAAGTCCAGGCAACAGCACACCTGCACTATTAGCAGCTAGCAGTGGTAGAAGTGGTAAGACTCCGCCTTGTTTTTTAAGTTGTGCTGCAGACAAATCAAGTATAACACTTTTTCCTGCTTCACTTTGTTTTTCACTTTGTCATGTTGGCGTTTTGTTAGCATGAACTTGTCGCTGCCAGAAGATAATTGTTTTGCTGAGAGTCTTATTGACAATTGGCAACTTTCTTATGCTGAGCATCAAAGAGAGATAGACCAACTTCCTGATACAACATTTCTATGTAGAGTGTTTAGACAAAACTTGCTCTAGCTAATGTTTTACATGGGTTAACATTTTGGATGGTGGCTTTGATCTCTTGTCTAGAGGAAGGGAATGAGTTTATTTCATCTGCGTCACAGCTGTCTGCTGCTTGTTGCCTTTTGCACCAGATATTGCTCCAGAGGCTGCTATTCCTAACGAATCAAGAATTGGTCATATTTTTGGTGCTCACGCTGCAAGAAATGGTAAAATTGCGGCTAAAGTGCCACCCATGCAAGATATTTGTTCGGCCGATAACTTTGGGGTTAATCTAGTATTGGAACGTTTTGCCGCATTAAAATCTGCAAACTTTTTTTGTGAGCATGAGAAAATGTTGTTCCTGATGCACTTGGTTGCTTCCAAGTCTGATGGACACGCCCATGTGCTTCTTATGCACTGCTGCTATGTATTGCTGTTGCATTGGTGTCAAAACAACTTTGAAGTATAATTAATTTATATGATATCTTTGGACAATTAAACCAATTTCTGCTTGACAACTCATCTTGCTACTTAGAGCATTCAGTGTGAAAAATCTAATAGAAGTAATTACAGCATAAATGTGATAGTTTGCAGCTACGGCTGGTGGGATAGGTTGAAGAGTCCACTTGAATTTAACTTCCGCCATGGAGTCTTTTGTGCACTCCAGATGCTTGGAAATGTCAGAGTGATAAATTGTGTACAGGTTTGCAAAGTCCTCCAGAGATATTTGAGTTCCTGTATCAACATCTTGGTATTTTTGCATGGCTTCCTAAAGCATAAAGTATGCTCACGAATAATTTATTCTAAGTGGTGCAAAATTGCACTCAAGTTCATGTTCAGGATATTGTCTGCTATTGACTCTGACAGCAATGTGAGTCAGCCCCAAGTTGTCAAATACCAGGCTGCTTGTCTCTTAGTTTTTATCTCTTGTGGCACATTGAAAGGCTACAAAGATGTATCTAGCTAGTTTGCTGCCAGGCAAAGTGACTTCTACTCATGACAGATAATTGCGCTGCTAAGTATGTAACGCTTTTGTAGATGCGCATTTGCTCAAAATAAAGATTTTTGCTAAACCTGGATGATGATAAAATGAGGGCGTTATCTTTGGCATCAGAAGCAATAACTTGGTAAAAATGAATTGTACATCAACACCAACACCATCAGCTTTGTGATGCATATAAGTATTAAGATCAGCTTGTTCCAAAACAGCGTGTGCTTAACGCCTCAAAAAAACGTATTCAGTTGATATCACACTGTCTTAAACAAACTCCAGCCGGTGTTTGTTAGCGCCACAATTGTTCCGGTAAGGAAATTGCCAGATAATTTTGTCCACAATGATTTGTCCACCTGCTGATCCTATTGCTGAAGTGGCACTTTTTGCAGCATCAAAGGCAAGTGAAGCAGCATGTTTGACTAAGCCAGACACTGCCTTAGAAGTTTTTGAGAACAGTGTCAAAAAAAATCCATCTATGATCTTTTTGCACTTAATTTGTACTGGCTTCATTTATACAACCCCGTTACATAGTTTTGGCTACTGCTTGCAAATGCAGATAAAATGTGACTTGCTCATTATTAAGGTTGATGTTGTTTCCATATTGACCCATGATTGACATTGCGATTTCTGGTATGCTGTAGACATTGTTGATGGGATAATAAAGCAGTGACAAAGGCTTTATGGTCATCAATGATCCTTGTGGCACGTTTGGACTGAAGCTATAAATGACATGGCAATGACCTCGCGCATCAAAGAATCCTTCAGTTAAAAGCAAAACCAGTTAAAACTCAGCCACTTTTTCATTATTTTATCAGTAATACTTCTAATAATAGTCAGAGTGCAGATTTTTCTGTCAATAGGCACAGCGACAGTGAACAAACAAATCCTAGTATTGTACGATGCTAAAGATGGCAGCACAAGATTTTGGTTTAGTTTTAAGTGTTTTACTGCAATATATAGAACACATATATATTTAGTGTTGTACGATAATATACAGAACACATGATATGCATTAAGTGTTATACTGTAATATACAGAACACTATGCATTTAGTGTTATACTGTAATATACACTAGACATGTATTTAATGTTGTACTGTAATATATACAGAACACAATATGCATTTAGTGTTATCCTGTACTATACAGAACACATATGTATTTAATGTTATACTGTAATATTCAGAACACATTGTATGCATTTAATACTCTTATTATACTTGCTATTGCTCTGTTTGAATGTTAGTTTTTTTTTTACATCATCATGGTAGGCCCCCCTCTGTTCAGATTCAGTGGGGGCAAGTGCCCACATTTACCAAATCCTAGATGCAATCCTGGTAGCCATCAAGCTCTTCTATGGGCATTATTTCTTCTGGCTCTAATATTGTCAATGTTTTGTTGCTAGCAGTTTGTTATGATCAGGACCAGCAGAACTACTAAGAGCCTTGTCAAAGTCGCTAAGTGTCCTTTATTTATCTTGACTTGGATTTAGTGTGTAAATGACTACTCTGCCATAATTGAGCACATTGTTAAGCAGCATATTCAAAAGCAAATTGGTTTTGCCATGACTGGTTGGACCAATGATCATGTAATAGCACTCTGGAAACAAAAAGTGATGTCTAGCTTTTTGATGTCTTCTGAATCAAAGTAGATGATTTGAATTTTATACAGCAGAGTATAGTCATTATACAGCTTTTGGTACAGTTATTGGCAGTGCTGAATTGAGCACAACAACAGCCATTTCTGATGCAGAACTCGACAAGCACTTACTAAAAACTGGTGATACTATGTCTGGACCACTAAACATGTCTTTGCAAAAGATTACAGTTGTGGCTACACCAGCAGATAACGCAGTGTGCAGATAAGTATGCAAATGCTAGGGTGTTGTTAACAGATGCCAATAAAAATTTTCCTCGAGGGTGCATACTTTCTGTAGGGCAAAACTTGGCATCAGTAATTCTTGGCAATGAAATGTTAGTGTCAGCGCCATATGTTTTGCCACTACCTGGTGGAACTATGACTGGCGACATCGACATGAATTCTAAAAAAATGACAAACTTAGCCATGCCAGAAACTGAAAAAAAGGCCATCAAAGAGTATGCAGATACAAAACTTAGCGCAGATTGTAACATTTTGGTTAGTGTACCTACTATAGTAAGCAGCAGATATATTAGAATGACTGCAGATCTGCCAGTAGGTAAATCCCTGTGTTTTGTTTTTGGTTTGCAGACAAGGCTTTTTTTTTTGTTGAAAGGTCATCTGAGGCATCTTATAGTCCAATCATTATTCAAGCGCCAGAAGGCTATAGAATTACCAAAACCATGTAAACTCAGTTATGTTTGAAGTTACTGGCACTAGAATCAATGCGACCTTTACTCAGATAAAAAATGTGGGCATGCCAACTGATAATGCAGATGCGACAACTAAACTGGATTCCAAGTGAATAAAAAATACCATAGGACATATTCCATAGCTGTCGTCTGATTCTAATAATCACAATGGATTTGTAGCCTCTGCATCATCGGAACATTCAGTAGCCTTTAAAGCGCATCTTGCTTTTGCTGACCACATATCTTCTGTGTCAAATAACGAATGGGGTACAGCAGGTTTGTAAAAAATATTTTTGAGCAGAATAGATTGACCTGTGGCGGTTACTGTTTGGCACTTTCAGCTTAGAGGCAGATCAGTTGCAACTGAATACATCAACAATTGGCATCTAGAAGCATTAAATGACACCGCTAAATGGACCATGCTTTACACAAGTACAGATACATTAGGATCAGCTCTAGCAATGTTTGATATTGCAAGCTTTGGCATGACAAAATATTGCCTCTACAGATCTGCGATGCCAATCAATCCTGGTCTGATTTGTTTTCAGACTTTTATGCTAGATGATCTTATGTAAACAACATATATAAGATGTAAGAATTCCATGTGAATTTAGCATGCTGTTGGTTGAAGAAAAGCATGAGGGCATGGCTTTTGATGATGTGAGAACAAAGACATATTATGACAAAATTGGTGAAAACAAACAACTGTATAAAAAGTTTTTGGCAGATCCAGAAGGCGTAAAAATAGATGATCACAGGCTCAATCTTTTTTGGGTAACTCATATGAGAGCTCTACAGTTGCTGGATGAGCTGGACAAACATGACAAGCTAAAAAGTTGAAACATAGGAGTGCTCTTTACAGACATACTAAATGAGTTGACTGTTGACAACTTACAATGAATGTAGCTAACCAGAAGAATAAAATGCAGAAAATTGAACAAAAAAGAAACAAAAGATCTAGATGCTGACTACGCATGCATATACAATCAAATATGGCAAAAAAACTTTAAAAACCAAGATAGACTTCTGGAAAAGTGCACAAACAGTATTTTTACAAAGAACTTGGTTTGGATAATGATGATGTAGAAATGATTCGGGGAGTGATGGCGCTACCTGATATAAAAGATGGCAAAAAAGATCATCCAGATGATCTGCAGCCACAACCTGAAGCAGAAAGCTGCAGCTACAACCTGAAGCAGAAAGCTGCAGCCACACAGCCACAACCTGAAACAGAGCCAGAGCAGCCGCAACTAGAAATTTCTGAAATGAGCTTTCTGAGTCTGAAGCAGAGCTTACTGAGCCTGAAGCAGAGCAGCCACAAAAAGATGATATTCCAGAAATTGTAAGACTGCTGAAGCTTATTATCACATACTAAAATACAGAAGTTATAATGTGTATGAAGACAACATTCTTGCAGCGGCTCTTGAATACGTTGGTCATTTAACGCCAGAAAACAAACTGGCTCTTGCTGCATTTGGCGATAAGATCACAAGAAGGGACAATACACAGCAGTAGCTATTTTATTGTCTTGCCAGATCCAGGTGAAGAAATGAAAAAGCATCTTAAAGATCGCTTGTTTGATATGACACCCCACAAATAAAATCTCAATAAAACAGCAAAACATCTTTGTGAGCTGATAAAAAGAGAATTATATGTTAAGTTTTCAAGGGATCTATCAAAGATGTTTACTGCATATACCACTTGAGACATAGATATGGAGCAAAATCTCTAACAGCAGTGATTGCTCATATTAACTCAAAACCAAATGGCAGGATTGGAATGATAAGTGCTTATTATTCCTCAGAGCAAACTTATGCATCTCACGGATGACCTCACAACCTGCCAGATCCAACAGAAGAAATACAAGAAAGCTTTAAAAAACACGACACCTCCATAACAAAATTGTACTATGACATGCTGTAGATAAAACTATCTGTGGTTTACTTTCATATCATTAGAAAAATAGACGAAGATTGGGGGCGGGTGTAAAAAAAATAACAGTTTATATACGATGAAAGATATCATAGACTTCAATCACATTAGCAGCCATCTGGAAAAAGAACAGTGCAAAGAACTTGTCATGTATTACTACAGTTATCACAAACAGGCCTATTGTTTCAAGCGGTCTTACAGATATTACAAGCGCTTGTTGGTTTTGTTGTCTGCCATTCCACTAACATTAAGTGCTGCAGGTATTGCTGGCAATGACGCCATTTTAAATCCATGTTTGCTGATTTTTTCTGGCGTTGGAATTGCAGCACAAGCCGCTTTCAGAAAACTGGAGCCAAGAATTCACAACAAGCTGGCAATGTGTAAATATGTTTACATCACATACACAAAAATTCAGAATCAAATTAGGACCTGCTTATGAAGTGCTGTTTCACATGGCTGATTTAGTGAAAGAATTCAAAATTGCAGACAACATCGTAGTAGATTTAAGTCCAAACTGCATTAACAAATAAGAAAAAATTTATGCAAAAAAATATCAGAGGACAGAATAATTAAAGTTTAATTAAGGTAAACAATGCCTCGCCACCAAGTCTGTTGTATTCATTCTCTTGAAAAATCAGAGCTCACTTCAACTCTATGATGATTTTAGCATAGAAGTCAAAGTGATCTTTATTTTTTTCCATCAGATTCCAAGTGATACCAAGGGCATTGCTTACAAATCCATAGGTGTAGTTGACTCATTGGCTTTCTGAGATCATAAAAACTGAGTTCAAGTGAAAAGTAAGCACAGGGAGCTTTTTTGTAGTCATCTGTAATTGCTTCTGCATACAAATAGCAGTCACTTAAATAAAAGTGAACGGCGGTCTTCAAACCAAACTGTAATCAAGCCTGGTTTTGACAAAGTCATACAAAGATATTTTTCTGCCAAGTTGTTGTATTCTTTGGATCTTTCTAATTCTATGGCGATATCTGCATATTAGTCAAACCACTTTGGATTTTCTTTGGATGTTTGGTAAATCATCTTGAGAGTGTCCTTAACAAATCTGTAGGTGCCACTTAATGTTTTGATTTTTGAAGCCATTAATTGGACATCTAGGTTTCAGGAAAAGTTACTGTGGCATCATCAGTGATCTCATAGGCTGCCATTATTCATCTTGAGTCAAAGTCAAACATTATATATACTATTTTTTTGTCTCTGATTCATGTACAATCTGTTGCAGTTTTGATATGGCACTTTTGATCGTTTTGCCATAGCCAGGTTCACAGGCAATATAGTTCCACGGTAAAACCACAACCAGTTTCTTACTTGGACACTTCTTAGAGATATCATCAATCGCATCAGAAATGCAATCAGGCTGGTCTTGAATGTCTACAATAATTTAATCATGTTCTCTATGTAGGTCTTTTTTCAGAGATGAGGACAATTCTGCCTCAATAGATTCGCCAAGATCAGTAAAGTTATCATAGTTGCCAAAAATCCTATGATGCCTATCAAGATGGTATCCTTATCATATCTACCATGATCTCTGATATGAAATTCGTTGTCATAAATCCAAATTGATCTAAGTAGCACTTACGAAAAATTGTGTCAATAAGCAAAGCATATGAGGTGACAACTGAAACTTACAAGGTTGATAATACTTGTGGCAAATAATATCCTGGCAACTTGCTGACATCTCTGCTAAAGGGACACTTAAATTCTAAAGGCAAAATTGTATTGTGGTCAACAATGTAGCCATCTGGGCTTTATCTAAACCCATCTATAGTTTGAATGCAGATATTGCTGCTCATCACTTTTTCGTTTGTGGTGATCTCAATGTATCTTCTAATGACTGACTCAAATAATGTTCCCCAAAGACAAGGTATAATTGTATACAATGGTTGTATGCTAAGTTTTCTTCTAGTTATGTTCTCGGCTGTTGCAAAAGGATAAATTCCAAGAAATGTAGCCAACTCTGAACCACCCAGTGTCATACACATCACTGAATACCATTCAGAAGACCTCTGTTTTAGCTGATGCACTTTCACAAATGATTCCAAGATAGCTTTCAAATCCATTATTATACTATGTGATTTCTTCAGTTAGAAGAATTATGTAAAGCCAATATATATGCTAAAATAAATATCCAGCCTCCTAATTGGTAGGCCATTCTCGAAAACACCTGTAAGATTTTTTCAGGTCATGCTATATGCGCAAGAAACAATTTTTGCAAAAGCCCAGTCTACGACTGGGTGTTAGCCCTGCTAAATATTTGAGTTCCTCAACAGATAAGGAATATTTAGAATCAGTACCACCTTTACACCCTGTCCTAGTGGAATGGCTTCGGAGGCATGTTTTTAGCCCATAACCTTTTCAACTTCCTGCAACTCTTCAGTTGTGTTCACATCGGACCTGGGCCACAGCTTGAATGTCAAGACACAGTGGCCAACCCTGTGGGACACCAGACCTTTCCGTTTTATTTGTGGTCTAATCCTAGTCCTTCCCAGCATATATGGCTGGTTAGAGCTTTGGAAAAGTCCCCTCAAAAATTGTTCAAATACCAAAAGGTTATTACTATTTTGTGTATGTATAATATTAAAATTTGGAAAACGGAAAATTTTTGTTTTTACGTGAGGTTCATCTTTTTTCTCCCTACATATCAAGTTTTTCTGATTTAGGGGTCCAGTCTCGTACTCACCTCCCTCCAGGTATTGCCTGTCGGGCGGGTTTCCGATCCCTTCTCCCTGAAGTGAGTTGTAAAGTATAGTGACCTTTGCCAGAAGTCATAGTTTAGTTTCTGTTAGATTCAATGTCCCTTAAAGGTCATATGTGTATTTGTTGTTATGTATATTTCTGATGTTCTGGGACTGGCCCTATATACCGGTAGATCAAATTTTTTTTTTTTTATTTTTTTTTTTTTTTTTTTTAGTTGTAATTATTGTAAAGTTTGTTTTCTTGTATAATGCGTGTATGTATGTTCTCTGTTAGTTGTAAGTTATTTAATTTTATATTATATGTTATTCATGCCATGCAAAAATAAAGATATAAAGAGGGGGCTGTCCATCCTCCGGGCAGGGGACTACACAACACCCTTCCCTAGAGAGACTTTCCGCCATCCACCTTATATTTCTTTGTTATATATTTAGTATTGAAATATTAAATTTGTTAATATTTAGTTATTACTTTTAGTTATTTTAGTTCTTATTCTATGTTATACATGCAACAAAAGAAACAAAACAAAGGGGGCTGTCCATCCTCCGGGCAGGGGTGGTCCCTAGAGAGATTTACAGCCATCCGCCTTGTGTTTCCTTGTTATATGTTCTAGTATTAGATATGTTAATATTTTGGTAAATATGCATTATTGTTATTGTTATTTTTTTTTTTTTTTTTTTTTTTTTCGGTTATCTTTTTTTTTGTTGTGGCTGGAGTGGAGAGCTGTCCTCTTCTGACTGAGTATCTCCAAAATCCAGTTTTTGTGGCTCCTTTCTGTTCTTTTCCTTCCTTTTTCTTGCTCTTTTCCCTGCTTTACTTGATTGTTTGTTTTCCATTTCTTTTTGGTGAGTGATTTGTTCTTTGTTTAATCTTGTTTCTTTTGGCGGTTTTTTTGGCGATTCTTTTTGGTTGCTTGATGGGGCCACTGTCTGTTGCTTCAGTGCCCCTAGATAGTTGGCAACAATGTGCAGATTGGAAATAGTTTCCTGTTCTGCTAGTGTTACTTCTTGAAATTTCCATTCTTCCATGGTTCTTTTTATAGGTGATTGGTTTCTTTTGTCTTTTTTAGGAGTTTTTGGCCTCTCTTCTGGCGTTTTCATTTCTGTCTGTTTTGGAGTTTTTATTGATGGTTGTTCTGGAGTTTTAGATCTGGTTTCTGTTTCTGTCGAAATAGATGTTTCCGTTGCCATTGGTTCTTGTTCTATAGTTGGCAGTGTTTGCGTTGTTTCCATGTTTTTATTTTGTTGCTGCATCACTGGGCATTTTCTCGGGTCATGCCCAGTTTCTTTACATCTTGGGCATTTACGATGGTATATGCAGCCCTTATACCATGTTTTGACCAGGAACCCATGTACGTAGAAGAAAGTTGTCATTTTCTTTGCTGCCTCGATCTGGACTTGGAATATCCTGGCGCCCGTCTGTATGGTTGGAAAGTCCTTGTATGTGGCCATTTGTGAATCTTCAATTAGAATATCAAATTTTTTTTCGAGTCTTTCCTTAGTGACTTCGATAGGTATTTCAATTGGTATTCCAGTCAAGTATATATCCACGCCCTTGCTGGCTATTTCTCGCTCAATTTCAGGTGGGTCTATCACCTGGCCTTGTTTTGTTCCAATTTGGATAAGTCCTTTTTCTAATAAAGCGGTCTCTCCTTTCGGATGGATAAGGTAGACTCCTTTACCATTGTGTGTAAGGGCCTGAATTTTATTCATGTCAATTCCATGTATTCTCAAAGATGTTAGAATGTCAAATGTAGTTGGTCTCTCTTCAAAGGTATATTGGGAGACATCAATTCCTTGCGTGCCTTGGCGCCTGGCGGCCACGAGCTTCCTCTGTCCCGCTCTGTGTTGTACACTCATTTCAAAATGGTGCTGAAGTATTGGCATTTCCGTGCCGTCCGTGCAAAAACTATTACAAAGGCTAAAATGAGCTACAGCTCAAATGTTCCAAGAAAAATTGTCAATATTAATAAATATATGTAATTATATGTAAATGTGGTAGTTTATACCATTACACAGTTCAAAGTTAAATTTGTATCGATTCCATGAAAGATACTTGCAAAAAGAGTGGCGAAATCCTGGTCTGCAGGCTAGTTCCTTGGCACCTTTCCTCCGGTGGATTTCCGTGCGGTTTGCTTGGTTCTTGCCATGTTCAGAAATTTTTTTCGTCAACAACTTTCCTTCGCAAGTATCAGTGTGAGAATCAGACCAGACCTTTCCACAGCTATCTATAGATGGACTTCAATATATATATATATATATATATATATATATATATATATATATATATATATATATATATATATATATTCTGACTGAATTTGAATTATAGACGTGTGCAACGAATCTCATCATGTACGTCTGATATATATATATATATATATATATATATATATATATATATATATATGTACTATAGTATGTGTATGGTGTAGGCAAATTTGCATATTTGTTTGTACATACAAATAGATTCCAATCAAGGGAAGTAACTCACGTGCACCAATATTTGTACCAAGTTGGTGTGCAAATAAAAGGCTAATTAAATTATAGTAGTATAGTAAAAGGCAGCTCCTGGATGACACATACATGGGTGACCAGAACTGACCTAGCAAAGCGAGGGCGGGACTGGGTGACCATGACGTGCGCTTATAGCTGCCTTTTACTATACTACTCCCGATGAGGGGGGAGCAGCATCCTGTACTTGCCCACAACTTGGTGTGGGCTGAAAGTGAGTTCGAACCCAACCCAGCAGCACCCTTTCAGTCCCCAGTCGTCTGTGATGGGATTTAGTCCTCTGGTAAGCAAAGAGCTCAGATCTAAGTCTATCACATCTGGAGAAGGGTCTTCCTACAGATCTGAGTTGCCAGACTTGTCTTTGCCCAGTGACTGGTTGCCAGGATGAAGGCCTTCCGCCACACGGAAGCGATTGGCCCTTTTCCTACATGCAACCCAAATTCTCTAGGCGGATGGAGAGTCGCCCTCATCCACCTGCTGAGTCCACTACTAAGAACAATCCATTAGCTCTGTGGGAGGAGTTACCGCTTCAAGTTCCTCTCCCCCCTCAAGTCTTTCCTGCAACAGAGAGACATTGGGTCACCTAGTGCTGCCCCCCCCTGGAGAGAGAGCAGGATGAAGACGTCCTCACTGTCCTTGTCGATGTGCATGAGTTTGATACAGAGCAGGCTGATGTGGTACCACCTCCCTTTGGGTCCCTGCCCTCTCTCACACGTCGGTTAAGGCGGCAGAGGAGGAGGTAAGCTGGTCTTTTGATAAAGCGGTTCTGGTGACTCTAAAATTCTTTCTATTTTGGTGAAACTTTCTGGGGCAAACTCTTGACCAGATCTCTTGTTACTTCCTCACTCAGTTATGATTAAGGAGCTCTCTCAATGGTTTAGCAATGGCAAATACTTTTGTTAGACAATGTATGGGGAAGTCTTCCCCCCCCCCCCCCCCATGTTGCAACCCTTGGTAGCTGCTTCTGGCTATAAGGTTCATACCCCTTCTTGGCCCACTAAACCACCCACTTTGGATGCTGATGCAGCTCAAGTGGGCATTTCTATGGGGGAATCCTTAGAGCAAAAGGCTAGGTCACTAGTAAATGTAGCCTCACATGCCAACATCTTTTCAGCAGCCATGTTCAGCCTGTTGAAAGAGGAATCTCTGTTGCCAGTGGCTCTTCATTGTTTGTTGGAAGCAAGTTGCAAAAACTTCTAGGCATGCATTGTCCTTGTCCATGGCCTCGGAGCTTCTCCGCCTCTGCAGGGATGTTGCTCTGGACACTTCCAAGGTCTTACTAGAGCACAGTCAGAACCTTTTTAGGGCTGCCCCCTGGAGGCAGAGACTCTCTTCGGAGGGCTCATCCCCTCAGTGGCTACTCAGGATTTGAGAGACAAACAACACTGCTCCCATGCATCCGCACCTGGCTCTTCAAAACTGGCCAAGAAGTGAAATCATCCTGACCGCCCTCAAGGTCCATCACCTAAATTTCTTAAAGCTGTGCAGCCGCAATCAAAGCAACAACCCTATTTCAGAGCTCCTCTTGCAGTCAGGTCCTAAAAGGGTGCGCCACAAAAGCCCAGGGAGGATGTTCATGGACCCTTACCCCTTTCGGAAGGACAAGGGTGGACAGCCCTAGGGACTTGTTCCCTCTCCTGCAGAGTTTCCGTTGGCGCCAGACTAAACCTCTTTTATCTCCGGTCTTGCATAATGGTTGATGGCTAGGTCCTTTCTGTGATAAAACATGGCTACCGGCTTTGGTTTTGTGATCTCCTTCCTCTAGTAAAGCCTCCCATTTTCTTCAACCACTTAAATCTGGTGCATTTAAAGGAAAAGGTTTACTACCTTCTTCAGAAGGGTGCAGTAGAGAGGGGGTTAAATTTCCAATCTCCGGCCTTCTACTCCTGGATTTTCCTGGTTCCCAAGAAAGGGGGAAAGTCCCATTTAATTATTAACCTTTCCTCCCTAAACAGATTTATGCTGGAGGAACCATTCAAGATGGAGACCACAGTCTCGGTCAGGAATGCAATAAGACCTGGTGATTGGGAGGTCTCCATCGATCTTCAATATGCGTACCTTCACATCCCTCCTCACAGGAAGTACCTCTGGTTTTGCTTGGATGGGGAGGTCTTCCAATTTTGAGCTCTGCCGTTCAGCCTAGCCTCAGCACTCAGAGCTTTTACCAGGGACATGGGAGTAGTTGCAGCCCATTTAAGGTCACTAGATATCCCAATCCTCCAATATTTTGATGATTGGTTGATCCATAATGGCTGGCTAGAGTCCCACAGACTAAATCTGTCTCGTTGTAGTCCATAGTGACCAGACTGGGCCTTTTGCCAAACTTAGAGAAATCAGAGCTCCATCTCAAGATTTTGTCTACATGGGGATGAATTTCTTCACAAACAGAAGATTAGTCTGTGTCCCTTGGGACAGAGTAGACAAGATCTTGAACTCCACAGCAGACTTGGTTCCCCTTGGCAGACTGCACTTGTGTCCTACAGTTTCTCCTATTGGTGGTGTGGAAACCACATAGGGACCCTTTGAATGTTCTGATTTCTTTGTGTCGGGACTTCCACCATTATCTGATTTGGTGGACAAATTGGGACCAGTTTCTGGCTGGAGTCTCCATGTACACACACCCCCTCCCCCCAAACTCCACTCCTACCTGTTTTGCAGATGTGTCATATTCAGGGTGGGGCACTCATCTAGAGCCGGAAGGATTGATTCTTGAGGGTTCATGGTCCCGGGAAGAATCTAACCTTCCACATCAACAATTTGGAAATGAGGGCAGTGTTCTTAGGTCGCTGCATGATGATCTCCTCCAACAAGACATCAGTGGTGGCATACCTCAGGAAACAAGGAGGCACACATGCACCTTCTCTCTGCATGGAGGTTTGGAACCTCAGCTGGGCAACTTCAGAAGGAATTGCCCACCGAGTGTGCCACATTCCCGGCAAAAAGAATATATTGAGATCCCCAGTCTTGGCCGTATCTGTGCTGGGGATGATCAAGATCGACTTTTGTGTCCAAGTGAGGGCTTTATGTTTTTATTTGGCAGCCTCTAAAGGGAGAAGGAAGGGTAGGAAGCATCTCTTCCTCCCCATTAAAGTTTCAACTGATATTTCAGCTTCCACCATTTCTAGGTGGATTGAATCAAGAGAGCTTACCAGTCTCTTACTGATAGGGACCTGTCTGTCATGAAAATAAAAGCCCATGAAGTTTGAGCAATTGCTGCCTCACAGGCCAATCTAACACATTCGTTTTATGAGGATGTGATGAAATCTGTGTTTTTACGCTTTCACACTACTTCTCTTCTTACCTTCGCTCATTAGCTCACGAAAGTGAAGGCATTTTCTCCTTGGGCCCAATCATCATCACGCAGAAAGTAGCCCATGCAGATTCCATCCCACAGTAGTCTCCTACTCTGCAGTGAGGGTGAGTATTCCTTGTGTTTGTTTTTATTTGCCAATTGTGGGATCATCAGCCTCCCATCAAACTGACAAATTCAGCTAGGCAATAGCGACAGGTATGGTATTACTGATATTAAAATGTAGTTCTTTTTTTGGGGGTGGTGGAGGTTTAAACTAATTTTAATGATGTAATACTTGCCTGTTACTATTGCCAGATTCCCTTCTCCTGCCCTGCACTGATATCCCACTAAGTTAGGCTGCTCCCTAGGAAAAGAATGAAGGGCAGTAAAGCACATGGGCAGAATGTGTGGGGTGTCCCAGGCAGTGATCTCCCCAGAAATTTAGGATAGCATCGGGGTACGCGTGTTTGGGTCATAAAATGTTTTACAAAGCGCGCGTTAACGTCATAAAAGTGAAACAAATTAATATCAATGAAATAAAAAGAAGTGCATATATTTACATAGTATTTTTTATTTACGTATGTTATAACAGTAACAACAATGCATATCTCATTTATTTCTTAATTTAAATAAATGATATTCGTCTTTTCTTCTTTTCACCATATAAGCTGACTGCAATATCACAATTAAAGTCTTTTAAGGGTTGTCCTTCAGTACTGATTGTCATCAGGTAGTTCAGTAACCTCTGTGACAACCTGTTCCTTAAAACACTCTTAATTCTATTCATCGAGGAGAATGACCTTTCACAATCTGAAAAAATGGAACATAAAATTTATTAATGGATGTTCAAAAAAGAGACAAGTATACCTGAATCCTGATTAAGTTAATTACCAAGGAAAAATTCTTCAGGAATCAAGACAGTGGTGTGTTTTACAATGATCATCACAGAATAAGATAATACATATTCCTTTCCATTAGGAACAATATATCAAAGTGTTTGCTGTTTTTAAGCTAAAATATTGTTCAAGTTTAAAACTGTTTTATTTACCTGCTGTTGAGGTAAAACTGGAAGATAAAGATTGTTCCGTTTATTACTTGGATAGACAGAAAAGAGAAATGAGAAATTAATAGAGCAGCACTCACGTAAGTTAGCAATATGGAAAACTTACCTTCCGATCCAGCAATTTCCACCCAAGGGAATAATGTCTTCCATTCATTATTAAATCCCGTCCTTCGTTTCTTGATATCATTGTTTTTGGAAATCATGCTGGCGCTATCGGAATCAGAATCACTGCCACTATTCGTGACGCCAATTTCTGATTGTCGTAACCAGGCCAACATGTGGCTAGCCAGGCGCTGGGTAATTTTTTGTTTCTTGGAAGGTGGTGTGTTCATTTTTCACAATAATTTTTAATTTAATCGGTGTAACTGCTTTGGCTGTTAATGAAAACGACTGACATATATATAGCACACTACCAGTAGAATCTATTGTTGCTGGCCAATCACATGACTAGGTGCAGACGAAACCCTCGCCAAAGGTCGCTCACCGGCGGTCACGCAAGCCAGATACAAAGGATAATGGTTAAGTGAGTGAGCAATTATCCAGGATTATCTTAATAAAATACAGGTAAGAACAGGTGTCATTTGAGTGGGGCTTTGAATTAGGTGACAGGATGTTTGTTTAACAGATTCATTTTATAAGGGTAGTGGGAAACATCAAAGCGTAGCGGCACAAGAGCATAGCGTAGCGGCAGGTTCTAAGCGTCTGGGGTTATCGGAGTTTGAAGCGATAGCGTAGTGGGCCCGCTACGGTAAAAAGCCCTCAGGAGAACACTGGTCCCAGGGGTGATCCATTGTTCTGGAATCTTCAGGTTTACCCTAATGATAGGACAAATTCTCATCATATGGCCGGGGTATTTTCCACCCAGAAAAGTACCAGTTAAAGAATAGCATCAGGTAAGTATTATATCATTAACATTAGTTTTACCCCCCCAAAAAATGCATTTCAGAAATTAATCACATATGGCCTTCACTAATTCAGAAACTAAGAATATATGGCCTTCACTAATTTAGAAACTAAGTGTATATGGCCTTCACTAATTCAGAAACTAAGCATATACGGCCTTCACTAATTCAGAAACTACCGTATGTACTCGCTTATAAGTCGACGTTTTTTACTTAGAATTCAAGTCATGCAGAGTAGGGGTCGTCTTATAAGCGCGACATTAAAAAAATAAAAATAATCTTGGGGTAATGTTGGAAACTCTAGATGTTTGCAGTACATAAAAATACTGTAAATTCATATATTTTTACGTTTTCATGCCACTATTCCTATGGATTAATGCATATATGGTATGCACTGTGTTTATCCGTTTCATGACGGTATTCATTACACAATACATGTATCTACAGTTATTTGGATTTTATTAATTTGAAAACATTACCGGTAAATTAAATACTAACTACCACAAAATGAAGTGTCCATCAATGTTTACCGTAGGTGTTTACTAGTAAGTATATTGCCTCCATTTTCGTGCAAGTCCGAACAACCTGTATTTGTATTAATATTTGTGTTTTGTTGTATAAAGACTGTGCTTGATGCAATACGATTTTTGATTTAATTTGTATTTTCCTTTTCCGCAAGTCAGATTTAATTCCCAACTGATATTTCCCAAGTTATCTGCCAGTGCACGTGGGCCGATAAGCCTTTGGCTTGTAAAGGGACTCACTTTGTTTTCAAGTTGACCATCCTTTTGATCGAGCCGCCAATCTATACTTGTTCAGTGCCAAGTAGAGTTCTACAACTTCCTGTGCATATACTTTGACCTTAATCCCTTTGCTTGTAAAGGCACCACACTCTGTTTTCCCACGTGACAACCCTTTGATCAAGCCGCGAGTTTGATACATGTACTGTGCCAAGTCACAGAGGGTGGCTATTTGAACTCCCTGTGATCTTGCCGCACAATTGACATGTGTTCAGTTGCAGCCTTTAATTGATTTCTGACTTTATGATCAAAGTGTTACTCACAGAGCCCAAGCTAAGTCTTTGCATAAGCACCCGCATATGACAGTAAAGCCGAGAATCGGAGTTGGATGAGATTTACGATGACTAGACGACGACGATTTACAATGACTAGACGACGATGTAGGATTTCAGAACTTTATCAGACAATGAGGATTAATTCTTGGACTTTGTACCAGATGACATTAGATAGTGACATTTATAGGATACCATGAATCACAATAAAGTGGACTTAACTTTCATTGTTTATTTGTACGACGTGTGGAATTAACATATTATGGGATATTGTGAATCGGATCATTCTGAACTTCTATTTTTATATCGGTATGTGACCTATAATTGAATTCGTGGATTTATCATATCAATGGATTAAAATGTCAAGCATTATGGATTTCAATGGACTTTATTACACAAAGATGGACAAATTGTAAGTTGTCAATTTATTTGTGACATATTTCATTCAATAATATAATTGTATTTTACACTGGTTTTGTCTTTATTTTTCTTATCTATCTATCCAGTTTGGCTTGTTTATATTTCCAAAGTGCGTTTCTGACTCACTAAGAAGTCAACCCTTTAGACGGATCTGACTTGCAAAATACACCCCGACTTATAGGAGGGTCATAGCGAAATTCACTTTTTGCAGCCCTAAAAAGGGGGGGTCGACTTATAGTCAAGTCGACTTATAATCGAGTATATACGGTAAGCATGTACAGCCTTCTCTAATTCAGAAACTAAGTGTATATAGAGGGAGGGTCAAGAGATCATTTGATTAATGTATTGAATGCTATGAAATTGAGAGCCTGGACAGAGCAGCAGTTAAGCAATTGCCTTGTACCTCTCCTGTCTCAGGTTTCATCGTCAATTCAGGCGTTTGAAGGGTTTCATTCATCTATCCAAGGCTTGTGATTTCTTCCAGGTTTTCTGGTACCTCGACCTAAAAGTCCACCTTACGCCAACATTAGATCCAATGAGAGTATGTTGTATAAGTTGTTAGAACTTGTCATAGAATGAATGTACAATACATAAAGTTTGTTGTTGCTAAGTTCCACTCTTAACTCATTTTTTAGTGTGGGCTGCCTTTCTATATGCAGTATTTGGCTCACTGACCAGAATATTTGTTAGATGCTATTAACAATGTTATGCAGCAGTTTTCAGAGTCAGTGTAGACAGTTTTTAATATTTTCATAAAGGATAATGAGTATTTTGAGTATTTTGATAGTGTCCAACTTGCAAAGGCAGTATAGCAGCATTGTTGATGAACCTATTGGAATTCTAAATCCAGCTCACTTCTCCCTTTTTTGCCATCATTTTGCCCTATTTAGACAGGACGGAGTAGTCACTTCACCTGAAATTTTGAGTCCTATGTGATCCCTTCACACATCTAGGTTTTATCAATGACTTCTTCATTGAAAAAAGTGTAATTGTCCTTATATGAGATTACCAATAAACTACTGTATGTCAAATGTTGTTGTAATAATATATTGTAATTTTTTTTTTGGTGTAAGCATTTTTAAGCCAATGAGTATAGAATTGTTGGTTTAAGGTTCAGGAGAGCAGCACATAAAAGTCCAAGTCTTTCACCTCCCTAATGAGCCATTTTTCTGTGCCAAAAAAAAACAAAAAAACCAGTAAGAATTCCATGTGGCAGAATGAAGAATTCAGTGTGCCAGAGGTTTTAAATTGTGCAGCAGTGAAGCAAAAAAAGACATAGGAGTACTGGGTTTATCTTTTCAGTTTTCCACAAAATATTTTGGTAAATTATATTTTAACATTTAAGGAAAGGATAATACTGTACTGCAGGGTTCATTATTAGGGCTTGTCTTCTGTGACAATGTCAAGTAATTTTTTCAAGGTACAAGTAGTTTTAGTCCAAGTTGGTTATCCCTTGAACAAGTGGCTTTTAAGGCTGACATGAATATGATAAAATGAACCCAGATGATGGTTGTATTTGTTAAGCAAGCATGTTTGGTTCAGGAAATGTACTGTTACCCTTTAGCAGATACACTGATTTGTAACTTCAGTTTACTCAAATCAAAATTTTTTTTTCAGAGGAATTTTAATGAAAGTTAACTTCTTCTTTTTTTTTTTTACAGGAATCTGGATCCATTGACAGAGACTGTATCCTTAATGTTCTGCTTCACTTTAATGTGAAAGAAATTTAACTCAAGGAATGAATCATAGCAATTCTAAATTTGAATAATGCTCATTATTGTGTTCAAGTCACAGAAGATATGCATGTGAATTTTTCATTTCTGAATCCTGTTTGTTTTAGGAGACTTGTTTCTGTCTTTATCCAATCAATAAAACAAATTTAAAACTAAAAGTAATCTGTACAAGTTTCATGAAGGCAGACTTTTTATAAAATAGCTTGTATTAAATTAGCAGACTTGTGGTTGGTAGTCATAGATTTTGAGGTAATTTGACACTTACAAAAATGTATCACAGTAAAACTTGTCTTGAAAGACCACTGCTTTGAGAGACCACGTGTCTTGAAAGACCATATTCTTAATACACATTTATTGATTATATAGTGTATGACATTCGTGAAAGACCACCTGTCTTGAGAGACCATGATTTATTGGCAGAAGGGGTGGTCTTTCAAGACATATTCTTCTTTATTTTAACATCTTAATAATACAAGAAAGTACATACTTGAAAATAAGTGTACATGGAAAATAAAGTGCATAAGGGCCTTTTAGTAATTAAGATCTTTCATTCCTATATTTTCACATGTGAAAATACAAGATTTCCCATCATGCCTTGTGATGTTTGAATACGTGTTCCTTCTGAACTTACACCTGCAGCAAAATAAATAATCATTATGTGAGTTAGAGCATTAAATGGATACTGCAGTATTACCTTTCAGGCATGGACATTTTTTTACCACAGATATTTGACTCACCACTGTTGGCATCTCTTCTACGTCCCCTGTTCTACCATGTCAACAATGTTACAAAAAACTGGTGTGCTGCATTGCTCAATTGGACTTGCTTTGTGGTCTAATAGGGTAAAATAGTGTACAAAATGTAATTTATTGCAACAGATTAGGTCCTCCTAAATCTACTGTTCTCGTAAATTGTTGATATTTTTATGATCAGCCTACGAGTACGATTGTAATTGAGGTGAACTTACCAAAGGAGTGAGTTTAATATTATATAATAAGAAGAAAATTTAATTTTCTGCATACAAAATACTGCAGATATTTCATCTTGTGGTGCAGAAAACAATATGAGATGAGCTCAAATATCATGGTTTTTTGCCACATGATATAAAGCCATAATAATGTACAAAAGGAAAATATCCTCTATATATTTGTAAAATAACGTAAGTAACAGGCATAAAATTATTGCTCTGACAATTGTTCTGGTGCTAATTAAGTGATCAGAAGAACAATTATCTACCAGGTATTTACTTTGTTCTGATTCTTTTTTTTCTTTTTGGCTCTTGTTTCTTACTTGAATCAACCATCTTTAAGTAATGTGCCCTTGAATTTTGTCAGTATGCATAGACACCCAAAATTTGCAGGTACTTATATCCTGTCATTTTTCACAATTGCACATATCAAAAGGAAGTGTATATGACCTTCACTTATTCATAAAAAATAAGTGTATATGCTTATTGTCCATATTTTACCACATGTACTTAAATAATGGTTTAAGAGGGTACTTAGCCCAGAGATAGGGTCATGGGATCATTTGATTAATGTATTGAATGCTATGAAAATTGGGACCTGGCCAGGGCAGCAGTAAAGCAATTGCCTTGCACTTGTTGTCTCAGGTTCGATCCTCAGTTTTGGCATGTGCAAAAGTAATTGTTCATCCATCCAAGGCTTGTGATTTCTTCAAGGTTCTCTGGTCCCTCAATCTGAAAGTCTGCTTTGCACCAAGATCAGATCCATTGAGAGTATGATGTATAAGGTGTTAGAACTTGTCATAGAATGAATGTACAATACATCAAGTTTGGAGTTGCTAAATTCCACTCTTAACTCATTTTTTAGTATGGACTGCCTTTCTATATGCAGTATTTGGCTCACTGGCCAGAATATTTCCAGATTGCAGAGTCACCAAGTGGGGAAATCATGGGATACAGTAAGTGTATGAACTGAGTTCATATAATGTATTTTGTTAAGAAAGGTTTGAGTGTTTCTTAGCCATATTGTGGCTGAATAGGCTGGATCTTATATGTAGGTTACCAATTGCACGAATGGACTTGGAGACTACCCGACTCATCAAGGATGAAACAACTGTTAATTGTAGTTTCACCCCCGAGCTGATTTTAGTACCCATTCAATCCAGGGTCTCTCAATTGTTGCATTACAGCTTTAAATGGTGTGGCCATATTTGTATCACATGACATTCCACAATTATGGTACTGATATCGTCCAGTGCTTGGTACTGCAGAAATTGTATTTGTACATTATTTAGTATCAATATAATTTATTTACAAAAGTATTTGAAGTTAGCAGTACATCACTGTGAAACAATATTTAGTCAATTGAGTACCCAAACGTTTTGCTGTTGTTATTAATTTGGCCTTTTCCTGTATAATTTCATTTTATTAGTTGTTTTCTTTTTATCCAGAGGTATTCATTGGATGATTTTTAATTTTTATCAGTTATTTATATCATTGTTCTATATTTGAATTAATTAATTTCAACAAATTGTTTCTAAAAGAATTTTTACTAAAGTGTTTTGTTCTTGTTTTTGTGGGTTTTAACAGCATATTTAACACATTATTGGCTTTATCATGTTGAGAAAATGGGAGCTAATAAAGATTCTTGCCTTATCAATCATGCCAGCTAGAACAGGTCATAAAATTCATTCCTTCTCTCTTGTACGTGTATTCTTTCATTCACTTAGTCCTTTTAAGTTTTTGTGACAGTAACATACACAAGTTTGTGTATGTATATATATATATATATATATAAATGCATATATAAATAAACAGACAAATAAATCAGTTAAATAAGTAATGAATTAAATAAGTACATTAGCAATCGATCAAGACATACAATTCCGTTCAGTTCATCAGTTTACATTAAAATTTGTAAATGAACTGAAAACTTAAAGGTTTTATTTATTTTGCCTTTCAAAGACTTTAGTTCATTGACAGTATTGTTCTGATATCGCAATAATTTTTTTTACTGCACAATGAAATAATCAAAAACTGTACTTATCATGACTGAATTTAACTATTTTTCAACATTTTCAGTATAAATAATGTCATTTACTTCATAAAGAATTGTTTATTACAATGAAATTAAAAAGCTTGGAGGAAAAAAGAACTACAGATGATAAAAACACTCATGACCCAACATCTGTATGATCCTTTCTCTTATTTTTTAAAATCAGATTAATATATTATAAAGATCTTGTTTTACTTATCATAAACGGTATGAAAGAAAGATGCTATTTCTTCCCAAGAAAAACTTGTATTACAAAAATATGCTGATATTGCCAGCAATGTTTTGAAAATACTGTATTTAATTAAATGCATTTTGTTGTTTGTTTTTCTTTTCTTTTTTAAATGGTGGAAAGTAATTATAATGCTCATAAACATGTTTAGTCTAGTGAAATCTACTGGTCTTAGACCAGAACAGTTTATGAAATGGTCTGTTGTCTGTCATCCATCCATCTGTCTGCCCATTAGCACAAGTTTATTATTGTTACCTCTTGTACACTACATGGAAGATTGCCAAGAAATTCTATACACATTCATCCTATTGTCTAGTTGGTCTCAAATTAAAATGGTGCTGCTCAAACATCCAATATACCACCTTTAGAATGATGTTATTGCTGCTCTGCCCAAATGGATGGTCGTATCAACATGGGGATTCATTAAAAGACTTCTTAAAATGTCTAATTGGTCCTAAATGAAAATGGTGCCAATCTGACATCAGATATGGCTGTCAAAGCAGCCATCTTGACAATTTTGTTATTACTACTCCTCCTGAATGGAAAGTATTATGGACATAGGGTTTTCACTAGAAGACTTCTAACATTGCCTAGTTAGTTCTAAATTAAAATAGTGCCAATCAGACCTCTAGTATGAAAATCTTGTTGTCACTGCACTTTCTAGCTGGATGGTCATATCAACATGGGCTTTTCGTCTGAAGATTTCTTATGATGTTTACTTGGTCCTAAATGAAATTGGTGTTGATCTGACATCCAGAATGTGACCAAATTCAACGAAAAGCATCCTTTGCTTCAAGTCTTATGCCATGATTTGAACATTTTCTCTATGTGCATCATTTTTATTGCATGGAATTACCCTTAGATCAAGCATTATTTCTGTTTGAAATTAGCTCCCTCGAGAGTTATTCACATTTTTTTCTGGTTACATTTTGTACAACCTTGCATTTAGGTTACTACCCCAATGTAACTATCACTGTGTTGAAGAATTATTTTATTCCTTTTTCTATTATTTCTATTTATTGTTTTATTACAGTAACGAATCATATTCCTTTTAATGTGGCATGCAATTTTTATCTTGAAAAAGTGAGTTGCACGCCAGTTTTTCCTTTTAGGCTGTGTTTAATGATCGAACACCAGTTCATTCTTAGAAGTTAGTATAGGATAGTATTCCTTATTATTAGCAATCTTACCAAGCTTTGGTTTTGCTAATTATTCATCTCCAGTTCTTGAATAAGTCTGGTTGACATCATATTTGATTAATCTTAAGTATTATTGGTTGTTTTTATTCTATAATCTTCAGTACTCAGCTTATAATTACTGACCTTTTTGCATTAAGACATCAGTGGTTGTTTCAGTTGGTGAGACAACATCTAGATAAAGTTAGTTCTTGCTGTTTTAAATTAGTGTAGGGTAGTCCACACAAATACATCAGATTTTTACATAATATTTACATAGAAGTATTTTGTAAATCTTTTCAGCATTTTCTTGCAGCAATGTCTAAGCAGGATGCGGGTAGGTGTGGCCACAGGAAAGCCCCCTGGGACACCCACCCCACTTGCCTATCTTGTACAGGCTGTGAGAGGACAGATGGTTGTCCCTTTTGCAGCCTATGGTCAGACGAGATCTGGGACCTTGCTGAATACAGGTGTACTTTAAAGGAAGGAAAAAAGTTTCTACCTTGTCTTCCTCAGAATATTCGGGGGTTTTCCCTCTCTAAGTCCCTTGGGGTCTCAGAGAAGGATTACCAAAGACTCTTAGGAGACTCATAGGGTTAGTGGATCCCCTCCACTAGGACAGAGAGTTAGTTGTACTCTCCCATGAGGGATGAGCAGCACCCTTTTCAATCCCAATAATCCCCAAGGGTAGAGAGTGAGTAGCACCCCCCCTCCCCCCGTGAGGGAAGAGCTTTGTCAGCGATGGGATGGAGCCACTCAGGAAGGGGAAAGCTTTGATCTAAGTCTGTCAGATCTGAGGAAGGGTCTTCCTACAGTTCTGAGTCCCCTGACTGGTCATTGACCAGTCACTGGTCTACGAGTACCAGTCACTGGTCATTGGAACCCCAATGATACAGGGATAGTAATTGGGTTGAGACCTCCCCTCTCTGCAGACTGCCATTTTTTCATCCTACTTGGGATTGGGAATTGGCATACAGACGCCAGACTAGGGAAAGGGATCGGATCGGCATCCCCCCCCCCTTTCCTATAATCCCTCTAAATCCCTATGGGATGTGTGGCCTTCCATTGCAGGGAGGTGATTGTCCCTTTCCCTGCATGCAGCCATGGACTTAAGGGCCTTGGCCACATGGTAGATAGGTTGATGCTGCAGTCCATGGACCTGCATCTACCTCTTATGAAGTGGAGTCAAAAAGGAGGTAGGGGGACAGACCTTCCTCCAAACACCCCAAGAGGATAGAGAGTTGCTCTCACTCACCTGCTTAGTCTGCTACTAGGGACAGTCCATTATCTCCTCGTGAGGAGTTATGGGTTTATGTTCCTCTTACCCCCAAGTCTCCCTCACAACAGAGAGACATTGAGTCACCTAGTCCTGCCTCCCAGGAGTGAGAGTGGGATAAAGACATCCTTTCTGCCCTTATTGATTTGCACGAGTTTGATACAGAACAGGCCGAGGAGGCACTCCCTCGCTTTGGATCCCCTGTCTCCTTCCATCCATCAGTCAAGGCAGCAGAGGAGGAAGATATCTGGTCTTTTGACAAAGCGGTTAATGAGGTCTACCATCTTTTGCCCAGTGATCTGTGTCCAAAGCCTGCAGGTTTTGATGACACTAAAACTATTTCCAGCTTGGAGAAATTTCTGGGGTTTACTCTTGACCAGATCTCTTGTTGCTTCCTCACTTCTTAGAAGAAAAGGCTGGGTCACTTGTAACTGTAGCCTCACATGCTGACCTCTTTTCAGAAGCCTCCTTCAGCCTGCTGAAGAAGGAATCTCTATTGCCATGTTCCCTTCACCTTTTGTTGGAAGCAGTGGTGAAAACATCTAGGCATGCATTATCCTTGTCCATGGCTTTATTAGTGGAGCTTCTCCATCTCTGCAGGGATGTTGCTCTGGACACATTCAGTGTCTTAATGGAGCACAGTTAGAACCTTCTGAGGGCTACTTCTGTGGATGCAGAGACTCTCTTCAGAGGGCTCATTCCTTCCGTGGCTTCTCGGGATTTGAGAGACCAGCAATACTGGTCCCTAACATCTGCTTTTGGCCGTCAAAACCGGCCAAGAAGGGAAATCATCCTGACCAGCCACAGGGACCGTTGCAGAAGTTCTTTAAAGCCACACAGTCCCAGTCAAAGCAAGAACCCCAATTTAGAGCTCCCCCATGGTAGTTTGGCCCTAGAAGGGGGTGCCGCAAAAGCCCAAAGTTTGCGCGTCCTTCCCCCTTTCCGAAGGACAAGGGTGGACAGCTCTGGAGACTTGCTCCCTCTCCTGCAGAGTGTTCCACTTCCATTGATTCCCGTAAGTGCCAGGCTAAACCTTTTTCACAGGCTTGGTCTGGCATTACGGATGATGGCTGGGTCCTTTCTATCATAAAAGGTTGATACTGGCTTTGGTTTCAGGATCTTTCTTGCCTAGTAAGGTCCCCAATGTTCTTCCACCAGTTGAATCTGGTGTGATTAAAGGAAGAAGTACACTTCCTTCTCAAAAAGACTGCAGTAGAGAGGGTGTTCAGTGACCAATCTCCGTCCTTCTGCTCCTGGATTTTTCTGGTACCAAAGAAAGGGGGGAAGCTTCATCTAATTATTGACCTTTCCTCCCTAAACAGGTTTCTGAAGGAGGAAACTTTCAAGATGGAGACCACAGCCTCAGTCAGGAATGCCATAAGACCTAGTGACTGGGCGGTCTCCATTGATCTTCAGGATGCATGCCTTTACATCCCTATTCTTCCTCCTCACAGAAAGTACCTCCGGTTTCGCTTGGATGAGGAGGTTATCCAATTTTGCGTTCTGCTGTTTGGCTTAGCCTTCGCACCCAGAGGTCATGGGAGTAGTTGCCATCCACTTAAGGTCACTGGGTATCCCAATCCTCTGATATTTTGATGATTGGTTGATCCATAATGGCCGGCTAGAGTCCCTCAGACTAGATCTGTCTTGCTATTGGTCCATAGTGATTAGCCTTTTTTTTACTTAACCTAGAGAAATCAGAGCTTGCTCAAGATTTCATTTACATGGGGATGAATTTCCTCATGAACAGAGGATTAGTCCATGTCCCTTGGGACAGAGTAGACAAGATCCTGACCCTGTTGGAGGCTCTGAGAGCCAAGACCACATCGTTGGCTCATCTTTTGCTTTCTCTGCTGGGGACCTTGAACTCCCCCGGCAGACCTGGTTCCCCTAGGCAGACTGCACTTGCGTCCTCTGCGGTTTCTCCTTCTGGCAAACTGGAAACTGCACAGGGACCCTCTGAATGCTCAGATTTGTCTAGGTCTGGATTTCCACAATCTGATTTGGTGGACAAATTGGGACTGGTTCTTGCCCAGAGTCTCCATGCATGCCCCCAAACCCCATTTCTATCTGTTTGCAGATGTGTCAGATTCATTGTGGGGCGCTCAACTGGAGTGGGAAGAACTGATTCTTCAGGGTACATGGTCCCAGGAAGAACCTATCCTTCACATCAACAATTAGGAAATGAGGGCAGTGTTCTTATCCCTTCAGGGGTGCATCAGCACGGTGGTGGTAGCGTACCTCTGGCAACAAGGAAGCACACATGCCCCTTCTCTCTGTGTCAAGGTTTGGAACCTCCTTTGCTGGGGAGCCTCGGAAGGGATTACCCTTTGAATTTGCCACATTCCTGGCAAAAAAAATATTTTGGTGGACAGTCTGTCAAGGAAAGGGAAGATAGTCCTCACGGAATCGTCTCTACACCAATCCGTAGCAGATTCCCTGTTCATACTTTGGGGGACACCATTGCTGGACTTGTTTGCGACAAGGCTAACAACAAGCTCCCCTTGTATGTTTCCCTGTCCCATAAAAGACTTCTTAGGATGTTAGTTGGTCATAAATGAAAATCGTGCCTATCTGATGCCCAATATGGCCACCACAGTGGCCATCCTAAAAATCTTGTTATTGCTACTTCTGAACGAAATGTAATGTTGCCATGGGGTTTTCACCAGAAGATTTCTTGCGATGTCTAGTTGGCCCTAAATGAGAATGGTGCTGATCTGATGTTCAGTATGGCTGCCACAGTGGCCATCTTTAAAATCTTGTTATTGCTAATCCTCCTGAATGAAATGTAATATTGCCATGGGGTTTTCACCAGAAGACTTCTTATGCTGTATAGTTGGTCCAGAATGAAAATAGTGTTGATCTGGTGTCCAGTGTGGCCACAACAGTGGGCCTTTTGAAATTATTGTTATCACTACTCCTCCTGAATGTATGATCATATCAGCATGGGGTTTTTACTAAACAACTTATGATGTCTATTTGGTCCTAATGGTGCCATTCAGACATTCAGTATGCCTGCCACAGTGACCATCTTGAAAATCTTGTTATCTCTATTTCTCCAGAATGAATGTTCATATGAGCATGGGGTTTTCACTGAAAGACTTCTTATGAAGTCTAGTTGGTCATAAATGAAAATGGTGCTGATCCGACTTCTAATATGACTGCCATCATGGCCATGTTGAAAATCTTGTTATCACTACTTCTCCTAGATGGCTGGTCATATCAACATTGTGCTTTCACCAAAGACTCTTTATGATGTCTGTTTGGTACTAAATAGAAATGGTGCTAATCTGATATCAAATATGGCTACCATGGCATCCATCTTGAAAATCTTATCATTGCTGCTTCTAATGGAAACTCACATAACATGGGAGTTCCACCAGAAATCTTCTTAATGATGCCTTGTTGGGCCTAAATGAAAATGCTGCCAAGTTGACATCTAATATGTCCACCATAGCAAGCTAATTTGAAGATCTTGTTTTCGCTGAAGAATATCAAAGATGGTTTCAACACGCCGCATTTAAAAGGAAGAAAGAATCTTATCTTGAATTCCTGGAAATTCTTTTCAGCAAGTAGAGTGTCAGTCCCTTGGAGGGACTCTTGTTTCATATAGCATTAGCATTCATTATAGACACTGAAATATTAGCATTTAGATGCAATACCGGTAGCTGGCATTTATTTTGTATAGCATTAGCATACATTATAGACAGAGCACAAATCATAGCAAGAGCATGCATCACAACAAAAGCATACATCATATCATGTGATGTTTACAAGCACAGCATCCATTGCTAGGTGACTGGTGCAAATATGGCTGGTCTTAGTAGCATTGTTTCAGTCACTAAGGATTATGCTTTCATGGCTGAACATTAGGCATCCAACAGCCAATCACTATGTAGAAAGAATCAAAACATTATTTTAAAAATGTTAGTAATTTTTGTTATTTTGTTATTTTTATTAGTCATATTTTCTCAAAAATCTTAAATAATCACAATGTGACCTGTACTACTAAAGTTTAGTGGCCATGCTGCCTCATATACTTGTACTTTTTGTACATTAGTATAACTGAGATAGACTATTTCCAGAATGAAGGCTTGTTTTTACTACTTTCAGGCAGGGCCGGCCCATGGGTTTTTAGCACCCTAGATGAACTATGCAAAAAATTTCACTTTCATCTAATTTGTCGTCCGTTACCATCTAATTTGGCACCCCTTAAAGCCTGGTGCCCTAGGTGACCGCCTAGTTCACCTATATGGTAGGGCTGGCCCTGCTTTCAGGTATTATATTTTTCTCTGTGTTCCAGTTTTTGGTAAGATAAAATAATTGCATTCTTCATGCTCTAAGTTTGCATAGATTTTATTCTGAAGATCTCTTTAATTTTATTAAATACACTGTAAAGTGAATGATCTAACAAAGCTGTGTAAAATTTAGCTTGTTGAACAGTAATGTTAATGTAGAATTTGTGATGTCAAGAATTTTAACTCAAATACTAAGGTTAGATGATGTTTAACATTGGATATAATGCCTTTCAGTTATGGGAAAAGCTGAGGGTAGTGGAGAGTTGTGGCATGGGCACGTGACTGCCCTAACAGTTGCTCCGGAGTTCAGGAGACTGGGACTTGCTGCCAAGCTTATGAACATTTTGGAAGAGATCTCAGAAAAGTGAGCCAGAAATGAGTATGCTGCATGTATTGACATACTACCAACAGTGTATAATCCTTCAAGTTATATCATTAGCATAACATTACTCTAACCTCTTGGTTATGTGAAACTTAGTCCGTAATCTCCTCAAAATCACAGTGCTAAGAAAGGACTTCATCACTTTGTTTGAAATTTTTCTGAAAGTGTCTTTAAAAGATCACTCAACCCTAGCTATTCTAGTCAACATGATATTCTTTTGTTTGGAATGCCCATGGCCTGAATTAATACAATTTAATTTAAAACACTGTCAGTTTAAGACCTGAAAAAATTCTTTATATCCGTTGGTACTAAATGTATTAACAATATGTATGAAGTACTTGTTAAAACAGATTAATGATTATGTTTGCCTGTCCTTGTAACTTTGGTTGTGTGTGTGCTTATAAGGTTACAAGACTGTACCAATGACTGAATGCATGCATGTAACTGTATATTAAATTGTTTTTTATAAATTGTATATGATAAGGTCCTAAATCTCGATATATTCTTTTAACTAATGGATTGCCTTCTCAGATAAGTTGTCATCATAAATTAAAGTCTTTATTAAGGTTCCTTGTTAGCATTAGGTAGCCTTAAACTGGATGTACAGTAGTAAAGTGATTCTTCACTTTAAGGTACCTCAGTATAACACCATTTTATAAGGTAGATATGGGCATGGATCCAATTATATTAAGCAGTAGTAAGACTCTGTATCATGTACCCCATTATAAAGTGACCTCACCTTTAACATGGTTCACAGTTATGGTGGCCCCCATGAACAGAATTATACTGAGGGTGTACTGTACTTAGAGAACCTGGAGGAAACCACTAATCATGAAGGAGTGGCCACTAAATCTTGCAAGCACATGCTGAGGTATTGAACTTTGGACTCCTTAAGTGCAATTCAATGATGTTACCAATATGCTGTCAGTGCTTCTTTTTCTTAAAGTGTAACTCTTGAGTAGACTCTCTATTTGCTTATTGGAGTCCGGTGGCTCAGTGTTTTGAGTACCAGGCTCATGACCAGATGGGTGAAGGTTTGAATCCTATCTAGACTAGGCCGGGTCAGCCACCATTGTGTATTCCTGTACAAGACACTTTACTCCAAATGCCTCTGGATTGTATAATCTGTGTTGATGTGCCATTAAATACTAATCAATAAATCAGTCTGTTTACTTATAAGCAGTGTTTTTAAGACAATTGACAGAACCTAAGACTACCATATATACTTGCTTATAACTCAAGTCCAACTGCAAACTGCACAGACCCAGATCTGCCATCGCATAATGCACCAGCAGATCTGGGTCTGTGCAATTTGTAATAAGTAAAACAAGCAACATAGACCCTGATCTGCCATCACATTATGTGATGTCAGATCAGGGTCTATATTGTTTGCAGTTGGACTTAACTTATAAGCGAGTCCATATTGTAGTATTAGATAAATCACCATTCTACGAGTTAAAATAAATTGGCAAATGAGCACAAGAGTTTTTTTGGGTTTGTTTCAGGAAGAAGTGTTATTTTGTGGATCTGTTTGTAAGGGTTTCCAACAAAGTGGCAGTAGATATGTACAACAAGCTGGGATACAGTGTGTACAGGAGGGTCATAGAGTACTACTCAGGGGATGTGGATGAGGATGCTTTTGGTAAGAAAGATGTTAATCTGCATGTTCAGTGCACATGAGGGTGCACCGGCCATGCTTCATTTACACAGGTATAGAGTGATGTTGGGTGTAATTCAGATATGCTGGTGAAATCCTGGCACAACTACACTCATAAGGTGAAGGCATTGGTTTCAAATATATTCAGACATTTGAAATCGTATTCCATCATTTATTCTTACATAAAAATGAGTGAACAGCATTCATGGACAAGGTGTATGTAATGTGGCCATATCCATGTTTCAGTATCAGATTGTACACAGTATTGATGCCCTGGTGTGTTGTTACACTTATTCTTAATCTGGGCTGCACCCAAAACAAAAGGCAGCATTCTGTAATGTGTGTGTATCGACTAGAGATGTGTATCGAGTAGAGATGTTCTCATGCTCAAATACATCATATTCATTCAGAGTGATAGAAATAATGATGCATGCAAAAGGGATTAGGTAACTCGTCTGCTCCACAGTAACTGGTGTGTATTCTCATTTGTGCATAAATCAAAATAAAGTTCAGAATCTGTCTAATTTTCGCAAAACATCTGGTAGTAACTTTATTCCTCAGGAATGATAGATATTACACTGAATGATTTGCTGAAATAGCTATTTCTCAGTAGATCTCAAAAAATGGCTCTCTTGTGAGACACTCATCTAATTTTCATCAGCTGATTGTGAGCGTGTGCTGCCCTGGAAAATGATTAAGCAATCCCAATGTACTGGATCAGTGCCTTCATTAGGGAAACTTGAATTTGCATCTGAAAATTTGAAAGTTTTTGTGTTTTTTTATGTAAAAATAGCGATCATACATGTTTATGGGGGCTTTGGTTTCAATGCCACCACCACCACCCCCAGGATTCGGTGAAAATTGATACCAGAAAAAACATGTATGATCCATAGATTCATTTTCATCGAGTATCATATTCTCATGACGTCCTACTGTTGTGTTTGTAGATAATTATTTTTCATGAATCCACAATCCCGGCTTTTGCTGGTGCTCACTCAGCCATGTCTGTATGCACATGGGTCTCATTTTATTGATAGTACCTCAGTGATATGTACATGGCCAAGTTATCAACAGGAAAAAGTAGAGATTGTTTGCAAAGAAATTTGTGAATTTTTTTATTTTAATTACTGTACATAATAGATACACAAACCATATATGAAAAATGATTGTTGAAGTTTGAATTTTATTATAAGTATTAAGTCACATAAGTGACTTTATCATATTTGCACTTACTGGTGCAAATACAGGTAAAATTACAAATTACCTCTGTATTTCATCTGTAGTTTTGTTTCTGTCTTGATGAAAAAGTTCAAATATGTCTAAAAAATGCTCTATTCTTTAGTGGCTCAACCATTTACATGTACGTCTGTTACAACTTTATATCCAAGTTGTGAAAATCATGGGTATAGAATAGGTAACAGTTAATGAACATCGTGTCCAGGAACACCATAAGTAAGTTTACACTCCCTGAAGTCTGTAATAAATGTTCACAAAACTTTTCTTGTTATTTATTCTAGTACATGTCAGTCATCTCATGTCCACTTGAGAGCATGCACAAACAGTCGCCTGTCGAGGTGTTACTTGGTTAGAATATTAAGAAATATATTAAAACTCATTTTTTTGCTGAAGTTTGGGGTTGATGTCACATATTCAGCTGCCCAGTAAAAATCAAAATCAGATTTCTGCACCAAGCCCATGGCTATAACCAATGCAAAATAGAGTTTCAGTTCATTAGGTGTTACAGGCATACCTGCCAACCATTATGCTTTTGACATAATCATTTCGCTTTTTTTCACCAAATTATGTCATATGCTCACCTGTATATGGATTACGTCTTTTTGGTACATTTAAAAAAAAAAGCAATAAAAGGTTGTTTGTCAATAAAAAGTTATGTTTGTCATTTTTATTATCATCTCTTTAATCCCACACATCATATAAATCTGAGAATATTATAAAAAAGAAGACTGCTGCATAAGAATAGCATAAGAGTATATTTGTCATAGACCTCGATGTACTTTCCTTATTTTCTATTTATAGCAGCTGTATATATTTCCAAGAAAACAGATGGGTTTCTTCAATTGGAAACTTGTTTAACTGATTCATTATATTAATACACGGAATTTGTTAGCGGAACAGTCTATACTTAAAAAAATGGCAGCAGATGTTAAGTGAAACAGGCTTTATCGATGTGATTCTCGGATGTTATATGACTGAAAAATGTTAGAGAAGAGGGATCCTTTTAAACTTTAAAACATATTAGATCAGAATAAAGACAAATCAATAGTGTTTTACAAATTTAGAAAGAAGAACATGAGAGGGGTAATATAGCACTCAGGTTGAGCACACGGTAATGATCATTTCAGAATTTTTGGAGTTGACTTTATGATCACTCAGCAAATGTCAGACATGTAGACTAGTTGAAGTGAGTGTTGTGTATATATAATTTGTCAATATATTTTGTGGTTTGTATTCTGGTAGAAATCCACATGGATTTTGCACATTTGTAACTAGAACTTTAACCAGCTGCAGATCCAGGTTAGTAGCAAAACCAAATGTACGTTTTTCATACAGCTTATTGTAATTAAGGCATGTAATATATAGATTACACTTTTTATGCTCAGATTATGTTTTTTTGCCACTTAGGCTACGCTTATACCTCTGTAGGGGTTGGCAGGTATGGACAGGCTTCCATTTTCTCATGCAGCTGTTGTCAATCAATTCTGACCCATTTACTCTCTGATCTGCATAAAGATTCATCTGATGTATGATCAGATGCAAGAAATCCTCATAAAAAAATAAATTTAAATGGTCTATATGCTTGGTATTCTCCATTTCTACATTTAACTTTGAAATACCACTAAATAGGGGGTTGACCGGCATGCCATCTGTTTTTGTCCAGCCAGTATGTACATCAGACTTGTAGTCTGCATCATTTTTGTGCTCAAAATCACTCATTGGTATTTTCAGTAACACTTTCCCAGCTATAATAATCTCATATACTTCAAAACTTTCAAAAAAACATTGTCATCACTGCTACCATCAGTCAGTATTTGCTGAATGAAATCGTCATCTGAAGATGAATCATGTTGGGAGTCCACCATTTTGAGTTTTCTAGGTAGTGCGTATTTGAACTAAGCGTGTGTAAAGCTTCCTTGTTCCAGGGTTCAGTGTACCAATCAAATTTAGTTTCACAACCATTCATGTCAAGCTGAAGTACCCAGATGTGTAAACAGTTGCTTATCTGAAAAATGTCATATGCCGCAGCAAGCACTACAAGACCTCTACTGACAGTGTGACTTATGCTGTGACAAACACTTTAAAGGTTAATACACTATAAAACAAAAATTAGATGTGAGGCTTAGCATTGTCACATATCATCACCACATTCGTGCACACACATACATGTGGCACACATTCTCATAATCACATCCACACAGACATTAAAATAAGAGACACCAAATTTTTGTTTTTAAATTCCATGGGACAGCGGAATACAGTATTAACTTGTAGTTGCAGACTTTTCTGCTTGTGGTAGCTCAGATGTAGAGTATCAGACGTAGTCTCATAATGTAAAGGTCACAGGTTTGATACCCATCCAGGCCAGTCCAAATTGGCTGCCTTGGTGTGCCCTTGGGGAAAGGCACTTAGCTCTCATTTCCTTGGCATGATATAGCCAATAATATGTTAAAAGTGCCATTAAAACCAACAAAAAAAAGTATGCTCTAAATAATTCATTGTGGGGTTTGCAGATGATGTAAGTATCCTTAGTGTTCATCTTTGCACCCATTAGAGGATGGATGGTACTATTGTTCAAACTCCACCAAAGTCATTGAATTTTTCTCAGCATTGAAAATGATATTTCTGCACATGCATTGCTGTGTGAGAGTGTCAAAGTTCTGTTACAACTGAACTTCTAAGCAATATCGCTGTCTGAGAAAGTTTCCTTACACATGGCTGAAAAATGATCCGCAAAAGGTATAATGTGCTGTGCACAAAGCATTTAAGCTCATGTGACTTGATCTGTCAATCATTGTTTAAATATTGTTAGTTACTTTTAGGATTGAGCTCAGCATGCACCGTCATGACGCATAGTGGTGTTACAATGTCGATAGATGTCATTTACTCAAGAATGACTAATGTCGATATAATGGTTGTAGTTTGTGCAAAATATAAAATGTTTCCTCTTGATGGTGCACTTCAGAAATTTAAACGCCATCAACCAGAACTTCAGAGATATGGTTATGCTTTGTTTGCTATGCAGATGGGCTTATCCATCCCTGCATGACAGCTGCATTTTGACACTTTGCCTTCAAAACTTAATAACACTTTCACACTGCTCCAAACATTATCATTCAAAATACTGAAATAATCACATTTTGCATTTTATGCATAAATTAAAATCTGACTTCAAAGAAATGTTGCCACTGATCACAAACTAGTCAATAATCTTAAATAAAGATGGCTTGAACATTCTTATTCATGGGAATGAAGTGTAATAATTTTTATGTCATCAACATGCATCTCTGATTTAGCTAACTTCAAATGAATTGGGTTGTTCCACTTCGTATACTTTACCTATGCAAATTAGCCTCAAGGGCTCTCTGACAGCTATGCTCAGGGACTAGGAAACACAAAATCATCCTAGCTATTGCCAGTCAGTTAAGTAATCTGTGGAATGGTGGTTATTTATCTCTGACCGCCTTTACCTTTTAATCACCTTTGTGACAATAAACTGTAAAAACTGCCCAGTTATAATAGTTTTCCATGAGTACTGAGTATGAAGCTATGCAAATCAAGACTGTTTATTGTTTAAACAGGTTACTGGCATATATCACCATGTCAGTAAAGGTGTCTTTCATTCTTTTTATACATAAGATTATAAACACCATTTTTGTGTGACAGGCTGTGATATGGCAGGTATGCTTAGTCTTTAGGCACTGATAGAATTTATTTGCATATTCTTTGAAAAAAAAGAATAACTGTGTGACATGTGATATGTATGTATGACTAAATCTGTTACCTTTGAGTTATTGGAAAGGTTGAAGCTTGGCATCAGACTCATCTGAATCAACTAATTAGGTTTTTCATGTTTTAATCCCCATTTTAAATCACTTAAATTTGAGAAATTGCAGGGGACTACTGTTTCTTTATTATAGGATGTAACTAAAATGTACTCCTTTATTGAAAATGTTCTCCACTTGTCACAAATTTATCATCCAGAACCCAGAATTCCAAAGCACAAGAATAACTTCATCAGTTTTGGAATAGTTTGGTATTAAATATTCAAACAAATAGGAAAATGAATCGGGAGATAGCTCTCGTGTGTGGACATACTGCCTAAGTACCACAAGCAACAGCTAGTCTTGTACATGGGAATTCATTCCGGATGATGAAGGTTACTGGCTATGTATAAGCAATTTTGATGAATCTTTTTATATTTATATCCTCAATTTATGTTACAATTAAAAAATGTAATGTTTAAATTGTAATCACAGCAAGTAAACAGCGAAAATGGATTAAGTTGGAGAAACCACTCCAAGCAGTGGATTCTTTTATCCTTTATGTAATAATTCACAATCAAATACATAAAAATTCATAATCAAATACCAGGTTCAGAAGATGCTGGAAGACATGTTTTGAATGAAAATCTGTGTGCCAGTTTAAGTTGTTTCAGCTATTCATTGATGGCATTTAAATTTGATGGCAGTTGAGATTTTCACTCCAAACAAATGTCATTAACTTAGCAACAAGGTGGTCAGAATGTCATTTGGAGGCAACTTTTGACTACATTTTTTATTTTTAATATTGTTGTATTTCTTACATTAGTTCTGATTTTTTTTTCACACATTAGTTTTGATTGATCTGATATCATTATGATTTGTACAACTTGTAGCATTTATGTCCTTCCCAAACCCCTGCCTCCAACCCACCCACCAAAGAGGGAGACATATTGGGTTTTTACTAAACGTGCCTTGACACTTATCTTGTAAGCAAGAATCTTTAAAACTATTTAACCAAACCAGACCAAATTAGATATTTACTGCTAGATACCTGATTAGGTTCTGGTGCCTGTAACCTTATTTTCAAGGTCACTATATTAGGTGAAAGATTGTCATGGTGTTTGGGTGTGGATACATGTATTTGCTTTTGAAAACAAATCCCTTGTTTATATTTACACTTTTTGGCTTGGATGTGGTAAGCATTGTCTTTGAGGTAGAGGAAACCTGAAAACCTGAAGAAAAATGTCTGCTTTTGAGATGGGCAGTCACTGACCACAGGATGTGCTCAAGTCAGGAATTTAACCTTTGACTAGAAAGGTGCAAAAGTGAGCTTGTTATTGCAGACCTGTCTAAAGTGTACATCAGTGTGGTCATGTAGGCACATTTATTGATCTTAAATAAAATACTTTTGTTCTAAAATTTAATACTGATATTGTTTTACCAAAGTCTGTTCATTCCTGATTATTGAGTGACCTGCATCATTGTTGTCATCACAAAACTTCCTGACTAAAATTATTGATTGTTATGGACTTTCATAATGGTGGATGAGTACTAAACTGGGTCAAGAAAACCAGATATTGGGTCTAATCATTACCAGTGCATGGGATTGTACAAATTTGTCCAATATGCACCACTTTCACTGTGACATCATTGCACATGACATTCAATCTGGTATGCTCTGGATCACACCTCTTGGTTGGCCTTGTCTAAAAATGTCCACGTATTTTAACACTGATTTTGTCACATGTATTTTTTGGGGTGGTTATATAATGATCTTGCAAGGAATATTGATTGACAAGCAGTGAAATAAAATGAATAATTGCTATTTAAAGGTATGTGTAATCAGATTTTCAAAAATGACACTTAAACTGAAACAATCAGAGCCACATGCATACATGACCTGTATAACTTGTACTAAAGGTATTGCATTAAAATTTTATGACACTTGAAGGAATAAGTAAAATGTAGAGGAAAAAGTTGTTGCAATGTGTATTGTTGTCTGACTGCTTCTTCTGCAAGTGTCACATTCACCATAAGAAATAAGATAAAGCATTGGACTCATAATCAAAGGGTTGCGGGTTTAATATCCACCCAGGCCAGCCCTTGTTGGCTGCCTCACTGTTTCCTTGAGAAGGCACATAACTCCCAGTTCTTCACAAGATTTAGTTGATAATGTGTTTAAAGTACCATTAAAAACTAACCAGTAACAAATAAGATACAGAGATACACATCAGATAAGTTATCTTGATTATGATGTTGGAAGGAATGATTACATTGTAAACATTATGGAAATCAGATTGAAATTTTGATATTAAATAAAATATATAAAAATAACATGGTAATTTTAAATTTATGATAGTAACTAAAAAATGAGTTGTTGTTGTTGGTTTAATGCCATTTTTCAGCACATGAAAGGCTATACATGGCGGCCAGTATATTTGGTGGGGGAAGAACCCGAGAAAAACCCGGGAAGAACCACCAACCCACGGGAAGCTACTGGCAAGCTTTCTCACATACCCACATTAGCCGAGCCCGAGACTCGAACCCATGCAGACAGAGGTGAGATGTGTGAGTGATCTGTAAATGCGAACGCCTTAGACCACTTGGTCACCCGGGGCCCCTAAAAAATGAGTAAATATGAACATTATTTTTGCATAATTCACAAACTTTCACATAAAATGGGCAGTTGATTTGACATTGCAATCTGATTCCAATATTTTCTTGTTTACAATGGAATCATCCCCTTTTGATGTCTTACTCAGAATATCTTTCCCGATGTGTAATGAAAAGTCCAGAAGGATCAAACTTCAGTGTCATATTCAACATGCACATGATCAAGATGTTAGGCTGTTGTCTTTCATCAACAGATTTCTTCCCATCCAATATCATTGAACAACTTTATTGTGATCTTTAAGATTCAAATTTTGATGTTATAAATGAGTTTGAAAATAAGGGATTTTAGGCTTGTTTTCAGATATGCGTAAAGCCTTGTCTCGAGATGTAGAGAAGAAGTCCATCATTCCATTGACTCATCCTGTACACCCAGAGGAGTTGGACTAACCGTGAGTCAGGTGAATTTCCATGGAAACAGTTTACAGTGGAGCAGTCTTATCGCAGCCTTCATCACAGCACTGGTTCTTGCCATCCTTTAGTTTATGAGAAGTACAAGAGACTGGAGAGTGAAGTATTACCACACTTGAAGCACTCACAAGAATTTTGACAGATGGCCGTGGATGGTGTCTGAGTATGCATGTAAAATGTAAAACATTTTATCTTGGATTGCTTGATGTAGAGACTTAAAACCTTGCAACATAATTGGGATGATTGATAGACTTAGAAAATGGTCTCTGAACCTTTATTGATTGGATTGGGGGAGGGGATGGGGTAGGGAGGAGGAGAGTATTGCATGGAGATGGTATGGCATTATTAAAATAAATGATTGCGAAAAAGGATTAAAACATGTTGCTTTCCTACTGATTTTAAATTTAATATTCCTTGGAAGTTATTTTACTTTTCTTTTCCTTTGGTTTTAAAAATTAAAAAGACTTGGACAGAAGTTAAAGAAATCCGGTCAAACTGTAACAAAGTCTAGACAAGTATGTATCATTTGTGTGAAAGATGTGACTTTTGTCTTGCCTTGTTAGAATCTTAATTGTGATCATTTTGGTGTCTGCATTGGTGCCCATCCATTCACTCCCAAGATTAAAGTTAATGTTAAAGTTCTTAGATTAAGCTCAATGTTAAAATATTTTACTTTGTAGCTAAATAAAAGGGGAATTGGTCTTGACCAAAAGGGAGTCTGTTGTGTGTAAATAATCCATTAACTGTTTCTATGGAGATTCATTTGACTTTAAACCAGAAATATATATATATATATATATATATATATATATATATATATATATATATATATATATGTTTGTATATGTTTCATGCATTTGAATTCATTCTAATAAAATGCTTTTCCAGATATTTGTCGTGTTATACATACATGTATACCTTGTCAGTATACAAACAACAACAAAGTTACAATAGAACCGCAGCTCTGTGGTTAGCATACTAGACTTGCAACCAAATGGGTGTGGATTCGAATCCTGCCTACACTGGGCAGGGTCACCCACCATAGTGTAGCTCTGGACAAAGCATTTTACTCCAGTTGCCTGAGCACTGTATAATCTTGCATGTGTTGATGTATTGTTAAACACCAAACCAATCCAATCTATCAGTTTACCTTTGCTCTACCACCTACAAGACCTAATACAAATAAATATTGTAGGAAAAATTAGCGTACAAATGTTTAAACAGTTTTTAGTTTTTTTTTTGTTAAGCTTGCAATTAGCAGAATGGCAGGACATAGGTTATCGCTTTTCTAGCCAGCAGTGGCAAAGACAGCATCAATGGTAAATTTTGTGTTAATATTTTTCAAGTTGTGTGCAATTGAGGTTCATCATAGGTGAGATACCACATTCCACAGAAGCCTTGTAATGCATTCCTGGATGATTTGTGGCTGCTAATGCTAGGTGTGGATGTGTCTTAATTTATGAAATTAAGTATCATGTTTGAAGTTGGATGTTTTATATTATTTTCAATCAATTGTACAAAAAAGTTCCATTGACTTACAAGTATTCATAATGACCCAGTACTCCTACTTTTACAAGTACTGATAATGACCCAGTACTCTGATAATGACTCAGTTCTTGGATTTAAAAGTAATCATAATTGCCTAGTACTCCTACATACAAGTACTTATAATGATCCAGTACTCAGACTTGCAAGTATTCATAATGGCCCACTTGGTGGCATTCTTTTCATATTTAATTTTATTCAACTTTACCATGCATGATATGTAATTTTATTCTTGTAGTATTTTGTATTGCAAAGTTTTCATGAACCAGAATATGAATCACAAGTTGTGGAATAAGTTTCCACATTTTACAAAAAGTCCAATTTTTGTGGCCTGCTTTGACAAAACCTTGACATAGCAATCACTTTGGCATCTGTGTATATGTCCATCCAGACGTCTGTCCTAAATTAGCCTCAAATGTTAATTTTTGTTGTTGTCCTTGTTACCAAAACTTGTGGTATGCTCAACATGTGGGCTATGGCCAGCTTTTTGTTATAAATACTAGTCAGTTCAAATTAGCTGAGGAAAAATAAATAGACTTCAACTCAACAGCACATATTAATTTAAGACTTCCATTTAAATCTACATGGGGCAAGGGGGTGGATTTTTGTATACTCCCACCATAAGGCAGAGCATATTATGTTATGATGATGTTCATCCATCTGTCTACTCACCTGTCTGTTACGAATTTCTTGTTCGCACAATAACTTAAGTTCTACACCAACTATTGCTAACCAAACTGTGATGATGGCTGAAAGAATAGGCATCAATAGGCTTTATTGATAGGCTTCTTCCTTACCCTGATTGACTGGCTTGCACTTTGGGTAAGGAAGATGCCTGTTGATTTTTGGGATCAAAATGTCTAAGGTCAAGGTCACTGACTGAAAGAAGACAAATGGTTTCTGCACAAACATGTCAGTTCTTGAACATTTACCTTCAGCAAAGTTTGTGGATGACTTACAAATTGGGTAAGAGACCTATTGATTTGGGGGTCAAAAGGTCAATGGTCACTGTCTCTGAAGGAAGAAAAATGGTTTTTGCATAATAATGCTTGTTATAGACCACATTCCTTGACCAGACATTGAGGAGGGCTTGCATTTAAGGTATGGAAGATGCCTATTGATTTTGGGGTCAATGGTCAAGGTCATTATGGCTCAAATAAAAATGGGTTTTGCAGAATAACTTTTGTTCTAAAGTTGCTCGACCAAACTGTGGATGACTTGCACTTAGGGTAGTAAAGACACCTATGGATTCTGAGAGCTAAAGGTCAGAGGTCATAGTCATGGTAAGTCTAATAAGAAAATAATGGTTTCTGCACAGAAAGTATACTTCAAGATCACATACCTTGACCAACAGTTCAGGTCATTGAGACCCACTGGTCAATAATCTCCAGAGTCAACCATGCCCTACTAGTGGCCAAATATAGGACTATTAAACATGGGGTGGCTGTACAACGTGCCATTCATGGTATTCATGTTTTCTTTAAAGGGTGGGGTTTGAAACTTTGGGAGTTTTTTGTGTATAGTTCTCATTTTTTTATTGGTGGTACACAACAAAAAGTAGCATTTCCCTCTCTTGGGGTAGATTTAAATGGAATAACCCTTAATCATTTGTAATAATCATTAAAAAAAATTAAAATCCTCTCCTTTTGTCAGCATATTCTAAGTACCCACACAATTGTCCCTCAATAAACTCAAAACAAAGTTAATGTTAATTGAAGCATGCATATTACCTAGTAACCCACTACTGATTACTTGACAGATTTCCTCAAGCTTGTTATTATATTTGATATTGGTCATCAGACAGTTATCAAATGATACAGATATTGTAAATTGTTTGCAGTGTTAAATTATACATAAACACAAAATCAGGAAGATAACAAAAATTATTTTATTTCAGTTGGTGGGCATAAACATAAAGTGAAGATTATTAAACAATTACCTTCAATTATCAACAAACAGCCAGCTATTTTGGTAACATCTAACTGTATTAGGACCATTTTGCTGAAAGATTATTGCTACACTTTAATGGAGTAGAAATGATCTGTAGATAAATGGAAATGATTTATAAATATGTATTAGGAAGAATAGGCCAACAGTTTTCCTTCATGTTTACTCTATACCTGCCAAAGAATTTCCCACAGTATTTCTATCTTAAAATTTCAAATGCACCTTATATACTCGCTTATAAGTCTGGTTCAACTGCAAACAACATAGACCCTGATCTGCCATCACATAATGTGGCAGCAGATCAGGATCAATGTTGGTTGTTCTACTGATTACTCTGAACAAATTACATAGACCCAAATCTGCAGTTTGCTGTTGGATCTGACTTATACAGTATTTCTTGCCAGGAAACTTTTTTAACCTTTGTAGTCACACAATAATTGTTGCACTATCATGGAAGATAATATTGACTTAAAGGTAAATATTAATTTTCTGGCATAACAACCATTTCCAGCATCAACTACATGTACCACATATGCCGTTAAATGTAACCTTATGGAAGTAGAGGAAATTAAAAAAACTTTTAACAGAAAGTGCTAAAATCATTCCAAAATAGTAAATTTGAAAATTGAACCAAGTGGAAATTTCCCCATATACAGTACTTAGTGTGCTTTTTATTATATTCTAAACACCTTTTGTGGTATTAAAGTCCAACTTAATCGTGAATATAGTCCATTGGTTTCATTTTGGAACCAAGTACAGGTCTCCTGCTAAGATATTTTTTTTATTGTGGCCTTCACCCCTGGCCAACAGTAAATTTGTCAAAGGGTCACAGGGGGAACTTAGAGTCAAAGAGGGACAGTAGCAGGTCAGGTAAGATTGACAGAAAAAGTTAAAGAAGCTGCTTGGATATAAAAATAACTCTGTATAATAATAGACAACTAATGATTTTGTCTGTTATGTTCAGTTATTTGTAAAACCATAAAAGAAAAGAAAATGTACTGTTCTGGATCTTGCTGTCATTTAGCTTGAGCTTATACCCATAATTTACTGGTTTTTTAAAAATTTACTCCATTGCCAGATTTGCTATTTTTCTTTCAAATTTCATGTAATTATTGTTTGACTTCATCTAAATTGTGCATTTGTGGGAGTTGTTTTCTTCAGAAATTTAGTCACTTACATCCATTTGTAGACTATTAGAATCTGCTGACAAAAGGAGAACTTGACACTGCCAGCCAGTAGTGACTTTCCATGGTAGACTGTTAGAATCTAATGATGAAAGGAGTAGACTTGAAATACTGTTTATTCCCTGTATTGTATGGAGTACCAGTTTCTTCAAATACGTTACTCGATCATAATACCTTAGGAGAACTACTACTACCTCGCAAGTCCAGCCCTTCCAAGCTAAAAACTGTTCAGCTAAAAGTTAAAAGTTATCTGCCCACCTAGGTGGGAGTTAGCTAAAGTGATCTCCCCTTGGTACAGGGATTGGCACTAAATCCTATGCATACTTCAGTTACTATTTCCGCTCGTGCAGAATAGCACGTTCTCAACTCTACAGAGAGGCCTCACAATACCAGTACAAGACTGGAAGTTTTCCACAAGAGAGTGAGTTCGAAGATTTTTTCTCTACTAAGGGAAGTATACTCAATCTATATATTTCCAACTTTTCTTTCTTGCTTTGATGACAAGTTCTGTCTTTTTATCACTTTGTTGTCCGCACACACATAGGCGCTTGCGTACTGTACCTACAGGTATGGTAAGTAATCTAGAAAACTTGTTAATATTGCTGTATAATTTCTGCATGGCAGATACATATTGGTAAGTTTTCTGTGTTCACCTAATCTTAGCATCCTCCTCATGGTTAGGTAACATGACGCTAACTGCCTGTATAAGCCATCATTCGGCCTTACCTATAGGTAACATGATAGTATATTGATATTATCGTGTCCACTTTGTAAGTATCAATAGAGACACTGAGTACACAATTGGTGCTGAGATTGTGTGTGCTATACAACCCGCATCTACTAAAAGAACCACGACGGCAGGCATTTCATCCTAACCCAGAGTTGCTGAACTTGCACGCCTGGCTCATATTGAACAAGCCCTTAAGAACAGACAGTTCATCCAACCAGTGGTGGGGAGAATCGCTAGAGTGAGACGGCCCTCCACTCTAAAAGTTTATGAAGGCAAATGGAGAGTTTTCACCCGATGGTGTGCCCAAGAAAATATTACGCCCCTGCAGGCATCAATACCTCAGATAGCTAACTTCCTACTATGGCTCTTTGACGAGAAACAGTTAGCACCAATCACAATCAAAGGCTATCATTCCACAATCTCTGACACGCTGCTTCTTCAGGAAGAGAGGATGTGGGACAAAAGAAAGATCTATCCAATCTCCTGCCTAACTTTGATTTCACACGGCCAAAGCCTTTGGCGCTATGCCCTAAGTAGAATCTATCATGGGTACTCACACCATTTGAACCGCTCTCGCGAGCCTCATCGGTTCATCTCTCATACAAGACCTGCTTCCTTATCGCATTGGCCGCATGAGCGAAGTACAAGCGATATCGGTCGACCCCAACTACTTACAGTTTAGACAAGACGGGTCCGTATCACTCATGACGGCTCCTGCTTTCATTGCCATGAACAGACTACCGTTCATGGGCAACCAAACCTTTGTAATGAAATCTCTGGCTACTTTAGACACTTCATCTCAAGGTCGTCGACAGGACCCAGTACGGGCTCTGAAGTGGTACCTGAAAAGGACTGAGACGGTCCGTCGAGGGAGCTCACGCATCTTTGTATCTCTCAGAGAGGGAAAGGACGACATATCAGCGCAGGCACTTTTGTCCTGGATTAAAGGAGTTATTCGTTCTGCATATCGGGAAATAACTCCAAGTCATATGAGTCTATTACGTATTTCGGCTCACGAAGTTAGGGATGTCGCCACAAGCATTGTATCTGAGCGAAACTGTTCCCTGATTGACATCATTCATGCCGTGGGATGGAGGTCCGAGTCCACTTTCTCCAGCTTTTATCTCTGAGACCTTTCATCCCAAAAGACTCAGCTCGACCTGGTAGGATCTTTAGCCGTGGCGCAGCAGGTTACCTTCCCGGTTCGGTTGACAGCTTCATAGGAAGCGGCTTCATGACTTCCGCTGGATTTGTGGGGGGAACATTTTTTTCCCTTCTAAGCCGTTCCCCGACATATGAAGTCTGTTCTCTAGTCGGGTCATCTAGAAAGTTGTCTCACATACCTTAGGGTACCGGAGAAGGCCTCTCTGGGATAAGGGGATGTAACTCCCTCCACCTCGTACCTATTCTTATAAGGTAGTATGAGTATTTTCTAAGTAAAATATGTTTCTTCGATAATACTTACCCGATCATAATACACATACACCCTCCCAGTCTCTCCGCAGTTACATCCTTATCAGAGAGCGTGCTTCCTGCTCCAGTAGTAGCTGGAGTATGCATAGGAGTTAGCGCCAATCCCTGTACCAAGGGGAGATCACTCTAGCTTACTGCCACCTAGGTGGGCAGATAACTTTTAGCTTATAGCTAAACAGTTTTTAGCATGGGAGGGCTGGATTTGCGAGGTAGTAGTAGTTCTACTAAGGTATTATGATCGGATAAGTATTATCGAAGAAACATATTTTACTTAGAAAAATCTGTTTTCATGGGGTACCAGTTTTTGTGGATTTCATTATTGTTGCAAACCATGAATTTAAAAAACCCACAATCAATGAAGCTTCTGTAGAAACAACAGGACCCCTACCTCGAGTCCACACATTTAAGTAATCCAAAATCACTAAAAACATTTATAGGTTGATGTGCAGTTTCTGTCACCACCATTATTTGAATGTTTGTCTCCAATTAAAGGTGAGGAGCCATGGTGGCTGAATCAGTTGTTAGCGCGCTAATGACCGAAAGGGTACGGGTTCAAATCCTACCACTGGACCAGCCCAGGTCGGCTAACATGGTGTATCCTTGGGCAAGGCAGTTTACTCCAGTTGCTTTGGCAGCAAATAAGCTACTTGTGTCGATGTGCCACAAAACATTAAACAAAACCAATTAAGGGTGATTACATAGACAAGTATGGGAAAAAGTACCCTGTTACTACACATATTTGACCATAAAATAATATCTCGATGAAGTATTTAAATATTTATCAAATTTGCTCAGGTTGAAGATCATAAACTCTTCAAATTTATTGTTTTAAATGGAAATGTCATTTGAAAATTTGATTGCCTTTGGTGATTTTAGTGATTGGTGGTACGAACATAACATACCGTGTATACTCGCTTATAAGTCGAGTCCAACTACAAATTGCTAACTTATAAGTCGAGTCCAACTGCAAACTGCACAAACCGAGATCTGCTGTCACATAATGTGCCTGCAGATTTGGGTCTATGCAGTTTATTAGGAGTAAACAGTAGAGCAAACAACATAGACCCTGCGATGGCAGAGCAGGGTACATGTTATTTGCATTTGGACCTGACTTATAAGCAAGTATATTCGGTAGTCTCTCTTTGAAGTCTTTGAAATTCACTACAATTATCTTCTGCTAATATCTTTTGATATCAGCTACACAAGTGCATAATTCTCTTTCCCTATCTAATTTTCAATTAAGTTTTAATGATGTGCATTACAAATCCATGTAACACCTTCCTGTACAGCTGATGTCACGTTTATTTGTTTCTGTTGACAGGATATTTTCTGCAAATGAAAGTAGTGTCTCTTTTCATCAGAACCAATCAAACCTGAATTTGCTTGAATTTCAACCAATGAACAAGGGCCTTTATAACCTTGTTGGAGGTCAACATGTGTCTAACAGGATTGAAGCCAGGTGGAATTGGATCTTGTGAAAAAGCTAAACACAATTATGTGAATGAGATGTTTATTTATAATGCACAGGAATAATGAATTAATCGGACACCGTACTCATGCACACAATGCCCAACAGTAGATATAACAAAATAATGCGCACAAAGTTCAACAATAGATATAAGAAAATAATATCATTCCTAAAAGGAACCGATCAAAGAATGGAATTTCAATAAATAGAAACAAATGATCCCGTATATGAATGGAAATGATCAACGTATGGAACTATATGGAATTCTAAACAAGTATGGTTGACATGTGGATCTGTTGACACGATATGATCAGTGTATTTAATTTACAAACCAGTATGATTGATATATGGTTCATCCACAAGTATGATGGATGTATGATTGATTTTCTTTCATATACTGACATTGAATATTATTTTCATGCATATAGTGATATTGAATTAGATTTTCATACACAGAATGACATTTAATTAAATTGATCAAAAAATATAATGTATAATGTTATATATCTCATGGTGTCCAGTCGACGACTACAAGATGTTTCTGATTCCATAGCTCTCGCCCACTGGTGAAGGAACGGCCTCGTGCTCCTCCCAGCCTGCTTAAGAATCCATCGAGAGCGTCCTTATCCCACCGACCTGTCGGTTCAGAACCTTTGGCCCTTCACACCGAGTAGACAAGACCCGTCCTTCAAACCAATGTCACCATCGAATGCAGCATCCAGGTTACATAAACCCCTAGAGTTCAATAACTTCCCGTGGACAGCTAAAAATAGAATGACTGATCATGTTATACACGAAACACGAAGTACGAATACAACAATGGTATATATTACGCATACACGCACAAGAATTCACTTCGATACGCATTAAATTATTTCATAAGAACAACTGTATGAGATTATTATTATAAGAAGAAGAAGAACTCGAAAACTACTCATTATTGATTGCATGCAACATGTAATTGAATTCAACTTTTCTGTTCAGCTATAAAACAAAATGGCTAACTTGAAAAATTCGATCAAATAACATTGCGTTATGTGACATAGGTCTGACTCTGTAAAATTTAGAGTAAATTCTGAAACATCCAAGATATATAACAATTCTATCACATAGAAAGAATAGCAAGAAAGAATACATTTTCATTTTAGCATACCTCTACAGCTGAAGATTGCTTCCGTAAAGTGGACAGCTTCCTGACAAAACTCATCTGTATTGTGACCATACAGAGAGAATTTTGGGCTACAAGTATCCTGTTTATAGTCAGATCCAGGGCCAGAGAATTCGAGGTAATCGGGTTTCACACCGTCGGCACTTTGTACTTGCAGCAATGGGTAAACCGAACACAGTATTTTGAAATAGCTAAGGCTGAAATTATACAACCCCGGGTGACGCTATACGCGGCAACGAAACCCATGTACATTTTCGTTCATATTTTATACAAAGGTATTTCAGTACACACAATTTCATGACAATACCCCCCCCCCCCTTAAAAAAGTGCAAACACTTTTAGAAAATCAAGGAATGTGAACACAAAAATACAAACTGATACGCATTATATACATTATCAAGACACAATGGTAAAAGGATCTGCTAATCACTCTGCTCAAGTAATCGGCCCCTATATTTTCCGATCCTCTGATTGCCTCGATATGGCTGTGAAGTCGACGCAAAACGCATCAATCTTACGTGAGTGACTTTCGTTTTGCTTAAATACACGAGGGCTGATGGTCCGTTTCGAGGACAATTCCCATCCGAAAAGATATGTTAAATTTTCCTATTCCCCACACTACTGCCAAACACTCCTTCTCGATCACGGAATAGTTCTACTTCTGCGGCAGCAATGTCCTACTTGCATAAGCAATGGGTAACTTTACCCCCTCTTGCTCCTGTAGCAAAAATACTCCTAATGATTTATTCAGCTCTGGAAAATTTAGGATTGGTGCACTGATCAACTTTCCCTTTAGAGCATTAATAGCTATTTCCTGGCATAAACCCAAAGAAACTCTATTGGGTTGCCCTTTTCTAGTCATGTCCGTCAAAAGACTAGCTATAGCGGCAAAATTTTGTATGAATTTCCTGTAAAACCCTACTCACCCAAGAAACGATCGTATCCGTTTGTGGTTTCTGGTCTAGAAGCATCTCTGATAGCTTCAATGTTGTCAGGGTGGGGTTTTAACTACCCTGACCCACTTACTAGATGGCCCAAGCACTCCAAGTTAGAATATGCTATAATACACTCGGTGGGTCTCTCTTGAGATTGGCCTTGCGGGGTTTGTCGAACATGTTGATTAATAACGTAATATGCTCTTCCCAGGTATGCGTGTGCACAAGAATATCGTCAACGAAACTATCTATGTTTTCCATGCCTTTTAACAATTTGCGCACAAGACGAACGCATGACGCATCTGCGTTGACCAAACGAAAAGGCATGACTTTAAACTGATGTAGACCTTTAGGGATCATGAATACCGGGCATCATCGCCAATGTGCACCTGCCAATATCCTTTGTGAGATCTGATTTCGAAATATATTGGTTCCCTGCCAATTTTGAAAACAAACCCTCGATATCTGACATCGGTTCCACATCAAACACGGTGATTGTATTCAATTGACGAAAGTCTATGCAAAAATGGTTTGTTCCATCTTTCTTTCTGACCAGCAGCACAGGGAACGAATGCGGGGAGTTTGAGGGTTCAATTACTCCCAAGTTTGTCATTTTACCGACTTCCTTTTTGATTGTCTCCCATGCATTAAAGGGTATTGGAGAGCCTTTAATTCTGAGTGACTCTGAGGTACTTAAGTTTATCTCATGCTTTATTAATCCAGAATAACCGGGTCTGTCTGTAAATACATCTCACTACCCGTTAAAAATCTGTGATTTGTCGACGCTGACCATCAGTTAACTCTGGACAGATGTTGACCTTATTTACTCATTCTTTTCTCACGCCTATGGAGCACTCTAGGGGGATTTCTGTACTGGGGTCTACTTTTAGTTCATCACCTGACTCGTCTTCGATGACCGCAGTTACATACTACGTTCAAAACCCTTTTCTACTGTTTTATGGCAGACATCGCATGATTGACAGAATCGTGAAATGTCGCTATACTCGCCAGGCGAATAAAATATGACCAACACCATATCAGTTTCGTTTCTTCTACCCAAGTGACCTGCCATACTGGGGACGTGTGTGCCACTGTAAGTACATGGGGCCTGTATTTCTGGGGGACAAGAAGTTGGAAGAATTGTCTACCCTCCGATGAGGTAAATTGCATGTACATTATCCCTTCCCTGTGTACAAATTTCAAACTTGCCCCGCCTTTAAAACATTTCACGGTACCGGACACAATTTTCTCCGCAGTCGCGCTCAAGGACGCGTCATGCCCTTGCTCACGCATAAATTCATCGCGTTCGGAACTTTCAACTTTCGCAGCGGTTGTTTACCCATAAGCGCCTGCAAGCTAGTTTCGACCGCTTGTATAATAGGGAACCGAAAATCTGACATAGTTGGCAGTCTGGAGCCTTCGAGATTTCCAAGTGTTAAGTCGTATATGGGATTGTTCATACACAGCGCTTGGACGGTTCCAGTCAGGAAAGGCGTCTGTATTTCCATTCTTGCCACGGGAATGCGATCAATCGTTAGATCTAACAACATACACACGGATTTCCAACCAAACATTTGGTCATCCCTACAGAGACTCCGCTTTACCAGATGCCCGTACACCCGGCGTCTCGTAAAACTGTAACTTCTTGACCATTGACGGTACCCCTCAGACAAAAGACAAGTGCCGATTGACTGAATAGCATCCTGACCTCGGACTCGTATACCGTACTCGTGTTATTTGTTCCCGAATGATTCCGTTGAAAATGATCGCGCTTGTCGCTTCCTGACCACCCTCTGCTTTCAATAGCATTTGCTACTCTTTGGTCAAACTCCTTTCATTTCGGACAATTGGACCTGACTCCTTGCATGTATAACATTGTTTATCCTTACAATAAGCACTCTTGCCAGACTGAAAACTTCCGTTTCTATTAACACCAGTGTTGCTATGGTTCTCGGGTTTTCTGGTCTTTAGATTGATTACCTGATTTATTGTCTTTCGAGACCATATTCTGGGTACATTGCCTTGCTTCGGCGAAGTAGTCTGCTTGCGTAGCCATGTCAAAGATATTTGTGAAGGATTTTCCCATCAGAAACAGGTACAACTCCTTTCCACAAGTAAAAGGTCTGTCAGGCCCTCTAACATTTTTTCCACCTTGCCACATTTAATCCATCGTTGTAGATAATTACCCGCTCTACGGACGAACTGGGTGAATATTTCCCCTCCTTCAGGTTTATTATATTCGAACTTCTTCAGAAACCTTTGCTCTGTTAGTTCGAATCTTTTAAGAAGTGCCCCTCTTAACGGGTCATAGTTTAGCGCGTCATTCGCGGGAAGGCGCGAATACACATCCAGCGCTTTACCCTTAATTAACGCACTGAGATAGAGCGACCAATCATCCTTTCTCCACTTCTCGACAGTGGTGTATCGTTCGAATATGTGCAAATAACTATTCATATTATCTTTATCGTCTTCAAATGGAGGTAATTTGGGGCCTCTCAACATGCCCGAGTTAGAGCCTTGTTCTCCATCTTTCTTAGCTTCTAATAATTAAATTTTCGTTTTTTGCTTTCTCTCAATATTCCTGTTTTCTCTCTCTCCCGCTCCTCCCTGCCTGCTGAAGGATCCCTCGAGAGCCTCCTTATCCCGCAGACCTGTCGGTCCAGAACCTTTGGCCCTTCATAGTGAGTAGAATAGACCCGTCCTTCAAACCAACGTTACCATCAAACGCAGCATCCGGGTTACATAAAACCCCTAGAGTTCAATGACTCCCCGTGAAAAGCTAAAAATACAATGACTGTGTTGTGTAATAAATGAGACACCGTTAAGTACGAATAGAATGATATACATTACGCTTCTGGGCACATTTGATGGCTTCGTTACGTATTAAATTATTTCATAAGAACGGCCATACGCAATTTGTACATGAATCTGTCTCTGGGAAGAATAATCATACTGGATAATAAAAAAAATCGAACACTACTCATCATTGAATGCATGCAACATGTAATTGAATTCAGTTTGTCTGTTCAGCTATTTAAAAAATGGTTGACTTGAAACAGACAATATTCCATCCAATAACATGGCGTTATGTGACATAGGTCTGACTCTGTAAATTTTAGAGTAAATTCTGAAATACCCAAGATATAAAATAATTCTATCACATAAAACGGATAGCAAGAAAGAATACATTTCATTTTCACATACCATTACAGCTGAAGATTGCTTCCGTAAAGTGGACAGCTTCCTGACAAAATTCATCTGTATTGTGACTATACGGAGAGAATGTTGCGCTACAAGTACCCTGGCTATGGTCAAATCCACGGCAAGAGAACTCGAAGTAATCATGCTTCTCATCATCGGCACTTTGTACTTGCGGCAGGAGGTAAACAGAACTCAGCATTTTGAAATAGCTAAGACTGAAATTATACACACCCGTGTAACGCTGTTCGCGGCAAGGAAACCCCTGTACATTTTCGTTCATATTTTATATAAAGGTATTTTAGTACACATAATTTCGTGTCAATGTGTGTTTAGTCTCTATGGATGGTCTACCTATGAGTGAATTACATTTAATTAGGATATAATTTATTGACAGATGTGTCGCATAGTGGAAGAGAAGTCTCAGCCGACTATTGAAAGGATAAAAAGTGCAGATTTCAATAGTCGGTCAGAATAATATAGTGTCGAGTCCGATGTCCACATTGAGGATTTTTAGAGGAATGGTCTGCCTGGAAATGCATAAACAGAATCCCTGCAAATATATTTCTGCCAGTCAGTAGGTCTCAAACAATATTAGTCACATGGATTTGATAATTTGGGTATGGTCTTTTAAGGATATTTAGTAGGTCTTGTTAGTGAACCATCCTGAATTTAATGGTAAATGGTTTTGTCAACACTATTTTTGTTTGTTTAATTTAACATTGTGAATAGTCTTTTCACAAGAATTATGAACATATTTCATGATGTAAGCTTGCATTTTATCACCTGATATTTACAGAATTCACTCCGTGAAATGCTTTGTAAACAAATGCAGCTTCTAGGCGTTGTTTATTTTCTATCTCTGTTCAACGGTACAGGCCTAAACAGTTCTAATAGAAAGCAATTTTTTTAAAATATAAAATGAATCATATAATTGATTAAGGTATTGAATACATGTTTAATAATTTTAACAACATGATGCATAAGAAACCGGGAATTTTTATTGTTTTAAAAATGTTATAATGTTATATACAGTGTTGTTTTTGTTCATCTTTCCTGCAAAGCATTTCATAATTGATTTAAGAAATGTTAGATCCTACAGCCAGGTATTTTGTTGAGTTGGAGGGATTTCTCACACACACCCCTCTCCCCCCCCCATGCCTAATAGCAGTCTCCGTTCACTTTTACCCAATATATGTTTTATTACTAATACTAGTAACAAACAATATGGCCTTTCCCCAAAAAAAGTAACAAAGTAAAAGTAAGCTTTCATGTAAATGTACATGTCAAGGGAGGCAACTCAGATTTAGGCAAATTATTAGACCTGATAGTAATTATTTTTCTTGGACATTGTTCCGCTGATGGCAATACTTGAAACAATAGTAGATGATTTTAAAAAGGAAATCACAACAATTTCTCAAACGACGTTTCAAATGCCAATATAAATTCTCTAGTGATATATAAAGAAAATTTTTTAAAATAAAAATATAGAGATTATTTAGAGCAGTATGTTTATGTTGACAGATTTATGTTCACATATGTATTGGTTTTAGACAATTATTCTGATTGAAAATACAATATAAAATAAACAATGGATCTGAACGCTATCTTGAAGAAGTTTGCGGAATCGCATCAGATGAAGCAGAAGTCTCCAGAATGGTATTTAATTATGTCAACCACATTAGGATTCTCTGAGTTGGCTACAGTTCTTGGCATCTGCCCGTTTGTAATGCCAGAAGAATTAGCCAGAAGAAAGCTTGGCAAGCAGCAAGCATATATTACGTTGCCTTGTATTTGGGGCAAATTATTTGAGCCATTTATCAGAAGATACGTTGAGATCACTACAGGCGAAAAGATTATTGGTAATGATAGCTACATTAGAACTATATACGGCTTTAGATACAGTCGGGATGGATATATTGTAGACGGCAATACAATTCTGCTGCTAGAATTTAAGTGTCCCTTTACCAGAGATGTCAGCAAGCTGCCTGTTTACTCTCTGCCGCACGTGCTATCTGGCTTAGAAGTTTCTGTCATAGCTTCATATGGTCTGCTTGTTGATACGATATATCGCATGTGCTCACTAGATCAATTTGGATTTTACCCAGAATACGACAAAAAATTTCACCATAGAGATTACGGCAGATATGATAAGGATCCAATCGCTATAGGCATCGTAGGATTCTTTAGCGACGATGACTTTACTGATATTGGCGAATCTACTGAAGCGGAGTTATCAGCTTTTCTAAAGAACGATCTGCATATAGAACACGGCTACATCATAAAAGACGTTCTGCATCAGCCAGAGAGCATTTCTGATACCATTACCAGTAGATGTCCTGACAAGAAGAATGTTGCAGTATTACTGTGGAAAATATTTAACATTACCTACAAACATTAATTTTGCTAGCGAACCTGGTTATGACAAAACGATCAAGAGCGCCATATCAAAGATACGGCTAATTGTACTTGAATTAGAGACAAAAAATAGTACTATAACATTAATACGAATAATGTGTCTTAACACGAATACGAGAGAGCATACGTTGCTAAAGTAAAGTTTCCCATATGCTTGAATATAGAAGATGTCAGTTAGATCATGTATATTCTGCCATGAAACCTTTCTTTATTAAAATCAATAACATCTTGCAGCTCATTAGCATCACACAGATGCTTGTAGTGTAACTTTACAATAAAGTAAGCTTCAATTGTCGTTTGCAAAATATTCAAAAGCTTAGCATCTAAGCTGTTCTTGATTAGTTTGAAAAGATTTGTTGCATTTTTCTCAAGATAATCCTCATGCGGCTTCATGTCAAGTATACGGATGCGAATGTGCGCTGATATTTCATATCGGGATATTCTGCACAGTGTAAGAATCAGTTTGTCTTCTGGCGATAATTTTGCAACATGTTTAACAGCAGCGTCAAGAATTCTGTCGTCTTATTGGCCATAGTTTTTGTATCTCATGATGTGATAATAAGCTTCAGAAGTATTTTTCGAGATTTCTGGAATTTCATTGGCGGAACTTTTGGATTTTGCCTCTGGATTTTCCTTTGGTTGCTCTGGCGCACATTGTGGAATCTCTGCTTCAGGTTGTGGCTGCGGATCATTTGGAAGATCTTTTATATCATGTAGCGCCATCACTCTCAGAATAGTTTCTACGTCGTCATAATCCAAACCAAGCTCTTTGTAAAAATACCGCTTCTTGATTTTTTCTTCATGTCTTTCTTGGTTTTTAAAGTTTATTTGCCAGGCTTGATTATACATGCTTGCGTAGTCAGCATCTAGATCTTATCTTTCTTTTTCGTTGGGTTTATTTTTTTGGTTACAGACACTAATTGTAAGTTAGCAAAACTCAGCTCGTTTATTATGGTTTTCAATAGCACTTATGCGTTTCTAGCAGCTCTGGCCGATTCTTTGTCATTGCAGAATTTTTTTTACTTCGTCATATTTGTCCAGCTTGACCCACTATACTGTGTCGCACTTATACGGGTTATCGAAAAAAGATTGAGCATGTGATCGTCTATTTTTACGCTTTCTTGATCAGCCAAAATCTTTTTATACAGTTGTTTGTTTTCACCAATTTCATCATAATACGTCTTAGTTCTCACGTCATCAAAAACTATGACCTCATGCTTTTCTTCAAACAACAGCGTGTTAAATTCACGTGCAATTCTTACGAATTATGACGTCTTATGTATTTGTTTACATAAGATCATCTAGCGTAAAAATCTGAAAATAAGCCAGACAGGGATTGACTGGCATCGCAGAAATGCAGTACAATCCATAGAGACGATATTTGGCCGTGCCTGGGTTTGCAATGTCAAACGTAGTCAAAGCTGACCCTTGGACGCTTCTAGACGCCAATTATTGATGTATTCAGTTTAAACTGTTCTGCCTTTCAGTTGAAAGGGCCAAATAGTAACTGGCACAGGTATCTATTCTGATCCAAAAATTATTATAAACGCCTACTGTAGCCCATTTGCCAGTAGATATGTGGTTGGCGCAAGCCAGATGTGCTCTAAAAGCTACTTGAATATTTCGATGATATAGAGGCTACAAATCCGTTGCGATTATCAGAATTGGACGACAGCTATTGAATATGTCCGATAGTATTTTTTATTCGCTTGGCATCCACATACATTTTGTGGTCGCATCTGCATTATCAGTTGGCACGCCCATATTTTTGATTTGCGCAGAGGCTTCATTGATTCCAGCGCAAGTAACTTCAAACATAACCGAGGTTACATGGTTGGTAATTCTAAAACATTCTGGCGCTTGGACAATGATTGGACTATAAGATGACGCAGATGATCTTTGTACAAAAAGCCGTCTTGTGGGCGAACCAAAAACAAAACACAGGGACTTACCCACTGGCAGATCCGCAATCATTGCGATATATCTGATGCTTACTGTTGTAGGTATGCTAGCCAATATGTCGCCATCTGCGCTAAGTTTTGAATCTGCATATGATTTTGTAGCTGCATCTACATCAACAAGTGGAGCGGCTAAGTTTGTAATTTTCTTAGAATTCATGTCGATGTCGCCAGTCATAGTTCCACCAGCTAGCGGCAAAACATATGGCGCTGACTGTAACATTTCATTGCCAAGGATTACCGATGTCAGGTTTTATCTTATTGAAAGTTAGCGTCATCGAGGAAAATTTGTATTGACATCTGTTAACAACACTTCTGCATTTACATACTTATCTGCATACTGTTTATTGGCCGCATCTGCGTTATCTGCTGGTGTAGCGGACCGGTTATTGTGTTTAGCGGACAGGTTATTGTGTCGCGAGTTTTTAGCAGGCGCTTTTTGAGTTCTGCACTAAAAATAGTTGCTGTTGACATAATTTCTTGTTTCCAGATTGCCACTATATGATTGTTAGCCCCACTGGTCGCGGCAAGACAAATTTGCTTTTAAATACGCTCAATCCAAGTCAAGATAAATGCAAAACACTTAACTAAAGAAGTGAACTAAAACAGCTATTACATGAGTATGAGCACTTGTTCCTGGTGTTCCTACACGAACAAATAAAATCTATTATCACGTTGACATTGTAGATTCTACACATGTGAAACAGCATCGTTACAGGATGAATCCTCTCAAACAGGAATATTTGAAGAAAGAAATTCAATATTTACTGGACTTTATAGAACCAAGTAAAAGTAATCGGAGTTCACCATGTATTCTTGTGCCTGAGCCAGATAATACATTCCGCATGTGTACCGACTAACGAAAAATCAATAGTATCACCAAAACGGATTAATTTCCAATGCCAAGAATGGATAATTGCATTGATAAAATTGGAAATGCGAAATATGTCACCAAGTTTGACCTTTTAAAAGGATTCTGGCAAATTGCACTCACAGGAAGAGCAAAAGAAATTTCAGCATTTGTAACTCCAGATGAACTTTATCAATATAAAGTGATGCCTTTTGGTATGAAAAATTCTCCGGCAACGTTCCAGCGTCTTATGAACATGATAATATCTGGTCTAGACATGTGACGCGTACAACGATGACGTCATAATCTACATCGGCACTTGGGAAAATCGCTTGGAAACCATTCAGAAATTCTTCGATCGACTCAGCAATGCAAATATGACGATTAATTAAACAAAAGTGAGTTTTGCCATGCTTGTGTCACAGTTTTAGGACATATTGTGGGACAAGGTCAAGTTAAACCTGTAGAAGCTAAGGTCACACCTTTCTCTGAATTACCTTTGTCTGTTTATAAAAAGTAACTGATGCGATCTTTTAGGTATGGCTGAATATTATTATCGGAAATTTTGTTCAAATTTTTCCATAATTGCCGAACCTTTTTAAAAAATGTATTGAGTAAGAAATCCAAGTTTCATTGGTCTGACAAATATCAGGAATCTTTGACAAATTAAAGGCCATACTTAAAAATGCACCAGTTCTTTCTGCACCAAATTTCAGCCAATCATTTACAATGACTGTTGATGGAAGTGATGTAGGAGTTGGTGGAATATTGATTCAAGAAGACAAAAATGGTGTGGATCATCGAGTGTGCTATTTTTCTAAAAAAACTAAACCAGCAACAGAAAAATGATTCCACAATTGAGAAGGAATGTTTGGCTTTGATATTGGCCTTACAATATTTTGAAGTGTATGTTACCTCGGCTCTTTCTCCGGTTATTGTAATCTCCTTACTTTCATCAACAACATGAAAGATAAAAATAGGAGATTGTTGAGGTGGAGTTTAATACTGCAGGAATATAACATTGACATTCGACACATCAGAGGAAAAGACAATGTGATCACAGATCATGAGATGCACTCTCACGTGTATAGAAATACTATACTGCTTCATTTTGTGTAATTAAACTGAGTGTCATTTATAAGACATTTTCTTATGTAATTTTGATTATGTATATTCAAAAGAAAGTTTTTTTGCATAAATCTTTCTTTTTCTTTGGGGGTGTGTTATGTAGATTGAATTTAAAATGTGTCCATGGTTGTAAATTGTACTTTAATCAGATTATGGTCAATTTGTAAACAATATGCTTACATAGTATTTGAGTTTAAGGCCGGTTGTGTTAGCAGCTGGACTGTTATTTCCATGTTATGTTGTGACAAAAGTCAGGTACACAAAGTAATTTTCCATTAAAAAATTGCTCATATTCAGGTTTTAAAAGTCTTGGTCTAAACATCAGTCTGTAAAGAAGCCATTTTAATAATCAGATGTTACAGTTGTGAAAACCATATATATATATGAAAACAGTTCTGCACTGCAACCGGTTCCACCATCAGATGGGGATCCCCTATCCTAGAGTGTTTCGGCGCTGACCCACAACACTCTCCAGGGGTGCGCCGACTTAGTTGATCAGACACAGCCTGGAACCGATTAGCTTTTCCATCACTCCTCTCTCTTCCGCCAAATCCAATGTGAGGCTTCCTCTGCCTGTTTGCCAAGCTTGGTTACTAAATTCCTGCGGCTAGGTCCTGTAATCCCGATGACTCCCAGGGCAAGCCAAAAGGTCAGTGCTGCAAAGCCACGGCATCCTATTTCCACCGGTAGATTCCAGGGCTTCCATCCATTCTGCTGGAACTCATGGATGAGTGGCTGATACTTGGCCAATTTCCTCTCATGGGCCTCCTCCATTCTAGCTTCCCATTGCACTGTCAGTTCCAACAACAAAATCACCTGCTTGGTACCTCTTGACCACAGAACAATATCGGGTCTGAAGTTGGTGTTACAGATGTCTCTTGGGAACTTCAGCTGTCCTTTTACATCTGCCTGCATTTCCCAATCTTGCGCTGTTGTCAAGATGCTTCTTGCTTCAGTCTTTTGCCTTTGTGTCTCACCGCTTCTCACAAAGCTGATGAAGTTGGGATCACTTTTCATTTGGTGTTTATTTCTCCTGGCTATGTCCATACTGGCAGCAATCTCAGCAAGCACTTTGTCATGGCGCCAATGATAACAACCATCTGTCAGAGCTACATTGCAGGATGACAGCATGTGCTCTAAATTTGCAAGTCTCCCACAAAGTTTACAGCTTGGTTCATCAGTTAGTCCCCATGTCTTGAGGTTTGTTGGTGTAGGGAGAACATTATACACTGAGTGTATGAGGAAGCTGATTATCTGGGCATCAACTGTCCATATGTTGCTCCAAGACAGTTTCCTGGACCTCGCAGCTTCCCAGCATAGTTAATCTCCCCGATTCATCATGCTGACAGCTTTAACTTGCCTATCTTCCTCTTCTGCAAGACGTACTTCTTTCTGGACCATGGCACGCTTCTTTTTGGTGCTTGCTGCGTGCCATGTAGGTCTTTTCAGACTTCCCATATATATATATATATGTATATATATATATATATATATATATATATATATATATATATATATATATATCGATTTCTATGATATTTAGGACATTCCAGTCTCCCTGATCTTTTGTCTCCTAACAGCTTTTTGACGAATCCAAACGGATTGGCAGTGAAGTGTGCTCTCTTCTGCATACGCTCTCTTCTGTTCTTTCTGATGTACTCTGCTCTTCTCAGTGTCTTCAGCCTTTCACGTAGGTTATCTCTGAGGTCACTCAGTCCCTTTTTCTCTTCATCCACTGCATTGCGATACCTTTTTGTCAGCCTCCGCAGCTCTGCTCTTATCTTTGCAATCTCCCGAAGTCTACAGTTTTCTTTTGACAATGTATTTCTCTGCTTCTTTTCATATATTCCAAACCGATATTTTCCCATACTGTTGATGATGGTGGCCATGGCTTCTACCTTTCTGTCAACATTTCCTGCCCATGTTACTTCCAGTAGTTGGTCTATGTCCTCATCAAACTGTTTATATGCTGTTTTGTTGGAACTCACCGGCATATTCATTGGAAATACTAAAGTGTTCATAGATTTTAGGACTTTTGGGGATTTATGTGAATTCATTCAAAATGTTCTGGATTGCATCATTGTGATACATCAGGACATTCAAGACTTGTGGTACATCAGGGCATTCAAGGCTTTTGGAATTCATTCGGAATATTATATATTTTTGGACATCTGATTAGGACATTTAGGATTATTTGGAATTTAACTAACAAATTTTAAGTGTATTTTGAATTTTCACTTTAATTGTCTAGAAATAAATTGCTTGTTGATTTTACTTATAATCTTTGTAATCACCATGTATATAATATCATATGTTTGATATTCAGACATATGATATTAAATACATGGTGATTACAAAGATTTCGTTCTAGAGAGCTTTTGTAATCGACTCCACAATGCATTAACTACGATAACATATTAAAGCGCAGAAAATGCAATAATTATATCAATAATGAATAAGTTTTGTTGTTAATATATTACAGCTAGTATTCAGTTATAAATGAATATGAATAAAGCACAAAGAATGCAGATGTTATATCATAAACTTAAAAGAATTTTTGTGTCTACATTGCTGTCTATATTTGGCTGTTGGAGGGCTTGGACTTCAATTCGACATTTTTTTCTCATTTTCATATCAAAGTCGGATTTACATGGGGAGCTGCAGTAGCTCAGATGGTAGATCGCCAGACTCGTAATCTAAGGCTCGCAGGTTTGATACCGTCCTAGGCAGGTCTGGGTCGGCTACATTAGGAAAGGCACTTAGCTTCCATTTCTTCGGAATGATATAGCCCATAATGTGTTAAAAGTGCCATTAAAACCACCCCACCCCTCAAACAAAAACCGATTTACATGTCCCTATTCAAAAGATTTTGTAATATTTTATATTTAATAGAATTAGTATTTTATTTTTAATATTGTAATTTTCTCAGAAAATGAAAGTAAACAAAATAGTCTATTAAACTTGTTAAATCTTTGCAAATGTTTTTGATGCCTAGCAATACTTATATTTTTATCAAATATGAGACATGGAATATGATTTAATTATAAAATCAAAATTCAACAAATTACATGCAAAATTGTGCATACTTCAGCCTGAAGAAAATAGATGCAGTGAGTATGTTAACCTTGTTAAATGTATAACACGGCTATTACATGCATCTCAGGGTGTAAATGCACGGTTGATCAGCAGTTATTTCAGCAGTTTAGTTGTTATAAATAACATAGGAAGTATTAACAGTTATTTCAGCAGACACATATAGCCTTCATTTAAGAATGCACAGTAACCACTTTCTGTACACTGAAATAATTTCAAGATCTGTGAATATGTTTAGGTGTTTTTAATGTTCAACAGTTGTTTAGTGATGCAGACATTCCAGGTTTAAAAAAAAATAAACAAAGCTTTAACTCACCTAACTAAAACATAAAACAACAAACATCATCTTGTTGATTAATATTTTATTCATTTACTAAGCATGACCATAAAGTTTACTTTTATATACATGTAACCATCAACAAAGAGCAAATAATATTGGTAATGGCTGGAATATGGACATTTTTCGAAAGAAATGAATTGATAATATTTACCAATTGTCTAGTCTCATTGATAGAACACAGTTGCAAATAAATAAAAAAAACCCAAAAAACCCCACAAAAAAAAAACAACAAAAAAAACCATGAAAAAAAGCAACTGTATCATAAAGGAGTACAGTTTTAATAACTTTCTGGAAATGTTTATCATCAAGGCATCGTATCAACTCAATAGTAGGAAAAACGATACTGAAATGTACTGTCTATTCTCTTAAAAGTTGGGTCCAAAAGCAAACTGCAAAGACCCTGATCTGCCATTGCATAATGTGTAGGCAGATCAGGGTCTATATTGCTAGCAGTTGGACCCGACTTATCACAGAGTACAGTATATACAGAACATGAGAGATCAAATAACAATCATCTACTAAAAAAGCCCTATATAAACTTTTCATGTAAGAACCTTGGTTTTCATATTGGTATGTGAATGCTTTTTACAGCTGAAATGAATTAATTTCAGCAAAATATTAAGAAACATACACTGTTACCAAGAGCAGATGCTATCTTTAATTGTGTGTGTGTGTGTGTATATATATATATATATATATATATATATATATATATATATATATATATATATATATATATATATATATAATTAGCATGCTTATTTTGCCTGACCATGCATTGCTTAGAAAAGAACATATTAGTACACTTATATATGACCAACTGTCAGTTTGTCCACAATATAGGTAAATTTAGTCTGAAGTCACCTTCTAGTGACTTTCTGGGAAGAGTCAAGACTATTTGTGAGAAAATATTTCTGACTACATAACTTCCCTCCAAAATCTGAAGCCCCAAGAATATTATTTAGCAGGGAACTTGTTAAGCTTTGTGATCCAACAATCAATAACTGCATTATCATGGAAGCCTTATTGGCATAGATCTGTTCAATTTCTTCACACAGCCCATCTATCATTGCTTCTCTGGTTCCAACTGCTTGGTATAGCAGACTAATATTGTAAAGTACACCTCATTCAGTAATATGGTTTAATTGTTTTCAGAAACAAATATGGTCTCGTCTTTTAGTGGGTCTCAAAGTGACAATATAATTTGGTAATGTTGTCGATCTGGATACTGTCTTTGTGGACAGTTGGTACACCTTGACATTGTGATGTGGTAATTAACTGACAATGTACTTTGGTAATTTTGGTGATCTGGATACAGTATTTGTACACTGTTGGTGAATCTTATAATTAAACCACCTTTAAATTTCACTTAAATTGTATTTCTCAACAAAAGAACATCTGAAAACTGCATTTGCCTCCAAATTTAATATTTAACTGGAATAATGACCATATTCTGTGCAGTTCCTTTGCATCATTTATGGCCAACTTACCCTTTGCAATCCACAAGATTGTCTGCTATGGTCCATTCAATTTAGTCAACGTGAACTACATACTTGTATATGAATAGATTTTCAAAATAAAAGTTTCCAAGAAAGTGATGTATATTGTTGTTTCCTTTGTAGGTAAAATTTTGGGGTAGATGGTTTATATTCTTTCATCTAATTAAACATTTTTGATTACTCTTATTGCCAACTGTGGTTTGCTTCCCGGGACATTTGCTTGCCACAGTATTTAAGAATCTCACATGCTTTACCTGTACAACTGACATGGTCTACCCATGGAACACTGCATGGAATCATCTAAGGTTTATGTCGAAAGAAAAGAGTTGTACCTGCACTATTTTACTTTCTAAATATACATTTTTGAGGGATATTTTCAACAAAATGTATATTTCATAAGAAGAGACTAAATTATTTTGTGTCATTTTCAGAATATATCACACAAAACACAAAACTCTTTGAAGAAATGCAGCTTGAAGTCATTCTCTTTTTTCTAGCTTCGGTATAAAAAAAGCTAGGAAATGGTAATTATAAAGTTTAGCAATGAATAAAGTATTATATAGATTAAAATAGTTATAAATATCTAAATTGGGGACAAAAAATTCCAATGAAAAGAAAATTTGCTTTTTACAAAATACGATCATGACTTCTGGAATTTCAGATCCAAAAGCAAATAAATCAATTAGTGACTAGGTAGGCTCTTAACTATATTGACATTTCCTGTATAGTTCTATCGAGTAGAAAACGGGATTTTATTTTAAAAAGGAATGGCAAAACCACATGGTGTCCAGGTTTCTGCCTAGTGATGCCACTGAAAATCATTGAAGTAGTCAAGGAAAGTAACAAAAATGTTGAAGCTCAGCAATCACACTGACTTCACATATCATGGAAGTTGCATTTGAAAATCAATCCTAGCTATTATGCTTAGATCCTGGCAGCATAATTTTCACCAGGTAGAGCATAGATTTTAATGGGGGTATACTACATAATTATATAGATAGTTTGCATATGATGTCATAAGCCTTCAAATTTATCTATCTATAAATTTATATCAGTTGTATATCATTCCAAGGCCAGCAACCTATGTCATACATGGGATAGCACACATATACATTTTTTTCCACTTAGATGCAACTTTTGGCACTTTTTAAAAGTATTTGTTGGCAAGTTCAGTTAAGACTATGAACAGAGTATCCAGCAATCTGTTAGTATTTAACACATTAATATTGACGTCCTTGTTTTCACAAACATTCACTGACAGCTTGTAACTGTGCTATTACGGTACTCAAAAAGTCAGCAAATATTTGTGAAAACAAGGGCGTCTATAATAACTCTTTAAATACCCACATATCCCCTTGTACTTGCTAGGTACTTTGGTCATAGTCTCAACCATGCCATACAAAAAATTTAAAAACAAACAAAATGACAACAATTTCATTAAAAGAGGTAAAAAATGTATATGTGTGCTATCCAGTTGTGACATAGGTTGCTTGACCTGCATACTGCCATATGATATTTAAAGCAAAAAATAATCTCAATGAAACATTTATTACTTTTCAAAGTCTTTGTGTTTATATATGATTACAGCAATATGTATAAGTGAATATATGCATTGGATGTATTGTGTTTTTCCAAATAACTCTTGAAATGTACAGAGAAGTATTTATTTCCTTCAATATTAATGCTATGAAATCTTGTTCAGATCTGGTTATGTTTTTCAGGGGAGCTAACTCTGAATGTACAACAGAGCTATCTATACCATCCAAGCATATAAAACAATTCATGTAGAAGAAAAAACAGATGATGCATATAAATGAACATACAGATAACACATTTGCAAAAAGATATGAAGCACACCTAATAGAGGAACTTCTTGGCTCTGGAGCTTTGTTATGACTGATGCTTCGTTGTTATAAATATAACATGTTACATAGACACACATTCATACAGGATTTACTGCATATACAATCTCATACAATCTCTTGTACACTGGATTGGGGGGAAAAAAAATAGTACAAAGGACTTAATATTATAGCTGTAACTGCAAGAATTTTTTTCTTGCTGTTACATTGCCTACTTATATATGGGCTTGAATCGACTCACCTAGTGAACATTGACCTAAAAAGCCAAACGTTATCAAGGGCTTCTAGTAGCTCAGAAGTAATATACCTTTGTTACCATACTGGAGTAAAACTAAATATAGGCTGTCTCTGGTATAAAATAAAAACAAATGATACTTGTAAAATTCTGACTTCATATTTTTATTTTCATATCTAGCTAAAATTCAGTTTAGTAACTCCATTGCCAAAATACACTTATGAAACTTTGGTGAATGAATTTATATTGAGGTTTACTACTTGTAACAACCAAAATGCCACAATGGCCTACTTTCATATACTGAGTTCTATATCTTTGATTCTGCTGTTAGCATAGTTATGAAACTTAAGGGGTAAATTTATCTTACGGACTAGAATTCTCAATATTGTAAAGTCTCCTCAATATGACAGTGCTATTCCTTGAATACAATAATTCGAGTGTGAACCCTTTAACAATGTCAGTTTAATTCATATCTGTTAATCCAAAAGTTGTATTCATCTTAACAGCTTGTATTGATAATAATATGAATGGGATGATGCAGGACTGATTGTACATGTAAAATTAGAGATAACAATTTTGATGAACAATTTTTCCTGTAAATTCTGCAATAAATAAAGCATCAGACTAAGACACAGAACACACACCAAGAAATGTGCAAATACATGTAAAAATTCATTTGTGTATTCAAAACATAAAAAAATTATAAATACATGCTTTCATAATAGCAGCACCTACTGCATACATAAATAACAACTGCACACTATTCAATCAAGAAACACATAAAAAAAGACCTCAGTTTCTGTCAATCATGACACAATATTTTATTATGTACATTTATTAGACATTTGGTAGCTACTATTATCAATTATATAGCTGTATTGTGTGTTTGCAAATATATACATATTAGTATAATAATAATAAAAAATCAAAAAGCTTATGAATAAATTAGGAAAAAAGTTTACATAAACATTTCTCACCCTCAGGGTTGAAAGGTGAAATTTGTCTCCATAGTTTAAGAAAAAAGATGGACAAATTGGTCACTCTTAATTGACCTTTTAAAAAAATTATGCTAATTATCGACATGGACATTACTTCAAAATTATTTATATGAGCTATGGTGGAAGTGATAATATTGATATATAATGAACCTTTAACAAGGTATGATCATACTGATACATGTAGTTATCTTTTATAAATGTTGGAAGTCTACTAATTAAAGATTTTATTTTGAAAATAAACTCTAAAAGAAATTGCATTATTGTCACAGCTCTTAGAAATTGTAGAGTTCTTAAGGAAGAAAAATGCTGATTGAAAAGATTATGAATTTATACAGTAAGGGTACTTCACAAAATGTTTACTAGGAAACTACCATATGTATATTTTCGTATAAGTTGAATCCAACAGCAAACTTCATAGACCCTGATCTGCCATCACATAATGCACCAGCAGTTCTGAATCTATGCAGTTTGTTATGAGTAATCATTTGAACAAACAACATAGACCATGATCTGCTGGCGCATTATGTGATGGGTGATGAGGGTCTGTGCTGTTTGCAGTTTGACCAGACTTAGAAGCTAGTATTGATGGTATATAAGGAAACATATTTATTCAGCAAAAGTATAAAAATTAACTTTAATGACGAGTTACTCACAAAATTTTCATGCTGTATATATTCTAAATGTAGTGCTTTGCAAAAAAGTTGGTAATACCAAAATTTCTTATTTTGAAGTGATAAGTGCAAATCTGAATAAATAATGCTGATGGGCGTTTTATCCTTAACAGAAGATGCCCAATTACTTTAAAATGACCTTCATGAATGATCTTGACCCAGTTCAGCAACTGAAGTCAAATATGTAAAACATTTGAGCATAAATGTTTTCTCCTTTCGGTTTAGAGATGGATTACCATTTTATAAGAATATATTCAAAAAGTAGTCAATGTCAGGGTTTCTGAAAAAAGAAAGCTACATATCCTATAAAGCCATTGCCAATAACAAACAAAGATAGCACCAAAATCCTAAATACAAGTTTTGGCACTACAATGGTTATCTCTTATGAGAAAAGATGTCTAAAGAGATAATGAAAAGAACTTAAGGGTGAGAAGAACATCCTTCCTGGTTCTTTCAAGAAAATTATGGATGAAAATTAAATGGAAAATACTTTTTCCATGAATTGATACTGAAGTTGAATAAATAATCACACTGCGTTGATACAATACACTACACTGGTAGTAAAAATTAGACAACATTTGTCATTTAATGGAGAGAGAATGTTGATGAAGGAAGACTATTCTAAAAACTATTGAATTTCTATGGAAGAAACAAAAGTCAGCTTAGCTGTATTTTGCCATTTTTGATCAATGTTTATTTTAAAACTTGTCCAGATATTGTCTATAGATGTACAGCATATATTCTGTTTTAAAATTTCCTTCCAGCAACAAATGCAGAAAAGAAGCATAAAATCTAACTTGACAAAGGATATGGAGTCTGTTTGTTGCTTGTAATGAAAACTTCCCTCAGTTAAAAAATGTTAATTTAACTGAATTAAGTGACATTGTAATGTGTTCATCCTAATGTCTGTAAAGTTCAGATTTGAATTTTATTACATTTGATCAAAGGTCCCAGTTGTTAATGCTTGTCAAGTTTTGCATTAATGTTTTGTTTTGTTCATGCAATTTGAAACAAATCATACATCAAAAACAGAACAAGAGAAATCCAAACCTTCAGCAGAACTGCAACATGCATAAAATATACTCTTGGAAAGAAAAGAAATCGAGCTTTCATGCCATAATAAGTCTATTCCAAACAGCTAATGCTTCAGAGTTTGAAACAAAAATCAGTGCTAAGTATTTTTGCTCTGTATACATTCTTCTGTAATTATGCTCTCCCTTATCAACACTATGGACATGACTATTTTTGCTCAGTGTGAACAAATGTGCAGACTTTTCTGAAAAATTGTGGAATTTGTATCTCTTTTGAAATTTCAAATTTTCTGGACTTTTCTGCAAATATGGACATGTGACAAAACATGTCTGCTTTTCTCTTAAGCATATCAAAAACATTCTATAAACTTTCATAGATTCTTTAATAGTACTTAAACAAATATTTTGATTAAAAATAGATGCAATAGCTACTATAAAATTACTGAAAGGAGTAAATTCAAAGAGGATTTAAAATCTCTTTAGCAACCTTTGCAATAAAGTTGTTTGCCTCTGAAATTTCTGTCTTGTATATATTTCCATGACAGTGAAGTGGTCACCCTGTTGCTGTAATTGACAAATCACAAATGTCCACCATTTTTACCAGCAGATGTCAGGGCTTTCAGGCAATATTTGTTTATTTGAAACTTTGTATGGATATATAAAAAATAGAATTCTGGGCTATGCAGCAGTTTTTACATAGTTACACCTGGAGTGCTTGTTTGACTCAAAGACAGCATGCCTCACTAATGCTTTGGCAGGATTAAGAGCTTTATGGCTTGAAAAAAAACTCAAAGACAGTGTGGTTCACTGTGATTGGACATGATTAAGAGCTTTATGACATGAACAAATTCATCTGATTATTACTCGACTATATTTTATGAAATTTTCTTGAAAGTTTCACAAATGACTTGAAATGTCAACTACATGTATATGCTAAAATTTTCAAAAGTAAATTTTATATTGTAAGCTAATGCATAAGTGTAAATTATCTTGGCTTTGGTGATTTGTCAATTTATCAACCTGGGTAACAAAGAACATGGACCCTGATCCGCTGGAGTATTATGCAATGACAGATCACGAGTATATATGGTATAAATGTCGTCAGTTTTCCACAGAATTGGCTATTTCCTCTTTGATACATAAGCTGATTCTCTCATGCCAGTGAATTCAATGGAGCAAACTTAAAACAAACTTCAACTGGATGATTTTGCACATTCAAAAAAGTGCCTCCTCAAGTACCAGAGTAGAATTTTATCAATGTGTGTACGTATTTATTTTGTAAAAGTTTGTTTTGTAGCAACCAATTTTACAAGTCCAGTGGGGTCCATTATGAAGGGGTTCTACTTGTCATTGTTGGGTTCTTGAAAAAACACTGAAGCCAAGATACAGTTCACATTCTGTGAAATACTGCAGTGCACACTATTTTTCCATTAATGTCCGCACTAGGCCAGGGGTGAAGCAGTCGTCATTCCATTTTACTACAGCAGGACTGGGTCATCAGGAATTCACCATCACTTTCCTTATTTCCAACCTCTTTCTGCTCTGTAAACACAAAGCCACCAGTCCATATCAATGTCATACATATGTTACAGACTTTTTAAAAATTTTATAAAGAACTAATTTCACTGTGAACCTCTGGTATTTTTGAGCTCTTGAATGCTAGAAATAAGGGAAGGCTAAATTTAACAAAAAGAGCAAGGAACAAAGATCTGTAATGGATGGAAACCTAAGATACTTGTCCTTTTGGCACTCACACAAGAGTACACAAACAGACAAACATGAGATGAAAATATGGCTTTTTAATTTAACTATTTTCCATGTTGCATTGCAAGTCCAAATTGGTATCAGAGCTTCCTTGTGTATTTTTCTACCATATGCCATATGTAAATATGTTTGTCTCTTGGAACATCTAATAGTGATGACCAGCTTTAAATTTGAATCACTGTGCATGTGAACAATATTTCATTTGATACCATTGTTCTATGAATTCATTATAACTCTGCATGATACTATCTTGTATGTGTGGAAATCTATAAATTTAACATTTTATATGAAATATAATACAAATACTATATAAATCTAGTAATTGTTGAGACATTTACTTTTTACATAATTTATCAAATGATTCAACACTGTACAGTACATGAACAACATTAAAATCAAACAGGTACAAGGACGTTATCAAACAGATTAATAAACAAATGCTAGTATCAAGCTGATGACACTTTCCAACAAACAAAAAAAGTGATCATCATTAAGCAGCTAATATATCACAGAAAAAATATGATTAGTATTATGTTTTGAATTCTAATCATTAACGAGAAATAAGAAATCATTAGCTTGGATAGTAACACCATGTTAGATTTACAGCACCTACCTACTTAGCCAAGGTGATCTAAGTAAGAATATATATATATACATGTACATTGTTTGTGTATCTATACAATAATCCCTTTAAAGGCTTGAGACATTATTAGTCACACATTTCTTGCTCAGTGGAGTTAATTGTGCAGAATGAGCATGCATAAAGCAATGAACAGTATAGAACAGGTTTTACATCAGGGTATTTTTTCGGTGATCCCTCAGTTGTCCGAGGTAAAAACTCAGTTCGTAGCCTTCATGCAATCATCAAGTTTTGGACCTTGATATGCAATCATGACCATATCAAATACTTAATAATGCTAATATTTATAAATGATAGATGGTAATTTCTTTAAAGATTTCAACATTCATACATACATTAGTGAAGTACAAGGAATTGTTTCTTTCAATCTAATATATGTTGTATACGGAAAAAGACACAAGTCTTTCACTGCATTGAATGTGATGGTATGAATGGTTCCATGTATAAGAATAATGAACTAATTTAACTCTGTCTTTCCAATGCAAATATTACCCTAAATGCTTCACTATTTAACCGGAGTTTAAGATGAATCAATACCTGACAGCACTTCAAGTTATAGAGTTTAACTGTCTAATTTACAGAATCTTTCTCTACAGCAAACCTTACAGCTATTGTACTAAGGACACTTGCTGGAAATTGACAATGAGGAACTATGTTCTTTTAATTTTTTCATATGCTGATCAGTAAATGAAGTAAAATAAAATTAATGAAATAGAAACATTGGTCATGGGCCTTGTTTCTCCAGCATGAAGCCTAGAAATTTAGTAGTCAAATTACCTGCTTTTATAACTAATTTTGAATATATACAGGTGGTCTCATGTGCTTAAAATAGGGATGTCTGCCATGATGCTACTGAAATGCTTTGAGACAGATGATGAGTTTTACTAAGATACAGATTCTAAGAAAGGAGACGACAGTTTTTCTGAGAAATATCATGACTTCATTTCTCGAGCCAATTTTCAGTGAAAAATGTTAAAACTTATAATGAAATTTTTAAGACAGTCTGGGAAAAAATAAATATTTTATTTTAATTAATTTTACAAAAATGCAACAGCCATTTATTAATGATCATCAGGCATACTTATTAAAAAATTCCACAATGGCAAAACCACTCCAATTTTTGCAGTTATGTGCATAAATGCTGCAGAGAGCATTTATTTTGTAAAGACAATGTGCAATTGTTTATATTTTTTTTATTGTACTACATAATTGCAGTGTCTGCTAATAAATGAACACAATTAAGTGGAAAAATATGTCACTTGGCATGTCTGTTTCTAAATCACCATTTAGGACATTTGACATTACATGCATAAATTAAACCTTATTGTCATGCTGTAAAATGGCTAAGCAAATGTCATAAAATTGCTGTTGTTGACGTTTTGAGTAAAATTAAAATATAATTTTTCTTGACCATAATTTCATTATTTATTGATGGATCATATATTTTTGTACTTTACAATACAACTGGATTTTAAGGCATGCAACAGATTATATTATGGCTTTATAATTTTGATTCCATTCAGCATCCAAAATAGACATCTTGAATGATTGCTCCAAATACACATGTATATAGGAATTAAATAAAGAATCACCTGAGCTAAGATAAACATGCCTAATAAACAGCATACTATTTCATACAATATCAAAATTTTCCATCTGAAACTTTTAATGCTTTTGTTAAGGGTAATTTTTGGTTGATAGTGAAAACTTAAAGAAAACTGGATGAAAGATAGTGAAATAATAACAAGAGTCCCTCGAATGACTGAAAAGAATTTCCAGGAATCCAAGATAAGAATGTTTATTCTTTTTAACTGCTCAGTGTGGCCATATTGGATGTAATATCAGCACAATGTTCCTAAAGGACCAACTAGACAAGACTTTTGGTGAAAACCCCATGTCAAAATGACCATCCATTTCGAGAGGGCTGTCATGGCAGCCATATTAGATGTTATGTCGGCACCATTTCCATTTAGAACCAACTAGATATCTAAAGACCTTTTTTGGTGAAAATACCATGTTGATATGATCATCCATTATGGCAGAGTAGCAATAACATGATTTTCAAGATGGCCACCATATTGAATGTCATTTTCATTTATGACTACCTCAACACCATAAGTCTTCCGGTGTAAACCCCAAATCAATATAAAAACTTTCTGTTTAGAAGCAGTGATAAGATTGTAAGATCATTGCCATGGTGGCCATACTGGATGTCAGATTGGCACCATTTTCATTTAGACTCAACTAGACATCATAATAAGTCTTTTGGTGAAAATCCAATGTTGATATTACTATCTATTTAGGAGTAGCTATTAACATGATTTTCAAGATGGTCATTGTAGCAGCTATATTGGATGTTAGATCAGCACCAATTTCATTTAGGAACAACCAGATACCCAAAATTAGTCTTCTGGTGAAAACCCCATGTCAATACAACTTCCCATTTTGGAGAAGTAGCAATAACATGATTTTCAAGATGGCTGCCGGGATGGCTGTATTGGCTGTCAGATCAGCATCATTGTCATTTTGGACCAACTAGACATCATAAAAAGTCTGTTTGTGAAAACCAAATGCCAATATGACCATACATTTTGGAATAGTGAGATTTTCAAGATGGCCACCATGGTGACCATATTGGGTGTCAGATTTAAATCATTTCCATTTAAGACCAACTAGATACCATAAGAAGTCTTCTGATGAAAACCCCATGTTGATATGACTTTCCATGTAGGCAGAGTAGTGATAGCAAGATTTCAAGATGTCTGCTGTGGCAGCCATATTGGATGTCAGATTGGCACCATTTTTCATTAGGACCAACTAGAAATCACTTGGTGAAAACCCCATGTCAGTAAACCCATCCATCGATAAGGAGTAGTGATAAAAAGATTTTTAAGATGGCTGCCATGGTTCAGATTGGCATAATTGTCATTTAGGACCAATTAAACATCATATGGAATCTTTTGGTTAAAACCCCATGTCAATATGACCATCCATCTAGGAGGAGTAGTGATAACAAGATTTTCAAGATGGCCACCATGGCAGCCATTCTGGAGGTCAGATTGGCACCATTTTCATATTGGACCATCATAAGAAGTATTTTGGTGAAACCCCATGACCATATAACTTTCTGTACAGAAGGAGTAGCAATAACAAAATTTTCAAGATTGTTGCTCTTCTGGTTTATGACCAGTAGAGTTAAAAAAAATGGAATTAGTACATGATAAATGGTGAAAACCACCCATCTGAATTTTAAAGAATCAACATGTGACTAATAGTTGTGGTGGATAAGTGGTGCTTGGCAATTAGTCAATTATGTTGTTTAATAAACATCTTAGTGTCAAAAACAATTTACAATTTCATTCTTATTAATTGCAATATTATAAAGCTTTCCTAGATACAGGATGAAAATATGTAGATGAATATAAGAATTTCCATATAGAAATATAGCTAAATGAACAAATTATTCCAGATTATCACTAATGTATGTATAGATTGTCTACTGAAGTTGCATTATGTTCACACAGTATATACCTGTCTTGTCTATAAAATAATGTTTTTCTTGGTCATCTTTTCAATGTTCTACTGTCAACATGGGATTTGCTTGCTAAATATACTACTGTATATTGTCAAAAGTTGTTTCTAATATAAGATGTGTCCAGCATATAATGTTTGTTTAAGATGACAGTTGCAGCTTGAAATTCTCAACTGGCCTAGTGTTCTTTTAATCAAGTCACAAAGGTTATATATATTTTAGCTGTTGACATGAAATGAAAGTTGAGGTAGTCGGTAATTTGCTTTATTTTCTTTTCCAAGCAAATTTAACATTTAATTATGGAGTAATTAATATACATGGATATAAAGGTATGAAGCAATCTTAACACACAGCAGTAAAGAATAGAGGATGCATAAAAATTCAAGTGTGAAAAATAGAAAGAATGGTTTTACAAATAACAAGGAGGGTATATTTATATTTCAGTCAATATTTAGTTCAACAAAGGCTTACACTTTAAATAAGTCACATTTTCAAACCTGTCATTCTAAGCAATTGCAACAAATCAATTTTTGTAATATTTGACCAAAAAGTATAAACATGCATGTTGCTCATGATTTTTTTTCATTTTCTATTGATGGAATATCTATTTATAATGGGATAAGCAGGTATAACTAAACAAAGAAAATGGACCATATAGTAAGACCATAATTCTAAACTTTCTTAAATTTTGATCTTCAAAACGATTTAAACCAGACTGATTTTGAAAATTTATATTCACTGCAGCTCAGCATAATCGCTTGGCTCAATTATCAGTGCACAGTTCTCATGTGCAATGTAGTATACATCCTTACAAGCAAAATCCATTATTACAGTATATCTTTGTGTAACACACTTGAAACTATGTAACACAGAGTGTCCTGATTACAGAAGTAAAAATAAGTGTAGTTAACAAATATACATTAGTTAAGCAAGCAAAATTGATGAACAAACATCAGTTCAACCAGCATTATAGGTAAATAATAAACGAGGAAAAAAAATTGAAACAGGTATAATAAAAACTCTGGTGAAAAATGGCCTTGCATTCAAACACCGAGGTGAGGGAAGGAGAACAGATGACTGGGGTGTATTCACTGATAACTTCGTGCATCATGGTCCACCGATGTTTAAACTGGGCAACTTGGATATAATGGATTTAGTCTGCGGTGCAAAGGAAGACAATTGTTAGAAAAATTCTATAACAATATACAAGCACAATAACCATGCAACAATACAGTAAATGCAGAATGCAAAAGCCCTTTGGCTTGACTGAAATTTATTTAGTACATAAGACATGAAAATTGAACAAACTCGTAAGGATTGTGCTGTATCATCTTGAACAGTTTACTGATTGTCTCTTTTTAGTAGTAGACACCTATTAAGTTGGTATTCTACAATATACTTGTATCTGTTTTAAGAACTTATTTTTCAAGTAAAATAATAAAGTTTATACCATTGTCTTTCAATTATTTCAAGAGAAAGTATATCTTTCTTCCTGTAAAGCAGTTTTGCTGTCCCAAGGGTATCAATTTCTGAACAAAATGACAAAAAGCTACAGTTAATGGATATTTAAGAAATAAGGAATTTTGTACCCTGTTGTCCTTTTCTTTTTAAACTGAAAAAATTGATTAATGTACTCTGATAAAGCTATTTATAATTGTACAATAGCAAGATTCTTCAATAGGTGTCCTATAGCCAACATCTACAGATGTCTACAGGGTCTCCTGGTGTGTTTATTACTGCATCATGTTGTGGATGAGAAAAAAAAGCAGAATTTGTTATGAATAAAACTCATAAAATTTATTACAAAATGTTTAAAAATATATTTTAATAGGTAGGCACAACACGAATATATATCTCAAGATCAAAGCTGTTTTAATTAAAAGAAAAGTGAACCAAATGTCATTTTTCTGTTCTTGCTACTTCCATTATATCTTAGTTACCATGAAATTTTTCTTAAGCTGCAATTACTAAGTACCAGAATTCACAATGAACTAAGATTTGTGTTTGTAAAATAGGTATGCACCTTTCATAGAAAAAGTCAAACTTGAAGGCGATCAATAATGTATGATAAAATTATAAACAAGAGTCTGTTGAGGGGACCGACACTCTACTGGCACACAAGAATTTCCTGAAATTCAAGATAACACTGTTTCTTCATTTTAACTGCAGAGTGTTGAAACCATCTCTGATGTTTCTGAGCAATAACAAGATTTTTAAATTGGCTGCTGTGTTGACCATATTGGATGTAATTGGCACCATTTTTGTTTATGAACGACTAGAAATCATAAGTCATCATTTGGTGAAAATCCCATGTCAGTATTACCATTCAAGATTGACACCATTTTATTAAGGACCAAATATATATCTTGAGAAGTATTTTGGTGGAAACCCCATGTCAATAGAGCTTACCATTCAAAAAAAATAGTGATAACATGATTTACAAGATGGCCACCATGGTGGGCATATTGGATGTCAGATTAGCATAATTTTCATTTAGGATGATCTTAACATCATAAGAAGTCTTTTGGTGAAAACCTGTCAATGGAGGTCAGATAGGCACCATTTTCATCGAGGACCAACTTGATGTTTTAAGAATTCTTCTGGTGGAAACCCCACATCAATATGATTCTGTTCAGGAGAGATAGATAACAAGATGTGCAAGATGACTGCCATATTGGATGTGAGATTGGCACCATTTTCATTTAGGATCAACTAGCCATCATAAAAAGTCTTTTAGTGAAAAAGTACTATGTTGATATGACCATCCATTCTATACACAATTTTAAAAATGGCCATATTGGATGTAGGAGTGGCACTATTTTAATTTAGGACCAACTAGACCTTGGGATGAATATGTGTGTAAAGTTTCATGTCAATCCTCCAATTAGTTTAGGAGAAATAGTGATAAATGCTAATGGATGGATGGATGGACAGATGATGAACAACAGGCCAGCCCATAATTTCTTTGGTATATTACCAGTAAAGCTAAAAATGGCCTCTGTGGCATAAAAATATAACCAGTTTATCAACATATGCAGCAAAACATGCCTGTCAAATTTTGTTTGTCTATGTCCAGAGGTTTTTGTGCAATTCTGCTAACTAGGTTTTATCCCCCTAAAAAGTCTAAGTTAAAAAATATATGAAAAATAAATTTCTTTAATGGCCTAAAATTATAATCTGGTCATAAAGATATGGTTATAAACAAACCTGTCAAATATCATTTGTTTATGAAGAGTGGCTTAATATGCAACTGAACTAACAAGATTTTCACATCAAAAAAGTAAAAGTCCAAAAAGTTAAAAAATGATTAAAAACTGGAAAAATTGCTTCAGTGACCTGAATCAAGTCATCTATATATGCATAACGAATGTCTACATAAATTTCAGAGGTCTACATCTAGTGGTGTTTGTGTAATCCTGCTACTGAGCTTCTGTGATGGATGAAAGGACAGATGGATATATGGCCATGAACAAATCGAGATGCCCCCTCTACAAGCACTGGGTAGGGGGGCATGCAAATGTTATTGGGCCTTGGGATTCACCTATCTGGTAAAAAATAAGTGGCCTTTTGTACAAGATTTCACAATTTGAATAAATACTTACCACTTCTGAAACAGATAACAGAAACAATTGCAAATTTTTTATGGCAATATATAAATTCCAATAAATAGATACATATAAAGATTAAAATCTGCATGTTTATTTGCAAAATTTTTACAGGACCTAGAATCTAGATTGTAATATGTAAAATTGTGCCTACATCTTAAGAATTGAATTTCTACTATTTTCTTATCAAATTCATTTGACTAAGAAATTCCATACATTAAAGTAATGAGAATGCTGATGGCTTTAAAAGTGTACATGATACCTGGAAACATCATTCATTACATTACTCCAAATTGTTCTGTACTTTAATCCATTAATGATCAAGGAGAGCCATCTTTGCTAGAGCATTTTAGCTACCAACCCACAATGCATGCCAAAATCCAATGAAATTCAACAAGTTTATCTGCCTCAAGAAAATAAATTTTCCAGTGGCTTATTGAGAATATCAAATCCCATCTGAGTCAGCATCACATACTAAGCAATCAACAATAGACTCCCACCACTGATAATTTGATACCCGCCCAAGCAACCCGGGTTGGCTGCCTAGGCCATGTCCTGTGTAAGACACTTTAGCTCCCATTTCCTCATCATGATATAGCCAAACAGAGTGCTGGAAGTGCCATAAAAACTCCCAACCAGCCATATGATTTTATTCTCATTTGTTTAAACAGTAGGACCAATAAGTACAGCTTTCCCAGGCTGCTGTGGGAAAGTAAATGTTTTTCTTATAACTGAACGATAACATAAAATGTTACCAAGTCAAAAGAATTCTAAAATAGCAAAAGTTAATCTTTGATCTGTTTACCTAAAATAACTCTCTGAACTTTTTCACATTGAAACAAGTACATCAAGTCTGACTTGACAGTAATATTGAAGAATTTAATTGCATTAGCTACACAGCAGAATATATAACTGTGAGAAATTAAAAGATTTATGTTTCAGTTGATACTATGACTAATAAAACTTAAACAAAAGATTTTGACTGAGGCTTTATTTCTTCTTGAGTTAATTAATCCTTCAGTGAACCTCATCAAAAGTCCATAGTTTTGACAATGTGAATTTAATGAGTTTTTAATTTTTTAGTAAAGACGGTCCAATTTGATGGCAGATCGTCATTTTTTTTGTATAATTCTGATAGACCCTATATCAGATTCTGTCTAAATTCATTGAACATTTCCAGTGAAAGCCTTTTTAAAACTCTTTAAATTTTTAGAAATGACAATGGACCAACATTATTCATATAAAGCTGTATGTTATATGTGTGTTTTTTGCAAACTGTTATTAAGGGCAAATGTATCAGTTCTTTGAATAGCATCTGCAAAGTCCTTAGTCTTTTGTCTCTTATGAACAAAAATGGAAATATTTTATCCTCTTAAAAACAGAATATTCAAATTTCATTTAATGTGTGGCCAGGAGATGCTGTTGCTCTTTGATGCTGACCCAAAATATGATATCAGGTGATGTGAAAGATGATCATTATATGGCTCCTACTGACAAGATAAAATCTCATATTGGTAAAATAAGTAAATTATCAATTGATTCCACTCATCCAAAACTCTCCAATTTAGTACCGTATTTGACATATGCATTTTCATATAGTCCTCAAGTCTATGAGATACATGCATTTTCATCAACCCTCCTTATATGCTCACCAAAAGGTGGGGTGTACATTTTCTGTTTCTGCACAATAACATAAGTGGCTAGCCTAGGGGTAAGGAAGAAGTCTATTCATTTTGGGGTCTTAAGGTCAAAATTCAAGGTCATTGTGACTGAAAGAAAAAAATGGTTTCTGCACAAAAACATTAGTTCTACATCAAAGACCTGGACCAAACATTGTGGATAGCTTGCACTTGGTGTAAGGATGAATCCTATCGATTTGGGGGTCAAAAGGTAAAATGTCATGGTCACTGTGACTGAAAGAAGAAAAATGGTTTTGCATAATAACTTAAGTTCTAGACCATATACCTTGACCAAAGTTTGAGGGCTTGCACTTAAGGTAAGTAAGAGACCTATTGATTTTGTGGTCAAAAGGTCAAAGGTCAAGGTCACAGCAACTCAAAGAACAAAAGTCCCTTGAAGGAACTGATGCTCTACTGTCTGAAAAGAATTTCCAGGAATTCAAGATAATACCATTTATTCTTTTTAACTGGTGAGTGTTGGAAACATCGCCGCTATTCTTGAGTGATAAGATTTTCAAATCAGTCACTGTGGCAGCCATATTTGATGCAAGATCACCACCATTTTCATTTAGGGATGACTATACACCATTAAAAGGCTTTCGGTGAAAACCCTATGCCAGTATGACCATCCAAAATTTTCAAGATGTTCAGTGTGGCAGCCATATTGTATGTCTGTGGGGCACCATTTTGATTTAGGACCAACAAGATATTGCAAGAAGTTTTTTTGTGAAAACACTATATCGATATGACCATCATAGGATGTCAGAATGGTATCATTTTCGTTCAGGATCAACTAGACACCAAACAAGTCTTCGGGTGAAAACCCCATGTCGATATGACTTTCTGTTTAGCAGGAGTAGCAGCAAGAAGATTTTCAAGATGGCTGCCTTGGTGGCCATATCTGAGGTCAGATTGGCACTATTTCACTCAGGACCAACTAGATATCGTAATTAGTCTTCTGGTGAAAACCCCATGTTGATATGATTTTCCATTTAAGAGAAGTAGCAATAACAAGATTTTAAAGATGGTTGCCATGGTGGCCATACAGGATGTCAGATTGCTGGGCCTGAAATTAACATTTTTGGGTACCAGCAGTATTTTGATAGTTGTAATATTTTCAACCAGCAAAAATCATGTTATATTCAATGTCCACTAGCATATTAAACACCCTTCCAAAGTATCACAAGCAAGAAACTTCTAGTTTATTGGTTTTCAGCTAGCAATATCAGAATTATAACTAGCAAAATGCTAGCTTGCTAGCGTCGATTTTGTGTCCTGGATTGGCACCATTTTCATTTAGTACCAACTAGACATCATAAGAAGTCTTCTGGTGAAAACCCATTCTAATATGACCTTCTCTTCAGCAGGAGTTGCATTACCAAGATTTTCAAGATGGCTGCTGTGGTGGCCATATTGGATGTCAGATTGGCAACATTTTCATTTAGGACCACCTAAATATCATAAGAAGTCTTTTTGTGAAAAACCCATGCTGATACGACCATACATTCAGTAGGAGTAGCAATAACAAGATTTTCAAGATGGTTGCTCTGGCAGCCATATTGGACGTCCAAGTTAAATTATTTTCATGTGGGACCAAGTAGACATCATAAGAAGTCTTCTGGTGAAAACCTCATGTTGATATGACGTTCTGTTCAGAACGAGTAGCAATAACAAGATTTTCAATATGGCTGCCAAAGTGGCCATATTGGACATCAGATCGGCACCATTTTCATTTCAGACCAACTAGACATTATAAAAGGTCTTTTAGTGAAAACCCTATGTTGATATGACCATCCATTCAGGAGGAGTAGCAATAACAAGATTTTCAAGATGGATGCTGTAGTGACCATATTTGATGTCTGAGCAGCACCATTTTTATTTAGGACCAACTAGACTTTGGAATTAATGTATGTGTAAAGTTTCATGTCAATATTCGAAGTAGTTTTGGAGGGGTAACGATAAAAAACTTGTGCTTACAGACAGATGGACATCGGACGATGGACAACAGGCCATCCTATAAACTCTTCTAGTCTATGACTTGTAGAGCTAACATGAGTCTATTGAAGGGACTGACATTCTACTATTCAAAAAGAATTTCCAGGAATGCAAGATAAGACCATTTCTTCCTTTTAACTGCTGAGTGTTGAAACCATCTCTGATAATGATATTTTTCAGCAATAACAAGATTTTCAAGTAAGCTGCTGCAGTGGACATATTTCGATGTGAGATTGGTACCATTTTCATTTAGAACCATCATGACCTCATTTAGGATCAATAAGACATCACAGGAAGTCTTCTGGTGGAAACCCCATGTTGATATGACTTTCTGTTTTTTTGGAGTAATGATAACAAGATTTTCAAGATGGCTGCCATGGTGGCCATATTGGATATCAGATTGGCACCATTTCTATTTAGGACCAACTGGACATCATAATAAGTATTTTGGTGAAAGCACAATATCGATATGACCAGCCATCTAGGAGAAGTTGTGATAACAAAATGTTCAAAATTGCCAGTGTTCAGATCATATTGGAAGTCAGATCTGCACCATTTTCATTTATGACCAACTAGACCATGGAATGAGTGTGGGTGTAAAGTTTCATTGCAATCCTCCAAGTAGCTTAGGAGGAGTAGCGATAACAAACTTGTGTCAATGGATGGATGGACAACGGACAACAGACCATGCCTTAAGCTTCTGGTTTTGCAGAATAATTTTTGTTCTAGAAATAAATTCCCTGACCAAACTTTGTGGATGTCTTGTGCTTAGTTTAAGACAGAAACCTAAAGAGTTTGGGATCTATAGGTCAATTATCAGGGTCATGGAAAGTCCAACAAGATCGGCCAGTAAGCCAGTGCTTACAGAATACGCCTGCTCTAAAAGTAATAATATGACAAAAAACCCATTCTGATATACAGATAGATGGAGTGGCATGGTTTATAATAAAACTCTAAAAATAAATAATCTGAAAAAGCCAAATCTTATACAAGACACAAACCCTTGTCATGATACAAATGCATACAAAGGTTTATGAAGATTCCTCAAACGGTTCAGGAGATATTAACTGGAGAAAAGTGTGACACATGGACACAGTTTGTAATAAAACTAGATAAATACTAATCTGACAAAGCCAAATCATACATGGGACACAAACTCTTGTCATGATACAAATGCATACCAAGTTTCATGAAGATATCTCAAATGATTCAGGAGATATTAACTGAAGAAAAGTGTGACAGATGGACAGACAGAATTTGTAATAAAAATGGGGAAAACTCTTTAAATGTTGATCATGCAGGCAGATTCCATTTTTTACAGGACAGTCATGGTACAAAAGCATACCAAGTTTCATGAAGATATCTTCAACAGTTCAAGAGATATTAACTGGAGAAGAGTGTGACAGATGGATGAACACAATTTGTAATAAAACTCAATAAGTACTATTCTGACATCCCGAATCTTATATGGGTCATACACTGTTGTCATGATACAAATGCATACCAAGTTTCATGAAGATATCTCAAACTATCCAGGAGCTATTAACCAGATAAAAGTGTGACAGATGGATGGACGGTTACAATTTCTAATAAAAATGAGGATAACTCGTAAAATGCTGATCATGCAGGCAAGATTCCATTTTTTACAGAACACAATGTCTAGTTGTAGTACAAAAGGATGGATGGATGGGATGGACAGACAAGGTGACTCCAGTATACCCCCACCTCCACCCCACTTTTGGTTAATAACCTCCAGAGTCAACGATGCCCTACAAGTGCCCACTTAGAGGACTAATAAACAATGGGATGGGTGTATAATGTCCGATGTTCAGTATTCTTGTTAATTATTGGCTGAGAAATTTTATCCTTGTTTGAATGAATTTATAAACAGATATTTTGCTAATTGTGTCATATTATAGTAATGTTATGTAATTCATTATTTCAAACAAGCTATACTAATATGTGTAATACACATGCCTGTTCAATTATTCTAGATAACATATTTTCTATTTTTCCTCTGTTAATATTAGCAAATGATCTATACTATAAATTTTCACTTGAACACATACATTTTTATTCTTTGATATATATTTTTGTCTAAGTCTGTTTTGATTAATGCAGGGAAAGCAACAACTCCTGCCCTTAAGGTGAGCTTATATCAAGCAAGTGATTCCCTGATAAAACTTTTTGTCGGGCACTTACCTTATTCAACCAAAAAAAAAAAAAAAAAAATACTTTTTATTGTAAAAAGGATAAAGGATTATTATCCCTTCACCTTAAAATTCATTACTTTTTCAGAATTCATAACAGTGACTAAGTTTCAAAACTTTCACTGACAGTGCATGAGACCTTGATATATATACTCGCTTATAAGTTGAGTCCAACTGCAAACAACATAGACCCTAATCTGTCATTGCATAATGTGCCAGTAAATCAGGGTTGATGTTGTTGTTCTACTGATTATTTGCAACAAAACTGCACCGACCCAGATCTGCCAGCGTATCATGTGATGGCAGATCTGGGTCGGTGCAGTTTGCAGTTGGACTCAACTGATAAGCGAGTATATATGGTGTGAAAGTAAAAAGTGTGAAATGTTCATGACAGAAAGCTAAGGAGAGAGAGATAGTAGAACAGACATCCTCAAATACCATATAAAAGGAAATTCTTGTGTAGTTAACTTTCCACAAATTGCGAATTTTAAAAAAATTTGCAAATTAAATTTTTGTGATTTTTAAATTTTTCAAATATTTTATTCCATTCTGCGAGGTTCAGTTTTCATTATTTATGAGTAGGTCACATAAATGGAGAAAATTAAACCACCAAGATATTTTTCAGCATATGTTTAACAGCCTGGCTTGCTTCACTGCTCTCTGCCCACAAACTGCTTGTCCTAGTTTTCTATATTATTTCATATCGTGTGGCTTCAACCTAATGATTTTATCTCGACTCAATTTAACAATTAATAATTGGAAACTTAAAAAAGAAAACTTTTTCAAAAATAAAGAAATACATTTACCATTATATTCTTTAATATTGCACGGTCAGACAAGTGATCTCAATCGAAATACAATATTTACAATTTTACAAAAATGTAATAAACACAATAGATATGACAAAAACAGACATTGGCACGAACAATTTGAGCTTTCAAAAATGCAGCCTGATCTCACATAAAATTATACTAAAACAATTTACTGGAGTCAATTAACTGTCAAGACAAGTTAAAATTTACAGGTGTCAATTAACTGTCAAGACAGGTTAAAATTTATAAAGGTCAACTGTCAAGATAGGTTGAAATTTACAGTGGTCAATTAACTGTCAAGACAGGTTAAAATTTACAGGGGTCAATGACCTGTCAAGACAGGTTAAAAATCAGGGGTCAATTAACTGTAAAGACAGGTTAAAATTTATATGAGTCAATCAATTGTCAAGATAGGTTAAAATTTACAGGGGTTAACTACTGTCAAGACATGTTAAGATCTTAAGTACTCCAAGTATTATCAGTTCATGAACTAGCTCATGGTTAAACAAGTCACTACTGATGACTGGATCCAAAAGTCCTCTAAAAATCAGCTTGGATAGGTTTGAAAAATTTTGACTTGCAGTTTTTAGAATATTCTATACAAAAGCTCTGCAAACACAACCCAATTAATTATGTTTTGGAAAGTTTTGATTTTCATCCATTCCGTAACTCATATATTGAGACACATCAAAGGACTTATTTGAAAAAACACATTTGACTGCCTTTAATCTCAAAACTAAAACCCAACATATTTTTATGCTTTTATTATGGGGAATTTGAAATATGTAGTATTGGGGGGGGGGGGGGGGGGAGAACTAATTTTAATTATGTAATACTTACCTGTTGCTATTGCATAGCTAACCTATTTCTGTGATGGAAAATACCTGACCATATGATAAGAATTCATCCTCCCAAAGGGTTGACTAGAAAGTTCTAGTAATTAGAACTCCCTTTGTAAACCCCACAGCTGCACATGTGTATCCCACAATTCCTCATTCTTTTTCAGGACATCAGTGCAGGAGGGAGGGGGGAATCTGGCAATAGCAACGGATAAGTATTACATAATTAAAATCAGTTTTACCCCCCCCCCCCCATTTTAATATCAATAATAGCTTACTCTGTTGCTATTGTGTAGCTGAATTTGCCAGTTCGGTGGGAGGCTGATGATCCCACGACTGGTTAAGAAAAATAACAAAGAATACTCAACCACACTGTAGAAGTGTTCACTACTGCTGGATGGTATCCGCATGGGCCACTTTTTGAGCTACGACTAATGGACCCAAAGAAAACATGTCTTTATGTTGGTGAGCCTACGTGTGAAGGTAAAAGGAGGAAAAGGTAATGTGAGATTGACAAAATGTGGCTTTCATCACATCCTCCAGAGACAAATGAGTTAAATAGGCCCATGAGGTAGCAATGGCTTGAACCTCATGGGCATTAATTTTCATGATTGAGAGATCCCTCTCTCTAAGGAACAGGCAATTTCTCTTGATCGTTTTGGTAATACACCTCAAAACAGTGGAAGCTGAAATATCAGCTGAACCTTTAAAGGGGAGGAAAAGACGCTTCCTGCCCTTCCTTCTCCCTTTAGAAGCTACTAAATAAAAACGTAAAGCCCTAGCTGGACATAAAATTCTATCTTGATCATCTCCAGCACAAATACGACTGAGACTGGGGATCTAAATCGGGAGTGGAGCAACTGATGCAAGCTGGGTTTTTTTGTTGCTAAAAAACCTGGTTGGCAAAGCAGACAAACTAACTCATAATTCCCATTCAATCTTAAACAGCCTTGCTCTATGGATAGAGCATGAAGCTCGCTCCTTTATCTTGCAGATGCCAAGGAGATCAAGAAAACAGTCTTGAGGGTAAAATTTTTGAAAGAAGCCTCACTCAAAGGTTCATAGGGGGATTTATTTATAGACCACAAGACATATGAGAGATTCCATCTAAGCATTAGAGAGCAAGACACTGGTCTTATCAGCTCGAAATACCTGATCAGGTCTGATAAGTGAATGTGTGCACCAATGGATGGGCTCTTAAAAAATTTGAGTGTGTTAGATAGGGCTGCCCTATAGCCCTTGATAGTAGAAACCTAGCATTGTCTATCTTCAAACAGGAAGAGAAGAATCAGCCACTGTGCTCAAAGGTGGACAGTTAGGATTGATACGTTTCCTACTGCACCAATCACAAAAGATTCTCCACTTGGCATCATAGACCTTGGATGTAGATCGTCTCCTGGATTGAATGATGTACTTGGCGACTTTGCTTGAAAACTTCTCCTGGTGGAGAGATCATTTGAGATGAACCAAGTGTGAAGGTGGAGAATCTGCTGACTGTTGTGTAGAAGAGAACCCCTGTGCTGCAACAGAAGGTCCCTCCTCTGGGGTAATGTCCTGGGCTGGTCCATCAGCAGGTAGAGATGATCATTGAATAAATGATCGTTGGGGCCACAGAGGGGCTATCAACATGGGCTGTGCAGTGGAGTTACTTACTTTGTGAAGTACTTGAGGAATCATCCTGGGAAGGCATAAGTGAACAGACGATCCCACTTCAGGCTGAAAGTGTCCACTGCCCAGGCTCTCCAGTCAGGGATTGGGGAGACATAAATGGGGAGCTTGTTGTTTAGCCTTGTAGCAAACAAGTCCACCTAGGGTGTCCCCCAAAGACTCAACAGGGAATCTGCTATGGATTGGTGCAGAGACCATTCTGTGATGACTATCCATCCTGACCTGGACAGACTGTCTGCCAAAATATTCTTTTTGCCAGGAATGTGGCAAACTCGAAGGGTAATCCCTTCCGAGGTTGCCCAGCGAAGGATGTTCCAAACCTCCACACAGAGAGAAGGGGCATGTGTGCCTCCTTGTCTCCTGAGGTGCGGCAACACCGACATGTTCTCGGAGGAGACCATCACGCAGCAAACCCTTATTTTGTTGACGCACCCCTGAAGGGCTAAGAACACTGCTTAGAGGGTAGATTCTTCCCGGGACCATAAACCCTGAAGAATCGGACCCTCTGGCTCCAGATGAGCACCCCACCCTGAATCTGAGACGTCTGTGAAAAGATAGAAGTGGGAACTGGGGATGTGTATAGGGACTCTGGCAAGAAACAAGTCCCGATTGATCCACCAAGAGAAATGATGGTGGAAATATTGACCTAGAGAAATCCGAGCATTCAGAGGGTCGATATGTAGTTTCCAGTTCGCCATATGGAGAAAATGGAGTGGGTGCAAGTGCAGTCTGCCTAGTGGACCAGGTCCACCATGGAATTCAAGCTCCCCAGCAGAGAAAGAAAAAGATGAGCCAACAATGTGGTCTTGGCTCTCAGCATCTTCAACAGGGACAGAATCTTGTCTACTCTGTCCCCAGGGACAGGGACAAATCCACTGTTCATGAGGAAATTCATCCCCATGTAGACGAAATCTTGAGATGGAGAAAGCTCTGACTTCTTCAGGCTGGGTAAGAGTCCCAGTCTGGTCACTATGGACCAACAATGAGACAGGTCTATTCTGAGGGACTCATGCCTTTCATTGTGGATCAACCAATCGTTGAAATATTGGAGGACTGGGATACCCAGAGACTCTAAGTGGGCTTCAACTACTCCCATGACCCTGGTAAACACTCTGGGTGTGGAGGCTAGGCCGAATGGCAGAGCATGAAAATAAAATGGAAGACCTCTCTGTCAAGCGAAAATGGAGGTACTTCCTGTGCGGAGGAAAAATAGGGATGTGAAGATATGCATCCTAAAGATCGATGGAGACCGCCCAGTCACCAGACCTTACAGCATTCCTGACTGAGGCTGTTGTCTCCATCTTGAAGGGTTTGTTATGTATATTGAATTTATAATATGTGTCCATGATTGTAAGTTGTAAATAACATGTTTACATAGTATCTGAGTTCAAGGCCTCTTTTGTTTGGAGCTGGACTGTTATTTCCATGTCTTGTTGTGACAAAAATCAGGTACACAAAGTAATTTTCGATTACTCATATTCTGATGTGAGAATTGTCTGGTAGGCCAGTATTTTTCCCTTTAGAATTAATCATATTGTGATGGGACATAGGTCATGTAAGCATGTGCATTTATATACAGATTTTGGTAAACAAATTCATTATAATTTTCATTCTTAAAGATCAGTCTGTAAGGAATCTATTCTAGTTGTGTTGTTGAAATCAGTTATAATTTGAGAGGAATTATTTATTTACAATATTCATTGGGAATACTAAAGTGCTCACTCATATTTGGATTAATACAGTATTTTGGGATTTATGTGAACTCATTCAAACACATTCTGGATAATATCATTGTGGCATATCAGGACATTCAAGACTTGTGGTGTTTCAGGACATTCAAGGCTACTGGAATTCATTCGAAACATTATATATTTTTGGACTTGTGGTTAGGACACTTAGGATTATTTGGACTTTAATTCATGTTATCGTAATTGTCTTTTGAATTTTCACTTTAATTGTCTCTAAATAAATTGCTTCTTGATTTTACTTGATTTTGTTGGTTTCACTTTCTTTCTGTTAGATATTTTTAGGCCATAGAGTCATAATAGGTTCCTTCTGCAGAAACTTGTTTAGGGAGGAAAGATCGATAATTAGATCAAACTTTCCCCCTTTTTTTGGTACCAGGAAAATCTGGTAGTAGAAGGCCAGAGAATGGTCATTGAACACCCCCTCCACTGCACCCTTCTGGAGAAGAGAGTGTACCTCTTCCTTAAATCATACCAGATTCAACTGGTGAAAGAACATGGGGGACCTTACTAGAGGAAGATCTCAAAACCAAAGTTGGTATCCTGCATTTATTAAATAAAAAAGGACCCAGCCATTGACCATGATGTAGGACCAAAAGGTTTAGCCTGGCACTTATGTGAACCCACGAAGAGGGACACTCTGCAGGAGAGGGATCGAGTCCTTAGGGCTGACCCCTTTTTACCTTAGGAAAGGGGGAAGGACCTAAAAACCTCCTCCCTTGGCCTCTGCAGCATTCTAGGGCCAACTGATGAGAGGCAGGTCTGAACTGGGGTTGTTGCTTAGACTGGGGCTGTTCGTTATGATTTCACATCTTGGCTGGTTTTGACATGCCAGGAGCGGATGTGAGGGAGCGATGTTGCTGGTCTATCAAATCCTGTGAAGCCAGAGAGGGAATGAGCCCTCCAAAAAGGTTCTCTGCCTACAGGGAAGCAGCCCTCAGAAGGTTCTTACTATGCTCCAGTAATACCTTAGATGTGTCCAAAGCAACATCCCTGCGGAGGTGGAGAAGCTCCACCAATAAAGCCATGGACAAGGATAACCCATACCTGGATGTTTTTGCCACTGCCTCCAACAAATGTTTAAGAGCAACAGGAGACAGAGCCCAGGTCCCCATGGAAATATCCACTTGTGACACTGTGGCATCCAAGGTGGGAGGTTTAAGGGACCAGGAAGGGTGTGTGAACCCTATAACTAGCAGAAGAGACCAAGGGTCTCAACATAGAAGGGGGTACTGACCAACCTCTACCTTGTCTAGGAAACTCCTGGCCCTTACTAAACCTTTGGGACAGCTCCTTTATCATAGCTGAGTGAGGAAGCAACAAGAGATCTGGTTGAGAGAAAGACCAAGAGAGTTTCTCCAAGCTGGAGAGAATTTTAATTTTCTCAGAACCTGAAGGCTTGGGACATAGATCACTGGGCAAGAGACAGTAAACCTCATTCACTGCTGTGTCAACAGACCAGACCTCTTCCTCCTCTGTTGCCTTAACTGAAGATTCAGGGGACCCAAAGGGAGGGGGTGCCACTTCTGACTGTTCGGTACCAAACTCATAAGAATCCACGAGGACAGAAAGGACATCTTCGTCCTGCTTTCACTCCTTGGAAGCCAGACTATGCGACCCAATATCTCTCTGCTGGGGAGACTTGTGAGTAAGAGTGACCTCAACTTGAGACTCCTCACTTGGAACTATGGGACTGTCCCCAGTGGCAGATATGACAGTTGGGTGAGAGCAACTCTCAAACCTCCTGGGGTGATTGGGGGAAGGCCTGTTCCCCTCCCTCCTTTGTGATACTGCTTCATAAGGGAATGATGTTGGTCTATTTCAGACTGCAGCATCAACTTCTCTACCATGGGGACAAGGCCCTGAAGACCATGGCTGCATGCATGGAACAGGTCAATCACTTCCCTGTGGTAGGGGCCACACATCCCATAGGAATTTAATGGAATTATAGGGAAGGGAGGGATGCCGATCGGATCCACTTTGCTAGACTGATGTCGGTATGCCGAATCCAAATCCCAAGAGGGGTTGAACGGTGGCCTGGAGAGAGAGAGAGGGGGGGGGGGGAGGGGCTTGACCCAATCCCTATCCTGATGAGCCTTGAATGATTGACTATGACCAGTACTCATAGCCCAATGACTGGTGACTGGCTCCAGATGACCCTTCAACAGTCAATGACTAGACAGGCAACTCTGATCTGTATGCAGAACCTTCCCCAGATCTGATAGACTTAGATCGATGCCCTGCCCTTACAGGGTGGCACAATCCTGTCATCGACAATTAACCACAGTGCTGCTCCCCCCTCTTGGGTGAGGGGGCTTGACTCACTTTTAGCCAATACTGAACTGTGGGCTAGCAGAGGGTGCTGCTCCTCCCTTGCGATAGGGTGCAACTCACTTTCTGCCCTATGCTCACTCTCTGTCTTAGCAGAATAGAATGGAGAAGGTGCCGCTCCTCCCTCTCGGGAGGGTGCGACTTGCTCTCTGCCCTATGGAATTGGGGAGGGTGCTGCTACTCACTCATGGGAGGGCTTGACTCACTCCTCTTAACCTTGAGCATCTCTGAAGAGACTCTACTAATCCCACTCTGAGACCTGAGGGACTCAGAGAGGGAAAACCCTGAAAATTCTGAGGAAGAAGAAGCGGCTTTCTTCCGTCCTTTATAAGTCCTTCTGTGTTTGGCGAGGTCCTACGCCTCGTCCAACCATACACTGCAAATGGGACAACCATCTGCCCTCTTGCAGTCCATACAAGAGAGGCAGGTGGGGTGGGTGTCTCAGGGGGCTTTCCTGTGGCCACACCTCCCAACTCCCTGTCTTGACATTGCTGCAAAAAAGATGCTGAAAACAAGATTACAAGGAAAAATTTCAATGTAAGGATTGTTAATTGTAACTGCGTTGACTCGAAAGCAGGAACTTACCTTGTAGGTGGCAACCAATGAAGCAATTAAAACAACAACTCTATGGAAGTTTTAATACAAAACAACAGCAATGCTAAGCTGAGGACTGTAGTTAATAAGAATAAAACAAGAGGATGTAAACTAGACTTAATCGAGTACTGGATACAAATAATCAGCAAAAAACCAGTTTTGTAATAATGCTAATTTATACTAAAATAAGAAAGGAATAAAATCATATACTGACTTATTAAGAATGAATCAGAGTTCAATTATTAAACACACATAAGAAGGAAAAGACTGGTGTGCGACCTGCTTTCCTGTAGCTGAAAATAACACAAGTGAGATTAAAGGAAATTACATTCAGATGCTTCATATGTTTAAACAAGAAAAAAAAGGAAGCAAATTAGGTTGAAGACTGATAAGGCAAAGATAGGGAAAATAAAATTAATAAAATTAATTCCCCAACAATCTATGTGAAGGGGGGAGTAACCTAAACCATGATTATGAAAAGGACATAACCAAAATTGCAAAAACTCTCAATAGAGCTCATTCTAGAAAAGGAATAATAACAATCAAGGGTATATACCACCTGTAAATTACGATGTACTTAAAGAAAAAGCAAAAATCGCGACAAAGACTCGTAAGTGAAGGCAATTTCTACAGTGATTATTTACTCGTCTTTCATCAAAATGACAACTGGAAAAAAATGAGGAATTGTGGGATACACATGCAGCTGTGGGGTTTACAAAGGGAGTTCTAATTACTAGAACTTTCTAGTCAATGCCGTGGGAAGATAAATTCTCATCATACGGTCGGGTATTTTCTCTCATGAAAATAGGGTAGCTATGCAATAGCAACAGAGTAAACTATTACTGATATTAAAAACTCAGTCCACAGATTGTATTACAGTTAGAACACTTAAATGTGACAACTATTGGGTCATCAAAATATAACTCAAATTACTCACTGATTTTTAAGCATCAAAGTAAGTTAAACAAAGTTTGCTTTGATGGTCAAAGTGGTCATTTATATCCAAGTCATTCAGTTTTTAAAGCATTCAAGTGTAGCTTAAACACAGAAAAAGATGCACAACTTCCGAGGCAGAATTGTCAAGGACATGGACCTAAATGCTTAAGTGTAGGTCAAATAGCATAAAGAAAAATCTGAATGTTAGTGACTGGCACCATTTTTTGGCATATCAAATTTATTTCTTTGAAGGCTGAATGCTGTTTTAGATTAATTTTTACAAAAAGATTGTGTTTCATGAAACCCACCCTCCACCCAAATCAAATTATGCACTTCTAAAGTGTGAACTGGGGTCAAGGTATAATACTAGTACTTTGAAAATTGTAGAACTTTTTAATGCAAGAACAACTTATATAGTATATAGATAATACAGTTAAGAGTGGCACATACAGCAAAATGTGAAACAGATGCATGTATGAATACAAATATTAACAAGTGAAGATGCACAATTTTATTGAACCTGAATACTTAATGCACGTCTCTATCTAAAGAACAGGTTATAAAGATCATCAATTTACTATTACATTATGAACAATATGAAGGCAAATATGAAATGTAGTCCCCTTCATTCATTTCAATCTTTGAAAACAAATTAAAATTAAGATAAAAAATGGAAAGTGTATGTACTATAGACAAATATAAAAGCTTATTTTAGAGTACTGAAATTACTTTCAAGAAAACTGCAATGTGTGAAAAGCATGCCTAACAACAAGTTTTGAAAAAAAGTGTTAATCTGTTGAAAACAACAAAAACTCTTGAAATAAATAAATTAACATCTCTTTTGCAAGTTAGTTTGCTATGAAGTCTGAATTGGCTTTCACTGATAATTATGAACTTGAAATTTTCTGTATATTAACAAACTATTGCTCTGAGTAGATAATTTTAAATATATAAACAGTAACACAACTAATGAATTCATGATTTATTATTGCAATGGTCTAATACATTTAAATAAAAAACAACAAAAATTAAATACAAATAAAACTGGAAACAATATTTAACTTAACAATGTTGTAAAACTGATTTAAATTTCTTCACCCTTCTGTCTGATGATAAATGACTTTTCTTAGTGATTATGTATGCATGTATAAATGACAAAATTATCATTGAGAGGATCTGTTTTTATTTTGGTTTTTTAAAAAAAACATGTCTATGTAAAATTATGAGCACATTGAAATAATGCTGATTTGATGGTCAATAGGAGTAATAATGAAAAACACCAAGAGATGTTACAGTGTTTCAATGACATCATTTTAGGCTGTGGCTCTACAGATGTCCAATGCTGTTTAGACAGTATTTATGTTTACACTTTAGAACAGATCTCAGAAAATATATCTGACAGGTTGAAACCCTGCTCTTTTCCAGCAACTACAGTGTGAAAACCTTTGTTCAATGGTTTATTTTTAGGCACAGTCATTATTCTCTACACCAAATACACAAACTTAAATGAAAACACTTTCTTATGCTGCATGAGATATTTTGTACCTAAGATGCTATTTATAACAAACTTACTATAACAAACTTGCCTGCTTTACCTGTTGTGAGTAGTACAGTGTCAGGTATTTGGTGCTCCTTCTTTGATGCTATTTATAACAAACTTACCTGCTTTAACCTCTTGTGAGCAGTACAGTCTATCAAGTATTTAGTGCCCCTTCTAAGAGGCTATTTACAATAAACTTAAATGCTTTACCTGTTGTGAGTGGTACAGTCTATCAAGTATTTAGTGCCCCTTCAAAGAGGCTATTTATAATTTACCTACTTTACCTCTTGTGAGCAGTACAGTCTATGAAGTATTTAGTGCTCCTTCTAAGATGCTATTTATAATAAACTTACTTGCTTTACCTGTCGTGAGTGGCACAGTCTGTCAAGTATTTAGTGCCCCTTCTAAGATGCTATTTATAATAAACTTACTTGCTTTACCTGTCGTGAGTGGCACAGTCTATCAAGTATTTAGTGCCCCTTCTAAAGATCATTGGACAGCTTTGACATATGGTAATTTTATTACTCTGACAGAATCAGACGCTATAATAATATTTCTTATCTTCCATAATTTATATTGTTTTGTGTATCCTTTAATTTTTCATACATAGTTCATGAATAAAACAAGAGATTTTCAAGATGGCCACTGAATGTCTGAATGGCCACCATTAGCATCAACTTAACATCATAAAAAGTTGCTTAGTAAAAATACCATGTTGATATGACCATCCATTCAGGAAGAGTAGTGATAATAATATTTTCAAGATGGCCAATGTTGTGGCCATATTGGACATCAGATCCACACAATTTTCATTTTGGAACAACTATACCATAAGAAGTATTCTGGTGAAAACCCCATGGCAATATTATTTTCATTCAGGAGGATTAACAATAACAAGATTTTCAAGATGGTCATTGTGGTGGCCATATATGACATTAGATCAACACCATTTTCATTTAGGACCAACTAGACATCATAAGAAGTCTTTTAGTGAAAATCCCAAGTTGATATGACCATCCATTCTTCTGGAGTAGTGACAAATTTTTTTTCAAGATGACCACTGTGGCAGCCATATTGGATGTCTGAGCAGCACCATTTTCATTTAGGACTAACTAAACCATGGGATGAATGTGTGTATACAGTTTGATGGCAATCTTCCAAGGAGTCTAGGAGGAGTAGCGATAACAAACTTGTGCTAACAGTCTGATGGACAGATTGGATGGACAAAAGACTATCCCAACTAAAAATCATAATTATTTTTTGTACTAAATTTTTCATATCTAGAAGTTCAACTTTTCTGTACAACTGTGGTCTAAAATTGGTTATCAACGTGTTTGAGAATTAAAGTAGATCTGTGAATATTGTACAACAACATCAAATAAAGATGATATTTACTGAAAATATGTTCTATACTTCACATATCTTTTGCCAGAAATTTTTATGCATATTTATTTTAAGAATTTCTCTCAAAGACCACTGTCTATGTTGATTTGGTGTTTTTGGCACAGCAACACAAGTAGGTTATTTAGTGCCAAAACAATTGGAGTAAAGTGCCTTGCCCAAGGACACACCATGGTAGCTGACCCAGACTGATCCGATGTTAGGATTCGAACCTGCACACTTTCACTCTAGTCCAGCACACTAACCACTAAAAATGGTACTAGTTATTTCAATGGAATGTACACTGAACTGAGATTAATACAAGAACTTTGGCCTTTTTGTATTTAAAATTCACCAAGTTTTGGGCCTTTTTGTACTTTTAAATCACCAAGTGACGATCTTTCCAGTCATATTAAATACATACCAGTATCCTTCATAGAGAGCTAAATTTGGATTAAATGTTGCCAAATATTTACAGCAATTCATATATTCCATTTAACAAATCCTACTGCAAATCCTAATGAAATAGTCTTCATTATCATAAGCAAGTCAGTGTCTTTTTTTCACAACAATGTAATAATTCTATACACGAGCTTTGTGTTATAGAAATTAAAGCCCTTGTAAGTGAAAACAATCAAGGAAATGATCAGGACTTAATAAACTAGCTTGTATGTTCTGTTTGGTGATTTTTGAGTATAAATATGTAAAGCTTGTTTGAATTCACTGTCACAACAGGTCACATCTGCAATCTCAAGATTCTCATTTTTAAACACTGTAGGTGTCCTAAAACTAACTCATTTCTCCAATAGAGAACCCCCATTCTATCCCACCTTTTGTCCAAAGGGTACCTCGTAAGTCAATTAACACTGTTTACTAATTCTATTTATTTTTAATTTGTTTTTTTGGACATGTGTTGTTTAATATACATTTTGTTTTAACGATGTGCTTCTATCTTTGTATGCCATGTGCTACTCTTGTACATTCCATAACAGACCAGTGGCACCTTTGTATGGACAGAAGTATCAAATCACTGAGTACATAGTAACAACTATGGTTGACACGAGTAGCGATGAGAAACCCAATGCCACTCAACTACAGGAAGTGTACATGTACTTCCTGATAAAGGGTATTGGCATACCTTCTTTGGTGGGAATTTAGATGTTATTTCACTTGCAGAGAAACAACATAGTTTGCTAATTGTTAAGGTGACTAATTTTACAGCATATATGATCCTTCTCGGGGTTTAAACTGAATCAAGTATGTATGGATATAAATGTTGTGAATATTTGATCTAAAATATATATCTATGAAACTGAAGGAGTATCGTATGTATTTTTTTAATAATTTCCATTAACTATTTTATTACTGCTTTCTCATTGACAATAGCTTCAGCTAAACTGGGACATTTAAAAGTAAGTGATACTGAGCAAAATGGCATGTAAATTGCCAAAATATCTCTCTCTCATGCAAAAGCAAATGAAGTACATTTACTCACTTGGATTTAAATCCTATTGGGTCATCAGAACATAATTTTATTGGATCACAAGGAGTAAAAAAAAACGGTGTGATGATGGGATACCTATGTCCATGGCATAGTTATCTACTTGCAAATTGATCATTTTGCAATAAACAAATATATAAGGTAGCGCTCTACAGTTAGTATGTACTTCTGAGAGAGGGACCGGTATAAGCTGAAGTTGTTTGCATTGGCAACATGCACAGTGGAGAGAATGTTGGCATACCTCTATGCTACTTTCATGTACTGTGACTGAAATTTATTTACATGTGGTCATTATGGAAACTATGCACTATCTAAAGCAGACAGCTGATAACATGGCTGCTCCTATGTGCTCAAAAAATGAGCCTAAACTAGTCCAAAGTACACTAACTTTAGCAGTTATTAAAATAGGAAAAATTTATTTTGTCAGATTAAACAATACCAGCTTCTGAAAGTGCAATGAATAAATTATAAAATTTATAAAATGTAAAAATAGTTATCGGCTCTTTTTTTTCCCAATTTACCTTTGAAGTCCAGGAAGTGAAAATGACCAAGCAGTCTTTTGAGAGGTTACACCCATCAATCATACAAAATGACCAAGTGTAGCTAGCAGTCTTCTGAGAGGTTACACCCATCAATCATACATCAAAATAAAGGGAATCAATCATACACCAAAATGAAGGGAATTATAAGTTATACAAGATATACAAGGTCTGTTTTAAATAACCAGGATAACCAGTAAGAAAAACCTGGGAAATCCTTTTCTTTAAAAATCAAACCCCATGCAAAGTATGAATCTGTAGAGCACAACCTAAGCAAATTCAAACAACATACTGTACTAGTGCATGATGCTTTTAATGCAAATATGTCAGATGCATGTGAATTTTTTAGTAACAATCATGCAGATGCCTTGGAATCATCCTTAATGCGGAGTCCTTTATTTTTTTGTACATGATCCCATCCCAAAAATGATAATCATTTTTTTACATATTATTTTTCATACTTTGAAGAAAAAAGTAAACATTTTTGTGTACAAAAAATTACATGAAATATGGTAATCATGATTATTGTTGCTAATGTATTAGTGAAAACAAGAAAACCACCAATGGTGGTGTGACCAGATTGCAAAGCATTGTTTTGTCTAAATGGTGAAGTATTTATTGTGATGCATCCTATGTACATGTATCAAGTTATATCACTCTGCAGTAACAGTGTCTACGAAACTGAGCTCAATGCAAAGGTTGGTGCAGATCACTAGAATGTAAAATAAAAGTTAATGTGACTTAGTTTTGACTGAAGAATGTAGTACTTTTCATGAAGCATCTACATACCAAGTTATATGACTCTGCAGGCAATAGTGTCTGAGAAACTGGACTATTATGTATATATGAATAGGGTTTAATGGTACAATCCTGGCTCTATAGAGCTGTTTAAAGAATCAGTTCTGAAAGTGTAAAGATTAAATAAAAAAAATGGACAAAAACCTTAGTAAGTTAAATCCTTTCAAACAAACGTAAATAGGTACTCTTACAAAAAACTGAGCCAAATAAAATGGTTAATGCAGGTCACTGGAGTTTGAAATATAGATTATAATGACCTAACTTGACATAACTCTGCAGGCAATAGTGTTTGTGAAACTAAGCTAATTGCAAAGGTTACTGCAGGTCGCTATTGTGGGAAATATAGGTCACAGTGACCTATTTTTTATTGAAAGGTGTAGTACTCCTCATGATGCATCTTTATTCCAAAGTTACATGACTCTGCTGGAAACAGTGTCAGAGAAACTGAGTTAAATGCAAACCCTAACCTAGAGAAACTGAACTTAATGCAATAGTAAGCACAAACCACTGAACAATGAAATACAAGTCATAGTGAGCTAGTTTTCAATGATGGCTGTAGTGCTTCCCATGAAACATTTACATACTAAATCATGTGACTCTAGAAGCAATAGTGTCCAAAAAAGTGACCTAAATGCAAAACCTAACTTCTGTGATGTCAGATGAACTTCTCATCAATTCATAAGCTGGAATTGCTTTACAAATCTGGCCAACAATATTGGATTTCAAAATAGGATAAAATAAGTATAACTATAGTGCACCTCAGTCATTTGCAGACCAAAAGGTTTATTTCAGGTCACAGGTTACATTAATGTTGTGGTTAAATGTTTCCTTAATGTTTGAACTGAACTTTCTTAAAATTAATACTTTTACACTAATTATGAAAGTCATATCAAGTCTCTATGGAACGTTTGCCTTTTGCAGCAACCAATGTCTTTTATGTTCAAACTAACGGTATATACTGACTTCAAGCATTAATAAATATGATCTATGATAGAGGCAAGAGAAGATAATATGCCTCTTTGTAGATAGTGTAATCAGCAATAAAAAGTTGTCTCCCATTGAGTATGTTAGGGCAGATGGTGATTTGTTTACATATATGCACTGACATGTGCTGCTCATACTGGTTTTGCCACTGATCATAATTCTATGTGAAGAAAATTTGTACACTGGGATACATCTTATAATAATATTTAATGTGACTTCAACCATTTCCATATTTATTTAATAAAATATTTCTGCATGGTAATTGTTTGTGAGGGACTTGGAGACAGAACATTATTTAAAGTGTCATGTTAAATATTATTCTCCATCTTTTACATGGAAAGAAATGTATTCAACTTGAAACACTAAAACGACTCTTTTTCATTTTAGGTGAATACAAATTTTATATTGGACTTGTCTGACTTATGTGCAACAATGGGTCTATGTCTTCACTACCTCCAGTAACTGGAAGACTAAAACTGTTTTCCAAAAAAAGGCATATTACAATGAAAACACTGGGCACTCAATCAATCATGTTGATATCATTATGAACAAGATAACAGCTCATAAAGGGTATGTAAAAACTTAGCTAACATTTTTAAAAAAAAAATTCAATAACTGTAAAGTTCATCCTACACTTATGTTTTAACCGAGGCTTTACTGAGGCTTTAAAAATGTTGTTGCGATAACACTAACAACTACATACATTAACAATAACGATTAATATGATCTGTACCATTTGATATTAAAATTGGAACATGATTAATCTGGAAATAATAAAGAAGAACATAACAGACATCCCATAATTTGGAACATTTTTTTTAATGTAAAAGATGTTTAAAAGAATTGGTAAGTAATGATCTGATTTGCCATATTGTCAAAAATGTGATTAAAAACGTGCAACATTTTTATTTCAACAGACCTCTGAACTCTGAACCACAGTTCAGAGAAAAAAAAAATGATCATGAAAATAAATTAAATTTTCCAGATTAAGACAATAAAATTCCATCAAGATCAATGGAAACAAGAGGCCAAAATGGGTATGGGATGGGTCACCTACTGACATCAGCCAAATAGCTCAATGCAAGAGCAGTTGGCAAATTAATGTCAAATTTGTTCAAATTCTGTTAAGCAATTTTAAGAAGTCATCATTTAAATGGTTTTCTACTTTTACTTTTTAAATAGCAGCCATATGTGATGATGAATCTGTGCTATTTTAACAACTCTATGCCATAATACTTTCTAATGTTTGTCAACTTTTGTAGATCAAGTTTTGAGAACTCATTTAAAGGTTTTAATATTTTTAGTACAGTGTCTATATTTGATACTGAAAATCTGCATCATTGGCACAAGTTTGAAAAGCTTTCATGAAAGGTTGCTTTCTTTAAAATTTGGTCACATTCTGTTAAGCTGTTGGTTTTTTTTTGAGAAAGTTGTTTAAATGATTCTTTTAATTTTAATAACAGAAGTCATTTTTTTATGGCAGATCTGCAGCATAGGTACAAACTTCAAAGGTTCTCATATACCATGATACTTTCTGTCTAATTTGGTCAAAATCTTTTGAGGAGTTTTTAAGAACTTATTGAAAGGTTTTCTATGTTTAATAACAGCAGCCATGATGGATGGTAAAGTGTAGTTTTTTTACATACATAACATGTCTTCATGCCAAGATCAGTCAAATTCGGTAGTATACTGTCAAGGGACTTTTGAGAAGAAAGTTCTTTTACAGGTTTTACTCCTTTTAGTAACAGTGTCCATATTGCATGGCAGAGTGGCATCACTTATATAAGAATTAAAAGGCCTTCATGCCAGAATACTTTTTGTCAAATTTGTTGAATTCTGGAGAACATTGTTTGAGATGAAGTCATTTGAAGGTTTTTCTATTTTTAAATAACAGCAGACATGATTGAAAGCAGATTGGCCCCATTTGTACAAACTCTAAAAGCCTTTACAACCAGATGCTTTCAGTAAAATTAAGCAAAAATTCTGTTGAATAATTTATGATAAATCATTTAAAAGTTGTATTCTCTTTCTTATTTCATGACAGCTTCATTTGATGGAGGATTGGCATTACTTGTACAAACTTGAAAGGTCTCTATGTCAGGATGCTCTCTTCCAAATTTGGCTATAAATGGGTCCAGTGCTTTTGAGAAAATCAAAACAGACAGATGCACATACCATAAGCTCACTATGCCTTACCGCAAGATGAGCTAACATGTATTTTGCAAATATTAAATAGTTTGAAACATTATGTCAACATGGTGCATTTCACTCCTTTGTCTAAAAAGTAATTTGTAAAAAATGATATTTTTAAGAAGAGTTTGATTCAATATATTAGCTCTTTTGAATAAGTATTTTTAAAATTATTTCATTTATCACTTAATAGATGATTTAAGAAGAAGGAGAAGACTACTCAAATTGTTAACATCCAGAATCATTCATTTTGAAATAACCAGAAGACTGGACCACAGTAAGCATGTCAAAGTGAAGAAAGTGATGGGAAACCAAACTTGTTTTGCCACTATCGGTACACTGTAATATCACCCTCTCAATAAGACTACACAAGATTTTGGCCTGGAAAAGACGTTTTTACAACAACTGATACATTTCTTACATCCAATTTTGGAAATATTTTGCAGAGATATTCTGAATAATATCAGCTTATGAAAACTGAAAGAAAATTCATAGGCCACCATGCTTGAAATAAACCTACAACTGGGAATGATACTAAACTGAAGATAACAGAGGTACCTATACAAAGATAAGAATATTATCTTAATTTTGGCGAAAGACACATGATCTGATGAATCACTTTATTTTGAAAGGAATCAGCTAAGCCTACAAATTTGCAAACTGCCTCGATCTAAGTGCTTAGCAACATATTTCTGTGTGAAAACAGCATGTTACTCTGAAAGCAATATTTTATGGCATGTCATAAAATGACATGCTGAACTTTAAATCACACATAATGGAGGTAAATATTTTGAACATGTATTTGTTTTTGTAAGCAATCATGTCTGTCAAATGTTTTAGGGTACAAAAAGCATCTTTGACCTTTTTACTGATGTCCTAAAACCTGCTGCAAACCAGTGGTCTATTTTTTTTGTGTACTTCTACCTTAACGTAAGCAGATGCTCAAGTCAGGTTATACCTACCTTCTCATTTTTCCCAAAAGGCCATCTTACTTTTTTCTTTTAAAGGCAATTAATAAATTTCTCATACATTCCTGAGACATTCTTGACAAAATGTGACTTAAATATGACATAAGAAATAGCAACTTTAAAAAATAAAATACTACATCAGACAACATTTCACAAAAATGTGAATTAATAAATAAACAATAAAACAATGAAAACTGATAATTAAATGTACAAGTTTAAACAAAACAACTACATTTAATAAAATAATGTGAATATGAACAACTATGCCACCACACACCCCTCTACAAAATGACTGAGAAAGTAGCATGTGCAATCTATGTGCAAACTGTCAATATTACTGACTAAAACTTACAAAAACATTATAAGAAATTTAAGTTCAGTTTTTGCTTGAAGGGGAAAATACTTCTACAGAAGAGGTAAAATAGTGTAAGAAAAAATGTCATAAAACTGTTATTGACAAAAGGAAAAAAAAGGAAAAATATATTCATGAAAGGATAAAAGTATAAATTTGCGATGGCATATATTAATTATATTGTCTTTACAGCTATCTTAGCATTTCCATGGCCAAAGTTTTGGTGCTTTGTTGATTACTGAATCAAACTCTTCATCATTAAGAGAAGTACAACTACAACAGAATCTACATGTATAAAAATGTACATGAAATGATTTATCATTTACATGATTTAAAAAATATAGTGTAGTTCTACTTGTAGGTAAAATACTTTTTGATAAAGCCCTGTAGATGAACAAAAGTCTGAGACAAGCTCTTTATTTCCAAAGTGCTTCATGCCATCAGCAGTACAGATCTTGAAGAATCATACATTTTGAAGAACTTCCAATATCCTTTGCATCCTGCCTGTTCCCTTTCCAATATGAAGGCAAGATCTTCCTAGAAAATGATCTGTAGAACATTTAATAATATTTAAATACCTAACTAAACCAGAAGGTTGCCAACCCAAGAACATCACCTCCATGCTCTTGTATATTAAAATTATGAAAACAAGTCAGTATCTGAGATGACTTCTCTGGGCATGTGTGGTGACGATGAGAAAATAAAGTCATTTTGATGATCCAATAATTGCAAGAGAACAATAGAGGAGGATCACATACATAGAATGTGAAAAATTTTCATTGTGGAACTTGAATCAATCTAGCACTGCAGGCACAAATGAAGTCACGAAGAGACGAGGAAAAACGAAGAGTGCATTCGGTGGTAGCACAATCAACACAGTGAACAGACAGATGATGCAGGCGTGTCATGTATGCTTAAAAGTGAAGTTGCTGGCTATGGAAGGTAACAGTCTTACTTTTTTCCTTGTGCCACTCAAAAATTCTTTGTACATATCAGATCGGAGGTATCGACTGTAGCTATCACTTTTCATCAGATTAAATATATGGTCCTGCAAAAAATATAACTATATGTAATACGTAAAAACCTTAATGATGCGAAGAAGAAACAAGAGTCCCTTGAAGAGACTGACACTCTACTGGCTGAAAATAATTTTCAAGAAATCAAGGTAAGATGATTTCTTCCTTTTAACTGCTGAGTGTTGAAACCATCTGATATTCTTCAGCAATAACAAGATCAAATTAGATGCCATGGTGGCCATATTGGATGTCAGATTGGCAGCATTTTCATTTAGGACAAACAAGACATCATTTAGGACCAACAAGATATCATAAGAAGTCTTCTGGTGGAAAATGCATGTTAATATGACTTCCCATTTTGGAGGAGTAATTATAACAAGACTGGATATCAGATTGGCAGCATTTCCATTTAGAACCAACTAGACATCATAATAAGTCTTGTGGTTAAAGCACAATACTGATATGACCAGCTATCTAGGAGAAGTAGCCATAACAAAATTTTCAAGATGGCCATTGTGGTAGCCATATTGGAAGTCAGATTGGCACCATTTTTATTTAGGACAAACTAGATATCATAAGAAATCTTTCAGTGAAAACCCAATACTGATATGACCATTCATTCAGGACTAGTGATAACATAATTTTCAAGACGGCCACTGTGACAGCCATATTGGATGTCTGAGCAGCACCATTTTCAATTAGGACCAACTAGACATCATAAGAAGTCATTTTGTAAAAACCCAATGTTGATATGACCATCAATTCAGGCAGAGTAGCAATAGCAAGATTTTCAAGATGGCCATATTGGTCACCATATTAGCACCATTTTAAGTTAAGACCAACTAGACATCATAAGAAGTCTTTTAATGAAAACCCCATGTTGATATGACTGAAGGAGTTGCAATAACAATATTTTTAAGATGGCCACTGTGATGGCACCATTTTCATATAGGTCCAACTAGATGGGATGAATGTGCATGGAAAGTTTCATGGCAATCCTCCAAGTAGTTTAGAGGAGTAGCAATAACAAACTTGTGCTAATGAATGGACAATGGACAAAATAACATCCCATAATCTCTTCTAGTCTATGAACAGTAGAGCTAATAAAGCAAGCGCATGAAGCAAGGCATACCTTTATAATTTTTTGTTCTTTATTAAAATCAATTGTACAAATAGTTCTAACAAATTAACTTTTGATGGCAGATCATGGTCTATGTTGTTTGTTCTAATGATTAGTTCTAGACCCAGACCTGCCAGTGCATTATCTGACTGCAGATCTGGGTCTATCCAGTTTGCAGTTGTGAGAAAAGTAGGTAGTGGTCACTGCTTGAATGTTGGTATAAGATTGTCCTTAGGATGGTGGAAAACAGATCTTGGAGGAAACTACCAACCTTGTGCAGGCAATCAAGTACTCTTGCTTGTGCCAGAAATAGAAATTATGGGGCAATATAAGTGTAAATTGATCATTTTACAGCTGTATTATCCAGCCCCCTATGTGCTTAGTACCACAATCTATACAATGTATGCCGTTATTTAAAAAAATATACTAAAATAGCTGCAATATCCAGTGAAATATTCCTATGCCAAAATTGTGTGGGAATCAACACACTTGTTTACAGTAAAATGATATTTTATAGACAAAGAAAAACATAATTATCTAAATTTTACTAGTGTTAAAACTGCTTAGGGACAGGAAAAAGATTATCTATTTGACGTGTAAATTTTCAAAACTTCAAAACACATGAAAATGCCTGTGCCTAATCAAAAAGATGTAAAAATTATTGGGAAAAAATTGTTTTAGTTTCATCTGATAGCGCTTATAAATAATTTCTTGGCTAATGTACAACGCATGTAACAAATCGGCTTAAAAGCTGATGGACCAAAATTAGTACACTGATTGGACACATCTGATTATAATGGGTTTCTTTTTTTGTTAAGCAGATTGACAATTGTAGCAAAGTCATTCCATATGAGATGGAATATTATGAAATTTGTGTGAATAAAATGTTAATGGATTCAGCAAGACTACTTACCTTGTGACATTTTTATTTGTGCAAATAGCAGCATAGCTGTAAAATATGCATTCATTCAATATGAAAATCGCAAGAATGCATGTCATGAATATTGTGAATTTTTAAAATTTGCACATCTAATTATGTTAAAACATTATGATTTACAGTGTCTAACTATGTCTCAGAACAATCGGGAGAAGTGGATGGGAATGCTGGTGGAGGCGGGTGGGAAATCTGAAAAATACCTGAGCTTCTTCAAAGCAGTATCGATTGGGATTTTCCTCCACTCGCTTTCTAACCAGTTCAGTGATCCTACTATCTACATTCACAGGATTATGTGCCCCTGGAGCTAGGAATTCTCTGAAAAATCACATGGAGAGAAAGTATAAGTTTCAAAGATATACAAAAACTTTGTTAAATTTTATTTTGTCACAGCTAAATACCAACTGAGTTTCCATTAAAAATATTTTTACGAATTTTTAAATAGTAACCTGTGATTTTTTAAAGGTTCAAAGAGTAAAAGAATTAGATCATTTTCAGTCATGCCTGAATTCTGACACCATGCCATAATTTTTTCAAACTAAAAACCAGAATTGCAACAATTTCAAAGGTATTGTGAACTAAATCTTATTCTATTTACATTTTTAACTATTTCTTGAGTTTTTGTTGCAAGAATGACTTTAATGGCTAATTTATTTCTAATCTATACAAATAATCTCTTAGTGCCACTTTTCTGTGGAAAGCACTGGTTTCAGTAACATAACATCACTGAGATTACATCTATATATATATCTTCCTTTTGCAACAGTAGTACTCTTCATTAAATGAAAATAAGAAAGACTTCCATTTATCAATGAAACAGATACAGTATTTTTATACAACAATGTGTTTACTTGTAAACAGTAATCCACTTGCCAACTGAACATTTGGAATAACCTACAATATACAGACTGGTATTGAGGAAAATACCATTCACTCAATCCTGAACATTAGGTCACAGTGACCTACTTTTGGTTTGAGTGAGTTACTCTACTTGAGTGCATCATAATACCAATTTTCATAAGGGTAGGTAAAATAGGGTCCAATATATTAAGAGTGCAATGAAAATACGAAAATCAATCAGGTGTGAAAAGTAAGTTAAAGTGACCTAGTTTTCGTATAGGTAAAAAAGGGTCCAAGTTATTGAGGGTTTAACAAATGAATAGCTAAAAACACAGAGGTCACTCGAACATGTAAATTAGGTCCCAATGACCTAATTTTAATATGGTTGATTACCCACCATGATATGCATCTACATTTCCATTTTCATAAGTGTTGGTGAAATAGGGTCTAAAATATTGAGGATGTAATTAAAAGATAGCTAAAAATAACAAATATTGTGAACGGCATAGTATATGCCCACCCTATGTTTAAGAGTCCTCTTTGTGGTCAGTTGGGCATGGTTGACTCAGGAGATATTGACCAATGGGTCTCAATGACCTGGACCTTTGGTCAAAGTATGCAGTCTTGAACAAAACTGAATGTACAGATACCATTATTTTCCTATTTGTTTATTTTGTTGTATTGGTTTTAATGGCACTTTTAACACATTACTGACTATGTCATGCCAAGGAAATTGCAGCTTAGTGCCTTTCCCTAAGACACACCTATCAGACTTGCTATGACCCCATAATCTAGTTTTTTCTTAATATTTAGGTGCAAGCCATCCACAAAGTTTGGTCAAGCAACTTACTCTAAAACAAAAGTTAATCCACACAAACATTTTTCTTTGAGCCAAAATGATCATGCTCTTTGACCTTCAGACCCCAAAAATCAATAGGCCTCTTCCCCAAACCTTAAGTGCAAGCCTGCCACACACTTTGGTCAATGTATGTGGTCTACAACTAAAGTTATTATGCAAGAAAACTATTTTCTTTTTTCAGTAACAGTAACCTTGACCTCTGACCATATGACCCAAAAATCAATATGCTTTTTTCTTCCCCAACATGTGAGACATCCACAAACTTTGGTTAAGGTACACAGTCAAGAACTTAAATTTTTGTGATGAAACCATTTTCATATTTCAGTCACAATGACCTCGTCCTTTGACCTTTTCAGCCCAAAATTGATATGCTTCTTCCTTACCCCAAATGCAAGCAATCAACAAGGTTTGTATCAAGTCTGTGATGTAGAACTAATGTTATAGCGCAGAAACTATTTTTCTTTTATCAAGCACAGAGGCCCCGACCTTTGACCCAGAAATCAATAGGCTTCTTCCTCACACAAAGTGCAAGCCATCCACAAAGTTTGGTAACTGGAGATGGTGATGAAGTCAAGTTAATGTGCAGAAACAACATTGAGAGCAGATGGATAGATGGACAGACAACATAACATTATACACCCTGCCTTAAGGCAGGCATATACAGAGTCAATTAAGTGTGAATATATGGTTGCACTGACCTAGTATTGATATGGCTGAGTTACTCACCTTCATGAATGTAGGTGAAAAAGGGTCCAAAATATTGCGGCTGTAATGAACAAACTGCTGAAAATTCAAGTCACTCAAGTGTGAAAAATAGGTCACACTGACTTAGTTTTGTTATGATCGAGTTACTTTCATCAATATATAATCATATACCAATTTTCAAGAGTGTCGGTGAAATAAAGTCAAAGATATTGAGGGTGTAATGAACAAACAGCTCAAAATACAAATGTCTCTCAAGCATACAAATTAGGTCACTATGATCTTGTTTTGGTGTGGTTGAGTTACTTTCGCAGAGATGATCCACATAAAAAATTTCATGCATGTGGGTGATATAAGGTCCAAGATATTGAGGATGTAATGAACACAGCTGAAAATACAAAAGTCACTCAAGCATAAAAACTGGGTCAAACTGACCTAGCTTGGTATGGTTGAGTTACTTTTGCTCAGATGTGACTATATACCAATTTTCATGAGTGTAGGCAAAATGGAGTCAAAGATATTGAGGGTGTAACAAATGAACTGAAAATACAAAAGTCATTCAAGCATGCAAATTAGATCACAGTGACCTATTTATTGTGTGGCTTAGTTACTTCCATTTGGATTTATTTATATACCAATTTTCATCCATATGTGAAATAGAGTCTGAGATATTTTGAGGGTGTAATGAATTAACCACTGAAAATACAAATGGCCGAATTTCTCTTCCTAAGAAACATCCACATACCAAGTTTCACAAATGTAGGTAAAATAGGGTCTGAGATATTAAGGGGGCAACTAAATATTCAGAGGGTAACAAACAAGTAAACAAACAAACACACAAATGGGCAAAATGCTATATCCCCTCCCAACTTTGTTGGCAAGGGGATAACAAATTCTACTAAAGTATACTATGAATTCACTATTTTTAATGGGGTACCAATTTATATGAATTTAGTGGTTACTACAAACCACAAATTAAAAAATATGACAAACAATGATTCTCATCTGAAATAACAGGTCCCCTTCCCAAAATCAAAATGAATACCAACCCTCCAAGAATATACAGTGCAATAGAGCTAAAGAAAAAAATATTGAGAACTGCAGGCCCAAATATTTTTACTCAGCCTTTCTATCTGACACACTTTCATTTCTGCGCTGTTTGAGATTAAGGGATGCAACTTGGTAAACGCGTACATCATCATTACAAGGTGTGCCATGTACTTCATTGGGGGCCCTACCTTGAAGCTCAAGGTCATGGATCAATATTTAATTCTGCTATCACACTTTCCATTTTGCTCCAGAATTTTCAAGCCATTTGAGATTAAGGAAGGAAGTTTGGTACTCATATATCATAATTAAAAGGTGTGTCATGTACCACATTGGGTGTTCTCTCTTCAGAGTCAAGGTTATGGCTCAATATTATAAGATTTTTCTCACACTTACCTTCTGCTCTATAACTTTCTAAGCACCTGAGATTATGAGGATTTATACATCATCTTTAGATCCTATTTTCCAGGTGACTAAATATTTTCAAGTTTTCTGTCACACTTTCCATTCCAGTCTATAACTTCATAGCCTGTTAGAGATTAAGGGATAAAACTTGGCATATCTATATATTGTTACGGAATTATATATCATTTTTCTTATAATAATGATATAGTTTATTAGTTTATGATCTCAGTTCTTAGTCTAGTAGCTGTCGTCTTGCCGTGAGTACACATACGGTAGGCTCGATTGATATTTCGCTGAAGCTTTAGTCATGTGATGTGTTTTCCGCACGTGAGAGGGTGAACTTCTGACCTAGATTCTATGATTCATTTCTAACGTCAAAACTTTATTTACTGTTTAAAATGTCAGGGCACCAGCACATGGCGATGTCACGCATAACCTAGTTTCTGATTGGTTTGGAGAGGGTTGTAATATTTCAAAATGCCCAGTTGTTTATCAAAGACGTAATGGGTTTTATTTTGTTTCTCTGTAGTGGGAGACTATATTATGGGATTAAAAGCAGTATTCTGGCATTCTTCATAGTTACACTGGATTGAGAGGTCATAAACGAATTTGGTGCTTTTTGTGTGTGGATATTCTACTTTAGAGATCTATTTATTTTAATACAGTGCATTCTGGATTAGTACTGTTTCTTCACCTTTAATAACTATACAGCTCTGTGGAATTATCGGAAACATTTCTAGAATTTATGATATTCCATATTCGCAAGGATTACTTGGATATAACTTATTCTTATTAACACATTAGTACAGTGAAGGTTATTTCTTTTGGAATATCCTACATTCGGAATATTTGGATTGACTTCCGGATCAGTGAAGTTTAAAACAATTTAGGACTATTAAGGATATTCTATACTGAAAGTTATTATAATTCTTTCACTTTGATTGTTTGTTGAAATATTTTAATATTTTAGGAAAATTAAAGATTTGTATTTTAAATCTTGAAAGCTTGTTTGAGTCTTTTCTTTTGTGACATTACCCCTAGTCGTAACAATATCATCATTAGAAAGTGTGTTGTGTACTACACTAGTGGTCCTATCTTCAAGATCAAGGTCCCAGGTCAATATTTTAAGCTTCCATTCACAATTTCCTTTCCACTCTATAAAAATGTTTGAGCTCTTTAAATTTTAGGGATGAAACTTGGTACTGTATACTTATGCATTATCGTTAGAATGTATCATTTGTACCAAATTGGGGGTTATATTTTTAAGGTCGTGATTATGGGTCAATATTTCAAGTTTTCCAACACATTTCCCTTTCCTCTCTATACTTTAAGAGCAGTTTGAGATCAAGAGATGAAACTTGATATATTTGTACATCATCATTAGAAGGTGGGTTACATACCATATTGATGTTCCTATCTTCAAGGTCAAGGTCATGGATCAATAATTTAATTTTTCCTTCATATTTTCCTTTCCTATATATAACATTAGAGCCATATGAGATTATAGCAAGAAACTTGCTATATTTGTCTTGTACCACATTCGGGGTACTATCTTTGATGTCAAGGTCGGAGGCCAATATTTCAGTAGCAATTTCCCTTCCGATCTATAACTTATGAGCTGATTAAGATAAATGAATGAAAATTGGTACACTTGTATATTGTCACTAGAAGATGTGTTGCATTCCACATTTGGGGGTCTTATTTTCAAGGTCAAGATCACAGGTACATATTTCATGGTTACTTTTGTCTCTGTTTATATCTTAAAATATGTTTGAGGTTACGGGATGAACCATGGTACACTTATGTTTCTCAATCTGATGGCATCCCATGTATCATGCAAGGTTTTGTCTTCAAGGTCAAGGTCACTGATCAATTTCTCACCCTTCAGTACCATCTTTTTCATCTTCTTATATGTCAGAAAAACATTGTATCCTTTGTAAAGTAACTGTAGCTATGTTTTGTAGAAATATACACAAATTCATGATATCATATATCAGCCCACTTTACCTCTACAAAATTTGACATTTAACATCAGAAAGTGAATTATACATATACAGATGTGTTAGAATTCAAATTTGTTTCACCTTTAAAAACTTCCTTGTTAAGCACTTAAAATCTTTAATTTCAAATGCTTACTTTTTCAGAACTCTTTTGCTACATAAATGAATACCTCATCTTCAACATAAATTACGTTACTGAAGCCAATTACTTTCTTCACAAAATTTGAAATGTTGAACTGGTTATTTAAATTTGTCATTAAGACATCTACATAATTATGGAATGCCAAGATTTTCTTATGTAATCTTTCATTATTACATTCTGTGGTTTTGTTTTTATATTTGGTGCTTTCTTCTTTATATTTTGTGGTTTCTTTATTACATGTGGTATATTCATCATTTTACACTGTTGTTTTGCTAATATATGCAGTAATTTTTTCTTTATATGGAGTAGTTTAGACATTATATGCAGTAGTTTTGACATTATATGCATTGGTTTCATATATGCTGTAAGTTTGTCATTATACCTGGTAGGTTTGTCATTATGTGCTGTGGTCTTATCATTCTATGAGGTGCTTAACTAAATACATGTGGTGCATTTTCCTGTGCATTTTTCTTTGTATTCTGTACTTTACTCTTATTGTTTATATTCAGTGGTTATATCTGTATATGTGGCAATTACATCTTTATATTAAATGGTTATATCTGTATATGTGGTAATTACATCTTTATAGTCAGTGGTTATATCTGTATGTGTTGTAATTACATCTTTATATTCAGTGGTTATATCTGTATATGTGGTAATTATGTCTTTATATTCAGTAGTTATATCTGTATATTTGGTAATTACATCTTTATATTCAGTGGTTATATCTGTATATGTGGTAATTACATCTTTATATTCAGTGCTTATATCTGTATGTGGTAATTACATCTTTATATTAGGTGCTTATTTCATTATTTGGCAAGTTTTTGTTATGATGATGATGATGATGAGGTAACTCATAAATCTCCGAGACTTGACCAAGTGCCTTCAAAACTGGATATAGTGAAAATGGGATTGCTGAGCTCACACCTCAGTTGTTTTTAACTATATGTAATCATATATGTTTTTATTTTCATTATTTAAACCTTTATAAAAAAAAATGAGACATATCCATGGTTGTAGATGTATAGAAGGCCAATAAAATAATGTACTCAAAATACAAACATACGAGAGAGAGAAATAACTTATGATATGCTTGTCAAAGCCAGCAATACTGCCTCTATGTACTCTTTAAGATCAACATAAAACCTGTGTTTAAAACTACCAAGACCAAGAACTAATGCATTGAAAAAGACTTTTACATATACAGGATCTTCAGAATGGAATCAGCTAGCACTTGAACTAAAGCAGGCTGACAGTGTTGCATGTTCAAATCAGGCTATTTCAGCCACCTAAACATATAATGTCTCTCACCAAATATTCCAACAGTTGCTCCTTTGTTTTTATGCGTATCCATAAATCAGCTACATACAGGTTACACTGATGCACATGTATTATAGTTCGTTCCGCATAACATCGCAAATGATATCAGTCTGTTTCTCATTTAATTTTCATGTCAGCGTCTCAAAATGTAGCTAAAAGTATTGAATTCGCTTCGTGCATGAACGATTTAAACATAATTCTTATTGAGATACAGCGCAACACCATTCATTCGATACATGCTGAAACACTGTGGCCTGTGTACATGTAAAACGCTATGTTTGTCCTGATGTTGTGGAAGAGTCCATTTTTGATACAGCACTGGGCCTTATGGGAACCGTCACATGCCACATGTAAACAAACATCATCTGAATTGTCTATAGTTTTCTTTAAATAGCATTCTACTTTCACCTCACTTAAAATGTCAATGTCAACAACAAAAAACAACCAAAGAGAAAATTGCCTAAAAATGAATTTAATCAGCCTTTGAATATAAAGAAATGCACAGTAAACAGCTTTGGACAATAATAATAATAATAATAATAATAATTATAATAATAATAATGAAAATTTTCCTACTGATCTATTTCACTTGTTTCAAATGTTATCTTAAACACTATTTTAAATGATTGCTAAATAGCTTGACTTTAGTGTATTATTTGTGATTTTCTAAAAGGTAAATTATATATTTATTTATTTGAATCCAAATATATTTTTCAACACCCATATTTAAGTGCCCAAGATTACATTACATGTCATATAGCCCCTTTATTTTTATTACACAAGTCCATTGCTGTCAATGTTTGCCTTTATTTACATAGTTATATTCCAAAAATAAACTAAATTTCTTTTTGTAAGCAAAGTAAAGAATTATTTTTTAAAATACATGAGGTAAAAATTTTGCCTCCTATTATAATTGTGAACAGCCCTGTTGGTTGATTGGAGAATTATGTGCCCCTCCTCCCCCCCCCCTGAATATTTGATAAAAATTCTGTCCATTGTTTTCATTTTAAAGGTAACATACTTTTGCAAGTCTGGCTATAAATATTATGAATTTGGCACTGGTATGGACAAAAATCCATGCTATAGGTAGGTGGAAAATATACTGTATTGATGGAGAAAAGCTAAAAATACATTTTGGCCAAGTAAAAATGATTGGTACTGATAGAGGGTTCAGTGGTTAAATTTTTTTTTTTTTTTTTTTTTTTTTTTTTTTACATTTAATCTACAAATAAAACCTGGAAATTATGAACTGAAACTACAGTATGTTAAAACATTGCAATACAGACTGGTGTACAGCATAAACTACATCCCCAGAACATATATGCAAAAAGAAATTGCAATTATTTCACTTGTGCAAATTCTGCAATATTTAATTCCAAATAATATTTTATTTATTAACATTATATGTTATTTTGTATCCCATAGTGATTTTTCTTTATCCACACACATTATAAAATAGTGTGAGAATATTCATTTCACCTCCATTCATCCATTTGTCTGTCTGTTCATAAGCCTTGCTATCTATTGTACATACCTTATGGCTATATTTCAATAAAACTGAATATAAATATAAAATTTTTTTTTATCATAGCTCAATATAGCTTGCTCTCAGGCTTACCAAGCAATGATTAGATATTAGATATAATTTATTATATAATTTATGCACAATTTTAAATTTAGAAAACTATATATATATATATATATATATATATATATATATATATATATATGCGTGTGTGTGTGTGTATTATTACAGAATTTATTAATACTATATCATATTTCATACAATGTAATTTATTTTAAATAAAAACATTTATTATATAATTTATGAATAATTTTGAGAAAATTTAACATAATTTGATTAACAATATGTAACTAAAATATTTTTCAGAGGAAACATACATAGGAGGGTGAGGGTCAGAAGAAAAGCAAATTAACATGCAGCCAAAAAGCCAAGTTTTCTAACATGATAATAATACAAGTTCCAATTTAATGATGATAGTAATAGATTTCTTCCAGATTTTTAGCTCTATTGGTCATGGACCAGTTAAACACTTATTAAATGGCATATTGTCTGTCATCCACCCATCATAAAAAAAAATTCTATTGCTACTCCAGGAATAGTTGGTTGTAAATTAAAAGAGTTCAGACTGGATGTTCAACTTGGTCTTTTCATGATTTCCAAACATATATTCTTGGCTAGTAGAATGTCATTCCTTTTGAATTCATATAATGCTGAAAGGAACTGCAACATTTTTTACTATACTTAACTGTTGGATATACCTGATTTATGGTAGGTTTATGAATGTACAATATTGTTTTCAAACATGTAACCTGCATATATATGTGTGCATGTGAAAATTACTATTTTAAATGTATTATGCACCTCAGTCAAAAGCCAACTCTATTATTATGTGCTCCATTTAATGTTTAAAGTTTTGAATAGACTACACTGTTTATTTTGCAATGCTCAGATAGTTCATTTTTGTCGCATCTGCTTTAGTAGAGAACACAGTTATCATATTTTAAAACCAAACTTAGTTGATTTCCTGAACAAAAGTTCAGAAGAACAAAATAACTATTTTATTTGAATATTTGTACTTTGATTATTCTGTGTGTATATATATATATATATATATGTGTGTGTGTGTGTGTGTGTCAAATGCATCCTTTAAGAATATATGGTCACATGTAATTAAATTCTTTCCCATGGACCACAATGTTATTGGGCCATAGACCACAATCTAAGATGTTTCTGAAAATGAATATGTTATCCTGCTAAGCCATCATTAATAAATATTGCACTGCTTTTTTTTCAAAACTGAACTGCGGTGTACTGTCACACCATTATTTTGCAGAAAGGTAATTCCCCATTTTCACATGTCATATGGGATGCATAAATTTTGATTAAAAGTAAAAATAAATTGAGCCTAATTAAAACATCAACTTCATGCTTTTCGTTCAGACTCCTTCTAATTTTATCATTAAGAAATTTAACCTACTGTACCTTGCATCACACACAGTATTCTTCAACAACACTCATCCCAAGTTTTAAATATTACCTTCACCACATCCAGACTGATTCTGCAGACTACAATTAATTATTAGGGTGTATCCATATACAGCCTTAAGCAACATTGATTACCACCCACTTTTAATGGTTATTTCAAGACTTCAAATGTGCTGACTGTACTAAGACAAAAATACAATATTTTCATGCAAGTACTGGCATGTACCAACATATCTGAGTATGAGTTGGAGAGTTCCATCTCATTCTTTTCATTAGATATACTAGTCAGAGCGACCTAATTACATCATGACTAAAAACAGCTGAATACGAAAGCTGATCACTCCTTAATAAGCAATAGACTCGAATGGTATTGAAAAACTTCATGCATGAAACGAGTAAGGTATTTTTAGCTACATTTAAAGACTGATCTGAAAATTAACTGAGCTACAGACAGGGATATCATTCGCGATGCTGTGCGGAACGAACTATAACATTGCAAGTTTTAAGTGAACTATCTGTGTGACATCAACCTGTAATTAATGCATTAATCCTTTCTTTCTTTTTGTATGCCTCTGAGGGCTTCATGTGAGATTAGCTAAGAATTTTGGCTAAACGAGTTGTACCCTCTGAAAATAAACTATTATTATCATTATTATTATTATAATTAATAATATTATTCGGCACCATTTTCATTTTGGACCAACTAGACATTATCAGAAGTCTTTTGGTGAAAACCCCATGTCAATATGCATCCATTCAGGAGGGAGTATCAATAATAAAATTTTCAAGCTGGCCATTAGGTCAACCATATTGGATGTTAGATCGGCACCATTTTCATTTAGGACCAACTAGATATCACAAGAAGTATTTTTGGCCATCCCATTCAGGAGGAGCAGCGATAACAAGATTTTCAGTGGTGGCTATATTAGATGTTAGATTGACATAATTTTTATCTAGGACTAAATAGACATCATACGAAATCTTCAGGTGTAAACCCCATGTCGATATGATCATCCATCTCGTCGGAGTAGCGATAAGAAGACTTTCAAGATGGACTCTATGGTGGCCATATTGGAGGTCAGATTGGAACCATTTTCAATCAGAACTAACTAGTCATAATAAGTCTTCTGCTTAAAACCACATGTTGATATGGCTTTCTGTTTAGGATCACCCAAGATTTTCAAGATGGCTGCCATGGCATGTGAGATTAGCTAAGAATTTTGGCTAAACAAGTTGCACCCTCTGAAAATAAACTATTATTATCATTATTATTATTATAATTAATAATATTATTGGCACAATTTTCATTTAGGACCAACTAGATATCATAAGAAGTCTTCTAGTGAAAACCCCATATCGATATGACCGTCCATCTAAAAGTAGTAGCAATAACAAGATTTTCAAGATGATTATCATGGAGGCCATATTGGATGTCAGATCAGCACTATTTTCATTTAGGATCAGCTGTCATCATGAGAAGTCTTCTGGTGAAAACCCCATGTTTATATGACTTTCTGTTAGGAGTAAAGATAACAAGATTTTCAAGATTGCTGCCATGGTAGCCATATTTGATGTCAGATTGGCACCATTTTCATTTACGACCAAGTAGACATTACAACAAGTCTTCTGGTGAAAACCCCATGTTGATATGACCGTTCATTCTGGAAGAGTAGCAATAAAGAGATTTTCAAGATGGCCACTGTGGTGGCCATATTGGATGTCTGAGTTGCACCATTTTCATTTAGGACCAACTAGACCTTGGGATGAATGTGTGTGTGTGAGTAAAGTTTCATGGCAATTCTCCAAGTAGTTTAGGAGGTGTAGTAATTACAAACTTGTAAAAACAGATGGGCGGATGATGGACAGAGGGAAGACAAACAAGAGGCCATCCCATAGGTTCTTCTAGTCTATGACCAGTAGAGCTAATAATAATAATAATAATAATAATAATAATAATAATAATAATAATAATAATAATTATTGTTATTACCACCACTAACAACATTCCCTGAGATTCAATTTCCCTCACATTCACAATTCAAACGATTGCAAGAAGGTAAGTTTTGCCTCATCTTTTTTGTGGACCTAAAGTGTTACACAGTTGTGCTCTTTTCAATTACTATGGGTTAAAATGCACAATGCTTATAAAACCTACTATAAAATTTAATCTTATTTTGTGACATACATATATTATGATTTCGTTTCTTTACAGAGATGGTAACAGCCTATTGTATATACTCGCTTTTAAGTCAGTCCAACTGCAAACAACATAGACCCAGATCTGCCAGCACATAATGTGCAGGGAGATCAGGGTCTATGTTGTTTGTTGTACTGATTACTCCTAACAAACTGCATATACCCAGGTCTTTCAGCATATTATGTGATAGCAGATCTGGGTCTGTGCAGTTTGCAGTCAAACTCGACCTATAAACGAGTGTAAAGGCTGATGTATATCAATACTACCAGTAAAACAGCCTAACAATGCTCAGATGTAACTCAATATTAATGCAGGTACGTAGTTTTTATTGTGTCTGCAGTTAAAGTCTTCTGAATGGATTAAATGATTGACCCTTCTCTTGGTGAGTGTATGTGTATCTGTGAACACACTTATATATACTCAGCCTTTCAACACTTGCTCTGATTTCAAGGTTATCTGTGTGTTTACTTTTTGGCTACCTGTTTCTTTGCTGGCCACTTCTTACACAGCCGAGGCTTATTGAACGAACTAAAGACTTATCAGTTTTGTGATGCAGGAGTGCCCAGCTTTTGAGACAGAGAGACTGATAGCCCTGAATAAGACAATCCTTGGAATGAAGTAATTGGTTTCCAGTACAAATGATCTTGACCTTTAAGATAATAACATCTTATGGTTTTAATTTACCAGCAGAAACAAAGAAAATATCCTTTTTACCATTACCTAAAACAACAAAAACAACACAAGTAGCTAAACTCATTAAAGACATTACATAACAAAAATCCCTTGAAGGAACTGATGCTCAACTGTCTGAAAAGAATTTCCAGGAATTCAAAATCAGATCATTTCTTCTTTTTCACTGATTTTCAAGATGGCTACTGAAAGTCAGATCTGAACCATTTTCATTTATAACCAACTAGACATCATAAGAAATCTTTCAGTGAAAACCCCATATTGATATGACCATCCATTCAGGAGGAGGAGCAATAAGATTTCAAGATGGCTGCTGTTGTGGCAATATTGGATGTCTGAGCAGCACCATTTTCATTTAAGACCAACTAGACCTTGGGATGAACGCGTGTTTAAAGATTCATGGTAATCCTCCAAGCATTTCAGGAATAGTGATAACAAACTTGGATGGACGTCGGATGACAGACGATGGACAACAGGCAATCACACAAACTCTTCTGGTCTATGACCAGTAGAGCTAAAAATTCAACAAAACCATCCAGAAAATTTTCCAGCATAAACTTGGGACCACCTATGCAAAAACAAGAACTTAGATGACATTCTAAGCAGGAACAGGCTAAAAAGTGCAAGTAATTCTCCCTAGGCCAGTGCATTTGGAGGTTTCCCTACCCCTAACCCCAGCCTTAACTCTAATCAAAGATTCTATATTAAAACTGAAAATAAGAATCAAATCCAGTGAACCTTTGTCCCCACTTACCATGGTGAGGTTACCAAAACGATACAAATAATGAAATCTGACTATGACCTTTGTGACAGAACTATAGAGTTGGTGGGAACATATGGAAAATAACCCAGGTTCATGGCTATCTCTTAAAGACAATAGAATACAAGTGCAGAAAAGAAAAGAAAATTGTCAGTGATCATCACCTTGAAAATATAGCTTTGAATGTGATACATGAGATGCCATCAAACTGAGAAACATAAGTGGACCACTGTCATTCCAGTACCTCAAACAACATTTTAGACATAATGCAGAAACAGAAGAAACTTGATGATATTGACCTGTGATCTTGACCATGAAGGTAGTACCCCAAATGTGAAATAAAACACATTTGTTTTTTCTTGGTTCTAACAGCACTTTTAACCCATTATTGGCTATATCATGCAGAGGAAATAGGAGCTAAGTGCCTTTTAAAAAGACACACTGAGGCAGCCTATCCAGGCTGGCTTGGATGGGTATCAAACCCATTACTCTTGGATAATGAGTCTGATGCTCTACCAACTGAACTATCATGGGAATGCAACACATCAACTGGTGACGGTATACAAGTATACCAAATTTCATCCATTTATCTTAAACAGCTCTTAAGTATTGAGCAAAAAGGAAAATGTGACTGAAACATAAAATATTAACCTGTGACCTTGGCCTTAAAGATTGGATACCCAAATGTGGTAAGCAATTCATTTTCTAATGATGATAAATATATATACCAAGTCGTATCTCTTAATTTCAAATGGCTTGAAAGTTATAGAGCAGACAGAAAAATGAGACAGAGAACTTAAAATACCGACCCATGACCCTGACCTTTGAGACAGAATCCCAAATGTGGTTTGCAACACATTTTATAACGATGATGTATAAATATTCCAAGTTTCATTCCTTACTCTCAAATGACTCTAAAGTTATACAAAGTGTGATGGAAAACTTAAAATATTGATCAGTGACCCTGACCCTGAACAGGACTCCTAATGTGGTTGTGACACACCTTTTAATGATGATGTATATGCACACCAAGTTTCATCATTTAATCTCAAACAGTTCTAGCTGTACAGCAGAAATGAAAGTGATGGATGGATGGACAAATGATATGGATAAAGAGAAGTATATGATGTCCCCTGCTTTTTGTGAAAAGGCAGGGGACAAAAGCAAATAAGATAATACATAGCAACAAAAGAATTGAGATGTGAGACTTGCAGTCCCACTTTCACTACATCTGATTTCAGTGGCACTTGGTCGAGTCCGAGGGATTTACAAGTTAATTCATCATCATAACAAAAGCACAGTATATTATGAAATAAGCACAGAATATAAAAATGTAACCACCACATATAACCCCTGAATATAAAGAAACGGAGTTAAGCAACGAATATAAAGGAAAATGCAACACATATAATGAAAGAACCACAGCACATAACAAAACTGTTGTATACAATTATCAAATTACTACCTATAAAGTCAAAACCTCTTTATGTCTAAACTACCACATATAATGATGAAATTACTATATATAATAGCAAAAGCACCAGGTATAATGATGAATCTACCACATATCATACACTGCATATAATGAAGAAACAACAACATAGAATGAAGAAAGCACCATATAAAGACAAAACCACTGAATATAATAATGAAAAACCACACAAGACAGCTCTGTTTTTGAATACATAATGACAAGTGGGAATTATATCCTAACTGTCAATTAAAATATAGTTTGTTTTACTTAAGGATTAAGTTGACCCAACCTTTCAATGGAAATGATTCAAGTTGGATTCACAGGATACAAATGAACTTTTGTTTGTTAATCTTTCAGGGAGCCAAAGTAGCTCAGTTACTTGAGGATCGAACTTGTAATCCAATGGTCGCGAGTTTGATATCCATCTAGCCAGCCCGTGTAGGCATTTAGCTCCCACGTCCTTGGCATGATATACAGTACAGCTCACGTGATTTTTCGGAACCCCACACATTGCGGTGGGGGACTTAATCCCCTCCACTCTAGCTCCACGATAACACTCCGCGGTGGAGGCATAAATTGGCATAAATACCTACAAATCACCACCGCGTTTCGGCAGGGACGCCGATGTAAACTCCACTGTGGAGGGGCTAGACGACATTACTGATTGACATCTGAACAGCCAATGAATGAAGACCACCTATGGAAAGACTGAGACGTCAAGAGTGATTTACAACCGGATACCATTTGAAGAATTAGTCGTCTTTATTTTGATCATATTTGGACAATACAAAAATAATTTCAAAAGGCTTGTATATTCAGTACACATTACTGTGTATAAAAGGTTGATTGACTTCTTTTGCAATAAGTTTGTGATTTTAATTTATTTCAAAGAAATATGAACATACTTATGCACTGACTTGACTAGAAACACACATTGCTGAGCTTCTCAAGCAGAATAAATTTATCATTTTGTTCCAAAGGAAAGTAATTCTCTGAGATATGGACAATTAAAATCCAAATTGACATCCGCTTCTGCTTACCCTCCCCCCCCCAAACAACAACAACAAACCTAAAACACTGAATTTACACTGAAATGCAAACCGTGTGCTTAGTCTTTAAGCAGTAATAGCTGAGTCACGAGGCTGAATATTATGACTACATGTGTACTGTAAAGGGACTGACCATTTAATATATGGGGTTTATATGTTTTTTTTTGTTTTTTTTGACCGGGATATTTTTTGTTTTTTCATCACAATATTTATTTATTTTAAGTGAAATATAAAATGGATTAACATCTACTACTAAAATCAAAGAAAGACAATTGTTTTCATGCATTTACCCCCGCCCCCCCTTGGAAAATTCAATTGTCTCTCCCTAATAAAGACTTGACTTCAGCGGATGTTCTACAGAAATCAAGGCAGTAACCATTGTGAACACTGTTGTAAAATATTAACAAGGGTTTGCATCAAAGGATGATGTAAGTTTCAGCTTGGGAACAGTGTGGTTTTATCACATGAAGCCATCTGACTTGGCACGTTGTACTTTACAGCCGCAATTATGGTGCCGCCATTAACAACGGAAGTTTGATAATTGTTAGTAATTAATCTGAACTCGGTTTATTACCGAAATGAAAAATAATATGGAAAATTCTAAAATCTGAGATGTTCAGAGATTTTAATTTCCAACAAGTTTAGAGCATTTTGCATGGATGTATTGTCTCCACGTGTATCCTATTACTTGCTAATTTTTCTACGGCGAAAATATAAAAATAAAATATACTCTTTTAATTATTTTTATGCAGATATTAAAGAATGCAGTTTCCTGTTTGTGACTGTTAGAGCCTTTGGCTATTGAGCGTGTGGCCCAGTGGATAAAATGTGCGACTCACAGACACAGACACTAGGGTCTGCAGGGAGTGGGGGGGCATGTTGTCTCGTCCCTGCCCCGATTTTAAAAAAATAATAAATATATCACTTCGGCCCCCCCCCCCCCCCCCCCGAGAAAATTCCTGCGGATGCCCATGAACACACATAAGACTTTAGAGCACGTGCTCGGGAGTTCCTGTGCAGTGGTGGGAAAATTTCTTTCTTTTTTGCTCCATAACGCTATAATTTCTAGCATGTTATTACTTTTTTACCACTACTGAACGTTTCCAGATTTCAGTTTGTGTATGTTGAGATTTATAATCAGTCAGATTTTAATATTTTAATTCTGATGATTGACTAAAAATGTTGACATGTCAAGCAGCGAGAAAGAAAAATTTTGGTTAACATTAATAAGCATTTTAGCGTTATTTTTGAAACTCACATTAGTGAAAAACTCTCAAAACATAAGCAGAATCACGAAAAACTTTAATGGCAGGAACATCTTTTTGACTTAGTGTGAATGAGGCGGCCGCTAATTGAAGAAAGCTAGTCAATCATGGAATACTTAAACTCTTACTGAAGCATGTACAAAAAAAAAAAAAGTTTTTAATAGTAATAGATTACAATGACTTGCGCAGTAGTGCTTTGGATTCCAAATCTTATGAGAGAGAGAAGTGGGGAGGGGTCTTTTATTGATCATTTTTCTGTATTTTGCATAGTATGCGATAGAGAGAGAGAGAGGGGGGAGGGGAACTTTACTAAGAAGAGTTAATGATCGAAAATTATTCATTATATTTTTCTGTATTATGCATATTTTGCAATAGGAAAATGAACAGAAAAGAAAAAGTTAAACATTAATTTCATCTGATGCGCAAGTTTGTTAAATCAATGGCAAAGAAACAAACCCGCAGAAAAGCTGCTGTTGTACTTTTAGGTTAGCACATGAAATTAACATGTCAATATCAGCAGTGTTGATGGCTTCTCTTGTGCTAGGTTACTTGCATGTGTCAACTACATGTATCTAGGATGACCTTTTGCGACCATTTGTGATTTTAAAAAAAACCCTGCTACTTTGGTAATTAATGCAAATTAGTACAGTTTAAAATAAAATAACTATGTGAAATCTTAATAATGATTTATTTAAGTGATTGGATGTCAGAAAAAATCGTACAATATGTGAATGAGTACTCATGCATGGAGTAACCATCGGAACTTGTGCGATTTTGTTTCACTTCAGTCAGGTATGACTGCAGCTTTTGTTCTTAATTTGTTTGATGTTTATTGTTCTTTTCATTGCAGGTAGTACAATTTCACTGACTTTCATATGATCATTAAAATTTTGTATTGCATTTACTGAAAAAGAAATAAGGATATGAGTGCATGTTTAGATTCCGATAACATAGTACTGAAGAAAAAAAATTTAGATTCATTGCGCAAAATGTAGTATTAATACAGTTTGTGAGGCATTGTCATTACGTTATCATCATCTAAAATATGATTTGGCACTATGTATCATACATTATCTTCGTTAGAACAAGGAAATATTTATAATTAACTGAATTACTACGTTTTTTTCAGTATCAAAAAGTTAGCAAATTGTTCCCCAGAGGGATAACGATGTAGATAAATCGGTGCCCCCTCCAGTCTCTCTCTCAACCTCTGCTTGCATGGGTGATAAACAGTAAACCACGCCCATATTATTGAGACCACGTCCACTCTGCGGTGGTGATCGGATGCGACTCCGCGAGAAAGCGTGGTGTGCAGGGCTATTCTCTGCGACAACTCCGTCAGGACGTGTGGAGTGATGGTGGAGGGGTTTTTCTTAATCCTCTCCACTCACTCTCCACCCCCACTGCGATGCGTGGGGTTCCAAAAAATCACATGAGCTGTACTGTAGTCAATAATGTGTTAAAAGTGCCCTTAATATCAACAAATCAAACCAGTAATTGTTAATCTGTCAGTAGTGAAAAAGATGAAATCTATTTGTTCACTACTTACTGAAATATTGCATGAACTTTTTCATATATCTGGCTCTGTGCTATACCCTTCAGCTCTTGACAAGCCAACCAGAACCTGTAGAAAAACAATAAATAAACAATGGAATAACAAATGCAAAATTTTATATAAAATTTAGATTCACCAAGTCGTATTACAAATAATGTAAATTCCTGTAATTAGTGGAGAAGAATTTCATATTGTGTCACACATTAAGAATCCATTTGTTATTTCTTGTTCATATCACTCACGAACTGTAAAAATGTATTTATTAATGATCTTCATCTTATTTATCTCCCTTATTGCACAGAGTATCAAAATGAGTAACCTCCCCTGGTTATCAAAATCCTTGCAAGATTTAGCCCCCTTAGTGCACAAGCTACAAGTATAACCAATTAATTCTCCAAATGCACCGAGATAAACAACCTGTATCAATAGAATTTTTATGATGAAGGGGGAAACCATTAAAAAATGTCAGAAACAGAATCTGTGAACAAACTGCAGAAAGTCTGTTATCTTATTAGAGTTTTTCTCCATTATCAGTTAAACTGACTTAAACTCCATTCTACCAAGCGTATCACGTACAATACTCTGTGTTAAGTTTTGTTTTTAAAGCTTATACTTAGCTCAATCATTTCATCACAATTTACTACTTTCTCACATACTCTCCAAATACTAAAATATATTTATAAATATTAGCTGTAACTAGATAAAGACTACAGTAAGTGTGAACAGGAGTACCATGAACAGCACATTATATGCCCACCTCGTGTTTGACAGTCCTCTATGTAGATATCTGAATTTTTTGTGCATTCAGTCACAGTAACCTTGTCCCTTCACCTTTTGACTACAAAATTAGTAGGTTTATTACCTACCCTAAGTGCAAGCCATCCATAAAGTTTGGTTCAGGTCTGTGATCTAGGACTAATGTTATTGTGCAGAAACTATTTTTCTTCTTCCAGTCAAAGTGACCCTGACTTTTGACCTTTTGACCCCCAAATCAACAGGCTTCTTCCTTACCCTGAGTGCAAACCATATACAAAGTTTGGTCCTGGTACATTTTGTACAACTAATTTTATTGTGCAGAAACCATTTCTATATTTCTGTGACAGTGACATTTACCTTTGACCATTGGACTCCAAAATCAATAGGCTTCTTCCTTATCCCAAGTGCAAGCCATTTACAAAGTTAGAAATGGTAGATGATAGAGAACTCAAGTGTTTGTGCAGAAACAATTTTTCTTCTTTCAGTGAGTGACCTTGCCCTTTGACCACAAAATTGATAGGGTTCTTCCATACCCCATGTGCAAGCCATCCACAAAGTTTGGTAACTGTAGATGGTGGACAACTCGAGTTACTGTATGGAAATGAAATTGGTAACAGATAGACAGATGGACATAATAACATAAAACATAATCTTATGGCAGACATATAAAAATCTGGAAAAATGTCACCTTGCTATATATACTTATTAGATGCATAATTACATTCTTAAGTTGTATTATGCATTTTACCACAGTGATGTTTATATTCTCAATATATTTCACTCTACTGTTACAGTTCTATCGGCATGTGTCTCTGACATCACTCATATATGTCATATATATATCTCATAATATAAATGGCTAACCTAATGATGGCAAAGAATGTCAAAGCCATCTCCCCCTGGAAAAGGGAAATTTTACTGCTCCCTCCCCACACACAGAGAGGGTTGCATTTACTCACTTATATTTTGTAATCAAGGCTCCAGAAATATGATAAAACTGCACAGGTCAAAAGCTTGATTGTTTAACAATTACTTCACAGCAGCATTACCTGTAAATTTACTCATTTAGTCTCTATTTGCCCCTTTTTTAAACTACTGCCTTCAATTTCAAACAGTTACATCTGTGATACAGAAAACCACTGGCTCTCAAGTCTTCATCAATCACAACATTTGATTTCTTTTGTTGAATTTGGTCAGAGACTGCGACTACAATTTTATTAGAAAATACATTTTTTTGCTGTGATCTGTTTTGGAATGGCAAGTTTCCATGTGAAAGTAATCAACAAGAGTGTAATCAACAATTACACAGCTCATCTCTATAAAGCTTTTAGTAGTCTCCAGTAACCCTGTAAACATTAATTATCATGCAAAAAATAAAGTCAGACTTATGTGATCTTGACAACAAAAATGTTGGCACATGTCCTAACTACATTTTTATTTTTTATTTTTATCTTTACACTTTTGGAACTTAAATCTGAATTGGCGCTATATAGCCAGTATTGTGCTGACATACATATACATACTGTGACAGTGCATAAAAGACATAACACAATAAAAGAATAGTCTTTTCTATGATATAAAAGTAGAGGTAGTATTTTCTTTTCTTGGAGCAAACTTGAGAGTAATAGCCAGTCTACAGTTTCATGCATCAGTAATTACCTTGATTAACCACTACAACTGAGGCCTCACATGAAAAGCATGCAGTTCACTTATCTAATTCCTATACTCATTAACATGCACAAAACACAGTTAACCTGTTGAGGGTAACCTATCATAATATACAATGTATAGTCATTAATATGGAAAGCTGACAACTCATTAAATATATTTATTCCTACCTCCTTCTGTGTAGGCTAGGTTGTTTATAGAACGGAAGAATCTATGTGGTCATGAGCTAAACACAAATACTGAACCTATGTTAGTAAATATAAAATATAGATCACAGTAACCTTTAGTACTAACAGAGAGGCATACAAATATCAAGTTTCATGATTAAAATATAAACAGCACCCATTCAATGAACTTTAAACACAAAATTTTAAAAAGTCATGGAAACATGAAATATAGGCCACAGTGATCTCTTTTTTTCAGTACGGGTGTAGTACTTACCAAGATTCATCCTCTCACCAAGTTCATGTTTCTAGTTAGGATAGTATGCATACAGTATGCCCAAAACTCAAGGTCATGAGCTACTTGCAAAAACTTAACCAAAGTCAGTAAAAGATGAAATACAGGTCACAAGGAGCTTCTTTTGTTGTAAGGATGTGCTACTAACAGAGATGCATATCATCATCAATTTCACGATTCTAGCATGAACAGTGCCAGAGAAATGAACATCAAATACAAAATTTAACCCAAGTCAGTTAAGTGTAAAATATGGGCCCTAATGGTCTACTAACAAAATGAGGGAGTATAGGAGACATAGCATGTAATCATAAGTTAAACACAAACCTAATCTAAGCCAGTAAAATGTGAAATGTCAGACACAGTGACATTTTTTGTAAGGGTGTGGTACTAACAGAGATGTATAGTGTGCATGCAAATATGGGTCACAGAGACCTATTTTTGTAATGTGTATAGTACTCATCAAGATGCATCGCCTCACAAAGAAATGTAGGTCACAGTGACCTTTTGTTTTAAGGGTATGGTACTAATAGAGATGCATACAATCATCAAGTTTGATGATTCTATCATGAACAATGCTTGAAACTGAACCAAAGTCAGTGAAGCATAAAACAAGGGTCACATTGACCTACTTCTGTGATGAGAGTATAGCACTCGTCAAGATGCATCCCCTTACCAAGTTTCATGATTCTAGGTATAACAGTATGTTTACACACACATGTGAACCTCCCAGACGGGAGGATTTTTCTCCCGAGATGAGGGGTGTGGAATGTCTCCCGTCCCTCATTGAAATCTCCCATGTACGCAAAATTACTGTTGAAAATTTTTTACTTTTTCCATTATTTTCACACGTTGCTTCCAGTGTAGTATATTTATGCTACCGTATTTACCGTATATATTGGGACAGGATAAAATAATTTTTTTTTTTTCCTGTCCCATAACTTATGGTTAAACTTTTTTTCAACTAGATCATATGTCCCAAAATTTAAGAACCCCAAAAAATTGTGTTGAATTTGCCCCCCCCCCCCCCCCCCGCCAGCACTTCATGTTAAAAAAAGGTAGGTAAATTAAATGTTTATTTGATAATAAACTGAAAGAAACTAACCTTGTACTGTTCTCATTTATTCCTCTTTTTTGTTCTTCATAAGCAATTTATGTATAAAAGACACAAACGTATCCACTAACATATGGTCCGGTAATGTAGAGTACCGGTCGTGTGTATCGCTTATGTCAGGTAACAACATTGACACATTATTTTATTGACGTGAATATAGACACACGAATCATGTTTGGTTGTCCTCAGAAGTTTGAATACCGGTATATTATCAAACTTAAAATTGGATCCAGTAAAATCACAAACAATAAAAAGAGAGAGACAGAAATAACAACCGACTGCTTGACGGCACCAGCAATTCACGCATGATCCGGTGTATGGTGCAAAATAACCAAGAGTGTATTATATCCAGGTTAACAATATAACAACATTTCGCAAATAAAAATCATTATTAGGAAATACATTCACCGTGAGAGCAAATGACAATATTTTCGCTAGCATGGGATACAGAACGTATTCTTAAAGACAATTAATGCCGTGTATATTATTTACCCTGCAGACATCAATGCCTGTTTGTATCAGTTACAATTACAGATGGCAAACAACAGAAGACCGGGCGGTGAATAAACACAGCTAGCAGCGAGAAATAAACTCATTGTTTCAACTTACCAGTGGGATTTCAAATACAAAGTTTATTTTATTACAAAGCAAGCAGACCCTGGAAGCCAACTTTATATTTTTTTAAGTGTGCAGATTTTTTATATACAAAGTCGGCAGACCAAGGGAAGCCGGCTTTGGTTTCTTTTAGCAGTATTCACAGAAATTTTGAAAATAAATTGAAACAGTGGAACAGTCGGGGTCTGTAAGTGACACTTTGAGCATACATTGTGAAATGTACTGGTATTAAAGGATTTGCCACAACTGAACAGGCGTCAATTGTGCGGCATGATCACAGGAAGTTCAAATAAATTCTGTCAGCTGAATATAGGACTCTACTTGGCACTGAACAAGGATCAACTCGGCGGCTCGATCAAAGGGTTGGGAAAACAAAGTGAGACTGCCTTTACAAGCTAAGGGATTTGCACTGGCAGATAACTGAGGAAATATTACTTGGGAATTAGATCTGGCTTATGAAAAAGGCAAATATAAATCAACTCAAAACTTTTATTGCATCAAACAGTGTTTATACAGCAAAACAAAATATAATTCAAGTACGGGTTGCTCCGACTTGCACGTATTTTGAACGTATTGCAAACATCTAGTCTCCTATATTGCCCATAGATTTATCAAATTTTGTTCTTCAAAAGTTTGCAGATAAAAAGACAAGTGTAAACATACAACACTGACAGCGGTTTTTATTTTATTTATTTAATAAAATATAAGTTCAAGTGCATTTTTTTTTACCAGCTAAGCATCGATATTATGATTTAAAAGGTGTCCCACAACTTACTACTCGAAAAAAACGATCTGTCCCAGAACTTACAGTGCACAAAAAAATTACTTTAAAAATTAATTTATGGTGTCCCAACATATACGGTAAATACGGTAATACTGCCTGTGATCATATGACTGTGAATTGGCTTAAGCAGGGCAAGACAATATAGTTGCTAATTTCAAGAAGCATAAAACAATCAACATCCCTTTTGATTCTGTTGGCAGAGTTAGTTGGCTTCAGTGTTTGAAGTTTGTTGACATGGATTATACTATCTGTCATCAGAAATAATTCTGAAAGGATTAAAGAGATTAAGTGAATATAGTTGGATTACTAAAGAGCTCAATCAGCAGATAATAGGGTCAGTTTGGTTTCAGTGTTTAAAGTTTGTCGAGATGTTTAAGCTTGCGTTATCTTCAAATGTTAAAACGCCAAAATCTAAGCAACTGAAATATCACACAAAATTCAATGATGGATGGAAACAGGAATTTCAGTGGTTGGAGTCAAGTTCAAAGGACATGAATATGCATTCTGCCCTTCCGATAAAGCTGATTTTAAAATCTGCTATGGTGGCAAGAATGACATTATACGTCATGCAGCATATTAAAGCATATTAAATGCAACAAGAAATATACCATCACTGAAATCCATGTTCGTGGAATCTGCATCAAATGGGGATAAAGATATACATGCCGAGACACTGTTTGCCAACTTTATAGCCAAATATAATTTCCCATTTATGGTAGCAGATCATTTTTCAGATCTAGTCAAAATAACGTTCCTAAACTCAGAAATCGCACAAAAGTTCTCATACAAATGGACTAAAACTACTCAAATAGTGACCCAAGCTTTGTGTCCTCATTTGGATAAGAAAGTCAAAGATGTGCTGCAATGAAAAATTCACGATTCTCATTGAAAATCCTCACTCTTTTGAAGTCAAAACTCCTGATCAAATTTTGCAAATCTCCTGATTTGTCCTAAATTGACTTCTCTGTTCTGTCACATGTATGTATACAGGATGTGAAAAACCTATCTGTTCAATAGCTAAATGCAAAAACTTAACCTAAGCCAGTAAAATGTGAAAGACAATTCCCAGTGACCTTCTTTTGTTGCAGGGTGTGGTACTAAGAAAGATGCAATATGATCATCTAGTGTGATGATTCTAGCATGAAAAGAACTTGAAGAATAAACCTGAAACAAAATGTAACCAGTCATTGGTGTGAGATATGGGTCACAATGATCTACTTTTGTGATGAAGGTGTAGAACTCATCAAGATGCATTGCCTAGCCAACTTTCATGATCCCAGGTTTAACAGTATGTATACAGTGTACAAAAAACCTGAGTTAAATGCAAAAACTTTACCAAGAATAAACTAATATACATGTATGTACAAAAATAACCCCCTGAGGCCCTTCTGCAGGGGATAGGTGCTATGAAATCCACTCCAAACTGATATCCAGGAGCTAGGAAGAAAGAATGATTGAGATGCAGTAAGGCTGTACATATATGTATATACCTTTATATGTGCAGATGCCAATACCAAAAGCAGTAGAACAGATCTCCTCTACTTCATAGAAGTAACCTAAAAAGGTGTTTGAATAAGTAAGAGTACTGGTCATATTAAGTTAGCCTGAATATTCAATAAAGAATTTAAATGCACAGACTTAACATTCAGGTGCAAAATTGTTTCTTTATGTTCTGGCATATGTTTGAAGTTTACAAGCAGTGTGATCCCTATATACTCCTATATTTGTCATATGTACTTACTTTAAATTTTCTCCACTAAACTCCTTATCTAGGAATTTACTAAACTGCTCCTTCCCAGCTGGGTCTCTTATAAGTTCCTCTACAGAAAATGCCCAGCGTTTCACTCGCCGCTGTGGTATGTCCCGAGGATTTCTGAAATAAGGAGATATAAGTGTACATCCCTATCTTAAATAATATACAAATTCTAATATCTAAATCAGCATCAAGAATAATTCTAGCTGCTCTTTTTTGAAATTTCAGTAGTCTTTCTTAATTTCTGTATCACTATTACCCCAGATAGAACAGCAATATTCTAGATGTGGCATAATGCAGGTATTGTAGAATATCTTTCTCTGTTCTTAAGAGAGATAAGATTTTATTCTGTTCAAGAAATAAAGCAGTGAGTTTACTTTTTTAATGACCTTATCAACTTGCATTTTCCAGCACAAGACATTCAGGGGGAGTAGTGACAACAAGATTTGTAAGATAGTCATTGTGGCAGCCATATTGGATGTACAGCTGGCACCATTTTCATTTAGGACCAACTAGGCATCACAAGAAGTCCACTGGTGAAAACCCCATGTTGATATAGTCATTTATTTGGAGAGTAGTAGAAATATCAATATTTTCAAGATAAGACTTTCCATTCAGGAGGAGTAGCAATAACAATATTTTCAAGATAGCTGCCACGGTGGCCATATTGGACATCAGATTAACACCATTTTCATTTATGACCAACTAGACATCATAAGAAGTCTTTTAGGCTGCTATGGTGGCCATATTGGACATCAGATCAGCACCATTTTCATTTAGGACCAACAAGACATCATCAGAAGTCTTGTAGCGAAAACCCCATGCTGATGTGACCATCCATTCAGGAGTAGTGATAACAAGATTTTCAAGATGGTTGCTGTGGTGGCCATATTGGATGTGTGAGCAGCACCATTTTCATTTAGGACCAACTAGACCATGGGATGAATGTAAGTGTGTAAAGTTTCGAGGCAATCCTCCAAGTAGTTGAGGAGGAGTAGCAATAACAAAGTTGTGCTCATGAATGGACCGACAACAGACAATAGACCATCCCAAAAGCTCTTCTGGTCTATGACCAGTAGAGTTCAAATGAGCACAGGTCTAGTTCAAATATATGAATGTTGCAGCATAGACTTGGTCTAGTTCCAACTCTGCCATCTATAAGCAGAAAAATGTGCATAGAATAGGTTTAGGTTCAGATATATGTGGCAGCATATACCCAGGCTAGTTCCAAATATATGAATGTGGCAGCAGATTAAAGTCTACACTGTTCCTTCTACTCATGATTTCATAAAAACGGCATATACCTGATATGCTGCTGCATTATGTGATGGCAAATCTAGGTCTAGGCCATTCTAAGTTGGATGTGCACCTGAGTGCAAGTACACTGTAAACTAGGGTCCAAGATATTGTGTGGAGGAAATGAATAGCTGAAAATACATGACACATAGTGCAAAAATGAGTTACCTAGTTTTCATATGGTGGAGTTATTCTTTTTGAGATGCATCCAAATGTCCAAATAGTGTGAATCTTGCAATCGTGCATTCTTGAAGAGACCCCATACATTGAATTAATTTTGTTCATGGTTATCAATTTTCATGGATTTGCAAAACAAAAAATAAATTTCATACTAACATTTGTGGATTGTGGATTAGGTTATGTTGTTTTCACAAAAGGCTTATTGTTCTTTGGATCTTAAAAAGCATGGTTAGTAGCAACCATGAAATCAACGAAAATTTGTACCCCATGAAAAATGGTGAATTCACAGTTTATGCCAAATACCTACTATGGGGATGTAATTCCATATGGAGTCAATTTAGACTCAAGCTTGCCTTAGAACACTAAATGAATGAAGACTTTGCCAAGCTTTTAATAAAGTAGTACTGAAGGCTTTGGGACATTATTTGAAATGAGAGCATATAAAAAAAAACTGCTAGCTCGGCTTGGTCATTTTCACTTCCTGGACTTTAAAGGTAAATTGTAAAAAAAATGAGCTAATAACTTTTTAAAATTTTTTATACATTTTTTTATTCATTCATTGCACTTTCAGAAGCTGGTATTGCCTACTCTAGCAAAATTTGTTTTCCCTATTTTAATAACTGCTAAAGTTAGTGTACTTTGGACTAGTTCAGGCTCATTTCTCCAGGACGTGTGAACAGCCATTTTATCAGCTGTCTGCTTTAGATAGAGCATAGTTTCCATTATGACCACATGTAAATAAATTTCAGTCACAGTACATGAAAGTAGCATAGAGGTATGCCAATATTCTCTCCATTGTACATGTTACAAATGCAAACAACTTGTCCTTACACCTGTCACTCTGTCAGAAGTACATAATATCTGTACAGTGCAACCTGTAAGAAGCCTTCTGGTGAAAAACCCCATGGCAATATCACTTTTCATTCAGGAGGATTAGCACTAACAAGATTTTCAAGATGGCCAATGTGGTGGCCATATTGGGCATCATATTGGCACCATTTTTATTCAGTACCAAATAGACATCATAAGAAGACTTTTAGTGAAAACCCCATGTTGATATGAAGATTTTCAAGATGGCCACTGTGGCAGCCATATTGGATGTCAAATTGGTCCCATTTTGATTTAGGACCAACTAGACTTCATAAAAAGTCTTTTAGTGAAAACTTCTTTATGCTATGACCATCTATTCTGGAGAAGTAGTGATAACAAGATTTCCAAGATGGTTGCTGGTGGCCATATTGGATATCAGATTGGCACCATTTTCAGTTAGGACCAACTAGACATCATAAGAAGACTTTTAGTGAAAACCCCATGTTGATATGACCATCCATTCTGGAGGAGTAGCGATAACAAGATTTTCAAGATGGCCACTGTGGTGGCCATATTGGATGTCCAAGCAGCACCATTTTCATTTAGGACCAGCTAGACCATAGGATGAATGTGTGTGTAAAGTTTCATGGCAATCCTCCAAGTAGTTTAGGAGAAGTAGCGATAACAAAGTTTAGGAGAAGTAGCGATAACGATAACAAACTAGTGCTAATCGACAGACAGATGACAGACAACATATCATCCTATAAGCCTTGTAGTCTATGACCAGATGAGCTAAACAAATTTATACCACATAATATGCACATAAATGTAATCTGTACTCCTCATTTTCACCGTGAAACAAAAAATTAATAAAATAAAAGTTATTTTGCATGTGATCTTTACATTCCTAAACATGTAATTTTCCCACTTACAATTTTGAAAAGACAAGAGGTAAATAAGTGCAAATAACATTAGTAATAATGATAGATATTGTCCAGATATGAAAATATGATACAGCATTAATTATTAGTCATTTTTCTAACTTGGAAACGGTCAAATCCAAACATCATAGACATGGCCAGCAATACACTTTGACACATTCTACAACCAGCTCATCTAGGACAATTTAAAAAAATTGCAAGTCTATTTATAGCTGTTTTAGCAAAAATAAAATACAAGAGAAAGATACATGGGTAATATTTACAGTGTTTTGTCAGGTTCCCAGAACTCAGTGCTGTCTGTCACCCATGGATTGGAAGGGTCAGGTAAACTAATGAAGGCATCAGACTCTGCATACTGATCAGAGTAGGCTATAAAGCTGTAACCAGACAACATAGAAAGTAAACAATCACAACTTATGCTGTCTTTCTCTAACCTGATTTTCAGGATTTCTTCAATTCTATGATGTTACTTAAATTATTTAAATGCACAGAGCACATATTGATTGACCTTTGTGGTATAGGAAAAACTGAAGTAAAGCACCCCTCGCCTTAAGACTCTTCACTATAACAAAGTTTCTGTTATATAGCAGGTATGGTCATGGATCCTATTTCATTAAGTGGAAGTAAAATTATATCTATAATGTACTACATTATAAGGTGGTCTAACTATAAGGCAGTATGTTCTATCGCTACCATGGAGAGTGTTATAATAAGGGATTTCTGTGCTTGGAATTATAGTGTGTTTAAGATATCAATGCACAGGCAATAAATATAAATAGTGCATGCACTGTTGACCTTGGGGATTTCGGAGTAAAGAGTGTTCAACGGTTTCACACTCCTTGTGTTATGGTCAGATGATCTGTGTAATTTTCGATCTTAGCCCTGAACTTCCAATCCCTATATGGACTTAACTGACCGAAGTCAGAACCAAAACAAGAAACATACACACCATGCACGAATATTGTCAACACACTGTACTTGAAACTAGGGAAGAGTTGGCAGAATTAATATTTCTTTATAATCAACAAAACAAGCCTAACAGATTGATTGCTACATGACAACAGACATACATATTGTCTATACAAGGTTAATACTCCTAAAAACAATGGTTTTGACATGAAAGCAGTATAAATACACAAATAGAGCTAGCACTAAATTCATTCAATAAACACTCTCATATATAATGATTTTACATGAAAATATTGATATATATAGATCCTGTATAATTGAAGTTTGTCTGCAGGATACATTTGCTAAGGAGAAACAAGAGTTTTGTGGAAATCACTCTTTCCTCCAGACCATGCTATAATAAAACTTCGCTGTAAACTGACTTGCAAATACTCCAATACAAAATTAACATAAACAATGCTGACACAAATGGAAACATTGTACCCATGTTTTGTCATTTGCCAGCAAAGGTGAGACAATAAAATAGCGCAAATCAGCTTGTGGTAAACCAGATCGATAAGGGAGATAATTCTAGAATAAGAGAAGTATGGTTGCAGGAGACAGCATCCATAGAGAAATAATTTGTGGAACTGTTTAGATTGGATGCAGATGACAGTATCAGAAGGGTTGTAATTGGAACAGTAAAATTTCTATTGCAAAGGACAGTAAAAAGAAAGGGGGAAATAATGTTTGGAATGGTGAAGTTCGGTTGCAGGTGACAGTATACAAGGCGAGATAATAATTTCAGGCCATAGAGCTAGGTTGCAGTTGACAATATCCTATGGTAGATAATTCTACAACAATTAAGTCTTACCACTTGTGACAGCATTTAAAGAAAAAAGAAGATCTGCCCTATGGCTACAGAAGCAATGGCAACACAACTGCTTCACTTCTCAGTGGTCCACAGTCTGATTTCTTGTTCCAGGAAATGCAATGGTGGGTATCAGGGCAATTCAAATATCTAACTGTACCAACTGAATTACTGCTTTTAGGTGGTCATAAATAGTGGTTGGTTTACTTACCATTCTGTAACTTTAGATACTTTTACCCTCCTCTTTTCTAACTTCTTTCTTAATAGATCAATCTGGAAAAAATAGGATTTTTCTCCATTGCATAAATTAGAGATTTCATTTTATGCAATTATTACAATATAGATACAGTTTATTCTGATAAATACCTACAGCAAATCATTGCTCATTCCCCATTCTTTGAATGATTGATTTTCAAACAATATTTTGACCTGTATATATGGCTTCAACAGGATATCTTGAAAGTTTTGCATTTTTTGCTCCAGAAATGAAAGTATGTATGATGGCTAGATGGATGGACAGACAGGTGGTAAAAAAAACCTAAACATATTGAAGCTGATGATTTCTCAGTGGAAAAAGGCATATCTAGATTTCTAGTCCAATATAGATATACCAAGTTTCAAAGGAATAAATTGAACAGTTTTTGAGTTTGGGCCAGAAATGAAAGTGTGAACAATGGTTAGATCGATGGACAAAAACAAAAAAGATTGAAACTGAAGAATTCCTAATAGCAAAAGGCATACATTGGTCATTAATCTAATATGTGTATACAGTTTCACAGATATATCTTTAATGATTTTTGAGTTTTGCTCCAGAAATTAAAGTGTGAATGCTGGATGGATGGATAAAGTGACAAAAAAGTTGAAAATATTTAATGCTGGTGAAATTGTGAATAGCAAAAAGCATATCAACACCACTAATCTAACATGAGTATTAAATTTCATAGAGATATCTTAAATTGTTTTGAAGTTTTGCCCAGGAAACAAAAGTATGGATTATGGATGGATGGGTGAATAAAAACATTAAAAATATTTAAACTGAATAACTGTGAATAGCAAAAGGTACATTTAGACCACTAATCTAATACATATACCAAGTTTCATAGAGATGTCTTGAATCATTTTGGCGTTATGCTCTGGAAATGATGGATGGATGGATGAACTAACAAATAGATGAAAACATTAAAAATATTGAAACTGAAGAACTGTGAATAACAATGGACACAGCTACACCACTAGTCTAATATGTGTATACAATTTCATAGAGATATCCCAAATGGTTTTGGAGTTTGGCCCCAGAAACAAAAGTGTGGATAATGGATGGATGGATGGAAAAACAGACAAAAACATTAAAAATGTTGAAACCGAGCAATTGTGAATAGCAAAGGGCACATCTGGATCATTAGTCTAATATGTGAACCAAATTTCATAGTGATATCTGGAAGAATTTTGGAGTTGTGCTCCAGAAATGAAAGTGTTGTTGATGGATGGATGGATGGATGGATGAACAGACAAATGGATGACAACATTAAAATATTAAAACTGAAGAATTGCAATTGCAGAAATCACATCCAAACCACTACTCTAATATAAAGGCCAAAGCTAATAGAGATATCTTAAGCAGATTTGGAGGTCTGCCCAAGAAACGAAAGTATGGTTTACTCGATGGGCAGTTGCACAGAACTGACAGAAACATTAATGATATTAAAACTGAAGAATTGTGAAAAGCAAAAGGCACATCTGGACACTAGTCTAATATGTTTACCAAGTTTCAAATAGATATCTAGAATGTTTTGGGGGTGGAGTTATACTCCAGAAATGAGTGTCATGGATGAATGGATGGAACCCATTTCTATATATGTACATTACTGGTAGACAAGACATGGACCATAAGCCACAGTAACTGTGTACTAAATTTACTATTAGATGTATCAATATAAATCCTGCTTAAATATACCAAATGGAAGGATAACAATATTTGATTTAAAAAGTTTAAAAACTCAAAGGTTCTCCTTTACATGACATACACATTCTCTAAACAATGAAATGGCATCTATGATCAATTAACTCCTCGTCACTATACATTTTTAAAAGTATATTGAGTCCAACTGCAAGCAACACAGACCCTGATCTGCTGTCACATAATGCACCAGCAGATCATAGTCTATGCTGCTTGTTCTAACCAAATGATTTATGTATGTTTGTTGAGGGTTTAATGGCACATCAGCACAATCCTGGCTATATAGTGCCAAATAAGTTGAGGCATCTCAAACAAAATTGCATACAAAACAAAGATAAAAGTAAAAATCCTTAAAATACAAAGTCAGATTTTTTATGTAAACCTAAGTCTTTTAAAAAGTCCAAGACCTACTCAGTATGAACATCATCATGGGATGCATCCCAGGTCAAAAAGGTTGCGACAATTAGTTGCCTCTTACAACATGCAGCAGGGCGCATTGGGTCTATTCAACATCACTGAGCCTGCAGGGGGGTGGAAACCAAATAAAGAGGAGCAATTAGGGGACATAACTCTTGTATATGATAATGTGGAATGCTGGAAATTAAACTCATTTAAGGCTTCACCAGTATAAGGCTGCATGCTAATTTGGTTGAAATCCAACAATGCAACAAAGTCAGGTAGACAGGCAATCTGGGGGAATAACTCCTGTAAGTAATGTTGTGGAATGCTGGAAATCAAACTTAATCAAGGTCTCATCAATATAAAGTCCTATACCAAATTTGGCTGAAATTGAACAAACCCTGATAAAGTTCTGTTGTGGAAACAGTCAAGAGGATGGACAATCAGGGGTCATAACTGTTTCAAATGATGTTGTGGATTACTAGAAATTAAACTGATTCAGTGTCTAATCAACCGAAGCCACATGCCAAACCTGGTTGACATACAACAAATTTTGGTGAAATTGACATGCAGAAACCAAAGTCATGAGGACGAGCAATCAGTGGGGCAATAACTCTTCAAAATGAGACTCAACAAATACAAGGCACATGCAAGTCTATGGGAACATGTTCTTACTGAATGGCATCAAAATATGTTGAATGGTTCTTGAGTTATGCCAGTTACAAACAACATCCCATGCAAAGATATGAGGTTAATTGTCAAGGGTCATAACTCAATTCAAAATGAAGTTGATGAGACAAAATCCATATATGGCACATCCTGGTCATGAGACAATATCCGCACTAAATTCAGAAATGTTAACAGTAATAAACTTGCATACAGTCATATTGCATCTTTATAGCCTATACATACTTGAGTCATCAGAAATTAAGGTCCAACGAGAATAAATGGTGTATCCATTCCTCCAATTCCAGGACCTTGAATTCCTTCAACATTTTTGGCCAAAACATGAAAAAATGTTCACCTATTTACAGTCTAGTTTACTGGTTTCTTGTTATCCACATTTTGTTTTTCACATTCAGAAACTATATTCTATTTACGAGTCGATCATACTGGTGTGTGAAATACTTTACTTTCTACCTGTGATCACACAGAAAATTGTATTCTCCACAATTTTGATTGTCCAGAATTTCTTCAGCTGCAGACTGGAGGATGGTTTGACAACTTGTTGGGCTGACACAGTTGGGGGTAATGCATAAATGCCTTCAAGCTGGTGCAACATTTATTGAAGGTAGAATGAAGAGAAGGTGGAGTGAGAATGTGGCTTTCATGACAAAATCCAAATAATCATCATTAAGAAAGGCCCAAAATCAGCAATAGCTCTCACATCATCAGCTACTCAAGAAAGCAAGATCTCTCTCAGTGAGAGAATGACAAGCTCTTTTAATAGTATGAACAATCACCTTAGAGACTGTGGCTGTCAAAATATCAGAGGTACCTCTGAGAGGGAGTAAAAGACGGTTTCAACCCTTTCTTTTCCCTTTTGATTTAACCACACAGAAACATAAAGCCCTAACCAGGCAATGGAATCTATCTTGATCATCCCCAGCACAGATATGACTGAGAATGGAGATTTAAATTAGGTCAGGGGCTACCGAAGTAACTGATTCTTAGCCAAAACCCTGGTTGGCAAAGAAAAGAAACTGAATCATAGTTACCAATGACCCGTAAACAGCCCTTTTCCACTGACAAGATGTGAATTTTACTCCTTCTCCTCACCAATGCTCTGGAGAAAAGAAGACTGTCTTAAGAATAAGGTTCTCAGAGGAAACTCCACTCAAAGGTTCATAAGGAGGTTTCAAAAACGAACAAATAACACATGAAAGGTTCCACCTAGGCATTAAAGAGTGAGAGACTGGTCTCTGAAGCTCAAAGTACTTGATCAGTTCTGAAAGATTGGGGTCCAACCATATAGTGAAGCCCACAGAGAAGAGTTCTGGAGAGGGCTGCTATATAGCCTTTAATAGTGGATACTGAGCAGTCTTTTCCTTGATGAAAAAGAAAAAATCTGCAACTGCAGTTAAAGGGAAGCAGATAGAATCAATGCATTTTCTACTGCACCAATTACAGAATATTCTCCATTCAGCATTGTAAACCTTGGAAATTGACTGCCTGTTAGCCTGGCTGATGCACTTGGCAACCTTGCTCAAAAACTGATCTCATGCCCTCTGGTCTGGAACTGGAGGGACATAAAGAGGGAGCTTTTTGCTCAACCTCACTGTGAACAAGTCTACCAATGGCTTTCCCTGCGGTTGAAAAGTGTCTCTGCTACAGACTGGTGAAGAGACCATTCCGTAAGGACAACTTATCCCTATCTGGACAAGCTGTCTTCCAGAATATTTCTCTTGCCTGGAATGTGGTGGACTCTGAGAGTAATCTCCCCCAAAGAAGTCCAATGGAGGAGGTTCCAGACTTCCAAGCAGAAAGAAGCGGCATGAGGGCATCTGAGGTATGCTATGTCCATAGTGACCATGATGTAGCAATGTCTTATGCAGTTGTCTTGCACCATGTAGTGCTAGAAAAACAGCCCACATTTTGAAGTTGTCGATAAGAAGGGATGATTCTTCCTAAGACCACAGGCAATGACCCGCTCTGGCTCTAGGTGAGCACCCGAACCTGAATTTGAGGCATCGATGTACAGGAAGGAGTGAGGTCCAAGGGCCTGAATTGGAACTCCAGCCAGAAACCTGTTCTGGTTTCACCACCAACTCAGATGGTGATGAAATTTGGATCCTAAGAGGATCAGAGCAGACATGGGGCACTTGTGAGGTATCAAGATTGCTAAAAGAAAGCCTTTCTAATGGAAGTCTACTGTAGGATTCAGAGTCCCCAGGAACGAGATGTAGAGGTGAACAGAAAATGAAGTCTTTTTGAGCAGTCTTGCTATGAGAGGCAGTTTTTGTGAGATCCTGTCATGAAGAACATGAACTGTCCCTTTATGAGTGTGAAATTCATCCCCACATAAATAAAATTCTGTGAAGGGATAAAATTTAACTTCTAGTTGGGGATTAAGCCTAGACGAGTCACTGTCTCCCAAAAGAGTGACAGGTGACATAGAAGGGCATGTCTGATGGTGTTGTGCATCAACCAGTCACTGAAGTTCTGTATAATGGGGACCCTAAAATCCTTAAGTGAGCCACTATTACACCCTTGGTGAAGGCACTGGAAGTAGAAGTCAGGCTCAAGGGAAAAGCCTGAAATTGAAAGATCTACTTCCCAGACAAAATCACAGTAATTTCCTGTAGGGCAGGAAGATGGGGATGCTAATTTAGGCATCTTGGAGGTCTATGGAGACTGCCCAGTCGTTCAGAATTACTGTCCACCTCATTGTGGATATCTGCTTGAAATATTCCTCCTGAAGAAACTTGTTTAATGGGGAAATTTTGACGAGTTGAAACTTTCTCCCTTTTCTTTGAAACCAGAAAGATCTGGGAATAAAATCCTAGACTTTGAATGTTTGTTACCCGTTAGAAGATTGTACACCTGTGCACCTCTTCTCTTTGGGATGCTAATTTAGTCCGATGAAACCAAATGGGGTCATTGATATAGGTGGAGGGTCCAGAAGTGAAGCCTGTAACCCTATTTTATTGTAGAAAGGAACCAATCATCATCTGTTAGGTCCAACTAAGCCTAAAAAAAGCCCCATCTGGCACCTACTGGGATGTTGTGAAGAGGGGGACTTAGCTGGAGAGGGTGCAACTCCATAGCTCCTTGGGCACAGGGGAGAGGTCTGTAGACTTCTTGCCCTGGCCTTTCTGGTTACTCCATCTTGATAAAGATGGTTGAAAGGGAGTTTTAAATTGGGACTGACAGTTCTGCTGAGGTCACTACTTAAAACACTTTGGAAGGGGACCCATAAACCTTCTCAGGATGGGGCCCCTTCTTTGCCGGACTTAAGAACTGAAGCCAGGAACCAGTGTTGTTGATCCCTCAGATCTTGTGAGGCCAGTGGGGGACAAGGCCACTGAATAATGTCTCCACATCAAGAGGCACCACCCTCAAAAGGTTCTTGCTGTGCTCCAGTAAGACCTTTGATTTATCCATGGTGGAATCCCTATGGAGGTGAAGAAGCAAAGAATGCTACTGACATCAAGAGTACATGTCTTGATGTCTTGGTGACAGCCTCCAATAGTCTCTGTAAAGCAGCCAGAGATAGAGATTCCTCCTTCAACAGGCTGAAGGAGGCAGCCACAAAAAGGTTGGGTATGGGAGGCTATGGCAATTAGCATACGAGCGGTGAGTTCAAAAGCTTCTAGAGACTTGATAGAGATACAAGCCCAGGTTCCCATCAATATCCCTACCTGGGAAGCACCTGAGTACAGTGCAGGAGGCTTGAGGGCCAAGCCTATAATTAGAGGTGGAAACCAGGGGCTGAAGCGTAGAAGAGGGGACAGACCATCCCTTATGCTGCCTGGTTGCCTCCTGGCCTCTGGACACAACTTCTGTGATAACTCCTCAACCACAGCTGAGTTTGGGAGCAACAGAAGGTCCATTTTAACTTGCATCCCCATGAGCCTCTCCAAACTGGAGAGGTTCCTTGTGTCTGACGGCCCAGAAGGCTTTGGACACAGACGTTGGGAAACGAGTGGTAAACCTTGTTAATTGCCTTGTTCAAAGTTCCAACTTCCTCATCTTCCATCACCTGATACAAGGGGTGGAACAGAGATGGGGACACTAAGGGAAACGAAGGATCCAACACAACCGAGTGTTCTGGGAACTCACCTGAGTCTACTAAAATTGAGAGTTTGTGGTCCTGTCTTCACTCTCGAGGCAAGACAGGTCTATCCCTTCTAAAATACCTCTTTGGAAATGGGGACTTTATGATTGCAGATTCATTGTCTTGTCTCTGCTCATGCGGGAGACGGGACTATCCCTTTCTTTCATTCTCCTTGGCATAGGGGATTGGCAATCCCTTCTTGATCCAGAAGGAGATGAGTGGCACTCCCCCTCCTTTTCTCTCACAGCGAAGCAAGAGAATATGGTGTGGGCTTATGGCCTGCCAAACCATGGAGGCCATGGGAAATTCATCCATGGTACCATGGTGGGAAAGGAAGACATTGCTGACTTACCACCTTGTGGTGGGAGTCCCCAGGACCCATAGGAGTTGAATGAGAACGTAGGGAAAGGAGATGTGTCTACTTGTTCCCTTTCCCTAGATGGGAGATCAAAGTCTAGTGCTTGATCCCCATAGGGATTGACTGGAAACATAAAAAATAGGAGGGGATCAACCCAATCCCTTTCCCTATACCCGTGGTTGAAACCTGATACCTGGTGATCAGTGACAGATGCTTGGTGACCGGTACTTATCATCTTACCCAGTTGGTACTTATCATCTTACCCAGTGACTGGTCAGGTGATGGTGACCTGATTGAGGAGTCTCTATTCAGGGAACCAATTAGATGAACAAGATCTCAATTTGAAAAGCAGGTCTACAAGAGAAAGATGCCAGGAAGGCTCGACTTGGACACAGGTGTTGGCAAATTCTCTATACCAGGAAGTGCTGCTGATCCCTCCCTATCAGGAGCTTATGACTTTCTACCACCAAGAAGCTTCAGTGCACCAGAAGGTGCCTCTCTTATGGGAGCTGTAGACTTCCCTAACCCAGGAAGTGCCAATGACCCCAGCTAGGAATGGCATGGGTCTTCCTGTGAAAAACATAATGAACCAGGTCACTTCTTCATGCCTCTATTGGAGTGGCAACTTTCAGCTAAGTCCCACACCTCATCTAAACATAACTCAGAGAAAGGACATCTATATTTGCTAGCACACATAGTGCATGCCAAGCAAGTGGGGTGAGTGTCCCAATCAGCCTTCTCATGGCTGCATTTTTTACAACTACTTGTGGCATGCTGGGAAGCTGAAAGAAAATGCAAAAAGCAACAATGGAACAAATTTTGTGGTGGGTAATATTTACACTAACACAGGTCACTAGTGAAAGGATAAAATATGAAGAAGCACCGCTTCGCTAACTGTGTACTAAAACCCTCAAAATTAACAAAAGGAACACATACAGGAAAATTACTCAAAGACTGGGCAGAAAATATAGAAAAGTATACAACTTTTGGCAATTATACCAAAAGACACTGTGAATGATGAAAATTGTTGAGTGCCCAGAGAAACATGATAATCACATGAAGTCCAACGAAAAAAAGGACAATATTCCCAATGATTGAAGCAACTAAGGTATCAGTATGGGATCATGTTGTTTTTTTCTAAGACCTTCAATTACTAACTGAAGGAGGGAATTCACCTTGGACTTGGGGACTAGTGCCAGGAAAAGTGATAGCAAAGTAACAATAGCAGGCAGCATATTTATGCTATTAAAACGCACAAGTCTGCAACAAGTTCCAGTTCAAATAAATACATAGATCAGTTTAGTCATTCAGTGATTGCAAGTACATGTTATGAAACAATTTGGTAATTGTGCAACATAAAAGTCAGAAAAGTGTGTGTCGGGGTTCCGAATCACGCTAATCACACATGCAGGAACAGCATGTGGGCCCATATGATGCAAAATTTCATCACTTCATACAGTAAGTTGCAGCCTACAAAGGTGCAAAATAGCATCAAACAAACATGTAGAGGGTCTATTTGTTGTTCTGTGACAAAATATCAGATGTCTCAACTCAGCATATGTAAGTTATCAACATTTATCATTGAAGATGTCTGAAGTTGGTCACTGTAACATTATGATAATGGATGAAGGGGCATTGTGTGATTTGAGGTCAGGTTATTTGACAACTGATAATCAGTAATAAAGCAATACATGCATTTTTAAAGACAACATTGTTGTCCTTGATACCCATGCAAATTTGGTTGCAATCTGAGAAGGGTCAAAATCAGCCTTTATCATAACATGTCCTTTGTACCCTACTAGTAAAAATACACTTTTATTTGTGTTAATGCTGAAGTATCTAACTGAAATAGACCCATGCTCTTTTTTTTACTAGGGTTTATAAATGTGGGAAATGTATATAAAGAATTTTTTTATTTATTTATTAACAAAGCAATAGTTTCATCTCTTATAGTAGTTGCTAACACGTATTATCCATCTAAGGGTACATCCAATAAACACCCATCCCCTTTCTTTAATAAAGAAAATACTTCAATAAATGCGCAGGCTTTAGTTAGATTAAATATGATGCTTTATGTATCCATTGTCTTTGCCAATTCAGAACTTTTCTGTTAAGTAACTCGACTAAATTCCGACACAAGCATGAAATTTCACATTAAAAAGTCTCTACATGATCTTACAAGTGATGTTCAAACCCACCTCTCTTTGTACACTCTCTGTTGGATGATGTAAATCTGCTTCTGAAACACTGGGACTTATTCTTCCACCTGGCACTGCATAATTGGGCTGGAAAGAAAATCAAACAAGTAGTCGCAAATTAAAACTGAGAAACAACCAGATGACAAACAATGAAACCTGTGTATAACGGACACTCAGGGTACAGACATTTTGTTCTTCATGGACAGGTGTCCTATACATGGAAGTGAAACATCTTTCTAGCTCAGAAAACTATGGGCCCAAGTGACTGAATGACAATGGCAAACTTTCCTATTTAAAGCAATGCAAAATTTAGAACTACAATGGGAAAATAAAAAAAAATGTAAAAGAGATTATGAAAATCTGATGGCCAAACAGCTCCTAATACTGCTACTGGAGCAAAATAATGCTTTGTTTGAATTGGTCATACAGGGGCACATTCTAAAACAGATTCAGTTTCACAGCTTTTAAAAAAGAAATACTTCTCTTGCAAGTATTGTCTCTATTGGATGATGTACAAATTCTGACTATGGATTATACCAGAAATTTCCCTGCAGGTGGAAATAAGAAAAGGTATTCATAAATTTCATAAATCCAATGAAACTTGTGTATAAAAACCACTCTGGGGACCATCTGAAAGTGGTCTTTATGAGCAGGTCGTCTTTGCACACAGGTAAAAATATACTGGTATTTATGTATAAATGGGACCAATGGAACTAGTGTCCTGAATTTTATGCAGGTGGTCGCCAGAACAAGTTTGACTATGTCTTTTGAAAACAGGTATTCATTATATGGAGGAGTCAATAAAATATATTTAATTGTAATTATCTTATACCTTTGCAGAATCAAATTTAAAAAAGAACATGTTAATATTGCTGCTTACAAGCTCATGTATAGCCACAGCAAATGTATAACCATACATGTTCTGAATAAAAAAAAGTTCAATGGAACACTACATCTTACCTGCAGACAGGTCTCTAACATATTGTGAATTCATTTTTGTGGTTTTTCAAAAAATGTCATATTCACTGGTATGTAAGTTCTTGGAGATATTTCTGACAGAGATAACATTCATAATAATTGTATTTTATGTATAGTCTTTAAACTGGTGGTGTGTAACAACCACAAAATTCAGGTAAATAATTGGTATTTAGATATATACATGGGAACCTCACTATAACACAGTAGTTGGGGTCCATAACTGCTGACCCATAATCTCAAATAGCTTTAAAGTTAGAATGCAGAATGGAAAGTGTGATGGAAAAGGTAAAATATTAAACTGTGACCTAGTCCTTGAAGACTGGACACCCAAATGTGGTATGTGACACACCATCTCGTGATGATGTATAAGTGTACTAAGTTTCATCCCTTAATCTCAAAACAGCTTTAAAGTTATAGAGCAGAAAGAAAAGTGTGATGGAAAACAAAATATTCAGCCATGACCTTAACCTTGAGGATAGCATTCATAATGTGGTACGCTACATACATTCTAGTGATGATGTATAATTATAAAAAGCTTCATCCATTAATCTCAAATGACTTTAAAACCGAGTGGAAGGGAAAGTGTAATGAAAACATAAAATATTGAGCCATGACCTTGACCTTGAAGATAGGATTCCCCTAATGTGATATGTGACACATCTTTAAGAATTATTGAGTGGAAATTGAAAGTGTGATGGACAGGCAGAAACACAGATACCATGTCTCTCATTTTTCTTTGAAAATGTGGAGGAAAACAATTAGGAGCCATAACATGACCGTGTTATATCCGAATTCATGTTATAACGAAGCACATAATAGCAAGGTTCTTATGCAAGTGAACTGACAGTATGATATTATTCTATTATTACTGCCTTTTCCTGAGGAAAACTTTTCTCTTATAGTGTTGTCAAGTGAGGTAAAGTGCTCAAGCAGCAGGAGATGCTTTGCATACTCCACTAGACAACAATGTACAGGAGGAGGATGGTTCCCAAGGGAGGAAGCAATAACGGATTTAGTACATCACATGACATTGTGGGATATCGTATGATGTTAGCACATGGCAATAGAGCATGCTTGAACAGTTGCAGTAAGTGTAGCCAGATATAGTGTCCTAAAGTCAAGGGAAGATACATACTGTCCAAAAAAATCCCTGTAGTTAGTTAATCGGAATTTGAGTATTTATCATGTGATATACTAAATGTCTTTATAACATTTTAACACCAAATGCAAACATTTTTACTCTGCTGCTGGGACATACCATACTTAACATGATATATTTTTGTCTGAATACAAAAATAGCAATTTATAAGGACTATTTTCATTGTGCCAGTTGAAGGACAAAAAAAGGATAAAACCAAAGTAAATATTTTACTGGAGTTAAGTGAATTCAAATAGTGGCTTTTGATTGGTTGAATGTCACTGATGATGTCATCATAACATTTTGTATTATTGGAGAATTTGAGAAGCCACCCCTATAAGCAATCATTATTAAGTGCATAAATTTCATCGAATAAAGAAAATATTCCAGGAACAATCTCAAAATATCAAAATAAATTTTTCAATATTCCAGGTGGAAAAATGAGATCTTGTTAATCAGAATCCAGTATAATGAACTAATCTTATCTGGGTATAATTTGTCTACTGACCTAATATACTGATGTAGAAGACATATGTGGGGTATTTAAAGTTTTGAATATTAGTGTGCTGTACATAAGACAAAACTACAGATGTGTTTTCTTCCGAGTGGGTGCAAAGAACGAGTTTGGTACAACGTAGGAATATGTCAAGGCCATCAGGCTGAGATGTATATTCCGATGCCGTATGAAATGACTTCTTTCCCCCAACTTGGAACAAAGCACTTATGTGGTTTTGTACTTATTACATATCCACTTTTTTATTCACAAATTGTTTTCAAATTTTTTAATGTATCCTTTAAAAAAATTGAATTAAAGCATGTGAAGGTTTATGAAAGATAATGTACAACCCACTGAAAAACCCCCATGATATGTAGGCCCATACGTAACAGGGGCTAGGCCCAAATAAACACTGTGCTGTGATTTACTTTTAACTTTGGATTTTTAATATTTGTTGTGTTGGATGTATGAATAGATATATAAACTGCAATCACAGGCAAATAGATTTTTTTTATTTCTCAAATGGAACATAGGTTTTGGACCAGTATGTGAATCTTTTTCTCACAGCCTACTTACTGAATATACACTCCACTTCCATGCAAATTTCAAGGCAAATTTAATAGACTGACAGTAATTAAATACCTTCAATTATACAAAATAATCATTAATTTGGAATACTTTAAAAATTTTATTTTTTATATTTTCACCACAAGAAATTATTGATGCATTTAACTTTAAGGTGATAATTTACACATTTTTTTCATTAAATAAAATCGAAGATTCAATCTCTTTCTAACATGCGGGATAGATTTGTAATAATCATTTGGATATTTTTATAAAGAAAATTCCAAGCAATATTGTTCCATTTTCTTTTTATTTTCTACTTGAAAAGTCGCAAGAATATCTAATGTAAACATAAATACAATTCCCTGCTTGTGCCCCAGTGATGAAACAGTCTCAACAACATTGTAACAAAATGTAATTCTTCTAAATTTCAGTCAGAATCAATGGAGCTGCATAGATTCGTCTATCTTGTTGTTGCAAATGTTTATAAATGTTATCCTCAGATTTACTCAACAGATTTGAATCCTCAATATTATTAATAGACAAACTGAAGGCTCTCCACTTATACCTGCTCCAAAAAAAACCAAAAATCCAGAGCCCATATTTTGAAAGTCTGGAGCTGAAATGGTTTTCTGACTGGCGTTGGTATTTTAGATGATTTACATTGTGGAATGTCTCTTCTCTGAGTTATCAGTGCAGCAGCTGGGAACAACATCAACAAGTGCACGGTTCAGAAATTTCTGTTCTTCTATTTCTTTTATCTTTTTTATTAAGGTCTTTGCACAGAGAATTCAACACTTTGCAGCTGGTAACAAACTCATTTGAAGACCAAATGCTGTAGCCATAGTTATTGTCCCTTAAACATCATATAGCTCTGTGGTAAGAGTATCTGGTTCACAGTACGAACCATCCGGTGTCATTAAAGTGACCTGGAAGTCTGTCATGATGACGGATATGTACATGTATGCCGGTGCACTCTCATGAAGTATATACCTTGGGTACCAGTGCATGGACAGGTGGCTCAGTAGTATTTCACAACTTTTGGCAACACTTTGGGGGCACAAAAATGTCCAGTGACACTAGCAGAGTCATACACAGGTACCTGGATGACAGGGGGCTTTTTGCAATGAAAAATAATGTGCATAAAACTCTCCTGACGGTCTGACTACGTCAAGTAATTTATGGTCTCTGCTTGTTTTCTCCAATCCAAACTTGATTAGTTTCTCTTGAGTTGGGTTCAAACAAGTAAATCCATGTTTCATCACCTGTGACAATCTCATTCAAACATCCCTGGTCACTCTTTTCATATTGGCAAGTAGCTGTTTGGTGATTTCAATCTGAGTCTGTTTTTTGATCAGCCTTCAACAAATGTGGGACCCATCTTCAAAAACAGCTGATGAATTAATGCCCATGATAAAAGAAATATCTTTCACTGTGTATCAAGCATCTTCATCAATTGTCCCCTTTGCAACAGCCACTTCCCTCTTACCAATTGCAGAAAACAGTCTTCCCAGTTGTTTGTTATCTTCCATGGCTTCGTGACCATCTTTAAAATGATGAAACCACCTCAAAATTGAATGATATAGCATCATTTACCTATGTCACATCACATGCATATATCTGCAGGTGGCTGCTGTACTGCATTTGCAGCTGCAGATCATTTTTATAGAACATTATTTTGTCCATTGATCAGCATTAAATTTATTGACAGTTAGAAACCAAAAACTTATAACAAAATATCCAGAACTTTTCAAATACCCCTCATATTAAGTCTTAGGGAAATCTGCGTTATTTTGGATGCCGGGTAAACTTGAACAGTCTGTTACAGTTGTACAAAGAACCATCATTTTAGTAATTACCAAATGTACTATATGTTTGAAAGCCCCAGTCATTTTTGGTGGTAATACAACAGAAATGAAAATATGCGAAGTCTTCTGATACTTTGTGGACCTGTGCAAAATGCAGGGTTTACTCTTCTGTTTCATAGAAAGCTCAAAACCTGTGAAATTTACTTTGATAGCATTGTTACTTGTTGTGTTAGCCTGAAAGACCACTGTTATGAGAGAGCACCTGTCTTGCGAAACCAGATTCTCAATGCACAGATTTACTAATCATATAATGTTATGACCTGTCATGTTTGACCACCTGTCTTGAGAGACCATAAATTTTTACCAAAGGGGTGGTCTTTCAAGACAGGTTCTACTGTATATGCATCATTTCACTCCACTTTTGCCCCAGTTGCAACTATTTGCCATTTATACTTAATAAATAACTTAATGCTAATTTTAAACAAGCATACTGTGAATGGCAAATTAAATGCTTGTCCTGTGTTTAATATTACTCTATGTAGATAACTAAAATTTTGTGCAGAAATCATTTTCTGTTCTTTCATTCGCAGTGACTGTGACCTCTGAGCTTTTGTCCCCAAAACTGGCAGGTTTCTTCTTTACTGTAAGTGGAAGCCATCCACAAATTTTCATACCTGTCAACTTGTACGGGAAACCCATAATTTGTACATTTTGGGGGTGGGTGGGAGGTTTGCAGTGTACGGCCGAATAAGCATTTTGTACAGTTTTTAATATTTAACAAAGAAAAAGAAAAATCTCAGCGATTTTCGCCAAAATCGGGATTTGACAGGGATTTTTATTTTCTTAATGAGATACGAGAATAGAACGTGAATCGCTTGAACCACATATCAGATTACCCAAAATATTTTTGTGTCTTTTGCTTGCAGATTTGAGAGTTTTATTTCTTTATTCAAGCATGGAATTCAGCCCCCTTATTGGTCGACTGAAAATCAGGTTATCAGTAGGCGTAGTACCGTATTTACGGCATGTTTTCGGAACATTAGAAAATGCAGCCAAACATGTATTTGAGCCACGATTGTATGTGTATTTTCCAAAAGAACCGCCATATTAGTAATCTATCAATCCAAGGTTTAACCCTCTGCTAATCAGTGATCATTAAAATCTACCTTACAAACGCACGCAAGCTTTATGTGTAATTAAGATATTAATACAAACTAAATAAAATTATTTTGGAATTATGAATCTGAAGATATTTATAACAGAAACATTTTAGTATCGAGAGTAGAAATACATGTATGATGGCTAGTCTTAAAGCAACAAGAGTGAGAGGCTCCATATGGAGGTTTGTGTTGTACGCAAGCTTAGCAAGGGTAAAAATAACAAGCAAGTTGCAATATATGAGTCAGCGTGATTAATATGTTGATATTTTTTAAATAAAGGTGATCTATATGTTGTGGTTCTCTCTTCTGTTTTTTTTTTTTTTCCCCACCTAGCCGAGGGTAGCCTCAAAGTGAGCAGAGCTTGCCGACTCGAAACAATCAACTGCTGAAAGATTGTTTTGATGCATGTCAGCAATTTCAACGTGTCTAGGTGATAATTGTTAATAACAAAATTTGTGGGATTTCTTTCACAGGTGTGTTTGGAAATAAAAGGCAGCAATCTGGATTTCATTAAAAGAGCATTCGATGTACCGAACATATAACACCCACAATCAATATTTATCATCTACAAAGAGGTTTATTACCTGTAGAACAATAACTATGTTTAAACCGGGGTGCATAATGCCTCAGGGATAATGGGTTTGTTTTGTTGCACAATGCCAATAAATTTACTAATCCATACCGACTCTCTGATGTATTGTTTAATGAGATAAAGCATGGGTCATGGTTTCTAATCAAAGCCATCACTGTCACACCTGCTTGAAATGGTTTCGCGTGTAACGATGTCTACACTGACAACCAATCACGGGGTCATGGCAAGTTTCAGATGGAATGGATTAAGGTATGCAACAAAGATATTAAAGTGGTGGCTTCAGGTTTATATGACCTTAGAGAACATTTTAAAACAAAATCTCACGAAAGAAACTTTGATATGAAGAAGGGAGGGTCCATCGAGACCTTTTTTGCTCAGCCACAGCTGGAAATGGCAAAAGGCGCAAGTGTAGCGTACAATTTAGCACACTCAATGCAAATATATGGCATAGTCAGGTGTAAATAGTTATGTTTATATGTGATCTAGTAAATAATATAAGATCTTTGGCGTAAGGTTTTTCTGGTCTTTCTGGTCTTTGTAAAGTTTTTTTTTGTTGTCTGGTGTACAGGTTTTTGTCTCAGGAGGTTGACAGGTATGAAGTTTGGTCCATGTCTGTCATGTACAACTGATGTTATTATGCAGAAACCATTTTTCTTCTTTCAGTGACCTTGACCTTTTACCTCAAAATTAGTAGGTTTTCTTCCTTATCCCACGTGCAAGCCATCCAGAATTTGGTCTAGGTATGTCAAGTTTGTCAACTAATGTTATTGTGTCCAAACCATTTTTCTTCTTTCAGTCACAGTGCCCTTGACCTTTGACCTTTTGATCTTAAAATCGATTGGGTTCTTCCTTACCCCAAATGCAATTTATTCACAAAGTTTGGTAACTGTAGATGGTAAAGAACTCAAGTTATTTGTGCAGAAACCTTGTTTCTTATTTCAGTGACCTTGACTTTTGAGCTTTTGACCCTGGAATCGATAGGGTACTTCCTTAGCCAAATGTAAGCCATTCAAAAAGTTTGGTAACTGTAGATAGTGGACAACTCAAGTTATAGTGCAGAAATGAAATTAGTAACAGACAGATGGACAGATGTATGGACATCATAACATAATATGCTCCACCTTATAGAAATAGCAACACATTGGAAATTTTCTACAAATAAAAATTGTCTGAATTTCTCCTCTACATTTTTAAAGAGTGGATTAACTTCAGACACTATTTTTCTAAAGATAATTCTGTCAAGTTCTTGTTCATCTTTCATTTTGAACATGCATTTGGCTCTAGGCAATGACTAAAAGCAGTAAATGATTGTTCTGTGTACAATTGTAGTGGACTGTACAAGTTCACCTGGCATCCGAAATAATCCAGATCTCCCCTAATGAAGATTATAGCGCGCATGGAAAACTTTAAAAGCTTGAAGAAATCACTGAAACATAAATGAGAAAGTAAAAAACAGTAAAGAAAGACATGGCAATACAAATACAATCCTTCAATTGATCAAAAAGATATTTTAATAGAATTTTTTGTGAGAATTTAAAATAAATCAGTCAGGTGCAATGGATCCCAGCACGCAAGCCTAAAAAGTACTAAATGTTTTGTGAATTGATTATAAGTGCTCTCTCACTCTGACTCTCTCTCTCACACACACACCATCCCAGTTTAAACTTAATATAAATACTGAACTAATTCCATACATTTAAATCAGCACCTTTTCTCACCATTACTGATCTTTATGCATGCACAGACACACAGACACACACAAAGAGTTTATGCCCTGAAATGCATGAGATATTATGTAAAATTGCTAATACAATCTATCATTCTCTCTCTCCCTCTCCCTCTCTTCATAACACAGAATGAAGAAGTGAGAGAGCATGCCAGAAAGATATGAAATATATAGTAAAATGACTTGGGTTATACTTGGGCAAAGTACTTTTCTCCCATTACTTTAACAATCACCTTCATGTGTTAATGCACCATAACCCCCACCCCCAATCTTCTCCCTCTCAAATCATCTCTTTAATGATCATTTCAAAGATTGCAATCAGTATTCAAATATCTTATAATTGTTCTTCTGCTTCTATGTCTTTGTTGTTGCCATCATCATCCTCATTTTCACCATCACCACAATCATTACCATCATTATTATTATTATTGTTGCTTTTATTATCATTATTATTATCATTCTGTTGTTGCAAATGTTTGAATTTATCCCTCAGTTGTCCGAAGTTGCCTTGCAATGGTCCATAGTTTTCCAACAGATTCTACTTTTACCCATTTTGAATATATTATTGGAAATATATGTTTTTAAACAATCCACTGTTGGAATGACAGAAATAGAATCGAAAATAACAAACCTCGTCATCTGGACACTTATTATGACAGACCTTCAACAATGAGCACCTGTGAGTCTATTTAAGAACGTTTGTTTCGAACATTTGCAAGAAGTGTCCAAAATAACCCAGATTTCCCCAAGTTACCTTTGTGAACTTGGAATGCCGGTTCATCCGACATGCCTTTTTTATATCCACTTCCGTTGTATTTACACATCCAGGCTGTAATTAGAAAGAATGAATATGAAATTAAACATACATGCGAAGTATAGATTTTTTTTTTAATTGGTCAAGCTATATATATATATAAAAAGTACATTTGTTAATTTTCAATATATATAGTGTATACATATATAAACATATATACACACATATATACATACATGTACACATCTGCTTGTTAATTTAGAATATATATGTACAGTGCTGCATTTTCAGCGAGCCCAATGGACACCTCCCACCCGAAACCATTGGTGTCACCCCCAAATTGAACAAATTCCCATATCCTGAACACCATTGGGGAAAAGAGACACAGAGAGTACCCCCCCTGACAGTAGTAGCAGTATCCATAAAAAGCTGACAGTTCATATCTGAAATAAAATTTATATTATTTATTATTTACTTAAGTATGAAATATTGAAATTTATTAGTGAAATAATTTTCATATTTTTTCATTCCTATATTTTCACATGTGAAAATACAAGATTTCCCATCATGCCATGTGACGCTTGATTGTGTGTGTGTACAGAAGTCACACCTGCAACAAGAAAAATGAACGCTTTGTGAGCTAGAACAAATAAATGGAAATTGCATTACCTTTCAGATATGGAAATTATTTTTTGCTTAAGAAATTTTACACTATGCCATTTGCATCTCTACGAAGTTATTTCCCCCTACCACCTTGATAACAATGATAAATCAACTGTAATGCATTTGTTGAATCAGACTTGCTTTGTAGTAAGATTGAATAAAATAATGTACAAAATGTCAAAAATGTAACTTACTGCAACAGATTAGGTCATCAAAATTCTACCCCTTAAGTCGCAGATATGTATATGATCAGCCAATGAAAGTGACATGAATTTACGAAAAGTGGGGTGGGAGTAGTGTACTGAAGAGTTTAATCTTCTAGGCTTCGATTTAGGAGCAAGTTTGGTATATAATAAAAAAAAAAATATTTTTTTCCTGCATAAATACCAGATATGTTTCATCTTGTGGTACAAAAAACAACATATTTTAACTTGTGTCTTAACCTTAAGTTCTTGTGTGAATAAACTATATATTGTACGTGTTAAAATTCTACATATACAGAAGATCATATAAATAAACACATCGGATTTGTGGGTAAAATAACACAGTAAACAAAGTGATTTGTTCAAGACAATAAGAATATTTGAACAGAAAAACTGTTGCATGAATAAATTGGTATATCATATAGAAATGATATTAAATATAATAAATAATACTCAGGGGACTGATGTCCCAGTGCAGTAATATATTGATAAAAATCAAGACGTTTCTTACATGCTGTAGCGTACTAATGGGGGGGGTGCGGACGGGGCAGTTGCCCCAGGCGCCAGAGGTCTTGAACCGCCAAAACAGCTGATAAAAATTCGGGTCTCGTATTCTGGCCCTTTGGGCCATCATTGTCACCCCAGGCGCCATTTACCATTAGTACACCACTGCTTACACGGACCATGTTGATATTTTGACTATATTTGTTCAGATTCAGGATCAAACACAAGATGTTATGCGAAAGTTCAGGTCCAGTATTTATACTTACATGTATTTGGACTATCATGACATCCTCTAAAATATACCTCCATGTACAAGCTATAATTTATCAAGACAATGCATTGTAATTATGTTTGGCACATCAAAGCTTTAGCAGGCACTGATTACCTTTAAAAACATCACCCTGAGTCAACTGAACATTGCTCACTGTATTGTAACCAAGAAGTATCAAACACTGTGGTTTAAAATGAGAAACAAAACAAGAACCAAGTTTATTTTCTGAAGAAAAGTAAATAAATTGCAAATATATCTCCATGTCAATGCCAGAAGTTACCAAGACAATGCACTGTAATTATGTTTGTCACATCAAAGCTTTAGTGGGCATTGATTACCTTCTAAAAACACCACGATGAGTCAAGTAAACACTGTTCACTGTATTGTAACAAAGAAGTATCAAATACTGTGGTTTAAGATGAGAAATAAAACAAAGAATCAAGTTTATTTTCTAAAGAAAAGTAAATAAATTGCAAATTTACCTAGAACTATGTTAGCACATCAAAGCTTTAGCTGGCGCAAATTACCTTGAAAAGATCACACAGAGTCAATGAAGCATTGATCACTGTATAGTCACAAGGAAATATAAAATGCTATGATTTTAGATGAGAAATAAAACAGAACCAAATTTATTTTCCAAAGAGAAAAAGTCTTTGCCAATTTCATACATTGATTTATTATTCTGTTCCATGATATTTGTCAATGTTACTGTAACAGACAAACTGCAGTCATGAAAAAGATGCCCCCTAAATATTATATTCCAATTCAATCAATAAAGAAATAATTAAACGAAGAAAATATTTATTAGATCTGCAGTCATCGAATTACAGGTATGGTAATCATATATTTGTTCCACTTCAATGCAGTACCTTGCACAGTTTTAATGTTTTTACCTATTCAGTTGGGGGGTGGGGGTGGCTTATATGTGAATGGGCTGATACGTGAGTATATACAAGTATTGAATAGCTGTCAGTGCTGCTTTAATCTTCTCCCTATGTCTTCTTTTTTTTTTCTGTCCTTGCCTAGGATTACAAGTGTATAGAATATAATTCTAGATCTTTATTAAATTTTATTTGTTCTATACAGCATATAAGCTATTAATCAGGTCACCCCAGTACATGAGGACCTCGGGGTTCAGGTTAGATGGTGTGTGTGTGTGCGCAAGATCTGTGTCACTCAATATGTTGGCGAAACCATTGATTTCAGAAAACGAATGAATAACCACAAAAACCACATTCACAACGCAATCAATGCAAAACTCACCAACCACTACAACTCGACTGGGCATTCAGTCGAGTCCCTCAAGATGCTACCGATTGATTCTAACCTTGGGTAGACCAATATAGAACGCACATGTAGGGAACGATATTGGATACTTCAATTGAAAACTCATGGGGAGTTCGGCCTAAATGAAAAAGTCTAACCTTCCTATTACAGTCTTGTCAAAGCTACAGCCAGGCATCAGTTTATCAGACATACACATTTTTTGTTATAATATTTACCTAAGTAAATATTCTGTAACTCTTTACATGCATTATTGGTATTCTTCTTCTTTTTCTTCTTCTTCAAATTATTATTATTATCATTATTATTATTATTATTATTATTATTATTATTATTATTATTATTTGAACTCTTGTCCACTATCCTGCTATACCATGCTCTTGAGATACTTCCTTAGTACCTCCATGCATAACTTTACCAGGATATAATTTTCTTTGCACATTTTAACGATGGCATTGATTTATCGCTGCACATGGTGTCAGTCCTTTGTTCTAAGCCTGGGAGTTAGGTCAAAACACTTTGAATTTTTTTTACAAAACTTTGTTGGGCTGATGGCAGCATAACATAGATATGTAGTTTGCCCGTTTTAGACTTATCAATTTGTGTGTATTCAAGGAAGATGCTATTTTTCTTCATTATGTCGTTAATAAAAAATACAGACTTTTTGAACCATTTCTTCAAAATAATTGTATTATTATTTATCTTGATATACTGATTATACCAGAGTGCACATAAAACTCTCCTGACAGTTTGAGCGATTTGTGGTCTCTGCTCATTTTCTCCAATCCAAACTTTATTAGTTCATCTTGAGTTGGGTTCAAAAAAGTAAATGCATGTGTCATCACCTGCATACCTGCCATATTCCCAGACGGTGCTGGGGTTTTTTTTGAGACTCAAAAACTGTGTTTTGAGGTTCCAAGAGGGTTCAAAAAAGTGATGTCCATTTGAGAATAAGCTTTCTTTACATTTAGGAGTATAGAAAATGACTAGAAATTCAAATATGAATAAAAGAAAACATCTGTTTTCTTTGAAGCATTTAATACACTTACAAAAAAGATATAGTTGGTAGACTTAGGACAATCAAATAGCATCACCACACACACACATATATGCACACTTTCAGATAATCGCAACCACACAGATGTTAAAAAAATACAGTTTCTATCTTTCAAATTCATTGGACAGTGGAATATAGTCTTAATTAGATACAGTCTTTGTTGATGTTCAAGCTTCCCGGCTGGATTCTCTGAGTGAATCCTGGTCAGAAATGAGTTGTTCTTGCTGACCACAATGCTGGAATTGTCAGAACTGTATCCGATGCAGTGTGACCACAAGATATGCTGGTCTCTATAGAAAAACGAAATATAAATCACATTAGGGACTGACCATTTAATCTAATTGGGGGGGGGGGGCATATTTTTTCTCAAGCTTTATGGGGGCCTAACAAGTAATACAGTAGTAATAAATGACTCTGTCCAGTAACCGTGTTAAGCAATCTCTTTATCAACACAAATTAGCTGTGTAAACATGAGCATGTGCTAAGTTATTATGGTATTTCAATCAATCTATTTCATGGCTAAAATCATCCTGAAAAGCATGGGTTGATTATCAGTTGGTAGTTCAACAAGATTTAGATAATGAATAATAATAAAGAGAACCAACCTGAATGTTCTATTCAGCTCACTGAATATGTTCTGGCTTGTCCCAATGTTACATACAGGTGTTGTTGTTATGTAGACAGATGTACACTCCAGAATGACTGATATTGATATGGTGTTTGCAGCATGTTCAAAGAATGAAATACTCCATCAAACTCCATCAACCAGGAGTTCTGAAATTTAGTTTTGCTGGGCTTTCTCGCTTCGCAGATGGCTCGATCTTTCCATGAATCACAGCTGAGTTTCAAAATTTTGCTTTCAAAGATGAACACTTGTACACTGTTCCGACTACCAAAATAATCATGTTTTGCGTTTTATATATAGAGTAAATCCAACTTCAAAGATACATTGCTCATACCTGTGATTCTACTGGCGGTAAGCCAAAAATACCGTTTTAAAGACCATCTACTGCACATACCGTTTAGTAGTCGAAATCTACCGGTTTTGAAAATTTCAAGGAAAATTAAAAAAAAAAAAAAAAAACCTGTTTTTTTTACGCGTTCGATCAACACATTAAATAAACCAGCCAGAACCAGTCTACTGCGAACCCGATATGTTCGACCTATAATATGAGTAGTCGGATTACAATTGTTAGCAATGTGTACACAAGAAGCGGCTAATTGATTACCTTATTGTTGTAATTTGGAGAGTTTAAGGCCAAATGCGGGATGTTGTTTGAGGTGTTATAAGTAATAAAAGGATCAAAGGTAATTCATGAGTCTTTGATTAAAACTCGGCCGATCTGTCGTGGAAGGAAGATAAAATGGAGAGATCAACCAAAAATGATCTTGGCAGAAACACTTGAGTAAGTATTTTGATTTGATGTCTTTTAATTGTTCTTGTATTGTTCACGATGGTTTAAGATGAATATTTAAGGGCAGCTTGTATATATTTTTTTCAATTCATGTCAAAATGCCGAAACGTCCGCTTTCTCCCAACGCTAAGAAGCCACTAGCTAAGAAATACTACAACAAGTTTAACAACGCTTGGATACCTGAATTTAAGTGTGTGCAGGCGAGTAGCAAAGGTCCTGACTTTGCATTGTGTCTTTTTAGGCTGGTGAATCAATGATTGGACATCTACATGTAGAGATGACCAGGCTGCTAAGAAAGCTTCTGGGAAAGTTTGTTTCAACCAAGGTCATCACCAGTGAACCAGATATTACTAATGTGAAGTTCAGACTTCTAGAAAATCAGCATAAAAGCACAACAATTATGTTCAAGTCCTAGATAAAATATATCCGCGAGTTAAAAATGTACGAGTTAATATTTAATTTTAAAGTTGGGATAAATTATTAAAATCATGTGTTTTTTAACTGTTTATTTCAAGTCTAAATCTAATTTGTTTAAAATTAATTACAGTGGTGAAACTTGCCAACCGATTTTTGGACTGAGTGTAGTTGTTCTATCATTGCCACATTCCAATGCTGACACAGAGGACATTCTCCATTCTTCGGAAAATCCAGAGTGATTCAAGGGGAAGTCTGGACCAGAAAACTAGTGACAGTGATCTTGTGAAGGAAACTAAAAATGCCTGTGGATTTTAAAAAAAATCTTTGCAGTGAACTGTGAGATGTAAAACTCTTCCTTTTTCATTTAATTAACAATGTACTGGCTCATATTAAGTAACTATTATTGTAACATTTTCCATCAGATTCTGAATCGGAATCATGTTCAAAATTTGTGTTTTATTATAATATCAAGAGAATACATATTATGTGACAAAATGAACTTGTTTTGTTTTCAATACCCTTGAAAAAACGTAAAATTTATGCCGATAAAAAAATCTACTTTTTTAGAAGTCAATCTACTGATCAAAATTTGCAAATCTACTGGTTTGAAATCCTGGTTCTGTCACAGGTGTAATTGCCACTGTTCACGAACTTGCCAATAATTTTTAATAAAGATGGCACAAACATTCTCATTCAAGGCAATGATGTGCAATAACTTTTGTTCTTCAACATGCATCTTTTTAATTTATCTAACTTCAAATGAATTGGATTGTTCCACTTTGTGCACTTTACCCATGCAAATTAACCAATGGGCTTCCCCACAGCAGTGTTCAAAAGGACTTGACACAACGCCCTAGCTACTGTCAGCCAATTAAGTAATATGTGAAATGGTGGTTGTTTATCTCTGACCGCTGTAGCTTTTAATTGCCTCTATGACAATTAGCTGTTAAAAATGTCCCAAGGATAGTCTGGCATTAGCTAGCTGGACTTTTTACTGTTTATACATACTATATGCTACGTGCATCTATCAAGGTGGTCAAGAAATCTGTTTTTCTTTTCTTCTGAGATTACTGAAAATCATTTTTTTAAAAACACAACAGTGTCAGGGGGTTTGGGAGTAAAAAAACATTTTTAGCATGATGTGACATGTTATGGCAGGTATGCACCTGTGACAATCTCATTCGAATGTCTTGGGTCACTCTTTTCATATTTGGCAAGAAGCTGTTTGGCGATTTCAACCTGAGTCTGTTTTTGATCATCCATCAACAAATGTGGACCCATCTTGCACAAACCTTTCTGAGCTTCAAAATGATTCTTTAATATATTACAAACAGCTGAAGAATTAAAGCCCATGATAACAGAAGTATCTTCCACTGTGTATCAAGTATCTTCATCACTTGCCCCCTTCACAACAGCCACTATGGTCTTCCAGAACGTGGGTCATCTTCCATGGATTTGTGACCATCATTAAAATAATGAAACCACCTCAAAATTGTAGGATATGACAGAGAATTACATTTGTAAACTTTATCCAAGTTGGCCTTGATATCAGTCAAAGAGTACCCTAAGAGCAGCCAGATTTTACAGATTGCTCTTTGCTCAATAGCAGAATTGTTTTTCCTTCTCTGACATTTTTACATCACTGTCATTTACCTATGTTACATCACACGCATATATCTGCAGGTGTCCAGTGTGTTCTATGTGCAGCTGCAGATAATTTTATAGAATGTTATTTTGTCTATCTATTGGCATTAAATTACTGACAGGTTCAAAGAAACAAAAATGTTAAAAGAAATATTCAGAACTTTTCAAATACCCCTTGTATATCGACCAGTCAAAAAACCCGATTGTGTTTCACTTATTATCTGTGGTAAGGCCATTTCTATTCTGTGAGCAATGGATAATGATGCAATTTTCAGATCAACATTCATGAGAGAGAGATGGGTCTCCAATTTTTTCAATAAGATTTTGATTTTCCTTTTTCAAGAATACATATAACTATTTGCTTTTGTGTAACTGATATACTATTATTTTCATATGCATAATTTAGGGTTCTAACCAAAAGAGGTCCTAAGTCGATCCAAAAAAACTTATGGAACTTGGCAGTAAAACCATCTAAACAAGATGTCTTGCCATTCTTTATGTTTTTCAGTGCATATAGACATTCTTGCAGTGAGAAGGGCCTCAAGCACTTCTTTCTCATCTGCAGATAATTTGCGAAAATAAAGGGATCTGAATAATCAATACAGGTATTCTAATAAGAGTTACTGAGTTGGGGATTTCTAGTTGAGTAAAGATTCTTTTAAAATAATTTCTGTTCACTTAAAATGCTATTCAGATCTGTTCATTCCACCATCAAGGATAAGCTTAGGTATCAATTTTTCAGCCTTTTCTCAAGGTTATAAAAGAATTTACTACTTCTCCCACCCTCTACTTTCCATCTTGCTTTTGCTCTTAAGTGAAGTATAGAAGTTGCTTCTATTAATAAGAAACCATACATATGAATGAGATGGTACAATGCAAACATAGGTTAGAATTTTCTTCCCAATATTGATAGACATGAATAACATTCAGAAAAACTACAAAATAACAAGTCCAGTTTTGTGCATAAAGTCAACACTTTATGAAAAAAAGTTGAATCGGTTACACACAAAGTGAAACCAATCTTAGCATTTGTTTGCTATGCGTGTAACTTTCAACGATATCATGTAACCTGCTAAAGGTAAGTCATATGTCCACCAAATCTTGACTCCTGTGCACCCCCTGGGCATGTTTTTCATAATCATGTGTGTTTATAAACTTTAGGAAAAAATAAAAAACTCCACCTAAAATTTTTCCTTGACGCATCTCTGCTACACGAATATCAATGCTGGTGCTAGAGATCACCAAAGGTGATCAAAATTTTCAGATAGCAATTCATTTCAATTATAACATCAAATCTGACAACATAAGTCTATTCAAGGTTTGTTTGCCGAGTATCAGAGCAAAGTCACTATGGTTGATAGTATAACCTACTTTTGCAGTTCAATTAATGACAAAGGGGACTTAACTTTGGAAGAAAAAACCTGTAAAAACTTATACTTTAGCATTTAATCAATAAATTATAACTTTCAAAAGAAAAAAAAATTTAGAGGAAAAAGGAATTTTTATATATACACAGGTAGTGGAAGAAAAAAGTTCAACGGAAGCAAGACCCGGAATGGAAAATTCCACAATGTGGCTTTTTGGGGTAAACAACATATTCGAACGTATCAAAGTTTTTAGCTCCACTCATACATGTGATTCTACCGGCGGTAGGCTAAAAATACCGTTTTAAAGGCCGTCTACTGCACATACCGTTTAGTAGTTAAAATCTACCGCTTTTGAAAATTATTATTTATTTTTTTTAAATTATCAAAAAAAACCTAAAAAAAACAAACAGACCAAACACGGTATGTTTACGCGTTCTATCAACACATTAGAGAAACCAGCGAGAACCAGTCTACTGGGGACCGGAAATGTTCCACCACTACAATAACTGGTGCGATGATGCATGGCAGAGCAATAGGATTAGAATTCTTAAAAAACAGCTGATATGTGTACACAGCAAGCTGCTAATTGATTACCTTATTGTTGGAATTTGAGGAGTTCGAGGCCAAATGCGGGATGTTTTCTGAAGTGTTAAAGTAATAAAGGGATAAAAAGTTATCCATGATATCTTCTGAGCCTTTGATGAAAATCGGCCGATCCTTGGCGGAGGGGAGATAAAACGATGAGACCGACCATAAAAAATTATTTCGGCAGACACACAAGAGTAAGTATTTTGATTTTTTACTTGTTTAATTGTTGTTGTATTGTTCAAGACGTTTTAAGAGGACAGCTCTTACATTTTTTTAAAATTCAAAACGTGTGCTCTCTCCCAATTCTAAAAAACAACCGACTATGAAATATTACAAGTTCAACAATGCTTAGATATCAGAGTTTAAGTGTGTACAGGTGAGTAGCAAAGGTCCTGAGTTTGCATTGTGTGTTTCGAAGGTATGCATCTGTATTTCATAAACTATTTGAAGTTAGCATGCACATGCATTAAGTTCAAGCCCTAGATAAAATATATCAGTTAAAAATATATTACAAGATAATTAATTTTAAGGTTTGGATAAATTATTCATAAAAGCATAAATACATCATGTATATTTTTCATTTTATTTCAAGTCTAAATCAGTCTTTATTTTTTTTTAATTTATAGTGGCAAAACTTAACAACAGATTTTTGGATCTGAGCCATGAAGAGAAAGAAGCCCTTGAGGATGAGGCTCAGGGACACATCTGAAGTCCAAGTTAGGAATTTACTCCTTGGGGTGAAGATAGCTTGGATGAGTATTGGAGAGTAGTCAGCAATCTTACAAACCCAGCAACAGGAAAACTGAAGTTAGAACTTCTTTGCAGGCTAAGCTTGGTTGTCGTGTCATGACAACATTCTAAAGCTGATAGAGAGAGGACATTCTCCATTCTTCGCAAAATACAAAGTGATTCAGTGTTCTCCTGAGAGCCTTTTACCGCAGCAGGCCCACTATGCTATCGTTTCAAACTCCGATAACCCCCCGACGCTTTAGAACCTGCCACTACGCTATGATCTTGTGCTGCTACGCTTTGATGTTACCCACTACCCTTATAAAATTAATCTGTTAAACAAACATCCTGTCACCTAATTCAAAGCCCCACTCAAATGACACCTGTTCTTACCTCTTCTGGGGTATTTTATTAAGATAATCCAGGATAATTGCTCACTCACTTAACCATTATCCTTTGTACCTGGCTTGCGTAGCCGCCGGTGCGCGACCTTTGGTGAGGGTTTCATCTGCACCTAGTCACGTGATTGGCCAGAAACACTGGAGTCTACTGGTAGTGTGTTTTACATGTCAGTCAATTTCATTAACAGCCAAAGCAGTTACACCGATTAAATAAAAAACTATCGTGAAAAATGAACACACCACCTTCCAAGAAACGAAAAATTACCCAGCGCCCGGCTAGCACCATGTTGGCCTGGTTACAACAATCAGAAATTGGCGTCATGAATAGTGGCAGTGATTCTGATTCCGATAGCGCCAGCATGATTTCCAAAAAGAATGATATCAAGAAACGTAGGATGAGATTTAATAATGAATGGAAGACGTTATTCCCTTGGGTAGAAATTGCTGGATCGGATGGTAAGTTTTCCATATTGCTAACTTCAGTGAGTGCTGCCCTATTAATTTCTCATTTCTCTTTCCTGTCTATCCAAGTAATAAACGGAACAATTTTTATCTTCCAGTTTTACCTCTTTTGAAAAGATATAAATAAAAAGTATTTATAACTGAAATAGTTTCATCCATATGCTTACTGATTATTCAGTGAAGTCATGACCTCAAAAGTTTCCATTTTTCATATGGCTTCTCTGATTTAAAAACAAAAGAACAATTTAACAGGCTTCATTTTTTTCCTCTCAGATTGTGATTAACCACTTTCAGGAGTGTGAAAAGCTTGATGATATGAAGGTGGAGTGGCAGAATTTAAGGCAGCTCATGGTGAATATCAAGGAGCCCATGTCCTTTAGACAGGCATTGGAAAAAATTGCCTCCCATGAGGAGCTGTACCCACTTCTCGCAAACTACACCCAAGCTGCCCTAGTCCTAACTGTGTCAACAGCAGGTAAATAAAACAGTTTTAAATTTGAACAATATTTTAGCTTAAAAATAGCAAACACTTTGATATATTGTTCCTAATGGAAAGGAATATGTATTATGTTATTCTGTGATGATTATTGTAAAACACATCACTGTCTTGATTAATGAAGAATATTTCCTTGGTAATTAACTTAATTAGGATTCAGGTATATTTGTCTCTTTTTTGTACATCCATTAATAAATTTATGTTCCATTTTTTTCAGATTGTGAAAGGTCATTCTCCTCGATGAATAGAATTAAGAGTGTTTTAAGGAACAGGCTGTCACAGAGGGTACTGAACTACCTGATGACAATCAGTATGGAAGGACATCCCTTAAAAGACTTTAATTGTGATTGTTGCAGTCAGTTCATATGGTGAAAAGAAGAAAAGATGAATATCATTTATTTAAATTAAGAAATAAATGAGATATGCATTGTTGTTGCTGTTATAACCTAGGTAAATAAAAAATACTATGTAAATATATGCACTTCTTTTTATTTCATTGATATTAATTTGTTTAACTTTAATGACGTTAATGCACGCTTTCTAAAACATTTTATGACCCAAACACGCATACCTCGATGCTATCGAAAATTTCTGGGGAGATCACTGTGATTCATGGGGAAATCGGGATCAGAGAACTGTTGAGAGCCTGTTAAGCGTGAAGCTTAATAATCACAATGAATGTCATCAGTAGTCACTAGACAGTGATTATGTGAAGGAAACTAAAAATGCTCTTGGATTTTATAAAAGAAAAATCATTCCAGTGAGCTATCTGATAAACAACTTTTCCTTTTTCATTATTTTACAATATACTGACTACTATTAATTAATTATTATTGTAACATTTTCCATCAGAATCCAAATCTGATTCATTTTCAGACTTGCTGTTTTTTATTATAGTATGAAGAGAATACATATTACGGCACAAAAAAAAAACAACACGTTTTCCATCCCCTTGAAACGTAAAATTATCTACTGGTTTAGAGGCCAATCTACTGATCAAAATTTGTAAATCTACTGGTTTGAAATCCTGGTTCTGTCACATGTATGTCCACTGATCTTAGACCAGAAAAGCTTATGTGATGGTCTGTTGTCCATCGTCTCTCCTTCCATTAGCACAAGTTTGTTATCGCCACTTCTCCTAAACTACTTTGAGGACTGCCATGAAACTTTACACATGGAGTCATCCATGGTCTAGTTGGTCTTAAATGAAAATGGTGTTGCTTGGACATCCTTGGATGCCACAGTGGCCATCTTGAAAACTTTATTATTGTTACTTCTCCTGAATGGATGGTCATATCAATATGGGATTTGCACTAAAAGACGTCTTAAGATGTCTAGTTGGTCTTAAATGAAAATGGTGCCGATCTGATGACCAAAATGGCTGCCATGGCAGCCATCTTGAAAATCTTGTTATTGCTACTCCTCCTGAATGGATGGTCATATCAACATCGGGTTTTCACCATAAGACTTCTTATGATGTCTAGTGGGTCCTAAATGAAAATGGTGCTGATCTGATTTCCAATATGGCCTCCACAGTGGCCATCTTGAAAATCTTGTTATAGCTACTCCTCCTGAATGGATGGTCATATCAGCATGCGGTTTTCACTAAAAGACTTCTTATGATGTCTGCTTGGTCCTAAATGAAAATGATGCTGATCTAATGCCCAATATGGCCACCACTGCAGACATTTTGGAAATCTTGTTATTGCAACTCCTTTTGAAGAGAAAGTCATACTGACATGGGGTTTTCACCAAAAGATCTTATAATGTCCAGTTGATCTTAAATGAAAATGTTTCCAATCTGACATCCAATATGGCCGCTACACAGTTGCCATCTTGAAAATCTTGTTATGGCTACTCCTCATGAATGGATGGTCGCAACAACACAAGTTTTTCACTAAAAGACTTCTTCTTCTTCTTATGTCTAGTTGGTAGTAAATGAAAATGGTGCTGATATGATTTTCAATATAGCCACCACAGCAGCCATCTTGAAAATCTTGTTATCACTACGCTTCCTGAACAGAAAGTCATACTGACATTGGGTTTTCACTATAAGACTTCTTATGATGTCTAGTTGGTTCTAAATGAAAATGGTAACGATCTGAGGTCCAATATAGCCGCCACAGCAACTATCTTGAAAATCTTGTTATCACTACACCTCCTGAATAAAAAGTCATATTGACATGGTGTTTTCACCAGAAGACTTTGTATCATGTCTAGTTAATCCTAAATCAAAATCGAGCCGATCTGATCTCTATTATGGCTGCCATAGCGACCAGCTTGAAAATCTTGTTATCATTACTTCTCCTGAATTAATGGTCATCTCAGCATGGGGTTTTCACTAAAAGGCTTCTTATAATGTTTTGTTGATCTTAAATTAAAATGGTGCTGATATGACATTCAATATTGGCCATCTTGAAAATCTTGTTTTTGCTATTCCTCTTAAATGGAAAGTCATTTTGACATTGAGTTTTCATCAGAAGAGTTCTTATGGTGTCTAGTAGGTCCAAAATGAAAATGACTAACCCTTAATATGGCCACCATGGTGGTGGCTGTCTTGAAAATATTGTTATCTCTACTGCTCCCAAATGGATGGCTATATCAACATGGGGTTTTCACTAAATGAAAATGGTGCCAGTCACACATCCAATATGGCTGCAATGACGGCTGTCTTGAAAATCTTGTTGTCATTACTCTCCTTGAATGATGATTATGACATGGGGTTTTCACCAAAAGACTTCTAATGATGTCTACTTTGCCGTAATTGAAAATGGTGCCAATCTGACATCCAATTATGTTTTAAATTTTCCAGCTGAGATAGGTCAGCTCCCCGTCTATACTCCCTGACTTTACTATTTTTTTTACCACGATTGTTACATATTAGTGAATGCGATGTGGGGTTATAAAATAATAATTCTGATACTAGCATGAAAGATTTTGCATAGCAAAATCAGCTAGCTGTTAATAATTTTTAAAAATACAATTATTTGAAAAAATACAACAAATACACTCTTTTGTCGTGGGAAGCAAAGCTTCCTCAACAACAATACCATCAAAACACAGAAACAAGCGTGTATATTGTTGTTGCTGTTTATATTTCTAAAAGATACTCTTTGCAAACAAAAATCTGTTGGCAGTCAGGCCTGTATTATTGATTGTGGCTATACTACACATTTCTCTGCAGCCGAGTTAGTCAGAAAATATTTTATACTGGCAGAGTTATTGTGAGAATATTTTATACCAACTGCGGCTGAGAATATTTTTACATTAAACAATTTCTATGGTATATATAAATGGTGAAAAATTCAGATTGATGTGTATAGTATTTTGAAAGAATTTATGAGTATATCTGAGTCTGAGATTAATCTACCAGATCAGTGGAGTGTGCGTAACATTACAGAAAAGATTAAATTGCTGTTTCGCTTAAATGCATCATACAGATGTGTCAAAGAGGCTCAAAAGATGTTGCATGATTTTTCAAATATGTATCCAGAGCATCTTGATATATTATTCAACTTAGGAATTGTCATGGAACAATAAAGATGTAAACTTGTTCAATATTATGAGAACAAATCTGAAGAAACATATGATATTGTGCAAGAAAAAATAAAGTCGCTGACGTTGACTAGACCACCTAGTACTGATAGTGAAACAAATGAATACTGCAATGATGATGACATTGAAGTAACAAGCGAATATAGTAGCAGTACTGAAGATCATCAAGAATAAATTAATTAGAGAGATGCCTTTAGTATTAATATATGGAATCACCAATGACACATTTTCCTAATCATGTGAGAATTTTAGAAAGTGAAGAGCGTAAGAGATTCTCATGCAAAGACACAGAAACAATGGAGTCAATACACAACAAACAGTGCAAAACATTTTATGTTATTGGATGTCATTGTACAAGCGGCAGTCATTATGAGTTGGTATAGCATCTGCGTGTAATGATCAATATGCAGTGATTTGGCCAAATACTGAATTTAAGAAAATTATATTCAAACACAAAAATCTATCTGACGGTAATCCTCAGTCAATGCAGCCTGGTGCACAAGTTTGCTTACAACCCACTGCCAAGAATTTGGAAATTACTATCACAAATGAAAAGTTTTTTTTACAGCAAATAGCCATAAAATCAAATACTCTCCCCTGCGAGTATCTGTAAAATCTCCTGTATTCAGTGTGAGGAGCACACTTGCCTGAAGTTACGTACACCATCAGTTGAAAACATAGATGATTATTTCTATGAAAATACAGATGATTATTTCTTTTAGAGAATACAATTCTAAATATATAAGAAGTTCAATGGCATTAGGATGCAATCAATGCATGATAATCTTCAGAAGCACCAACACACTTGAAAAATTGAAATTTTGGAACTTGGGTTCATTGAAGAACATATTCGACTGTCTCAGCAGTGATATCAGCTGCGATACATTGGTGGTTTTCTTCATCTTGGACTATACATTGGCAGTTTTCGTCATCATGAACTATACGTCGGCAGTTTTCTTTATCTTGAACTATACATTGTTGGTTTTCATCATCCTTGACCGCATGTTAAATATCAGCTCACGGGGCTCATGGAGGAATTTCAGTATTTAATTGTGCTGTAGTTTTACAAAGCTGTCTCACACTCTGACACGGTTCAGCTGTAAAACCAAATAACATAAGTATATCAGCTTCTCTTGTGCCTCTTGGTATTTGTATATTATACTCGCGTGGGGATTGTTTCAGTTGTTGCACTGTTGCTGTTGCCGGGGTAACCAGCTGTGGTTGATCCAGGGAAAGTTGTTGTATGGCTTGGTATTTGTATCCCATGCTGTTGTGTAAGTTGCCTTAGTTAAATCACTGTCTGCATACTGGTATATAATAGAAAATCTTTGTCTAGTTGCAAATTCCATCAATAAATTTTTTGATTATTTTTACTCTACCAGGATCAGAAACTGCAATCACTTAAATCCTGGCTATTATTTGATCAAATTCTGCATCTTTTTCATCAACGTTGTTGGGTGTTTTCTCAAAATTTTTGTGTATTTCTACAACAGTTGTGTTGGCGAATCTTTGCTGGCATGCACAATAATACTTGCAAACAGATCCACATGGTCAGCAAAGCTGATTACGAGACTTTACACCAGTGCCACATTTAAGACATGGTCGAGCACCCAGACCAACACTTAATGCAAGCAAATGTGATAGACAGTATTCATAATGGCATGTTCTGCGACATAGTTCACGTTTTCCAAATATGTATGTGCCAAACAAAGACGCTATAACACTTTTATCCAAGATGATTTCTGGAATCGTATCAATGCTACAGTGCTCTGGTACCTCCAGAATTAAAAGCGGATATTGTTCTCCATGTATACTGGTCTTTGCTGGTTAATCGCAAGTCATCAGACAAGGATGGATTTCTCGTGGATTCAAGGTGGTCCACTTAATATCCTGAAATGCAAAGACACTGAGGCTATCAATGAAGAAATCGATAAAAGTATTGAAAAGATTTCTCCACACGCTGGAAAAATACACCAACATAGGTTCAGGATGGACTCTTGACATGTGCAGATGTTCAATTTCATATTTCCCCAAACATACCATTTCATGGATTGAATTGCATACCAATGCCAGAATATGTTCTGTCATAGTCATTATTAAATGTGAAAAACAATGATAATCGATGTCTTGAATGGGCACTTGCAACCACATTACATCCTGTGAGCAATAACACAGACCAACCGTGGAAATACCAGCAATACTTGGGTGAACTCAATTTTGGTGATATAGAATATCCAGTGCAGATTACTAAGGCCACACTCAAAAAGTTTGAAAAACTTAACCCGGATATCACCGTTAACGTGTACACTTGGGACAATGGCTTTTATCCACTTGCACTATCTTTACATGTACAAAGCAAAAATTTACATGGGTGGACCCAGATTGATCTGTTGTTGCTGAGTGATATGATTGGTTCAGAATCACTATCTCATTACGTATGTATAAAGAATCTTTCCAGGTTGCTTAACCGACACATTAAGCACAGGTAAAAAGTTTCCATGCAGACACTGCCTGCATTTATTTACCATGCAACATCTGCTTGACAACCATGACTTTTACTGTGGTGGAATCAGAGCAAAAGTTGCAGTGTACAATTGTGCCAGAACCTGGCAAAAACATTCTAAAATTCACTGCAGTGCTGCAAAAGATGAAAGTACCATATATAATTGATGTGGATTTTGAATGTTTGAATGTTCCTGAGGGAGACCCATTCACATCCAGCTCTGCTTCCTAAGCCAATGTTCAGTCAAATACAACACAAATAGCTGAACAAATCCCATGCAGGTTTTGTTCGTTGTTGTTAGATGTGATGGGGAAACTGAGCCACCAACATTGTATCATGTCCAGGACTCCATTGAAGTGTTTTTTAAATCGCTCAAGGTTACCAGGAAATGGACCCGCAAACAACTTTACTTTACTCACCTGTAGACATGATCATGATCCGTGATGATATTAATGAGTTTTCCACGGCCACTTATTGCTGGATCTGCAATGGTGCTTTCAGCTCCACTGACATGAATGTTCATGATCACTGTCATATCACTGGCACTTACAGAGGAGCCACACATAATGCATGCAACCTAAGTTGCAAATTGAACCAATAAAATCCCTGTGGTGTTTCATAACCTGCATGGGTATGATGGCCACTTTATAAAGCAAGGAGTCGCAATGGCATTGAATGCACCAATAAGCATCATTACCAACAATATGGAAAAATACATGACATTTAGGATAGGGACAACTGCACTTCACTGATTCGCTACGGTTTATGAATTCATCAATATACAAACTAGTAAACAACCTTGCAGTGAATGGTAATGATAGTTTACAATTAGTCATCAATACGGTGGTGCTTCACCAACTGAAATGAAGAAGTTCAACCTACTGAATTGTAAAGGAGTGTATTTCTACCAGTACATGAGCGAATGGGACAAACTCAGTTACCGCCGATCGAGGGATTTTATTTGTTGTTGTCTCGCAAAGGTATTTCTACCAAAGACTATGAACATGCAAACAAAGTCTAGTCTGCATTTGAATGAAAAAAATAAGGGTGACTATCACGATCTGTATTTGAAAACAGATGTGCTTTTGGTTGCGGATGTTTTTGAGGCATTTTGTGATACAGCAATGTATGTGTATAAGTTAGACACTGCGCACTATTTCACATCGCTGGGAATGGCTTGGGAAGCTTTGTTATTGAAAATGAAGGTGGAGTTGAAACTGCTCACAGATATTGACCAGCATCTGTTTATTGAGCGCTCACTTTGGGTTGGGATTTCTATGGCAACTCATTGCTATGCTAGAGTCAACAATCCACAAATCATCGGATAAAACCAAACCAAACCAAACAGTTACGGCATGTATCTGCACTCTAACAACTTTTATAACTTGGCAATGATACAGCCCCTGCCTGTTGGTGGTTTTTAATGGATTTATCCCACACATACAGACATGAAAAAAACACATGCACGAGTACGACAGCAACAGTGACCATAGATGCTTCCTTGAAGTTGATTTGAAATATCTATGTGAGCTTCACTGCACTCATAATGATTATCCTCTTGCACCAGAAGAATTAGTGGTGCCTCATGAGTTTCTGTCTGTGTATCAGTGTGGAATTGTTGATGAATCCAGATGCAAGTTTACTGAATGTACCAAGCTTGTCCTGAATCTTCGGACTAAAACCAACTATGCAGTACATGTATGAAACCTGCAGTTGTATCTGCGATTGGGAATGCATGTAAGCAAAATTCATCTGGATGAATTCTCCATTGATGAGATCTATATCAGCAGGTTGGCATGCATGGATATCATTTGATGTTTAATAAGCCAGATCATGTCGGTAACATGCAGCATCAATGCGGTTGATAGGTGCCTCCCCAGGTTTTTGTGGATTGTTACAATCAAGTCATATATCCAGTTGTGTTTCAGGCCCACATTAACTGTATCCAGGGATGTGATTTTCACCAGAGTATTTACTCCATGGTGTTCTGGGTAGTTTTGCTAATGCAGCAGCGACATCACCGCTGATGACTTTTTATGGCCAATGGAACTGGAAGTTCCAATGAATGTGAATTTATTTGCTCCACATGGAACACAAGTTCCAGCGATCACAGCTCTACCATTATGTGTTCGAACTTGAGTTGGATTTGCAGTACAAGTTTTCATGTGGCATTGCATACAATATAAAAATATGATTGTATTATACAACAATTGTCATTCAACATGGCATCATGAAAAAGGAAAATATCCGAAGATGCTTTTACCATCATTGACTTTTCCATGCAGGCAAAGCCCAGACCACTCAAGTATGGTGACATGTATCCAAACTCGGTTCACACGTTGATCATTGGTCCAGCTAGATCTGGAAAAATGCAGCTGTTATTCAATATGATTTTGAGATGGTTAATGTGGGATCATCTGTTATGTGATTGCGCAGTCGGCTGATGATCAACTGTGCTATGATGTACTCCAAAATTTTATGGTAGCACTTCAGTTGTCATTGAGAAGTAAATTGTCCACTGTTGATTCTTTTCCACAATCGATGAAGCTCCTTCCATTGCTGATCTTGATTCAAGAATAATTTTGTTGTGTCTGATGATGTAATGCTAGAATACCAAATCAATCCTGTGCAAATATTTTCCCGAGGTAAGCACAAAACACAGATGTGATCTATTTAACACAATGATATGCACACGTGCCTAAATTGATTCAGAACAACTGCAGCATGTTGATATTTCTGGGCATTGACATGCATGTTCTCTCAAACATTCATTGAACCTGATGCACTGTCGAAACCTGCCAGTGATACCATAGCAGAGTATGGGGAGTGATGCCATAAAGCTACCCATGAACACCAGGAACTGATTGGTAATGTTATAGCTGGCCGCAAAAGTGTCAAAGATATGTTACAGTCATGACAAACTGCATGGGAAGATCTCACAAAGGGCTGTGAACAAATGTTTGCTCCACTGATCAAACCCACATGAGAAACTGAGGAACATGTTGAGGATTTTAGGAAAGCTACGAGTGATACTGTGGAACAAGTGGCAGTGCTGATGGGAACAGAAGAAGATCTGGGCCCAGTTCATAAAATGCACCAAAGATATCAAGAAAACCATGAGTGCAACTACAGGGACTATTAGACGCTTGCCGTAGGTGATTGCGAAAATCAAAGAAGACATCGGAGAAATTGGAAAAACCACAGAAGGCAAATCCATCAAAGACTTAATTGAAAAGCTTCCATCGACTCCATCAGTCATGTACAATTTAATGATGAAAACAGACCCGCAACATTTTAATGACTTCTGTCGCCAGTGGATCTTTCAAAAACCTATATTTTTCGGTCTTTGTATACCCAGTGACTGGGATAATTTGTGCTTGCATGACCAACAAGGGTATACAAGATCTATGGACCATGTTAGTATACAGGAAATTTACTGGTTTTAAACAAGCTACTGGCCGGCTATATGATTTTATAAGGAAATACTTACTATCAATCAAGCTTGAGAAGTTACCCAAGCCCATGAAGCATTTATCGATTTTATGAATGTGGTAGATACAGAAAGACTAGCTCGTAGGTTGCGAGCACCTCAAGAAGAACAGACAGAAGAGGAGAAACAGGCAGCCCCATGCGAATTAAAGTGAAAAGAAAAATTAAGCATGTTACAAAAACCATTTTGCACGTGGGTAGTAAAACTATTCATCCAAATACCTGCACCCGAACCTGAAGAATACCTGCATCCAAACCCGAAGAATTACATATACATGTACCTGCATGCCACAAATACATGCACCCACATGGAAAAGACAACTTAAAGATTTACCTGAATCTGAAGAATTTGTTGAGGCTATGGAAAAACAACCAAAGAAACAAAGCAGCCTTGGTGGACCGTGTGACCCTCAAGACCTTGCAAATCTGTTCGAAATACTTGTGGGGTCGGTTCACATGGGAAACAACACACCAGAAGTGGTTGCTCACCAATGACTTCATGGACACAGGGACATTTCGCGCATTGATGCATGAACTTGTTGAAGACATTGATGATTTATATCACACCAATGATGAATTCTGATACACTTCATGTTGAGACGCTGAGTAACTTACGCGAAATCAATGCTGTGTTGCAGCGTGTCATTGCAAATACAATCCTGAGCATTACCTCAATGATTACGATCTCATCAACGAAACCAGTATTTCATGTGACTTTTTAAACACCACTCACCGCTGAGGCATCCTGCAAACTTGAATTTGCATTGTCGTTGCAAGTTTATTACAGTTGGCCTAATATCCAATCATGACCGTTTGGTGGTTTTTCAGCGAATAACTCATTTGTGTTTTCGGCAGACCTGGAATAATGTTGAACTTCCTGCAGATGCATACAACATGAAATCGATGAGTGAATAAATCTGATGCAGAATCACATTGGTGACCGGAAAAGACTCTAAAATTTTCATACGTGAACATGACCCCACACTCAGCTCTGTCATTTCAATTGAATCTGCACCATACGCGGTTGACATCACATGGTCATCAACAAGAACAATTTTGGGTTGGCCTGAAGACAAATGAATCTTACACATGGGATACAATTTTGTGCCTTATATTGTTAATATTACATCAACAATTCAAATTAATTTAACCTGTAATGCCATCAGTGTCAGTTATGAAAGCAGAGCTTCCACAAGCATAGCTGCTCAGGGTTAAATACTGTTTGAGTTTTCCCCAACCATGGAACCGGGTGATTTGATATAAATTATTCCCATGACACTGGTGTATCTTTAATGCCATAAATGATAATTACTTAATTTTTGTTTATGCACAACTGGATGATCTCGATTTATTTTATGTACATATTGCCAGTCTTATAATGAGCTTTATCATGATAATGACAATTAATGGAGGTATTGGTGGTGTGGCAGGCTGATATGATGTAGGATTATATTGCTTAGTCATAAGTTAACACTTGTATAGGGGGGTTGTACATGTACCTTGAAATTGGGAGGCAGGCTGGGACTAGTGCAAGAAGCTATTATTAGCCTCTTAGACGTGCTGTCTACATGGGGTTTGTTGGAGGATCACATATGGTGTGCATGATCAGAACCCTTCCTATTGGGTAGCATTGGCAGCTGAATTCAAATAGCCAACCAAAGCAGATGGTCTGGATTTAGCATCACATGATCATATAGAGTACCATGGATCGGTCACTTCTCTGGACGTTCCAAGGTACAGACAATGGGTACGAAGTCTCGGCATCCAACTGTTCTTATGGATTTATGCTGGATCTGAATAGAGTGATTTTTCACACCGTTTAAACAAATAACTTTCTTCTCATGTGGACTGTTTCTGATCAAAGTATTGTGGACTTCTCATTTTGGCTGTGACTTCTGGCCATAAGTATTCCAAATATCAATGACATAAACAACATGGCTGACAGGGTTCGGAGAGGTCGCCATAACAATAGCCTCGACCCTCTTGCTCACCGAGACTCGCCATCTACGGTCTCCTATGACTTATAACTACAGGAGAATTGGTCTCTGTCTAAGCTTAGAGAAGAACTTTCCAGTAGGGGAATTGATTTCAGACCAGGATGGAGAAAATCTCGTCTGATTCGTTTATTCCAGAAATTTACCAACAACACTGATGGTCAACCGTCTCTTAGAACAGACAATTTGGCACATGCGCAATCAGCAGTGCCTATTTCCGAGTCTAATGTAACAGTGACACAGTTGTCGAGGACAGTGGTGGAATTGCAAAATATGGTGGCTACTTTAGCAGAGAGTGTTCGTACCTTGATTGACTCTAGAAATAATGATATGAGGGATTCACGAGCGAATCCGACATGCTATTCGTTGGGACATACAAATTCATTTCTACCGGATGTTCCGGTCTCTGGCAATAATGCAGCGCTTGTGGATGACAACGTACATCCCTTAAGTCACACTCACAACATAACCATAGATCCATTTTGTTGACCTTCGGCCAATTTGGTTAGAACAACCTATGGATACGCGATGGAGTCCTTGCCTTTCGTGGAGACAGTACATCCAAATCTGCGCAAACAAATTCAAGAAGGTAAAGACGTGAACCTGGCCTCCCGCTGCAAGCACATGCAAGACCTCAAAAAACTTACCGGAACACACATTGCACAAACAGAGAAAACCCAGTTCAGATCCCCAGTGAACATTTCCCAGTTAGAATTAGAGTTGGTGTCTCACCCTGATAAGCTATTTTTTAACTGGTTGTTGGCAGGATTTGGCAATGGTTTTGACACAGGTCTAGGGAATTTGCCCAATTTGCCTGTTGAATGTAATAACTTGAAATCCGCTTTGCGGCAGCCTGATGTGACTTCAAAGCTACTTCAATATGAACTGGAAAATGGATATGTCACTGGGCCCTTTGACCAACTTCCATATCATCTGTATCGCATTAGCCCACTTGGCATTGCAGAAGGCAAATATTCTGGTAAGAAGAGACTTGTGGTGGACCTGTCTGCCCCTCATGACAACTTAGTACACCCTAGTCTTAATGCTCTGATCGATAAGGTTGAATTTTCACTCTCCTATGTCACCATTGACCATGCTATCAGTATCATAAAAAAACTCGGTACAGGTAGCTGAATGTGTAAAGCTAATATAAAAGATGCTTTTAAACTAGTGCCCATCAAGGATTCTCATTGGCCCTACTATGGTGTGAAGTGGGACAATAAATATTACTTCTATACACGATTGGTTTTCGGCAGTAGGTCTAGTCCAAAAATTGTTGATTCTTTCTCAGAGACATTTTGCTGGATTTTACAGAACAACTATGCTGTGCAACATGTCCTCCATTTGTTAGACGACTTTCTTACAATTGACCCTCCAGATGGTGAACCCGACAGATCAATGGCAATCCTCTCCCTAGTCTTTAACAAACTAAATGTGCCTCTGTCACCAAACAAAACTGTTGGACCCACTACACAGCTTGAATATTTGGGTATTGTGTTAGACTCTGAGAACATGGAGACCAGGTTACCTATTGAAAAGATACGACGTATATCCAGTATCGTGCAGTCCTTTGCTCATAGGAAATCGTGTACAAAACGGGAGCTACTAAGTTTGCTGGGACATTTGAATTTTGCATGCAGAGTGATCTACCCTGGTAGAGCTTTTGTGTCATACTTGATTTTTAGATGGGAACTTTTTCTGTCTTACTTGAAGATTCTATTGGCGCATCTGGGTTATGATGAACAAAACTTTTCTTGGCGTTTTTTTCTTATAGGGGCAGCCACAACTGCAGCTGCAGTTGGTATAGAGGACCATTTAATTCAGACTTTATGTTATATGCGCTACATCAGAATTGACTCTAACAAAATTCATTCTGCTCAGGGACAGTTTGTGTACATACATTTAGTGTCATGTGCTTCTTTTGACATCATTCCTTTCAAATGGACTTTCACATAAAAACTGGCATCCTCTTGGGGGTTCTCATTTGATATACTTTAATATCAAATTCATTTTTGGTATTTTCCCCCAATCGGATATTCATATGCTATACTAAAAACATTAAGGCCATGCCTGTTTAATACATTTCTCGTACAGATTTAAATAGAAAGAAAATCAGAATACTTTCTTCATGCTGGGATCAGCCTAGCTCAATTCCACTAATCTGGGATCAACCCAGAATACACTCCTATGCGGGGATCAGCCAAGCATAGATTTACTTAAGATGGGATCAGCCCAGAATACACTACTATGCTGGGATCAGCCTAGCACATAGCATACTTAATCTGGGATCAGTCCAGAATACACTCAAATGCTGGGATCAGCCTAGCAATACACTACTATGCTGGGATCAGCCTAGCACAAATCCTACTTAATCTGGGATCAGCCCAGAATACACTCTAATGCTGGGATCAGCCTAGCACAAATTTTACTTGAGCTGGGATCAGCCTAGCAGTCTACTTATGCTGGGATCAGCCCAGAATACACTTTAATGCTGGGATCAGCCTAGCATTGATTCTACTTGAGCTGGGATCAGCATAGAATACACCTGAATGACTAGCACATAGCCTACTTAATCTGGGATCAGCCCAGAATACACCCAAATGCTGGGATCAGCCTAGCACAGATGTTACTTGAGCTGGGATCAGCCCAGAATACACTTTATTGCTGGGATCAGCCTAGCACCGATTGGGAATCATCATAGTATCGTATAGTGTTTCATTCAGATTCTAGCCCATGAGTAACCCCCACAGAGAGAGCCAAATATTTTATTTGTTTAAGTACAGTAAAACCCCACTATAACGCAATATTTGGGGTCCATAAAATTCGATCGCGGAAAAAGCGGGGTCACGTTATTGCGAGGTTTTACTATATTTTACTTTATTCAGAGAACAACGTATAGACGTCTAATGTATAGCATGAATAGGGTATCAACACCGTTTACTATCTGATATCAATCCGTCTTTGTTTTCCCACATGACAACCCTTTGATTGAGCCATGAGTTTGATACTTGTTCAGTGCCAAGTAACAGAGAGTGGTTATTTGAACTCCCTGTGATCTTGCCACCCAAGCTCAGTCTCTACATAAGCACCCACATATGACAATCTTTGATCTTGCACCCCAAGTTCAGTCTCTACATAAGCACCCACATATGACAATCTTTGATCAACCACTGCATTGTCTGGTGCTTGGATGTGTATGCAGTTAAAGAAAAAACATAAGTCGCCTATTGTTTGTGGATTTAATTGTATACAGTTAAAATTGAAGTCCAGCCCATGTGTTGGCGGCTCTTGTTTTTTGATGTTTATTAAATTGTGAGAATCTTTTATCAACCACCACATTGTCTGATGCTCGGTTGTGTATGCAGTTAAAGAAGAAAAACATGTCGGCTATTGTTTGAGCAATGATTGTATACAGAATGAATTGAAGACAAACACAAAGAAGACTTACTGGCTTTACTCATGGATCAGTAATAAGTAACATTTCCGATAATGTTTATTTTGGCATAACACTTCAAGAAATTGGTGAAATTGTTACATTTCAGAAGCCACGCCACGATTAAATTCATACGTGATCTCTTCCCCAAAATGATAATAAACTTTTTATACACTATTTCTCGTACTTAAAACAAATATTTTTTTTCCGTGTACGAGAAAAATACATGTACATGTATGTAAAATTTCAGGAACCACGCCACAAACGTATTATACTCAAATTCATATGTGATCTCTTCCCCAAAATGATACTGTAATATACACATTTTATACACTATTTCTCGTACTTTGAAAAAACAAATTTCATGTGCGAATGAATATATGAAATTTTGGGAGCCACACTACGATCGCATTATGTCCGAATTCGCGTTATAGCGGGGCACGTTATAGCAGGGTTTCACTGTATTTATGTTATTGTAGTTATACATTTTGATGTTGTTGAATTGTTGAATCGAGAGAGAGAGAATGGATATACTCATGTAACCTTTACTTTCTTACAATGCATATATTAAACCTTTCCTTGCATACATCTGTATTTTTGTTGTGCATAAAATGATAATTACTTAATTTTTGTTTATGCACAACTGGATGATCTCGATTTATTTTATGTACATATGGCCAGTCTTATAATGAGCTTTATCATGATAATGACAATTAATGGAGGTATTGGTGGTGTGGCAGGCTGATATGATGTAGGATTATATTGCTTAGTCATAAGTTAACACTTGTATGAGGGCGGGGGTTGTACATGTACCTTGAAATTGGGAGGCAGGCTGGGACTAGTGCAAGAAGCTATTATTAGCCTCTTACACGTGCTGTCTACATGGGGTTTGTTGGAGGATCACATATGGTGTGCATGATCAGAACCCTTCCTATTGGGTAGCATTGGCAACTGAATTCAAATAGCCAACCAAAGATGGTCTGGATGTAGCATCACATGATCATATAGAGTACCATGGATTGGTCACTTCTCTGGACGTTCCAAGGTACAGACAATGGGTACGGAGTCTTGGCATCCAACTATTCTTATGGATTTATGCTGGCCCACTACCACCCCAGACACCTCCCATTGGTGCCTACAGGGTGGGGTGTTCCCCTTGTGTTATTACTTTTGCTTCATTATTTTATCATGGGGCTGCCATGGGCTGGGGTGTATTTTCCCCCAATCGGATATTCATATGCTATACTAAAAACATCAAGGCCATGCCTGTTTAATACATTTCTCATACAGTTTTAAGTAAAAAGAAAATCAGAATACTTTCTTCATGCTGGGATCAGCCTAGCTCTATTCCACTAATCTGGGATCAACCCAGAATACACTCCTATGCGGGGATCAGCCAAGCATAGATTTACTTAAGATGGGATCAGCCCAGAATACACTACAATGCTGGGATCAGCCTAGCACATAGCCTACTTAATCTGGGATCAGTCCAGAATACACTCAAATGCTGGGATCAGCCTAGCAATACACTACTATGCTGGGATCAGCCTAGCACAAATCCTACTTAATCTGGGATCAGCCCAGAATATACTCTAATGCTGGGATCAGCCTAGCACAAATTTTACTTGAGCTGGGATCAGCCTAGCAGTCTACTTATGCTGGGATCAGCTCAGCATACACTTTAATGCTGGGATCAGCCTAGCATTGATTCTACTTGAGCTGGGATCAGCACAGAATACACCTGAATGACTAGCACATAGCCTACTTAATCTGGGATCAGCCCAGAATACACTCAAATGCTGGGATCAGCCTAGCACAGATGTTACCTGAGCTGGGATGAGCTTAGCACAGTCTACTTATACTAGGATCAGCCCAGAATACACTTTATTGCTGGGATCAGCCTAGCACCGATTGGGAATCATCATAGTCTCGTATATAGTGTTTCATTCAGATTCTAGCCCATAAGTAGCCCCCAGAGAGAGAGCCAAATATTTTATTTCTTTAAGTATTTATGCTATTGTAGTTATACATTTTGATGTAGTTGAATTGTTGAATCGAGAGAGAGAGAGAGAATGCATATACTCATGTAACCTTTACTTTCTTACAATGCATATATTAAAGCTTTCCTCGTACACATCTGTATTTTTGTTGTGCATAAATCCCCAGTTAACACAACTTTATTTTACTTTTGTGGACCAGGATGGGTACATAGTAGAGCTCCGTGGGGAGACCTTGTCAATACAACTTTACATTAGAGATCGAGCTGATATTATATATAATGACAGTCATATGTGGACGTGTGATACCAGTGTGTGTTGAAAATGCAAGAAAACCCATTTACATGACATATTACGGAACTGGCCTAGGCAATGTTGTTTGTGGATTGTTTACAGGTGCACCAAAGGTGCTTGCGGCCTTATCACTAAACAAGTTGCAATGCAAGTCACTGACAGAATGAAAAACATTACTGTGGATCTTTTGAAAAATCAGGGATTGCAGGTGGTTCAATTAATACGAGATTGACTACAATGATTAGTCACTTGAGCACCAACAGAAACACTTACACTTCCATCAACAGCTACAATGTCAACCCAGGTAAGTAAAATCATCAGTGAAACTGCTCAACAACATATCACAAATCAGTGATTGCAAATCTGGCAATGGGGAGCGGATTACGGTTGTGGACAGCAAAGCCATTGCACAACAGGTATTAGACAAAACCAATAATGTATAAGTTAAAAAAATGGCAAAATTCAAAGATATATCTGATACCACATTTGACATGGACACACTTGTGTTGGAGGATCGAAGCAAAAGAGATTTTCAGTATTATTCGTACCTGGCTTGGGACCTCCACCCATTAAAAACAGAATTACAAGTGCAGGACACATCTAAGTTTTTTCTTCCGTGGCTTTCTTGGAAATCAAGGGAAAACTGATACAAGAGGATGATAAAAATTATCCTGCCAATGACCCAGTCAGATTTGTCAACAAGAGTATCAGAGCATTGTTCGACAGCGCATGTTATTCCATCGATGGAAAGGAAATTGAATCAATTCTCGACAATGCTGACATTGCCATGACAATTATTGGACTTGCCAGATACTGTGACAATTATGCGAGGTCTGCTGGCAATCTATGATGTTTCACAAAGACTCATCCAATCATGCAGATCATAAACCGTATAATATTGCATGACCTCAAAATCATGCAGGCAATGCTGCTGCAGATGTAGCACCCGTAGTCTTTGGCGCCAACAAAATTTTAACCTTGGATTTTTACAGTGTTGACTACAACTTCATGGAGACTCATTGAGGTTTTTTGTATGCGATTCTTCTGTCACATATTTGGTTTTTTGCAGAGATGTCCACAAAGTTATTTTTGGGGCCAAACACACAGTCACGTTAACCTGTAAGGGCACCGCCAACGATGCAATATGGCTGGCAAAGTTGAATTATCAACATTAACATTGTGGATGATTGTGCTAACTCCTTCACTGGCCACAGAATCACATTTGTTTTCATTTATGCAGTCTGGAACTGCATTAATACTGTCGTTTCTCGCGCACACCAAAGACTCGCACCCAACAACCAATATTCAGGGGCAGTTTAAATGGCAAATAAGTACCCAACATGGCCTTAGTGGCATTTCAAAATGCGAATCAAGATAATCACCAAAAGAGTAGTAATATGATATTTGACCATTTAGGAGTGTCTGAAGTTTCTCTGTGGTCAAACGATCATGAGGAACCTTCTGAAGAAGTTTTGCTTAACTTCACTGACAATCAAGTCGCACATGCATATCACAATCTATGGTTGTACCTGGACCAGCATCAAAACATTGAGACAGGTCTTCAGATTTCCCAACAGGACTTCCGTATGTTGTACCCGATTTATTACTTTTCATTGGAACACCTGGAGTTGTTTAGGCAGTATGTGGTCGACATGTACTTTCATGCATGTGTAGGTGCAGCTCTGATCCTCTCTGACAAAACTCTGTTGTTGGAGGGCACAGGTGGTCAAATGAGGCTCATTGACGCATCTGTGGAAAATTCATTGAGTCTTAACAGTAATTAAATCACATTTTCAAATAATAATGTCCTACCATGAAGTTAAGGTTGGCCTTAGCCCAAAGCAGCTTGTGAAAATATAGAGTGCAACATGAAACAATTGTGGGGTCACACTGAGGCTTTCTCTGACGAAGTTAACTAAAATTATCCCATGTAGTTGACCCATACACAACTTAGTCAGCTTAATGCAGCCAAATGAAAGAACACCTCAGTGACATTAACGTTATCGAAGTCAGAGGTGGCACAAATGCAAAAGATTGGTGGAATATTTTTCCATTCCTCATGGCCATTCCAGCATTGTTAGCAGCTGTGGCCCCTGCGGTTGCAAAAGCAGCAGCTTTAGGAGCTGTTGGAACTGCATCCGGAATGGCTCTAAAAAAGGCTGTTGGGGGACAAATAGAAAAAGGAAAAAATCTTCGATTACCCAGGACAACTCGCTGAATACTCTCAGGCAGAGGCAGAGGTCTTCGACTACCCAGTTCAACTTGCAAAAGTCCTCTCGCCTTTATCCATTCTTGATTTAATCGCGATGGTCAAGTCAAACAAGCATTTCTGAGCTGTCTTTATGCCAAATTAACTCTGAGCCAAAGGCTCTCAAACAATGATCCCACACACAAGGAAAACCGGTATTGTTAACCTGGATTCATCAACAGGACTTGGAACTCAATGATTTGAATATGCGATGACACCCAATCATCTTTTATATTTTGACTCATATAGGCTTGCACCACCACTTGAAGTTTATTTAACCCAAGACAGACAAAGTCTTTTACTGTTTTATTCAACTCTACTGTTACAAACTCTGCTGGATGGGCCAGTATGTGGTCATCTTGTTGTGAAAGCATTGCATGCACTTGAGTGTTCACCAATCCCACAAACAATTATTGATTTTACATTAAAGTACACTCAATAGTACACAAAATGCCTAATAATATTTACGGACAGTACTCAGCCAGACACAGCGCTGATGTAGATCTGAGCAGGTTTGCCACCAAAGTGGATTTGACTGAGTTTACCAGCTGGGATGTAGTTGGTTTTGACCCAAATGAGCTTGTGATTTTTGAAGATCAAACTGGAAAATTGCAAACACCAAACATTGACATTCAAGATGTTGTTGTAAAGGTGCGAGGAGCTGACCCAGGTGACCTTGTGATTTTTGAAGCTCAAACTGGAAAACTTAAAACAGCAAATGGGGACATTCAAGATGTTGTTGTGAGGCTGTGAGGCGCTGTTGCAAAGAACCTGGTTGAAATCACTGAAAATGGGGGAATCAGAGACTCTGGTGTGTCGATTGCATTTATCAAAGACTATGTTGATACTGCTAATGGTGGGATGAAACAATATGTGGATGAACAGATTGCAGATGTACCACCTACACCACGCACAGTAACTTCATTGAGCCAAATTCAAAGAATATTAATCAAAGAAGAAGAGGAACAAACTGACCAAGTAATCTTAGCAAATGGTCGACTTGTTTTCCATCCTTTTGATATTGGTTTTGATAAACCGAAACATCACATCTTAAAGATTTGTGAATCCGGATCATGCCTGTTTATCATAATTGGAAATAAAAGTGGGAGTTGGAGTAGAATGAGAATGTTAATAAATGATCAGCAGTATCCTAGTTTTAGTTTTGTACCACTAATATCAACAAAATGGACACTGTTGCAAAATTTTTCACACATACAGTATCAACATCATTAGTCACCGGAGATGAAATTCAGTTCAAAGGACTCGACATTTATCCAGATGGGTACTTAACCATCTCTGGCATTTGTGTTGAAAATTAGATTTATCATTACATATAAGTGATGGATTCTGACCAAGGTGATGAGGTTGCGGAAGTAATAGATGATGTGGTGAATCGGCTGACACAGGATACATTGATAGCAATTTTGTTAAACTTGTCGACAAATATCTGCTTCAAAAAGGTGTTACCAGACCCTTGTATACCCTCAAATATAATCTTGTTAAAGGTCCAAATAGAAATCAACAGTTGGGACCCATTACCCTGGTGCAGAGATACCAACTCGAAGCCAACTTGGAATCATTGCATTATCACATGAAAATGCCCGATCGGTGACCGAACCACCGGGTGTAAAAGCACTCAGGGATTGTTTCTACAATGATGAAGTAATATTCACAGACAAATCCACCCTCGTTGCATTCCCAGTTAATTATGTTGCACCAACATTGACTAAATTGAGAAGAGGACAGTCGTGAATGTTATTCAACAAGGACACACTTTTCTGTGTAACAGTTCTTGGCAAAGATGAGCACAATTGCTGGAGATTTAAATATTCTGCAGGAAGATATTTTCTATGATTGTATAGCAATTGTACCAGTAAAAAAGGGTAATTGGTTAGAAGTGCATGTGCGTGTTGCACCTGAACAAAGCATGGTTGTCGAGCAATTGTACTACATGATTACATTGTTAATAGAAGAATTATGATGGACCCTCCATGTTACTGACATGAACAAATAATCGAAGTGGAACTACAACTGCGAGATGAAGTTGTCAAGAGAACCATGCTACTTGTAAATACAAATGTGTATGTGTTGTTGTAGATACTATTTGCGGGCTTGCCATGGCAGCAACTGTTGGCCTTGGCATGGCGGGAGTCAGGACCATGACAACTATAATAGGTGCACCAATTGGAATTATTGTTGGGGCTATATCGATAGTAAGTGGTATCTCTGGTGGTGCTAGCAAAATAATTTCAATACAGTTGCATTCACAAATACGTGTTTATTCAGAACTTCTCGCGGTAGCACAAAGTAGTCTCAATACGATTAGTAAACTGTACTTGGTGGCTATCAAAGATAAAATAATTAGCATAGCTGAATTTGAGACTGTGTTGATGGAAATGGAAAACCACTGATGTATCTTTGCACAGATATGGAACCGAGGCATTAGCGGCCAAAAAGAGGTAATTGATTTACAGACAGTGAAAACCGAGTAACTCTTTGCAAAATCATTTACGCGACTAAAGGGTGTAGTTGTTGTATTTTTTCAACTAACTGTATTTTTGAAAATTAATAACAGCTAGCCGATTTTGCTATGCAAAATCTTTCATGCTAGTGCTAGAATTATTATTTTATAATCCCACATTGTATGCACTAATATGTGATGATCGCGGTAAAAAATAGTAAAGTCAGGGGGTAAAGATGGGAACAAACATTATCACATTACTAAACTTGCAACCAGTTTAGCAGGTCTTGGGATCCTGCTTAAAATGGGCAGAGCCAGAAACCTGCAAACACATTAGGCAGGTATCATGTCCCTTCAAAATATATGTTAGGCTAGGTGCAGACCCTGAAACTGGTAATTTTACCAGTGACCTGAAAACAAAATGTAGAATGAACACAAAAGAAATGCAATACAGAATGAACACAAGCAAAATGATGAATGCATTTGGAAGAAAACAGAGAGTACAAATGCAAAACACAGAATACAGAATGATGAATCACGAAACGAATTGATTATTTCAAGCTGCCACTAAATTTCCTTGGTCACAAACCCTTTCTCATGGTACTTGTAACTGAGAATCAGATTCTCTAAACTGACAATTTTTCACCTCTTACAAGCTGTAACACTGTTCTTGTCAAGGCAGATATAAGAAGCAACTGCCATTAATGGGATGACATCATCACCAGTGAGTATTTCTATCCAATCTCTATTTGAACGAAATGAAATAAGAAATAAAATTTGCTGACAAATACTCTACAACGATATTTTTACACTTATTGCAGTTGCGGTTATATTTTAATTTATCATAAATTTAAAGTACATTTTAAATTATACAATAAATAGAAGCCATAGTTCTCAGCCTTTAACGCTCTTGAAAATGAAAAACACCGACTTTGGTAAATGCATTTCTATTTCATTCCAAAGAAGCAAAAAGGTAAAGAAACGATGAATTAAAGTGATAAATGAAAAATGTGAATGCATCTCTTAGACCATAACAAGATGACAAAATGACAGATGAAATGCAAACATGGATGGAATTCAAATGAAATGCAGATTTGGCTAAATTACTGTCTATACTTGCATATACGTGGAGTCTAACTGCAAACTGGAGAAACCCAGATCTGCTGTTGCATAATGTGCCGGCAGATCTGGGTCTGTGCAGTTTGTTAGAAGCAATCAGTAGAACAAACAATATGGATCCTAATCTGCTGGTGCATTATGCAATGGCAGATCAGGGTCAATGTTGTTTGCAGTTAGATGTGACTTATAAGTGAGTATATATGGTAACCATTTCTGGATCTGTATTTGGAGTCTGTGTGCAAGTTAGGCTGGCATCAGAAATCTGCAAACAAGTTAATTATGCTTCAGGAAACCATAAAAGACAGATATTTTGGAAATAAATGTGAGTTGATCAACAGAAAAAGATGTAACACAGGTCATCCATTGTTTACAAAGTATGTAATATGTATATAATAATAAATTTAAGGCAGCAATACTTACAACAGGTCTATGTACATCCCAAAATGCCCTCTCTTGACTGTCTAATACCTTCCTTTCCAATTTGTCCCTCTTCTTATCTACCCTGTTAAATACAAGAAAAAATAAATCAACCTGAATTTTTAGGTTTACCTTTGCTCAAAGGAAAAACATATAAACACTTCAACTACAATTAGCCGTATAATCCAACCTTATAACTTAAAATTGTAGTCAATAATGACAGTGAGAACAGTGAAGGGAAAATGCTTGTAATAAAAATGTTTTCCACTATTTAGTACATAATACTTGAGGGAAGCACAAATCTGATATCCAAATGTCAATAAGGAATTTATTCTTCTATTTCTTTCTTTTTGGTCAGGATGGTAAAACTATGGATCTTCTCATAGGACAAAATTATGTTTGGATAAGCAACTTGTGTATAAATGCAAACTACTGTTTCAGGATGGACAAATGCATGGACTTGGAAAGAATAAACAAGAGCTATCAGAAAATAGCATAGCTTGCTTGTGCACCAATGCCAACCAGTAATAATAATCTTTGATAAAGTCTAAATTTTTCCACTTTCTAAGGAAATTACTTTTCAACTTTTTTCATAATATTGGTTTAGTATCATACAAATGGCCAACAGAATAGCTTGCCTACTTGGCTACAATTAATTAGGCATTTGGAATTGGAATAGGAGAAGCAGGTGAATGGGTTAATTTAAACAAAATGTAGTTTTTTAAGGGAGTAAAACTAATTTTAATGATGTAATAATTACCTGTTGCTATTGCATAGCTTACTCTTTTTCCAGATGGAAAAATACCCTCCAATGTATGATGAGAATTCATTTTCCCACAGAGTGAACTCCATAAAGATCAGAAGTCCAATCCATAGTAATCTTGCCCATGTGCTCTAATTGTCATTCTTTTTCGAGGACAAAGCCGGAACTAGTGGGATATCACTGTGGGGCTGGAGAAGGGAATCTGGCAATAGCAACAGTTAAGTATTACATCATTAAAAATAGTTTTACCCCTCCCCCCCAAAAAACTAGATTTTATTATCAGTAGTACTTAACCTATTGCTATTGTGTAGCTGAATTTGCCAGTTCAGTGGGAGGCTGATTATCCCACAACTGGTGAAGAAAAACAAAAAGGAATACTCAACCTTCCTGTAGAAGTGTCTACTACAGTCGGATGGTATCCGCATGGACCACTTTTTGAGCTATGCCTATTGGCCCCAAAGAAAATATGTCTTTACTTTGGCAAGCTGAAAAGTGAAGGTAAAAGGAGAAGGTCATGTGAGATCGCCAAAATATGACCTTCTTCACATCCGCCTGAGACGAACGAGTTAGATAGATCCATGACGTAGCAATGGCTCGAACCTCATGGGCTTTAATCTTCATGAATGAAAGGTCCATTATAAGCTTTCTTGACAGGATAATCCATTTCAAAATGGTGGAAGCTGAAGTATAGACTGAGCCCCTAATTCTTTAACTATGAGTCACGTGTATATCCACTGCATAAATGTGCCTTGCATCCGCAGTAACTGATAAATCTACTTGTAAACAAAGCACTACTACCCCCAGTGACTGATATATCCATTTGCTGGTTATGCTCTCTATACCTTAGTGACGGATAGATCCACTCCGTATGTTCATGTTACAATCGGTCTTATTGGTCAATAATTGGAAGTAACAAATGATTGTTCCGACTAAATTCAGGGATTTTTTGCAATTTTGTACCATGTGTTAGTTAATACATGCGTTTGTAGTTGAAAGTGGAAACAATGGCTTTTGCTTAAGCTAGCAATTCAGAATCCGAATTTTCAGGTTTTTCCAAGGACGAACTTGACAATATTGAATGAAGAAGTGTTGGTAGTGACATTAAAATATCTTCTTTGTCAAGTTTTGTCCAAAATTGAGACAGAATCTGATGATGAAGATGGCAAAGTGTGGACGAGAGAGCTATGTGCTCCTAAAGTCACAGAGTTTACTGAAAGTGTTGGCCCAACTTTCGTTTTAGATGAGGGGAAGAAAGAAATTGATTTTTTCTTTAAATTTGTTTCCCTGGCATTGATTGAAAGCACTGTGGCACAAACGAATAGATATGCAGCAAGATGTATGGAAGAAAAGCCCAATTCATTCTCACAACCCATGACAATGGATGAAATGCTGGCCTTTCTAGGAATACATCTGATTATGTCAATCCTGGCACTTGCGACCTATAGCCTCGCTTGGCGATCTACATGGCCCTTCCAGATACCAAGTACATGACACATTGTGTCACATAAGACCTGTTATTGACGAAATTTCCAAAATGTGTCTTGAAAATTACAATGGTCATAAAGATCAGAGTGTGGATGAAGGGATGGGAATGCCAGAGGAAATAAAATCTGCCAAATTAAAGAACAGGGGTGACAGTGTCCTGAAGACAAAAGGAAATCTATGTGCTGTAGCGTGCAAGGACAAAAAAATTGTCCATCATCTCTTAACAAGTTCTAATCCAAGCAAGAGCAAGATGGTGCACAGGAGGCAAAAAATGGAACCTACCAGGAAGTGCCAGCTCTGATTGTCTTGGAACTCTATAATAAATACATGTTTAGGGTTGACCTGGCAGGCCAAAATGGAATGCAATAATCTATCTGCTTCAGAGCTACCAAATGGTGGAAATATCTGTTTTGGTTCTGTTTTGATGTTTCTCTAGTCAATGCATTAATAACTATGCATAAGTCACCCAACCACAAACTTACCAAAAAACTTGATTTTCGAATTGCACTTGTGCAGCAGATGATAGGGACATTTTGAGGATAAAGAAAGAGAAAGGCCATCTAAAAATTGATAAGTGTGGAAATGCACATTGGCCCACACAAGCTGAAAAACCACGGCGATGCAAACTGTGTTCCCAAGAAAAAAGGTGCATGTCCATCATGTGCAAGCAGTGTGATGTTCATCTGTGCATAAAGCATAACTGCTTCTATAGATACCATGAAGAGCAACTTACGAAATAGAACATAGTGACTAGTTTTAGTAATTACATGTATACATTTTTTACCAATAACTTTGTATGAAAGACTGAGAGATCAATTATAATGTTTAAAAATAGTGCTTTGTCTTCTATTCATGGATTTTATACAAATCTTGTGGATGTCAGCAGGATAAAAGAAACAAACAGACATAAGGTAGTTATAGCTTTTATACATGCATGGTTTTAGTCTATAAATCAGTCTATTGTACAGAAAATAACTAAAACAATTACCGGTAGCCTATATCCCCAAATCATCAGCTAAAAAGTTATCATTTGGCTGGAGCAGCATCAGGCTCTGGTAGTCAGCACCCAAATCAGCTGCAGTAGTGACCCCAGCAGCTAGGCAGAGCAGTGAGCCACTACAGTAGCACTTGTAGTTAAAGAGTTATGGGGAAGGAAAAGACGCTTCCTATCCTTCTGTCTCCCTTAAGAAGCTGCCAAATAAAAATGTAAAGCTCTGACTGGACCTGAACATCTATCTTGATCATCCCTAGCACAGATACAACTTAGACTGGGGATCTCAATCAGGAGTGAAGCAACAGATGGAAGCTGATTCTTTGCTAGAAAAACTGATTGGCAAAGGAAAGACTGAACCTTAGACAGCCTGGTTCTATGGATAAGGCATGAAGCTTGCTCCTTTGTCTCGCAGACTCTAAGGAGGGTTCATAACGGGTTTTAGTTAGAGACCACAAGACACACGAGTGATTCCATCTAGTGATTGAGACACCGGTCTTTGCAGCTTGAGATACCTGAATCAGATGATGGTGGAAATCCAGATCTAGAGAAATCTGAGCATTCAGAGGATCCCTGTGCGGTTTCCAGTTTGCGAGAAGGAAAACTGGAGAGGGTGCAAGTGCAGTCTGCCTAAGGGAACCAGGTCTGCTTCAGAGTTCAAGGTCCCCAGAGGAGAAAGAAATAGATGAACTGACAACATGGTCTTGGCTCTCAGCACCACCAAAAGGGACAGGATCTTGACTGTTGGTAAGGAAATTCATCCCCACATCGACAAAATCTTGAGATGGAGTGAGTTCCAATTTATCTAGGTTGGGTAAAACACCCAGTCTGGTCACTGTGTACCAACAGTGAGACAGATCTAGTCATGAGGGACTCTAGTCAGCCATTATGGATCAACAAATCATTGAAATATTGGATTGGAATCCCCAGTGACTTCAAGTGGGCTGCAACTACTTTCATGATCCTGGTAAAAGCTCTGGGTGTGTGGAGGCCGGGCTGAATGGCAGAGCATGAAATTAGAAGAGCTGCCCGTCCAAGCAAAACAGGAGGTACTTCTGGTGATGAGGAAAGAAAGGGATGTGAAGATATGCATCCTGAAGATCGATGGAGACTGGCCAGTTGCCAGGTCTTATGGTATTCTTGACTGAGGCTGTGGTTTTCATCTTGAAAGGTTCCTCCTGCAGAAACTTGTTTAAGGAGGAAAGATCGATAATTAGTCAAAACTTTCCTCCTTTTTTCGATACCCAGAAAATCTGGGAGTAGAAAGCCAGAGATTGGATCTTGAACACCCTCTCTACTGTGACCTTCTGGAGAAGGGAGTTTACCTCGTCTTTTAATTGCACCTAATTCAACTGGTGGAAATACATGGGGGACCTTACCAGAGGATGAAGATCTAGAAACTGAAGTCGGTATCCTCCTTTTATTATAGAGATAACCCAGCCATCGTCCATGATGCTGGACCAAAACCTCTGAAGAAAGGTTTAGTCTGGCACCCACAGGGACCAACAGAAGAGGAACACACTGCAGGGAAAACTCCTTAATTGCAGCTGAGTGAGAGAGTAACAAGAAATCAGGTCGAGAGGTAACCTCAGAGAGTTTCTCTAAGCTGGAGAGAATTTTAGTGTCCTCGAAGCCTGATGGCTTGGGATGCAGATCATGGGGCAAAAGATGGTAAACTTCATTAAGTGCTTTGTCAAAAGACCAGATATCTTCCTCCTCTGATACTTTGTCCAATGGATTGGAGGAGGTTGAGGACCCCAAAGGAGGAGGTGCCACCTTCGCTTGCTCTCTATCAAACTCATTAGAATCTACGAGGACAGACAGGACATATTCATCCTGCTGTCACTCCTGGTAGGCAGAACTATATGACCCATTGTCTCTATTTCAGGGGAGACTTAAGGGTAAGGGGGACCTTGACCTGCAACTCCTATCATTGAGCAAAGGGACTGTCCCTTGATGTAGATTCAGCAGGAGACTGAGAGCGACTCTCAACCCTCCTGGGATGACTAGGGAAAGGTCTGCCCCCCTCTGTCCTTTTTGACACCACTTCACAAGAGGAAGATGTCAGTCAGCAGCCTGCAGCATTGACCTCTCTATTAAGGGGCCAAGGTCCTGAAGACTATGGCTGCATGCTGGGGAAAGGCCAATCCCTTCAATGCAGTGTAAGGACCCACATCCCATAGGGATTTAGTGGGATTATAGGAAAGTGGGGGATGCCAATCTGATCCCCTAGATTGGTGTCTGTATGCCAATTCCCAATCCCAAGCAGGATTCAACAGTAGTCTGGAGAATGCGTGAGTCTTGACCTGATCACTAGCCCTCCAATGACAGGTGACTAGTCCTCACTGACCTGTGATCAGTGACCACTCACTGGTCAATGACTGGTCAGGTGACTCTGATAGATTTAGATTATAGCTCTCCTGTTACTGGGTGGCTCGATCCTATCACCTATAATGGGCCCTGGTGGCTGAGAGGGTGCTGCTCCACACTCAATGGTGTGTGTGTGTATTTGTGTGTGTATGTGTGTGCAACTTGCTATTAGCTGACACCGAGCTTTGGACTACTAGAGGGTGCTGCTCCTCCCTCACGGGAGGGTGTGACTCACTCTCTGCCCTATGGAATGGATGAAGGTGCTGCTCTCCCTCACAGGAGGACACAACTCACTCTCTGTCCTACTAGAATTGTGAGGGTGCTGCTCCTCCCTAGTGGGAGGGTGTGATTCACTCCCTGTCTCGCATCAATGGAGAAAGTGCTCACTCTCCACCTGCTTATAACCTCCCTTGGGAGGCGCCTTCTTCCTTATGTTGTAAGTTCGTCTGCGTTTGATTTTGTCCCTAGTCCAACCATAGACTGCAAACGGGACAACCATCTGTTCTTTTGCAGTCCAAACAGGCAAGGCAGGTGGAGTGGGTGTCACAAGGGGCTTTTCTGTTCCCACATCTCCCCACTCCCTGCTTAGACATTGCTGCAAAATGAAGCTGAAAACAAAATTTAAAAAAAACTTGTATGTAAGTTTGCATGGAATTTTTACAATATTTTTACAGTGCTAATTCAAACAGCAAGAACTCACCTTCCAGGTTTCATCTAATTATAGAAAAAAACAACCACTGATGCTTTAAGACAAAAGAACAGCAATACTAATCTTAGTAAAGGATAAAAAGTAATTAAAACAACCAATAATACGGAAGTCTTAATCCAAGATGACATCAACCCTCTCTATAAGAGTACTAGAGACAAATAATTAGCAAAAAAAACCCAGCTTGGTAAGAATGCTAAAAATAAAATAATAATAATAAGGAATACTATCCTATACTGTCTTGTATGAATGAACAAGTATCCATGCCAAACACACGAATGAATCGTGACGACTGGTGTGCAACCTCATTATAGAGAATTAAATAGCAAAAGTCAGATTCAATGGAATATAAATTTAATGATTTGTATTGTTCTAAAACAAACGCAAGAATCAAGATGAGGCTGCAGGCCGATTTGGCAAGGATAGGAAAATTTAAATACCTACCCATGCTAAAAAAAAAAAAAGAGAAGAAGAAAATAATTCTCAATGACAATATACCCTAAACCCCTTGGGGGGTTGGGGGGGTTGGGTTGTTAACCCAAATGCAAGGTTCCGAAACACATAACCAAGAATTTGTCAAAAACTCGCAAGAGAGTTTATTTCAAACAGGAATAATGCTATAACTGAGGGTAATATATCGCAAAAAAATTATTTATGTAGTGATAAATGCACAAGTTGCGATGAAAACTTGAAGAAAAGGCAATTTTCTATGAAGCATGATTTAATTCCATCTGAACCATGCTGGCTTGAAGAAAAAGAATGATGATTAGTGCACATGGGCAAGATTACTATCGGTTGGACTTCTGATCTTTATGGAGTTCCCTCTATGAAGGATAAATTTCTCATCACACGTTTTGAGGATATTTTTATTTTTCTGTCTGGAGAACGAGTAAGCTACGCAAAAGCAACGGATTGTACCAATATTAAAACACTCTAATTGGGGTGTACTTTATTACTACTCACCATGACCAATAAACAGACATACACATGAACCTGTAGAGTCAATAGTGCACATCACAGTGATTTGAAACAAATGTTGAAAAAAATCAATGAAGCATGAATTATGGGTCACAGTGCCCTACTTTTGGAATGATGGTGTCTTACATACCACAAGGTATCCACACAAAGGAACATAACCCTACCAGTAAGACTGCTTGAAAAACAGTAATTGATTAATGAAATGTAGGTCACAGTGACCTAGTTTTAATTTGATTTAGTACTCAATATAATGGATCCATAGACAAAGCCACATGACTGTCCACTATGTATGACAATGACCATATGCCAAAGGTAAAAGAAGTCACTAAAACATGAAATCTAGGTCATGGCCACCTACTTTCGGCATGACAGTTTAGTTCTCTCCAAGATGGATCCACACCTAAACTACAAGATCTTATAAGTGTGAGTGCTTGCAAAATTCACCTAAAAGATTGCATAACTACACCAAAAAATGATGGAGAGAAGGACAGACAGATGGACAGATAGGTATAAGCAGATGAGGTTAACACTAAATGCCCCTTTCATATTTATTGTGGATCATACAAAAATGGTTTTTGTCTCCTGAAAACAATCAAAAAGCTGGCCGTATGGTAACAAAAAAGATTTCAAAACTTTGACTTGATCGAGCAAACATAAAACAAAAACTTTAAACTCATACTTTTAACTATAAATTGTAAAAAAAAAAAAAACATGCCCATGTGGACCTGACATTGCTCACCTACCTACATAACTTAGCAGTTGACTATTTCACTAAGCAGGCTTATGTAATAATGTAAGAACACAAACTACGTAAACTATCTCCAAACTTTATGTCATGCTGATTTGACCTATTTTACTATATTCTGACAAAAACATTCCTTCTAACGATAAAAGCATAATAAATATGCATGGTCTCTTGCTCATAATCGAGGTCATCCAAGATCTTGATGATATAAACCCATTTACCAAGTATGATAGAAATTGGATGAGAAATAAAGTTGCTAAATCAAGAGAGGTAACAAGCTCAGTGAATCAGATACAAGGTATCTCAGTAGATGCTTATCTCACTAATTATAGAACCTGTCAATGACAATGATAATATAAACTTATTTACCAAGGTGGAACAAATTCAAACTGGAATTTGGTCCCCAGAATGGTAACAAACTTTGCCAATCAGATACAAGATTACCTCATTAATAGTCGAAGGCACTTGCCTTTACAGATCACTGACATCTCACCTCTGTCAGCGTGGGTTCGAGTCTCGGGCTCGGCCAACGTGGGAATGTGAGAAAGCTTGCCAGTAGCTTCCTGTGGGTTGGTGGTTCTTCCCGGAGTTTTCTCGGGTTCTTCCTCCACCAAATATACTGGCCGCCATGTATAGCCTATCATGTGCTGAAAAATGGCATTAAACCCATAACAACCAACCAACCAACCTCATTAATATGCATAGATCTTGCTCCTAATCAAATTTGTCCAACATCTTGATAATATGAACAAGTCTGATCAAAATCTGATCAGAAATATAGTTGCAGGAGTGCTGGCATGCTCAATCAATCAGATGCAAGATCACATAATTAATGTGCATGAATTTCATTTATGATGATACTCAACCATGATCTTGATGACATTGGTCTGTTGACCAAGTCTGATCAAATTCCTATTCAAAAATAGAGCAGTCTTCAGAGTGGTACAGAAACTCAGTCAATCAGATGCATGATCACCTCATAAATATGCAAAGGTCTCACTTGTAATAAAAATCATACTACATCTTGATGATATTAGCCTATTTCAAATCTGGTCATAAATATGGTCTCTCAAGTGGTAAGAAGATCAGCCAGTCATATGTAAGATCACCCTATTAATATGTATAGATCTTGCTCATAATAAAACACATTATATATCTTGGTGATGTAAGCCTATATACCAAGTCCGACAAAAATATGATCAGGAAAAAAAAAATTGATTAAGTATTGCCAAGCTCAGCAATCAGATGCAAAATCACATCATAAATATGCAAGTATCTTGCTCATAATTGTACTCATCCATGATCTTGATGGTTTAAGTATATTTACCAAGTTTGATCAAAACTGGATCAGATATACTGTCTTTAGAGTGGTAACAAGCTCAGCCAATCACATCCAAGATCACCTCATTAATATGGGTAGATCCCATGCATTATCAAACTCATGAGATCTTGATCATGTATTAGCCTATATTCAAAGTTTTATCAAAATCAGAAAGAAAATACTGCTTCCAGATTGGTAACAAACTCAGGCAATCAGATCAAGATCACCTCATAAATATGCATGTCTCTCACTCATTATCGAAATTGTCCAAGATTTTGATTATATAAGCCCATATTTCAAGTTTGATCAAAATCAGATAGAAAAGATATAGCTTCCAAAGTGGTAAGAAACTCAGCCAATCAGATACTAGATCACCTCATTAATATGAATGCATCTTGCTCATTATCGAACCTGTCCGAAAATCTTGATGATATAAGCATATATTCCAAGTTTGATCAAAGCTGGTTCAGAAATACTGCATCCACAGTGGTAACAAGCTCTGACAATCAGATGCAAGATCACCATATAGTACATGTGGATCTCACTCATTATTGAAATCATGTGAGATCTTGATGATAATCAGATCAGAAATATGGTCTCCAGAGTGGTCACAAGGTCATCCAGTCAGATACAAGATTACATCATTAGTATGCATGTGTGGATCTCGCTCATTATCAAACACATCCAAGATCTTGATGATATAAGCCCATATTTCAAGTATGATCAAAATCAGATCAGAAATATGACTTCCAGAGTGGTAACAAGCTCAGCCAATCAGATGCAAGATAACCTCAATAATATGCATAGATCTCGCTCATAATTGAACTCATCCAAGATCTTAATGATATAAGCAAAAATATTCTCCATTTTTCAAATTGGATCAGAAATATGGCCTCGAAAGTGGTACCAACCAATTGCTGACAAACTGACGATAGACATAACACAACTCCCGCAAAGCCATACCATAAACTCACTTGGCCTTATTGTCAGGTGAGCTAAAAATTGTATTATAAACTATATAACAAAGGCCAGATAGTCCTTATAAATACACAAAATTGAAACTGAAATGCGCATAGGCATATAACCAAGACCTTAAACACAAACTTTAACCTGGTGTCTACAATAACAAACCTTAAATGCAAACTTGAACATCAAACTTTTTCCCATAATTTGCTCCCCTCCCCCCAATCACAATCAGTAAAATAGGGTAAAGAAGTATTGCCAATGTCATTTAGTATGAATGCTTACATATTTCTGTGGCATGTTCAAACACTGTTTATATATACCACCATTCAACATCCCCATGCTATATATCTGTGTATACAGATGATTATATGGGTGAATTCCTCCAAATTCGCAATCTTTTTGGATGACTTTACTACATTAAAAGATGTAGGTAGAAGTAGATAGAAGTATAAAGTGTTAAACTGTAATAAATACAAAGATAGATAGATGGATCAATAGACAAGATAGAGTTTTATTTATTTTTTTATCATGTTGCATTATATAATACCATACTCTTTGATTTCAAAGAACAAAATTTCAATATTCCCTTAACTCATTAACCCCTAGTGCCATGTGTTGTACCCTACTTCCAAGCTCTGTAATGTCAACATCATTTAAGATACACTAAAGTGGATGGTATTGCAGGAAAGTAGACAAAGGTAGCTATATAATGATACCAAATAATGTCGACTTTCTACTCGCATACAAAAAAAATACAGTGGATTAAGCCTAATTTTTGAGACCTGATTTTTTAGGTAGAAAGTTGCCAGTTTCAGAACCTGAGTTTGTGTCTGGATTTTAGCCTTTTTGGCCTTAGATCTAAAGCAAACCGGTCCGAATTGCACACGGACAGATGAAACTTTGCAAAAAGTAGGATAAGTTTGAGATTTGGAGTAAAAAGGGGCTAGGACACAAAAATCGAGGGTCCAATATGAAAAAAAAAAAGAAAAAAAAAAGTCCAACTTTTACCTTTCTGCACATGTGCGAGTGTAATAGCCAATCATAAAAAATGTTTTTGATACACCTAAGCATCCAGCTAAACGAAAAACTCTCTTAAGTAGATGTGTTTGGCTGCTTTCAGAAGTTACCCCAAAAATGCGTTTCCTACTCCCATTTCAGGTGAAAATGAAAAGAATCTCCCAGGGTTAATGAGTTAAATTTTAGTTATCAAATTTATTTTTCAACTTTGAAAAAGCCTCATTAGTTCTTGTGTTTATTTCCTAAATAAATGTATTTTGTTTATTTTTTCACCACCCTATATACATTGTTACGACTCTATGGTCTAAGAAAAATGTAACAGAAAGAAAGTGAAACCAACAAATCAAGTAAAAAATCAACAAGCAATTTATTACTAGATAATTAAAATGAAAAATCAAAAAGTCACTTACAGTAATGTGTTTTGAAATCCTAATAATCCAATAAGAATGATTGTTCTAATCACAAGTCCTAAATATAGAATGTTCTGAATTCACGGCTGTGTCCTTGAATGTTATGATGTGCTAATGGTCTCCAAAGTCCTGATGTACTAGTAATCTTGATGTGCTGATGTCAAAATGAAGTATTCCAAAATATCTGAATAAGTTCACTTAAATTCCAAAATCATCAATTAAAAATCCAAAATCCAAAAGTTTATGAGCACTGTTATAATCCAATGAATATTTAAAATAATTCCTCTCTTAGAATTTGTAATGAATTTTCACAACTGTAATAGCTCTTTACAAGACTGATGGTAATGTCAAAACTGAAAAAATGTCCACCACACATGGTATATATATAGATTGGTCACGTGACAGAATGTTCTAGAATATGAGTCATCTTAATGGAATTCTAACTGTAAACAAAATTCAACCTTGACCTTCAAATTGAGAAAACATATTGATCAAAACAACCTAATTCAAGGACACTAGTTAAACATGTTTTTCCTGATAACATTAAGATTTAAGCAAATATTAAAGTGAAGAAACATTTATAATTTCCTAAAATATTTATAATATTATATGAACATCATACATAACAACATGTATATATATATATATATATAAGGATCAAATTTAAGAGAACTCATATGTAATGGCTTGAAATCTTTTGGTGAAACAAGAAAATGGATGAGCAAAAAATGTTTTAGCCACACTGTATGGATATTACAATTGCATAACTATACAAACACTCCTGGCTCATGTATCTCTATACTTGGCAAAATCTTATATGTACCCTGTGGTGCATGACACTGTGCACCACTTTTCCATTTTTTACAAACATTTCCTGTTTTTGTGTGCAAGTGTATCTCAGAGTATCTCAAGGTGTATGTGAGTGCATTTCATGCTACTGGTTTAGTAACACATATTTATATAAGCTCTGTGAAAATTGTAGTCAAAATAAAATTGAACAATGGATACCCAAATAAAAAAAATTTTGTCAACGAATGTTAGGGCTGTACATAGTTCCAATTTTAAAAGATATATTTTTTTTTGGTGGGATGAAGGTTTCCATGTTATGTTGATCTCAACTGGCAATGTGTTGAACAAGGCCTGAATAAATCCTGGAGATACTCTGGTGCAGACCCATGTAGACATTTATATACAAGACCTGCATTGTGAAAATCAATTTTTTCATATACTGTAAACCATTTTAGTTCTGTAATCAATGCTTTTGATGAATAATTAATAGATTCATCTAAAATAATGTGTGCTGCCCTTTTTGAAATTTATAAATCCTGTCAAGGTGAGATCTGGCACAGTTTCCCCATGCAGTTGAACAATAATCCATTGTTGGAAGAATATATGAATTGTAGTATAGAATGTGAGTTTCTGTAGAAAATATTTGTTGATTCTGCTGAGTAGGGCAATTTTGGATGACAGTGCTTTACAAAGCTTGTTAATATGGTCATCCCATTGTAAATTATTATCTACAGACACACCTACAAGCTTTTCATGTTCGACATTTTCTAACTGACAATTATTTATTGTAAGAGATAATTCTGGGTTCCCTAACTTATGTAGTTTTTGTGACATGACCAAAATCATACATTTTGTTTTACCTTCATTAATTACCATCTTATTTTGTTGTGCCCAACTTTGAACTCTAATAAGGTCCGAGTATAATTTTGTTTGGATAACTTCAGTATCAGAACTAGATGTATACAAGGTAGCATCATCTGCAAACAAATCTGTATTTGTGGATTCAGTATTTAATGGAAGATAAATTACATAAATAAGAAAGAGGAGAGGGCCTAAAACAGAGCCCTGCCGGAGCCCTGAATGAATAGTGTGAGTTTGTGAGCTAATATTGCCAATGGTTACTTGTTGAGACCGTTGGTTTAGGTATATCTAAACCAGTTTAGAGAAGAATTATCAAACCACACAGTCAACTTTTGCAGCAGAATTTCATGATCAACTAAATCAAAGGCTTTCTTGAAGTCAAGGAAAACAATCCCAGTCAAAGAACCATTATCCATTTCTTGTAGCCAAAGATCTGTTAATTTGGTGAATTCTGTTTGGCATGAATGATATTTTTTAAATCCTGATTGTGCCTTATGAAATTGAAAGAAAGTTTCAAAAAATTCATAAACCTGCATAGCTACTTGCTTTTTAAATAATTTTGATCATATAAGCAGAATGGATATTGATCTGTAGTTCCCTGGATCCTCCTTTTCTCCTTTCTTAAAGATAGGTGTAACTGTCGCACATTTCAAGGTATCTGAAAAGTTACCACTCATTATACTTAAGTTTATAATATGCGTTAATGACTTTGTTATTACTGGTGCATACATGTGATAAAAATGAGGGGCCAGCTTGGAATAAAGAGGGAGATTTGCAAAATTTGGTCTGGAGTTTTGACATCAAAAGAGGGAGGTTTTTCATCGACCCGATTTTTAGCGCGCAAATGGGCAAAAACTACTACTGTTGAACAAATTTCCATATTTTTAATATTAAAATATGCAATTCAGTTCTTTCACATTAACTTGTTGCCTTTTACACTTCTCCATATATTTAACACAACATTTTTAGCATTTCTTACAAGATCATTGCCTGGATTATATTGGTGGCAGTCCTTATCATTGTTCATCTTAACACTTAAAAGATTATGTAATATCACTGGATCAAAGTTTCCTCTAGAGTCAGGCTGAATTTTCCTCAGAATGGAAAATGTCCTTTTAGTGTCTGCACTGGAATGTGGCATTGTCAATACAACTCTACTGAGTTCACCAAGAAGTTTAAATTGTTTCCTGCCTGTGGGTCAGATTGCCAACTGTCTGCCAAAACTGCTGAAGACTGGTACAGTCTCTGTCGAATTTGGGAAGTTCTTCTTTGGGAGTCAGAATGTAGTCTTGAATTTCATCTTCCAGTGCAGTTTTCTCACTTTGGGTTAACTTCACGAACCTCAGACAGTTTCACCACCACTGCAATACAAAATGCAAAACATTAGAACTTTGAAATTACTTGCCATGGATATACAATAGGTCAATTAAAATATTATAATATAATAATGCAATTGTCACTTGCATATCCAATGCAATTGGTCCAAGGGAGATTTCTCTCTCTGAAGTATTATAGAATCTGTTGCAGTGGTTTCATAAGGCTTAGCAAAATTTTCCTCTTAAAGGTACCTATCACTGTTTTCAATTTCCAATTATCAGTGCAGACCTATAATATTTTTTCACTGTTCACTCATCAATAGCTGATAATTACCTGTATTGACCATAGGAGATAAGAAAACCTACCTAATCGGATTAGTGAGTATTTATTGCACTCCCAAGCAGCTAATGTTGTGTTAATGTCAGTAAGATTGTCCACATGAAGCACTTATGCATACATTAATGACTAGACTATCACAGCGTTTGTGACTTGAAGCTTAATTTGCAGACACCTTTGTTGTCATCATTATCATCACTATCACCATTATTTAACAATAACAATCAAATGAGGAAAATGAGTATAACTTACTAGAATTATAGACATAGACAAAGACAAAGACCGCATTCATCCCAGGCATTATGGATTAATTCTTGCACTTTATCCATATTATTCTTATTATTATTATTATACAGTTGTGATTATGATTTCTTATGAAGAATAAAGTAGTTAAACTTTAGTAATACTTACGTGAATATTTTATCCAAGCATGCAAAGATGAGTTCTGCTGATCCAATGTTACAGGTTGGTATTCCAAAGAATCTGTTGATATCCTGTTTACATCCTTATCGAAAACACGAACTAAGACTATCATCATTTTATTATCCCCATTATGGGGTTTCTGCATGACACGTAATGTCATTCTTGCCACCATAACAGACTTTAAAATCAGCTTTACAGGAAGAGCAGAATGCATATTCATGTCCCTTTGAACTCAATTGCAATCACTGAAATTTCCGTTTCCATCCATCACAGAATTTCATGTGATATTTTGCTTGCTTGGATTTTGATGTTTTGGCATTGGGAGATAATGCACGCTTAGACATCTCGACAAACTTTAAACACAGAAGACAAACCAAGCCAGTTTTATGACACTTGAGCTCTCGAGTAATCCAACCATAATCAATTAACATCTTTAATCATTCCAAATTACTTTTTATCATACATAGTATAGACTGTAATTCATCTTGACAACTTGAAGCACTGAAGCAGAACATACCTTGCGGACAGAATCAAAGTAATGTTTATTATTTCATGCTGATTGAGCTTTTCAGTAACCCAGCCATAATCAGTTAACGTCTTTAATCCTTTCCAAATTACTTCTACTCACACATAGCATAATCCACCTCAATAAACTTCAAATGAAGCCCGTTGACCATGCCAACAGGATCTAAGGATGAAATTAGCAAGTACATTGACTTTCCCTGCTTAAGCCAGTTCAGTCACGTGATCACAGGCAGTATCACTGTGAACATACTACACTGGAGCCAGAATGTGAAAAAAAAAAAAAAAAATTTTTTTTTCAATAATAATTTTGCGTATGTGGGAGATTTCACTGAGGGATGGGAGGGATGGGAGACACCCCTAAATTCGGGAGAAAAACCCGTCCATGCGGGAGGTTCAAATGTATGTTGGTGCAGCAATTTTAAGAATTCATGGACCAATACCATCTAGTCCAGTGGATTATATTAATACTCAGCATATAAAAAAAAACCTCAGCTTCCCTAACATTAGCTATTGAAAATTATTTTTACAAATATACAAGTTGTGTAATTCACAGGTGTAGAATAGGCAACTGCTCATAAACATCCAGTCCAGGAACACCACATGTAAGTTTACACCCCCTAAAGACTATAACAAATGTTCACCAAACTTTGCAGTTTTTCTTGTTATTTATTCCAGTATATGTCTGTCATTTCATGTGCACTTATGAGCTTATACAGTCACCTCTTTAGTTCATTACCTGTTCAAGTGTTACTTGCTTGGAATATCAAGAAATATATCCCTACTCATTTTATTTTTTACTGAAGTATGGGGTTGATATCACATATTCAGCTGCCTAGTAAAAATCGATAGCATGAGTTATGCACCAAACCCATGGCCATAACAAAAGCAAAAAAGAGTTTCAATTCATCAGGTGTGACAGGCTTATATTTTCTCATGTGGCTATTGCCAATCATGTCTGCCCCATTTACTCTCTGATCTGCATAAAGATTTGTTTGATCTATGATTGAATGCAAGAAATCCTCATCAAAGAATGGCCTTAAATAGTATATAGGCTTGATATTCTTCAGTTCTAAATTTAATTTTGAAATACTGCTGAAAAGGGGGTTGACTGGCATGCCGTTTGTTTATGTCCAGCCAGCATGTACAACAGATGCAAATTCAACATCATTTTTCAGGCTCAAAATCACTCCTTGGGAAATTTAATCCATAAATTCCTAATTTGAAAAGAACAATAATTCAGACAAATATAGAAATTATTATAATAAATGCTGGTAGATAATAAGTACATAAAAGTTAAATAAGAGCAAGATCCGAAATGGAAAATCCATATTACTGCTAATTTCAGGTTAACCAGATATTCAGACATGTATGTTGGAGTTTTTTGGGGGGATGGTAAAACTAATTTTAATTATGCAATACTTACCCATCGCTATTACACAGCTTATTACTTTTTTGTGTTGAAATATGTCATCTCTTCGATGTGAATACATCCTCCCACAGAGTGGAGAATTGTCAATAACACACGGTGCAATTGTGTACCTCTCCGCACCTGCACCAAAACAGTCATCTTTTTCATAGATTACATTACGCCGCCAGGACATCAGAGTGGGGTGGGAGGAGGGCATTTGGTAATAGCCATGGGTAAGTATTGCATAATTTAAATTATTTTTACCCCCTCCCCCCCCCCAAACCCTACATTACGTTAAACTTCGCCATTATGCAGCTGAATTTGTCAGTTAGGTGGGTACGCTGATGTGTTAAACTGATCAAAAACAGAGAAAAATGGAAAGTATTCACCATTTGAGGGAGAGATCCACTTTACAAATTGCTGGTGTCCCTCTGAGCTACATGTTGTGCTGCAACCAAGGGTTCCAGAGAAAAAGTGCCTGTGCTTTGTTGTGCTAACGAACAGAGGTAGAATGAGAAGAAGGTGGTATGGGATCACCAAAATGCTGCCTTCATGATGTCCTCCAAGGAAAAGTGATTTAGATATGCCCATGAGGCATTGATGGCTTGAACCTCATGGGCTTTTAGTTTCATAAAAGAGAGGTCTCTATCAGTAAGGGACTGATAAGCTCTTTTGATTGTGGTGACAATCCACCGTGAGATAATGGAGGCTGAAATACCAATGGAGCCCTTAAGAGGAAGGACAAGATGTTTAATACCCTTTCTTTTCCCTTTTGAAGCATTTAGATAGAAATGCAGTGCCCTAACTGGGCATAAAGCCTATCTAGATCATCTCCAGCACAGATTCAACTGAGATTGGGAATCTTTATAGGTGATGGAGCTACCAAAGGTTATTGATTTTTGGCTAAAAATTCTGAGTTTCAAAGGAGGGAAATGGAATCGTAATTGCCATTAAACTGAAGACAGCAAGAGTCAACTGACAATGCATCAATATCACTGCGTCTTCTTACTGATGCCAAAGTGAGTAAAAACGCAGTCTTGAGTGTGAGCTCCTGAAAGGAAGCCTCACTCAATGGTTCATAGGGGGTTTTGGTTAAGGACAATAAAACACAAGATAGATTCCAACTGGGCATAAGAGAGGTCTCTGCAGCTCAAAATACTTCATGAGATCAGCAAGGTGCAAATCAGAACTGATTGCTGAGCCCTGAGAGAATTTAAGTGTGTTGGAAATGGCAGCTCTATAGCCCTGATAGTTGATACTGAACATCTTTTGTTCTTGAAAAGGAACAAAAGGAAATCAGCAATGGAAGTTACAGAGGGACAGCTAGAATCAACATGTTTCCTACTGCGCCAATCACAGAAGATTCTCCACCTAGCATCATAGACTTTGGATGTTGAAGCTCTCCTGACCTGAATGATGCATCTGGCAACCCAGCCCAAAAACTTGTTAGGTGGAATGGTGGGAAGGCGTATGCAAACAGACAATCCCACTGGATGCTAAATGTATCCACTGCCCATGCTCTCTAGTCCGGGACTGGAGAGACAAAAAAAGGAAGCCTGTTGTTGAGCCTGGTTGCAAACAAGTCCACCAGTAGCTTTCCCCATAGTGAGAAAGGGACTCTGTTACAGAGTGGTTAAGAGTCCATTCATGAGGACTGTTTTGCCTGACCTGGACAGACTGTCTGCTAAAACGTTCTTCTTCCCTGGAATATGGTGAACTCAGAGGGTAATGTTCTCTGAGGTGGCCCAGCGGAGGAGATTCCAGACCTCCACGTAAAAAGAAGGGGCATGTGTGCCTCCTTGATGTCTGAGAGACCATGACACATTGACCCCTTACTTTATCGATGTACCCTTGCAATGCTAGAAATATAGCTTTCATTTCTAGGTTGTTTATCTGGAGGGACAACTCGTCTTGAGTCCAATGATCCTCGAGAATTATGCACTCTGGCTCTAGGTGAGCACTCCAACCTGAATCTGATGCATCAGCGAACTGACAGGAGTGGGGGTCGGGTGCATGCATGGGGACCCCAGTCATGAATCTGTCTCCAATTCATCCACCAGTGCAAATAGTGATGAAATTCTGGTCCTAGAGGAATCAGAGCTGATAGAGAATCCCTGTGTGGTTTCCACCATGCGAGAAGGAGAAACCATAGAAGATGCTTATGGAGACGTTCTAAGGGAACCAGATCTGAAGTGACGTTCAACTTTCCTATTAGGGATAGGTAAAGGTGAGCTCAGAACGATGTTTCTACTCGTAGTGCCTCTAGAAGTGCCAGGATTTGATCTATGCGATCCAGTGGAACCCAGACTAAGTTCTGGTTCATGAGGAAGTTCATTCCCATGTAAAGGAAATCCTGAGATGGAATGAGTTCTGACTTCTTAAGGTTGGGTAAAGACCAACAACGGAACAGATTATGATGGAGGGACTGAACCTGAATGTTATGGATCAGCCAGTTGTCGAAGTACTGGAGAATCGAAGTTCCCAGTAATCTGAGATAGGACGCTACTACTCCCATAACTTGGGTGAAGACTCTGGGTGTGGAAGCGATTCTGAATGGCAGAACCCAGAATTTTCAATGACTTCCTGGTCCAAACAAAACCGGCGGTATTTCCGATGTGGAGGAAAAATTGGGATGTGCAAATAGGCATCCTGAAGGTCAATGGAGACCACCCAATCTGATGGATGCATCACATTCCAGAGAGAGGACATGGTCTCCATCTTGAAATATTCCTCCAAAAGAAACCAGTTTAACATGAAGAGATCGATAATGATACATAATTTCCTTTTTTGGTGACCAGAAAGATTGGGAGTAGAATGTGGGAGACTGATTGTTCAGGACCCTCTCGACTGCCCCTTTGGACTGGTGAAAGAACATGGGGGTTCTTGCTAGCAGAGGTTGTCCCCGAAAATAGAGTTGGTAATCCTCGCTCAAAATAGAAAGGATCCACCCATCGTCCGTGATGTTTGACCAAGCCTCTGAAAAGAGGCCTAGACAGGCACCTATGGGAACAGGAATGCACGTCAGGAGAGGGTCTGAATCTCTAGGAATGTACCCCCCCCCCCCACCTTCCTTGGGAAAGGAAGGTGAGTTGTAGAACTTCCTCCTAGAGGCTCTTTGACGACTTAAATGCTGTGTACCTGACTGATGAGGAGAAGGTCTCATTTGAGGTTGTGCATTTGACTGGGGCTGCATCTCTTTGAAGAATTTAGCAGGTGGTCGCTGAGGGCGATTCGCATTAGTACGCTTCCTGGCCGATTGTGATGTGCCAGGAGCAGTTGTGAGGGATCTATGTTGATGATCCTTCAAATCTTGTGAAGCCACACTGGAGATGAGTCCTCCAAAGAGGCTCTTGGCTTCCAATGGAGCAGCCCTTAGAATTTCTTTACTATGGTTAAGTAAAAACTTCAAGGAGTCCAGCGCAACATCACGGAAATTGTGTATAAGTTCTGCTGATAAAGCCATTGTGACTGAAAGTGAATACCAGGATGTCTTGGTCACAGCTTCCAGCATGCACTGTAATGTGGCTGGATTCAGAGCAGCCTCCTTCAGCATACTAAACAAAGTAGCTGAGAAGAGGTCAGCACGGGAAACTATGGTGGCCTGAAGCCAGACTTTCTGCTCAATGTCTTCAATTGTTTTAATGGGAAGTTGTGCCCAGGCTCTAGTTGTAATACCCACTTGAGATGCATCTGCATCCAACTGGGGACACTTAATGGCCCACTTCAGGGAATGTACCAGTAACTAGAGGCCGAGACCATAGGTCACAAAGTAGAGGGACTGGCAGACCACCCTCTGTGCCATCTAGCACAGTCTTGGACTGTGGAGAACCTCGGTGATATTTCCTTGATTGTTGAGGAATGTGGAAGGAGCAGAAGATCTAGTTTTGGTTGGGTCCTGGCGATCTTATCAAAAGACCAGATTTGATCCTCTTCATCCAAATGAGAGGAGCTGGTGGTCTTGATAGAAGGCATCAAATGAGCTGTTTTTACCTCGAACTCATTGGAGTTGATGCGGATAGTTAATGCATCATCATCTAGAGCACTCAGAGCATGAGAGTCGCTGGGCCTCACTGTGTCCTTTGGAGGAAGTGGCATAGGTGCACTCTGTGCCATTTCCCATACTTGTTCATCATGGTAAGTAGAGGCTCTATATGTTCTAGAAGTTCCAGAATGAAGACAAGACCGCTTGTCTTTCACGGATGATGTTTTGCCTCCAGCCTTCCTGATGGATGCCTCCTGACAAGGTAATGGTTGGACACGACCTGCAGCATCGCCTCTACTCTGGGTCCAGGGTCCAGTAGCCCAAGGAGGCATAAGGGACCAATTACCCTGTGGTGGGGGGACCCACATCCCATACAGATGCATTGGGATATTAGGAAATGGGGGGTGGGATTTACCAATCTGATCACCTTCCCTAGTCTGGACGCGCTGGACAGACTCCCAATTCTGTACAGGGTATGGTCGAGTGGGGAGAAGGGGGGATGTTGGTCCGATCCCTATCACCATACCATGATGCCTCTGATTGATGACTGCAGTAAGGTTGGTGACCAGTATGAGATGACCGGTGGCCGGTACAATCTGATCAGTCATTGGGACAAAGTGACCGGTGACTGGTTATCATACATTGACTGGTCACTTTGATGAACTGACTGGTCAACAGTCAGTCGACATAGATATGTCAGAGCCTAGTTCATCTTCATCACTCATCAAGGTGCAGTGCTGCTCCTCCCATTCGGGAGGGTGCAACATTCTACCCCAGAAGTGTTAGGTGTGGTGCAGCTCCTCCCTCTCTGGTTGGTGTGACATGCTACTCTGAGATGAGCAGTACACTTCCTTCCTCGCGAAAGATAGCAACACGCTATCCTGAGACGAGCGGTGCACTTCGTCATGGAAGGCAATATCATGCAAGCTGAAGAACTAGTCTTCTTACAGTGTGTTCCTTCCTGAGGCTCTGTAAAATTCAGATGATGAGGGGAATTGACATTTCTTCTGCTCTCTAGACATACATTTGGAATCGGCTAGATTCCAGATTTCATTAGTCCATTTTGTGCAAAAGGTACAACAATTATTACATGTACACTTTGAACACGTGAGGCAGTCTGGGTGAGTGTCCCAAGGGCACTTCTTGTGGCCACTCTTTCCTATAGACTGTCCCGACATTGTTCTCTGAAATAAATGTTATCTGAAAGAGAACAATAAGAGAACAATAATAATAACAATATTGTATTATTTTCACACGTGAAACTCACCTGTTGGTATATTCTGCATGGTATATACACACCAGTTCACCTCACTTGTTTGCATACACTGCGTGCTATATGCACCCCAGTGTATGTACAAATGTAAACAATGTTATATACATTTTACTGGGTAATAAGGATTAGACGTTCAGTTGTTTAAGCATTATTGTTCTCTAGGAGCAATTTAGACGCACACAATAACCATGTGACACATCACGCTTGGTATTAAAATACAATGGTGAATTATAAAAAACACCAAATTGATGTTTGATCAATTATTTTATTAAGGGATATACAAATTCCTATTAATTATGGTTGGGTCCATGTTACGTTATAACTAACACACAAGACTTACCTGTAAACCAACTGTATGTGTTAACCCAAAAGACCTTTCCAGAACTAATTACTGAAAAAGGGCTACCAGCATAAAAACAGAAGACAAGAAGAATGAATGTAACACTAGATGAAATAAAGCTGTAAGGAGAACCAAATGTGGTCTAACTCACAACAAGCAAGCAATTTATGTCTGGTCACGTTATAAATGACATAACCATTGACATGGCATACTTGAAAAAGATGACTGTTTCTGTGCTGACGCGGAGAGGTGCATGTGTACACCGTGTCTTATTGACAATTCTCCACTATGTGGGAGGATGTATTCACACTGAACAGACAACATTTTTTGACATGAAAAAGTAATAAGCTGCATAATAGTGATGTGTAATGTATTGCTGCCATTAAATGATGTTTTCATGAGTATTCAGAGCACTTGATAAAAAAAATTATTACAGCAATGTAAGTGTCCAAGGAAAAGATGATAGCACAGTGCTGATGACAAAGTTAAGGTGGCAAAACTGCCGAAGCAAAAAAGAATATCTAATCTTTGTATAGCACTACTAGTGAATTAAGTACTGTCTACTATTTAAGTTTGTTCCTTTAAAATGATGGGTGTTCCACAAATTTGGAGGATGCAGGACACAGTGTCCTCTGCCTTTGGGATCCTAGGTGCAACACTGTGTATTCTTTGTCTTTTAAATAAGAATTATTAAATTTCCAATAACCTCTACTCCTTTCTTGCTCATGTGATTTAAATGTTAAAACAATTCCAGAATGATCATGGCTCTGTGCCAGAGGTAATGTGCAAGGTTATTATCAGATAACAAAAAATAGTCTAATCACGCTTGATGTTTAGGATTGTTTCTTTTCCGTGAATAGAGCCTTTCACTTTCATGACAGTTTCTCCGAATCCAAAACAGTTTTCCTGGCATTACAGTTGCTGACACTCACACAATTTTTTAATCTAGATCAGGGTCCAATATTAAATTCCAATCACCAACAATTATTATCTGATCATTTTAAAAATCGTAAATTTTCTGTATCAACATTCTGTAAAAATTAGGATTATGATTGTTTGGGCCATATAGTGTGACTAATGTAACTATAGTTCTCTACTAATATCTTGGGAATCTACTTTGGATCTGTGCAATTCAACATCAACTTTATTTAATAAAATACACAGGACAAAAAAAAGGACCTCATTACTCCATTCAGCTTTCACATAAGACACCAAATTTTAATTAATATGGATACCCTACAGACAAATAGTATTATATTTCCTTTTTCTCAGAAAATGAAACACATCTCTTCTTTTCTTATCATTATTTAGGATCTGGCAATTTTGAGAATATATGGAGATTGTATCAGGCATCTTCAGATGCAATATTTCATAAACACACAATGATCCGCACCTCGTTCCCTTCCCAAGAGGTAGAGTGAAGAAGAGCTGTAGGAAAGTGTACATTAAATCCATAAGAGAAGTACAGGTGAACAGAATAAAACCGATTCATATTCGGATTGCCTGATATGATGTAGATTTTTAATGACTTTGCCTTGGTATCAGGTCTGTGTTGTAATATTTTTAAATAAAAAACAATTTTGATCAGAAATACAAAATTTTCAAATGAAAAAATATGTCCAGAAATTGATATTAACTGGTCAACATCCAACTTTAGATTACAGGGGGTAGACTTCTCTTTGAATTTGGAAGAGATGGAGGAAATCTATCCCTTACTGGAAAAGTTACCTTGATACAATCATTGATTTTGCCTAAATTCGTCCATCTTTTTTCAGCTCTATCAAATCCTCCACCCCATATAGAAAATAAACTGAAATCATTTTTTCCAGTTTATTTGGGGTGGTCAAACAAAGAGGGTTAAAAGAGACACTCTTATAGTTTCTTTTAAGGATGGGCAACTGAATATGTTTCACTTACACCCATTTGTGTGTTCTATAAATTTTCCTGGATTAGGAGTCTTTTAGTAAACAGAGATTGTATAAGAGAACAATTAGTTTCTGAAAAAATATTTTTAAAATGTGGAGGTACACAGTTATTTAAATGTAAAATTTCAATGCATTGTTCCTTCCTACAAGGAATAAATAAAACCTTAAACACAATCTTTAACCTAGAACTTTATCCTTTAAAATGCACCAAAAAATAGTAAAATTGAGTTACAAAAAAAACAAAACAAGTATGTCAGACACAGGCTTTTTAAGACACAGTAGTAAAATTCAAATGCACAGGTCTTTCCAACAAGCAATAAACAAAACCTTAAACAACAAATTTAACCCGAGATCAAACCTTATAAGCAGACTTGGTAAATCTTTTCACCATAAATTACCAAAAAAAAAGAGTCTCTCCAAGGGACTGACGCACTACTGTCGGATACGAATTTCCAGGAATTCAAGATAAAACTATTTCTTCTTTTGATTGCTGAGTGTTGAAACCTTCTCTGATATTCTTGAGCAATAGGATTTTCAAATTAGCTACTGTGGCAGCTATATTGGATGTAAGATTGGCAACATTTTCATTTAGGGTAAACTAGACTTCATCAGAAGATTTCTGGTGAGGAGCAGCAATAAGATTTTCAAGATAACCACTATGGTGGCCATATTGGATATCAGATCAGCACAATTTTAATTTAAGACCCAAGTAGATACCATATGAAGTCTTTAAGTGAAACTGCACATTGATATGAGCATCCATTCAGGAGTACCTATAAAAAGATTTTCAAGATGGCCACTGCGATATCCATTCTGGATGTCTGGGGAGCAACATTTTCATTTAGGACCAACTAGACATCATAAATAGTCTTCTGGCGAAAACCCCATGCAGATATAACTTTCTGTTCAGGAGGAGTAGCAATAACAAGATTTTCAACATGGATGCTGTGGTGCCCATACTGGATGTCAGATCTGCACCATTTTCATTTAGAACCAACTACACATGACACAAAGTCTTTAAGTGTTGATATCACCATCCAGTCAGTAGGAGTAGCAATAAAATTTTCAAGATGACTGCTGTGATGGCCATATTGGATGTCTGAGCAGTACCATCTTCATTTAGGACCAGCTAGACATCATAAGAAGTCTTTTAATGAAAACCCCATGTTGATATGACTGTCCATTCAGGAGGAGTAGCATTAACAAGATTTTCAAGATGGCTGCTGTGGAGGCCATAGTGACCATCAGATTGGCACCATTTTCATTTATGACTAACTAGACATCATAAGAAGTCTTTTATTGAAAACCCATATTAATATTAACATTCATTCAAGAGGAGTAGCAATAACAAGATTTTCAAGATGGCCACTGTGGTGGCCATACCGGTTGTCCAATTGGCACCAATTACATTCAGGACCAACTAGACAATGGTATGAATGTGTGTGTGTAAAGTTTCATGACAATCCTCCAAGTAGTTTAGGAGAAGTAGTGATAACAAACTTGTGCTAATGGATGGACACACAATGGACGATTTACAACAGACCATCCCATAAGCTTTTCTGGTCTATGACCAGTAGAGCTAAAATGGATAATATATATGCAATACCATTATATATTCTTGAAATGGTAAATTTACCCCAAAATAAAACTGGTAACAACTATTGAATTTAAATTATTTTTCATGGTTCACTTCTATTCAGTGTAGTCTGATCCTGACTTACCTTTTAACTTGACTGCTTAATGCCACCTTTTACATTTCTTTACGTTCCTACATGTCAAGATTGCACTCGCACGTCAATATCATGACCAATTTATAAAAAAGTAAATTGGTAAATCCAAGAAACTCTATTATATATGGCTATCAGTATTTTAATTGTCCCCTAAGTTTCTTCCTTCTTATAGTAATAAAAAGTGACCATATAGTCCACTGTTTTCTTGTTTATACAAACAATCTCACAAATTGTCCAGTGATCTTTTATATCCATACCTACACTTATAAATGTCTTAGATATTATAGCACTTGTATTCTAAAATTATATCTAATTATCATATTAAAACACTTTTTTGCATACTGGCATTGAAATTAAGCCTATCTGTAAGGGTGTTGGTAAGGCAAAAGAATAGAAAAATGATTACAAAAAATAAGTTAAAAATTAAAAATTAAATAAATAAAATAAAAGTTGATTCTATACAACTCATTTGGAAGCCAATGATAGAATTAGCTGATGGAAAAAAACACTGAAAAACATTGAAGAAAATACATAGCCAAATGAATTATTTTAAATACAAGTGATTTAATTAAAACTAGTCAACAAAGAGAATAATATTCAGACTGATCATTTAATCAATTACTTGAATGGGCAACAAAGCAGATGATAACACCAATATTACCAGAGAAATAATGTCAGGTAATGACTACTAACAGACATTTAAGAAATTAGACATACCATTGGAAGTTCCTAATTTGTTGAATAAAATCAATTACTCTGCCTAATTTCTGAAGTTGATCACAAGTTGAAATCGAAGTATTGAGAATACTGATGACATGGAGGGTTGAAGTGATACTAATTTACATATGATCAGTTAGAAGAACGTAACTATAAAGATATTGCTATCATGGTTTCACTAACATAAACATACTGCTCTACATAATCTGTATAATATTTGTCTACATTTGCTTTCTTTTTATGTCACTACAGAATTTATACTACTGAAACATTATTGGAGGAATTATTGTGATGATTTCCTTTAGAAAGCATTTTCTACTATCAGTGGAACAATATTCAAGAAAGATAACTACTATCAGGTCCAATCATTGACCTAAATCTGAGTTGCCTCCATTGACATAAACTGACCTGAAAGGCAAGTGGATCTATAATTAATTTCCAATTTTAGCAAGATCATTAAGTTTGTTACCATTATTAGTAATACAAAGTACATTTGGTAATAGAGAATGGGCACTATTCCATAGGCAAGGAAGGACTGAAATCACTCCAAGCCAAAAATTGTGCCAATGCTGACGCCGATATTATTATTTTACTATTTCTTTTTCTAAAGGAAGAATTTGATTTATACAATAAACTTGTGTCACATTTTCACAAGTCTCTTTCTTCCCTTTGCAGGCCCCTTATACTCCCCGCATGATAAACAAATGCCTGTGTCACCTGGGTGTGATTCAGTTTGTAGTGTCAAGAGACTTGATATACAGGGGCAGGGCAGATATGCACCCACAAGCCACTTAAAATTAGCAATTTCTTGACTGAGAGATTAAAATTTTCCATAAAGAAGCAATTGGTATCTGGGTGGTTCAATTGGTTGTAATTTTTGATCAAATGGCATATATTTGCAGCAATCAAGGTTGATTAACTTTCATTATTTTTTCAGTTGTATCTTCACATTAAAGACTCCCAACATTTTTAAACTTTGAACATGTGCCATTGTTATTTGAAAATGGATCTTGATCAAACAAGTGGTACTGGATTGAAAATTTTGTCTTAAAAGTATCTGTGTTGAGTTTTAAATTAAAAACACCAAACTTTTTCTGTTTCTTTTTTTAGTGCCACTTGGTAGAGGAAAATTTGCGTTTTTGAGTTGTGAATATTTTGTGTGATAATCCTGCAATGAAACAAAATATACAAAAACCGTGACATGGTTCTCTGAAAAAGACTTTTAGCTATTATATAAGCACCTTTTTCAGAGAAAAAAGGGTTGGATGTTTCATATACACCACTGTTCAAAAATTGCATATTCAGGCTCTAAAGGTTAAAAGCCTGTGTACTGAATATGAACCATTTTTCACCAAACTTCAGACATGTTATCCTTGTGAAGCTAACTTTTACTAGGATAAAGATATTGAAATCTGAATGCAGAAATTTAGATAACACTTGCAGTTAACCTAATGCCTACATTGCCGATGCCAGGGTCATAGCATACACTCTTGTACTTTCTACAGGCAAGCTAAAAAGGGATCAATAAGATAAACATAAGAAGAATTTACTTGCTATTTCTGAGAAGCATGATAAAAAAAGCATGAAATAAATCTCATAATTTACTAAAGATCATAATCTTTCAATAACATTATATTTTCATGAATTTAGTAAATATATGACAAACTTTCATGAATTACTGTTTGGAAATATGTACATTATACATTCTATATTATACTGCTTTATAAACTTGTGTGCAGGGGTGAGGGTTAAAAAATGTGGCTTCTTGCCAAAATTTCATGATCTGATTTTTTTTTTATATGTCCACTAGAATTCAGATTACAACATTTAAGGCAATTATGCTGAGTTGAGAAATTTCTTACTTGGCCTGTGCTTCCGCCTGCATAAATATAAATTCCCACTTTCTGGAGAACATCTTCTGTAGCCTGGCCAGATTCTCTGCCTCATAATCTGCCAGCTCCAGCCGCTGCTTATTCTGCATCGTTCTTTTGCATAAATATACAGCTGAAAGGTATGTAATAAACTTGACATTCTAGCTTATTTTCCACATACAATAAACATTTTATTAGCATTGTGACTTCATTTTATTAGCATCTTAACTACATTTTATTAGCATCTTAACAACATTTTATTATTATGTGTGTGGATGCCTCCAGACTTCAAGCTATGATAAACTAGCAGGCCCATGAGGTGACCATCCTTTGTTCTAAAGTTAAAAGGTTTTTATTTCTGTTTGTTTCCCCCCTACCCACCCCCACCCCCCGATTTGTGTTGTGGGTAATTGACATAATTTTCAGTGAAAAAAAATTTTAAAAAAATATTTTTGACTGGGGTTCCTCTTTCTTTTTGACAGGGATGAACATGTTTTGATTCCCACTGCCTGGTTTCCATTTGTTTTGTTCCTGAGCCTAAATTGTATTTCAAACAGGCTTGTACTCCCCTTCTCAGGCATTATACCTTATTAACAACTATATTTTATTAGCATCTTAACTACATTTTATTAGCACTGTAACTTCATTTTATCACAACCCTAACTTCCTTAAATTAGCATATTAACTACATTTAATCAGCATCTTAACTACATTTAATTAGCATCTTAACTTCAATTTATTAGCATCTTAACTACATTTTATTAACATCATTTTATTAGCATCTTAACCATTTTATTAGTATGTTAACTTCAATTTATTAGCATCTTAATTACATTTTATTAACATCATTTTATTAGCATCTTAACCACATTTTATTAAGCATCATTTTATTAGCATCTGAACTATATTTTATTAACATCATTTTATTAGCATCTTAACTTCTTTTATTAGCATTTTAACATTTTATTAGCATCTTAACCATTTTATTAGCATCTTAACCATTATATTAGCATCTTCACTTCAATTTATTAGCATCTTAATCACATTTAACTGCATTTTATTAGCATCTTAACCATATTTGATTAAGCATCATTTTATTAGCAGCCTAACTTCATTTTATTAGCATTTAACTTCCTTTCTTTAGCATCTTGACTCCATTTTATTTGCATTTTAACTACATTTTATTAGCATCTTAATACATTTCATACAAATTATGTCAAACTGGGACAAAAAACCTAGGTTTCACATAATGTAGTTATAAATCAGTGTAATCAGAAATGCATATTCTTTGCAACCATGTAATAAGTAGAATATCTTGATCAAATACAACACTGAATAACACAATATGTAACTCACTGCAATCAGCTTATGGCATACATTATTATTCACCTTGTTTCGTAAATTTCATATCTGATTCAAAAACACTAATGTCAGATTCTTTCATATCCTAAATCAGACACCAAGTCAAAAAAGAAAACAACTCGAAATAAATCGCAGGACACAGTGATTTTTTAATATGCACATCTTCAGATGATGATTATAACATTTCCCAAGTTTCATACTGATCCACTGAAATTTGTAAGACTAAGCTGCATGTAGAAAAGGGCAATAACTCTTATAAAAATAGCGCGAACCTAGCGATTTGAAGATATATACATCTTCAGGTGATCACCATAATATTTACCAGATTTCATAGCAATCCAATCTGAGGGACTAGTTCCGCTAACAAAATTGTGTCATAGACTGCATTATGCTATAAGACAAAATGGGTAATGACTGTAACATAATTATGGGAAAATGCATCCTCAGGTGATAGCCATAATATTTAGCAAGTTTCATGGCAATCCATCCAAAAAGTGGGACTTGTTGTGCTAATGAGATTGTGTTATGCACTGCATTAAGCTAGAAGACAAAAAGGGCAATAACTCTAACAAAACATTATGTGTGAAAGCAAAGTGTTTTGTTGATATGCACATCTTCAGGTGATAACTGTAATATTTACCAAGTTTCATTGCAATCAATCATAAACTGCAGGACTAGTTGTGCTAATGAGATTGTCATGTACTGTATTAAGCCACAAGACAAAATGAGCAATAACTCTAACAAAATCCATGCACATCTTCAGATGATAACGATGACATTTACCAGGTTTCGTGACTAGTTGCGCTAGCAAGATTGTATCATACACTTTATGTGATGACCATAATATTTACCAAGTTCAAATCAAAAATGGCAGGACCAACTGCACTAATGAAATTGTGTGTAGATGGAATCACAGATGGATGGATGGACACAAGGATTACTATAAACAAGGGGATCTGTTGACTGCCACCCCACTCCCTCTGGATCAACTGCTGAGTAAAATCAATGAAACCTTGTCAGTGATGTTCATGCTTCATTGGTAAAACAACCAACCATTGATATCCAGAAATATTCAAATACAAGTTCAATTTCATGTATTTTTTTTTTTTTGGGGGGGGGGGGGAGAGAGAGTATAACTAATTTTAATTATGTAATACTTACCCATCACTATTGCATAGCTTACTCTTTTTTCTGCAGCAAAAACCTCGTCCATTTGATGTGAATACATCCTCTCACAGAGTGGAGAATTGTCAATAGGACACGGTCTACCCATGCACCCTGCATGCCCATGCACAGAACAGTCATCTTTTTCATAGATGATGATTATGTCAGGACATCTGAGCAGGGAGGTAGGAGGGCATTTGGCAATAGCGACAGGTAAGTATTATAAAATCAAAATTAGTTTTAGCCCCCCCCCCCCCAAACTACATTTTAATAGCAGCTGAATTTGTAAGTTAGGTGAGTTGGTTGATGTGTTAAAAATTGATCAAAAACAGAGAAAAATGGAATGTACTCACCATTTAGGGGAAAAATTCACTTTACTGTATACTGGTTTTTCTCTGGGCCACATGTTGTGCCACAACAATGGGTCCCAGAAAAAATGCACTCTGTTGCGCTAAAGAGTGGAGGTAGAAGGAGGAGAGGGATGTATGTGATAGCCAAAATGCTGCCTTCATGACATCCTCCAAAGAAGAATGATTTAGGTAGGCCCATGAGGTGGCAGTGGCTCGAACCTCATGGGCTTTTAGTTTCATAAAAGAAATGTCTCTATCGGTAAGGGACTGATAAGCTTTTTTGATGGTAGTGACAATGTACCATGAAATGGTGGAAGCTGAAATACCAACAGAGCCCTTAGGATGAAAAAAAAAAGACATTTTAAACCTTCCTTTTTCCTTTGGAGGGATTGAGGTAGAAATGTAGTGCCTATCTTGATCATCCCTAGCACAGATCTGACTGAGAGTGGAGATCTCTATAGGTAGTGGAGCTACTGAAGGTAATTGATTTCTGGCTGAAAAACCAGGTTGGCAAAGGAAGTGAAACAGAATTGTAATTGCCCTTAAACCAGAGGCACCCAGAGTTGATAGACAAGGCATTAAGTTCCCTCTGTCTTCTCGCAGATGCCAAGGCGAGTAAAAGCACAGTCTTGAGTGTAAGGTCCTGGAAGGATGCCTCACTCAATGGTTCATAGGGGGTTTTTGTTAAAGACCAAGAAACACAAGATAATTCTATCTGGGTGTAAGAGAGTGGCAGACAGTCTCTGCAGCTCAATATACTTAATGAGATTGGCAAGGTGCGAATCCGAACCAATTTTGCTGTGCCCTGAGAGAATTTAAGTGTGTTGGAAATGGCAGCTCTATAGACCTTGATAGTTGAGACTGAACATCCTCTGTTCTCGAAATGAAACAAAAGGAAATCAGAGACTGACCTCAAAGAGGGGCAGCTAGGATCAACGTGTTTCCTGTTGCACCAATCACAGAAAATTCTACACCTGGCATCATAGACCTTAGATATATAATCTCTCTTGGCCAGGATGATGCACTTGGCAACCCGACCTGAAAACCTGTTCTGTCAGAGAGATCGCTTGAGATGAGCCAAGCATGAAGGTGGAGAATGTGAGGGCAGTTGTGTAGGACGGAGCCCCTTTCAGACTGTTGAACCAAGATCGTTGGGGCCACAGTGGGGCTATGAGGATGATATGAGCAGTGGACTTTCTGACTTTTTGTAGAACTTGTGGCAGTGGTCCAGGACTGGAGAGATGTAAAAGGGATGAAAAGAACCTCTGTTATGGAGTGGTATAGAGACCATTCTGTGAGGACTATTTTGTCTGACCTGGACAGACTGTCGCTAATACATACCTAATATACTCGCATATAAGCTGAATAATTTCGGAACAGATTAAAGCCTGGAAGAAAAGGGTCGGCATATCCGCAAGACAAGGTCTAAACTTGAACATTTTTAAGTTTTCTTTTTGACTACCGATATATATTGGATGAGACTGGATGGATAGATTGTTAGATAGTTAGAAATAATAAAGACAAAACCAATGTAAAATACAATTAGGTATATTATCGAGTGGAATATACAACAAATAAATTGACAACTTACTTCACGTCATAAAAATCCACAGAAATCTAAAATGATTGACATTTTAAATCTGTTGATACGATAAACCCATGAATTCTATCATAGGTCACATACCAGCATAAAAATAGTAGCCCAGAATGATCCGATTCACAATATCTCGTAATATGTTAATTCCACATGTCTCACAAATAAACAATGAAAGTCAAGTCCACACTCTTGTGATTTGCAGTATCCTATAAAGGTCACTGTCTAATGTCATCTGGTACAAAGCCCAAGAATTCATCTGCATCGTCTGAGTGACCAATTATAGTGCTGAAATCCTCCATTGTCATCTAGTTATTGTAAATATCCTCCAACTCCGATTCCTCGTCTTTACTGTCATATGCAGGTGCTTATGTGCAGACTGAGCTTGGGTTCTGTAAGTGACACTTCAATCAAACAGTCTGTGAAATCTATCAAAGTATGCAAATGAATAGGTGTCAACTGTGCGGCAAGATCACAGGGAGTTCAAATAACCACCCTCTGTTACTTGGCACTGAACAAGTATCAACTACGTGGCTCGATCAAAGGGTTGTAATGTGGGAAAACAAAGAGGGTGCTAAGGGAATAAAGACAAACACATATTTGTAAGTCGTGTAGGACTCTACTTGGCACTGAACAAGTATCAAATTCACGGCTCAATTAAAAGGGTTGTAATACTGAAAACAAAGTCAGACAGTGCTGCCTTTACAAGCCATGGGCTTATCAGCCCACATGCACTGGCAGATAACATGGGAAATATCACTTTTATTGCATCAAGCACAATGTTAATACAGCAAAACACAAAATATAATACAAATACAGGTTGTTTAGACTTGCACGAAAATGGAAGCAATATACTTACTAGTAAACACACACTGTAAACAACACTGATGGACACTTCACTTTGCGGTGGATACTATTTAATTTACCAGTAACATTTCATGGGTCAGCTTATGACTGGGTCATGCACATTTTAATGTTTTTACCTATTCAGTTTGGGGTCAGCTTATACACAAATGGGCTTATATGTGAGTATATATGGTACTTCTTGCCCGGAATGTGGAAAACTCAGAGTGTGATGTTTTCAAAAGTCTCCAGCTGAGGAGGTTCCAGACTTCCATGCAAAAGAAGGGGCATATGTGCCTCCTTAACGTTGCAGAACTAGAAATACAGCCCTCATTTCTAGATTGTTGATGTGGAGGGACCACCCATACAGAGTCCAAAGACCCTGGAAGGTTAAGTGAGTGCCCCAACCAGAACCTGATGCATTGGCAAACAGATAAGAGTGGGGTTTCGGGTGCATGCATGGGGACCCCAGTCAGGAATTTGTCTCGATTCATCCACCAGTGCAAATGGTGATTAAAATCTGGTCCTAGAGGAATCAGAGCTGAGAGTCAATTTCTGTGCAGTTTCCACCTTGCGAGAAGGAGAATCTGTTTGGGGCACATATGGAGACATTCCAAGGTAACCTGATCCTCTGTGGCGTTCAGGATTCCCAGTAGTGAGAGGTAAATGTATGCAGACAATGATACCTTGGCTAATAGCGCCTATAGAAGTGTCAGGATTCAGTCTATTCGGTCCAATGTGACAAGGTCTAAGCTCTGGTCCATGAGGAAATCCATCCCCACATAAATGAAGTCCTGGAAAGGAGTGAGCTCTGACCTCTTGAGGTTGGGTAAAAGACCCAACCGAGTTATTGTTGGCCAGCCACAGAATAGATCCTGATGGAAGGACTGTACCTGAACATTGTAATAAGTCTGTCACTGAAATACTGGAGAATCAGAATTCCCATAATTGGAGATATGCTGCTACTACTCCCATAACTCGGGTATAGACTCTGAGTGTGAAAACGATTCTGAATGGCAGAACCTGGAATTGAAAAACTTCCTGGTCCAAAGAAAACCAGAGGTATTTGCAATAAGAGGACATATTGGAATGTGCAAGTATGCATTTTGAAGGTCAATGGAGACCATCCAATCAGATGAATGCATTGCATTCTGGGTTGAGGATGTGGTCCCCATCTTGAAAAATTCCTCCAGAAGAGACCAGTTTAGAGGGGACAGATTGATAATGAAATGAAATTTCCAGCTATCTTGGTGACCAAGAATATTTGGGAGTAGATTGTGGGAGACTGGTTGTTCAGAACCCTCTTGACTGCCCCTTTCTGTAAAAGGGTGTGCACCTCTTCCTTTAATATCACCAGACTGGATTGGTGAAAAAACACAGAGGTCCTTGACACAGGAGTTGTTCCTGAAACTGTATTCACCAACCCTCACTTACAACAGAAAGGACCCAGCCAGTATGCTGAAAGAGACCTCACTGAATCCAGCTGCATTACAACATGTGCTGAAAGTTGTGGTCAAAACCTCCCAACATGCCCTTTATGTACACTTGAAGAAGAAGTTTGAATTGAGGTTGCGGATTGGACGGGGACTGTGCTTGTTTACAGAACTTTGCAGATGGCCCCTGAGGGCAATTTGCATGAGTATGCATCCAGGCCAATTGCGATTGCCCAGGAGTGGTTGTAAAGGATCTGTGTTGGTGATCCTTCTGATCTTGGGAAGCCGCAGTAGGAATGAGTCCTCCAAAGAGGGTCTCGGCTTCCAAAGGCGCAGCCTTGAGAAGGTAAAACCTTAGAGGAGTCCAAAGCAACATCACAGTGGATGTGCAGGAGTTCCGCCAACAAAGCCATCAATCCATAAAGGGCATGTTGGGAGGTTTTGACCACAACTTCCAGCTGGATTCAGTGAGGCCTCTTTCAGCATACTGAATGATGTAGCTTAGAAAAGGGTGGCATGAGAGGCTATGGAAACCAACAACCCAGTTTTCTATTCAATAGCTTCAATTGTTTTTACTGGAAGGCGGGGTCCAAGCTCCAGTAGAAATACCCAATTGAGATGCTTCAGCATTGAGTTGGGGAAGTCTGAGAGACCACTTAAAGAAATGTGCCTGGCAGAGACCATAGGTCTTAAAGTAGAGGGAGGAACAGACCACCCTCTACATTGCTGTGCAATATCCTGGCCTACAGAAAACATGAGAGATTTCCTCAATCATGGATGAATGAAAAAATAGCAAGAGATCTGGTTGAGTTTGGGTGCCTGAGATCTTTTCCAAACTGAAAAGAATCTTCTTGGACTGTGCACCTGACGGTTTCAATCACAGGTCCATGGGTAAGAGGTTGTAAACTTTGTTTACTACCTTATCAAATGACCAGATCTCCTCCTCTTCATCCAACTGTGAACAGGTAGTGGACCTGATAGGAGGCATCAATGGGGCTGCTTCCACATCAAACTCATTGGAGTTGACAAGGATAGACAGAGCATCATCAGTGTCTAGTACATTCTGTACAGGAGAATCACTGGGCCTCACTATGTCCATCAGGGGCAGAGGTGATGTAGGGGCATTCGGTGCCACAGTCCATAACTCCACATGGTGAGTAGGGGCTCTGTGTGTACTAAAAGCTCCAGCAGGAAGATGAGATTGCTGGTCTTTCCTGTATGGTCTAGATGATGACATGCCTTCAACCTTCCAGGTTGATGCCACCTGATGAGCTACTGATGGAGGTTCATGAGCTGCAGCTCTATTTTGGGTCTAGGGTCCAACACTCCATGGAGGCATAAAGGACCAATTCCCTAGAGGGATTCATAGAGATAATAGGAAAGGGGGATACCGATCTGATCCCCTTTCCTAGTCTGAAACCTGTAGGTAGACTTCCATTCCCCCATAGGATGTGATGGTAGAGTGGTGAAAGAAGGGGACCTGGCCCGACCCTACTGCCATAACTCAGAGGCCTCTATGATGACCTGTGGAAGATGATTGGTGACCGGTATGAGATGATCAGTGACTGGTATGATCTAACCCATCACTGGTAAGAGCTGACCGGTGACTGGTCTGACTGGTCTCAGAGACTGACTGGTGGCCAGCCACTGGTCAATGACTGGTTAGGGGACATAGATCTGTCAGAACCTTGTTCCTCCAATCAACAATTGTAAAGGGTGCAGTGCTGCTCCTCACTCATGGGAAGGTATGACATGCTACCCAGGGTGGGATGGGTGCAGTCCTGCTCCTCCCTTGTGAGAGGGTGCAACACACCATCTAGGACGTGTGGGGTTGGGTGTGCTCCTCCCCTGTGGGCGAGTGCAACATACTACCCAGTGGTGCGGTGCTTCTTCTCCCTCATGAGAGGGTATAATATGCTCCTCTGAATGTGAGAAATGCTCAGCTCCTCCTCTTTTGCTGGGTGGGTGTGTGACTGCTTTTGGAGACACTTCACCTGTCTCTGAAAAGACTGGTCCCATAATCTCCTGGGACCCTGGAGTGCTCTACTTGAAAAGCTGGTAGTCTTGCAGCGAGACCCTAGGGACTCTGCATTAGAAAAAACAGAGAATTCTGAAGAGAAGGAGGAGGGGCGTTTCCTTCGCCCTCTATATGTACATCTAGAATCGGCTAGATTCCAGATTTCAGCTGACCATGATGTACAAAATGTATGGCGTTTTCCATGTGCATTTTGCACAAGCTAGTCAGTCTAAGTGAGTGTCCCAAGGAATCTTAGCAAAAAACATATTTCCCACAAAAAACCACCATGATATATGCCCGTAATATGTGTTATGTATAAAAACAGTAAACAGCCTTACTCAGAGCTCATGTAAAACTATCCTCGGGGCAGTTTATACAGCTGTTGTAGGGCTAATTAAAAGGTAAGGCAGTCAGAGATAAACAGACACCTTTCAGAGATTTACTGAACTGGTTCACAATAGCTAGGGCAATGTGTCATGTCTAATCCTTAAAGCACTGCTGAGGGAGAGCCCATTAGCCTAATTTGCATGAGTAAAGTACATCAAAGAGATGTGTGTTGAAGAACAAATGTTATTACACATCACTGACTGCACTGAATGAAAATGTTGAAGCCATCTTTATTAAAGTTTGTGATCAGTGGCAACGCTTGAAGTCAGATTTTTACTCCATATATAAAATTCAAAACATGATCATTTCGGTAGGTTGAACAACAGTACCATTCGATCTCTACTGCAGTGTTGCTTCAACAGTTTTGCCACCTTAACTTTCTCATATTTTCCTTAGACATTTACATTATTGCAATAAACGTTTTATCATGTGATCAAGTAACTCATGAAAACATTGACATGTTTTTTGACTATCTGGTTAACCTGCAAGGAACTGCACCATGGAATTTTAATAATTTAAAAGTATTAAATCATTAATCAAATGACAAATTGTTTATTTGCATAAATTAGTACCTCTTTTTCTTTTTTTCATTAATTCAGCCTGAGAATAAATTACATCTTCACTGCAGTAGGTGTGACTTTAACCTCGAAAATACGTTACAATAGCGGCGGTCAAAGACTTTAGCAACTCGGCCGACTACCACAGACCTTGAATGTTTTCTTTGCCAGATTCATTGTTTTGAAATGGATATTCATTGCCATCTTATAGGTTTCTTCTTGGTCATTGCTTGCGCCAACATAGACGTGGATGCACATCCGTGAAGGAAATGTGTAGGCATATTTGTGAACACAAAAATGACACTTGCATTATATCAAACCAACTACTGAACTATGGAAAGCAGCAAAAACTGCATGTAATTAAAACTACATTCCACTGTCCAATGGATTTTAAAGACAGTATCTTGGTGTATTTTTGTATTTAATGTCTATGCGCTTGTGACCATGTGTATGGTGATGTTATTTGATGATGCTAAGTCTACCATTTTTTTGTTTGTAAGTATATTAAATGCTTCAGAGAAAACAGATGGTATTTTCTTTTATTCAGATTTGAATATCCAGTCATTTGCTATAGATTGATTTGAAAAGATAGCTTATTCTCATTTGGATGATGTCACTTTTTTGGGGGGGGGGGGGGGTCATGCACCCTAACCCCCCTTGGGACCTCAAAACACACTTTTTGAGTCTCAAAAAAAAACCAACACTGTCTAGGAATATGGCAAGTATGTTTCAGTAAGACTCTCATACAGAAAAATCTCACCAACTCACATGAGCTGCTCATAAGCTGCACATGAGAACCTTGTTAGAAACGTATACAAATTGGGTAGAGTTTGCAAGCTCATGTGTACAGTTTGCTAGATGAGCAAACTAAGTTAAGTAAAACTAAAAAAAATTTATTTCTGTATTATACATTCCCATACAATATCAATGCTTAAATAATGAGTATTGTGTTTACCACAAAGGTGAAAAAAATAAATCATTATTTATAAGATTCCATTCTTCTGAATCTAATGCTTTTTTTCATCAAGCATGTTATACCTATCATTGTTGTTATTACTGTAAGTGTAGTTGTGAACAGTGTGAAATAATATCATTATTATTATTTGCTGCAAGAAAGAAAGAAAAAAAATGGCAGTTCTTTTATACTAAATTAAAATTTTTAAAATTTATATAATTATTTTCTTTGAGAGAGAGAGAGAGAGAGAGAGAGAGAGAGAGAGAGAGAGAGAGAGAAAGACCCATCCCATTTTGCCAGCATTCTATGAAGAATTATGCTTCATGAAAGTTTTTTTTTATTTTAAAAAAATCAAATAATAAAACCAGTTAAGATGAAATGTGGTTTTCCATAACAGAAATCTAATTTGGTATCAAGATGGTAACTCTGTTTCTTTCCCACATTTACAGTCTGGAGACTGGTTTACTGATCACCAAATATGCACATAACTTATTTGAGGTACAGGACTACCATGGCAGCCTGGTTCTCAAACAGACTTCATTGTTAAGTATTGAATTGTCATAATTTTACTCACCTTCATTGCAAGTAATACCAATACATGTGCAGCCAATACATGTGCAGCATAGAACCTTGGAGATAACTGTTGCGATAGAAAATTATGGAGTTATCATGTTGGTGAGTAAAATCAAGATTATATTGCATTTTGCCATATTATGGGACTTTAATTTTCAGCTGTTTTAGAATTGTTGCGCCCACGATTTAATAAGTCAAATGAGATGACCTAGTAATCTTGCTCTACATGATCACTGAGACTATAGTTTTGCAGATCATTATTATTTACTGCTGTGCCTTCCAAACAGCAGTTCTAGATGCAATGTTGTCAGCTATCGACAATAGGATCATGAGATTAGTAAATTATATGCAAGCTTGGTAATCTCATTTCCGTTTTTGTTAGAGACTGTTTTTCTTCATATCGTGTATCAAATTCTACAATTATCCTTATGCAGTGAACTTTGAGTGAGCCAGGTTTAGATGTCATGTATGTGTAGGTATGCTTCTAATATTTATAGTCAGTTTTAAAAAAAAAATCGGCAGTGATTCTATTTCAAGGGTTTTAAGGAATAAATAACATCATTGCTTTTTCTTTTCAAGATGTACAGTACCGAACGGTTGATAGATATGATGTCACAATCTTTTCAAAATGGATGGCAAAACTAACATTTAGGATCTCTAAAGGAATCAGTCATGAATACTACTTAAAGATGTTTCTAAGTCTTGTGAAGTGATTTTGGAATGTTGAACTAAAAAATTAAATGCTTTTGCCAAATAGGTAAATTGTTATATTTTTTGTTCTGGTTACATAGTACACGTTGCTGTAATCTAATCTATTTCAGTGGATGGTACCTGAATCATACAAGAAGCAGGGGAGGATGCATTATTTTATTCTGAAAGGATTTGTTTAGAAGAGGTGGTTTAGTGAATTTCAAATGACTAACATTCTTGTTTTCATCTAAAAGTGTATGATTTTAACAGCTGGAGAGGGGGAACCTAACCATTTGACAACATCCCCCCCCCCACCCCCACAATGGACTTCTATATGGAAGTGAAGCAAAATGTGTCTAAAGTCATCCAGAAAAAAATGTGAAGATTTTCCCACATATTCAAGAAAACAGCTGTGAGATGTTCCTAACAGTGAAGAGCATGTCTTTCTGTGGATCAGCCTGAATTTCTGGAATCGTTCCTTAATAATTCATTGGATATGATCCAGATCATACACCCACAAAGTCTCCTTTATTTGCTCTATGTGCAACAATTTTGCAAGGAAAGCAGTATGCTTAATTTAAGAAAGATAGAATGTAACAGCTAATGAGATTTATTTTGTGTATGAAGTGCTATTACAAAAGAAATGGAACACTATATCAGTACATCATGGTACTCTATTGATAAGTTTCATATTAAGAAATTTTTAACTGTTATGATAGAAACTACTGATATACTGCACAAGTCTACAAAAGAATGTTTAACTTTGATAAATACTATATCAAGCAATTACAATAAATACTGTTTCAAACAATTATGAATTTGTATTCATTCCTTCCACTTTGTTTCCTTTATTCTATTCATAGATTTAAGAGGTCCCCAGAGAAACTGCATGATTAATAGCAAACAAAGCTTGATTATGTGTAATAAGTTCTCTATAAAGGGTGTGCAAGTGAGCAGCAAAAGTCCATAGTTTGTACTGTGTGTTTCAAAGGTATGCATCTTTTGTATTTCATAAACTATTTGAAGTTTTCATGCACATAAATTTAGTTCAAGCCCTAGATAACATATATTACAAGATAATTAATTTTAAAGTTTGGATAAATTATTCATAAAGCATAAATACATCATGTATTTTTTTTCATTTTTATTTGAAGTCTAAATCAATCTTTATTTTTTAAATTTACAGTTGTGAAACTTATTAACAGATTTTTGTATCTGAGCCATGAAGAGAAAGAAGCCCTTGAGGATGAGGCTCAGGAATTCATCTTAAGTCCAAGTTAGGAACTTCCTCCTCGGGGTGAACATAGCTTGGATGAGTATTGGACAGTAGTCAGCAACCTTACAAACCCAGCAACAGGAAAACTGAAGTTAGAACTTCTTTGCAGGCTGAGCATGATTGTCCTGTCATTACAACATTCTAATGCTGATACAGAGAGGACACTCTCCCTTCTTTGCAAAATGCAAAGAGATTCAAGGGGAAATCTGGACCAGAGAACTATTGAAAGCCCATTAAGTGTGAAGCTTAATAATCACAATGAATGTCATCAGTGGTCACTAGACAGTGATCTTGTGAAGGAGACTAAAAATGCTATTGGATTTTATAACAGAAAAATCTTTGCAGTGAACTATTAGATAAACAACTCTTCCTTTTTCATTTTTCTACCGTATATTGACTCATAATAAGTAATTATTATTGAAACATTTTCCATCAGAATCTGAATCTGATTCATTATCAAAATTTGCTATTTTATTATAGTATGCAGAGAATACATATTATGGCACATAAAAAGCATTTGTTTTGTTTTCCATCCTCTTGAAACGTAAAATTTATATCAATAAAAAATCTACTGGTTTAGAGGCCAATCTACTGATCAAAATTTGTAAATCTACTGGTTTGAAATCCTAGTTCTGTCATATGTATGGTACTTGCATGTTGCCAAATTTCTCATACAAGCTCCTATGAGCTCACTGTGAGCTCCCACCTAGTCTGCTAGCTACAGTTAAGATTGTAACAAGTTTATAGCAAGCTTGTTACAAGCTATTACAAGCTCGCACATGCTTGATTCAGGATTGCATTTTTGTAAGATGAGATCACTGAACTATGACCATTGGTGCCACATAGGGCTATTAGGATAAGCTGTGATGGCAAAGATCTGACTCTTTGAGGAACCTGAGGGATTATTCTAATATGTGGGAAGGTGTAAGCCTACAGTTAATCCCACTTCAGACTGAAGATGCCCACTCCCCATGCGCTCTTACTACTTTGGTAGTTTGTTGTTGTGCCTCATTGCAGACAAGTTTACCACTGACTTCCATCGCAAGTGAAAAGACTCTCTACTGCCGATTGGTGCAGACACCATTCTGTGTGGACTGCCCATCCTTGCCTCAACAGGCTGTCAGCTAGAATATTTCTTTTTCCTGGAATGTGGCAGACTCTGAGAGTGATCCCCTCTGAAGCTGTCCACTGATGGAGGCTCCAGACTTCCAAGCAAAGAGAAGGAACAAGATTGCCTCCTGGTGCCTGAGGTATGCAATGATTGATATGTTGTCTGTGACAACTATAATGTGCCTGTGTCTTATGAGACTGATACACCTTTGTAGTGCTTGAAAAACAACATACATTTCTAGGTTGCTGATATGCAGGGTCCTGGCCAGGCCACAAGCCCTGAAGGCTACCATGTCTGACTCTAGTTGAGCACCCAAGCCTGAATCTAAGGTGTTGGTATGCAGGAAGTAGTGAGGTTTTGAAGCATGTATCAGAACTCTGGCCAGAAACCTGTCCTGATTTATCCACCAGCTGTGCTGGTGATGAAATTCAGATCTCAATGGATCTGAGCTGAAAGAGGGTCCCTCTGAAGTCTCAAATTTGCCAGCAGTAGAAACTCGAGAGGCCTCATATGAAATCTGCCTAGGAGAACATTATCCACTGTGGCATTCAGGGCCCAATGAAGAAAGAAGCAGAGTCGAGCAGACAATCAAGTCCACTCGAACACTATTGTTGTGAGGGAGAGTATCTGTGTGATCCTGTCAGTAGGAACATGAACTGTCCCTAGATTTATAAGGAAATTCATCCCCATGTAGGTGAAATCCTGAGAAGGTATCAGATCAAACTTCTCCAAATTGAGGATTAAATTGAGATGAGTCACTATCTTCCAACAGAGTGACAAGTCTCTGAGTAAGATGTCTGAGAATGTTGTGTATCAAACACTTTGTTGAAATACTGGATTATGGGAATCCCCAACAATATCAAGTGAGCCACTAGGACTCCCTGTTAAAGACTCTGGGTGAGGAAGCTAGGCTGAAAGGAAAAGCCTGACAGTGAAAAACTTCCTTGTCCAGACAGAACTCAGGAATTTCCTGTGGGATAGAAAGATGGGTATGTGTAGGTAAGCATCTTAGAGCTCTATAGAGACAGCCCAGTTGTTTGGCTTATAGTGATCCTGACTGAGGCTGATATCTCTATCTTGAAACACTCTTCCTGAATAAACTTGCTGAATGGAGAAAGATCGACAACAAGGTGAAATGCTCCCCCTTTCTTTGAAACCAGGACGACCCTGGAATAGAACCTCAGGTTTTGAGTGGTTAATACTCTCTCTACTGCCTCCTTCCTTATAATGGTATACACCTCTTCCCTTAAGGATTCGAGATGGTCTGGTGAAAATAAATGCAGGTAATTGATAGAGGTGTAGGATCTAAGAAGGGAAACCAGTAACCCTCTCTTATTGTGGGTAAGACCCATGCATCATCCATTAGGTCCAACCAGGCCTCTGATAAGCAGCCTAGTCTAACAACTGCTTGGACATTGGGAAGAGCAGGACTTGGAAGGAGATGGAGTGACTCCCTAGTACTAACTGCCTCCCTCTTTGGGTGCGTTGGGTAAGGAGGAGTCCATATGTCTCCTGCCCTGGCCCTTACAACAGCCCCTGTAACTGCTTGCTGGAACCAGTGGTCGCAGGGTGGTTGAGGGGACTGAAAAACCCCTTTGCTGTCTGGCTGCCTCTCACAGCCTTGTGCCAGTTTATGTGCTATACTTCTTACCATTGTCATGTAGGGAAACACCTGCAATGTAGGGAACCACAAAAATGTTTGTACTGTGGTATACTGCAATTATATTATATTACAAGAATCTGTTATGTGTATGTTAACTGTTGCATAAGTTGTCATCTAAACAATGTAACTAAAGTGGGATGTTTCTGCTTTTATGCTATAGCTGACACCGTGTAAAATGTTGACAATGAAGCCTACAATCTAGTAGATATACTACTGATATAATAGGCAGGGAAACTCTGAGTGGAATGCCAACACCAGGGCAAGATATTTATCATAGATGGCCATTAAAAATAAAACAAAAACACTGACTCAATAAGCAAGAAAATATTTAGCTGACTAGAGAAATTACATAAAATTCAAACAAAGAACTACTCTCCTGAAAAATCTATAAAGGAATGCATGTAATTAACACATTAAGATATACAAGTAAACAACACAGTTTTCTTTTCTGTAATCCAAAATGTTTCCAAATGATGGATTTGGCCCAAATATCTTTTATCTTTTACAACATCTCATTCAGCTGCCATGCATATTTGCATATGTAATATGTAACAACCATGTGATTAAAGGTTTATACATATAAATATGTTTGTAATATTTGAAACTAGTTTGTGACATATACAACTATTATATTTTTGGAATCATTTTGTGGTGAAAACATGCTTTTCTTAATATCATTCAATTCATAATAGGATCAATCGGTAATTTGTGAACATTCCTTACTGATGGAAACTGCCAAAGTACAGTTATAGTGGAAAAGTACCATGGTATGTACCACTGGAACAAAATACCATGGTAAACTGGTAGTACCGCACATCTCAAGAAGCAATACAAGATCAGCTTGGGGTTGGGGGGTTGTTCTCAAGAGTTTCTTCAAACTGGAGAGAATTCTCGTGTCCAAACATTTTGGACACAGATCTGGGAGCAGAAATGGCAAACTTTGTTTACTGCCTTGTTCAATGTCCACACATTTTATATCTTGTGTAATCTGTCTGGCACAGGATGGAGATGAGAACCCTAAATTGGGAGAGAGCGCTGACTTGATTGGGGTCTCCTTGAACTCATCAGCCACAATTGACAGTTCATCATCCCGTCTCCACTGGCATGGCATGACTGTCTGTTCCCTTCTCTCTTGCGAGGGAAGTGGATTGGTAATCCCTTCTCGAAGCAGGATATGAGCGGCTGCCCCCCTCTCTTTCCTTTGATAACAAAACTCAATGAGGGAGATGGGGGGGGGGGGAGGGGCCAATGGCCTGCCATCTGCCAGAAAATGGGGCAATGTTAAACTCATCCATAGCACCATGGGGGAAAAATGAAACATTACAGATTCACTACCTAATAGGGAAAGTCCCCAAGCCCAAAGGAATTGAACGGAAACATAGGGAAAGGCAGGGTATCGACCTGGTCCCTTTCCTGAGAGAAGGTAGTTTGTTTCCTGGTCCTTGACAGGGAAGCACAAGGTCCAGTATAGGTGGAAATGAATGCCTGATGGCTATGGTGCCTGGTATCTGCTGATTTACCTGGTGTCCAGTGACTTGACACAGTACCTGGCACCTGGCCAAAGACTAAACGATTTGCCTAGTAACCAGTGTTTGGTACATGGTGCCCAGTGGCTGCTGCATGGTGCCCGTTGCCCGTTGCCCAGTGACTGGTGGCTTGACCAAGTACCCTCACTGGTCAAAGACTCGTTGAGCAACAAAGATCATCTTGAGGAGTTCCTCTCATTGGAACTTGATACAATTGATGATCTCAACCTCTTTCATTAGCTAGGAGAAGACTGCACTCACCATATGCTAGAAAGGCAAGACCTGCTCTTGAGTGTCAGTGACTTCCTTGAACCTGTGATATCTCCCGGGATTGATCATCTTGTGACTTTTGTGTCTTAGAAAGTGCCTCTGATCCCTCCCAGGATTGGTGAGTCAGTGACTTCCTTGAGCCAGAAAGTGCCACTGGCCCCTCTGTGAAATGGATTGGGTCCATCCGTGCAGAAGAAGAAAAGGTTGTTTCATTCTTCCTGCTTCTGTATAAGCTGTAGCTTTCAGCTAAATCCCACACTTCATCTGGCTATAAAATGTAGAAAGGACATTCGCCCATATGCTCAAACTTAGTGCACACCAAACAGGGGACGGGGTGTGTGTGTGTTCCATGAAACCTTTTTATGGCTGCATTGCCAACTTCTTGTGACATTGCTGAAAGAAAATTGCCAAAACAACAAACAAACCAGAAAAAAATATTAAAGGTTAATACTTACCGTAACACCAGTACCAATAAGGGAATAAATTTCTAGCAGCACCACTTTTATTAGTAGTGTGCACAAGATTCAATCAAAATTCAACAAAATGACAAACAGGGACACTGAAAATTAAGCACTCAAAGACACATGTTTGAAAGGAAGGATGATATTTTTAATGGATTCAAATAACTAGGGAATTTTCACCTTGGACTGGGGATTAGCACCAGGAAAAAGAGATAGCAATGAAATAACAGCAGGTATTGTATTACTGCTGTTAAATTATGTCTTCCCTAGATAGCAATATGTCATGTAGCTAAAGTCAGAAATGTCAAGAAAGATTGCAAGTTATTTTCTACCAAAAAGCAGTGAAAAGCAAAAATTATCATGCTAAGATGATTTAGGAGCTAGTGAAGAGCAAAATAAATGTTGAAGTTCTGATCAGCCAAGTTCTGGAAGTGCTATGGGTGACGCAGAACACAATCCCATGGGCCAAGTGGGCCTGAGATCACTCACGTGACTGACATCTGCCTAACAGAAAAAATGCAAGGGCAACTGGCTAAAAAATCTGGACTACACCTCTTCCTTGATAGCTTGCACCTGGACAACTCGCCAACCCATTTATAACATGGGGTCAGGCATGGATCCCATTTCTTTTCTTCTAGAAAATACCCAAAGAATTGGCCCCTATTTGTTGAACATGAAGAAAATTGCAATCAAAACTGGTAAATGAAACTCTGATATATTGCTCATTTTATTGTCGAAAACAATGGTTGGTGCCTGGAAATTTGATAAAATATCATGAAATTCACAACTTTTGATATGAAGTCATATATTTTTCAAAATTTTCTTTACAAAATAAATTCTTTGTACACTGTAAATAACAATATTTCACAATATTTCGATCCATGAAAATGTCAGTCATGCCTACTGGTGGCAACACTTTAATAAATAAATACCAATTAAATAAGTTTTGTCAAGTGCAATTCATGTTTTAGTTCCGTCTTTTAATTCAGTTTCAGTGTAATCATCATAAATGCTATATGCCCTCTTGTATTCAAACGTGAAAAGTGCCAATCTACCATCACTGCTATGTCTGCGAGTGTTTCTGAGAACCTAATTAAGTGCTCTCTGATTTGCAGAAATGTTTGTTGTATTCTTACAATCAATGAAAAGCAGACCTGCCTTGTATTACAATGTTAATTACGTCTTTTGTATCAAATCAAATAAAGGGAGTGGAATAAAAAAAAAGTTAAAAGGCATGCAAATCCTATCTGTGTAAGACCTTGCAGTCACGGCAGTGTGTCAGGTCAACCAATTTCAATTGACCAATTGTACACTGTTATAAATATTATTATGAAGGTACATAACAATTAAAGTATCAGTGGTTTATCCTACTAATTCACAAATGTGATCAATGATAGCAAGGCAAGCAAGCAAAAGGACTACTTGGTGCATGAAAAGGTTTGTTTCACAGATACGCTTCATTATGGAGAAGTGAGTTCCAATGTTTTTTAGTGAACTTGAAATTCCCAAATTGGCACTCAGAGGTTTGCTCAAGGATGAGCAGAAATTTCACTATTACTTACAATGAAATTGCAGCACCAATATTTTACTTATAGAACAATTAAAACAAAATAGAGTTTCAATATTGACGGTTGTTGTTTCACAAATTAAATGCCCCTAGTTTTTGAGAAAAGGAATCTTGTTTTGTTGTGAATCAACAATAACATTCAAATAAATCCACATTCACATGCAAAAATCAGTGACATAATACACAATGTTTTCACATAACATATGTGTGTTACCTCTTGGAGCAATGTTTTTAACGATCTTTCAAAGGTTGGTTATCTTGAAAATATGGTAATTTATACAGAAAAACAAACAACTTCATTAGAAGAAGCATTTTATTAACAATTATTCCCAATGCGATTATAAAATAAGTGTTAAACCATTAAACAGCACCCCCCCCCATCCCCCGTCTTCTCATTGTTAATGTCCAGCTGGGATGGCATCCTCTTCTTAAATTTTCAGAGATCCCTCGGTAACTTGTGCCCTCTCTTATACTGTGGTCTGTGTTTTTGGACCCCGTTGTGTGCAAGTTATTGACAGAGACGTGTAGTAGGATGCTTCCTGTAGAAATTTCTTCCAATGCTGTTGATGGGATATGTTACAAAAACAAGGTTTCTTCAGTTCTTTGTACCTTCATCCACATCTGATGGTACATCAACACCATTTGTCAAATATTGAAAAGCCTCTATGCCAGGATGCTTTCTGCCAAAGTTGGTCAAATTCTGTTAAATGGTTTATTGAGATGAAGTTGTGTAAATGTTTTTCTATTTTTAGTATGGCCACCATATTTGATGGGGATTTGGCATCATTTCTATAAATGTTAAAGGCCTTCAAGCTAGGATGCTTTGTGTCAAAATTGGTCAAATTCAGTTAAGTGACTTTTTAGATGAAGTTAAGGTTTCCTATTTTTGGTAACAGCAACCATATTTGATGGCAGATTAGTATCATTTGTACACTAAAAAGCCCTTCATTCCAATATTCTATCAAATTTGGATGAATTCATTTTAGTGGTTTTTGAGAAATTATGCAAAGAAATTTTCCAGCTTTAGTAACATTGGTAATATCCAATAGCAAATTTTCGACATCATTTGCATAAATCTGAAAACTCTTCATGCCAGGATGCTTTCTGTCAAATTTGGTCAAATTATGCTGTATGATTTTTAAGAAGACGTTGTTTCAAGTTTTTATTTTTAAATTTTATTTTTAGTAATGGTGGACATACCTGATGGCAGATCAGTATCATTTGTATAAATATGTAGCTTTTTTTTTGTTTTTTGGAGGGGGGAGGGGGTTAAACTAATTTTAATTATGCAATACTTACCTGTTGCTATTGTTTAGCTATCCTATTTTCGTGCCAAAAATCACCATCTGTTCAATGTGAATATATCCTCCCAGAGTGGTGGAAAGGTTAATATGACCTTTGCACTCCAGTCTGTATGTCGTGTGGTCTTGTGCAGAACTGTCATCTTTTTCATAGATGACAATTATGCAAGACATCAGAGTGGGGTGGGAGGATGGCATTTGACAACAGCGACGGGTAAGTATTGCTTAATTAAAATTAGTTTTACCCCCTCAAAACTACATTTTAATAGCGGCAATTACTTATCCCATCACTATTGTTTAGCTAAATTTATCAGTTAAAAAACAGAGAAAATGTAATGTACCACAGTGGAAGAGGTCCATCTTATAGAAGGTTGGTGTCTCTCTGAGCCACATGTTGTGCTGCAACGATGGGCCGCAGAGAAAAAATACATGTGCTCTGTTGTGCTAACAAGCAGAGATAAAAGAAGGAGAAGGTAGTATGGGAACGCCTAAAAGCTGCCTTCATGATGTCCTCCAAGGGGGAGTGATTAATGTAGGCCCATGAGGCAGCAACAGCTCGAACCTCATGGGCTTTTAGTTTCATAAAGGAAAGGTCTTGATCTGTACCGATACGCTCTTTTGATTGTGGTGACAATCCACTGGGAGATAGTGGCAGTCAAAATATCTACAGAGCCCTTAAGAGGAAGCACAAGATGTTTCCTGCCTTTCTTTTTCCTTTGGAGGCATTAAGATAGAAACTGAGGGCCCTTACAGGGCATAAGAGTCTATCTGGATCATCCCCTGTACAGATTTGACTTAGAATGTGGATCTCTACAGGTAGTGGAGCTACTGAAGGCAACTGAATTTTAGCGAGAAATCCCAGCTGACAAAGGAGGGAAACAGAATCATAATTCCAATTAAACAAGAGACAGCCAGTGTCAATAGACAAGGCATGAATCTTGCTTCGTCTCAGAGACGCAAGAGCGAGTAGGAATACAGTCTTGAGTGTGAGGTCCTGAAAGGAGGCTTCACTCAATGGTTCATAAGGGGTTTTGGTTAAAGACCACAAAGCACAAGAAAGATTCCATCTGGGGATAAGAGAGCAGGAGACAGGTCTCTGGAGCTCAAGGTATGAATCTGAACCGATTGCCATGCCATGAAAGAATTTATGTGTGTTGGAGATGGCAGCTCGATAGTCCTTAATAGTGGATACTGAACATCTTTTGGTCTCAAAAAGGAACGAAAGGAAATCAGCAATGGAAGTTACAGAGGGGCAGATAGGATCAACATGTTTCCTACTGCACCAATCACAGAAGATTCTCCATCTGGCATCATAGTCCTTGTATGCAGAAGCTCTCCTGGCCTGAATGATGCAACTGGCAACTCGGCCCAAAAACTTGTGGTGAGAGATCGCTTGAGATGAGCCAAGCGTGAAGGTGGAGAATGTGTGGGCTGTTGTGGAGTAGGGATCCCTGGTGTTGAGACAGGAGATCCCTCCAGTGAGGTAGAGACCTGGCTCAATCGATCAATAGGTCTAGGAGATCACTGAACCATGATCACTGGGGCCAGAGTGGGGCGATGAGAATGATCTGCGCAGTGGAAGTTTGGACTTTTTGCAGAACTTTAGGTAGCAGTCAGAACGGTGGGAAGGAGTATGTGAATAGCCAATCCCACCAGAAGCTGAATGTATCCACTGCCCATGCTCTCTGGTACAGGACCAGAGATACGTAAAAGGGAAGTCTGTTGTTGAGCCTGGTCACAAACAGGTCCCTCAGGAGTCCTCCACAGAGTGTGAACAGGGACTCTGTTACGAAGCAGTGAAGAGACCATTCCATGAGAACGGTTCGACTGGTCCTGGACAGGCTGTCCGCTAATATGTTCTTCTTGCCTGGAATGTGGCAAACTCAGATCGTGGTGTCCTCTGAGGCTGCCCATAGGAGGAGGTTCCAGACCGCCATGTAAAGAGAAGGGGCATGTGCGCCTCCCTGACATTGTAGATATGCTATGACGCACGTGTTGTCTGACCATGATGCAGAGACCCTTTACTGTCGATGCACCCTTGCAATGCTAGAAATACTGTTTCCATTTCTAGGTTGTTGATGTGGAGGACAATTTGGCCAGAGTCCAAAGACAGCAGCATTCAAGGTTCCCAATAGGGATAGATAAGGGAGAGCAGATAATGATGTTTTTGCCTGTAGCACCTCTAGAAGAGTCAGGATTCGATCTACCCGATCTAGTGAAACCCAAGTTCTGGGTTTGTGAGAAAATTCATCCCCACGTAAACAAAGTGTGATGGAATGATTTCTGACTTCTCAAGGTTGGGTAAAAGACCCAACAGAGTTACGGCAGACCAAGAACAGAACAGATCTTGATGAAGGGACTGAACCTGAACGTTGTGGATCAGCCAGACATCAAAATTCTGGAGAATTGGTGTTCCCAGTAATCGCAGGTAGGCCACAACCACTCCCATAATTTGGGTGAAGACCCTGAGTGCGGAAGAGATTCCTAACAGCAGAACCTCAAAACTGGAGTTGATAACCCTCATTCATGATGGAGAGGACCCACCCATCATCCGTGATGGTTGACCAAGCCTCTGAAAAGGGGCCTAGGTGAGCACATACAGGGATGTTCAGAAGGGGGATGCATGGCAGGAGAGAGGTTGGTTCCCTATGGCGGTCCCCCCTTCCTATGGTGGGAAAGAAAGGAGGATAATAGAACTTCCTCTTTTGGGGTCTGCAGCGACACGCTACACCGGAAGTGATGGGAGCAGTGCATCACCTCCCGAGTGGGAGGGAGCAACCCACTGTCGCGGTGCTCAACCTCCCTAATGGGAGGGAAGAACCTGCTACCTGAGGTGTACACACTGTCTTGAATGTGAGAAGTGTTCTTTTTCTCCTCCCTGCAGGAGTGGGGGGAGGTGAACGACTCCTCGAAAGTCCAGTCCCTCCTTCTGGAGGAGTCTCACAGACAACGAAAGAAGTTGGTCCCAAAAGCTGAGACCTTAGAGAGAATCCAAAAAAATCTGAAGATGAGGGGGAGGGAAGATTCCTGTGCCCTCGATAAGTATGTCTGGAATCAACTAGATTCCCTGGTGCCAGAAGGCCATAAATCGCAAAGTGCACAAAAATTTTCCCATGTGCACTTGGAGCATTTTATGCAGTCTAGGTGAGTGTCCCAAGAGCCCTTCTTGTGGCCACACTTCCCCACAGACTGTCCTGACATTATTCTGAAGAAGAGAAATAATGACAATATTTAATAAATGTCGCACTAAACTCACCTGGTTGTGTCACGCTAAACTCACCTGGTTGTATGCAGTGTGTGCCGCATACATCACTGTGTATGCACTAAGTACACTGTATGCACGAGGTAAATAATAGATTTGACCTCGAAGAAATAAACCTGTCTTTTTCCTGTTGAAAAGTAAGATATTTCACACTGTGAACTTTATTAGAGAAACACGCAGACACATATGCAATGACAATGCGATTCATGGTGCAGATATTAATAATATACAACATGAAAATTTACAGACAATTGTCACTTTTTGAAGAAGAGATAGGAATACGCTGTCCTCTATGTTTGGCAGGGCCTGTCGTTATTTTTATTCAGAACAGAGGGACTTACCTGTACCTCACTTGTATATCAGTAAAGTAGGGGAGTGTTCCCACCCCTAATGGGTGAAATACACAAGGTAACCTAGGAGGCCCCTGAAAGAACTAATTTCTAAAAAGGGGGAAAGGTTAACATACAGAATAAAATATGGAACGGATAGTGCAAAACTGAGACTTAATTATGAACTGCAGAATGGAGACCGCTAATGCGGGAAGTTGCTACAGGCAAAATTTCTCTGGTGATGATTTCAGGCAAACGTCTACACAATATGGTGGTGGTGAAAAAGATGACAGTTCTGTGCAAGACCATACAACATACAGACTGGAGTGCAAAGGTCATATTAACCTTTTCTCCACTCTGTGGGAGGATGTATTCACATCAAACGGATGGTGACTGTCAGTACGAAAATAGGATAGCTAAACAATAGCGATGGGATAAGTAATTGCTACTATTATAATGAAATGTCATGCCAACTTGCTTTGTATCAAAATATGATCAAATTCTGTTGATTGGTTTTGGAGAAATCTATTAAAGGTTTTCTATTTTTAGTAATGGTGGCCATACTGGATGGTGGAACAGCATCGGTTGTACAAATATGAAAGTCCTCTTTGCCATGATGCTTTCTTTCAAATTTGGTCAAATTTTGTTGAGCAGTTTTTTGGGAAGAAGTTGTTTCAAAGTTCTTTTCTGTTTTTCATAAAAGCTTTCTACAAAATTTGCTCAAATTCTGTTAATTGGTTTTGCAGATCAAGCTGTTGAAAGGTGTTTCTATTCTTAGTAATGGCAGTTCAATTTGATGGGGCATTGGCATCATTTGAAAAAATTTGAAATACATGCCAGGATGCTTTCTTTCAAATTTGGTCTAATTCTGCTGAGCAGTTTTTAAGATGCTGTAAACAGCAATTGTGAATGGAAAATACATGACAGATGATAGAATATGGACTACACACGACTGCTGAAGTGAAAGACCATATGCTTATATCACCTGGCCTTTTGGCCAGGTCAGCTAAAAACCATTACAAGAAGCAAATGGCCTGGTCATAACAATGCTTCATAGACATTTCAGAGTACTTTCAGACAATGATGGCTGTGATATAGAGGAGGCTCAGGCTGAATGAATGATTTGAAATTATACATCGTATGTATCAAGACACCATTACATCAGACCAGTTCATTCACAAGCAGTTCAGATGAACATGTAGTTTTTTTGTATTATTACAAAAGATAAGAGGCTTAAGTGGCCCTGAGATTGGTCACCTGACATCTAATAGCCAAATGAAAAGCAGTTGGCCAAAATATCTGTGTCATTAGGATGCTTTCTGTTGAAATTTCTTCAAATACTGTTGATTGCATATGCTCTGAAAAAAACTGTTTCAATGTTTCCCTAATTTCTCTACCTACATCCATATGTGATGACACATCAACATCATTTGTCTAATACTGAAAGGCCTGTATGCTTTGTATCAAAGTTGGTCCAATTCTGTTCAGCGTTTTTTTTTTTTAAACATAAAGTTGCATAAATGTTTTTCTACTTTCAATGGTGGATTGACATCATTTGTACAAATCTGAAAGTCCTCTATGCCAGGATGATTTCTGTCAAATTTGGTCAAATTCATTGGAGCAGTTTTTGAGAAGTTATTTAAATATTTTACCATTTTGAGTAAGAGCGGCCATATTTGATGTTGTATCAGCATCATTTGTTAAATTTGAAAGGCCTCCACGCCACGATGCTTTCCGAAAAGATTGGTAAAATTCTATGCAGTAGTTCTGTAAAATGTATTTAATGGTTTTTCTACTTTTAGTAATGGCAGCCATATTTGATGGTGGATTGGCATCATTTGGTACAGACCTGATAGGTCTTCATGAAAGGATGCTTTCTGTCAAGGTTGGTCAAATTCTATTCAACAGTTTTTGAGAAGAAGTCATTTCAAGGTCTTTTTAGTTTCACTGACGGTGGCTATATCTGATGGCAGATCAGTATCATTTGTATAAATCTGAAAAATCTTCGTACCAGCATATTTCTATCCAATAAGTTAAAAATCTGTTCCTTGGTTTTGGAGAAGTCACTTAAAGCTTTTCTATTTTTAGCAATGGTAGTTATATTTTATGCTGCATCAGTTGCATAAACTTTAAAGTTCTCAATGCCAGGATGTTTTCTTTCAAATTTTGTAAAATTCTGTTGATTGGTTTTTGAGAAAGAGTTTATAAATTTTTTTTTCTTCTTTTTTCATAACAGCGGCCACATTTTATGGTGGATGAGCTATTTTTGTGCAAATTTGAAAGGTCTACATGCCATGATGCTTTCTATCAAGTTTCAGCATATTCTATTCAGTGGGTTTTGAGAAGATGCCATTTAATGGTATTTCTATATTTAGCAACACTGACCATTACCTGACAATGGATTGGCATCATTCATATAAATATGAAAAGAATTCATGCCTGGATGCTTTCTGTCAATTTTGGTCAAGTTCTATTCAACAGCCGGTGTATAAAAATTGCAATTGAAACTGATAGAAACATTGTTCCTTTTCATTCATAAATTCCGTATTTACAGTATAGTCAATAACAGTAACGATTACAGTATAATAAATAACAGTAATGTGGTAAAGAAATATACCAACTGAAATGGGATTTTGCAAGTTTAATTTTTCAAGTAGCAAAAAAAATGATAAATTCAAGCCTGATTAAATTATACTTTTGCTAATAATTTACCCCAGTTTAAGGCAACCTTGCCTATATCATAGTACACTTTTATAGCTCCCCTAAACAGTGTTATAGTGAAAGAGCACTGTAACTTTTACAAAAGCCTGGTACATATATTCAGTTTTACTCTGTTACTCACCATAATCAGTGTTCTCTGGTTCTCCACATCTAGAGGGCCAGAAACAGGGTGTCTGAAAGGAGAAAAATGCAGGTTTAATACAATAGGTTTCATGACAATTTTATGGGTATATATACTTACTTAGGTCTTCTCAAGTGGAGCTCAAGTCTCATGGAATCAAGGAAAATAACATGTAATCCAAGTAAAATGTAGCTTCTTTTTGTGTGTGTGTGTGTGTGTGTGGGGGGGGGGGGGGGGTAAAACTAATTTTAATGTTGTAATACTTACCTGTTGTTATTGCATAGCTAGTACTTTTCCGGGAGGAAAATATCCTGACTAAACGACAAAAATTGTGTCCTCCCATTAGGGTGAACCAGAAGCTTCCAGAATACTGGGTCACCTCTGCATTAGGACTGCACACATACTGGGCATGCGCCCTGAAGTCGTCATTATTTTGAGGGAGCAACCTAACTTAGTGGGACATCAGTGCAGGGCGAGAGGAAGGAATCTGGAAGTTACAACAGGCAAGTAATACATCATTACAATTAGTTTTACCCCAAAAAACTACATTTTAATACTGTATCAGTAATACCATACCTGTTGTTATTGCATAGCTGAATTTGTCAGTTTGGTGGGAGGCGGATAAAAAACAAACACAAGGAATACTCACCCTCACAGAAGAGCAGGAGACTACTTTGAGATGGAATCCACATGGGCCACTTTCTGAGCAATGACGACTGGGTCCAGTGAGAAAATGCCTTCACTTTGTTGGGATAACGAGTGATGGTAAAAGTAGGAGAAAGTAGTGTGAGAGTGCCAAAACGCGGCTCTCATCACATCCTCCAAAGATTAATGAGTTAGCTAGGCCTATAAGGCAGCAATGGCATGAACCTCATGGGTTTTAATTTTCACGAAAGACAGGTTTATATATCAGTAAGGGACTGGTAAGCTCTCTTGATAGTTAATGCAATCCACCTAGAAATGGTGGAAGCTGAAATGTCAGCTGACCCTTTAACGGGGAGGAAAAGACACTTCTTATCCTTCCTTCTCTCTTTAGAGGCTACCAAGTAAGCATCTAGAGCCCTAACTGGACATAAAAGTCTATCTTGGTTAAACCCAGCACAGATACGGCTGAGATGGGGGATCTCGACAGGGAGTGGAGCAACCAATGGATTCTGGTTTTTTTTGCGAAAAAAACTGGTTGGCAAAGGAGAGAAACTGACTCATAATTCCCACTAAACCTGATACAGCCCTGCTCTATGGATAGGGAATGAAGCTTGCTCCTTTGTCTTGCAGAAACTAAGGCGAGAAAGAAAACAGTTTTGAGGGTAAGGTTCTCAAAGGAAGCTTCACTGTAAGGTTCATAGGGGGGTTTATTAAGAGACCACAAGACACAAGAGAGATTCCATTTAGGCATTAGAGAGCAAGACACTGGTCTTTGCAATTCGAAATATCTCAACAGGTCTGCTAAGTGAGAATCCATCCCAATGGCAATTGAAAATATGAGTGTTGGAAAGGGCTGCTTGATAACCCTTAATAGTAGAAACCGAGCATTGTTTCTCTTTGAAAGGGAAGATAAGAAAATCAGCCACTGCGCTCACTGAGGGACAGCTAGGATCGACACATTTTCCACCACACAAATCACAAAAGGTTCTCCATTTGGCATCATACACCTTAGACATTGATCTTCTCTGCAAAGAAACACTTTTGATCAAAGTTGCCAAATGCAATGGCAACTTTGATCAAAAACATTTCTTTGCGGAGAGATCATTTGAGACGAGCCAAGTGTGAAGGTGGAGAATCTGTGGGCTGTTGTGTACGAGAGAACCCCAGTGCTGCAACAGAAGGTCCCTCCTCTGAAGTAAGGTCCTGGGATGGTCTACCAGCAGATGGAGAAGATCGTTGAACCATGATTGCTGGGGCCACAGAGGGCCAATCAGAATGAGCTGAGCCATTGAGTGCCTGACTTTGTGTAGGACCTGTGGGATCATCCGGAAAGGTGGGAAAGCATAAGTGAACACACGATCCCACTTCAGGCTGAAAGCGTCCACTGCCCCACTGCCCAGGCCCTCTGGTTGTGGACTGGGGAAACATAAAAGGGGAGCTTGTTGTTCAGATTGGTGGCAAACAAGTCCATCAACGGAGTTCCCCAAAATTGGTACAGGGAGTCTGCTACGGATTGGTGGAGCGACAGATCCATAAGGACTATCTTCCCTTTCCTTGAGAGACTGTCTGCCAAAATGTTCTTCCAGTGGGGGAATGTGGCAAACTCAGAGGAATATACCTTCTGAAGCTGTCCAGTGAAGGAGGTTCCAAACCTCTATGCAGAGAGAAGGTGCATGTGTGCCTCCTTGTTGTCAGAGGAGACCATCACGCAGCGACCTGAAGGCCTAAGAACACTGCCATCATTTCTAAATTGTTGATGTGGAGGGTAAATTCCTCCCAGGGCAATGAACCCTGAAGAATCAGTCCCTCCGGCTCTAGATGAGCGCCCTAACTGAATCTGACGTGTCTGCGAGCAAGTGAGATGGGGTTGGGGGGGGGGGGGCATGGGGACTCCAGCCAGAAACTGGTCCTGATTTGTCCACCAATTCTGATGATTGTGGAAATCCCGACCCAGAGAAATCGGAGCATTCAAGGGGTCCCTGGGCGGTTTCCATGCAGCTAAAAGGAGAAACTGGAGAAGATGCAAGTGCAGTCTGCCTAGGGGAACTAGGTCCGTTGCAGATTTCAAGGTCCCCAGCAGAGAGAGAAAAAGACAAGCTGACAACGTGGTCTTTACTCTCAGTGTCTCCGACAGGGACAGGTTCTTGTCTTCTCTGTCCAGAGGGACACAGACTAATCCACTGCTTGTGAGGAAATTCATCCTCACGTAGACAAAATCTTGAGATGGATTGAGTTCTGATTTCTGTAAGTTTGGTAAAAGACCCAGTCTGGTCACTATGGACCAACAGTGAGACAGGTCTAGTCTGAGGGACTCTACACTGCCATTGTGATCAATGAATTGTCAAAATATTGGAGGATTGGGATACCTAATGATCTTTAAATGGGCTGCAACTACTCCCATGACAAGTAAAAGCTCTGGGTGTGGAGGCTAGGCCAACAGCAGAGCTTGAAATTGGAAGACCTCCCCATCCAAGCAAAACTGTAGGTACTTCTTGTGTGGAGGAAAGAAAGGGATGTAAAGGTACTCATCCTGAAGATCAATGGAGACCATCCAATCACCAGGTCTTAAGGCATTCCTGACTCCGACTGTGGTCTCCATCTTGAATAGTTCCTTCAGCAGAAATCTATTTAGGGAGGAGAGGTTGATAATTAGACAAGACTGTCTGCTTTCTTAGGAACCAGGAAAATCCAGGAGTAGAAGATCAGAGATTGGTCTTTTAACGCCCTCTCTACTGCACCCTTCTGAAGAAGGGAATGAACCTCTTGCTTTAAGTGCACCAGATTTAAATAGCAGAGGCAAATAGGAGACCTTACTAGAGGAGAGAGATCCTGAAACTGAAGCCGGTAGCCATCTCTTATGATAGAAAGGACCCAGTCATCAACTATTTTGCCTGACCATGCCTGTTAAAAGAGGTTGAGTCTGGCACCAACGGGAACCAACAGAAGAGGTATGCTCTGCAGGAGAGGGAGTTAGTCCCTAGGGCTGTCCACCCTTCTCCTTAGGAAAGGGGGAAGGGCCTGCAAACTTCTTCACTTGTGCCATTTTATCTCTTATACCTATAACCAATAGGAAGGTTATAAATGGGATTCCTGGTGTGAGTAGTTACATAATGTTGCATAATGTGAGACAACACGAGGGAATAGTTGTAAATGCCTTTCCACACTAACTTTGGTCAAGGTATGTGGTCTAGAAGTAAAAATATTATGCAAAAGCCATTTTCGTTCTTTCAGTCAGTGGTCTTGGCCATTGACCTTTCCACCCCCAAATCAAGAGACTTCTTCCTTATCCCAAGTGCAAGCCATCCACAAAGTTTGGTAACTGTAGATGTAGGACAACTTGAGTTGTGCTGAAACAAAATTGATGATAGATTGATGGATGGACAAACATCATTCTACCCCAATCTAAAAATGGGCAGAAAATGATCATAGCGGGTAAAGCACTGACTGTGACCCCCCCCCTTTCCTTAAAAATGAGCAAAATAAAATGCGCATAAATCATATAGAGTCAATTTGCTGTGAGCATAATTAAACCTGCAACATTCATTAATAAAGCTCAATCTGATCATGTAAGTGCTTGACTTTTTGCAATGAACAAGATACTTTCATTACTGAGTTACTAAATGCTTTGGTGGTAAAGTCACATCTCTGCTGTTACATGCAGTTTAAATGCATATGATGTTACTTAATGCCATTATCATAACACACATTCACTGCCGCTGTGTTCATAATGAAGATAAACAACTGTAAGTTTTATCTTTATTCATTCAAAGTTATTTATCACTCACATGTTTGTTGAAACATACTATAAGGGGTCGATTCATTGATACTGTTTTCATATAAAAACTACCCCCTTAAAAACTGACACAAACACACACCATAAGAAAGTGGCAGAAGAGGTATTACTCCTGTGTGTAAAAATCCTGGAGAAATCACTGGCTGTAGCCTGGGGCAGTAAAATAGGGGTAAGGATCGGACTGTGATTTCCCTGGGTGGCTATTGACTGACTGAGGGAATGTACTATTACTAATTAAAGGGTTAGGTTAGCTGTGCCTGGGGAAATATGTCCTTTATTCTAGCTTGAGCCATTGTTTATATATAACTGAGCCATAACGTCACATAATGTGGTTGATAACAATCCTTAAGGAAAGTAACAAATGTAAAATTTAACATCTTGATTTTTTATTGTTTTGGAAAGTAATTGGCTCAAAAAATAACTGTACAACATAGAACATTGTTTTGAAACTTTGCTAAAGATACATATCAGTTAATGCCAGTCTGAGGGTTTCATTTAAATATGAAGCTGAAAATGCTAGTTCATCATATATGCATACAAATGAAGTTTGTCTATCTATAATGACCTGGTTCAAAGCTGATGAAAGCATCTTGAGGTTTTCAAAAAAGACATCTTGTACATAATATCTGTAGATATACCATTAAAGACTCATACTGTTTTCTGCTTTAAAAATTCTGGCTATCCAAGTGTTAGTCACGCAATGGGAGGGCAAGATCGAAAGAAGCAGAGAGATGATGTCAAAAATAATTAATGTCTTTTTAGATAATGAGTGCTTTTTACAAGCTCCTGGGACCATATAAAGAAGGAAAGACTTTCAGGAAAATCTCAACCAAGCTGAGCATGCCTTAAAATTCTATTTATGGTCCTATTTCAGCAAGCTTAAAATTACTTTTAAATGGTATCAGCCAGCTTCCTAAATCACAGCCTCCTTTGGGATCTTATGATAATGCTCACAAAATATTGTATGATTATTCCAATACATTTAACTGCTGAGTAACAAAATAATCTCTGCTACAAAAGCATTAATTTTTTTCTCCATTTTACTGATGATATAAATATTTTAATAGCATGGCTAGGGCATGTATGTAGTGTTATGTCATATTACAGCTGGACTTGTCACTTCTGTCAGTATCTGTGTGTGCATGTGTGTGAACAAACTATCTCAAGAACCATCTAATGCAAGTAAATGAAAGTTGGTTGATTATTAAGGGTGATACAATGGAAAATAGTTCAATGTTGATGTTTGTTCATAAATATCTTCTGGAGTAATGCCATTTTGCATATTTTACCATGCATCTTACCGTTATGTACTTGTTTAAAAGTCAAGTCCAACTGCAAACAACATAGATCCTGATTGCCATCACATAATGTGCTGGCAGATCAGGGTCTATGTTGTTTGTTCTACTGATTACTCCTAACAAACCACATTGACCCAGATCTGCCAGTGCATTATGTGACAGCAGATCTGGGTCTGTGCAGTTTGTAGCTGGACTCGACTTATAAGTGAATATAGATGGTAATAGCTTCAGTCATCAAGCAAACTCTGGCTTTTTGTTTCATCATTATGCAGTTGAAACTTGCATCAGATATAGCTTCCAGAAGACAGAGTTGAATCCCCACAGAAAGTTAATAACTTGCCACTGTAGCATATATACAATGCATACAGTTGTGATTGGGCTTTGCTTATCACTGTATTATATACAATGCATATAGGTGTGATTGGACTTTGCTTACCACTGTATCATATACAATGCATACAGGAGCGATTGGGCTTTGCTTACCACTAAGGCTGCAAAGTTTACCAACATTTTATAATGTGTACAAGGTTTACAATAACCGAAACTATGCCATTTAATTGAAAAGAATAAAAACTCAACCTTTCCCCTATCTACCCATTAGGTTTATTGAACAGCTGACTGCTATTATAATGTGCATTCTGTACCTCACACAACTTTTGACTGTTTTGCTATACATCTTGTACCACTTATCCTGACAGGATTCAGTATGTAAGATATGTCTTTGTTGAATATATCCCACAATTTAGGTAAAACATCCTTAGGGTCATTGTGATATTGTTTCCTACTTCTGCATACATATACATGATGAAACAAATAGATAATGCAACCAGACATAATGTGTGGACATGCACATGGGATGCTTTAATAGCGGATCTATAATAACTAACACACTGTACAGTGGCTTAAAAATTGTAAATGATGTTTCTTTAAACTATAATGTTACTAATCAAAGGTTCTGTTCACAAATATGTTTTTCAAAGGTAAATAATATAGTTTAAATAAAATTTTATGAGCATTATCAGTAAATTAACCTGATGTGTAATGCTGTATAATGTGCGCTACAACCAATTCTTGTAAATTTTGGCTTTTTCCTTGAGATGCCACATTTTGAAAATCATACACAATTTAAGAGAAGAATGAACAAAATATTCCTACTAAACAGTCCTCTTAGGCCGAGATGTGTGATTGTATCATTTAACTGGAATGGGTAGTTCCTTCCTTACTGCAGCCATGTGCATGTTTGTTTTTATGTTGACCAATTTTATAAACGTTTACAGGTAGTAAACTAAAGGGAGCCATTTACATGTGTAAACATTGCAGTCTAAATTCCCACTGTATCATATACATGCATAGAGAAGTGATTGGACTTGCTTACCTGTCTGTTATCATATACATGCATAAAGGAGTGATAGGCTTGCTTACCACTGTATCATATATACATGCATACATGAGTGATAGGGCTTGCTAATCACTATATCATATACATGCATACAGGAGTGATAGGCTTGCTTACCACTGTATCATATATACATGCATACAGGAGTGATAGGGCTTGCTAACCACTATATCATATACATGCATACAGGAGTGATAGGGCTTGCTAACCACTATATCATATACATGCATACAGGAGTGACAGCAGATTGCTTATACAGATACCTTTCTAGTTAGATTTGCCATGGCATGACTTCACAAGGTTGGTCATCTGACAAATCTAAATAATAAAAGATGTAACAGATAGGCCACATGGAACTGACAACTAAATTACACGTCTTCATTCTTATTTTCTTTGGCATATAATAAAAACATGGTTCTGATGCAGAAGCCAATTTTTGTCCACTTCTTCATCATGCAGACAAAAACAAATCAATAGTGTTGGAATATTGGGTTCCACACTGCTGTAGTCTGGAGTAGACACTTGTTTTGTTAAGTAACACTACACAACTTTCACAAAACTTCAAGGGTCTAATTGTCAAAATCATAGTCAAGGTTTAAAAGTGAAAGGGACACACTGGATAAGCTCATCTCTTTGTTGTGATCACTGCTGCTGATTCTAAAAATCTGAACTTGTGTTCGTCTATTTAAATTGTTTATCTAAAGAGATTGTGTGCCATATGCACGTACGCATGCATGTGTGTGTGTGTGTTTTCTTTTCTTTCTCTGTACATTATATTTATTATCCCTAGATTATCTGATACCCAGAAATGTTTGATTGTAAGATGACCTTGGGATGGTGTTCCCAGACCCAGTGGTCAACCTATTACGGGGATAATAAATACAAATCTATTACAGTCTTCTCAGCTCTATCCTACCTTCACTGAGGGAGCCAAGGTAAATCAGCTGGAAGAGCATTGGACACATAATCCAAGGGTTGCTGGTTCAATACCCACCCAGGTCAGCTGCATTGGTGTGTCCTTGGGAAAGGCACTGAACTCCAATTTCCTCAGCATGATACAGCCAATAATGTGTTAAAAGTGCTGTTAAAACCAACCAAAACAAAACAAACAAATCATTTTATTCACTTTTGCATTTATACGACACAATATTATGAAACAATTCTTTTGTTACTCAAAGCTTAAGAAGTTTAACCAACAGTTTCATGTTCCAATTCCTAAGTCTTAATCTGGCTACAAAATGCATTAAATATATGCATTACCCAATCTGACAGAGTCATGGTGGGAAAATGGTTCGAGTGCCAGACTTGCAACAAGAAGGGTGTGGGTTCAAATCCCGCACAGCCCAGTCTGGGTAAGCCACCATGGTATTTCACTGGTAAGACACTTATTCCAACTACCTCAGCACAATATAACCTTTCATGTGTTGATGTGCCAATAAACAGAAAGAAAATAATTGTAGTCCAAATGATGTGTGCCTGATTAATTTGCATTAACTGCTATGCAATGTTATTACAAAATAGTTAGCTCAATGTATACCCTGCACAATATTCAAAAGAGTTCTAGTATCCATCACTAATTAAGCCTTATTTGTGGTCTCTCTTATGAACTTATATACATGCAAACATGAAAATCCAGTACATGTTCTTAGACAATACAAGCTCTCCCTCATTATAACATGGTAGCTGGGGTCCATAACTGCCAACTGCATTATAAAATGCCACTCAAATGTATATAAATTGCCAACAGCATTACAAAATGTCACTCAAATGTATATAAACTGCTGACTGCATTACAAAATGCCAGTCAAATGTATATAAACTGCCGACTGCATTACAAAATGCCAGTCAAATGTATATAAACTGCCGACTGCATTACAAAATGCCAGTCAAATGTATATAAACTGCCGACTGTATTACAAAACGCCAGTCAAATGTATATAAACTGCTGACTGCAGTACAAAATGCCAGTCAAATGTATATAAACTGCCGACTGCATTACAAAATGCCAGTCAAATGTATATAAACTGCCAACTGCATTACAAAACACCAGTCAAATGTTTATAAACTGCCAACTGCATTACAAAACGTCAGTCAAATGTACATAAACTGCCGACTGCATTACAAAACACCAGTCAAATGTATAAACTGCCGACTGTATTACAAAATGCCAGTCAAATGTATATAAACTGCCATGGTGAGGTCACAAAAGTTCACTATAATAAAATCTGACTATGACTTTATAGACAGAGCTGTAAAGTTACTGGGCACACATGGAAAGTAACCAAGTTGTACTGCTCTATCTCAAAGAGCATTAAAGAAAAAGAAAAGGGGTGAAAAGAATTGATCGAACTCAGGAGCACAAGTGTACCATGGTTCATCCCTGTCCCTCAAAACCTTTTTAAGATATAAAGGAGAAACAAAAGAAACCTTAAAATATTAAGCTGTGATCTTGACTTAGTGGCAAAATATAGATATACTGAGGTTCATTAATTTATCAAAAAACAGCTATTAAGTTAGAACACAGAGGGACCAATGTGATGATGTACAAGAATACCAAGTTTCATCCCTTAATCTCAAACACCATTAAAGTTATAGAACAGAAAAGATAAAGTGTGATGGAAAAAGTAAAATATTGAGCTGTGACCTTGACCTTGAAGATTGAATTCCAATGCTGTATGCAACACATCTTCTGGTGATGGTGTACAAGTATACCAAGTTTCATCCCTTAATTTGAACAGCCTAAAAAAAAATTATAGAGCGGAATGGAAAGTGTGATGGAAAACATACAATACTGAGCTTTGACCTTGACCTTGATATGACCCCCAATGTGGTATGCACCATACCTTCTAGTGATGATGTGTAAATATTCCAAGTTTCATCCCTACAAACAACTTTAAATTTATTGAGCAGATGGAAAAGTGTGAAGGAAAACAAAATAGATCCATGACCTTGACTTTGAAGATAGCACTCCCAATGTGGTATGCAATACACCTTCTAATGATGATGTATATGTATATGAAGTTTCATCCCTTAATCTCAAACAGGTTCTAAATTAGAGAGTGAAAAAGGAAAAAGTGATGAAAACATAAAATACTGAACCCTGACCTTGACCTTGAAGACAAGACACCCAATGTGATATGTGACAAACCTTCTTGTGATGATGTATAAGTATACCAAGTTTCATCCCTTAATCTTAAATGGCTATAACGTTATGTAGTAGAAGGGAAAGTCTGATGGAAAATGTACAATACTGGGCCATCACCATGACCTTGAAGAATGCATCCCCAATGTGATACGCAACATACCTTTTAGCAATAATGTGTAAGTATACCAAGTTTTATCTTTTAATCATAAATGGCTTTAAAGTTATAGAGCAGGAGGGAAAGTGTGACGGATGGATGGATGGTAATGCGGACACTATGTCCCACACTTTCTTTGAAAAAGCAGAGGACAAAAATCCATTCATACTTGTTGTTATTGTATGATGGCAGCTTTCTCATCAGATCTTGCCCGTGTTCTAAATTCTGGTAACTCACGGCTATGGGGTACCAGTAACATGGGCATTACCAAGTGGAATATTTATTAATGATGTCAGACATCTGTATCTGGTTCAATAGATCTTTATCACAATGAGAAAGAGAGAGAATTTTCTAAATCAAATCATTTAGCAAGTAACATGCAAGGCATACATTTACAACAGCTCATATTTATCATGCAATCCTATATATGGACACTGAAGGAAAACGTTGAATTATAAAAAGAAAAAAAATGAATGAATGTGAGAAAAAATCTAGATTACAATGAGAGAGAGAGAGGGGGGGGGAGTGAATAGATTTTCTAAAACTGTCCACAAATGTTCCTTCAATACAGCTTGCATTTCCATTTAAAAAGATCCTTAAGTATAGATAATGTCTTCACTTCCTGCCCTGCCTTCAAAATGGTCCAAAATATGTGACAAATTTATGTAGAATAGTCTCTTTCAGATCACAGCAATGTCCAATGTACATGTACAAATGATGAATGTTGGCAATTTGAAAAAGACAAGAGTATGATTAGGTCAGCATTCAAAAAGGATTTGCTACATGTATCTTGATAGATGATGCAACATTTAAAAAAAAGATGGGATGTTGGAAAGAGGCGCTAAAGGGAAACATTTTTGATCTGGATGAATAAAAAGCAAGTTGATCATATAAACATCGGAAAAAAAGCAGTGGTCATACAATAAATCAGTTAGACAATATTCTCTTCTGTGATACCAGTGTTATCAAAGAGTGGGTGATATGAACGATAACGGCAGAGAAAACTCCGGTGCTAAAGCGCTTTTGATTTCTCTACCAATACCTGTTTTGTTGCCCCATCCTATGATATCTCTGGTATTCTACTCACGCATATCGTCTGACACATATTATGATTCTTACAAGCCTGTACAGAAAAGTCAAGTGCTGACTATCAACTTTTTCAATGCAATTAAATACAAAGTCTGGTCAAAATTCACTTACATATGTACGAGTCATTGAGATAATAATAATAATAATAATAATAATAATAATAATAATAATAATAATGAGGACTTTGTATAGCGTCTAATCTTTAGAAGCTCTAAGCGCTTTACAACATTAGATAACACATAAAAACATATATAATGATATGATTACGAAAAAAACAAACACCATGAAATTAGAAAACAAAAACATGCTGAAAATAGTTAAGGTAAGGAAACATTATTAAGTCTTTAAGTCTATTCTTGCAGTCAAAATAGGTGAGTTTTAAGAGCACTCTTGAATGAGATCACTGTGTCTTTGTGTCTAAGTTCAGTGGGTAATTCATTCCACATTGCTGGGCCCTGGTATGCAAAAGAATGTTGTCCATATGACTTCAATTTGATAGTGGGAATAATGAGAATACAAGTGTCAGAAGAGGAGCGTAAGTATCTTGCTGGTGTGTACACATGGGTGAGGTGAGATAGGTACTGTATGTTGGACTGGAGTCAGTCAATGAAACGTAGCACAGAGAACACATTTTGTGTTTGATTCTGGATCGAATGGGTAGCCAGTGTAAGGTACAGAGCAGGGGGAGGTGTGCTCTGTTCATGGTACTCTGAGAATGATCCGAGGAGCTGTGTTTTGAACTTTTCAAAGTTTCTGGAGTAGATACTGAGACGAACCAGATAGAATTGAGTTACAATAGTCCAATATTGAAAGTACTAAGGAACACACAAGCATTTCAGTGGCATCAACTGAAAGGTAATTGCGAATGGAGCTGATGAGTCTCAGCTCAAGATATGCAGCCTTGCATATGTTCATGACATGTTGGTGCAATGAGAGAGTACTGTCTAGTGTAACACCTAGGTTTCATACTGACTGTGTGAATTTAATGTTGGTGTTGCTGATATTTATTGTTTGAGGTTAAGGATGTGAATGAGAAAGTCTTTGTGTTGTAATCAGAATGGCTTCAGTTTTATCATCATTCATCTGCAGCTTGTTACATGTCATCCATGATTTCACTTTGGAAATGCACCTCTCTACACCTTGGACGGTAGCATCAACATCAGTTGGGTGGCTAGATTTGTATATTTGGGCGTCATCAGCGTACAATTGGTGAGACACTGGATGGCGATCTATGACACTTGAGAGCGACTGAGTGTATGGAATGAAGAGAACAGGTCCAAGAACAGAATCCTGTGGAACACCAAAACATAGATCAACTGGGCTGGAGTGTTTTCCATTTGCAAACACAATTTGTGTCCTGTTGACCAAGTAGGACTTGAACCATAGTAAGGCTGTATCGGGAATGCCAAATACATGATGGAGACAGTGAAGTAATATATCATGGTCCATTGTGTCAAATGCTGCAGACAAGTCAAGGAGGGTGAGGACTGTAATCTTTCCACTATCCAAAGCAGAGAGAAGGTCGTTAACTACTTTCAGAAGGGTAGTTTCGGTACTATGGCAAGGGCGATATGCAGACTGTACATTGCTAAAAAGACTGTTTGAATTCTGATGAGATACAAGTTGGGATAGAACAACTTTTTCTAAGATTTTTGACATGAATTGGAGGTTAGAAACTGGGTGGTAGTTCTTTAAATCATTATGGTCAAGTGTTGGTTTCTTCAGCAGAGGCTTTACAATGGCAGTTTTGAAAAATGATGGGAATTCCCCAGATGAGAGAGAAGTATTAATAACATCAGTTAGTGAAGGCAATATTGGATCTAAGCACTCAAGCAGCAGTGATGTTGGAATTGGATCATGTTCACATGACTTTGGGGCACTCTTCATCATGAATGTATGTACTAAATTTAATAGAGACAGGTTCAAATGCTGCTAACGGTTGCTGCTGAAATTCTGTATCACTACTGTATGGTGATGACGAGTCAATTGAAATTGTGTTGTCAAGCTTATCTCTAATGGTTTGTACTTTGTCACAGAAGAAATTTACAAACTGGTCCGGAAGGTCGACTGGAGAGAAGGTAGTTGGAAGTGGTGTACATTTGTTCCTTGACATTAGCTTGTTAGTAATCTCGAAGAGCTCTTTGCAGCTGGAACTTTCAGTGATCTTAGTACTGTAGTGGGCTGATTTCGCTGCATGGACTATGTTTGTGACATTCTTCTTAGCGGCTTCATAGATTTGCTTATGAATAGCGAGTCTGGTGGAAAGCCAAAGCCTCTCAGCCTTACGGCTAATAAGCTCAATGAAGTACAGAAATGAAAGCAATAACCTCTGACTTGACCCAAGTGACCTATGCAGTAATTGTACATCAATTGACTGAAGAGTTTCAAAACTTCCAAAATTCTGGTGCAAATCAAACTCATGATCAGTTAAGTTATGGTTTTTACATATTTTTTTTCAGCAACTGCTTTATCTAAAGTGGCAGCTAAAACTTCAGTCCCAATTTTTTTCCCTGCCTCTGGCCAATTTTTGCAAAAATACAGGGCTTTTCCCAGTTGGGAACAACCTTCATCTTATTCTCATTTTCCTGGTAGCGTGGAAACCATGTCACAAGCAATATACCATGTAAAGATATGATGTTAATTGTTAAGGTCCATAACTCAATGCAAAGTGGTGTTGACAAGACAAAACACAAAAGGTGCATCTAGGTCAATAAGATTATGTACAAACTGAATTGCATTAGAATATGTTGAATGGATTTTGATTTATGCTGGTTAAAATGATCTGCTGTAGTAGATATTTAAAACTGATAGAAAAAGGGCAACTCCAACATAATTGGACCTGAAAAGACAAAACCTTTAAGAGGCACATCTACGTGTAATGGTCAATTCTAATTGGCCTCTAATTATGTGTAAGGCTTCCAGAACTTTAGTGGTTACAGGGAAGTGTGAACATATGGAGAGATGGTCAGAAAAAATTACTATAGGGCTGCTGTATCTTGATTTGGGACCTAACTAAAGCAGACTGTATAATCATTATATACAGCAGAATATCATTTATTTCAGCCCCTCAGGTGGACATATTAGACAGATTAAGATAAAATGGAATTTAGATGAACCAGTTATCCCAACTCTGCAAATTTTGAGGATAAGCATATGATCTGGATAAACCAACATTATGGTTCAGATAAATGAGGTTCCAAGGAATAGGTGAAAACTTGTATGGCTGACAACTAATGTCAAATTTATTGACTACCATTCAAAATTGTGCAGATCTGCCAAGTAATCATACTGTGGTGAAAACATTTAATTTTAGCAACTATTGAAATCCTAAGAAATTCAAGTACCGGTATGTCAATAATCTTTCCATCATTCAGTGTGCCATATATTTAAGCACAACTAATATTCTCACCGAATTTGTCACCCTCCATACTCTTTTGCTAGGAAAAAATCATGATTTCCTGTTCCAGATTTTTCATGGCTGCCAAGGCAAATTCCATGGCAAGCAAGATTTTTAAAAAACCCAACACAACAGCATGGGTCAGCCTGATGCTAGTGGTGGTGGTGGTGGTGGTGGTGGGGGGGGGGCACTTTAGTCTTTTGAATTTGAGTCGCCTGTGCCTTCTACTACCTTACAGAAAGAAATCCAATTTTTTGTTTTTGTGGGTGGTACTGCAGTCAGTGTGCTGGACTCACAATTGGTAGGGTGTGGGTTTGAATCCTTCTAAGACATGAGCCTAAGTTGGCTGTCATGGTGCATCTCATGGGTAAAACACTTTATTCTCATTGTCTTGAGGCAGCCACGGTAGCTCAGTTGGTAGTGTGTCAGACTCATAATCCAAGGGTCGAGGATTCAATACCCACCCAGGTTAGCCCAAGTCAGCTGCATCGGTGTGTCTTTGGCAAAGGTACTTAGCTCCCATTTCCTCCACATGCTATAGCCAATAATGTGCTAAAAGTGCCATTAAAATCAACCCAAACCTTCATAGTCTTAGCAACAGTCTTTCATGTGTTGATGGACCATTAAACACCAATTATTCAGTTAATTGGTGTTTAATGGTCAGTTAATCATCCTTTTTAAAAAAATCTTGATTAATTCTATCATGTAAGGGTCCAATGGATTATTGTGGATTAAGTAGTAAAATAATCTTTAGATTACAACAGTTTGTGAAAAAGAATCACTATTGCATTTTAATGGATTCTCAAGATCTGAAAGAGAGCAGGATTTGTTTATTTGAAGAAGAAAAAAACTTGGATTACCACAATTTATGTAACTTTTTGTAACATAATTTTTTTTTCTCTAATGGAAAATTACATGTAACAAGAGTAACAAGAATGGCATATTATATGCCCAACCCATGTTTAATACTCCTCTCTGTTATCAACTGAAATCTGTGCACAAAACCATGTCTTCTTTCAGTCAGAGTGACCTTGACCTTTTACCTTTTAACTCCCAAATCAATAGATTTGTCATCACCCTAAGTGCAAGCCATCCACAGAGTGTGGGCCAGGTATGTGATGTAAAAATAATGTTACTGTGTGGAAACCATTTTTCTTGCTTCAGTCATTGACCTTGGCCTTTTGATCCCAAATTATACATCCTTCTTCCTTACTCTAAGTGCAAGCTATCCACAAAGTTTAGTCATGGTAAGGCATGTAGAAATAATGTTATTGTTTGGAAACCAATTTTCTTCTTTCAGTCACAATGACCTTGACCTTTGACCTTTTGACTCAAATATGAACAGGGTTTTCCTCACACCAAGTGCAAGCCATCCACCATGCTTGGTGACTGAAGATATGGAGAACTCAATTTTGTGGAAACCTTTTATCTTCTTTCAGTCAGTGACCTTGACATTTGACCTTTTGAGCCAAAAATTGATAGGGTTCTTCCTTACTCCAAGTACAAGTTATCAACAGAGATTGGCAACTGCTGATGGTGGATAACTTGACTTATTATGCAGAATCCCTTATAGAAATGCAATCCTAAATCAAGCTCTCATGAGAATGTGAGATCCTGTGATAGCTTGCGGCGAGCTCATAGAAGCTCAACATCCAAGTACAGTTACTCGCACAAGCTTCCTTGCAAACCCTGAAGATAATTTTATTATCATCTAGAAAACTGCATATAGTGATGGTGAGAAATTTGCTACATAATGTAACATTTTTTGTCTATAAAATCAATCATTTGTATATCAAATCAATATTCTTTATATGTTTAGAAAGGTATTGAAATTCCCTGTCTATTAGTTATTTTATTTTAGCTTTTTATTGTACTGGTATATTAACCCTAGGGAATTATGCAGGAGCACTGTGGATGTTGTTATATGTCTGCAAGTTTTTGACAATTTACACCTATGTACTTAATTACATGTATTTCTTGGTACCTAATGAATATTAATGAATTTATAATGCACAAACTGATCAATGAATAATCTTAACTATGTAATGTGAATATTGATATCTCAAATTAATGAAAAGCTATGGCTGATTAAAAAAGTTTGGTGGCATTTTTTTTTTACCAAGACCAACAATTTAATAAAAAGAATTCATATGCCAGTATTTTATTTAGTTTTAACATATATACAAACATGAACAAGGTTTTTCCAATGTTCAGAAAATCAATTTTAACATACAAGAGTGAGTTCATACATGAAAAGCTGAATGTAGAAAGTACAGCAATATGTCAACCAATCAAATCAATATCAAAATACAGTTTTAACTACCATCATGTATATAGAACAAAACTTGCTATCCAGCACTGGATATAAATAAGAATATTTAATTTGTTTAAATATTCCAGGAAACAAACCTCTCTGATGAAATATAAAAATGTTAATGTGTTAAAATGGCTAATGTTGTTCAAAAATGTTAAAATTTATATATATATATATATAGTTTATGTCTTCAATTTTGATGTACATGTCTGGTCCAAATTTTCTACATGAGTGCACATTTATCAGTCATATTTAACAGAATTGGGGGACACACAAACAAAAGCAGTGTCCTTGCCACCATTTAATTGGATATAAACACACAAGTCTTTGATACTTGTAATTGGAACTATTTTGTACTGCAAATACTTTGATTTCAAGGGGTCTATATTAATAGGATTTTCATTCATTACACCATTTTCAATTGAAACTTCAGTATTAATTGCCAATTCCTTTATGACTGCATAATATTGTGGCTGACACAAACAATCAATGGTACAATTTCTGTGACACTGCATATAAACTTTGATATATTTCTCAACATGGCCACATTTCTTGATGCATCATTTTCATAGAACCTAACAGTGTAGTTTCGTTCTTCATCTGCAGTATACTGTAAAGATTAAAACAGAATTCCATCTTCATACATTCTGTAGAAACAAAGCACTTTTTTTTGGTTCATTAATGCTAAGAACTGAAGTTATAAGGTTAAGCTGTCCATCAGTGCAAGCAACAGGACACTGACCAGTACTTAATTCAGCACAGCAATTTGTCACAAGATATAAAAAGTTACTGTCCAGACACCATTGAGGAGTTGGAGCTACAAGCTTCACCCTAGTGAAAATGTTTCACCAAAAGTTTGGCATCTCAAATTTCACAGAATTTGGCAACATTTTTGAAAATTTCAGTGAGACTCCTGTACAGAAAAATCTCACCAATTCACATGAGCTGCTTATAAGCTGCACATGAGAACCTTGTTAGAAACGTATGCAAATTGGGTAGAGTTTGCAAGCTCATGTGTGCAGTTTGATAGATCTTGTGAGCCAAGGAAAAACTAACCAAATTTTCACCTGTGCAGATTTCGCTCACGTGAGAATTTGAATGTTCACATGAGAATGTATAACTTAGAAAACATTCTTTTTAATTATATCTGACTATGTTTGAAAATAAGGCTGAGTTATAATTTCTCATGTGAGTTATCACATGAGAAATTTGGACTTTGATTCTGATAAAACACTTATTTTAAATTTGTCCTAAGTTGCATTTTCTCAGGTGAGTTTTCACATGAGCAATTTGGACTTAAATATTCTGTGCAAATGATGGATGTTGAGCATGGCATCTACATTATTGTCAAATAAGACATTTCTTTTGAATACAATATTACTCAAAGACAAGATTTGAATGTTTAAGAGTCCCATTTTCACTGTATATTCAACGTATTTTAAACAATTGTATAAAAAAGTGAATTTTCAAACAATTTCCATTAGCAAATGTACAAGAAATAATTTTATGTTAAAGATGCCCTCAATTAAATGAAACATGAAGATTATCTTTTAATTTCCAGTAATTCCATTTTGTTATACTTAATATTATTACCATATTTATACTACATATTTGAATGTTATATATCAAAAATATCAAAACTTTTAATAATAATAATAATAATAATAATATTAATAAACTCCATTCTTCATAGAATTAAAGGAAAGTAAATGAATGTGATCTTATTTCTGCATTATACATTTAAATACAAAATGAATGCTTAAATAATGAGTGGTTTTTTTACCAAAAAAAGGGGGGAAAAATCAATCATTATTTACAAAATTCCATTTTTCTGAATCTTGTACTGTAATATTTTATACTGAATAAAAATAAGAAGCATACCTACATGTACACGACCTCTAAACTTGCCTCAGTTAAAGTTCGATGCATAAGGACAATTGTAGAATTTTATATGTGAGATGAAGAAAAACAGTACCTAACAAAAATGGAAATGAGATTAACAAGCTTGCATGTAATTTTTTAATCTTGTCATCCTATTGTCGATAACTGACAACATTGCATCTAAAACTGCAGTTTGGCAGGTGCAGCAGTAAATAATAATGATCTGCAAAATTATAGTCTCAACAATTATGTAGAGCATGATTACTAGGTCATCTCATTTGACTTGTTAAATCATGGGCGCAAAACTGCACCACAACAATTCTAAAATGGCTGAAAATTAAAGTCCTTTGGTGCCCCCCACTTGGGAAAAAATACTGCAAACTCTGCAAAATGGCGCCCCCCAGGCTTAGCGCCCTGGGTAATCACCCGTTTCTCCCGTCCCTTACGATGGCTCTGCTTGCAGTGAGGTGTGACGATATGTGACAAAATATATCAGTACATCCTCTGTAAGTAAGGTCCTTTGTTAATGATATCCACTGTAGCAGTGTTATCACAATGCATAAAGATTCTTTTCTTTGTTCTCAGATTCCCCCATAACACCAATTTGCCATAGACTCCTAGATGCCGAAATGAGCTTGGAGTGAATATATTCCTGAACCACTTCCTGCTGAAATAACCACCAAAATCTGTTGGTGTAGCATCAGTATAAAATTGCATATCTTTAACTGGGTCACTTTGTCATTTAAGAAGAAAGAAATACCATTCCTTTCAAAATGGAATAGAAACCAAAATTTTAACTCTGATCTTCATTCAGCAGTCACTTGAACATGATGGTGCAAAAATCTGACATATAGCAACTGAAAAATCAAATAGGAGACAAAAGCATGACCAGGGACATGCTTTTGTCCAAGTGTCCAAATAGGCTCCATAGCTCATGTTTTTGTACAAGATGTCCTATGGATGAAGGACTGCAAAATAATGGATATCCATTGAATCTTATCCACAGATAACCAGACCTCCATGTTGTTAGAGTCTAAAGTGATAACCAAATATTTGTGAACTGTGGTAGGCTTGACAGTTTCTTTGGTGATATAGGCACACTTAGTTCATCAAAAGACCAGGGAACCTTGATATCAGTTTTACACATCCATCTTCCTCTACCAAGTGTTTAGATGATACTGATAGCAAGGTCTATGGTGACATAAAACAGAAAAATGGTCGTTGTCTACGAGCTAATTAAAACTAGGGTATTCCAAGACATCCTGAATACTAGGGTGTTCCAAGTTGTTTTGAATACTTGCATATTCTAAGTTGTCCTGAATACTAGGGTATTCCATGTCCTAAATACTGGGGTATTCCAAGTTGTCTGGAATACTAGGGTATTCCATGTCCTAAATACTGGGGTATTCCAAGTTGTCTGGAATACTAGGGTGTTCCAAGTTGTCCTGAATACTAGGGTATTCCATGTCCTAAATACTGGGGTATTCCAAGTTGTCTGGAATACTAGGGTATTCCAAGTTGTCTTGAATACTAGGGTATTCCAAGCTGTCTCGAATACTAGGGTATTCCAACTTGTCGAGAGGGGCAGACAGGTCAACAATATGCCTCTTCTTACTAGTGCAGCTACGATTCATTGCTTCATCAATGTATTGCGATTTATAAACCTGCCAATTCTCATATCAATACATATGAACTAGTATCGATTTCCTTAAAAAACCAGGTGTTTGGTAGGAAGTTTAGTCTTATCCCAAAGCTAGTCTCCATTGTAAAGGGTATTCATAGCATAATGTAAGATGTAAAGTGATTGAAGAATTGATCTTTCATGTGTGTATATTGACTAATCAGTAAACGCCTTGCAAAAGCAACAATTTGCATGCGAGTAAACATGGATGACAAAGGAGAGATTGTTGATGTTTCCAGTCTACTAGGGTAAAAATCTTCCACGTGGGACCATTTCAGACACCCAGTATATGTACAGAATGGAGTCCTAAGTACAGTAAAAATTAAAACAACATGCAAAGTCTGTAGAGCTGTCATACTATAAACTTGGCATCACAAATACGACTGAAAGTAAATAGAATGTCCAGTCTTCTTGGTCATATGTGAATTTTTTTTGGCTTTTTCAAAATTCAACAACTGTCACTATTGTTCTAAAGTTGTAGCAACATTTGCTGTGTTTACCTCAGCACAAACTTATACATGATATCCAAACAAGGTGGAATAGTAGTTACGAAATGAACAGCAACCAGACATTTTATCTACGCTGACCAGCTCTGATGTCAGGAAAAATGTGAAAGACACAGTAACACTCACTGATGAAAATATCATGGAGGCAGAGGCACCAGTGGAAGTCCTTATGCCTTTGAAAACTGTCACAGAAATTATGTGCAATGAACAAAATCCAACAGAATCACTGATTTTTCCAATGAAATGCAAAATTCTTGAAAGTATGAATGAAAAAATCAGTGACTAGGAACTAATAAGAAAAGTTAAGCATGCCGTCAAAAAGGACCTCAGTAAGCATTACACTAATTTTGATACTGAAGATTTCATCCTTCTTGCTTCAGTCATTGATCCAATGTTTCGCTCTCTATCACAGCTGTATGATGAGAGGCATAGTAGCATATATTTGACAGAATTGAGATGATGGTTCCATCAGTAATAGTAAGTATTCCATAAGTTATATACATGTACATCCTGAATTCAACATATAGCATGCATTTCACTCAATAAATTATCATTTTATTCGATCTGTTTTGGACCCTGATGAACAAAATATTGTCTTTTTTGACTGTTATAAATTAATACTAAATTTAAAACTCATTCCACCAACTGGCAGTTGCCTCTTTTTTTTTACTTTTTGATGATTTTAAATCACTTTTTTTACTAATATACATTTTGTGCAGATCAAATATTTTTCTAATGAAGAAAGAGACAGATGAACCTGGTACTGAACCACCAGTTCTTGTTTTACCACCTGTGCCAGCTTCACCCATTATCTAACAGTTATGCAGAGAACTTGACCTCAGGTGAGATGTAGATATTGATTTGAAAATGTCTGATTTTGATTCAATGCAGCCAATTTCAAAGCTCAGTTGCAACTTCATAAGTTAAAGTATGATGGATTGTGTGTCTTATGTCCTAAATTTGAATCCTGTCATGATGTTGATAAACCCTTGTGCAAGGAACTTTACTCTCATGGCCTCCAAGGAATTGGAGTGTTAACCAGGCAGTAATGCTTCAAATACCATATGTCACTTTCAGCAATTCAATCTAACATTTGAGGAAGATGTAAAACCTTGACTCAACAACATAAATAATCTTTTTGTAAATCTTTCTTCAAGTTTAAAGACCTTTTTTCTAAAGATTTACAGTCATGAATGAATTAACTGTTTTTGGTACAATTTCAGATTATTGAGGGGCCAACATTAGCTAAAAAGTCAACAATGGAAGACTTCTTTGGTGACATGTACATCATCTCATGCACTCTTGGCCAGGTCATTGACTGCAGACAGAGTGAAAGAGAAAGTGAAACAATATTATTAGGAAGTTATTATCCACCTAAATCAGAGTGCTTTAACATGGTGGAAATATAATGCTTCGAAGTATCTGTGTCTGTCAAAGTTGGCACAGTCCATTTTAAGCATTCCAGCAACATCTTTGCCAAGTGAGTGTATATTTAGTACCATAGGAGACATAGTTACAGACATAAAGTCATGTCTTGCCCCAGCAATGTAGACAGACTTATTTTTTGAAGAAGAACATGCAAACTACTAAACTAAATATTGTTATGAGGCTTTTGTTTCTCCAGAATTGATTTTCAAATGGACATTGTGGTTAGGATCAAAAAGTGTGTTATATTTCAAGTTTGTTCAAATTTTATTAATATCTTAATTATCATCCTAACTTCGTGCCCATCCTTGATTCATGCACCATGTTTCTCATGACTTCACGTACTTGTTTTGAGATCCTGATGTCATCAACTGGGTCAATAGCGTTTGTTGACAGTGACAGTAAGTGCCGATTAAGAAATATTCAAGGAAATGAGATTTAAATATGTACTACAATTTAAATCAAATAGAACACAATGAAAATGTCAAAGTTAATTAATGCTATATTTGCCACAAGTCTGAGGCCCTGGAGTGAGTGTTAGCTGTTCAAGCCAGGGCCGTCATTCACATGTTGGTTTTCTTTACCTTTTTATTAGCAGGAAACCCACGACAGGGATTTTTGAGACGACAAAGGCAATATAAAAATATGGTTACTATAACATGCACTTCTTATATCATGTTAGAAAATATAAATCCAATGGAAAACTACATAGTATGATATTTGTCATTGATTTTAATATAAGGAAAAAAGATCTTTGTTATGAAATAGCATGAAAAAAATCTTTAAAAGATTCACTGTACCTTTAAATATAATAATTTTACCAGACATCTTGAAAAAAAATAAAAAAATGCATGTTTTTTTTTCTTTCATATTTTTGTCAACAATATTTATAGGTATTTTATTGCTGTCGATATGCATTTAAAAGAAATGAAATATATTATATATGCAAATATTAATAATACAGGGACATCATAAATGATCGATTTCCACACCTTGACCTAAGTGTCACATTCTAATCTTACGTCACATGGCCTATATTTCAGCGGCATGAACCATGGATGTACTTTCCGAAAATAGACAAATTTTAACATGCTTGGAAAAATTGTAGCTCGCAAAGAATTTGCAAAGTTTATAAACATTTTTCAACGATGAATTAATTAAGAATTAAGTAGATATAGTTGAACACTTTCTATGGCGATTTTAATACTTTCTCGCAATATTATACTATAATCGTTAAAATTCACGTTGAGGGCGCAAACCATGGCAGATTGAGGATGCTATTATAGTGTTTTGTTTAATGCACATCTGTAAGCACTACTTCTGAGTTCAGGCTGTTATGTAGTTGTGACTTGTCTAAGTGGTCTGAACTAGTCAATATTAAGCTGAATCAAATTCTTACTCTGTATTAAACACTTGTAGCTTTTAATTTTATTTTTTCATTGATTCACTGCTAGTTAAATTTGAGAATATTTTTAAGCTAACAGCTCTGTGTTTCACATTTTCTAGTCCGTAATCAATGATTAAATTCCACTATATTTCACATAGGGGAATCATTTTCGTGTTAGCATTTATTGATGTTTTTTTACATTTTTACTAAGCAGATATTTCACAATGATATTAGGATATTCCAGTCATGAGTTCTAAACCTCTTGTCAGTGGTCTATGGCTTAGGAGAAGAAGTTTTCTCTTGAAGTTACTCTCATTATTTTCTTTCTTATAATAAAGGATAACAGAAAACTTTACGTATTTATTCTTTATTCATTCATTTTAACAATATTTTTTAAAAAAATATATTTTAGTATAATGACACATATTTACAAAAAATACCATGAGGAGTACAAGTGCTTGTATGACAAAACACTTGCTTTGAAATATATGAAATATCATGATACATATTGTATCATAACACCGGTATCATGATAAATATCCTATCACCTAACATATCGTTCCAGCCCTAATATAAACCCATTTACCAAATTTGAAAGAAACTGGATGAGAAATACAGTCTCTAAATCTAGAGAGATAACAAACTTGTCCAATCAGATGCAACTCTTATATGCGCAGATCTTACTTAATATAGAACCTGTCTACAATAATGAAAATATAAGCTTATTTACCAAATTGGAATTTTGTCTCCAGAGTGGTAACAAGCTTATACAATCAGATAAAAGATTGCCTCATTAATATGCACAGATCTTGCCCAAAATTCAAACTCATTCAACATTTTGATGATATAAGACTATTTAACAAGTTTGGTCAAAATCTTATGAGAAATGTAGCTGCCAGAATGATGACAAGCTCAGTCAATCATATGCAAGGTTATCTCATTATTATGTGCAGATCTTGCACATAATAAAACACATTATATATCTTGATGATATAAGGCTAACCTATTTACCAAGTCTGAATGAAACTGGATCAGAAATACAGTCTTTTAAGTGGTACCAAGCTCAGTCACTCACATGCAAGGTCACCTCATTAATATGCATGGGTCCTGCGCATTATTGAACTCGTGTGACATCTTGATCATATATGGTTATATTTGATGTCTGGTCAAAATTAGATCAGAAATATAGCCTCTAGAGTGGTAACAAGGTCAGCTAATTTTATGTAAGATCATCTCATTAATATGAATGTATCATGCTCATTATTGAACTCATCTAAGATCTTGAAGATATATGCCTATATTTCAAGTTTAATCCGAATTACATCTTCCACTGTGGAAACAAACTCAGCCAATCAGATGCAATATCACCTCATCAATATGCATAGATCTTGCTCATTATCAGCATATATTTCAAGTTTGATCAAAATCAAATCAGAAATGTGTTTTCCAGAGTTGTAACAAGTTCAGCCAATTATATGCAAGATTGTCTCATTAATATGCATGGTTCTCACTCATTATCGAACCCATCCAGGTTCTCGATGACATAAGCCCATATTTTAAGTTTGATCAAAATTGGATCTGAAAATGACTTCCAGAGTGGTAACAGGGTCAGCCAATCAGATGCAAGATCATCTCATTAATATATGTGTATATCACTCATTATTGAACTTGATCTTGATGACATAAGCATATAACCCAAGACTGATCAAAACTGGTTCAGAAATATGGCCTCGATAACAAGCTCAGATACCAAAATTACTACATTAATATGTGTGAATCTTACTCATTACTGAACCCATCCAAGATCTTGATGATACCTGTATAAGCCCATATTTCACGTTTGATCAAAAATGGATCAGACATATGGCCTCCAGATTGGTAACAAGTTCAGCAGCCAATCTGATGCAAGATAATTTGATTAATATGTATTGATCTTGCTCATTATCAAATTCTTCTAAGATCTTAATGATACAAGCAAATATTCCAAGTTTGATAAAAATCAGAACAGAATTATAGCCTCAAGAGTGGTAACAAGGTAAGCTAATTTCATGCAATATCACCTCATTATTATGTTGATCCATGCTCATTATTGAACTTGCCCAACATCTTGATGATACAAGCATATATTCCAAGTTTGATCAGTATCCATGGCCCTAGCTCATTATCAAACTTGGCTGAGATCTTACTGGTATAAGCAAACATTCCAAATTTGGTCAAAAATAGATCAGAAATATGGCCTCCAGAGTGGTAACAAGGTCAGCCAATCAAATGCAAGATCACCTCATTAATATTAGTGGATCTCATTCATTATCAAACTCATCCAAGATTTTTATGATACAAGCCCATTCTTAGTTTGATAGAAATCTGATCAGAAATATGGACTCCACAGTGACAACAGCAACTGTTAATAGATGGACGGTGCATGATGGACAACGAACGACACATGATGGCAGCAAGGCCACACTATAAGCTCACTTGGCTTTATGGCTAGGTGAGCTAAACATTAATTCAAAATAAACATATTGATTAGTAAACAATGATCACTGCCTGAAGAATTTATCATGGAAAAAGGACTGGAACAGAAGGTTACTTCTGTATAGAATAAGCATAAAAATGTAGGGCATAAAATAAGTGGTTCAGCGAACATTATTTCTGCTGTTTTTGGAACAGTATTTGCATTACAAAAAGTATGATAAGTGTGATACTGCATCCAAATATTTAAAGGAACAAAAAAAAATTAAATTATGGTACATGAAACCTGGAGAATGACAATGCCAGTATGTATACCTGATCCAGTTAAAAACCTTGAAAATGTTTGAACTTTTTTCTTATTTTAATTCTGTTATTGGATTACCATATTTGCTTGATTAGAATCCACACCCAGATATGAGAATTGTAGACCAAAATCTGCCATTGCAAAAAAATTCTGGCAAATCAGGGTCTATGGTGTTCCTTCTAATGATTTTATGGGAACCACACAGACCCTGACCTACCAGTGCATAATGTGAATGAAGATCTGCATCTATGATGTTTGCAGTGGGCTTGTGTGTTTAGAACAGATTGATATGGTAACTGTGGAATAAGCAGCTGCCTTTTTCTCTGCTGTACTCAGTCCACTGGTTAGTGTGTCAGACTCGTGACTAGAAAGGTTTGAAGTTTGAATCCAGCCATTAGATTAGCCTGAGCAAGTTGCCATGGTGAATCACTGGGCAAAGCACTTTTTACTCTACTTGCCTTGCATGATATAATCTTCATCTCGGTATTTGATACTACACCAAAATCCCCCATCCCCCATTTCTGTCTTTTTAATGGCATTACAGTCATTAATGTAAATACCCAGAGCCCTAACTTTTTCTGACACCATATGTTCAAAATTTGTAACAGTTTTCAACAGTACATATAATTTCCGGACATCAAGTATGGCTTTTAAAGCTGACGAAAAATACATAATCCCAGTTGGAACATAACTAAGGAATGTTTTACCATGGGTCTGGTTATTGAAATTGATGAACTTCAGATCGTGAAAGTGCTTTGATAACCCTAATTAGCACATGAATTAAGTGAAGGTGTTGTCAACTGGCAGCAATAAAAACAGCTCATGCACTCCATAACTCATGATCACACAGTTCATTAAACAAAGCGGTACATATACATCAACAACAACAAGTTCACAAGCTCTTATCTCAGTTTTATTCAATGGCAGCTTTCCCCTTGATAACCTCATTTTGGATGTTGTCGGTTTGGTCATAGGACCTGCAGTAGCATTAAAAATAACTGTATTTCATGATTAAATTCCTGAACCAGTTTATGGGATTTGGCTTATTTACATATTTGAGGGAGTCCTTGCCATATATAGAGTTGTAGTGTCTAAATCAGAGATTCCCAACCTCAGTTCACAATCTAAATCAGGGTTGTGGGGGTCCTCAGTAGGGTCGTGAAGGGTCATCAGAAGAAATTGTATCATAAGCCTGAGAGTCAGGAGGTCCTGTTGATGGCCAATTTAGGGTCGCAGCAAAAAAAGGTTGGAAACCACTGGTCTAAATGGTTTCAAGCATTTTTTTGCAAAGAATTATCGCTTATCTTTTCAATTTTTCAGAAGGGAGATCATTTGAACAGATGTATATAATTTTGGTGATACATTCTGTTGTCAGAGACAATCTTTACATTATGAAAAAATCTCAATATTATAATTCACTCCAATCAGCAGTTGCATGCATTATTATAAACCTGGATCACAGTCAAGGTTAGAGAACAATTTCTAGCGATGACTGAGATTTGTTGGGCTTGAATCAATTAATTTTGTGAATATTCTATGTCCATTCAAACAGATTAAGCAACATGATATCAGCCACAGTTCATAAACTTACCCCGAGTTTACAGAAATTAAAGTAATTATATCATTTAGGGCCAGTCACTGGGGATATTCTGTGCACATTTACATTTATCACCAATGGTAGTATATGTACATGAACATACTGACATAGTTTTACAAACATAAACAAATACCAGCATTGCAACCGGAGTTCTTTATTTGCAAAAGAGAACACTGAAACATTATTATGTAAGTGTTCTTTATTGGCAAGCAAGGATATAATGCAACCTAGTTCACCTGGTCCACTTGTGAACAGCACTGAACAATACGCAATCCTGACAATATTAATTTTTCTGACTAGATATTCATGAAAAATGATAATTTTCAATTGCACATAAATTAACTGGACAGAAAGAAAAGTTATTATTTTGAAATGTCTGGATATTTATATTAATGATGGTAGGAGTAAAACCCCAAAGTACTGGTGGCATTCTTCCAATGCTCAAGATAGAAATGCTGGTAGGAGTAAAACTCCAAAGTACTGGTGGCATTCTTCCTATGGCTCATGACAGTAATGCTAAACCCCAAAGTACTGGTGGCATTCTTTCTATGGCTCATTATAGTAATGCTGGTAGGAGTAAAACCCCAAAGTACTGGTGGCATTCTTTCTATGGCTCATGATAGAAATGTTGGTAGGAGCATAACCCCAAAGTACTGGTGGCATACTTCCATTGGCTCATAATTAGACCAATTCTTTATACTTTGAACATTACTGAAGCATTCTATAAATCAATCAGATACTGATTTGTTGAACTTGAATACAAACAACTATTGGACTTATGAGATTATGCATTATAAAATTAACAACCATGCTAGCTGACAAAATGATGGATAAAGATGTCCCATATAACTAATCATGTGATCTAGCAAGTTCATATTCCTCATAAAAACAAGGAAATAACTGGTTATTATCAATGCTTAAGGAAACATGCCCATATATAACCCATGTCATTTCAACCTTACATTGAGAGTGCCATTCTAAAGCATTTTCATCCATGTAAAACTTGCAAAATCGATAGAATATATACTCCAATTTGCCTCCACTTTCATACATCATAATTCAAGAAACTCTAATACAAAAGCTTTGGTCTTGTACATGCAATTTTCCACGATATCATGTAAACTATCCACAATAAAATAAATGACACAATTTAAGATACATGTTTTCCTCCCATTTTATGTATGCTTCCTGCTGACCCTACTTGTTTAAAATATTAGGTAGGGTTTATATTCCACTGCCTGGCAGCCCTGGACAAGTAAAACACTTTGCATAGCAAGTCTTCATTACAAATGCCATAAATTTCATACACAAGGGTTCACAGAAGTTAGTGTCTCACCTGCAAATATGCTATGGCATACCACACTGGATCTGACTTACAAAATGTAGTTTTTTAGGGGTAAAACTAATTTTAATGATGTAATACCTACCTGTTGCTATTGCGTAGCTGGTACTTTTCTGGATTTAGGGTGAACCAGAAGATTCCAGAACAACAGATTTCCCATGGTTCACCCCAAAGATACCTTGATCATGTGCACTGTCATCATTCTTATAGTGCACAGCCTAAACTAGTGGGACATGAGTGCAAGGCAGGAGGAGGGAGGAGGGAACTGCAATAGCAACAGGGAAGTATTACATCATTAAAATTAGTTTTAGCCCCCCCCCACCCCCACCCCAACACACATACAAAACAAAAGTCTCTAGAAGGGACTGATGCTCTACTGTGCAAAAAGAATTTCCAGGAAATCAAGATAAGACCATTTCTTCCTTTTAACCATGTCTACCATTTTGAATGATGAAAACCTGTGGTTTCCCATCATTTCATTCATGCTGCAATAAGGTGGCCAGGTTAACAATTGCTTAGAAGTACTTTATCCAAGTCAGTGAATATCATTTGATTATTCCTTTATCTAGGATTTATTTCATTATAGATATTGTTCATCTAAGTATTTAAATGCTTTTGGGTAAATCCTCATTGTGACTGATGCTGTTAAAATTTGTATTATTTTAAAAAAATACTTACCAGAGTTCTGCATTCAATTAAAATGGTTGTAAATCTAACAATATCAATACTGTAGAAAATTTTCAATGGATCAAGTCTATTTGAGTTCTCTGGATTCACCCATTTCATGATGTGGAAGTAAATTCATATAGAAAGGTAATCCCAGATTTAACCACATCACAGAAAATCAAGACAGTATCCCTATCCATGTCAGGAACAATTCATCACTGAAGCAGATGAATGAACCTAGGACTAATTTCTAACTCTACAAATACTCATAGCAATATGCATATGTGTCAAAAATCACTACTTCACATGAAAATAAAGTTAAATGTACTGTATTTCCATCAACAAATACTATTTTATTTCAGAGCAGTGGATGCTTGGCTTAGATTTATAATGGATTTCTTGAACTGTGTTAAGACATAAGCAACAGATTCAATGAGAGGCACTGTCACACAACCATCCTCAGCTTGGCCCATAACCTCCACTCCTATCAGTGCCTGCCAAGCAAAGCCATAGTTAATTATAAACATGTTTGCTCAAGTTGACACAAGCTAAACAGGGTCTAATTACTTCACACCAGCCTCTTCCCTGGCCCTGGTAGACCCAAATACACTTCATCAAATTGTAAAAGTCAATGCCACTATTTAAGTACATGTAGTACTAGCCAAGCAAGACCCCACTGCTTTACACCTTCACCTGCACAGGCAGGCACAAGCCACATAGTGCCAAAATATATAACACCTTTAACACCCTTCTCTCTCCATGCCCAGGTAGACCCAGATATACTTCATCAAAGTGTAGAAGACAATGAAACTAATCATGCTGAGACTTCTTTCAAACACAATGCAATTCATAGTTCACAGTGCCATGGAAAATTATGTTCCAAGTGACTTGATAATTATGACCAGGGATCTTAATCTATATGTACATGTGTATGTATGTGCATGTGTGTGTGTATATATATATATATATATATATATATATATATATATATATATATATATATATATATATATATATATATATATATACACACACACACAGTTTCAAGGCAACCCTGAAAGTATTTTAGGAGGAGTAGTGATAACAAACTTGTGCTTAAGGATGGGCGGGCGGACAATGGACATCAGACGATAGATCAGCAGCATTTTCATTTAGAACAAGAAGATATGATAAGGAGTCTTTTATTGAAAACCTGATGTTGGTATGCCCATCCATTTAGGAGAAGTTGTGATAACAAGATTTTCAAGATAACTGCCATAGCGGCCATATTAGACATCAGAGCAGCACCATTTTCATTTAGGACCAACCTGACATCATAAGAAGTCTTCTAGTGAAAACTGCATGTTGATATGACCATCCATTCTGGTGGAGTAGCAATAACAAGATTTTCAAGATGGCTGCCATAGTGGCCACATTGGATGTCAGAACCGCTCCCATTTTCCTTTAGGACCAACTAGACATTATGAAAAGTCTTTTAGTGAAGACCACATGTCCATATAACTTTCTGTTCAGAAGGAGTAGTCATAACAAGATTTTCCAGATGGCTGCCATGGTGGCCATTTTTGACTTCAGATTGGCACCAGTTTCATTCATTTAGGCCCAAGCAGACATCATAAGAAGTCTTTTAGTGAAAACCCTATGTTGATATGATCATCCATTCAGTAGCAGTAGCAATAACAAGATTTTCAAGATGGCTGCCATGGTGGCCATATTGGATGCCAGATCTGCACCATTTTCACTTAGGACCAACTAGACATCATAAGAAGTATTTAGTGAAAAACCCATGTTGATATGAACATCTATTCATGAGAAGTATCGATAACAAGCGACAAAAATTGGACCCAAGGAAAATATGCCTTCTTTTCAGTTAGCTAACACGCGAAAATAAAAGGAGAAGGTAGTGTGAGAGTGCCAAAACACAGCTTTCATCACATTCTCCAAAGACGAATAGTTAGATAGGCCTATGAGGTTTGAGCCATTGCCACCTCATAGGCCTACCTAACTAATTTTCATGAATGAAAGGTACCTATCAGTAAGAGAATGATAAGCTCTCTTGATAGTTATAGAAATTCCCCTTGAAATGGTGGAAGCTGAAATATCAGTTGAACCCTTAATGGGGGAGGAAAAGACGCTTCCTACCTTCTCTTCTCTTTTTTGACACTGCTGAATAAAAATGTAATGCCTAACTGGACATAAAAGTCTACCTTGATCATCCCCAGCACAGATAAAACTGAGACTGGAGATCTCAAGCAGGAGTGGAGCAACCAATGGAAGCTGGGGGGGGGGGGGGGGGGGGGGGGGGGGGGCTAAAAACCTAATTGGCAAAGGTGACAAACTGACTCATAATTCCCATTTAACCTTATACAGCCTTGCCCAATGGATAGGGCATGAAGCTTGCTCCTTCATCTCGTGGACAGTAAGGAGAGCAAGAAAACAGTACTGAGGGTAAGGTTCTCGAAGGAAGCTTCACCCAAAGGTTCATTGGAGGGTTTATTACAAGACCACAAGACACAAGAGAGATTCCATTTAGGCATTAGCGAGCAAGACATTGGTCTTTGCAGCTCAAATTACCTGATCAAGTCTGCTAAGTGAGAGTCCGTCCCATTGGCCGGGCCTTTAGAAAATTTAAGAGTGTTTGATAGGGCTGTCCTATAGCTCCTTATAGTATAAACAGAGGATTGTTTCTCTTCAAAAAGGAAGAGAAGAGAATCAGCCACTGCGTTCACATGGGGACAGCTAGGATTTAAGTTTTTTCTACTACACCAATCACAAAAGATTCTCCATTTGGCATCATACACCTTAAATGTTGATCGTCTCCTGGACTTAATGATGCACTTAGCAACCTTGTTCAAAAACTTTTCTTTGTGGAGAGATCATTTGAGATGAGCCAGGCATGAAGGTGGATAATCTGCGGGATGTTGTGTAGGAGAGAGACCCAGTGCTGCGACAGGTCTTTTCTCTGAGGTAAGGTCCTGGGATGGTCCACCAGCAGATTCAGAAGATCACTGATCCACGATCATTGGACTACAGAGGGACGATCAAATTGGGCTGAGCAGTGGAGTTCCATAGTTGTGAAGTACCTGAGGGATCATACTAAACTGTGGGAAGGCATACGCATAGAGACGATCCCACCTCAGACTGAAGCGTCCAATGTCCATGCCCTCTGGTCGGGGACTTGGGAAACGTAAAAGGGGAGCTTGTTGTTTAGCCCTGTGGAAAACAAGTCCTCCAATGGAGTCTCTCAAAGTTGGAACATGGAGTCCGCCACTATATTGCCTTTCTTTCTGCTGGGAATGTGGCGAACTCGGTGGGTAATTCCTTCCGAGGTTGCTCAGCAAAGGAGGTTCCAAGCTTCCATGCAGAGAGAGGGAGCATGTGTGCCTCCTTGTCTCCTGAGGTACGCTACCACTGACGTGTTGTCGTCGGAGACCATCAGGCATCGATCTCTTATTTGGTGGAAGGACCCCTGAAGGGTTTAGAACACTGTCCTCATTTCCAAATTATTGATGTGGAGATCAGATTCTTCCTTGGATCATGAACCCTGAAAAATCAGTCCTTCCAGCTCCTTATCAGCGCCCCACCCTGAATCTGATGTGTCTAAGAACAGATAGGACTACGGTTCGGTGTGCGTGCATGGGGACTCCAGCCACAAAGCAGTGATGATGATGGAAATCCCGACCAAGAGAAATCTGAGCACTCAGAGGGTCCCTGTGCGGTTTCCAGAGAGTGCAGTCTGCCTAGGGGAACCAGGTCTGCTGTGGAGTTCAAGGTCCCCAGCAGAGAAGGAAAAACAGACAAGCTGACAACATAGTCTTTGCCAAAAGCACCTCCAACAGAACAGAATCTTGTCTACTTTCCCGAGGGACACAGACTAATTCTCTGTGAGGAAATTCATACCCACGCACACAAAATCTTCAGATGGAGTGAGCTCAGATTTCTTTAGGTTGGGCAAAAGATCCAGCCTGATCACAAAGGACCAACAACGAGAGAGATCTAGTCTGTGGGACTCTAGCCCGTCATTGCGGATCAAAAAATCATCAAAATATTGGAGGATTGGGATACCTAGTGACCTTACATGGGATGCAACTAAACCCTGGGAAATGCAAAAGGTGTGGAGGCTTGGCCAAATGGCAGAGCTCATAATTGAAAGACCTCGCCATCCAAGTTAAACCAGAGGTAATTCCTGTGTGGAGGATAGATAGGCATGTGAAGATATGCATCATGAAGATCGATGGAAACCACCCAGTCACCAGGTTTTATGGCATTTTTGACTGAGACCATGGTCTCCATCTTGAAAGGTTCCAACTGAAGAAATCTATTTAGGGAGGAAAGGTTGATACTTATACTGGACTTTCCCATTTTCTTGGGTGCCAGGAAAATCTGGAAGTAGAAGGCTGGAGATTATTTAACACACTCTGTACTGCACTCTTCTGAAGAAGAGAGTGAACCTCTTCCTTTAATCGCACCAGATTCAACTACTGGAAGAACATGGGGGACCTTACTAGAGGATGATAATGAAACCGAAGCTGGTCACCACCTTTTATAATAGAAGGGACCCAGCCATCGACCGTTACACCAGATCAAGCCTCTGAAAAGAAGTTTAGTCTGACAACTACGGGAACCAACAGAAGAGGGAGCGAGTCCACAGGGCTGACAATGCTTGTCCTTAGGAAAGGGAAAAGGGCCTGCAAAATTCCTCCCTGGGCCTTTGTAGCGCACCCTTTTAGGGCCTGACTGCCAAGGAGGAGATCTGAAATGGGGTTGTTACTTCAATTGGGCTGCATGGTTTTAAAGAATTTAGCTGATGGACCCTCTGGCCAGTCAGGATGATTTCGCTTCTTGGCTGGTTTCGAGGGCACAGGAGCAGATGCGAGGGACTGGTGTTGTTGGTCTGTCAAATCCTGAAAAGCCACGGAGGGGAGGAGCCCTCCGAAGAGTCTCCACCTCCAGGGAAGCAGCCCTCATAGGGTTCTTATGGTGCTCTAGTAACACCTTGGAAGTATCCAGAGCAATATCCCTGCGGTGGTGAAGCTCCGCTGACAAGGCCATGGACACGGAAAATGCATACCTATAAGCTTTTGCCACTGCTTCCAACACATCATGAAGAGCAATTGGCGATAGAGATACTTCTTTAAGCAAGCTAATGAGGCTGCTGAAAGGAGATCAGCATGTAAGGCTACAGTTACTAATGATCTAGTCTTTTCTTCTAAGGATTCCATTGTTTTCACTGGAAGGCGAGCCCAGGTCCCCTTAGAAATACCCACTAGAGCCGCTTCAGCATCCAAAGTGGGTGGTTTAGTGAGACAGGATGGGGTATAAACCTTATTGCTAGATGCAGCGACCAAGTGTCGCAACGAGAGGGGGGGGGCAGACCACCCCTTACATTGTCTAGCAAAGTCTTGGCCCTTACTAAACCTTTGGGAAAGCTCCTTAATCATAACCGAGTAAGGAAGCAACAAGAGATTTGGTCAAGAGTTAGCCCCAGAATGTTTCTCCAATCTGGAAAGAATGCTGGAGTCACCAGAACCTGAAGGTTTGGGACACAGGTCACTGGGCAAAAAATGGTAAAGCTCATTTACCACTTTGTCGAAAGACCAGCTCTCTTTCTCCTCTGCCACCTTGACTGACGGGTCAGAGGCAGGGGACCTGAAAGGAATCGGTGCCACATCTGCCTGTTCTATATCAAACTCGTGCGCATCGATGAGGACAGAAAGGACATCTTTGTACTGCTCTTTCTCCTGGAAGGCAGGACTATGTGACCCAATGTCTCTCTGCTGCGGGGGAGACTTGGGGGTAAGAGGAACTTGAATCAATAACTCCTCACATGGAGCTAAAGGACTGTCCTTAGCAGTAGATTCACTAGGTGGGTGAGAGTGACTGTTGATCCTCCTGGGTCATTTGGGGAAAGAAGGTCTGTCCCCCTCCCTCTTTTTTGACCCAACTTCACAGAAGATGTAGGTTCATGGCCCACGGCATTGATCTCTCTACCATTTGGCCAAGGTCCTGAAGCCCTTGACTGCATGCAGGGAAAGGGCGAATCACTTCCCTGCAGAGGAAAACCCCAAATCCCATAGGGATTTAGAGAAAATGTAGGGATGAGGAAATGACGATCTGATCCCCTTCTCTAATCTGGCACCTGTAAGCGGATTCCCAATCGACAGAGTGGTGAAACGGCAGTCTTGAGAGAGGGATGTCTCGACCTGATTGCTATCCCCATATTGAAGGGGCTCCAATGACCAGTGACCAGTACACACAGACCAGTGACTGGTGCCCAGTGCACGGTCACCGATCAAAGACCGGTCAGGCGACTCAGATCTGTAGGAAGACCCTTCCTCGGATCTAATAGACTTAGATCTGAGCTCTCCCCTTTACCGGGTGGCTTGACCCAAGTGCCGAAAACGGGCTCATGGGACTGAAAGGGTGCTACTCCCCACTAACAACTCACTTTCAGCCCACACTGAGCTGTGGGCGATTAGAGGTTGCTGCTCCCCCTCATCGGGAGGGGGCACGACTCACTCTGCCCTTCTGGACAAAAGATGGTGCTGCTCCTTCCTGAGGGTAGGGGGTGCCTCAATATCTGTCCAAATGGAAAAGAGAGGGTTCTACTCCTCCCTCACAGGAGGGCGTAAAACTTGCTCTGCCCTCATGGAATGGGAAGGGTGCTGCTCCTCCCTAACGGGAGGGTGTGACTTGTCCTTGGAAGGGGGTCCCACTAACCTTAAGAGTCTTTGAAGTAACTTTGGTAATCCTTCTCTGAGACCCGAGGGGCTCAGAGAAGGAAAATCCTTGATAATTCTGAGGAAGACGAGGAAGGAACTGTCTTCCTTCTTTTATAGGTATGTCTATGCTCGGCAAGGTCCCAGACCTCATCCAACCATAGGATCCAAAAGCGATAACCGTCTGTCGTCTCGCAGCCTGTAGAAGATGGGCAAGTGTGAAGCATGTCCTGTGGCCACACCTAAGCACATCCTGCTTAGACACTGCAGCAAAAGAATGCTGAAAAGATTTTTAAGATAATGAAGTCAACCAGGCTTAATCAAAAGCTAGGGACGATGACTGAACTAGCAAAAAACCAGCTGGTAAGATTGCTAACAAAAAAAAAAAGGATAATATTAAGTAAAACTATCCAATAATAATTTTTAGAATGAACCAGTGTTCAATAACCAAACACACAATATGAAGGGAAAAAGTGGTGTGCGACCTGCTTTTCCAAGTATAAAAATTGCACAATTCACATTAAAGGAATGTGAGTTATGATGATTCATAATGAACACATAAATGAATGAAAATGAGTCTGTTGACCCAATTAGGCAGGGATTGGGATAACAAAATACCTACCCTAGCTAGAAATAATTCAAAAAAAGAAATGAGTACACCAACACCCTTGTGGGATGAAAATAGTAAAATGAAAGGCAGTGCACAAGTGTACCGAACAATTGCTAATAACATTTGAGAGAGCTCAATTTAAACTGAGAAAGTGTTGGGGGGAGTTGGGGGGGGGGGGGGTAAACTAATTTTAATTATGGAATTATTACCCATCGCTATTACGCAGCTTATTAACTTTTTCTCTCAAAAAAATCTCATCCATTTAATGTGAAAACATCCTCCTACATAATGGAGAACTGTCTATAAGACACTGTACACTGGTGCACCTCTCCGCGCCTTTGGAAAAACAGTCATCTTTATCATAGATGACATTACACCAGGACATCAGAGTGGGGTGGGAGGAAGTTATTCGGTAATAGTGATGGCTAAGTATTAGATATTAATTAAAATTAGTTTGACACCCCAAAATTTTTTTAAAACAAAATCTCCATTTTAATAGCACCAATACGTTACACATCGCTAGTACACAGCTGAATTTGTCAGTTAAGTGGGTCACGGCTGGTATGTTAAACTGGTAAAAAAAAATATTTAAAAAAATGAGAAAAATGGAAAGTACTCACCATTTGTGGGAGAGATCCACTTTACAAATTGTTGGTATCCCTCTGGGCCATATGTTGTGCCACAGCTATGGGTCCCAGAGAAAAAATACCTGTGCTTTCTTGTGCTAACGAGCAGAGGTAGAAGGAAGAGAAGGTAGTATGGGATCACCTTAATACTGCCTTCATGACGTCCTCCAAAGAAGAGTGATTTAGATAGGCCCATGCAGCAACGACAGCTTGAACCTCATGGGTTTTTAGTTTCATAAAAGAGATGTCTCTATCGGTAAGGGGCTGATAATGCTCTTTTGATTGTGGTGACAATCCACCATGAGATAGTGGAGGCCGAAATATCAACAGAGACCTTAAGAGGAAAGAAAAGACATTTCCTACCCTTTCTTTTCCCTTTCAAAGCATTTAGATAGAAACTCAGTGACCTAATTGGGCATAAAAGCCTATCTTGATCATCTCTAACACAGATTCGACTGAGACTGGGAAACTCTATCGGTGATGGACCTACTGAAGGTAACTGATTATTTGCTAAAACTTCCAGGTGACAAAGGAGGGAAACATAATCATAATTGCCATTAAATCGGAGACAGCCAGTGTCAAAAGACAATGCGTGAATCTAACTGCGTCTTCTCGCAGATGCCAAAGCGAGCAAAAAGACAGTCTTGAGTGTGAGGTTCTGAAAGGAAGTCTAACTCTGTTCATTGAGGGTTGTGGTGAAGACCATAAAACACAAGATAGATTCTATCTGGGTGTAAGAGAGCGGAAGACAGGTCTCTCCAGCTCAAAATACTTAATGAGATCAGTAAGGTGCGAACCGGAACCGATTGTTGAGTCCTGAGAGAATTTAAGTGTGTTGAAAATGGCAGCTATATTGCCCTTGATAGTTGACAGAACATCTTTTGTTCTCGAAAAGGAACAAAAGGAAATCAGCAATGGAAGTTACAGAGGAACAGCTAGGATCAACATGTTCCCTACTGTACCAATCACAGAAGATTCCCCCCCTGGCATCATTGACCTTGGATGCTGAAGCTCTCCTGGCCTGAATGATGCAACTGGCAACCCAGCTTGAAATCTTGTTCTGGCGGATACATCACCTAAGATGAGACAAGCATGAAGGTGGAGAATGTGTGGGTTGTTGTGTAGGAAGGAGTCCCTGTGTTGTGACAGAAGATCCCTCATGTGAGGTAGAGACCTGGGTTGATCTATCAACAGTTCTAGTAGATTGCCGAACCACAATCATTGGGGCCATAATGGGGCTATGAGAATGATACGAGCAGTGGAAGTTCTGACTTTTTGCAGAACTTGAGGTAGCAGTTGGAATCGTGGGAAGGCACACGCAAAGAGACGATCCCAATGGAAGCTGAATGTGTCCACTGCCCATGCTCTCTGGTCTGGGACTGGAGAGACATAAAAGGTAAGTCTGTCCACCGGAGGCTTACCCCATAGTGAGAAAAGGTACTCTGTTATGTAGCGGTGAAGAGTCCAATCCGTGAGGACTGTTTTGCCTGACCTGGACAGACTGTCCACTAAAACGTTCTTCTTCCCTAGAATGTGGTGAACTCAGAGGGTAATGTTCTTTAAGGTTGCCCAGCAGAGGATATTCCAGACATCTATGCAAAGAAAAGGGGGATGTGTGCCTCCTTGCCGTTGGAGATATGCTATGATGAACGTGTTGTTGAAGGAGACCATGACACATCAACCCATTACTCTTTTCATGCACCCTTGCAATGCTAGAAATACGGCTTTCATTTCTAGGCTGTTTGTGTGGAGGGTGACTTGTCCAGAGTCCAATGACCCTGGAGAATTACAGCCTCTGGCTCTAGGTGAGCACCCCAACCTGAATCTGACACATCGGCAAACAGATAGGAGTAGGGGTTCGGTGCATGCATTGGGACCCCAGTCAGGAATCTGTCTTGATTCATCCACCAGTGCAAATGGTGATGAATATCTGGTCCTAGAGGAATCAGAGCTGATAGAGAATCCCCGTGTGGTTTCCACCTTGCAAGAAGGAGAAACTGTAGAGGGCACATATGGAGATGTCCTAAGGGAACCAGATCCACAGCGGCGTTCAAGGTTCCCAATAGGGATATATAAGGGCGAGCAGACAACGATGTTTTCACTCATAGTGCTTCTAGAAGAAGTGCCAGAATTCGATCTATGCAATCATCTGGAACCAGGACTAAGTTCTGGTTTGTGAGGAAGTTCATTTCCATGTAAATGAAGTTTTGAGATGGAATGAGTTCTGACTTCTCGAGGTTGGATAAAAGACCAAACAGAGTTACTGTGGACTAACAATGGAACAGATCCTGATGGTGGGACTGAACCTGAACATTGTGAATCGGACAGTTGTCAAAGTACTGGAAAATCAGAGAATCAGAGTCCCCAGTAATCGGAGATAGGATGCTACTACTCCCATAACTTGGATGAAGACACCGGGTGCGGAAGCGACTCAGAACGGCAGAACCCAGAATTTAAAGACTTACTGGTCCAAACAAAACCAGAGGTATTTCCAATGTGGAAGAAAAATCAGGATGTTCAAATAAGCATCCTGAAGGTCGATGGACATCGCCCAATCTGATGGATGCATCGCATTCCGCATTATCTTGAAATGTTCCTCGAAAAGAAACCGGTTTAACGAGGAGAGATCGATTGTGATATAAAATTTCCTGCTTTTCTTGGTGTCCTGAAGTACCGGGAGTAGAATGTGGGAGACTGATCATTCAGGACCCTATCGACTGCCCCTTTCTGTAAAAGGGTGTGCACCTCTTCCATTAATTTCACCAGATTGGACTGGTGAAAGAACATTAGGGTCCTTGATAGAGGAGGTTGTTCCCAAAACTGAAGTCAGTAACCCTTGCTCACAATGGAAAGGACCCACCCATTGTTTGTGATGCTTGACCAAGCCTCTGAAAAGAGGCTTACAAGAGCACCTATGGGGACGTTTGGGGGAGGAATGCATGGCAGGAGAGGGTCTGAGTCCCTAGGGCTGTCCCCCCACCCTCCTCCTTCCTTGGGAAAGGAAGGTGGGTTGTAGAACTTCCTCCTAGAGGCTCTTTGGTGACTTCCATGCTGAGGACCTGACAGACAAGGATGAGGTTTCTTTTGAGGCTGTGAATTGGAATGGGATAATAGGAGGGGGGGGGGGGATACCAATCCGATCACTTTCCCTAGTCTGGGTCAGCTAGGCAGATTCCCAATCCTGTACAGGGTATGAAGATAGAGTGGTGAGAGGGAGGATCTCTGTCAGATCCCTATCCCCATACCATGAGGCTTCTTAGTGATTACTGCTGTATGGTCAGTGACCAGTATGAGATGACCGGTCACTGGGATGAAGTGACCAATGACTGGTCATGATACATTGACTGGTCACTTTGAACTGACCGGTGCCCGATGACTGGTGACCTGTCACCCAACATTGACCGGTGACTGGACCAGTCCTGTCAATGAGCAGTCACCGGTCACTGAACTGTGACCAGTCAGGTGACATAGATATGTCAGAGCCTAGTTTGTTTTCATCACTCATGAAAGTGCGGTGTTGCTCCTCTCATTTGTGAGAGCGTGACACGCTACCCTGTCTGTGTTGGGTGTGGTACAGCTTCTCCCCCTCAAGAGGGTGTGACATGCTACTCTAAGACGAGTGTTCTTCCAAGCTGAAGAACTAGTCATTTTACATTGTATTCCTTCCTGAGACTCTGTAAGATAAAACATGAAAATTCAGCCGATGAGGGGGATTGATGTTTCTTCCGCCCTCTATATGTATGTGTGGAATCGGCTAGATTCCAGATTTCATTAGTCCATTTTGTGCACAAGGTACAATGATTCTTATGAGTACACTTTGAACATGTGAGGCAGTCTGGGTGAGTGTCTCAAGGGCCCTTCTTGTGGCGACACTTTCCTACAGACTGTCCCGACATTGTTCTCTGAAATAAATGTTATCTGAAAGAGAACAATAATAACAACAATATTATATTATTTTTACATGTGAAACTCACCTATTTGTATGTACTGCATGCTATTTACACCCTAGTGTATTTGCAGAAGGTAACTAATTGTTCTCTGAATTAAATTATGTGAAGGAGAACAATAATAATAATAATAATAATAATAATAATAATAATAATAATAATAATAATAATGTATTATTTCCACACGTGAAACTCACCTATTTGTATATACTGCGTGCTATATACATGCCAATTCATCTCACTTATTTGTATACACTGCGTGCTATAGGAACCCCAGTGGATACACAAAGGTAAACAATGTTATGTACATTTTAATAAGGATTAGTCATTCAGTTGTTTAAACTTTGTTGTTCTCTATGGGCAATTTAGACGTACACAATAACAACACAACGTGTCATGTGTGGTATTTAAAATACCATGGTGAATTAGAAAAAACACCGAACTGATGTTTGATCAATTATTTGATTAAGGGAAGTACGAATTCCTATTAATTGTGGTTGGGCCTATGTTGCATTATAACTAACACACAAGACTTACCCATGAACCATTTGTATTTGAAAAATAAGCAAGGTGTACACAAACTCGTCAGGGTGGGATACAATGTGGTAACCCAAGAAGACCTTTCCAGAACTAATTACTGAAAAAGGGCAATGGCTACCGGCATAAAAACAGAAGAAGAGATGGATGAATGTAACACTACATGAAATAAAGCTGACAGGAGAACCAAATGTGGTTTTAACTCACAACAAGCAATTTTTCTCTGGTCACTTTATGAATGACAACCATTAACATGGTGTCCTTGAAAAAGATGGCTGTTTCTGCGCAGGCACGGAGATGTGCACGAGTGCACCGTGTCTTATTGACATTTCTCCACTCTGTGGGAGGATGTATTCACATCGAATGGACGCGATTTTTTTAACACGAAAAAGTAATAAGCTGCGTAATAGTGATAGGTAATATATTGCTATTAAAATTTTCGATCTGGGCAAATTCCAAAAGACAATGCACATAAGGAAGATAGTAAAATCACCGTGTTAACACATGAAGAGAAGGCGATTCTTCATTGATCTAAACAAGGCAGACATTACAGCCATGTAATTGAAAAAGAATGGTCAGTGCGCATGGGCAAGATATCTGCGGGGTGGACTATAGGTGATCTAGTGTTCTGGAATCTTCTGGTTCACCCTACTGGGAGGACGAATTCTCGTCATACAGTCGGGGTATTTTCCATCTGGAAAAGTTACCAGCTATGCAATAGCAACAGGTATGTTTTACTAATATTAAACAAAATTTTAATATAGAATCCTAATGTTTATGCCAATCAGGATGCCATCGAGCAGCACCAGTAAAGTCATACCCATATATTGTCATGATAGGTAACCACAGGTGAAACAAAAATATGAAGGAAAATGTTTAAATATTTCCAACCCCGAACATGTTCTACAAGTTATATGTACACATTGACAGTTTCAATTGCTTTTTCAGACACATCTCCTGCATTGGCATGTGCTAACAAGTGCTTTTGAGTGTTATTTTGTGTAGCTTTTAATTTAATTTTGGCTTGAATAATTGCATAACTATATGTAAAGCAAATTTTTTAGATAGTGATATATTTCTTTTTAACGTATCATTTGACAAAGTGTTACCTAAGTGCCTTCTGTCAGTAACAGAGACCAATAAAACATTTTAATAGACCCTCTTTTAATACAGATCACAAAGAGCCATGAGAGAGTCTGGTTAAACAAGACTATTACTCATTAAATTCTCTCTTTTGATCAGTATTTCTTCTAATTAATCTAATCATGTGATTGTGCAAGTTTCATAGTTGTTACAATGTTGCTGTTGTATTACTGAGGAAGTAACCATTAGTTCATTTACTTTCAATGATGTGGTTTTGCAGACTTTAATTCATGAAAGTGTCTCATATATGGAAGAGGTAGATGTCTGTTCATTGAGTCTTTCTAAATTCATAGTTTATAGCAACCACATAAACTCAACAAATTGTCACCCCCATGAGTAAAAGCAAATTCAAAGAATATTTGAATTTTATTTTCGTTTAAGAATTTAAATAATGTTTAGACATTTTAGCTGAAAACTGAAATACAATAAACAATAAACTCTGGATACAATGAAATCAGACATACCAGTAATGAAATATGTATGGGGGGGGGGGGGGGGTAAATTAATTTTAATGATGTAATACTGTTATGACTAGAGGTAAATGTAACAAAAGAAAAGACTCAAACAAGCTTTCAAGATTTAAAATACAAATATTTAATTTCCTAAAATATTAAAATATTTCAACAAACAATCAAAGTGAAAGAATTAAAAATAACTTACAGTATAGAATATCCTTAATAGTCCTAAATTGTTATAAAGTTCACTGATCCGGAAGTTAATCCAAATATTCCGAATGAAGAATGTTCCGAATGAAACCACTAAAGTGTTGATGAACTAACAAGAATCAGTTATATCCAAATATTATTAATTCCAAATAATCCTTGTGAATATGGAATATGACACAAGTTCTAGAAATGTTTCCGATAATTCCAACGGAGCTGTATAATACTTAAATTTTAAGTAGCAGTACTAAATCCAGAATGTACTGTATAATAATCTCTGAAGCAGAATATCGCACACAAAATGAACCAATCTCGTTTATGACCTCTCAGGCTGAACGTACTATAGAAGGATGATGAACCCTCCGATTACATCCTTTTATATAGTTTCTTAATCTGTGTCATTGAAATACAAATAAAACATATTTCTTAATTCCGTCTTAAATCAACATCTCAGTATTTACGAACTTATTCTACTTCTAGTCAACAGAAAATGAATCACTCACTGAACTATGAAATCCAGGTCAGAACATTGAATGCAGGTCAAAAGGACAAATCTTGTGCGCTGAATCATGTGATATGACTCATGCTTTAACTGACATTATTTTCCCAAGGACCAATGTACTTGGTCACATGAAATTACCGTATATGTGCACTCTGCAAAACGACACCTATTAGACTATTATACAGAGGTCATAAACTAAAAAAACTATACCATTATTTAAAGAAATGATACATAATTCCGTAAAACCTTCCCCCTTTTCGAAAAGAAACATTTTATAAAAACTTTCTTTTAGTATATACTTCTAACATATAAGTAACTGATTGCATAAAAAATATATAAATGATACAGTCTTGTATACAAAACAATGCAAACTGTAAAGTTATGCGCGTGAAAGTGCATCAGCGATCAAATTTTCCTTCCCTTGATGTGCCTGACTTCGATATTATATTCTTGTAACATCAGACTCCATCGTAACAATCTTTGATTCTTATTCTTCATCTAATTAATGAAAGTTAGGGGGTTGTGATCACTGAAGACAACAACTGGAGAAGGAGCTGCACTAACATACACCTCGAAGTGTTGCAAGGCCATTATCAAAGCCAAACACTCCTTCTCTATCGTGGAATAATTTTTCTGGTGCTTATTCAATTTCCTTGAGAAATAGCACACAGGATGATCCACACTATTGTTGTCTTCCTGTAACAAGACTCCACCAACCCCAATGTCACTTGCATCTACAGACATTTTGAAAGATTGATTAAAATCTGGAGCTGAGAGAATTGGTGCACTTTTGAGTATGGCCCTTAACTTATCAAAAGCCTCCTGACATTTTTCTGACCAGAGAAACTTGGTCTTCTTACTAAGCAAATTGGTCAGGGGCTTGGCTATCATGGAAAAATTGGAACAAAATTTCCGATAATAACCGTCCATACCCAAAAATCGCATCAGTTGCTTCTTACTGACAGGCACAGGGAACTCAGAAATAGCCGTAACCTTAGCTTCTATTGGTTTTATTTGTCCATGTCCCACAACATGCCCTAAAAGTTAACACAGGCACAACAAAAGTCACTTTTATTCAAATTGATGGTCAAATTTGCTTCGCCGAGTCTTTTGAAGAACTGCTTAATTCTTTTCATGTGATCTTGCCATGTGTCGTTGTAGATGATGACGTCATTGATGTAAGCACCACAATTTCTTATTCCAGATGTTATCATATTCATCAAATGTTGAAAAGAACTTGGGGAACCCTTCATCCCAAATGGCATGACTTTGTATTGGTAAAGTCCATCTGGAGACACAAATGCTGAAATTTCTTTTGCTCTCTCCTTAAGTGGAATTTGGTAGAATCCCTTCAATTGGTCAAATTTTGTGACGTATTTGGCATTTCCAATCCTGTCAATACAGTCATCAATTCTAGGAATTGGAAATGAATCTGTCTTGGTGACGCTATTTACTTTTCTGTAATCAGTACACATACGAAAAGTCTTATCTGGTTTCGACACTAAAATACACGGTGAACTCCAGTCACTTTTACTTGGTTCAATAAAGTCATTTTCCAGTAAATACTGAATTTCTTTTTTCAGATAGTCTTGTTTGAGAGGATTCATCCTATAAGGTGTTGAATTTAGTATTTCGACATCATGGAAAATTTTGTTAGTTCATGTGGCAATATCTGGAAATAAATGTTAATTTTCTTTTATCAGCTGCTTCAGTTCGTTAATCTCAGGCGGCAGTATATGCGAAAGTTTCTGGTCCAGATCGTCCAGAATTTCCGAATTGCGAAGAGCAGTGATTTCGAGATTATCACTATCCGATTTCTCATCTTCATTCAAATGTTGAATGTGTGGGACAGATACTACTAAAGTAATTGGATAATTTATATGGCTATCTCTGTCTACATATTGTTTCAACGTATTAATGTGGCAAAGTTGTTTCTGCTTTCTCCTCTCAGGAGTATTAATAATGTAATCTAAATCACTCACTTTTTTGTCAATGGTATAAGGGCCAAAATACTTAGCCTGAAGAGGATTTTGTGGTATGGGTAGCAGAGCCAAAACTCTATCACCAGGCTGAAAACTCCTATCTTTCGCTTGTTTGTCATATCTCAATTTCATTTTCGACTGGACGTATTTTAGATTAGTTCTTGCCATCTTGTAAGTTTTTGCCAATCTATTTTTAAATTTAGAGACACAGTCCAGAAGATTTAATTCCAACTCTTCAGCAAAGGGAAGTCCATCTTTCAATAACTTTAATGGATCCCATACAGAATATCCAAACACTAGTTCAAAAGGACTGAATCCAAGAGACTCCTGCACTGATCCCCCTCCGCAGCAAACAGCAATAATTGCACACCTTCATACCACTCCCTTTTTGTTCCACAACAACAAGCCCCAATTATACTCAATCTTATAACAATATGTTTTAATCATACGTTCTAAAGTCTGATATTGTACTGACTTAAGGAGACCAAATAGTGTGAACAACTTGACCAAAGCTTTCACTATGGTCTCAGTTTTAACATTCCACAAAGGAATAGCTTCTGGAAATCTTGTGGACGCACACTTATTCGCCAACAAGAATTGGTTGCCTAACTTGGTCTTATGTAAAGGGCCACAATCTACCATCATTCTACCAAACGATTCTTCAAATACAAGAATAGGTGACAGATGAACTTTGGGTGTCCTCTGATTGGGTTTTCTCACCATTTGAGAAGCATGACTTGATTTACAAAACTTAGGAACATCTCTAAGTTTTGGCCAGTAAAAATGATTTAGGATCTTGTGATAGGTCTTATTTATTCCTAAATGACCAGACAACGGCGTTTTATGGGCTAACCTAAGTATTTCCTGTTGATATGACCTAGGAACTACAATTTGATAACTAACTGACCACTTGTCACCAGCGGGTACCCTGAGTGGTCTCCATTTCCTCATAAGGACCCAATTCTTCAAGAAGTAACAAGTTCCTTCTTGTGTGGCTTCAGTTTCAGTCATAGCCCTCTGAAACAAACAGGAGATATCAGGATCCTCCTGTTGTAAGACAACTAGTGTTTGTCTTTTATTACCCTGATTATTTTTTTGAGATTGTGTAGCTGAAAGAGTATCACTGTGATCAATACTTGATTGATCCAAACTAGGAGCAAAAGTGACTTCATTAAAAGCCTGACCCAAAAAGGTGTCCACTAAAGGAAATACATCCTGTTCAACAACATCATTCTCAAGAGCACGCTTTGCCATAGCTCTAGTAACTGCACAAGCTGGATATAAACCAGGGATTTCTACTTCAATAGGATCAACTCGTTGATCCATGCTAGGCTTGTCAGTTACAAGTGGATTAGCCACGACCTTATCTCCCGCTAGGTCATTACCTAGTAATAAATGAATGCCCTTTATAGGCAAAGAAGCCACAGCTCCTATGGTCACTGGTCCCGAAACTAAGTCTGATGACAAATTAACACAATGAAGAGGAACATTTACATATTAACATTCTACCCCCTGTATTAGTACACTTTCACTAGTAGAAGTCTTCTCAGAAAAAGGCAAAGTACTATCTAACAATAGATTCTGAGAAGATCCTTGAGAAATAGCACACAGGATGATCCACACTATTGTTGTCTTCCTGTAACAAGACTCCACCAACCCCAATGTCACTTGCATCTACAGACATTTTGAAAGATTGATTAAAATCTGGAGCTGAGAGAATTGGTGCACTTTTGAGTATGGCCCTTAACTTATCAAAAGCCTCCTGACATTTTTCTGACCAGAGAAACTTGGTCTTCTTACTAAGCAAACACTAGTTCAAAAGGACTGAATCCAAGAGACTCCTGCACTGATCCCCCTCCGCAGCAAACAGCAATAATTGCACACCTTCATCCCACTCCCTTTTTGTTCCACAACAACAAGCCCCAATTATACTCAATCTTATAACAATATGTTTTAATCATACGTTCTAAAGTCTGATATTGTACTGACTTAAGGAGACCAAATAGTGTGAACAACTTGACCAAAGCTTTCACTGTAATTTCTTTCCTAAACTAGACGGAGATTTCTTCTTTACACTCGAAACACCCTCTTCAAAAACACCTGTTTGTGCCAAATAGTGTATCAAAATACTCCTAATCTCTTGTTTCAACAAGGAAGCCTTTGCTTCAGTCAGACTATAATGTTTGGCAATTTGAAGTAACTCGTCCTTCTTCAAGGACTCAAATTTCTCCTGGGTAGGATCAGCTATGAAACTCTACTTTATGTCATGATGAAAGCCTGTTCGTTTCTCTTTATTTCTTAATTGGAAATCAGAATGTTAAAGACCACTAAAATTTCAAACAATGAAATTCAAATCTCAAAAAGAAAACTTTCCGAAGTATTAAAATCTCTGAAATATTAAACCTCGAAAATACTTAATTAAATTTAAATCCTGAAATATTCAAAATTTGGATCCTGAAATTATCCAAATTTCATATCCCTGACGAGCTCCCAATTTCTCTTGTTATGACTAGGGATAAATGTAACAAAAGAAAAGACTCAAACAAGCTTTCAAGATTTAAAATACAAATAATTAATTTCCTAAATTATTAAAATATTTCAACAAACAATCAAAGTGAAAGAATTAAAATAACTTACAGTATAGAATATCCTTAATAGTCCTAAACTGTTATAAAGTTCACTGATCCGGAAGTTAATCCAAATATTCCGAATGAAGAATGTTCCGAATTAAACCACTAAAGTGTTGATGTACAGTGTACTAACAAGAATCAGTTATATCCAAATATTATTAATTCCAAATAATCCTTGTGAATATGGAATATCACACAAGTTCTAGAAATGTTTCCGATAATTCCAACGGAGCTGTATAATACTTAAATTTTAAGTAGCAGTACTAAATCCAGAATGTACTGTATAATAATCTCTGAAGCAGAATATCGCACACAAAATGAACCAATCTCGTTTATGACCTCTCAGGCTGATCGTACTATAGAAGAATGATGAACGCTCCGATTACATCCTTTTATATAGTTTCTTAATCTGCGTCATTGAAATACAAATAAAACCCATTTCTTAATTCCGTCTTAAATCAACATCTCGGTATTTACGAACTTATTCTACTTCTAGTCAACAGAAAATGAATCACTCACTGAACTACGAAATCCAGGTCAGAACATTGAATGCAGGTCAAAAGGGCAAATCTTGTGCGCTGAATCACGTTATATGACTCATGCTTTAACCGACAATATTTTATCAAGGACTAATGTACTGGGTCACATGAAATTACTGTATATGTGCACTCTGCAAAACGACACCTATTAGACTATTATACAGAGGTCATAAACTAATAAAACTATACCATTTTTTAAAGAAATGATACATAATTCCATAACAAATACCTACCTGTTGTTATTGCTAGCTGTACTTTTCCGGGGGGGGGGGGGGGAAGGAAATACCCCGACCGAGTGACGAAAATTAGTCCTCCCAATTAGTGAGAACTAGAAAGTTCCAGAACACTGGACCCTATAGTGCACACGCTCTGACGTGCTGTGGGCTTCATTCTTTTCGAGGGCGCATCTTATGTAGTGGGACATCAGAGCGGGTAGGGAGGAGGGAATCTGGCAATAAGAACAGGTAAGTATTACATCATAACATTAGTTTACCCCCCCCCCCCCCCCAAAAAAAAAAAAACCCTACATTTTATTATCAGTAATAGCCTACCTGTTGTTATTGCATAGCTGAATTTGTCAGTTTGGTGGGAAGGTGATGAACCCACAACTGGCGAATAACAAACAACACAAGGAATACTCACCCTCACAGAAGAGCAGATGACTACTGTGAAACGGAATCTGTCTGGGCCCCTTTCTGAGCGACGACAATCGGGACAAGTGAGAAAATGCCTTCACTTTGGTGGGCCAACGAGCGAAGGTAAAAGGAGGAAGAAATAGTGTGAGAGAGCCAAAATGCAGCTTTTATCACATCATCCAAAGAGGAATGTGTTAGATATGCCCATGATGTAGCAATGGTACGTACCTCATGGGCTTTAATTTTCATGAAAGACAGGTCCCTATCAGTAAGGGATTGATAAGCTCTCTTGACAGTTAATGTAATCCACCTAGAAATGGTGGAAGCTGAAATATCAGCTGAACCTTTATTGCATATGAAAAGACGCCTCCTACTCTTCCTTCTCTCTTTAGAGACTGCCAAATACAAACGTAAAACCCTAACCGGACATAAAAGTCGATCTTGATCATCTCCAGGACAGATATGGCTGAGACTGGGGATCTCAATTGGGTGTGATGCAACTGAAGCCTGGTTGACAGAGAAGAGAAACTGACTCATAATTCCACAGAACCCTATACAGCCCTGTTCTATGGATAGGGTATGAAGTTCACTCCTTTGTCTTGCAGACGCTAAGGCAAGCAAAAAGGCCATCTCGAGGGTGAGGTTATCAAAGGAAGCTTCACCAAAGGCTCATAGCAGGTTTTTTTGTAAAAGACCTCAAGACACAAGAGAGATTCCATATAGGCATTAGAGAGTGAGACACTGGTCTTTGTTATTCAAAATATCTGATCAGTTCTCCGAAATGAGAGTCTGTGCCGATGGCCGGGCCCTTTGAGAATTTAAGAGTGTTGGAAAGGGCTGCTCGATAGCCCTTAATAGTAGACACCAAGCATTGTTTCTCTTCGAAAAGAAAGAGAAGAAAATCAGCTACAGCACTCACAGATGGACAACTAGGACTGACATGTTTCTACTACACCAATCACAAAAGATTCTCCATTTGGCATCATATATCTTGGACGTCGAGCTTCTCCTGGACTGAATGATACACTTGGAAACTTTGAACGAAAACTTTTCCTTGTGGAGAGATCGTTTGAGATGAGCCAAGTGTGGAGGTGGAGAATCTGTTGACTGTTGTGCAGGAGAGAAGCCCTGTGCTTTGACAGGAGGTTCCTCCTCTGAGAAAAGGTCTGTGGATGGTCCACCAGCCAGTCGAGAAGTTCGTTGAACCACCAGCAATGGGGCAACAGAAGGGTGATCAAGATGAGCTGGACCGTGGAGCGCCCGACTTTGTGAAGGACCTGTGGAATCAACCTGAATGGTGGGAAGGCGTATGCGAACAGACGATCCCAGTTCAGGCTGAAAGCGTCCACCGCCCATGCCCTCTGGTTGGGGACTGGGAAAACATAAAAAGGGAGCTTGTTGTTCAACCTGGTGGCAAACAAATCCACCAGGGGAGGTCCCCAAAGTTGGATCAGGGAGTCTCCTATGGATTGGTGAAGCGACCATTTCGTAATGACTACCTTCCCTTTCTTGGTCAGATTGTCTGCCAAAATGTTTTTCCTGCCTGGAATGTGGCAAACTTGGAGGAAAATTCCTTCCGAAGTTGCCCAGCAAAGGAGGTTCCAAACCTCCACGCAGAGAGAAGGTGTGTATGTGCCTCCTTGTCTCCTGAGGTACGCAACCACCGATATGTTGTCAGAGGAGACCATCACACAGCGACCTCGTATTTGATGGACACACCCCTGAAGGCTTAAGAACACTGCTCTCATGTCTAAATTGTTTATGTGGAGAATTGATTGTTCCCAGGACCAAGAACCATGAAGAATCAGTCCCTCTGGCTCTAAGTTGAGCACCCCACCCTGAATCCGATGCATCTTCGAACAGATAAGAGTGGGGTTCAGGGAGGTGCAGCTAAAATGAGAAACTGGATAGGACGTAGGTGCAGCCTGCCTAGGGGAACCAAGTCTGCTGCAGCGTTCAAGGTTCCCAGCAGAGAGAGGAAAAGACGAGCAGTTAATGTAGTCTTTGCTCTCAGCGTCTCCAACAAGGACATGATCTTGTCTACTCTCTCTAGAGGGACACGAACAAACCCTCTGTTTGAGAGGTAATTCATCCCCACATAGACAAAACCTTGAGAAGGAGTGAGTTCCGATTTCTCTAAGTTTGGTAGAAGACCCAGCCTGGTCACCATGGACCAACATCGAGATAGGTCTACTCTGAGAGACTCTTGACTGCTGTTGTGTATCAACCAATCATCGAAATACTGGAGGATTGGGATACCTAATGATTGCATATGGGCTGCCACTACTCCCATGACCCTGGTACAAACTCTGCAAGCGGAGGCTAGCCAAATGGCAGAGCTCAAAATTGAAAATTGAAAGACCTCCCCATCCAGACAAAACCGGAGGTACTTCCTATGTAGAGGAAAAATAGGGATGTGAAGGTAAGCATCCTTAAGATCAATGGAGACTGCCCAATAGCCATGTCTTATGACGTTTCTGACTGAGGTTGCGGTCTCCATCTTGAAAGGTTCCTCCTGCAGAAATCTGTTTAGGGCAGAAAGGTCGATAATTAGACGAAACTTTCCCCCTTTTTTGAGACCAGGAAAATTCTGGAGCAGAATTGAGGCCGGCAATTGGTCTTTTAATACCCTCTCTACTACACCCTTCCACAAAAGAGAATGAACCTCTTCCTTTAAGAGCCCCAGATTTGACAGGCGGAAGCAAATGGGGGACCTTATGAGGGGAGGAGTATCCCGGAACCGAAGCCGGTAGCTGTCTCTTAAGATGGAAAGGACCCAACCATTGAATATTATGCCTAACCAAGCCTCTAAAAAGAGACCTAGTCTGGTGCCCACGGGAACGGACGGAAGAGGTATGCTTAGCAGGATATGGTGTGAGTCCCTAGGGCTGTCCCTCCAAGGGTGTCCTTAGGAAAGGGGGAAGGCCCTGTGAACGTCCTCCCTGGGTCTTTGCGGCGCCCCTTCCAAGGGCCTGACTGCTGAGGGGAGCTCTGAATTGGGGCTGTTGCTTCACCTAGGGCCGTGCAGCTCTGAAGAATTTAGCTTATGGGCCCTGTGGGCGATCAGTGTGATTTCGCTTCTTGACTGTTTTTGAAGAGCCAGGAATGGAAGCAAGAGACTGGTGTTGATGGTCCCTGAAATCCTGCGTCGCCACGGTGGGGATGAGACCTCCAAAGAGAGTCTCTGTCTCAAGGAACAGCCCTCAGAAGGTTCTTACTGTGCTCCAGTAAAACCTTTGAGGTGTCTACAGCAACATCCCTGCAGAGGTGGAGAAGCTCTGCTGACAAAGCCATGGACAAGGAGAAAGCATGTCTCAGTTTTAGCCACCGCTTCCAACAGACAGTGTAGAGCTAATGGGGACAACGACTCCTTTCTAAGCAGACCGAATGAGGCTGCTGAAAAGGTTGGCATGTGAGTCTACAGTTACGAGTGACTTAGCCTTTTGCTCTAGGGATTCCAATGTTTTCACTGGCAGGTGAGCCCAAATCCCTGAAGAAATACTTACTTGAGCTGCTTCGGCATCCAAGGTGGGTGGTTTAGTGGGCCAGGATGGGGAATGAACCTTGTAGCTAGAAGCAACTATCAAGGGCCGCAATGTAGAAGGGGGAACAGACCACCCACAATGTTATCTGGCAAAGTCTTGGCCCTTGCTAAACCTGTGAGAGAGCTCCTTGATTGTCACAGAGTGGGGGAGTAACAGGAGATCTGGTTGAGAATTTGCCCCAGAAAATTTCTCCAAGCTGGAAAGAATTTTGAAGTCACCAGGACCTGAAGGTTTGGAGCACAAATCACTGCGAAAGAGCTTTATCAAATGACCAGATCTCTTCCTCCTCTGCCTACTTAGCCGAAGGTTGGGAAGGGGCAGGGGACCCGATAGGTGGGGAAATTGCATCAACCTGCTCTGTGTCAAACTCGTTTGCATCAACGAGGACATCCTCATCTTGTTCCCTCTCCTGGGATATTGGATGATGCTACCCAATGTCTCTCCATCTCGGGGGAGGCACTGGGGGATGAGAAACTTTAAGTGGTAACTCCTCTCGCATAGATAAGGGATCGGCATTCACAGTTGTCTCCACTGGAGGCTGTCGGCAACTCTCCAACCGCCTAGGGCGTATTCAGGAAGAATGTCTATTTCTCTTCCTTTACTGTGCCCAACCTCGCGAGACAACCAAGGACCACTGTCGGCAGCCCCGAGACCACTTACATGCGTCAAAGATTCGGAAGCCCAAGGTTGCATGTAGGAAAGAAAGATCCAACTCCCCCCTGCGGTGGAAAACCCCACATCCCATAGGGATTAAGAGGGATCAAAGGAAAGGGGGGGATGCCGATCAGATCCCCTTCCTTAACCCGGCATTAGTAAACCTGGTCCCAATCCCCCATGGGATGAACGGTAAACTGGAGGGGGGAATCATCCCGACTCTTATCTCTGTACTGTACAGTCCTGAAGACCAGTGCCGGTGCCCGATGACTGGGTAGGGACTTGTTAGGCTAATCAGATCTGCAGGAAGAACCTGCCCCAGACCTGGTGGACTTAGATCTGAGCTCTCCCCTCTCCCAGGGGCTCAATCTTGTCGCCAACAATGGGCCATAGGGACTGGAAGGGTCCCACTCCCCGCTTTCGGAGGGTGCGACTCACTACCAGCCCTAACCAAGCTGTGGGTCAATAGAGAATATCGTTCCCCCCTCTTGGACGTGACTCTTCCTCTGCCCTAGTGGACAAGAGAAGGTGCTGTTCCCCCCAGAGGGGAGGGCGCGACTCAATCTCTGTCCTAGTGGAAATGAGAGGGTGCTGATCCTTTCTCTCATAAGGATGTGACTCGCTCTCAATCCTCACAGAATGGGGATGGTGCTGCTCCTCCCTCTCAGAAGGGCGCAACTCAATCTCATCACGTTTATTTCCTCCCGTGGAAGGGGGCCTTCCACTGACATTGGAAGTCTCCGGAGAGACTTGAGTAACGTTTGTCTGAGACCCGAGGGACCCAGACAAAGAGAAGCCAGGAAACTCAGATGAAGAAGAAGAAACCTTCTTCCTCCTCTTGTAAGTCCTATGACTTTCAGCCAGATCCCAAGTCATCTGTCCTTTCACAATGAGTGCAAGACAAACAGGTAGGGTATGTGTCGCAAGGGGCTTTGTGGTGGCCACACCTCCCAACATTGTTCATGAAAGAAAATTTTATATATATATATATATATATCACTCTTCACGGACCTTACAAGACTGCAATAATGCAAGGGTAGGGAAAATCATCATAAAAATAAACCACACCTTACTAGAAAACACACACACCAATTGAATAACAAACACACTGTGAAGGGTAAAAAGGACAAAATAATTGTCAATACGCACACCATGTGTACGTAACAAAGTCTAAAAACTCTCAAGAGAGCTTAACTACACAGTTGATAAAACTCTATCAAGGTATAATCCTATGTCTTAGAAAAATATAGCGCAATCTATTCTAAAACTGAAAATTATGGCAAAATGGGAGAATGTTCTAAATATAGGAGGGATTAAACAAAGAAATAAAGACAGAGCTTGTAAAAATGTTGTGCAATTGTCTCACATTTGGTTCATTTACTGCATGTTTTTTGTACAAATTAGTGTGAATTCACGCATCAAAGAAAGAAAAGAAAAAAACTGTTATAACAAATTTCAGATATAACAATATGATCTGGGTCCCATGGGCTTCTTTATTATATGCGGAGTTTCCTGTATTTAAAGTCGCAAGTATTTTATGCACAATATTAGAACTTGTAGAAGTTTTTCTCTTTTCTAGATCTTTTAATTTTTGCTACATTTTGTTGTTCTTTTCATAAGCTGCTAGAAACTTTATAGATTTTCCTGAACCCAGTAAGTTTATACAAACTTCAGCCAAAATAAGACATCTCTGGCACACCAGTACCAATCATGTGAATGAAAGCCTTAATACAAGATGACCCAAGATTCTTCACCTAGTTGACATGTGCCTAAAAGTCAAATCCAAGGGCAGTTGACCAAGCAATCTAGGTTAACATAATGCTATCTGACACATAAATATTTTTTTTATATTTTTTAGTAATGGCAGCACTATTGGAATCAGCATCATTTGTGCAAATGTGAAAGGCCCTATATCAGAATGCTTTCTTTGCAATATGATCCTATTCTGTTCATCAGTTTTGAGAAGTTTGTGAAGATTTTAAAGCTTTTTGACATATATTTTCAATAACCAATTTGCATATTAAAATAGTGAATCAGGATCACTTGTACAAAATTGAAAGGCCTTCATGCCAAGATGTTTTCTGTGTAAACTTTGGTCAAATTCTGCTGAGCAGTTACTTTTTTTTTTTTTTTTTCAGTCATGTGGTCAAATTTTATTGTAGATTGGAAAAATCTGTACAAACTTACAAGGCATTCCCGCCATGATGCTTTTTGGAAAAATTGGTCAAATTTTTTTCAGCGGTTTTTGAGAGAAAGTTGTGAAAACATTTTTCTATTTTTAATAACACTGACCATATTTGATAGCAAATCAGCATCATTTGTATAAATTAAAAGAACTTTCATGCCAGAATGCTTTCTGTCAAATCTGGTCAAATTCTGTGGTTTGTTAGAAGTTACTTGAATGTTTCTCTACTTTTAATAATGGCAGCCATATTTGATGGAGGAATAGCATCATTTGTATAAATTTTAAAAGACCTTCATGCATGCATGAATGCTTATTTGTAAAATTTGGCCTAATACTGTCCAGGGTTTTACAGAAGAAGTCTTTTAAAGGTTTTTCTATTTTTAGCAATGGCAGCCATATTTGATGGTTGATTGGGAGCATTTGTATAAATCTGAAAGACCTTTATACCCAAATAATTTCTGTCAAATTTGGTCAAATTCTGTTTAACAGTTTTGGAGAAAAAGTTGTTTAAAGGTTTCCCAAATTTCAGTAAGAGGGTCACATTTAATGGTGAATCAGCATTATTTCTACAAACTCAAATGCCCTTTATGCCACAGTAAATTCTGTTAAATTTGGTCAAATTTGTTAAAGTGGTTTTTGAGAAGAATTCATTTCAAGGTGTTTCTGGGTTTTTTATGGCAGCCATATTTGTTAGCAGACTGGCATCATCTGTATAAATCTGAAAGGACTTTATGCAAGGGTACTTTATATAAAACTAAATCAAATTTTTGTTGTTGCTGTTTCTGAATAAAAAGTGATTTAAAGATTCTTCTATTTTAGCAATGGCTAGCAGATCAGTATAATTTGAATAAAAGTAAAAGGTCTTTATGCCAGGATTCTTTCAGTCAAATTTGGTCAAATTGTATTCAGTGATTTCAACTAATAAGTTGCTTAAAGGCTTTTCTATTTCTAGTAATGGTGGCCATGTTTTATGGCAGATTGGAATCAGATGTACCAACCTGAAAGGCCTTTATACCAGGATGCTTTCTGTCATATTTGGCAAAATTCGTCTCAGCAGTTTATGACAACAAGCTGTTTAAAAGTTTATATGTTTTCAGTAATGGCAGCCATATTTGATGACACAATGGCATCATTGTAATGCTCTACTGTCTGAAAAGAATTTCTAGGAATTCAATATAAGACCATTTCTTCTTTTCAAGTGATGTGGCAGACATATTGGATGCAACATCAGCACCATTTTCATTTAGGACAAACTAGACACCATTAGAAACATTTCTGTGAAAACCCCATGCCAATATGACCATCCATTCAGAAAAATTAGTGACAAGATTTTCAATATGTTCATTGTGGCAGCCATATTGGATGTCTGCAGGGCACCATTTTCATTTAAGACCAACTAGATATCATAAGAAGTCTTTTGATAAAACCCTATGTTGAAATTACCATAAATTCTTCTGGAGTAGTGATAACAAGATTTTCAAGATGGCTGCCATGGTGGCCATAATGGATGTGAGATTGGCATCATTTTTATTCAGGACCAACTTGTCACCATAAGAAGTCCACTGGTGAAAACCCCATGTCAATATGACTTTCCATCTAGGAGGAATAGTGACAAGATTTTCAAGATGGCTGCCATGGCAGCCATATTGGATGACAGATCAGCACCATTTTCATTTAGGACCATCATAAGAGGTCTTCTGGTGAAAAGCCCATGTTGATATGACTTTCCATTCAGAAGGAGTAGCTATAACAAGATTTTCATGATGGCTGCTGTGGTGGCCATATTGGACATTAGAACGGCACCATTTTTATTTAGAACCACCTAGACATCATAAGAAGTTTTTTAGTGAAAACCCCATGCTGATGTGAACATCCATTCAGGAGTAGTGATAACAGGATTTTCAAGATGACTGCTGAGGCAGCCATATGAGACGTCTGAGCAGTTCCATTTTCATTTAGGTCCAACTAGACTTTGGGATGAATGTGTGTGCAGAGTTTCATGGCAATCCTCCAAGTAGTTTAGGAGAAGTAGTGATAACAAACCTGTGTACATAGATGGACGGACAATTGACGACAGACAATGGACAACAGGCCATCCCATAAGCTCTTCTGGTCTATGACCAGTAGAGCTAAACATTAAAGGTTTTCATGCCAAGATGCTTTATGTCAAATTTGGTAAAATTCTGAAAAGCAATTTTTTTTTAGAAGTACATGTAGTTGTTTAAATTTGTGTTATAGTTTTAGTAATGGCAGACATATTGTAAGGGTGCAAATTTCTGTCGATCTAAAATGAGAACATTAACTTGGACAGAGAACAATTAATTAGATTTATGAGGACAGGGTGCGTATTTAATCGCTATGCTGCGAGGATTTTAAGGTCTGTGTTGTGAGAGGAACTGATTTTTAATTAAGCATTCGTTTATTTAACAGTCAGAGAAACTGGAAGGGAAAAGGTTAACTCAATCTTTGTATCGAAAATGTCAGAGTTGAGATTGTCCAGAATCAGTTATTTGGAAATCTAGAGGGTCAGGATGACCACAAATTTTGGCGCCTATTTATAAAAAGGGTGGTAGATATATTTAACCCTGATTGGCTATGCTATACAAGGGGCGTGTTTCCCACACGAAATTTCATAGTTTTAATATGCCACATCGCAAAATTTAGTCAGTCTAAACTCCTGCAAGAGGAAGATATTTTTGGCTCAGAGATTGAATTTGCAAGAAATTATCTCGTAAAACAATTATCCAAGGGACCGGATGTCTGGAAAGTTGACGGACACAATTCTGGCGGTAGAAGCGAACAAGGCTTGAAACCACAAGGTATTTGCATCAATCTCATGTAATTCGTTGATACCAATATAATTATTTGCTTGAATTTATTTACTTATATTTGCATGAATTTATTTGTATAAATTCGTAGATCAATTTTCTTGATATGAGTATAACTGTGTTTGAGTTCATTATCTGAATTCGTACAATGATCTTATATATAAGTTTGACAGATTGTTTGAATTTGTTGTCTTGAGTGTTATAGGAATCATGTATTCTAAGAATTTCATGCATTACTTTAGTTGATATGAGTATGAGAATCCGTGTGAATTCACCGATCTTAGATGATTTCATGTATGATAAAAACTTAAGTGCGTATCGACTGAAATTAACGTCGTTAAGCCATGAAGTGAGATTTCATGGACGCTAAAGACTTGAATGTGTGTATTCGCTGAAATTGACGTAGTTAAGCCATGTAATGAATTTCATTCATTCATTTGTATAATCGAGAACGGAACTGTTATGTCTCGTGTGATGTTAATGTGAGTCAGCGATGAAATAGCCGTTAGGAAATAGATTAATCTTATGAAACTAGGTTTGTTTGTTTATGGCCTGCCGTGTTTGGCTTGACCAGATAGCCGTTGGTATCTGTTTGACCTCCGATAGGATGATATCTGACATAACGAGAGTGGAGTAATGATCTATTCCCAGTAGGATATCTGACAGAAGATTTAGGCTGCTTCTCTGTTTATTTTGAAAGGGGAAATAGCTCCACTGACATAATCCACTGACGTATCCACATACCTACGTATCTACATACCTACGTATCCACCTACCCACACAAAGTTTGAGGGCCGACAGAGGCAAGAAGATAGTCAGAGTGAGAAGAAAGCGAAGGAACCAGTTGAACAGCACGGTGAACCGGAGGAAACCAGGTTATGAAGCTGTACAAGGCAATTACTTCGATTGTTCACTCGATTCTATGATGAATTAATTCTATCATTTAAACAGATCGGCTATTTATATAAGTATATTTGTGTTTAAAATTTGGTGAATGATTTATTTCAAAAAGTGTATCTTCCTAATGTAATGCATTATCACAGTTGTTTATGTAATTGATTAAATTGTTATATTTCATATACGGGGGCTCGTTTCAGTCTGTTCTATATATCTGCTCAGATCTCTATTCATTCCATCTATAAGTTTCACAATTTATATTATTATTTACTCGATCCGGGCAATAACACCGAGGTCGATCATCCTCTAGATAACGATAACCACAACCACCACCACCACCCCCACGCCACACATATTTAATGGCTATCGGAATCATTTGCAAAAGAAATGTGCAAGACCTTTATGCCAGGATGCTCTGTGCCAAGTTTGATTGAAATTGGTTTAGCAATTTTTGAGAAGCTGAAAAATAGCAATTGTTGATGGACATAGGATGGATGATGCACAATGGACAAAGGACCATACCATAATTTATGTTCACTAAGAAAGTCTTGATGTCAAAGGAGAGGGGGAATAAAAGATTCTTAGATCCAGCAATTATATTGTGAAAAATATGGTATATAGTGAAAGTGGGCATATGAAATGGAAAATGAATCAGCTGATTTATGGCTAAAGGAAACCTGAGATAAAAAAAAATTTCATGTTGCTTTGATAAATTATGTGTAGGAGATAGGTGGATTAATTTTATGTTGCAGATGTAATAAATTTTTGTACACAATCTCCTATGATGATAGATCTTAGCTTATACACCTATATGCCTTGCTATACACATCCCAGTTCCTTTCAGGTTTGGAAAGGATCATAAACTAATTCAACTTCTAAATTCTTGTTTTTCCACAGTTCTGCATTGCAATTTAATTGGAAATCTGAGCCCCTATGGTTTGGATTATCTCTAGGAGCTGCACTATTTCATAACTGATTGTACTGTTAGAGACAGACTCCCATAACCCTAAAAGCTTTGACATCTGTACAAGCTAGCAAGTATGGTGTTCAAGAAATATGATCAAATAGTTAATTATGTAGAAGGGATCAAATGTGTAACTCAATATACAGAAGCAACTGATGGTCAGAAGTGCCAGAATATCACATAGCAAACACATTAGCTACCATACATACTTGCATGTAAATCGAATCCCACTGCAAACTGTACAGACCCAGATCTACCACCACATAATGCGCCAGCAGGCCTGGGTCAATGCAGTTTGTTAGGAGTAATCACTGGAACCAACAACATTGACCCTGATCTGCCAGCTCATTATGTGACAGCATATCAGGGTCTATGTTGTTTGCAGTTGGATCCAACTTATAAGCGAGTATATATGATACTTGAACAATCAGAGAAGAAATTGTTCGCTTTGATGCATATGTCAAAATATTGCTCTAGCTTGCAAATCATGCCTTTTAGAATGAATAAAACAGCTTTGTTACCAAGACTAATTTGGTGTACATTCAATTATATGACTCTATTAGAGTGTGTTCTGACAGAAATCAAGTATGGTATTAATATTATTATTATTATTATTATTATCATCAAAAAGCATAATCACTGTTAACTTTGTATTAGTTGTTCATTATAGATCAAAGAAATGGATGAAAAGAAGTTTTTCCTTCATTTTTATAAAGTTCAACATTAAAATATGTAAGTATTGTTTAAATCTGATAATTTTCTCCTGGTCTAATTCCTTTCAGCAATATCATAATAAAGGCAATGGATTTATTCCTAGTCTAGATTAGCCCTAACATTTCAAAAGTAGTTGCCAAATTTGGCTTAATAAAAAGCACCAACATGTTGAATTATTTGGTTTACCATTGAAAAGCTGTACTATGGAAATTGCTCATTTGGATCTTGCTCTAATTTAACTTTAGTCTTTAGTCTTTAATCTATTCATTGATTTAATGCTAAATCATATATTTTTCCAAGCTTCTTCCACCCCCTGCTGGTTACAGGGATATAGAACAGGCCCAAAACACTCTCCTACTGGTTGTAAAGAGGCAACTAATGGAAGCAGGAGCCATTGTGACTCAGTGGTTTGCATGCTGTATTTGTGACCAAAGGAGTGCAGGTGTTAATCCTACCATCATATCAGCCTGGATCAGCTACTGTGGTTTGTCCTGCAAGGCATTTTACATCAATTGCCTTGGCACAGAATAACTTACTGGTGTTGCTGTGCCATAAAACACCAAACCAACACAATCCAAGTGTCTTCCACAAAAAAGTTTAGTTCCTGTTTTCATTAGTTCCAGCCTAAAAAATAAGTTGACTAGCGGCCAGTAATGACTTTGCACTGCAACTTGATATATTTTATAACTATAAGGTATATAAATGTAACTTTGAACACAACAGGACAAGCATGGAAATTCTCAATTACCAAATTACTTGTTTTAATTGAACCAAATTGTGATCTGAAATATCTGACTGCCCTTTGTGATTTTGGTGATCACTAGTGCAAACATGACTTAATTGAACCAAACATGACTTTTGGTTAAACCTTAGACTTTACCCTTCCACAATGTAGTCAACAGTGAGCAATATGGAAGGAAGAGCTAACAATGTTTTTATCTTGATCAAGAAGTACTAAACTGTATGTTTTAATGTTTAGTGTTGACTTCTTGAGCTATTTTGTCTAACTTTTGAGTTATTTCTCCTCTGAAATGGCCTTCACACTTTCTATGGCAATATGATATGGTCTTTATTGGCACAATTGCCTCTGAAAAACATGACTATTTTTTTTTGGGGGGGGGGGGGGGACACATGTCCACTGGACATGAGTCCTTGAAAGTAAATGAATCCAATTGGAGTTTTGACAAGTCTAGGACCTTGGACTTGAAGAATTTTCAACTTCAGACATGACACCAAACCCTACTGAAGGTGAAAATACTTGATAACAAATGGCATTCTAGGCTAGGTGAAATGTAAAATAAGTTAACACTGAAAATTCTTCAAAGCAAAATGAAATGACCACTAGTCTACTAGTTTGATACATGTACTGAGATCCCAGGGGTCAAGCCACAGGGTGAATGTGGCAAGACAGTCGCCCTCTTCCATGAAATTTCACTTCAATATGCCAGGAAAGCCAAGCTGACTTTCACTTTACCCAAATCTGTGCCTATACCACATTTCTCAATTGATATTCTGCCTAAAAAATTACACTTGCATGGTTTTTCAGCTATAAAACTTGTATTTATAGGCTTAAAACATCCTTTAAAATCAACTTTTGTGCTAGTTCAGTAGCTTCTGGTGTCCTAAAATATGCATGCAGTCATGATTTTACCACCAACCATACAAATATGAAATTCTAGAAAGTGAATAAAATCCCGAGCTTTATCAACCCAAAATTGGAATCAAAGTTTTCATTTATGAAGTTTTGTGACTAAAGTAAGCAGTATGACGAGATTATTTAATTTCTCCAGTAGCTTACTTAGTGAGATGAACGGATTTGCCTTTGATGAACATGTCACCTATTTCCAAGAACTGCCTTTTTACATGGTAGCCACATATTGCTTTTAATGAAGTTATGCAGCAGTTTTTCATATACAAGATATGTACTTTTTAAGGGGGGGGGGGGTAAGAATAATTTTAATAATATAATACTTACCTGTTGCCATTGTAGTTGGCTCTTTTCTGGACGGAAAATACCCGATCATTTGATGAGAATTCATTTTCCCATACAGTGAACAAAAAGATTCTAGAACACACTGTCCACCCCTTAGATACCTTGCCCCTGTGCACAGTCATTCATTCTATTTTAGGAGGCAGCGTAAACTAGTCAGACATCAGTGTGGGAACGGAGGAGGCAATCTGGCAATAGCAACAGGTAAGTATTACATCATTAAAATTAGTTTTATCCCACCCCCCACGAATCCCTTGAAGGGACTGACACTCGAATGGGTGAAAAGAATTCCCAGGAATTCATCATAAGACCATTTCTTCCTTTTAACTGTTGAGTGTTGAAACCATCTCTGATATTCTTCAGCAATAACAAGATTTTCAAATTAGCTACACTGGTGCACATATTGGATGTCAGACTGACACCATTTTCATTCAGGACAAAGTAGACATCATCAGAAGTCTTTTGGTCAAAACCCCAAGACATAATGATCATCCATTCAGAGGAAGTAGTGACAAAAACTTTTTTATGACAGTCATCATAGCAGCCATATTGGATTTACGACTTGCAACATTTTCATTTAGGACAAACTAATTATCATAAGAAGTCTATTGGTGAAAACGCAATGGTGATATAGACATCCATTTGGGGAGGAGAGATACAAATATTGTCAAGACAGCCACCAAGGTGGCCATATTGAGGGTTAGACATTTTCATTTATGACCAAGCAGACATAATAAGAACTCTTGTGATGAAAACCCATAACAAAATTACTTTCCCTTAAAGAGTAACTAAAACAAGATTTTCAAGATGGCCACATACTGGATGTCAGATCAGCACCACTTTAATTTAAGATCAACAAAACATTATGAGGAGTCTTTTAGTCAAAACCCCATCATGATATGACCATTCATTCAGGAGAAATAATGATAGCAAGATTTTCAAGCTGGCCACTGTGGTGGCCATATTAGACCCCAGATCACCACCATTTTCATTTACGACCAAGTAGACATCATAAGAAGTCTTTTGGTGAAAACCCCACGCCAATTGACTTTGAGTTCAGAAGGAGTAGTCATAACAAGATTTACAAGATGGCTGCTGTGTGGTGGCCATATTGGATGTCAGAATGGCACCATGTTCATTTAGGACTACCTAGACATCATAAGAAGTCTTTTAGTAAAAACTCCATGTTGATATGAAAATCCATTCAGGAATAGTAGCCATAACTTGATTTTCAAGATGCTGGGTATGGCAGCAACACCATTTTCATCTTGAACCAACTAGACCATGGGATGAATGTGTGAGTAAAGTTTCATGGCAATCCTCCAAGTAGTTTAGGAGGAGCAGCTATAACAAACCTGTGCTAACAAACAGACGTTGGACAACAGACAACAGACAATGGCCAAGAGACCATCATATAAATTCTTCTGGTCTATGACCAGTAAAGCTCAAAAACTATATTTTAATATCAGTAAAATATACCTGTTGCTATTGCATAGCTGAATTAGTTTGGTGGGAGGCTGATGACCCCACAACTGGCAAAAGAAAAACAAACACATGGAATACTCACCCTCAATGAAGACTAGAATACTGCTGGATGGTATCCACATGGTTCACTTTTTCAGCTACGACAATTGGACAAAGGAAAATATGCCTTCGCTTTGGTGAGGTACTAAGTGAAGGTAAAAGGAGAAGGTAGTGTGAGAATGCCAAAAGGCGGCTTTCATCACATCCTCCAAAAATGAATGAGTTAGATAAGCCCATAAGGCAGCAATGGCTTGTACCTCAAGGACTTTAATTTTCATGAAAGAAAGGCCTTTATCGGTAAGGGACTGATAAGCTCTCTTATTGCAATCCACCCTGACATGGTGGAAGCTGAAATATCAGTTGAACCCTTAATGGGGGAATAAAAAGATGCTTCCTACCCTTCTTCTTGCCTTAGAGGCTCTCGAATAAAAATGTAAAGCACTAACTGGACATAAAAGTCTATCCTGATCATCCCCAACACAGATACGACAGAGACTGAGGATCTCAATTGGGAGTTGAGCAACCAATGGAAGCTGGTCATTTGTTAAAAACAACCTGGTTGGCAAAGGAGAGAAACTGATTCAAAAGTTCCATTTAACCATATACAGCCGTGCCCTACGGATAGGGCATGAAGCTTGCTCCTTCATCTCATGGACACTAAGGAGAGCAAGAAAACAGTCTTAATGGTAAGGTCCGCGAAGGACGTTTCACCCAAAGGTTCATAGGGGGGTTTATTAAGAAACCACAAGACACAAGAAAGATTCCATTTAGGCATTAGCGAGCAAGACACTGGTCTTTGGAGCTCCAATACTTTATCAGGTCTGCTGAGTGAGAATCTGTTCCGATGGCCAGGCCTTTTGAAAATTTAAAAGTGATGGATAGAGCTGCCCTATAGTCCTTGATAGTAGAAACTAAGCATTGTTTCTCTTAAAAAAAGAAGAGAAGAAAATCAGCCACAGTGCTCATGGAGGGAAAGTTAGGGTTGACATGTTCTCTAATACAACAATTATAAAAGATTCTCCATTTGGCATCATACACCTTAGATATACATTGTCTTCTGGATTGAATGATGCACTTGGCAAACTTGTTCGAAAACTTCTCTTTGCAGAGATCCGTGGGCTGTGGGAAAGAGACCCTGTGCTGTGACAGGAGGTCCTTCCTTTGGGGTAATGTCCTGGGATGGTATACCAGCAGATCAAGGAGATCACTGAACCATGATTGCTGGGGCCATAGAGGGGTGATCAAAATTAGCTGAGCAGTGGAGTTCCTTACTTTGGGAAGTAAGTGTGGGATCATCCTGAAGGGTGGTAAGGCATAAGCAAACAGACGATCCCACTTCAGGCTGAAAGCGTTCAATGCCCACACCCTCTGGTCACGGACTGGGGAATCGTAAAAAGGGAGCTCATTGTTTAGCCTTGTGGCAAACAAGTCCACCAATGGAGTCCCCCAAAGTTGGAACAGGGAGTCCACTACCGATTGGTGTAGAGACCATTCCACGAGGACTATCTTCCCTTTCCTTGACAAACTGTCTGCCAAAATATTCTTTTTGCCAGGAATGTAATTACCCTTCGAGGTTGCCCAGCAAAGGAGGTTCCAAACCTCCATGCAGAGTGAAGGTTCAAGTGTGCCTCCTTGTCTCCTGAGGTATACTACCACCAATGTGTTGTTGGAGGAGACCATCATGCAGTGACCTCTTATTTTGTTGATGCACCCTTGAAGGGCTAAGAACACTGCCCTCATTTCCAAATTGTTGATGTGGAGGATATATTCTTCCTGGAACCATGAACCTGGAAGAATCAGTCCATCCAGCTCCAGATGAGAGCCCCACCCTGAATCTGATGTGTCTGTGAACAGGTAAGACTGGGGTTCGGGGATGTCATTGGGGACTCCAGCCATAAACCATTCCTGATACAGAAATCTGAGCATTCAGAGCGTCCCTGTACAGTTTCCAGACTGCCAAAAGAAGAAACTGGAGAAGATGCAAGAGCAGTCTGGAGAAGATGCAAGAGCAGTCTGCCTAGGGGAAACAGGTCCACTGCTGAGTTCAAGGTCCCCAGCAGAGAAAAAAAAAGAGCAGATCACATGGTATTTGCTCTAACATCTTCAACTGGGAGAAGATCCTGTCTACTTTGTCCCAAGGGACATGGACTAATCCTCTGTTTGTGAGGAAATTCATTCCCATGTAGACAAAATCTTGAGATGGAGCAAGTTCCAATTTGTCTAGTTTGGGTAAAAGACACAGTCTGGTCACTAAGGACCAATAGCGAGACAGATCTAGTTTGAGGGACTCTAGCTGGCCATTGTGGATCAACCAGTCATTGAAATATTGGAGGGGATTAGGATACCTAGTGACCTTAAATGGGATGCAAATACTCCCAAGACCCTGGTAGGCGCTCTGGGTGTGGAGTGTGGGCCAAACAGCTGAGCTCAAAATTGAAAGACCTCCCCATCCAAGCTAAACCAGAGGTACTTCCTGTGTGGAGGTAAGATAGGGATGTGAAGGTACGCATCCTGAAGATCGATGGAGACCACCCAGTCACCAGGTCTTATGGCATTCCTGACTAAAGCTGTGGTTTCCATCTTGAAAGGTTCCTACTGCAGACATCTGTTTAGGGAGGAAAGATTGATATTTGGATGAAACTTTCCCCCTTTCTTGGGTACCAGAAATCTGGGAGCAGAAGGCTAGAGATTGGTCATTTAACACCCTCTCTACTGCACCCTCTGAAGAAGGGAGTGGACCTCTTCCTTTAATTGCACCAGATTCAACTGGTGGAAGAACAAGGTGGACCTTACTAGAGGAGGAAGATCCTGTCACCAAAGGTGGTAACCACCTTTTATGATAGAAGGGACCCAGCTATCGACCCTTATGCCAGATCAAGCCTCTGAAAAGAGGTTTAGTCTGGTGCCTATGGGAACCAATGGAAGAGGGGACACTGCAGGAGAGGGAGTGAGTCACTAGGGATGTCCAGCCTTGTCTTTAGGAAAGGGGGAAGGGCCTGTGAACTTCCTCCCTGGGTCTTTGCAGCATGCCCTTTTAGGGTCTGACTGCCGAGGGAGAGCTCTGAAATGGGGTTGTTGCTTAGATTGTGGCTGCACAGCTTTATAGAATTTAGCTGATGGACCCAGTGGCCCATCAGGATGATTTCGCTTCTTGGCCAGTTTCAAAGGACCAGAAGTGGATGCGAGGGATCGGTGTTGTTGGTCTCTCAAATCGTGAGAAGCAACAGAGGGGAAAGTCTCTGCCTCCAGAGGAGCAGTCCTCAGAAGGTTCTTACTCTGCTATAGTACGACCTTGGATATGTCCAGAGAAACATCCCTGCAGAGGTGGAGAAGCCATGGACAAGGTTAACACATGCCTAGAAGTTTTTTCCACTGCTTCCAGCAAAGGATGAAGGGCAATTGGTGACAGAGATTCCTCCTTCAACAGGTTGAATGAGGCTGCTGAAAAGAGGTCAGCATGCATGGCTATGGTTACTAGTGACACAGCCTTTTTAAAAGCTTTCTAGTGTTTTCACTGTTAGGTGAGCCCAGGTCCCCAAAGAAATACCCACTTGAGCCGCTTCAGCATCCAAAGTGGGCGGTTTAGTGGGCCAGGAAGGGGTATGAACCCTATAGCTAAATGCAGTAACCAATGGTCTCAACCCCTTACATTGTCTAGCAAAGTCTTAGCCCTTGCAAAACCTTTGGGAAAGCTCCCTAATTGTAACCAAGTGAGGAAGTAACAAGAGATTTGGTCAAAAGTCAGCCCCAGAAAGTTTCTCTAAACTGGAAAGAATTTTAGATTCACCAGAATCTGAAGGTCTGAGACACAGGTCACTGGGTATAAGATAGTAAACTTCATTTATCGCTTTGTCAAAAGACTAGCTCTCTTCCTCCTCTGCCGTCTTGACTGAGAGGTGAGAGGAGGTAGGGTCTCGAAGGAAGGAGGTGCCCCGTTGGCTTGTTCTGTATCAATCTCATGCAAATTGATGAGGACAGAAAGGATGTTATCGTCCTGTTCTCTCTCCTGGGAGGCAGAACTATGTGATCAAATGTCTCTCTGTTGCGGGGGTGAATTGGGGGTAAGAGGAACTTGAACCTGAAACTCCTCACATGGAGCTAATGGACTGTCCTTAGTAGTAGACTAAGCAGGTGGGTGAGAGCGACACTACACCCTCTTGGGGCATATGAGGGAAGAAGGTCGGTTCCCCTCTCTCTTTTTTGACCCAACTTCATAAGAGGAACTTGTAGGTCCACAACCCATGGCCTCAACCTCTCTACCATGTGGCCAAGGTCCTGAAGTCCATGGTGGATGCCGGGAAAGGGCCAATCACTTCCTTGCGGTGGAAGGCCCCACAGGGGTGCTGCTACTTCCTCATGGGAGGGCATGACTCGCTCTCTGCCTTCAAGGAATGGGGGGCTGCTGCTCCTTCCTAATGGGAGGGTGCGACTCACTTTCCACCTGTTCGTTACCTTCCTTGGGAGGGGCCCACTAACCATAAGAGAGTCTGATGAGACTTTGCTTATCTTTCTCTGAGACCCAAATGACTCACAGAAGGAAAACTGAAAATTCTGAGGAAGACGAGAAAAGAACTTTCTTCCTTCCTTTTTAAGTACATCTATGTTCAGCGAGGTCCATAAACACATTATAAAGGGAAACAAGTGTTGTGCGACCTGCTTTTCCGAGTTATAAATACAGCACAATTCACAAGAAAGGAATGTGAGTTACGATGATTTGTAATGAATAATAAAATGAATCAAAATTAGTCTGTAGACCCAACAAGGCAAGGATATGGATATTTTAACTAAATGCCTACCCTAGCTAAAAATAATTCTCAGCAAAATTAGTATGCTAACACCCCTGTGGGGCGAGATATTAAAATGCAAGGTAGTACACAATGTGTAGCAGAATAAATTGTGAATAACTCTCTCTGGAGACCTCAATTTGAAGAGAAAAACTTCTTGATCAGGGGTAATTGTATACGACGAAGGCGATGCACATAAAAAAATAAGTAAAATCACTACATTAACACAATAAGTGAAAGCGATTCTTCAACGTAAATAAAGCAGCCATTAATGTCTGCGACTGAAAAGAGAAAGAATGAAGGACAGTGCGCATGGGCATGGTATCTGTGGGGTGGACCAGTGGCGACATAGTGTTCTAGAATCTATTGGTTCACCCTATGGGAGGATGAATTCTCATCATACTGTCGGGGTATTTTCCTTCCGGAAAAGAGTCAGCTAAGTAACAGCAACAGGTATGTATTACTGATATTAAAACAAAGTTTCTTGATATTTTCATTAAGTATGATAAGTATTTTGTGTATTTGAACATTATCTGACTTGCACTGGGCAGTATAACACTAGTTGCTGACGAACTATTTTGCAGTTACAAAACTGCAGCACTAACTCACTTCCAACTATTTTTGTACCACTTTGCCCTATCTTGCCAGAAGGTAGAAGTAACTTTCAGCTGAAATTTTCAAGTCCAGCATGTCCCCTGAATCTCCTACTACATAGTTGCCACCCACTCCTCACCCCCACCCCTTGAGTTGTTGTTCAATGGCTTTTCAATGAGTTTTCAAGCACTTCCACAAGTTTTCAAAGAGTATTTTTTCTTACAGAAATTGAACTTTTTCCATATGTTACTTTGTTTATCACTGCATTAATAGGTACAAAAGTAATAGAAAAACACATAATTATCATGCCACTACAGCAAGGGGATACTACCCTATATGGCAAACTACCTGTGTCCTGTGTCATTTGATCCACCCTATTTTATCCCATTTTATTTATTTATTCACTACTTTTGCAAACTACGTAAACAAAACAATGCTTAATTTAAAAAGTGATGTATTTTATTTAGTGTTAGCATTTGTTCCCTCCAATTAATTCAAAGAGTTTTGGGGCAAATTCAAGGAATTTGTCAAAAATTTAAATCACTTTTCAAGGTAACCCTTCAAATTCAAAGATTTTTCAAGGTTGCACAGACCATGTACAATAATGCAGTGTGTGAGATCGCCTTATACCGGAGTACATTATACATAGTACAGGCAAACCCTAATATAGCATGCTTCATTATAACACAAATCTGAATATAGCATGATCACATCATGGCTCCAAATTTTTTAAGCATGTTCCAATTGCACCTCTGCTCAAAATATCTAATACTGACAAACATACAGTAAGCAAAAATTCAGTAAAAGAATGAGAAACCAATAGCTTTCAGACTATATCTTTGCTGTTATGATTTACACAACAATGGCAAATTTTTCTTTGAGCTTAGGGCTATCTTAGTCCCCATTTCTATTTTGGGGTCAGGCAGTAAAATCAGCCTTGTGACTTTCAACAAACAACGGTCCAGTTTCTGTGTAATAAAACTGTGGCAAACAGATCATAGATGTGGCTGAATAATCTTTACTTACCTTAGGAAAGCAATCAAAATGTATTTGGATCAATTTACTTAATGTTACAATGAATACTTACTGGTAAGTAATCATCTGAGACAAATGATCTTCTCTCAAGCACAAGAGCTTTTAATGTTTTCCTGTCCCAGTTTTAGCTTAACACATGTAGCCTTCTTGTTTGCTAGGACAGGAGACCTTGCAGTCAGGAGTATTAGGTTGAAATAATACTCAACAGAATTACTGCTGCAATCCATTAATGTTACCTATGCTTTCTGAGGTGTTGAAGTTGCATGTCAGTCATAAGAAAATATTTTTAGTCCAGATATAACCTATTCATTTGTAATGATACCATTTTACAGTTAAAATGAAACAGAAAATGCAACATGGGCATCAACACTGACACATGTTTAGAGAGTGCTTGGTTTGGTGTTTTACAGCACACCAACACAAGTAGGTTATTTAGTGCCAAAGCAATTGGGGTCAAGCGCCAACCTGGGCTAATCTGATGTCCAGCTTCGAACCTACAGTCTTTCAGTTTTGAGTCCAGCAGGCTAACAACTGAGCCATCACAGCTCCTACCTCCATTAGTCTCCTCTTACAACATGCAAGAAGGTCCATTGGGCCTAATCTACATCCACCAACCTGCAGGGATTCAAAAAAGTGCAGTAAGCTTACCTACATTCTTGGACACGTTTACCTTTAATTAAAAGCAAAGCAAGATGTATATTCAATTATTCTGTGTCCTTGGATGCTCAAGCAGGAAGCTTAATCAAATTTTCAGTCATGATCTAAGTTTCACATTTCTAGATCTACTGGTAATTTCTACTGGTTGGGGTTCTTGCACTCTGATCATGTCCCAAATTTGGCAGTCAGTTTGTATTACTTTAGCTTGCTAATGAAGGAAGTAAAGGTTAGTTCTAATATATCTGCTGCTGGTCAAGTGTGCTTAAAATGCAGTACTATTTTGGTAAAGCTGATATCTATTCCCACTCCCCCTATACCTGTCAATCATGACATTTTATCTTCAGTTAGGACCATCCTGTTTTAGAACTGATCACACATATATCATGATGCCATTTCATGGAATCCAACAGTTATGTTATAGAACTAATCATACATACCCGGTATATCATTATGTCATTTCGTTTGACCCAACCATTTTGTAATAGTAGGGTTCCTCTATATTTCTATTAAATAATGTAATGGGATCACCTTATAATGTGAAATCACCGTTCATCAATATGTCTCAAAGGGTGCTCGAGTTACATTCCAGAAACAACAAGTCTGACATACAGATGGACAGACAGAATGTCAGATTGACAAAACCCAATTCTATATCCTCCCACTGACTTTGCTGGTCATAGATTCAATTCTTCAAAGAAGTGTTCCATGGAACATTGGTGTTTCACCTGCACATGTGGCTATAATGTACCCAACTGTACTTGACGTGCAATAAAAAAACAAAATACAAAACTTTAACACAGAATCTTTACACCAATTGATGACAACAAAACTGTTGCTGCTGAAAATGTGACACCTATTTCTCTTATTTGTATATATGTGCGATACCATTTGCACATCTGAGAAGTCATGTGGGACACTCAATGACACTTATATGACACCATATACTTACGATATCATGAAAGTCTCCACAGTTTCTTGTGGTATTAGTATTAAAAGGGCATATTCTGCCAACCTATATACAGTAATCCTTGTTTATACCAAATGCAAACTAAACTTTGTATGCTCTTCTAATGACAGGAAAACATTTAAAACTCTATATTTCTAAAGTTATATAGATACCATATATACTCGCTTACAAGTTGGGTCCAACTGCAAACTGCACAGACCCAGATCAGCAATTGAATAATGTGCCAGCAGATCTGGGCCTATGCAGTTTGTTAAGAGTAATCAGTAGAACAAACAACACAGACCCTGATCTGCCAGTGCAACATGCAACAGCAGATCAGGGTCTATGTCGTTTGCAGTCTATCTATAAGCAAATATATATGGTACCAGTGATGCACCATCTTTTTTTCCCCAACACTATTTCATAGTGAAAAATGAAGCAAACACTAAAGGAGTGGTGAGCAATTTGCTCATGTAAATATATCTCTGCCTCGTCCACATGTTACCCCTAACCCCATGATCGAGATGAGTCTATAGTAAAAAAAAGTGCATAGCTTTTCTGAAAATAATGTGACTATGATGACTGATCAACATGCACATTGAATGGCACCATTAGGACCGACTAGACATCATAAGAAGTTGTTTAGTAAAAACCCCATATTGATACGACCATCCATTCAGGAGGAGTAGTGATAAAAATGTTTTCAAGATGATCACTGTGTGGTGGCCATATTGGACATCAGATCAGCACCATTTTCATTTAGACCCAACTAGACATCATAAGGTGATTTTCATTGAAAACCCCATGTTGATATGACCATCCATTCAGGAGGAGTAGCTATAACAAGATTTTGAAGATGGCCACAAATGCACATGCCTTAATAAGTACACATTTCATGATCTCACCATGCCCCATGGGAGGGAATAATAGAATCCTTCATATGCATCGGTGTAGGATAGGAAAACCCCACCTGAGGGGCAGAATTTTGCATACGACACGAAGCTTTGCTGAGTGTCTGATGCAAAATGTTGATCCCAAGAGTGGAAATTACCTATCCTAAACTTAATCATAATTAAGGATTCTTTTTCTCATGTTTCCAAATGAAAAATGAAGGTGGAAGTAAAAATGGCATATTGTGAATACTGATGTAACTTTCAAACAGCAAAACATCCATTGAAAATTTCCTTACCTTAAGACAGAGCATAAAAACATGTACTAAAATATTCAGTGTAAAGTTTAAATGACATTTTAACACAGTTAAGCTTTTGAAGAACAGTGTTTGAAATGGCAATGGTAATGGTAATTCACAGTGTCCGAATTATGTACTGCAGATAGCTTGCACAATGATACAAATGTGATCAGGTCAAAAATGAAGTCCTTTCTTATCCATAAAATTCATCAAGGAAGACAAAAATAATGAAATAGTCCTTGATTCAACTTTGATCTAAAATTGACTTACCATCATAAATAATAATGAGAATAAGAATATTTAAAAGTTAACAATTGGAACAATGGCTTTTTTTGACTCAAAATTGCACTAAAGAAGCTGTACATGTATCTAGGTCTATCAGTATGAAACTGCCTGTTTGCGGGACAGTTAACTTCAAGCATTGCTCACTTCAGAACAGAAATGTGTTGCAAAGAATGTTTATCTTGATTACCGGTAGTGTGAAAGAACGTTCAAGTGATGATAAAAATCAGGAAGTGTTTCCTACTTTGTGTGCACTATGTTCACAGTAGATGATCAAAATAGTCCATGAGTCAGGATAAAGGTCACATGCGAGGTAGGATAGAGCTATCTTGCACCGATGTTCCACACTGGAAAACCCGATCATACACATATAGGAATGTGAGAACAAGCTGCTAAAACTCACCTTGAACATCAAGGTTTTCTTGGAACTTGCAGCTATACATGCCTGATATATAATAACCACTTAACTTAATTGGTTAAATCATTCTCAAATATTAATCTTACATATGCTTTATTCAGTGCAACCGTATTAGTGAGATGATGCATCTCCAAAGTGGAGGGCTTCCATTAGAGATGGGATCAAAATGGAAGTCTAGGAATTGATTGTCAGAAGCTTATGATCGATAATATTCCAAAGTCATTTCTCTCTACAGTAATTTGATGCTCTACTTTCCCCCTCCTCTCTCACTACTCTCAATACCATAAATGACATACCTGCCAGATCCTGATGTGTCAAGCGAAGAATGATTTTTGCCTCCTAAACCCGCCATGTTTCTAAAACCATCAGTAAATCTTGTAAAAAAAAAGCCCAAAAGACAGACCTTTTTTGACACCTTGATATAAATTCTCATAACATATATCATAAAAGCAATTATAAGGTAAAGACAGTCAGATACACACAACCACACTCCAAAAATTACTCAAATGACTGACACTAAATAAGGTGATTTGTATTTGGTACAGTATGTAGATTTTTGGGGGGATAACATTAATTTTAATTATGCAATACCTACCCATCGCTATTGCATAGCTTTTACTTTTCATGTCAAAAAACTTTGTCCATTCGATGTGAATACATCCTCCAACAGAGTGGAGAATTGTCAATAAGACATGGTCCACTTGTGCATCTTGCATGCCCATGTGCAGAAGTCATATTTTTCATAGATGACGATTACTCTAGGACATAAGAGTGTGGTGGGAGGAGGGCATACTACATTTTAATAGCAGCAATAACTTAATAACTTACCCGTCACTATTGCCTAGCTGAATTTGTAAGTTAGGTGAGTAGGCTGATGTGTTAACTGATCAAAAACAGAGAAAAAATGGAATATACTCACCATTAGAGGTGGAGATCCACTTTTCCAGAATGTTGGTGTCCCTCTGGGCCACATGTTGTGCCACAACTATGGGTCCCAGAGAAAAAATGCCTGTGCTTTGTTGTGCTAACAAATGGAGGTAGAAGGAGAAGGTAGAATGGGATCGCTAAATTGCTGCCTTCAAGACGTCCTTCAAGGAAGAATGATTTAGATAGGCCCATGAGGCAGTGACGGATTGAACCTCGGGTTTTTAGTTTCATAAAAGAAAGGTCTCTATTGATAAGGGACTGATAAGCTCTTTTGATTGTGATGATAATCCACCGTGAGATAGTGGAAGCCGAAATATCAACAGAGGCCTTAAGAGGAAGGAAAAGATGTTTCCTACCCTTCCTTTTTTCTTTCAAAGCATTTAGATTGAAACGCAGTGCTCTAACTGGGCATAAAAACCTATCTTGAGCCTCTCCAACACAGATTCAACTGAGGCTGGGAATCACTATAAGTAATGGAGCTACCAAAGGTAACCGATTTTTTGCTAAAAATCCTGGTTGACAAAGGAGAGAAATGGATTTGTAATTGCCATTGAACCAAAGACTGCCAGTGTCAACTGACAGTGCATGAACCTCACTGCATTTTCTCGCAGATGCCAAAGTGAGTAAAAACAGTCTCGAGTGTGAGGTCCTGAAGGGAAGCCTCACTCAATTGTTTACAGAGGGTTTTGAATAAAGACCATAAAACACAAGATAGATTCTATCTGGGCATAAGAGAGCATGAGACAGGTCTCTGCAGCTCAAAATACTTAATGAGATCAGCAAGGTGCAAGTCAGAACCGATTGCTGAGCCCTGAGAGAATTTAAGTGTGTTGGAAATGGCAGCTCTATAGCCCTTGATAGTTGATACTGAATATCTTTTGTTCTCGAAAAGGAACAAAAGAAAATCAGCAATGGAAGTTACAGAGGGACCTGGCATCACAGACCGTGGATGTTGAAGCTCTCCTGGCCTGAATGATGCAACTGGTAACCCAGCCCGAAAACTTGTTCTGGCAGATAGATGGTCTGAGATGAGCCAAGCATGAATGTGGCGAATGTGTGGGCTGTTGTGTAGGAAGGAGCCCCTGTGTTTTGACAGAAGATCCCTCCTGTGAGGTAGAGACCTTGGCTGATCTATCACGAAGTCTAGAAGATCACTGAACCATGATTGTTAGGGCCACAGTGGGACTATGAGAATGATGTGAGCTGTGGAAGTTCTGACTTTTTGTGGAAATTGGGGTAGCAGTCAGAAATGTTGGAAGGTGTATGTGAACAGACGATCCCACTAAAAACTGAATGTGTCCACTGCCATTGCTCTCTGGTCCAGGACTGGAGAAACGTAGAAGGGAAGTCTGTTGTTGAACCTGGTTGCAAACAAGTCCACCAGAGGCTTTCCCACAGTGAGAAAAGGGACACGCTTATGGAGCAGTGAAGAGTCCATTCTGTGAGGACTGTTTTGCCTGTCCTGGATAGACTGAGTGCTAATACAATTTCCTTCCCCAGAATGTGGCAAACTTGAACAGGATGTTCTCCAAGGTTGCCCAGCAGAGGATGTTCCAGACCTGCATGCAAAGAGATGGGTATGTGTGTCTCCTTGACGTCAGAGATACGCTATGACGGACGTGTTTTCAGAAAGAGACCATTGCACATCGACTCCTTACTCTGTCAATGCACCCTTGCAAAGCTAGAAATACAGCTTTCATTTCTAAATTGTTGATGTGTTGGGACGATTTGTCTCGAGTCCAGTAACCCTAGAGAATTATGCCTTCTGGCTCTTAATGAGCATGCCAATCATAATCTGCCATGCTGGCAAACAGATAGGAGTGGGAGTTGAGTGCATGCATGGAGACCCCAGTCAGGAATCTGTTCCAATTCATCTACCAGCACAAATGATTAAATCTGGTCCTAGAGGAATCAGAGCTGATAGAGAATCTTTGTGTGGTTTCCACCTTGCGAGAAGGAGAAATTGTAGAGGGTGCATATGGAGATGTCCCAAGGGAACCTTATCCGCAGCATCATTCAAAGTTCCCAAAAGGGATAGGTAAAGGTGGTTTTGCTCATAGTGCCTCTAGAAGTGCAAGGATTCAATCTGTGCAATCCCATGGGAGCCAGATTAAGTTCTGATTCATGAGGAAGTTCATTCCCATGTAAACGAAGTCCTGAGATGGAATGAGCTCTGACTTTCAACATTGCATAGGAGACCCAACCAAGTTACTGTGGACCAACAATGGAACATATCCTGATGGAGGAACTGAACCTGAACACTGTGGGTTAGGCAGTCATCTAAATAGTGGAGAATCAGGGTTCCAAGTAATCTAAGGTAAGACACTTCTACTCCCATAACTCGGGTGAAGACTCTGGGTGTGGAAGTGATTCAGAATGGCAGAACACAGAATAGAAAAACTTCCTGGTCCAAGCAAAACCGGAGGTATTTTCAAATTGGAGGAAATATCAGGATGTGCAAGTATGCATTCTGAAGGTTGATAGAGACCATCCAATCTGATGGATGCATTGCGTTCTGGATTGAGGAAGTGGTCTCCATCTTGAAATGTTCCTCCAGAAGAACCTGTTTAATGGGGAGAGATCAATTATGATATGAAATTTCCCACTCTTCTTGGTGACCAGGAAGATCAGGGAGTAAAATGCGGGAGACTGATCGTTCAGGACCATCTCAACTACCTCTTTCTGCAAAGGGTGTACACCTCTTCCCTTAATTTCACCAGATTGGACTGGTGAAAGAACATGGGGGTCCAAGATAGAGGGGGTGTTCCTGAATCTGAAGTCAGTAACTTCACAATAGAAAGGACCCACCTATCATCTGTGATGCTGAGCACCTATGGGGATGTTTGGGAGAGGAATGCACAGCAGTAGAGGGTGTAAGTCCCTAAGGCTTCCCACCCACCTCCTTCTTTCGGAAAGGACGGCAGGTTAGAGAACTTCCTCCTAGTGGCTCTTCAATGGTTTCCGTGCCACTGGCCCGACTGATGAGGAGGTCTCATTTGAGTTTGCGCATTGGACTGAGGCTGCATCAGTTTGAAGAATTTAATGGATTGGCCCTGGGGGTGATTTGCATTAGTATATGTTTCATGGCTGATGGCGATGGGCCATGGATGGGTGTGAAGGATCTATGTTGATGATCCTTCAAATCTTGTGAAGCCATGGTAGGAACGAGTCCTCCGAAGAGGGTCTCAGCTTCCAATGGAGCAGCCCTAAGAAGGTCTTTCTTCTGGTTAAATAAGAAATTTTAGGTGTCCAGAGCAACATCACGGTGGATGTGCAGAAGTTCCGCTTATAAAGCAATTGCGACTGAAAGTGAATGCTGGGATGTCTTGGCCACAGCTTCCAGCACACGCTGCAATGTGGCTGGGTTCAGAACGGCCTCCATCAGCATACTAAATGAAGTTTGCTGAGAAGAGGTCAGTATTGGAAGCTATGGTGACCAGAAGCTGGACTTTCTACTCAATAGTTTCAATTGTTTCAATGAGAAGGCATGTCCAGGCTCCAGTTGAAATACCCACTTGGGACTCACCTGCGTCCAACTGGAGAGGTTTAATGGGCAATGTCGGGGAATGAACCTGTTAACTCAAGGCAAAGACCATAGGTCTCAAGGTAGAGGAAGGAACAGACCACCCTTTATGCCGTCGAGCAATGTCTCAGTCTGACGAAAACCTCTGTGATATTCGTCAATCATAGAGGAATGAGAAAAAAGCAGGAGATCTGGTTGTGGTTGAGTCCCGGAGATCTTTTCCGAAATGGAAAGGATCTTCTTGGTTAAATAAGAAATTTTAAGAGTCCAGAGCAATGTCACGGCAGTGTGCAGAAGTTTCGCTGATAAAGTCATTGTAACTGAAAGTGAATACTGGGATGTCTTGGCCACAGCTTCCAGCACATGCTGCAATGCAGCTTGGTTCAGAACGGCCTCCATCAGCATGCTAAATGAAGTAGCTGAGAAGAGGTCAGTATTGGAAGCTATGGTGACCAGAAGCTGGACTTTCTGCTCAATAGTTTCAATTGTTTTAATGAGAAGGCATGTCCAGGCTCCAGTTGAAATACCCACTTGGGACTCACCTGCGTCCAACTGGGGAGGTTTAATAGGCCATGCCAGGGAATGAACCTGGTAACTCAAGGCAAAGACCATAGGTCTCAAGGTAGAGGAAGGAACAGACCACCCTCTATGCCATTGAGCGCTATCTTGGCCTGACGAAAACCTCTGTGATATTCCTCAATCATAGAGGAATGAGGAAGAAGCAGGAGATCTGGTTGTGGTTGAGTCCGGAGATCTTTTTCGAAATGGAAAGGAGCTTCTTGGTTAAATAAGAAATTTTAAGAGTCCAGAGCAATGTCACAGTAGTGTGCAGAAGTTCCGCTGATAAAGTCATTGCAACTGAAAGTGAATGCTGGGATGTCTTGGCCACAGTTTCCATGGTTCAGAACGGCCTCCATCAGCATACTAAATGAAGTAGTTGAGAAGAGGTCAGTATTGGAAGCTATGGTGATCAGAAGCTGGACTTTCAGCTCACTAGTTTCAATTGTTTTAATGAGAAGGCATGTCCAGGCTCCAGTTGAAATACCCACTTGGGACTTACATGCATCCAACTGGGAAGGTTTAATGGGGCATGTCAGGGAATGAACCTGGTAACTCAAGACAGATACCATAGGTCTAAGTAGGAGATCTGGTTGTCGTTGAGTCCCGGAGATCTTTTCCAAAATGGAAAGGATCTTCTTGGGCTGTGTGAGAGATGGTTTTGGGCACCAGTCCGTGGGTAAGAGGCAGTAAACTTCATTTACCACCTTATCAAAGGACCAGATCTCCTCCTGATTATCCAATCGAGAGGAGTTGGTTGGCCCTGGTAGTAGGTGTCAATTGAACTGTTTCTTCCTCAAACTCACTGGAGTCGATGAGGATAGATAACGCATCATCATCTAGAACACTCCGAGCAGGAGAGTGGCTGGGCATCACTATGTCCTGCAGTGGAAGTTAATTAGGAGCACTCTGTACCACTTCCCATACTTGTTCATCATGGAGAGTAGGGGCTCTGTGTTCAAGAAGTTAAAGGATGAAGAGGAGACCATTTATATTTCTTGGATGATGCTATGCCTCCAGCCCTCCTAGTGGATGCCACCTGATGAGGTGATGGTGGAACACATGCCACAGCATCACCTCTACTCTGGGTACAGGATCCAGTAGCCCAAGGGGGCATAAGGGACCAATTATCCTGAGGTGGAGGGTCCCACATCCCATACGGATTCATTGGGATAACATTTTCACACAGACTGTTCCAACATTGTTCTCTGAAATAAAAGTTATCTGAAAGAGAACAATAATAATGACAATATGTATTATTTCACATGTGAAACTCACCTGCTTGTATTGTGCGTGCTATATACACCTCAGTGTATTTGCACAAGGTAAACAATGATTCACTAGTGGGGAATTTCCTGTCTTTTCTATAATAAGACGTTCAATTGTTAAACCTTTACTGTTCTCTAGGAGCAATGCAGACACACACAATTACAATGTGACCGGAGTCATGTGAACCATTATTAATATACAATGGTGAAATGGAAAAAACACCAAATTGATGTTTAATCAATTATTTAAAATAAAGGAATACAAATTCCTATTAAGTTGAGGTAGGGCCCATGTTGTGTTATTATTTAACACACAAGACTTACCCATAACCAGTTGTATATTGAAAATGAGAGGGGTGTACCCTAACCCCTAAAGGGTAGGATACAACATGGTAACCTAAGAGGACCTTTCCAGAACTAATTTTTAAAAAGGGGCAGGAGTTACTGGCATGTAAACGGAAGATGAGATGGATGAATTGTAACAATAGATAGAATATTGTTGAAGAGAAAACCAAAATGCGGTTTTAAACTCCAAACAAGCAATTTTTCTCTGGTCACAATATGTATGACACAACCATTAACATGGCATCCTTGAAAAAGATGACTGTTCTGCACAACGGCATGTGAGGTGCTGAGTTGACCATATCTTATTGACAATTCTCCACTCTATGGGAGGATGTATTCACATTGAACGAATGAGGTTTTTCAACGTGAAGAAGTAAAAGCTACGCAATAGCAACAGGTAAGTTGTTGCTATTAAAATTCCATTATACTAATTTGCATAGGTAAAGTATACAAAGTGGAACAAACAAATTCATTTAAGGTTTGACAAGTTGGAGCTGCATCCTAAAGAAACAAAACTTCTTATACTTTGATGCCTGAATAAAAACCCTTAAACCATCTTTATTCTTTTGGTGAAAACCCCATGTCAATGTGACTTTCGACTTAGAAGGACTAGTGATTTAATTTTCAAGGTGGCCATATTGGAAGTCAGTTTGGCACCAGTTTCATTTAGAACCAACTAGACATCATAAGAAGTCTTTTGGTGAAAACCCCATGTTGATATGACTATACACTCTGGAGGAGTAGAAGTAAAAACATTTTTAAGATCAGGATGTCCGAGCAGCACCATTTTCATTTAGAACCAACTAGACCTTAGGATGAATATGTAAAGTTTCATGACAATCATCGAAGTAGACTTAGGAGAAGTAGTTATAACAAACTTGTGCTAATGGATGGACAGTTGATGAACAACAGGTCATCCCAAAAGCTCTTCTGGTCAATGACCAGTAGAACTAAATATTGCTGGAGCAAAGTGATTTGTCGATATGTGCATCTTCAGATGATGATCAGAACATTTCCCAAGTTTCATGGCAATCCAATGAAATCTGTCAGAGTAGTTGCTTTCACTAGATTCTGCCATATGAAACATCAGCTCCAAGTGAAAAAGGGCAATAACTCTAACAAAAGGCCCAAGTGGGCTGACATCTGCCTATTAGCCAAATAAAAGACCAGTTGACCAAAACATCTGGGTCAGGAGGATGCTTTCTAATGAAATTTTTCCAATGCTGCTCATTGCATGTCATGACAACAATTATTTCAAGGTTTCTCTAGATTTTGTACCTTTATCAACATTTGACTGCATATCAGAATCATTTGACCAATATTGAAAAGCCGCCAAGGCCATGACACTCTGTGTCAAAGTTGGTCAAATTCTGTTGTGCTAAATGCTTTTCAACTTTTAGGAACAGCAGCTATATTTGATGGCAAAGCAGCACCATTTGTAAAAATCTGAAAGGCTTTCAAGCTAGGACACTTTCTGTTAACAGTTATTCAGAAGAAGGTATTAAAGGTTTTTCTATTGTTAGTAACATCAGCATTTATTGCTAATTGGCATCATTTGTGCAAACTTTAAAGCCTTTCATGGCAGAAATCTGGTCAGATTCTCTTTAGAGGTTTTTGAGAAGTCACTTCCCATATTTTCCATTTTTAGTAACATATGCCATATTTGATGGCATATTGACATCATTTGTACAAATTTGAAAGTCCTTAATGTCGCAATGGTAAAATCCTGCTAAGACATTTTTGAGAAATCATTTAAAGTTTTTCTAATTTTAGTAATGGTGCCCATATCTGAAAGCAGATCAGCATCATTTGCACAAACTTAAATGGTCTTCATGACATGATGCTCTTTGTCAAGTTTTGTCAAATTCTATTATGTAGTTTTGGAAAAGAAATAGTTTAAAGATTTTTCTATTTTAGAAACAGTGGCCACATTTGATGGCAACCTTCATACAAGGATGTTTTCTGTTAAATTTGATCTGATTCTGTTCAGTAGTTTCTGAGAAGTTGTTAAAAAGCTTTCTTGTTTAGTAACGGCATTCATATTTGATAGCCATTCAGTATCAGTTGTATAAACTTGCAAACCCTCTATGCCAGGATGCTTTCTGTCAAAAATTGTGTTTAAATTCTTTTAAGCAGTTTTTAACAAGCAGTTGCTTAAAGGTTTTTCTAGTTTATTTAATGGTGGTTATATCTGATGGCAGATAAACATCATTTGCACAGAAACTGAAAGGTTTTCATGCTAGAATGCTTTCTATCAAGTTTTCTAAAAGTCTATTCAACAGTTTTTAAGAAGTCATTTAAAGGTTTTTCTATTTTTTTTTAATGTTGGCTATATTTGATGGCAGATTGACAACATTTGTATACCATATTTTGGTATGAATAATACATACTTTTGATACCTATTTTTAACATTTTCTGGCGGTAGGTGAATGTTTTACAGTTGTACAAAAAAAAAGAAGAAGATTTTGTCCAGGTCAGTCTGATTAGAATCATGATATTAAAGCTGCCCATGCACATCACAGTTACTCCTTGTGAAATATTAAATTCATTACATTGTAACTACATTGTTTACTAGCCTTATTTATTAAATAAATAATGCTTTCAAACCTTGATGATCCTGCTCTTTGATTGCTTATGATAAACTAATTTTGTTTCACATTGTTGTGTAGATTTTATTCTGTGACTCAACCGGAATACACATGTTAAAATGGTAACTTGTTCATCGACTCTTTGATGAATACTTTCAAATTGTGCAAAATACCACATTATGGTAACATTTAGACATTTCATAATACAAAAGAATAAGTTAACATATCAAATATGCAATTTATCTACTTTTCTGTTAAAATAAATTTGATTCTTCCCTTATAAAAATGCAATCCTAAATCAAGCTTGCATGAGCTTGTGATAATTCACAGCAAGGTCACTATAAGCTTGTTATGATCATAACTATAGCTAGCAGACTAGGTGGGAGCTCGCAGTGAGCCTGTAGAAGAAATCTGGCAACATGCAAGTACAGTTGCTTGCGTGATCTTGCTAGCAAACCCTGGAGATAAATTAATTATCATCTATAAATTTGAATATAGTTATGGTGAGAAATTTGCTACATAATGTAACTTTTTTTTGTCTATTAATTTGCATATCAAAACAATAATCTTTACATGTTTGGAAAAGGTATTAAAATTTCCTGTCTATTAGTTATTTTCTTTTCTTTTAGCTTTTTACTGCATTGGTATATTAACTTTAGGGAATTCTGCAAGAGCATTGTGGATGTTGTTATATATTTGCATGTTTTTGACAACTGACACCTATGTACTTGCATGTATTTGTTGGTACATATAATAATGAATTTATAATACACAAACCGATCAATGAATAACCTTCACTATGTAATGTGAATATTGATGATATCCCACATTAGTGAAAAGCAACACTCTCAGCATCAGTGCAAGCAACAGGACACTAACCAGTACTTATTTTAGAACAGCAATTTGTCACAAGATATAAAAAGTTACTGTCCAGACACCATTGAGGAGTTGGACCGATGACAATTTTATTTTTCCAAATTAAAACAGTTTGTGTTGACGGAACTAGGTTTAGTTTGAAATTTGTAAGGTTTAAAGAGATTAAATAATCCTCAGCTAGATATTAACTGTGCCAGGAAAATACTTTTGAAGACTATAGTAAATTACATGCTTGTTAATGTCATTTCCTTTTTTGTTAGGGACTGTTTTTCTTCATCTCACATATCAAATTCTACAGTGAACTTCAACTGAGGCAAGTTTACATTCGTGTACATGTAGGTATGCTTCTAATATTTATATTTTTCATTTTTCAAAAAAAGTGGCAGTAATTCTATTTCAAGGGTTTTAAAGAATGAAGTGAGTAATTTCATTGCTTTTTTTAAAAGATGTAAAGTACTGAACAGTTGACAGATATGATGTCACAGCCCTTTCAAAATGGATGGTAAAATTAAAATTTCGGATCTTTAAAGGGATCAGTCACGAATAATACTTAGGGATGTTTCTAAGTCTTATCAAGTGATTTTGGAATGTTGAACTAAAAAATTAAATGCTTTTGCCAGATAGGTAAATAGTGATATTTTTTGTGCATGTTACATAGTATATGTTGCTGTAATCTATTTCAGTGGAGGGTACCTGAATCATACAAGCAGTAGGGGAGGATGCATTATTTTATTCTGAAAGGATTTGTTAAGAAGAGATTGTTTAATGTATTTCAAAGGACTAACATTTTTGTTTTTTTTATCTAAAAGTGTATGATTTTAACAATTGGGGAGGGGGAACCTAACCATCTGACATCACCCCCCCCCCAATGGATTTATATATGGAAGTGAAGTAAAATGTGTCTAAATTCATCCTGAAAAAAATGTGAAGATTTTCCCACATGTTCGAGAAAATGGCTGAGATAGATTCCTTGCACTGAAGATCAGCTTGAATTTATGGAATCTTTCCTTAATTCATTGGATATGATCCAGATCATACACCCACTAAGTCTCTTTTATTTGCTTTATGTGCAACAATTTTGCAAGGAAAGCAGTATGCTTATACTAATGAGATGTATTTTGTGTACATCATGGTACTTTTGAGAGGTTTCATTTTAACAAACTTTTAAATGTTATGATTGAAACTAGTGATATATTGCACTAGCGTACAAAAGAATGTTTAACTTTGATAAATAATATTTCAAGCAATTATGATAAATATTGTTTCAAACAATTATGAATTTGTATTCATTCCTTCCACTTTGTTTCCTTTGATTTGTTCATAGATTTCAGACGTCCCTAGTGCAACTGCATGATTAATAGCAAAGCTTGAGTATGTGTAACAAGTTCTCTAGAGAGGGTGCATGTGTAAAACAATATACATGGCTCAAAATTAGTTTTTTTTCACTAGCCCACAGGATCACCAAAATAATATTGGTAGTGATCCTGACTAAATTTCACTGATTCTGCTAAAATCAAACAGAAGCCAGTTCAGTTTCTAATTCAACATTTATTATTCATTAACATCAACTTAAAACAATAACAACTGTATTTGCCAATAAGACTCAATAATCAAGTACCCTGCACACTTTCATATTTCTCCGAATACTCAGTACATAAGTGCACAACATCACAACCTCTCCTAAATCATACTTTAGCTATTTGTGTTAATTTTCCCAGCATTTCTGGTACTTTCTTAGTCTCTCTTCTTGATTATATTTGTGATCACACTTTCTCTTGTCATTAATTTCTGCCATTTTGGTGATAAAGACCCATACTGCAAGTTGATCAAAATCGGATCAGAAATATGGACTCCATAGTGGTAACAAACAATTGTTGACAGCTAGATACACGATGGACGAAAACAATGTACAGCATATGCATGGCCATACCTTAAGCTCTCTTGGCCTTACGACCAGGTGAGCCGATAAAACCACCTCTTCAACAATTGTAGTCGCCAAAGTAATTGCCTATACCAGTAATATGCATTACAACTGTATGCAGCATTTCCCAGAGATCATTCACAATCTTATCTCATATCCAATAATCTGGTTAATCCAAATATTTAAATGGGAATGGTTTGCACTGTGTCTTCTAGAACAGGTTTTAGTATCGTGAAAAAAGACGAGGCAAGTATGGATTAGAAAGGTTACTAAGGGTATTGGGAATTCAACTTACCTGAAATCTGTAGTATGTGTTGTCATTTTTCACTGTCAGGACATGGTCATCGATAGGAAAGAAATAGCCATGGGCAGCCATTAAGTGTGCTAGATGGAGAGCCTCAGCTGCACAAAAAAAAAAAAAAATACAATATTTTTTCAATTGTGATTAATTAGCAATATTATTTTTCTTTTTATTTGGATATTTAAAAACCTCCTTATGCAATACTGAATGCAAGTAATATTTGCATAACCGTGGAAATACAATTTAATAATTATAATCAACCTGAACTTAAACATATATTCTTATGTATATTGAATTTATAATACATGTCCATGAATGTAAGTTGTACTTTAGTCAGATTATGGTAAACAACATGTTTACATAGCATTTGAGTTCAAGGTCGATTTTGTCAGCAGCTGGACTGTTATTTCCATGTCTTGTTGTGACAAAAGTCAGGTACACAAAGTAATTTTCCATTAAAACTACTCATATTGTGATGTGACATAGGTCATGTAGGCATGTGTATTTATATACAGATTTTGGTAAACAAATTCATTCCTATTCTAGAATTTCAGTTCTAAAAGATCAGTCTGTAAGGAATCTATTTTAGTTGTGTTGTTGAAATCTGATGTTACAGTTGTGAAAACCAGATATAATTCAGAGGAGGAATAATTTATTTAAAATATTCATTGGAAATACTAAAGTGCTCATAGACTTTAGAACTTTGGGGATTTATGTGAATTCATTCAAAACATTCCCGATTACATTATTGTGGTACATCAGGACATTCAAGACTTGTGGTACATCAGGACATTCAAGGCTATTGGAATTCATTTGGAACATTATATATTTTTGAACTTGTGATTAGGACACTTAGTATTATTTGGAATTTAACTCACAAATTGTAAGTGTCTTTTAAATTTTCACTTTAATTGTCTCGAAATAAATTGCTTGTTGATTTTACTTACATTGTTGGTTTGACTTTCTTTCTGTTACATATTTTTAGGCCATGGAGTTGTGACCGTATATATGCACTGATATAAAGAGTGTGTAGTTCCAATTTTGTCTTCATAAAGTGTTGAGAGAACTGAGGTTTTTTATAACTAAATTTCTTTAATCAACTAGAAATGCAATAACCCCATAAAATTTGCCAGAAAACAGTAAAAATGCAACTTGAGCTTGGTCTTCTTAATGTAAAACATTATACCAAATGTGGATCCAATCCATAAAGTCCTTCAAGAGTAACAGCAGAAACTGCGGGACAAAGTTCTAAATCAAGCAGGGGCCATAACTCTAAAACAAATTGCTGGAAAATAATGAGAATCAAGCCTGACCTAGGTTTTCTTCATGGAAAGCCTTATACCAAATTTTATTTCAATCCATGAAATCCTTCAAAAGTTTTTGAGCAGAACAAAATTGAAGGGCAAAGTTCGAAGTCAAACGGTCGATAATTCTAAAACAAACTAACAAAAACAGTAAGAATTGAACTTGATCTAGGTGTTCTCAATGTAAAATTAGACATATATACAAGTTTTTAATTTCTTTTCTTCCTTCTTTCTGACCAATGAGCTGAGCTCCAATCAAAACAGTCACACCATCTGACTTTGACTTCAGGGACTGTACTTACAATACGGTTGGTTGGTTAGTTGGTTTTAACGGCAATTTTTATACATTATTGACAATATCATGCCAAGGAAATGGGAGGTAAGTGCCTTTCCTGAGGGGAAACAGGCAGCTAACCCTGACTTGCCTAGGCAGTAATTGAACCTGCAACCCTAGGATTACAAGTCTGACACTTTATCAACTGAGCAACCACAGCTCCCTAATTACAATATGCTTGGTTATAGATTATAATACCCTAACACATTTAACCATCTAAAAAGTGCATCCAATGCGAATGACATCTGTCTACCATATCTGGCCTGTTGTATCACGTAGATTTGCAAATCCAGGTCTATGCTGACTGCTTGAGTCTTAAGTTGGACAAATTTGCCACTGCAATATGCAATGGCAGATCTGGCTCTATGCTGTTTGAGGATGTCACATGTTCAACACAAGCAAATATGATATTTCTTCCCCAATATTTTACTTTCCAGTAGATTCACCAAGAATTGACTTAAAATGGGTGTCATAATGATGACTAAAATTGTCCCAATAGAATGCCTGATGTAATGCAAATTAACATTCTACACATATTATAGAGGATCTGTAATGCAAATTAACACTCTACATACATTATAGTGGGTCTGTAATGCAAATTAACACACACATTATAGTGCATCTGTAATGCAAATTAACACTCTACACACATTATTGAGAGTCTGTAATGCAAATTAATACACACATTATGGAGTGTCTGTAATGTAAATTAACACTCTACACACATTATAGAGGGTCTGTAATGCAAATTAACACACACATTATGGAGGGCCTGTAATGTAAATTAACACTCTACACATATTATAGATGGTCAGCACAGTTGCTGCATGGAACCAGCATGATCATTACTTGTTCTTGATTCTGTGCTGTATTTTTTTTACGAGCATGATACAAAGTTAGAACTGAAACAATTCTGCACAGAACCAAGTTTAAGTAACAATTAATTAGTGATTGGTTCTGTGTGAAAATTGATGACATTTGTGACCTATCCCAAGACTAGAGCTGAAATGAATACCAAATTTTCCTATTTAAATATTGTTGATTGTATCTGAATACGATTAGAATATTTGTCAATGTTAATACTGGTATCAAATCCATCCTCTTTTCTTTGTCCACTTTGATATTTATTGACACCCACACACCCAGCCAAGCCTCATTGAAAATACTGTGAACTAAGTCATATAAATCTAACTGGACATTTTTTGAGGATTCAAACAAAAAATCAAATAACTGTTGGTAAATGTTATTTTCCCTAACTATTTTCAAACTCAGTACAAACATAAACTTTTCTTTAGCACTGAAGATATATGGTAAAGATCAGAAACTTTATCACCTGTTCAGTCAAATGCATGGATGATCTTAAAATTTCTTTGGGAAGTGATTTATTCACATCTAAATCACATGGACATATGGTCAATTTAATTTAATTAATTTGGAAACACTGATTGCAGTTCTCCTGAATTTGTCATACCAGTATATGCCTGACATGTCTGACGGGACTGAATGTTTGGCCGACTATAAAATGCCCAAATTGGACACTGAGATTTTCTGCTAAACCAAAGGAAACTCATATCTAGACTTGGTAAATAATTGTTTGAACTGAAATACATACACTAGTATTGACATCATCTTATACATAAGCTGTACATTGTTAAGAAATGGCCTAGTGGCTTCTGTAAACATTACAATGTAACCTCTACCAGGGCTAGGTACATGGAAACTAGTTCCCACCTTAACCCTTTACTGCGCATCAGTCTGGAGGCTGAACTGCCAGATTTTCACAGGATTTATCCATTAATTCAATAATTTGGCATCACTTTTGAGTTTATTTCTTGTGCAATAAAAAGTTTCTTTATAGTGGGAAATTTTTGTTGTGGACACTGGATGGATATTGAGAATTCTTTATTTCAGCATACATGGGATGAAATGGTTGGTTGCCATGGTAATCAAATCAAGCCTAGAATGTGTACAAATCATGACAATATTGCAAATTTGTCAGTGTTCATTTATATTAGGCTTACTATTTTCTTGCAAAATCAGTCATGCTTTGAATTTTTTAATTTTTGATTGAGAAAAGTGAGAATTTCTAATTATTTAGCTTGGATTGTCCAAATTTCATCAAATACAGGCACAACAGGTGCTTTGTTTTGCACAGGATTTAAGTTTGGAAGTAGACCATTGGGTTTCATGGGTAAAGAAAGATTCCCAACAAACAATCAAGTCATTTTCACAAAGGCATAAGAAATAAAACGTGAAATAATCCCTGCACAAATTGAAAAATATGCTGATAACTATGGCTTCGTACTAATTCACAGCAAAAACAGAGTATAAGAAGCTTTATTGTAATAGCAATCTCTTGACTGCAACAACTTAAATGATTGTGTTCCAAGGTCATGTCAACTCGCCGATATATTTCTTTTTGATATGATGGTGAAATCTACATTAATGACTTTAAGATTTTAAGGATAATGGTAATTCCATAACTGTCCAATGACTTCAAAACTTCAACACAAAACCAAATGTGGAACTATATTTGAGTTAACTCTCCGAGGGAAGACTGGGGGGTGGTAATGGTTTGCAAGATTGACTACAACTGCTCCTGACAGAACAAATGTCCAACAACAGTTGACAAATTGTTTTGAGCTTTGGTTGATTGATACGTAAGACATTGTTGACTTCAATACCACTCCTATTCTATACAATGTTCTTCATCAACTTGCCATATTACACGTTATCTTTTCATGAGTATCATTAGTAGAAATGGCACTGTTGTGAGCAATGTGACTAAGATAATATTGACATTATGTTACCTTGTTAGTTGTAGTTTGAATTTCTGGTGATTTAGTAGGTTTTAAGTTGTTCCCTTGTAAACTAATTAATTCAACATTGCATCGTTTACATTTTGCTTTGTTTCTGTTACAAAATGTTGCCAAACTCGCTAAGTAAACAAATGAATATTTGAATGCCAATTTTCTATTTGAATATTTGCAAAAAAGTATTCTAATTCGAATGTTCAGATATTCATTTCAGCTCTACCCGAGACATGAGAAAAACTACTTCAAGACAACTGTCTCTCAAGTTAAGCTTGAGATGATAGCATGCTTTTATGGTACTGGATTGATTTTTTTTTCTTTTATGTTCTAAGTTGGATTTTGTAGTAGGAGGCACTTCAATATGACCCAAAAATGTTAAAATCTTGATGGAACCATCAACACCAAATTAGTTTACTTCCTCTGATGTACAACTTCCCCAGTGTCTGTCAGATTACATTGGATAAAAGTATGAGGTTAAGAGCTGTAATTTACACTTCAAATGTTTCTATGTCCATAGAAACATCTTTAACTACTAGGATTTTATATTCCACTTAAGATAAACCACTTTTCCAGCCATTCTGCATAATACTCTATTATCTGTAATTGTTTGGAACATTAGAGGGGGGGGGGGGGCTTACAAATAAATACAAGTAAAAATATTAATTATAATTTGTAGCTACCGGGTAATTCTGTATGAAAAAATAAAGGACAAAAAGTATAATATGATTTTTATGAACTGATGGTGTAAAAACATTAGAGGTTACTAAAAATTACATGCACTATAATAGTTTTGTTTCTTGCATAGTCCATTACTTGCTAATCATTTGAAGCTACATGTACTATATACTTGAAGCCTGATACACATCCATAGATTATTTGAACTTAATAATGGTTCAATATCACTGAAAGTACAGTGCCCACCATCCTGCAGTTGGGAACCCATTTTGTGATGCAAAGGTGACCTTATACCATGAGCAGTGTTTTTATTAGCAGCCATGCTCTTCACATATCATATACTCTTTCAGATTATATACATGCCCTAATGATGTTTTGACCCCTAGGTCATCAAATGCTTAGTTAAATGTCTGCACAGAGTTGTACTCAAGAATCCTGACTGGGTTCTACTAGTGTTCCACTGATATCCATCAAAATCCCATCAAGAATGAGGAAAAACAAACCAGACTAAACATCTCAGCTCAGATCATTACATTATGAGTACTGGTGTACAAAATTGGGAGTTTTGGCATACTCATATTTTGGTATATCACCTTTTCATATATGGATGCGAGACCATTAAAAATCAAAATTAAAATATCACCAGTTGAACAAGAGGATATTATTTCACAAATTAAAATAGTTCTGGCATGTGCATATTTTTTTGTATTACCATCTTGTATAGGGGATACAACTAGTCATATTTTGTGTACTACAATCTTGCATAGAGATACAAGCATATCTATGGTGTAATCATATTTTTGAGTATTACCATCTGGTATAGGGACACGATAACACTAACAAGAGTCCCTCAAAGGAACTGATGTTCTACTCTCCGAAAAGAATTTCCAGGAATTCAAGATAAGACCATTTCTTCTTTTTAATTGATGAGTGTTGAAACCATCTCTGATATTCTTGAGTGATAAGATTTTCAAATTAGCCATTGTGGCAGCGATATTGGATGCAAGATCAGCACCATTTTCATTTAGGGCAAACTAGACACCATTAGAAGACTTTTGGCAAAAACCCCATGTTGATGTCACCATCCATTCAGGAGAATTTTGACAAGATTTTCAATATGTTCATTGTGGCAACCATATTTGAGGTCAGATCAGCACCACTTTCATTCAGGGCCAACTAGATATCATAATGAGTCTTTGGTGAAAATCCCATGTTAATATGGCTTTCCATTTAGGAGTAGCAATAACAAGATTTTCAAGATGGCTGCAATGGTGGCCATAAGAAGTCTTGTGGTGAAAACCCAATGTTGATATGACTTTCCATTTAGGAGGAGTAGTGATATGATTTTCAAGATGGCAGCTGTGGTGGCCATATTGGATATCAGGTCAGCACAATTTTTATTTAAGACCCAACTAGACACCATAAGAAGTCTCCTGGTGAAAACCTCATGCTGATATGACCCTTCCATTCAGGAGGATTAGCATTAACAAGATTTTCAAGATGGCTGTTGTGTTGGCCATATTAGGTGTCAGATCAGCACCATTTTCATTTAGGACCAACTAGACATAATAAGAAGTCTTTTAATGAAAACCCCAAGTTTATATGACCATCCAATCAAGTGGAGTAGTGATAAGATATTTCAAGATGGCCACTGTGGTGGCCATACTGGATGTCTGGGCAGAACCATTTTCATTTAGGACCAACTAGACATCAAGTCTTCTGTTGAAAACCCCATGCTGATATGACTTTCTGTACAGAAGGAGCAGCTATAACAAGATTTTCAAAAAGGCTGCTATTGATGGCCATGCTGAATGTCAGACGAGTACCATTTTCAGTTAGAACCAATTAGACATTATGTTAATATATGACCAACCATTCAGAAGGGGTAGCAATAACAAGATTTTCGAGATGGCCACTGTGGCTGCTATATTGGATGTCCATGTGGCACCATTTTCATTTTGTACCAACTAGACATCATAAGAAGTCTTCTGGTGAAAACTCCATGTCAGTATGACTTTCATTTCAGGAGGAGTAGCTATAACAATATTTTCAAGATGGCTGCCATGGCAGCCATATTGGAGGTCTGAGCGGCACCATTTTCATTTAGGACCAACTAAATGGCATGGATGTGTGCGTAAAGTTTCATGGCAATCCTCCAAGCAGCTTAGGAGAAGTAGCGATAACAAACTTGTGCAAACAGATGGACAGATAGTCAATAGACAACAGACCATCCCCAAAACTCTCCTGGTATATGACCAGTAGAGCTAAAATTCAAGCAATAGCCTATGACTGGATGCCAAGGTCAATTAGGTCTGGTTTTTAAATCCATTCACAAATGTATGGATATGCTGGCAGTCAGATCTGCACCATTTTCATTCAGAACCAATTACACATTGCAAGAAGTGTTTTAGTGTCAATGCCACCATTCGTGCAAGAGTAGTAGCAATAACAATGATCATGTTTGAGTCGAGATGAGCACCATTTTCATTCAGAACCAGTTACATATTGCTATAGTGTTTTTGTGAAAATCCCATGTCGATATAACCATTTGTTCATGAGATGTAGCCATATAAAGATTTTCAGAATGGCAATCAAGGCAGCCATTTTGGAGGTTGGATCAGCATCATTTTTATATAGAAACAACTATATACCGCAAGAAAGAAGCGTTAATATTATTTTTTTTTTTTTTCTAAATATTTTTTAAAATTATTTTTCTTATATGAAAAAGTCAATGTCATTATGGCCATGCATCCATTCAGTGAGGGCCTTTAATATCATGCCACATAATGCCAGTGAATCACAAGTACATTAGAGCCACTGTAAGCGTAGCAACAGTCTATCAATGGGCAAATCCTCGGTGATGCCTCAACATCAAATTGCATAATTTATCAGCAACGCATTAATGTATTGTTTGGTCTATTGTTTGCTGTTTTAAGCAGGCTAAGCAGAACAGATACCAGATAACATCTAATTTGTTGCCAAGATTATGCCTTACATAAAAGCAAATTGACAAATCAAATTCTTTTCTCTGAGACAGATTTGCATCCTATTTTAAACATAGTATCTGCATGGTATTTTAACAATGTATCTGCATGGCATTAAAACAAAAGTGTACAATCCCAAACATCTTGTGCAAGAAAAGACGTAGAATTTTATAAACACAGAGAATGTTTACAGCTGTTTGCCAAAGAATTTAAGTGAATTCACATCTATAAAGAAGATAGTACTACTTATGTATTGCAAATTTCAACACAAGAATAAAAACAGCATGGTCCAACATCTTCGATCATATTGTGTACTATCAGACTAGGGTCTAAGCTGTTCACAGGAAATCATAACAAAAATGAAAACAGCATAGACCAACATATTCCAGAACATTATACAAAATTTAGCAGATCTGAGTCTATGGAGTTGAGTTTGATGTGTTATACCAGAGTCAATAAGTCAGCTGTGTTATACATGAGTCAGTAAGGCTGCTGTGTTATATACAAGTCAATAAGACAGCAGTGTTACACATGAACCAGTAAGGCAGTTATGTAATATACATGTCAAGTCAATAAGTCAACTGTGTTATACATGAGTCAATAAGGCATCTGAGATATACAGTTTATACAAAAACCATTTCTTCTTTCAGTCAGTGACCCTGATCTTTGACTTTTTGACCACAAAATAGATAGGCTTCTTCCTTACCCCATCCACAAAGTTTGGTCCATATTGCTGATGTGGAAGTAATGTTATTGTGTGGAAACATTCTTTCAGTCACAATGACATTGACCTTTGACCTTTTGAACTCAAACCAATATGGTTCTTCCTTACCCAAAGTGCAAGCTTTCCAGAATATCTGGAAACTGCAGACGATGGAGAACTCAAGCTATTGAAACCAATTTTCTTTTTTCAGTCAGTGACCTTGACTTTTTACCTTCTGACCCCAAAATTGAAAAGGTTCTTTCTTAACCCATGTGCAAGCCATCCACAGTGTTTGGTAACTGTAAATGAAGGACAACTTGAGTTGTAATGCAGAAAAAAAATTGGTAACTGATGGACGAACAGGCAGATGCACAACATCATAATATGATATGCTCTGCATTATGGCTGGCATATAAAAAAGAGATTTATCCCTTAGTATAAAATATGTACACAAAACAAGCCAATTTAAGTTACCATATATTCAATGTAATATCCACATGTGCCTTAATAAGTGCACACATCTCTTTTTGGTCAAACTTGCAAAAAAAATGTCCTTTACTGAGTGCATGCTCTTTGATCTTAGCATGCTTTGATGAAGGAAGCTGCTGCTAAAACCCACCTAGAATATTCTAATTTTCTTGGAAACTACTATTGTGCATGTTTTATTTAGCACAACCATATAGCGATACACAATGCACCTCCAAAGTAGTGAGCTCCAACACAGACATAGCATGTGATGGTCTATGATATTGTCTGTGTGCAATTATTATAAGCTCCAACCAATCAAAATTTACCTAAATAATAATTTTTGAAGCTCACAGTGCAGCTATTACAATTGTATGTTGAATATGGTACTGTGATGGCTCGCTATGGCAAGTTCCCATACTTTTTATTACCTCTCCACCCCCATCCCACCCACCTTGATCCAGGAGTCATAACCCAAACCTGTTACATATGTATCCTTGTGCTATGACTGCATGTTTAAATTTTAGTAAAATTATTTAAAAAATATAAATGTGACTGCACTTTGACCTTTTTTCCCTCCTTCTATGATATCCCAGGGAAGAGGCCCAAAAAGCATACCCATCTTGCAGATGGTTATCGCATAAGCAGCTATGTACCATGTAACTTTTGTTGGTAAAACTAATTTTAATTATATAATACTTACCTAATATTATTACTTTGCTATCTCTTTTCCTGGTGCTAGTCCCCAGTCCAAGGTGAAAATTCCCTCCAATTAGTAACTGGAGGTCTAGAACAAAAACAATACAGTCCACTCCAAGCCCAAGTCACTTCTGTCCGTTTGGAATATCGTCCTTTTTTTCAAACATGTCTTCGGGTGCTTACGATTTTAGCTGATCTAAGTGTCTTGTACCATAGTGCTGAGCTACTGTATCCACATTGCTATTTTGTTGAATTTTTATTGGATCTGGTGCACACACTAATTAAGTGGTGCTACCATAAATTTATTCCCTTGTTGGTATCAGTGTTTGGCTAAGTATTACCCTTTAAGAATTTGTTCTGGTTTGTTTGTTTTTTTGGCCATTTTCTTTCAGCCTTTCAGCAATGCCATAAGAAGCTGACAAATGTGGCCATGAAAAAGCTTCGTGGGACACCCATCTACCGTAACCTGTTTGAAGTGCACTAAGTGTGAGCATATGGATGGATGTCTCTTCTACATTTTTTGGGCAGATGAAGTGTGGGATTTAGCTGAAAGCCGCTGCTCATACTGAAACAGGAAGAATAAAACAGCCTTTCTTTCTTCACAGATGGACTTTGCCACTTCGGGGAGGAGCCAATGGTACTTCCCGGCTTAAGGAAGCCATCAACTCGCAGATTCCAGGAGGGATCAGAAGCACTTCTGGTACACACAAATCACCAGATCATCAATCCCGGGAGGGATCACATGTGCTTCCCAGTTCAAGGAAGTCACAAACACACTACAGCAAGTCCTGCCTTTCCAGCATAAGGGAAGTGTGGTCTTTTTCTAGCTTGTCAAAGGGGTTGATATCATCAATTGTATCAAATTCCAGGGATCAGCACTCCTATCAATGATCTTTGTTGCTTGACTGGTCTTTGACCAGTGACTGGACACTAGGCAGTGGGTAGAGCAATCAGTGAGGCCATGGACAAGGTACTAGGTACTGGTCAAGCCACTGAGCACCAGACAAACCAACAGGTACTGGGCACTGGGAAAATCAACAGGCACAGCGGGTCAAATACCAGTCATCGAGTTTTCATTTCCAGCATTACCTGTGCATGTTTAAATTTTGGCTAAAAATATTTTTAAAAAGACACTGTAACTGTAATTTGATTTTGTGCCTGCTCCAAGAGATCCCAAGGAAAATGTCCCATTAAAACCATACCCCTGTTGCAGATGGTTATCCCATGGGCAAGATATGTACAAAGCATGTAGCTTTAGGAGTAAAACTAATTTTAATTATTCAATACTTGCCTACTATTATTACTTTGCTATCTCTTTTCCCTGTGCTAGTCACAAGTCCAAGAGGAACATTTCCTCCTTCAATTAGTAGTCTAGAACAACAAAAGTCCCTCAAAGGGACTGATGCTCTACTGGCTGACAGGAATCTCCATGAATTCAAGGTAATTCCTTTTTTTTTTTTTAACTGCTGAGTGTTGAAGCCCATCTCTGATATATTTGTTAGCAATAACAAGATTTTCAAACTACCTGCTGTGGCAGCCATATTGGATGTAAGATCAGATGTAAGATCAGCACAATTTTCATTTAGGACAAATTAGACATCATTAGAAGTATTTAGGTGAAAACCACATGTAAATATGAACAACAGTTCAGGAGTAGCAACAAGATTTTCAAGATGGCTGACATGGTATCCATATTTGATGTTAGATCAGCACCATGTTTTGTTTAGGAACAACTAAGCATCATCAGAAGTCTTTTGGTGAAAACCCCATGTCGATCAGACCATCCATCTAGGAGTAGCAATAAAAAGATTTTCAAAATGGCCACAATGGTGACCATATTGGAGATTAGATCAGCACCATTTTAATTTAGAACCAACTAGATATCATAAGAAGTCTTCTGGTTAAAACCCCAGATCAATATGATTTTCCATTGAGGAGCAGGAGCATCAATATTCTCAAGAGAGCAGCTATGTTAGCCATACTGGATGTCAAATCTGCACCATTTTTATTTAAGTCCAGCTAGATAGTACAAGAAGTCTTTTGATGAAAACCCATGACAATATGACCATATATCTAGAAAGAGTAGCCATAACAAGAGTTTCAAGATGGCTGTTGTTGGTGGCCATATTGGATGTCAAATCAGCACTATTTTCATTTGGGACCAACTAAACATCACAAGAAGTCTTCCGGTGAAAACCCAATGTCAATATGACTTTCGGTTCATCAGGAGTAGCAACAAGAAGATTTTCAAGCTGACTGCCATGTGTTTTGAGGATCCAAGGGAAAATGAGGGAAGAGGGTCAGTGCGTGCAACCCAAAAGAGATACATCGTACAATTTGAAAATAAGTTATCTACTCATATCAGCCTATAGAAAATGACTAGAAATTCAAATTTGAATAAAAGATGAAAAAATGTTTTCTTTGAAGCATTTAGTACACTTTCAAACAAAAAATAGCTGGCAGAATGAGCATTGTCAAATATCATTACTACACAAACACACACACACACACTCTCACATAATCACAACTGCACAAACATTAATGCACAAACATTAAATAGAAAAATACACAAAGTTTCTATCATTAAAATCTATTGGACAATGAAACACAGTCTTAACTAGATGCAGTCTTTACTGCTCTCAATAGTTTAGTTTGAGATTTGTGGGTAATGCAAGTGTCATTAGAGTTCATCTTTGCACTCATCAGAGTCTGGATATGGTACTGCTGTTCTAACTACCCCAAAGATATTGTTGAATTCTTCTCTGCATAGAAAATTATCTTTCTGCATAGGCACTGCTATGAGGGAGTGTCAAACATGCAATCTCCACAATAGTTTGGATGTTGAAACGTGTTAGAGACTGACCATTTAATTTTCAGGGGGGGGGGGGGGGGGGGGGAGACTAGGATTTTCTTTTGAACAAGGATATATTGTTTTCTTTTACCTCAAGATAATTTTTTTTCTTCAACTAATATAATGGATACAATAGGTTCTGTTTTTATTTATAAGTCTGATCAAGAATATTTTTTTAAGGTATTTGTGGGCTGAAAATTGTTTTTATAAAAAATTCCAGTCTCCCCCACCCCCACCCCCAATTCTTTGAAAATTAAAAGGTTGGTCCCTTTCATAGTTACTTTTGGGAATGAGATATGCAATCATGCATTTTCCTGATGGTGGGTGGTGTTACTATGCTGATGTATGTTGTAAACTCCAGAATGACTAATGTCAGTATGGTGTTTGCAGTGTGTGCAAAGAATAAAATGCTCCCCTTTGCTGCTGCGCTTCACAAAGTCAAACTCGATCAACTATGAATTCTAAAAATTAGCTTTGCAGAGCCTTGCTCACATTGCCATTGGCTAATCTTTCCCTGAATCACAGCTGTATTTTGACATTTTGCCTTTGAAAATGAATCACATATCCACACTACTCCAACTATATACAGCAATAACATGTTTTGCATGTTATACATGGAGTAAAATCCAGTTTAAAGAAATGTTGCTGCTCATGAACTAGCCAATAATCTTTCATAAAGATGGATTAAACATTATTATTCTAGGCAATGAACAGTAATAACTTTTGTTTCTTTAACATGCATCTCTTTGATTTAACTAACTTCAAGCAAATTGTGTTATTCCACTTTGTGTACTTTACCTATGCAAAATTAACCCAACACATCAACCTAATTATTGTCATTCAATGAAGTAACCTGTGTAATGGTGGTTGTTGATCTGTAATTTCTTTATCTTTTTGTCACCTCTTTGACAATGAACTGTATAAACTGCCCTGAGGTGAGCATGTGTTGGGCATGAATATTTACTTTTTATACAGGTTATGAGAATATGAATGTGGATGTCAGATTGGTACCATTTTCATTCAGGACCAAGTAGACATCATAAGAAGCCTTTTAGTGAAAAGATTGTATTAATATGACTATCCATTCAGGAGGAATTTTGATAAGATTTTCAAAATGACCACTGTGTCTAAGCAGCATCATTTTCATTTAGGACCTACTAGACCTTGGGATGAATGTATGTGTAAAGTTCATGGCAATCCTCCAAGTAGTTTAGGAGTAGTTGTAATAACTTGTGCTAACAGATGGATGGATGATGAATGATGGACAAATGGCCATCCTATAAGCTCTTTCTGGTCTATGATCAGTAACGCTAAAAACAACACAGTCCCAGTCTAATATCTTGGTCACTTAAATCATTCAGAATATCACCCTTCTTCGACCTGGAATAAGACTAAAGGACATCAGTGAGGAGAGAGAAGGAAATTCAGTAATAATAGCAGGTAAGTATTACATAATTAACATTAGTATGATGCCTCAAAATGTAGATTTTTGAGGGGGTAAAACTAATTTTAATGATGTCGTACTTATTTGTTGCTACTGCATAGCTGGTACTCTTCCGGGTTGAAAATACCCTGATTGTGTGACGAGAATTCATCTCCCATAGGGTGAACCAGAAGATTCCAGAACACTGGATTGCCCCTGGGACACTCCACACATGCTGCCCATGCACTTTACTGTCCTTTATTCTTTTCCTAGGGAGTGAGCCTAAATTAGTGAGACATCAATGCAGGGCAGGAGGAGGGAATCTGGCAATAGCAACAGGAAAGTATTATATTGTTAAAATCAGTTTACCCCCCCCCCCCTCAAAAAAACAAAACAACAAACTACATTTTAATATCAGTAATACAATACCTCTTGCAATTGCATAGCTGAATTTGTCAGTTTGGTGGGAAGCTGATGATCCCATAAGTAGAGAATGAAAACAAACAGAAAGAATACTCACCCCTTTTGCAGAGTAGGAGACTAATGCACAATGGAATCCACATGGGCCACCTTCTGAGTGACGACGATTGAACCCAAGGTGAAAATGACTTCACTTTGGTGAGCTAACAAGCGAAGGTAAAAGGAGGAGAAAGTAGTGTGAGAGCATCAAAACACAGCTTTCATCACATCCTCCAAAGATGAATGACTTAGACAACCCTATTAGGCAGCAATGGCTCGAACCTCATGGGCTTTAATTTTCATAAAAGACAGGTTCCTAACAGTAAGGGACGGGTAAGCTCTCTTGATAGTTAATGCAATCCACCAAAATTTGGTGGAAGCTGAAATATCTGTTGAACCTTTAATGGGGAGGAAAAGATGCTTCCTACCTTTCCTTCTCCCTTTAGAGGCTGCCAAATAAAAACGTAAAGCACTAACTGGACACAAAAGTCTATCTTGATCATTCCTGGCACCGATACAAATAAAGACTGGGGATCTCAATCGGGAGTGGAGCAACCAATGGAAGCTGTTTTATTGCTAAAAATCCTGGTTGGCAAAGGAGAGAAACCAATTAAAAATTCCCCCTGAACCTGATATAGCCCTGCTCTATGGATATGTCATGAAGCTCGCTTCTTCATCTCGCAGACGCTAAGGCAAGCAAGAAAACCGTCTTGCGGGTATGGTTCTTCAAGGAAGCTTCACCCAAAGATTCATAGGGGGGTTTATTAAGAGACCACAAGACACACAAAAAATTACATTTAGGCATTAGAGAGTGAGACACTGGTCTTTCCAGCTCAAAATACCTGATCAGGTCTGCTAAGTGAAAATCTGACCTGATGGCTGTTGGAAAGGGCTGCTTGATATCAGTAGAAACTGAGCATTACTTCTCTTCGAAAAGGAAGAGAAGAAAATCAGTCACTGCACTCATAGAGGGACAGCTAGGATTGACATGATTTCTACTACACCAATCACAAAAGACTCTTCATTTGGCATCATACACCTTAGACATCGATCTTCTCCTGGACTGAATGATGCACTTGGCAACTTTGATCAAAAATTTTCTTTGCAGAGAGATCATTTGAGATGAGCCAAGTGTGACGGTAGAGAATCTGTGGGCTGTGGTGTAGGAGAGCCCCTCTGCTATGACAGAAGGTCCCTCCTCTGAGGTAAGGTCCTGTGACAGTCCACCAACAGATCGAGAAGATCACTGAACCATGATTGCTGGGGCCACAAAGGGGCGGTCAAAATGAGTTCAGCACTGGTGTGCCTGACTTTGTGTAGAACCCGTGGAATCATCCTGAAAGGTGCGAAGGTGTAAGAGAACAGATGATCCCACTTCAGGCTGAAAGCATCCACTGCCTAGGCCCTCTGGTTGGGGACTGGGGAAACATAAAAGGGGAACTTGCTCTTTAGCTTGGTGGCAAACAAGGCCAAAATATTCTTTTGCCAGGAATGTGGTGAACTTGGAGGGTAATTCCTTCTGAAGTTGCCCAGTGAAGGAAGTTCTAAACCTCCATAAAGAGAGAACGTGCATATGCACCTCCTTGTCTCCTGAGGTATGCTACCACTGTGTTGTTGTTGGAGACCATCAACCCTGAAGAATCAGTCCTTCCAGCTCCAGATGAGCGCCCCGCCCTGAAGCGTTTGTGCTTTGTGAACAGGTAGGAGTGAGGTTCGGGGGGGGGGGCGATGCATGGGGACTCCAGCCAGAAACCGGTCCTGATTTGTCCACCAAATCAGATGATAGTGGAAATCCCGACCTAGAGAAATCTGAGCATTCAGAGGGTCCCTATGGGGTTTCCACACTGCCAAAAGGAGAAACTGGAGATGATGCAAGTGCAGTCTGCCTAGGAGAAACAGGTCCACAGCGGAGTTCAAGGTCCCCAGCAGAGAGAGAAAATGACGAGCTGATAACGTGGTCTTAACTCTCAGCATATCCAACAGGGAAAGGATCTTCTCTGCACTGTCCTGAGGGACACAAACTAATTCTGTTTGTGAGGAAATTCATCCCCATGTAGACAAAATCTTGAGCTTGAATTCTCTAGGTTTGGCAGAAGGCCAAGCCTGGTCACTATGGACCAACAGCGAGACAAATCTAGTCTGAGGGACTCTAGCCAGCCATTGTGGATCAACCAATCATCAAAATATTGGAGGATTGGGATACCTAGTGACCTTAAATGGGCTGCAACTACTTCCATGACCTGGTAAAAGCTCTGGGTGTGAAGGGTAGGCTGAACAGCAGAGCTTGAAATTGGTAGACCTCCCCAGCCAAGCAAAACCGGAGGTACTTCCTGTGTGGAAGAAAGATAGGAATGTGAAAATATGCATCACGAAGATCGATGGAGACCGCCCAATCACCAGGTATTATGGTATTCCTAACTGAGGCTGTGGTCTCCACCTTGAATGGTTCCTCCAGCAGAAATCTGTTTAGGGAGGAAAGGTAGATAATTAGATGGGACTTTCCCTCTGCTTGGGAATGAGGAAAATTCAGTAGAAGTCTGAAGAGTGGTCATTTAACACACTCTCTACTGCACTCCTCCAAAGAAGGGAGTGAACCTCTTCCTTTAAAAGCACCAGATTTAACTGGTGGAAGAATATGGGGGGACCTTACTAGAGGAGGGAGATCCTGAAACCAAAGCCAGCAGCCATCTTTTATGATAGAAAGGACCCAGCCATCGAAAATTATGCGTGACCAAGCCTTTGAAAAGAGGTTTAGTCTTGCGCAAATGGGAACCAAAGGAGGAGGTACACTCTGCAGGAGAGAGAGCGAGTCCTTAGGGCTGTCCATCCTAGTTCTTATCAAAGGGGGAATGGCACGCAAACTTCTTCCCTGGGGCTTTGCTGTGCACCTTATATGGCCCTACTACCAAGGGGGAGCTCTGAAATGGGGTTGCTCCTTTGATTGTGGCTTTGCAGCTTTAAAGAATTTAGATGATAGCCCCTGAGGGCAGTCAGGATGATTTTGCTTCTTGGATGGTTTCAAAGAGCCAGGAGCAGATGCAAGGGACCGATGTTGTTGGTTTCTCAAGTCCAGAGTAGCCACGGAGGGGATGAGCCCTTCAACGAGAGTCTCCCCCTCCAGGGGGCAGCCCTCAGAAGGTTCTTACTGTGCTCTAGTAAGACCTTAGAAGTGTCCAGAGCAACATCCCTGCAGAGGTGGAAAAGCTCCGCTGACAAGGCCATGGACAAGGACAACACATGCTTAGAAGCTTTTGCCACTGCTTCCAACAAACGATGAGTCATTGGTGACAGAGATTCCTCTTTCAGCAGGCTGAATGAGGCTGCTGAAAATAGGTTGGCATGTGAGGCTACGGTTTCTAGTGACCTAGCCTTTTGCTCTAGGATTCCAGAATTTTTACTGGCAGGCAAGCCCAGGTTCCCATAGGAATGCCCACTTGAGCTGCTTCAGCATCCAAAGTGGGCAGTTTAGTGGGCCAGGAAGGGGTATGAACCTCATAGCTAGAAGCAGCTACCAAGGGTAGCAACGTGGGGGTGGGTGGGGGGTGGACAGACCACCCCTATGTTGTCTAGCAAAGTCTTGGCCCTTGCTGAACCTTTGAGAGAGCTCCTTAATCATAAATGAGTGAGGAAGCGACAAGAGATCTGGTAGAGAGTTTGCCCCAGAAAGTTTTTCCAAACTGGAAAGAATTTTAGAGTCACCACAACCTGAAGGACTGGGACACAGGTCACTGGGCAAGAGGTGGTAAACCTACTGCCTAATCAAAAGACCAGCTCTCTTCCTCCTCTGCTACCATTAGCAATGGGTAAGAGGGGGCAGGGGACCTGAAGGGAGGGCTAACCACATCTGCCTGTTCTGCATCAATCTTGTGCACATCGACGAGGACAGAAAGGATGTCTTCATCCCGCTCTCTCTCTCCTGGGAAGTAGGACTACTTAACTCAATGTGTTTTTGTTGCAGGGGAGACTTGAGGGGAAGAGTAACATGAACCGGTAACTCATCCTGTGGAGCTAACAGATGGTCCTTAGCAGTGGACTCCACTCTCCACCCACCTAGAGCATTTTGGGTAAGAAGGTCCATCCTCCTCCTCCCTGTTTTCTTGACCCAAATTCATCAGACGATGTAGATCCATGGCCCACAGCAATGACCTCACTACCATGCAGCCAAGGTCCAAAAGTCCATAGCTGCAAGTAGGGAATGGGCCAATTTCTTATCTGCAGCAGAAGGCCCCACATCCTGTAGGGGTTTAGAGGGATAATAGGGAAGGAGATATGCACGAGTGAGGTATGTCCAATACATGATCAGCACAATACCACCTCATCTCTCAACTTGTTCTATATGAGGAATGCCACTATCCAATATAGGGTTTGATGTTCCGTAGCTTGTTTGTGGAGTTTTCATTCAATATATTTTACCAAGTATGATGAACATCCTGATTTATATAATATTTGAAGTCAGTATAAGGACTCTTCCATTCAGAAATGGGTGACTGCAGGGCAGCTTTGGCTGCTATTATTTGCCCTTTCATTACCCTTAATACCAATGACTAGGCACCTGATAGTGCAGAATACTTTTTCCAGATTGCATGAACAAATCATGTTTCTGTAAGATCTGGGTTATTAATGTGTTTTCAATTTAAGGTTTGCAAGGCTTTCAGTGTGGAAAGGGAATCTGAAAAATGATGAAATTTGTTTTTAGAGAGGTTTTAATGTAGTTTAAAGATTTGAGTATGGTTGTAATTTATCTAATAAAAATGGAGGCTTTATCTGGTACATGGCTTGAGATGGTGCCATGGGGTGTTGCAATGGCAGCTCCAACCTCGTCTCCATCTTTTGAACCATCTGTATACAGGGATGCATGGTCATGAAAGGAGACTCTGATTTCATTGAATTTACTCTGAAGAAGGCGAAGATCTGTTGAGGACTTTTTGAATTAGCAACAATCAAATATAATTTGGGAGGGATTTTGAAACACAGATTTTTTCATTATTTCCAACACTGATCTGAGCTGTTTTTAATTGGGGACAAAAGGTGGAATTAAATTTGGTTTCTAAGCATACAAGGTAGGGTATTAACAGCTGTCATAAAGAACTTACCATCTTTTCCAGTACAATGCTACTGCAGACTGGAGGATGGTTTTTTGGCAACTTGCTGGGCTGACACAATTGGGCCTAATGCATAAATGCCTTCACCCTTGTGTGCCATCAAACAAAGGCAGAATGAAGAGAAAGTGGAGCGAGACCTCCAAAAGGTGGCTGTCATACTATCATCCTGAGAGGAATGATTAATAAAGGCCCAGGATGTAGAAACAACCCAAACTTCATGGGCATTGATTCTCATGAAGGAAAGATCCCTCTCAGTGAGAGATTGATAAGCCATTTTGATAGTCAAACTAATCTACCAAGAAATGGTGGCTGCCGAGATATTAGAAATACCTCTGAGAGGGAAAAGTGTGTTTCTGACCATTTCTTTCCCCTTTTAATTTAACCAACTAGAAACACAAGGCTCTGACTGGACAAAGAAGGCTTTCTTGCCAGAAAGCCTGGCTAGAACAGAAAACTGAAACATAGTTGCCACTGAAACGAAGGCAACCCTCTTCTACTGATAAAGCATGAGTCTCACTCCTTCTCCTAGATGATGTTAAAGAAAGAAGAAAGACTGTTTTTAAGGTAAGATTCTCAAAGAAGCCTTCTCATTGGTTCATAAGGAAGTTTAGATAAGGACCAAAGAACATATGAAAGGTTCCACCATACTATTAATGCATGAGAGACTGGTCTCTGGAGCTCAAAATACCTGAAAAATTCTGAGATGACGGTCCAGCCCTATGATGGAGCCCATTGACAATGTAAGAGTATTAGAGAGGGTTTCTCATTAGCACTTAATGGTGGAAACTGTGCAATCTTTTCTTTGAAAAGAGAAAAAATCTGCAACTGTTGGTCAAAAGATGGGCAGATGGACCTGCTGACTGTACCAATAACAGAATATTCTCCACTTGGCATTGTAAACCTCAGAGGTCGACTGCCCTCTAGCCTGAACGATGCAGCCTGCAACTCTGCTAAAAAATTGATGTTGGTACATAGATCGTTTGATATGAGCCTGGCATGAAGGTGGAGCATCTGTGGATTGTTGTGTAGGAGGGATCCTCTGTGCTGCAACAGCAGATCCCTCCTCAGAAATAACTCCCTGGGGGTTTCCACCAACAAGTCAATGAGATCGTTGAGCTATGACCATTGGTACCAAAGGGGGATATCAGGATGAACCATGAAGTTGAAGTCCTGACTTTGTATAGAACTTGAGGGATTATTTTGAGAGGTGGGAAGGCATAGGCATACAGCTGATCACACTTCAGACTGATGGTCTGGCACTGAGGAGATGTAAAGTGGAAATATATATATTTGGGGGGGGGGGGGTAAACTAATTTTAATTATGCAATACTTATGCAATACTTACCTGTCACTATTGTTAGCTATTCCAATTTTGTGCCGAAAATTACCATCTGTTCGATGTGAATACATCCTCCCACAGAGTGGAAAAAGGCATTAGTATGACCTTTGCACTCCAGTCTGTGCCTCGTTTAGGCCTGGCTAAATTCGTCATCTTTTTCATAGACGATGATAATGCAAGACATCAGAGCGGGGTGGGAGGAGGGCATTTGACAATAGCGACAGGTAAGTATTGCATAATTAAAATTAGTTTCACCCCCCAAAAAAACTATATCTTAATAGCAGCAATTATTTATCCTGTAGCTACTGTTAGCTGAATTTGTCAGTTAGGTGGGTAGGCTGATGTTCTAGTTAAACTGATCAAAAACAGAGAAAATGTAATGTACTCACCGTAGAGGGAGAGGTCCTTCTTATAGAAGGTTGGTGTCTCTCTGTGCCACATCTTATGCTGCAACGATGGGCCCCAGAGAAAAAATGCCTGCACTCTGTTGTGCTAATGAGCGGAGATAAAAGAAGGAGAAGGTAGTATGGGAACGTCAAAAGGCTGCCTTCATGACGTCCTCTAAGGGGGAGTGATTAATGTAGGCCCCTTAGGCAGCAATGGCTCGAACCTCATGAGCTTTTAGTTTCATAAAGGAAAGGTCTCGATCAGTAAGGGACTGATACACTCTTTGGATTGTAGTGACAATCCACCGGGAGATAGTGGCAGCTGAAATGTCTACAGAGCCCTTAAGAGGAAGGAAGAGACGTTTCCAACCTTTCCTTTTTCCTTTGGCGGCATTAAGATAGAAACAGAGGGCCCAAATGGGGCATAAGAGTCTATCTGGATCATCCCCTGCACAGATTTGACTTAGACTGGGGATCTCTATAGGCAGTGGAGCTACCGAAGATAATTGATTTTTAGTGAGAAATCCTGGTTGGCAGAGGAGGGAGACAGAATCCTAATTCCCTTTAAACCTGAGACTGCCAGTGTCAATAGACAAGGCATGAATCTCGCATTGTCATCTCGCAGACGCGAGAGCGAGTAGAAACACAGTCTTGAGTATGAGGTCCTGAAAGGAGGCTTCACTCAATGGTTCATAGGAGGTTTTGGTTAAAGACCACAAAACACAAGAAAGATTCCATCTGGGCGTAAGAGAGCGGGAGATGGGTCTCTGGAGCTCAAAGTACTTAATATGATCGGCAAGGTACGAATCTGAACCAATTGCCGTGCCCTGAGAGAATTTTAGTGTGTTGGAGATGGCAGCTCGATAGCCCTTGATAGTGGATACTGAACATCTTTTGGTCTTAAAAAGGAACAAAAGGATATCAGCAATGGAAGTTATAGAGGGGCAGATAGGATCAATGTGTTTCCTACTGCACCAATCACAGAAGATTCTCTACCTGGCATCATAGACCTTTGATGTAGAAGCTCTCCTGGCCTGAATGATGCAACTGGCAACTCGGCCCAAAAACTTGTTATGGCGGAGAGATCGCTTGAGATGAGCCAAGCATGAAGGTGTAGAATGTGTGGGCTGTTGTGGAGAAGGGACCCCTGTGATGAGACAGGAGATCCCTCCGGTAAGGTAGAGACCTCGGTCGATCGATCAACAGGTCTAGCAGATCTCTGAACCATGATTGCTAGGGCCACAGTAGAGCGATGAGGATGATCTGCGCAGTGGAAGTTTGGACTTTTTGCAGAACTTGAGGTAGCAGTTGGAACGGTGGGAAGGTGTATGCGAATAGCCGATCCCACAGGAAGCTGAATGTGTCCACTGCTCATGCTCTCTGGTACAGGACCAGATATACGTAAAAGGGAAGTCTGTTGCTGAGCCTGGTCGCAAACAAGTCCACCAAGGGTCTTCCCCAGAGTGTGAACAGGGACTCTGTTACAGAGTGGTGAAGAGACCATTCCGTGAGGATGGCTCAACCTCACCTGGACAGGCTGTCTGCTAATACATTCTTCCCAGAATGTGGCTAACTTGGATTGTGATGTCCTGTGAGGCTGTCCACAGGAGGAGGTTCCAGACCTCCACACAAAGAGAAGGGGCATGTGTGCCTCCCTGACGTTGTAGATACACTACAATGGACATGTTGTCTGAGGAGACCATGATGCAGCGACTCCTAACTCTGTCAATGCATCCTTGCAATGCTAGAAATACTGCTTTCATTTCTAGGTTGTTGATGTGGAGAGATGATTCGGCCCGAGTCCAAAGACCCTGGAGAATTATGCCCTCCGGTTCTAAAATGTAGTTTTTTGGGGGTAAAACTAATTTTAATTATGCAATACTTACCCATCACTATTATATAGCTTATTACTTTCGTGTCGAAAAATCTCGTCCGTTCGATGTGAATACATCCTCCCAAAGTGGAGAATTTTTGTCAATAACACACGGCACACTCATGCACCTCTCCGCGCCTGCGCGAACAATCATCTTTTTCACAGATGACATTACGCCAGGACATCAGAGTTGGGTGGGAGGAGGGTATTCGGTAATAGTTATGGGTAAGTATTGCATAATTAAAATTAGTTTTACCCCCCAAAAAACTACATTTTTATAGCAGCAATACATTACCCTATCACTATTATTTAGCTGAATTTTTCAGTTAGGCGGGTAAACTGATGTGTTAAACTGATCAAAAACAGAGAAAAATGGAAAGTGCTCACCATTTGAGGGAGAGATCAACTTTACAAATTGTTGGAGTCCCTCTGGGCCACATGTTGTGTCACAACTATGGGTCCCAAGAGAAAATACCTGCGCAATGAGCGGAGGTAGAGAAGGTACCGTATTTTGGTGTGTATAACGCGCAGTTTTTTTCACCTAATTTTATTATCTTAAGTCGGGGGTGCGCGTTATATACAAGAACTTTAAAAAAAAGGGATTTGATGCAATAGATTGAACTTTATCAACTAGACGAACCTTTAAAGGGCCCTTTTAAGGGCTAACCATAAAATCGGAAAGATACAATTTCAATATTGCCACATTTTCATTCACTATCCAAAATGACTGACTGTTGTTGCACTATGAAAACGGAGCGAAATACCGGTAGTCACGATTTTAAAATGTATTATATCACATGCGCGTTATATGGCAGAACGACGTTTTTTCCACTCATTTTGGGTCGAAAATCGGGGTACGCGTTATACATCGGTGCGCGTTATACACACCAAAATACGGTAGTATGGGATTGCCAAAATGCTGCCTTCATGATGTCCTCTAAGGAAGAGTGATTTATATAGGCCCATGAGGCAGCAGAGGCTCGAACCTCATGGGCTGGATGTTTCATAAAAGAGAGATCTCTATCAGGAAGGGACTAGTAAGCTCTTTTGATTGAGGCAACAATCCACCTTGACAGTGGAGGCGGAAATATCAACAGAGCCCTTAAGAGGAAGGAAAAGACATTTCCTACCCTTTCTTTTCCCTTTTGAAGCATTTAGATAGAAACGTAGTGCCCTAACTGGGCATAAAAGCCTATCTTGATCATCTCCAGTACAGATTCGACTGAGACTGGGAGTCTTATTAGGTGATGGGGCTACCACAGGTAACTTTTTTTTGCTAAAATACCGGCTGACAAAGAAGGGAAACAGATTCATACTTGCCATTAAACCGGAGGCAGCCAGTGTCAACAGACAATGCATGAATCTCGCTGCGTCTTCTCGCAGATGCCAAAGCAAGTAAAAACATTGTCACAAGTGCGAGCTCCTGAAGGAAGCCTTGCTCAAATGTTCATAGGCGTTTTGGTTAAGGACCATAAAACACAAGAAAGATTCCATCTGGGCATAAGAGAGTGGGAGACAGGTTTCTGCAGCTCAAAATACTTAATGAGATCAGCAAGGTGCGAATCTGAACCGATTGCTGAGCCCTGACGGAATTTAGGTGTGCTGGAAATGGCAGCTCTATAACCCTGGATAGTTGATACTGAACATCTTTTCTTTTCTCAAATGGAATAAAAAGGAAATCAGTAACTGAAGTTACAGAGGGATAGCTAGGATCAACATGATTTCTACTGCACAAATCACAGAAGATTCTCCATCTGGCATCATAGACCTTGAATGGTGAAGTTCTCCTGGCCTGAATGATGCAACTGGCAACCCAGCCTGAACACTTGTTCTGGCAGATAGATCGCCTGAGATGAGCCAAGCATGAAGGTGGAGAATGTGTGGGTTCTTGTGTAGGAGGGAACTCCTGTATTGCAACAGAAGATCACTGAACTATGATCGTTGGGGTCATAATGGAGCTATGAGAATGATTTGGGCAGTGGAAGTTCAGACTTGCAGAACTTGAGGTAGCAGTCGGAATGGTGGGAAGGAGTACACGAACAGATGATCCCACTGGAAGCTGAATGCATCCACTGCCCAAGCTCTCTGGTCTGGAACTGGTGAGACATAAAAGGGAAGTCTGTTGTTGAGCCTGGTCGCAAACAAGTCCACAAGGGACTTCCCCATAGTGAGAAAAAGGTTTCTGTTACGTAGGAGTGAGAGTCCATTCCATGAGGACCGTTTTGCGTGACCTGGACAGACTGTCCGTTAAAACGTTCTTCTTCCCTGGAATCTGGCAAATTCGTAAGGTAATGTTCTCCGAGGTGGCCCAGTAGAGGAGGTTCCAGACCTCCACACTGAGAGAAAGAGTGTGTTCCTCCTTAATGTCAGTGATACGCTATGACGGACATGTTGTCGGAGGAGGCCATGACACATCGAGCCCTTACTCTGATGATGAACCGTTGCACTGCTAGAAATATGGCTTTCATATCTAGATTGTTATGTGGGGGAGTCCCGAGTCCAATGACCCTTCAGAATTACGTCCTCTGGCTCTAGATGAGCGCTCCAACCGGAATCTGACATGATGGCGAACAGATAGGAGTGGGGCTGAGGCACATGCATGGAATCTGTTCCAATTCATCCACCAGCGCAATGGTGATGAAAGTCTGGTCCTAGAGGAATCAAAGCTGATAGAGAATCCCTGTGTGGCTCCCACCTTGCGAGAAGGAGAAACTGTAGAGGGCGCATATGGAGATGTCCTAAGGGAACCAGATCCATAGTGACATTCAAGGTTCCCAATAGGGATAGGTAAGGCAAGCAGACAACAATGTTTTTGCTCGTAGCGCCTCTAGAAGTGCCAGGATTCGATCTATGTGATCCGGTGGAACCCAAACTAAGTTCTGGTTCACGAGAAAGTTCATCCCCACTTAAACTTAGATGGAACTAGTTCTGACTTCTCAAGGTTGGGTTAAAAAAAAAAAAACAACCGAGTTACTGTGGACCAACATCGGAACAGATCCTGATGGAGGGACTGAACCTGAACATTATGGATCAGCAAGTCGTTAAAATACTGGAGAATCAGGGTTCCCAGTAATCAAAGATAGGACACTACAACTCCCATAACTTGGGTGAAGACTCTGGGTGCAGAAGCAATTCCGAATGGCAGAACCCAGAAGTGAAAGACTTCCTGGTCCAAGCAAACCAGGAGGTATTTCCACCAGTTTAACAGGGGGAGATCAATAATGATACAAAATTTCCCCCTTTTCTTGATGACCAGGAAAAATTGGGAGTAGAATGCAGGAGACTGATCATTCAGGAACCTCTTGACTGCCCCTTTCTGTAAAAGGGTGTGCACCTCTTCCTTTAATTTCACCAAATTGGACTGAAAGAACATCGGGGTCCTTGATAGAGGAGGTTGTTCCCGAAACTGAAGTCAGTAACCCTCACTTACAATAGAAAGAATCCACCCATCATCCATGGTACTTGACCAAGCCCCTGAAAAGAGGCCTAGACAAGCACCTACAGGGACTTTAGGAAAGGAATGCATGGCAGGAGAGGGTACGAGTCCCAAGGGCTGTCCCCCCACACCCACCCCACCATCTTCCTAGGTGAAAGGAAGGTCGGTTGGAGAAGTTCCTCCTGAGGACCTTACTGATAAGGAGGAGGTCTCATTTGAGTTTGCGCATTGGTCTGGGTCTGCATCTGTTAGAAGAATTTAGTGGGTGGCCCCTGGGGGCAATTCACCTTAGTGTGCTTTCTGGCCGATTGCGATGGGACAGGTGCAGTTGTGAAGGACCTATGCTGATGATCCTTCAAATCTTGTGAAGCCACAGTGGGGATGAGTCCTCCGAAGAGGCTCTCAGCTTCCAATGGAGCAGCCCTTAGAAGGTCTTTACTATGGTTAAGTAAGACCTTTGAGGAGTCCAGCACAATGTCATGGTGGATGTTAGAAGTTCCATTGCGACAGAAAGTGAATTCCGAGATGTCTTGGTCATAGCTTCCAGCACGCATTGTAATGCGGCTGGATACAGAGCAGCCTCCTTCAGCATACTAAATGAAGTAGCCGAGAAGAGGTCTGCATGGGAAGCTATGGTGACCAGAAGCCGGCCTTTCTGCTCAAAGGCTTTGATTATTTTAATAGGAAGGCATGCCCAGGCTCTAATTATAATACCCACTTGAGACGCATCTGCATCCAACTGGGGAGGCTTAATAGGTCACTTCGGGAATGTACCCGGTAACTAGAGGCTGAGACCAAGGTCTCAAAGTTGAGAGAGGGACAGATTACCCTCTACACCGTCTAGCACAGGCTGGCCTGTGGAGAACCTCTGTGACATTTCCTCAATCATTAAGGAATGCAGAAGGAGCAGGAGATCTAGTTGTGGATGGCTCCCAGAGATCTTTTGAAACTGGAAAGGATCTTCTTGGCTTTGGGCACAAGTTACCGCATTATCAAAAGACCAGATCTCCAACGATTCATCCAAGTGAGAGGAGCTGGTGGGCCTGATAGGAGGCGACAAATGAGCTGTTTCTACCTCGATCTCACTGGAGTCAACGAGGGTAGATAACGCATCATGATCTAGAACACTCTGAGCAGGAGAGTGGCTGGACATCACTATGTCCTTTGGAGACAGTGACATAGGTGCACTCGGCACCATTTCCCGTACTTGTTTGTCATGATAAGTAGGGGCTTTCTGTATTCTAGACATTCCAGGATAAGGACGAGACCGCTTGTCTTTCGTGGATGATGCTATGCCTCCGCCTTACTGGTGAATGCCACCTGGCGAGGAGGCGATGGCAGGACAAGAGCCACGGCATCGCCTCTACTCTGGGCCCCACCTCCTGTACAGATTTCTTGGGATAATAAGAAAGGGGGGATGCCAATCTGATCCCCTTCCCTAGTCTGAACCCTCTGGGCAGACTCCCAATCCTGTACAGGGTATGATGGTAGAGTTGGGAGAGGGGGTCTCGGTCCAATCCCTATCCATACCATGAGGCCTTATTTTTTTAATTTTTTTTGCCACCCAGTGACCAGATTGGTCACTGGGTACCCGGTCACTACTCGGCGACTGGACCAGTTAGGCGACATAGACATGTCAGAGCCTAGTTCGTCTTCATCACTAAACAAGGTGTGGTGCTTCTCCTAACATTCAAGAGGGTGCGACACGCTACCCCGGAAGTGTTGGGTGCGGTGAAGCTCCTCCCTCTCGGGAGGGTGCAACACGCTACCCTGAGACGAGCGGTGCACTTCCTTCCTCGTGGAAGGCAGCATCACACTACTGTGAATGTGAGGGGCGTTCGACTTCTCCTCCCTTTCGGGGGGAGAAGATCTACTCCTCAAACGTTCACTCCCTCCTAAGAAGAGGCCTTACTTGTCGCTGGACTCTTTAGATTGGTCCCATAGGCTCCTGGGACCCCAGAGTGTTCTTCTGAGCTGTAGAACTAGTCTTCTCACAGTGTGATACTGCCTGAGACTCTATAAGAGAAAAATCTGAAAATTCAGATGATGAGGCGGATTGATGTTTCTTCTGCCCTCTATACGTATGTCTGGAATCGGCTAGATTCCAGATTTCATTAGTCCATTTTACGCAAATGGTACAACGATTCCTATGTGTACATGTGAGGCAGTCTGGGTGAAAAAATTTTATATGAAAGAGAACAATAATAATAATAATAATAATATTGTATTATTTTCTTCATACATAAAACTCACCTGTCTGTATGTACTGGGTGCTATATACACCTCAGTGTATTTGCACAAGGTAACCAATTGTTCCCTGAATTAAGAAGTTATCTTAAGGAGAACAATAATAATAATAACAATATTATATTATTTCCACACGTGAATACTCACCCATTTGTATACATGTGCTATATACACACCAGTTCATCTCACCTGACAGTGAATGTTCAAAGGTAAAACTATTTTGTTATATACATTACACACCTCATCGTACTTGTGTTTAATAAGGATTAGACTTTTATTGCTCCCTGGCGCCAATTCAGATGCACACAACAACAATGTGACGCGTCACGGGTGGTATTTAAATACAATGGTGAATTAGATAAAACACCAAACTGATGTTATGAATTCCTGTCTTCTTAATTGTGGTCGGGCTTATGATGCGTTAGAACTAACACACAAGACTTACCAGTGAACCAATGTATTTGAGAACTAAGAGATGGTGTTGCCTAACTCCTAAAGGCTGAATACAACGTGGTAACCCAAGAATACCTTTCCAGAACACAATACTGAAAAAGGGCAGGGGCTACCAGCCTTAAAAACAGAAGACAAGACAGATAAATGTAACACTAGATGAAATAAAGCTGAAAGGAGAACCAAACATGGTTTAAACTCGCAAAAAGCAATTTTCCTCTGGTCATGTTATGAACAACACAACCATTTAACATGGCGTCCTTGAAAAAGATGAATGTTCGTGCAGGCGCGGAGAGGTGCACAAGTGTGACAAAACTTCTCCACTCTGTGGGAGGATGTATTCACATTGAACGGACAAGATTTTTTGACAGGAAAAAGTAATAAACTATATAATAGTGATAGGGTAGTGTATTGCTGCTTTTAAATGAGCACCCCAACCAGAATCTGATGCATCGGCGAACAGATAAGAGTGGGGGTTGGGTGCATGTATTGGGATCCCAGCCAGGAATCTGTCCAGATCCATCCACCACAGCAAGTGGTGGTGAAAGTCCCATCCTAGTGGGATCAAGATTGATAGAGAATCTCTGTGTGGTTTCCACCTTGTGAGAAGGAGGAACTGTAGAGGGCACATATGGAGATGTCCTAAAGGAACCAAGTTGGCAGCGGCGTTCAAGGTTCCCAATAGGGAAATATAAGGGCGAGCAAATAACGATGTTTTTGCTAGCAGCGCCTCTAGAAGAGCTAGGTTTCAATCTACCCGATCAAATGGAACCAGGACCAAGTTCTGGTTTGTGAGTAAGTTCATCCCCACGTAAACAAAGTCCTGTGATGGAATGAGTTCCGACTTCTCGAGGTTTGGTAAAGACCCAACTGAGTTACGATGGACCAAGACTGGAAGGGATCCTGATGAAGGGACTGAACCTTGACATTGTGGATCAGCCAGTCGTCGAAATACTGGAGAATCGGTATTCCCAGTAATTGAAGGTAGGCCGCAACCACTCCAGTAATTCAGGTGAAGACTCTGGGTACGGAAGAGATTCCGAACGGCAGAAAAAATCCTGGTCTAAACAAACCCGGAGATATTTGTGGTGTGGAGGAATAATCGGGATGTGCAATAAGCATCCTGAAGGTCGTTGGAGACTGCCCAATTGGACAGGCAAAGTACGTTCAGAATCGATGAGGTTGTCTCGATCTTGAAAGGTTCCTCCAGAAGAAACTAGCTGAGCGGTGAGAGATCGATTATGATTCGAAATTTCCCACTTTTCTTAATGAGCAGGAAGATTCGGGAGTAGAAGGCGGAAGACTGATCGTTCAGGACCCTCTCGACTGCCCCTTTCTGCAAAAGGGCGTGCACCTCTTCCCTCAATTTCACCAGAATGGATGGGGGAAACAGGAAGGGTGTCCTTGATAGCGGGGGTTGTTCTCAAACTGGAGTTGATAACCGTCATTCACAATGGAGAGGACCCATCCATCGTCTGAAAAGAGGCCTAGGCGAGCACCTACAGGGACGTTTGGGAGGGGGATGCATGGCAAGAGAGGGGTTAGATCCCTAGGGCTGTACCCCCCCTTTCCTCCGGTGGAAAAGGAAGGAGGATTATAGAACTTCCTCTTTTGGGGTCTGCGGCGACCTTGACTCCGTGGACCCGATGGACGAAGAAAAGGTCTAGTTTGAGTTTGTGGATTGGGCTGGGGTTGCATCTGCTTGAAGAACTTGGTGGATGTCCCCTGAGGGCGATTTGCATTAACACACTTCCTGGCCGATTGTGATTGGCCAGGAGTGAATATAAAGGATCGATGTTGATGATCCAGCAAGTCTTGAGAATCCACAGTTGGTATGAGGCCCCCAAAGAGGATCTCGGCTTCTAGCAGAGCAACCCTTAGAAGGTCTTTACTGTGGTTAAGTAAGACCTTCGAGGAGTCCAATGCAACGTCGCGGCGGATGTGCAGAAATTCTGCTGATAAAGCCTGTGCAACAGAAAGTGCATGCCTGGACGTCTTGGCCACCGCTTCCAGCATGCGTTGTAATGCGGCTGGATTCAAGGAGGCCTCTCTCAGCATACTAAACACAGTTGCTGAGAATAGATTAGAATGCGATGCAATGGTTACAAGTAACCGGGTTTTCTGCTCCATGGCATCAATTGTTTTAATTGGAAGGTGAGCCCAGGCTCCCATAGACATGCCCAATTTGGCCGCCTCAGAATCCAATTGGGGAGGTTTGGTAGGCCACTTTGGGGAATGTATCCTGTAACTGGCAGAAGAGACCAGGGGTCTCAATGTCAAGGGAGGGACAAACCACCCTTGCAGTTGCCGAGCTACATTTTGGCCTAGCGAAAGCCTCTGGGAGAGTTCTCCAATCGTTGGGGAATGAGGGAGAAGCAAGAGGTCTGATTGTGTTTGTTCCATAACGGAAAGGATCTTTTTGGATTGTGTGCCACATGGTTTGGGGGAACAATTCCGGGGGTAAGAGGCAGTAAACTTCATTTAATGCCTTATCAAAGGACCAGACCTCTTCCTCCACTTCCAACTGAGAGGAAGGGGTGGGCCTGAGAGGTGTCAGTGCCGCTGTTTCTGTCTTTAACTCATTTGAGTCAATGAGAATAGAGTGATGGCGGGGCATAGGAGCAATCTGCGCCACAGTCCGTAGTTCAGTATGAGTTCCAGCGAGGAGGCCAGACCGTCCATCTACCCTGGATGATGTGACACCTCTAGCCTTCTGCATTGGAGCCACCTGGTGAGGAGGTGATGGCAGGACACGAGCCACAGCATCACCTCGACTGTGAGGGCAAGGTCCAGTAGCCCAGTGGTGCATGGTGGACCAAAGACCTTGAGGTGGAGGACCCCACATCCCATAGGGATTCATTGGGATAATAGGGTGGAGGGGATGCCGATCCGTTCACCTTCCCTTGTCTGAGCCCAGGGGGCAGACTCCCAATCCTGCACAGGATGGGACAGTAAAGGGGGGTACTCAGTCCGTACCATGTCCCCATACGGTGAGACCAATGAGTGATAATCAGAGAGGAAATCATCTTTGACTATTATATCACTACCCCAAAGGTGATGGGAGCGGTGCTTTACCTCCTGAGTGGGAGGGAGCAACACGCTACCATGAGCATGAGGTGTATTGCATTGCTCCATCTCCCTAAAGGGAGGGAACAGTTCACTGTCGCAGTGCTCTACCTCCCAAACAGGAGGGCGCAACCTACTGTTGCAGTGCTCAACCTCCCTAATTAGAGGGCGCAACCTGCTGTTGCCGTGCTCTACTTCCTAATGAGAGGGAGTGACCCGCTGTCGTGGTGCTCTACTTCCCTAATGGGAGGGAGCGACCCGATTCTGCAGTGCTCAACCTCCCTAACAGGAGGGCGCAACCTGCTGTTGCAGTGCTCTACTTCCCTAACGGGATGGAGCAACCCGCTGTTGCGATGCTCTACTTCCCTAACGGGATGGAGCAACCCGCTATTGCGATGCTCCACCTCCCTAACAGGAGAGAGCAACTTGCTATGTGAGGCGTATACATTGTCTTCAACGTGAGAAGTGTTCGTCTTCTCTCCCTTGTGGGGAGGAGGCGATTGACTCTTCGAACATCCAGTCCCTCCTTCTAGAGGGGCCTCACAGGCTTCCAAAGAAGTTGGTCCCAAAAGCTGAGACCTAACAGTGAATCCAGACATATCTGAATATGTGGTGGAGGGAAGATTCCTGTGTCCTCGATAAGTACATCTGGAATCAACTAGATTCCAGGTGCCAGAAGGCCATAATTCACAAAGTGTGCAACGATTTTTTTGTGTACACTTGGAGCACTTTATGCAGTCTGGGTGAGTGTCCCAAGAGCCCTTCTTGTGGCCACACTTCCCCACGGACTGTCCTGACATTATTTGTCAGAAGAGAAGTAATGACAATATTTGATAAATGTCACGCTAAACTCACCTTAGTTGTATTTAGTGCATACCGCGTACACCAATGTGTATGCACTACTTGGCTGTATTTAGTGCATACCGCTTATACCACTGTATATGTACTACGTACCTGTATGTACAAGGCAAATGATCAATTTGACCTCGTTAGAAAAAAACCTGTCTTTTTTCCTGTGAAAAAAATTAATTATTTCACTGAATTTTATTAAAGAACATGCAGACACATATGCAATGACCACGCAATTCGTGGTGTGGACATTAATAAGTTATACGTGAAAATATACAGATAATGGTCATGTTCTTTCGAAGAGAGAGGAATACGCTGTTCTTTATGTTAGGCAGGGCCTGTTGTTATTTTATAAAAACACAGAGACTTACCCATACCTCAGTTGTTTTTCTTATCAGTAAATTAGGTGAGTTTTTCCCCCCATAAGGGGTGGAATACATGAGGTAGCCTTGGAGGCCCCTTAAGAACTAAGTTCTAAAAAATGGGGAAAGTTTACAAAACGGAATTTTAAATGAATGCATAGTGCAACACCAATCTTATTATGAGAACTACAAAAGGCGACCGCTAATGCAGTAATTGCAACAGGCACAATTTTCTCTGGTGCTGTCTTCAGGCAACTCAGTATGGTGTCCCTGAAAAAGATGACGAATTTAGGCAAGCCTAAACGAGACACAGACTGGAGTGCAAAGGTCATACTAATGCCTTTTTCCACTCTGTGGGAGGATGTATTCACATCGAACAGATGGTAATTTTTGACACGAAAATGGAATAGCTAACAAATAGCAACAGGATAAGTAATTGCTGCTATTAAATTGTTGTTTAACCTCATTGCAAACAAGTCTACTATATTTCTCTTGCATGGAATGTAGCGGACACCAAGAGTGATTCCCTCCAAAGCTGGTCCATCTAAGGAGATTCCAGACTTCCAAGCAAAGAGAAGGGGCATGAGTGCCTCTTTGGTGCCTGAGGTATTCCACAATCGAAGTGTTGTCTGTGTTGACCATAATACATCTGTGTCTTATAAGATACATGCACCCTTGTAGTGCTAGAAAAATGGTATGCATTTTAGGTTGTTGATATGTAGGAAAGAATCCTACCTGGACCACAAGCCCTGAAGGACTATCTACAATGGCTCTAGGTGAGCACCCACCCTGAATCTGAGGTGCCAGTATACAGGAAAAAGTGAGATTCTGGGGCATGTATTGGAACTCCTGCAAGAAACCTCTCCTGATTTATCCACTAGCTGAGGTGGTGACAAAATTTGGTTACAACAGGAATCTGAGCTGAAAGAGGGTCCCTGTGAGGTCTCCAATTTGCCAGCAGTAGAAACTGGAGAGGCCTCAAAAGAAGTCATGCTAGAGGAACTAGATCCACTACTACATTCAGGGTCATCCGGATGGAGAAATAGAGGCAAGAAGACATTGAAGTCCTCTCGACTCTTGTTGTGAGGGACAGTATCTATGTGATCCTGTCATGACAAGCATAAACTATCCCTTGATTAGTGAGGAAATTCATCTCCACATACATGAAATTCTGAAAAGGAATCAGATCTGACTTCTTCAGACTGGCGATTAAGCCCAGACGAGCTCAGGTCTCTGAAGAAAGATATATCTGAGAATGTTGAGTATCAACCAGTCATCGAAATAATGAATGATTGGCACCCCAAATGATCTCAAGTGAGCTGCTATTGCTCCCATCACCTTGGAAAAGATTCTGGGTAAATCAGGACGATGGGTAGAGCCTGACAATTTTTAAAAAACTCCTTTTCCAGACAGAACAGCAGGAATTTCCTGTTGGATGAAAAAATGGGAATGTGTAGGTACTGGAGGTCTATAGAGACTGCCCAGTCATTTGCCATTAAGGCATTCCTGACTGAGGCTGATGTCTCCATCCTGAATAAACTTGTTTAATGGGGAAATATCGATGATAAGGTGAAATTTTCTCATTTTGTTTGAAACCAGGAAGATATGTGAATAGAATTATGGGTTTTGAGTGTTCAACACCCTATCGACTGCCCACTTGCTTCGAAGGGTGTATACCTCTTCCCTCTTAAGGCTTAAAGTGCTTGTTGCTGCACAAGTCACACCGTTGCATTTAAGTAACTGTTTACACATTCAGGTACTCCAAGAAGACATAAACAGTTGTGAAACTAAATTTTTGATTGGTACATCAAGCCCTGGAACAAGTATCAAGTTTTACCATGCATTTAGCAAAGAAGCTTTACAAATTCTTAGCAAAAACAAGTGCTACCTGGAAAACTCATACTGGATGACTCCCAACATGATTCTTCTTCATGTGATGACTTAATTTGGCAAATACTGGCTGATTATAGCAACGATGACAATGATTTTGAAAGTTTTGAAGTAGATGACATTATTGGAGCTAGGAAAGTGTTACTGGAAATACCAATGAGTGACTTTGAGCCCAAAAATGATGCTTAATATGAGTTCTATGTACATGCTGGCTCGCAAAAACAGATGGCATGCCTGTAAACAATCTATTCACTGTGGTATTTCAAAATGAAATGTAGAAATAGAGAATAGCAAGCTTATAGGCTACCTAAGGCTATTTTTTATGTGGATTTCTTGCAATTGATCACTTCAGAGAGTAAATGGGTCAGACTTGATTGACAACAGCTGCATGAGAAAATGGAAGCCTGACACACTTGATGAATTGAAACTTTTTTGCATTGGTTATGGCCATGGGTTTGGTGCATAAATCTGAAATAGATTTTGTCTGGGTAGCTGAATATGTGATATCAACCCCATACTTCAGCAACAAAAAACCAAGAGTCCCTCGAAGGGGCTGCTCTAATGTCTGAGAAGAATTTCAAGGAATTCAAGATAATACCATTTCCTCTTTTTAACTGCTGAGTGTTGAAACCATCTCTGATATTATTGAGCAATAAGATTTTCAAATTAGCCACTGTGGCAGACATACTATGTAAGATTGGCACCAGTTTCATTTAGGACAAACTGGACACTATTAGAAGACTTTTGGTGAAAACTAATTTGATTATATGATCATCCATTCAGGAGAATTAGTGACAATATTTTCAATATGTTCATTTATGGCAGCTATACTTAGGTAAGACGCACCATTTTCATTCAGGACCAACTAGACATCATAAGAAGTCTTCTGGTGAAAACCCAATGTTGATATGACTTTCCGTAAAGGAGGCATAGCAATAAGATTTTCAAGATGGCTGCTATGGTGGCCACATTCGATATCAGATCGGCACAATTTTCATTTAAGACCAACCATAAGAAGTCTTCTGATGAAACCCGCTGATGATATGACTTTCCATTCAGGAGGATTAGCGATAACAAGATTTTCAAGAGGGCTGTTGTGTTGGCTATATTGGATGTCAGATCAGCACCATTTTCATTTAGGACCAACTTAACCTTGGAATGAATGTGTGTGTAAAGTTTCATGGCAATCGTCCACGTAGTTTAGGAGTAGTAGCAATAACAAACTTGTGCTAACGGACAGCTGGATGACAAACAGGCCATGCCAAAAGCTTTTATGGTCTATGACCAGAAGACCAAACAACAATATAGTGAAATATAGTTCACAATGACCTTATTTTGTCTCATGGTGAACTGTTGTTACTCATGACACATCTGCATGTCAACTTACAATGATATGCAGTCCAATACTTCCAAGAAAAGGAACTGAATGCAAACTTTTAACCTAAGAGTTGATGACATATGGACAGATAGATGAATGATGTAATTATTCCATAGGACACTGTTTCTAAACTGTGATTCAGCCACACAATAATGCTTATAAGTGTCAAGAACTGCGATAAAAAAAGGTGGAATTTGCCATATCATTACAATTACCCCAGTAACTTAAACCTTTAGAACGGGTATAGAAAGATTATTCTGGCCAAACCAATATGTCTCCTGAGATCACAGTGGCATAACAACTTCCTGATTTTAAAACACAGCTACACATTTCATTTCCTTGTCAATTCATGCTCAAGAGATCAGTAATTGATTACTTCTGTGAGAACTGTAATATCATATCCAATTTTCCTGGTGTACATAAAACTGGTGACATATCTCATCCTTTGATGATCCATTTTTGCCAGACACAATATTGTCTGTTATTTTTAACACCCAAATTTTCATACACCATAAAAATTATACATTTTTATTTAAATTCATGTATAGCAGGAAATTACACATTTGCCAATTTTTAAGAAGAACAAGCTGAAAATTATATTCTTTTCCATTCATTATTTGTACACAACAAAAAATTTTAACAAGTATATGGGTAATTACCAAAAATATGGTAATAAACACAGGAAATGGTGAAATCAAAGTTGTTAAAATGAATCACAGGAATCCCTAAGAATTGTCCAATGTATATTTCAAATTGGGGTTTTTTTGTGGATGAATATCTCTAACATTTGACAAGAAATGTTCATTAACCATGGATATGACTGATGGATATGACCTATGTATAATTAACATCAAACAATGAACAGCATAGACCTAAATCTTCTATCATATAATGCACTGGCAGATCATGGTCCTCACAAATGATTTCAATGGGACAGCATTTACCCCATCTTTGCTAGCCAAAACAGTATCTACTATTCAGCTATCTGATTACATGAAGCTGAAAGAAACTGATCCAATCAGATTGCTGATGACATTTACCCAAGATGAAAGTTGGGAATAATCATAGCTGCCACCACAGATAACAACAACTTGTATCACATGTAAGTTTCTCCAATTTAAACTTTTCACATTTTTTTTCTTCTTCTTTTAAGTCAAGGCATGCGGACATCATGGAAGGTCACATAATGAGCTCTTTCAATGGTCAATTGATTTCGCTTGCTAAGGGCAGTGACTCTTTCATCAAGAGGGCACTTGTTCAAAACACTGTTTCGGCTAGCTACATATGCTAAAGGTCGATGGTGGAATGAAGTGGATTGACAACCCTTAAATGAAAATGTGTATTATGCAATGGCAGATCTGAGTCTACACTGTTCACGGTTATACACACTATACACAATTAAATATAGTAAACATTATTTAGATGTAATAATACCCTTTCATAGTTAATACTATGGCCTGACCCTCATATCAAATATTTCACAGTAAACTTGCTGGTGATCATATCTATAAATCTGTCAGGATAAATATCAATAAGATAATTTTTATTAATGTTCCAAAGGGAAGCTCTAGTCCATGTGTCAAAATAGCAAATAGCTACATTAAATTAAAGAAGAAATGTTGTGACCTAATACTCGGTGACAAGAAATATCACAATGAACAAGCCGTTATAGTCTATGTTAGGACTGTATAAATCACACTTTTCCCTTTTATTTTTATTACTTTATTTTTTACTTGAGTCATTATCATTTTTTATACTTTATTTGATTGCGTTTTATTAAAAAAAGATACCCCAAGTTTGGTATCAATATTATAACAGATTTTGTGACTGTCATGTTTCTTTTTCCATGTCAGTGTTCTACACTGCCTTCTTTGACCATAAAAAAATTCCATTTTTTACATTCTCTGCAAACTTTCTCTGTTCAAGATGATTTACATGGCAGAAAGCAGCATGAAATATTGATGAAAAATTCCACTATCATTGCAAAATATAGCATCCACTGTTACACAAAACTCTTGATTTGTTTCTTTTGAGAAGAACTTTATTATGGTTATTCCACGGTCAAGGTGAATTTTCTTTGGTAAATTTTGACTTTTTCGAAACTAGTATGGCACCATGGAATGAAAAAAGCAAGGAGAGCAACAAAGTGGCCTTGCAAGAAAAGGTTAATGAAATAATTGATAACAGCAAGGATGCCGAGTCCTGTAAAAACCCAATCAATATCATAACCACCAATGTAAATGTACTTAAAGAGGCAGAGCTGGCGGATGCTGACAATCTGGCCATCAATGTCGTCAGCATTGTTGTTCCAGTTGTATCAATAGTATCAGCAAAGGGATTCAAGGAAAGGGCAAATTTAGGCTGAACCTTCGCCGAAAATGCAAAGCTGCATTGGCAAGAATGTGTATGACTTCTACAAGCTCCAACAGTATGGTTACAGAGAGGATCTTTGTATTTTTGGCCTGCCGAAAGAAGATGACAAACTCTTGAAAGAACAAGAGGCCCAAGTGGGATTGCTATTGCTTACCTAGCGTACATTGGTCTAAAAGGCAAATGTAGTAATAAGGCAGATGCCTTGAGTTGAAAAACATCCATGTCACCAAAATTTCCAGCTATTTGGTATAAATTAGTGGTATTTGACATGTTGTTTAACTGCATTTCTACTTTGAGTAACATCAACTCTACTAGGCAGTGCAATATCACCTTTTGTATGAATGTAAAAAGTGTTCATGCTAGGACTCAATTTGTATCATATTTGATCTGATATGGTAAGGCAGTTTTGAAGATGGAGATAAGTATAATCTATTTTCCATCCAATTTGCTATGGAAGCCACACCGTTGCAAGAGGAGCCATGAAGGACACAACTTTGAGAAACATTCATACCAAGTGTGATCAATATTTGCTCAGCTGTTCAATCAGGTTGCTTAACCACACCAATGTTAGGGGAGCCACACCAAACAAAATTTTAACTAAGTCTTAAGAAACACTCCTAGCAACTGTGATCAAAATTGGCTCAGCCATTCAAGACAGGTTAGATATAGGTGTTCAAAACAGTTGCTTTGGAAGCACACCATTGCTAAGGGTGCTGCTCCCAACACAATTTTAATAAAGAATGTCCTAGGAAACTTTTAATACAAGTTTGATCATAACTGACAAGGTTGTTCTGGAGAAGAGTTCAAAGATAGTCTTTTCACTTGGATGCTAAGGAAACCACACCACTGCAAGGGGAGCCACTCTGGAAATACTTTGATAGAGAATGTCCAAACAAACATTCCAACCAAGTTTGATCGAAATTGGCACAACCATTCTAGAGACGTAAAACATGAGACCCATGTGGGCCTGATATTGCTCACCTCTCTCACATAACTTAACAGTTGACCATTTCACTAAGAAGGTTTATGTAGTATTGTAAGAACACAACCTAAATAAACTCCCAAGCTTTATATCATGTTGATTTTACCTATTTTATTATATCCTGATAGACATATGTTCTAAAGATAATGGCATAATTTATATGCACAGTCCCTTGCTCATAATCAAAGTCATCCAAGATCTTGATGATATAAATGCATTTACCAAGTTTTATTGAAACTGGATAAAAGATATAGTCTTTAGATCAAGAGATGTAACAAGCTCAGCCACTGAGATGCAAGGTATCTCATTAATATAGCAGATATCTAAAGTTTGATCAAAATCATATCAAAAATATGGCTTCCAAACTCAGCCAATCAGATGCAAAATCACCTCATTAATATCCATGGATCATGCTCGTTATCAAAATTGTTCAAGATATTAATGGTATAAGCATATATTCCAAGTCAGATCAGAAATACGACCTCCGGAGTGGTCACAAGCTCTGCCAATCAGATGCAAGATTACCTCATTACTATGCAAGGATCTCCATCATTATCAAACCCATCCATGATCTCAAATGCTATAAGTTCATAGTTCAAGTCTGGTCAAAATCAGATTAGAAATATGGCTTCCAGTGGGGTAACAAGCTCAGCCAATCAGATGCAAGATCACCCTATTAGTATGAATTGATCTCTTCATTATAAAACTCATCTGAGATCTTAATGATATAAGCATATATTCCAAGTTCAATCAAAATTAGATCAGAAATACAACCTGCAAAAGAGTAGCATGCTCATCCAATCATATCTAAGATCACCTAATTAGTATGCATGGATTTCACTCATTACTGAACTCATCTGAGATGTAAATGATATAAACATATATTCCAAATTTCTAATCAAAATATGATCATAGATATGGCCTTCAGAGTGGAAACAAGCTCAGCCAATCAGGTGCTAGATGACCTCATTAATATGCATGGATCTCACTCATTACCGAACTCATCTGAGATCTTAATAATATATGCACATATTCCAAGTTTGATCAAAATCAGACCAAAAATGCAACCTCCAGGAGGATAACAAACTCAGCCAATCTGATACAAGATCAATTAATTAATATATATGTATCTCGCTCATTATCAAACTCTTCCAAGCTCTTAATGATATAAATATATATTCCAGGTCTGATCACAAACTGATAAGAAATATTGCTTCCAGAGTGGTAATCGGCTTAACCAATTAGATGCAAGATCATCTCATTAATATGCATTGATGCTGCTCACTATTGAACTCATACGAGTTTTTGAGGATATAAACCCATATTCCAAATCTGATTGCAATCAGATCAGATATGTAGACTCCAGAGTGGTTACAAGCAATTGTTAACGGATGGACGAATGACACACAACGGATGCAGGTCCATACCATAAGCTTACTTACATTCTGGTGAAATAAAAAGTCAGGATTCCACATGGATGCTGTGGAAGCCACAATGTTGCCAGGGAAGCTACTCAAAACAAACTTCTGGGACATCATGTCCTAAGAAACTTTCCTACCATGTTTGATCTGAATTGGACCAGTGTTGTTTGAGAGGAAGTATAAAATAGCATTGCTGATGGACAAGAAATGATGCACACTGGATTTGGGACATACTATAAGCTCACTTGGCCAGGTGCAACAGTTATCAGCCTAAGATATGCAACTAGGGTCCAAAAACATGCCAATCACATATATGTATGCCACAAAGTTGGCAAAAAAACCAAACAACAAAACCAGTCAAATAAAGCCGAGTTACCAAACAACTATTGGAATAGGTTGTCAAAGTGTGGTGACAGGAAACTTGAAAGGCATTGTTTTGAATACAGTGAACCAGTGTTTTCTCCATGACGTGCAACTGTGTGAATTCCCTCTAAATTTCATGACTCCACCCTTAACAAGAGGCCTAAGTGGGCCTGATATCACTCACCTTTTTACATAACTTTACAGTTCACTGTTCCAATAACCAGGCTTATGTAGTAGTGTAAGAACACATGCTATAAAACTCTTGAACTTTATAACATGTATTTTTTTTTGGGGGGGGGGGGGGGGGACTAATTTTAATGATGTAATACTTACCTGTTGCTACTGTGTAGCTTACTCTTTTCCGGACAGAAAATACCATTGACTGGATGATAAGATTTCACCCTCCTAAAAGGGTGATTTTCTTGAAAGTTACAAAGTCTAACCAATGACCCTGGCCCATCTGCACTAGCCCTCATTCTTTTTCAGGATGTAGCCTTAAAACTAGTGGGACATCAGTGCAGAGTGAGAGGAGGTAATCTGACAATAGCAACAGGAAGTATTACATCATTAAAATTAGTTCCCCCCCCCCCAAACTACATTTTAATAAGAGTAATACATAACCTGTTGCTATTGCATAGCTGAATTTGGCAGTTTGGTGAGAGGCTGATGATCATACGAAACTGGTGAAGGAAAAAGCAAGAAATACTCACCCTAACTGTCGAAGTGTAAGTCAGGCAACTCTAATCTGTACGAAAATCCTCTCCCAGATCTGACAGACTTAGATTGAGGCCCAGCCCTTTCTCGGGTGGCATGATCCTGTCGCCGACAAATAGCCACAGTGACTGAAAGGGTGCTCTTCCCTCACAATGGGGGGGGGGGGGGCAACTCACTTTCCACTGACACCAAACTGTGAGGCAGTAGAGAGTAGTGCTCCTCCATCATGGGAGGGTGCGACTTACTCTCTGCCCTATGAGACAAGAGAGGGTGCAACTCCTACCTCACAGAAGGGTGCAACTCACTCTCTGTATTAGTGGAATAGAGAGGGTGCTGCTCCTCCCTACAGGAGGGCATGACTCACTCTCTACCCTACGTGATGAGAGAGGGGAGAGGGTGCTGCTCCTCCCTCACGGAAAGGCATGATTCACTCTCTGTACTAGTGGAATAGAGAGGGTGCTGCTCCTCTCTTTGGGAGGGCACGACTCACCCTCGGCCCTATGGGCAGGCTGCTGCTCCTTCCTCATGGGAGGGTGTGACTCACTCCCCACCTACTTAGATATTCCCTTAGGAATTAGCCCACTAACCTTTGCATAACCGAATAGACTCTACTAATCCTTCTCCGAGACCCGAGGGACTCAGATAAGGAAAAACCTGAAAATTCAGAGGAAGAAGAAGAGACCTACTAAGCAAGATTATAAAAAAAACGTTTCTTGGTACCAAATTGCTAAAACTCTCTCAAGAGAGATGTTATATTTCAAGCCCTAGGAAACTAATGGTCAAAGGTAAAAACCACCTGTAATTTATGATAAACGTAAGGAAAGAGCATAAATTGCTACGTGGACTCGTCATTGAAGGCTCTTTCTTTAAGTGATAATTTTAACTGTCTTCATCAAGATGATGACCGGAAAAAGAATGAGTAATTGTGGGTTACATGTGTGCGACTGTGGGGTTCACACAGGGGATTCTATTCACTAGAACTTTCTAGTCAACCCTATGGGAGGATGAATTCTCACCATACTGTTTTTGGGGTATTTTCCATCACAGAAATAGATTAGCGATGTAACAGCAACAGAGAAAGCTATTACTGATAATAAAATCTGGATCTGAAATATGGTTTCCAGAGTGGTAACAAGCTCAGCCAGTCAGATGCAAGATCAACTCATCAAAATGCATGCATTTCACTCCAGAGTGGTAACAAGCTCAGCCAATCTGATGCCAGATCACCTCTCTAATATATGTGGATCTTGCTCATTATTGAACTCGTCTGGGGTCTTGATGAGATAAGCATATATTCCAAGTTTCATCAGAATTAGATCAGAAATATGCCCTCCAGAGTGGCAACACATTCATTGGATGCAAGATTATCTCATTAATATGCGTGGATCTCACTCATTATCAAAATACATCCAAGATCTTGATGATATAAACCCATATTGCAAGTCTGATCAAAATTGGATCTGAAATATGGCTTCCAGAGGGTTAACCAGCTCAGCCAATCAGATGCAAGATCACTTCATCAGTATGCACGGATGTTGCTCATTACCGAACTCATCCGAGATCTTAATGATAAGCATATATTTGCACATCTGATCAAAATCAGAGCTGAAATACAGCCTCCAGAGTGGTAACAAGATCAACCAATCAGATGTAATATCACCTAATTAATATGAAATATTAATCAGAAATATGGGTTCCAGAGTGGTAACAAGCTCAGCCATTCAGATGTTTTGTCATTGCTTGTCCTTCAAGTTTGAAGATAACCATGACATCACTAACCGGTTTGATTTCTGTGAGTATATGAGTGGCTGATCAGGCCAATTTGTGCTCTGAACTGTCTGTGACACACTTAACAAAAGATGCAGCTTGGGTTTGCTTATCAATAGAGGATGTGCTGCAGTTCTGAGATTTACATTGCACATGCTTCTGCACTGCCTCTGCAGTTTGCCTCCATTCAAAGTCTGTAGCTCCAGTGTGGATGAGATTATGCCAGGTGGAGCGATCCTGTGTGAGATTTTCCCACGACTCAGGGTCAATGTTGAAGTGTTTCAAAGATGACTTGAGCGAATCTTTGAAGCATTTCTTCTGACCTCCCTAAGATCACTTTCATTCCTTCAACTCGCTGCAGAAGATCTTTTTTGGTAGTTGCTCTTCTGACATCCTGGTGACATGGCCTGCCCATCTCAACTGTGATTTCATCAGCAGAGTGTGGATGCTTGGAATGCCTGCCTGTGTGAGAACCTGAGTGTTTGGGTCCCTGTCCTGCCATCTTATCCTCATCAGTTTCCTCAGGCAGCCCAAGTGAAAATGGTTCTGCTTCTTGGCATGGCGTCTGTACACTGTCCAGGTTTTGCAAGCATACAGCAGGGTTGTCAACACAATAACTTTGTAGACCTCAAGTTTTGTTTGCAGACTGATGCCACACATTTGCACGGAGTCTGCCAAAGGCCACACTTGCTTGAGTAATTCTGGCATTGGTTTCATCATCAATGTGGACTGCATGTGACAGTGTCATGCCAAGATAGGTGAGCTTGTCCACTGCCATGAGGGTTTGGCCACTTACTGTGATGGTAGGCTCTATGTAAGGCTTTTTTGGTGCAGATTGGTGCATCACCTCTGTTTTCTTGTTACTGACTGTAAGAACGAAATTGTCATGAGCTGAAGAGAAATGGTTCATACTATGTTGCATGTCAGAGTCCACTTTGGCATTCAGGGAACAGTCATCAGAAAACAGGAGATCACGAACAGTCGTTTCCTGTAACTTCGTCTTCGTCTGCAGTCTTCTCAGATTGAAGAGCTTGCCATCAGTCTGGTATCTGATGTTGATCCCAGTGTCATAGTAAGAGAAGGCATCAGTAAGCATGGCAGAGAACATGATACAGAAGAGGGTTGGGGCCAACACACAGCCTTGCTTGACTCCATTGGTGACTGGAAATGGAATTGCCAAACCATGACGATGAATTTCTCTGGGCAACCAAATTTTGCCATGATCTTCCAAAGGCCTCCACAGCTGACTGTCAAAGGCTTTTGTCAGGTGAATGAATGTTGTGCGCCGGTTAGAGTTCTGTTCCTGTCATTTCTCCTGAAGTTGACGAGCTGCAAGCACCAAGTCTGTGGTCCCTCATCCTTTCCTGAAGCCACAGTATCGTTCTCATCAAACCAAACAGATACAAGATCAACTCATTATTATGCATATATCTTGCTCATTATCGAACTTGTCCAAGATCTTAATGATATAAGCATATATTCCAAGTGTGATTCAAATTGTATCAGAAATACAGCCTCCAGAATGGTGACAAGCTCAGCCATTCAGATGCAAGATCACCTAATTAATATGCATGGATGTCACTCCTTATCGAACTCATATGATATCTTAATGACATAAGCAAATATTCAAAATTTGATAAAAATCGGATCAGAAATATAGCTTCCAGAGTGGTAACAAGGTTAGCCAATCTGGTGCAAGATCACCTCATTAATACCTATGGATCTTGCTCAAAATCAAATTCATCTGAGTTTTTGATGATATAAACCCATATTCCAAGTCTGATTGAAATCTGATCAAAAACATGGACTCCAGAGTGGAAAGAAGCAATTGTTGACAGATGGATGCACAACACATTATGTATGATGGATGCATGGCTGTACCATAAGCACCCTTGGCCTCATGACCAAGCGAGCTAAAATTGAGCGTGTGTGAAAATTCCACACTGGTTTACTTTGATCAAGGATAAACATCTGCAAGTTTTTATATTTATTCAATAAAAGATATTTATCATACATGTTTGTTGAAACATACTACAAGGAGTCTATTCATAGATAATATTCTCATATAAAAGCTGCCTCTACCCCTCCCCTTAAAAATTTAAAATACCCCCTTTCGAAAATGCCAGCGGGAAAATTATTTCTCTTATGTGGAAATCCTGGAGAAATTACTTCTGAACATAAGAAACTGATGGATTGGATAAATGAAAACCACAACGAATCACGGTCAGTAACTCATTTTTCATGCTATTTCAAACAAAGTAATGTGTGTACATGCAGTTGTCATCATTTATAGTACCTCAAAAATGGTACTTGTTCATCTCTGAAAACTGAAACCTCTTAAATTCGCACCCCCAAAGCTGAAACCTTTTAAAATTTACTTAATCCAGGTGCTCCAAAATTTGAAATAGGCTGAAAAGGGTACCTATATTGGAAAAAATTTAGTATGATCAGTTTTACTTATCATGAAGATTTACACATATGTGGAGACTTAATTCGAGGACCGGTGAAATTGGTTATTTTATCATGCATGACTTGAACATTTGCAATTTAATGAATGTTGACAGTACTATTTTTAATAATGCTGAACCTTTTATACCAGCTGTAATAAAAACTTTAAAAACTAGAAATAACATGGACATGAAAATCAATAACTTTGGACACAGGCTGGTGGACTTGTGTAAATTCTGTAATATTTGTATAGTTAATTTTTATGCAAAAGTTTTGGTCCATGCCTGTGATGTGGAACTAATGCTAATGTGCAGAAACCATTTTTCTTCTTTCAGTAACAGTAAATGACCTCTGACCTTTTGACCCCAAAACTGATACAGATAGGTTTTTTTTGGTGGTTAATGGAGACCTGGAGTTACTGTGTGAAAAGAAAATAGTGGACAGATGGACACCATAACATTATCATTGGAGACGTAAAACTGCACAAAGCAGATTAAATCTTTGGAGACGTAAAACTGCACAAAGCAGATTAGCAGATTAAATTTTGTTAGAGCTAGCAAAGTTTATAAGAAAATCATTAATAAACAATTCAGGTTGTATCATGATTGGGTTATCAAAACAGATCCTGAATCTTATTGGGAAAATTTGAACAAGGGAGAAAATTTTACACATGTTTGATATATCATTACAGACTTTCTTGGAACATTTTAAAGACATTAACATCTCAGAACATGAACCTGTCAGAGAATATATTCTTGATGAGGCTATCCCTCATCACAACAGTGAACTTGACAGACCTATAAGTGAACAAGATGTTCTAAGATTAATAAAATTTCTGAAAAACAATAAAGCATGTACTACAGATATAATCGTACATACATTTTTGCAAGGTTCTCGATCAGTATTATGACTTCTATTTACAAAATTGTTTAATTTAATTTTACACTGTTCTAATTCCATAAATTTTGGCAGTTGGGTCCAATACTCACATTTTTAATCATAAAGGTGACGCTGGAAATCCTGACAACAACAAAATTATCATTTTTAGTTGTTTTGGAAAGTTTTTTTACTACAATTCTGAACCAGAGTGTAATGAACAATATTACATAGCTCACCTCTACTTTCACTAGTTTCTAGTAGCTAATGTAAACATTATCATGCAGAAAATAAATTCAGACTAAAGTGATCTTGGCCCCTTTCCAACTAAAGATTTGTTTGCAATCGTTATTTTAACATTTCAGCTTTTAATCACTGTAAAATTTGAAATCTGAACTTTTTATTGGCACTATATGGCCAGCATTGTGCTGACAGATTGTGAAACCACCTACCTACCTACCCACTCACCTACCTACTTTACTATGACTGGGCATAAATGACATAAAAGAATAAAAAAGAACATTCTTTTCGAACATAGCAAAGTAGAGACTTATAAGTTGATAATAAACATATTAATGTTGTGTTTGTATTAATTTTTTTAAATCATTGTTCTTAAAGTGTGCTTGAAAATTACCACTGTCCACCTCTAGAGGCCTGATTTTACTGGGTGAAAGTCATAGGCTTTGAGTAACTTTGGAGTGACAGCCAGCAGGATATAGTTCATGCATCAATAATTACCCTGATTAATGAGTACAGGCGAGGCCTCACATGAAAAGCATGCAGCATGTAGTCAACCTACCTAATTCTTAGACACATTCACATGTATAATACACAGTTAACCTTCTCAGAGTAATATATCACAATATACTGAGGGTAATATATCACAATATATAATGTATAGTCATTAATATGGAAATTTAATAGCATCAATATGTTATTCATCACTATTATGCAGCTTATTACTATTTTGTGTTGAAAAATCTCATCCATTCGAAGTGAATACATCCTCCCCCAGAGTGGAGAATTGTCACACATGTACCTCTCCACGTCTGTGCCGAAACAGTCATCTTTTTCATGGACGCCATGTTAATGCTTGTGTCATTCATAAAGTGACCAGATAACAATTCCTTGTTGCGAGTTTAAACCACATTTGGATCACCTTTCAGCTTTATTTCATCTAGTGTCACATTCATCCATCTCATCTTCTGTTTTTATGCCGGAAACCCCTGCCCTTTTTTCAGTAATTGGTTCTGGAAAGGTCTTCTTGGGTTACCACATTGTATCCCACCCTTAGGGGTTAGGGCATACCCCTCTTATTTTTCAAGATACAATTGGTTCACAGGTAAGTCTTGTGTGTTAGTTATAATGCAACACAGGCCCAACCACAATTAATAGGAAGTTGTAATTCCCTTAATTAAATAATTGATCAAACATCAATTCGGTGTTCTTTCTAATTCACTATTGTATTTTAATACCACGCGTGATGCATCACATTGTTATTGTGTGTGTCTGAATTGCTCCTAGAGAACAATAAAGTTCAAACAACTGAATGACTAATCCTTATTAAAATGTATATAACATCGTTTACCTTTGTGCACACACTGGGGTACATACAGCATGCCATGTATACAAACAAGTGAGGTGAACTGGTGTGTATACAGCACGCGGTATATACAAACAGGTGAGTTTCACATGTGGAAATAATACAATGTTGTTATTATTATTGTTCTCCTTCAGATAACTTCTAAATTCAGGGAACAATTGGTTACCTTCTGCAAATACACTGGGGTATATATAGCATGCAGTACATACAAATAGTTGAGTTTCACATGTGAAAATAATACAATATTACAGTAGCATGATGCTGCCTTCAGCAAGGAAGGAAGTGCACTGCTCGTCTCAGGGTAGTGTGTTGCTGCCTTCTGCAAGGAAGGAAGACCATCGCTCGTCTCAGGGTAATGTGTCCCACACTCCCAAAGAGGGAGGAGCTGCACCGCACCCTGATGAGTGATGAAGATGAACTAGGCTCTAACATCTATGTCACCTGAATGGTCACTGACCAGTGACTGGTCACCAACCGGTCAATGTTGGGTGACCAGTCACCTGTCACTGGTCACCAGGCAGTTCCACAACTGACCGGTCAATTATGATGACTGGTCATTTCATCCTAGTGACTAGTCAGATTGTACAGGTCACCGGTCATCTCGTACCGGTCGCCGAGCTTACACCGGTCATCACTCAGAGGCATCATGGTATCGGGATAGGGATCAGACAGAGATCCCCCCTCTCACCATTCTACCATCATACCCTGTACAGGATTGGGATTCTGCCCAGAGAATTTAGACTAGGGAAGGGGATTGGATCGGTATACCCCCCTTTCCTATTATCCCAATGAATCCATATGGGATGTGGTGCCCCTCCTCAGGGTAATTGGTCCCTTATGCCTCCTTGGGCTACTGGATGCTTGACCCAGAGTAGAGGTGATGCCACAGTTCCCACCATCACCTCCTCATCAGGTGGCATCCACCAGGAAGGATTGAGGCACAGCATCATCTACGAAAGACAAGCCGGAACTTCTAGAACATTAAAAACCCCTACTCACCATGACAAACAATTATGGGAAATGGCACAGAGTGCACCTATGTCACTTCCTCCGAAGGACATAGTGATGCCCAGCCCCTCTCCTGCTCGGAATGTTCTAGATGATTTTGCATTATCTATCCTCGTTGACTCCAAAGAGTTCGAGGCAGAAACAGCTCATTTGATGCCTTTTATCAGGCCCACCAGCTCCTCTTTGTTGGATAAAGAGGAGGATAACTGGTCTTTTGATAAGACAGTAAACAAAGTTTACAGCCTGCTACCTGTCGACTTGTGCCTGAAACCATTTGGCACACAGCCCAAGAAGATCCTTTCCATTCTGGAAGTGATCTCCAGGACCCAACCACATCTCCTGCTCCTTCCACATTCCTCAATGATCGAGGAAATATCTCAGAGGTTCTGCACAGGCCAAGACTATTCCTCCCTCTACTTTGAGACCTATGGTCTCTGCCTCTAGTTACCGGGTACATTCCCTGAAGTGGCCCATTAAGCCTCCCCAGTTGGACGCAGATGCGTCTCAAGTGGGTATTACAACTGGAGCCTGGGCATGCCTTCCCATTATAACAATTGAAGCCACTGAGCAGAAAGTCTGAATTCTGGTCACCATAGCTTCCCATGCTGACCACTTCTCAGTTGCTTTGTTGAGCATGCTGAAGGAGGCTGCTCTGAATTCAGCCGTATTACATGTGCGGAAGTTGTGGCCAATACATCATGGCATTCACTTTCAGTCACAACTGCTTTATCACCAGAAGTTCAACACATCCGCCATGACGATGTGCTCGACTCTTCGAAGGTATTACTTAACCATAGTAAAGATCTTCTAAGGGCTGCTCTGTTGGAAGCTGAGAGCCTCTTCGGAGGACTCATCCCCACTGTGGCTTTGCAATATTTGAAGGTCCTTGAAGAGACTCTAGGAGGAGGTTCTCCAAACCACCTTCCTTTCCAGAGTAAGGAGGTGGGAACGGCCTTAAGGACTCTCCCAAACATCCCAATAGATGCCGTCTAGACCTCTTTTCAGATGGTTGGTCAAGTATCAAGGATGATGGGTGGGTCCTTTCTATCATGATGGGGAGTTACCAACTTCAGTTTCAGGAACAACCTCGTATATCAATGGGCCCCATGCTATTTCACCAGTCCAATCTGGTGAAAATAGGGAAGAGGTGCACACCTTTTTACAGAAAGAAAACCAAGAAAAGGAGAAAATTTCATATCATTATCAATCTCTCCCCATTAAACTGGTTTCTTTTGGAGGAACATTTCAAGATGGAGACCACATCCTCAATCTGGAATGTGATGCATCCATCAGTTTGTCCATCAGATTGGGTGGTCTCCATCAACCTTCAGGAAGCCTATTTGCACATCCTGATATTTCCTCCACATCGGAAATACCTCCGGTTTTGCTTGGACCAGGAAGTCTTTCAATTCCAGGTTCTGCCATTTGGAATGGCTTCACAGTCAGACTATTCACCCGAGTTATGGGAGTAGCAGCATCCTATCTCCGATTACTGGGAACCCCAATTCTCAGGTACTTCAATGACTGGCTGATCCACAATTTTCAGGTTCAATCCCTCCATCAGGATCTGTTCTGTTGTTGGTCCACAGTAAGTCGGTTGGATCTTTTACCCAACCTTGAGAGGTCAGAACTCATTCTATCTCAGGACTTCATTTACGTGGGGATGAACTTCCTCATGAACCAGAACTTAGTCTGGGTTCCACTGGATTGCATAGATTGAATCCTGGCACTTCTAGAGGCGCTACAACTAAAACCATCGTTGTGTACTTGCCTTTACCTATCCCTACTGTTGCTGTTCTGGATCTGGTTCCCTTAGGATGTCTCCATATGTGCCCTCTACAGTTTCTCCTTCTCACAAGGTGGAAACCACACTGGGATTCAGCTCTGATTCCTCTAGGACCAGATTTTCATCACTATTTGCACTGGTGGATGAATTGGGAAAGATTCCTGACTGAGGTCCTCATGCATACACCCGATCCTACTCCTATCTGTTCGCCGATGCGTCAGATTCTGCTTGGGGCGCTCACCTAGAGCCAGAGGGCATAATTCTCCAGGGTCATTGGACTCTGGATGAGTCTTCCCTCCACATCAACAGCCTAGAAATGAAAGCCATATTTCTAGCTTTGCAAGGGTGCATTGACAGAGTAAGGGGTTGATGTGTCATGGTCTCCTCCAACAAAATGTCTGTCATAGCATATCTTCGACGTCAAGGAGGCACACATGCCCCTTCCATTTGTGTGGAGGTCTGGAACCTCCTCTGCTGTGAAACCTTGGAGAACATTACTCTCAGAGTTTGCCACATTCCAGGAAAGAAGAACGTTTTAGCAGATAGAGTGTCCAGGTCAGGCAAAACAGTCTTCACGGAATGGACTCTTCACCGCTCCGTAACAGAGTACCTTTCTCACTATGAGGAAAGCCTCGGGTGGACTTTTTGGTGACCAGGCTCAACAACAGACTTCCCTTTTACGTCTCTCCAGTCATGGACAAGAGAGCTTGGGCAGTGACACATTAAGCTTCCAGTGGGATTGTCTGTTCACGTAAACCTTTCCACCGTTCCAACTGCTACCTCAAGTTCTGCAAAAAGTCAGAACTTCCACTGATTGTATCATTCTCATAGCCCCAGTATGACCCCAACAATCATGGTTCAATGATCTTCTAGACCTGTTGATAGATCAACCCAGGTCTCTATTTACAGGAGGGATCTTCTGTCGCAACACAGGGAGCTCCCTCCTACACAACAACCCACATTCTCCACCTTCACACTTGGCTCATCTCAGGTGATCTATCAGCCAGAACAAGTTTTAGGGTCGGGTTGCCAATTGCATCATTCAGGCCAGGAGAGCTTCAACATCCAAGGTCTATGATGCCAGGTGGAGAATCTTCTGTGATTGGTGCAGTAGGAAACATATTGATCCTAGCTGTCCCTATGTAACTTCCATTGCTGATTTCCTTGTGGTCCTTTTCAAGAACAAAGATATTCAGTATCAACTATCAAGGGCTATAGAGCTGCCATTTCCAACACACTTAAATTCTCTCAGGTATCAGCAATTGGTCCAGATTCACACCTTGCTAATCTCATTATGTATTTTGACCTGTCTCCCGCTCTCTTATGCCCAAAAGGAATCTAACTTGTGTTTTATAGTCTTTAACCAAAACCCCATATGAACTATTGAATAAGGCTTCCTTTCAGGAACTCACACTCAAGACTGTGTTTGTACTCGCTTTGGCATCTGCAAGAAGATGCCATTTAGGTGGGAGGCTGATCATCTCACAACTGGTTATGGAAAAAAAACCAAGGAATACTCACCCACACTCTAAAGGCGTTGACTACTGCCGAATGGTACCCTCATGGGCCACTTTTTGAGCTACGACTAGTAGACCCAAAGAAAATATGCCTTCGCTTTGATGAGCCAATGAGTGAAGGTAGAAGGAGGAGAAGGTCGTGTGAGACTGCCAAAACCCGGCTTTCATCACATCCTCCAGAGATGAATGAGTTAAATAGGCCAATGAGTTAGCAATGGCTTGAACCTCATGAGCTTTAATTTTCATGAAGGAAAGATCCCTTTCGGTAAAGGACTGGTAAGATCTCTTGATAGTTTTGGTAATCCACCAAGAAACAGTGGAAGCTGAAATATCAGCTGAACCCTTGAGGGGGAGGAAAAGACGCTTCCTACCTTTCCTTCTCTCTTTAGAAGCTGCCAAATAAAAATGTAAAGCTCTAACTGGGCATAAGAGTCTATCCTGATCATCCCCAGCACAGATATGACTGAGACTGTTGGAAGCTGGTTTTTTGCTAAAAAAAACCTGGTTGGCAAAGGAGAGAAACCGACTCATAATTCCCATTGAATGTAAAACAACCATGCTCTATGGATAGAGCATGAAGCTCGCTCCTTCATCTCGTGGGCGCCAAGGAGAGCAAGAAAACAGTCTTGAGGGAAAGGTTCTCGAAAGAAGCCTCACTTAAAGGTTCATAGGGGGATATATTAAGGGACCACAAGACACATGAGAGATTCCACCAAGGCATGAGAGAGCGAGACTCTGGTCTTTGCAGCTTGAAATAACTGATCAGGTCTGCTAAGTGAGGGTCTGCACCAATAGCTGTACCCTTCGAAAATTTCAGAGTTTTAGAAAGGGCTGCCCTATAGCCCTTGATAGTAGAAACTGAGCACTGTCTCTCTTCAAACAGGAAGAGAAGAAAATCGGCCACTGCACTCAAAGAGGGACAGCTAGAATTCATACATTTCCTACTGCACCAATCACAAAAGATTTTCCACTTTGCATTGTAGATCTTGGACGTAGATCACCTATTGGATTGAACAATGCACTTGGCGACTTTGATCGAAAACTTTTCCTGGCAGGGAGATCATTCGAGATGAGCCAAGCATGAAGGTGGAAAATCCGAGGATTGATGTGCAGAAGAGAACTCCTGTGCTGTGACAGAAGGTCCCTCCTCTGGGGTAACATCCTGGGCTGGTTTACCAGCAGGTCGAGGAGATCATTGAACCACAATCGTTGGGGCCACAGAGGGGCTATCAACATGAGCTGAGCATTGGAGTTCCTTACTTTGTGAAGTTCTTGTGGAATCATCCTGAACGGTGGGAAGGCGTAGAAGAACAGACAATACCATATTCAGGCTTAAAGCATCCACTGCCCAGGCTCTCTGATCGGGGACTGGGGAGACATAAAAGGGGAGCTAGTTGTTTAGCCTCGTGGCGAACAAGTCCACCAAGGGTGTCCCCCAAAGTCTGAACAGGGAATCTGCCACGGATTGGTGTAGAGACCATTCCGTGATGACTATCCATCCTTTCCTGGACAGACTGTCTGCCAAAATATTCTCTTTTTGCCAGTAATATGGTGAACTCGAAGGGTAATTCCTTCCAAGGTTACCCAACCTTGTCTTCTGAGGTAGGCCACCACCTATGTGTTGTTGGAGGAGACCATCATGCAGCGGCCCCTTATGTTGTCGATGCACCCCTGAAGGGCTAAGAACACTGCCCTCATTTCCAAATTGTTTACGTGGAGGGTAGATTCTTCCCGGGACCACTAACCCTGAAGAATCAGACCCTCCAGCTCAAGATGAGTGCCCCGCCCTGAATCTGATGCCTCTGTGAACAGGTAGGAGTGGGGATCAGGGGCGTGTATAGGAACTCCGGCAAGAAACCGGTCCCGATTGATCCACCAAGACAGATGATGGTGGAAGGCCTGACCTAGAGAAATCCAGACATTCAGAGGGTCCCTGTGCGGTTTCCAATTTGTCAAGAGGAGAAACTGGAGAGGATGCAAGTTTAATCTGCCTAGGGTGAACAGGTCCACTGCGTAGTTCAAGGTCCCCAGCAGAGAAAGAAAAAGATGAGCCAACAGCGTGTTCCTGGCTCTCAGCGCCTCCAACAGTGACATGATCTTGTCTACTGTCTTGAGGGACATGGACTAACCCCTTGTTCGTAAGGAAATTCATCCCGATGTAGACAAAATCTTGAGATGGAGAAAGCTCCGACTTCTCTAGGCTGGGCAAGAGACCCAGGCTGGTCACTATAGACCAACTGCGAGAAAGGTTGATTCTGAGAGACTCGAGTATGCCATTGTGGATCAACCAATCATTGAAATATTGGAGGATTGGGATACCCTGTGACCTTAAGTGGGCTGCAACTACTACCGTGACACTGGTGAACACTCTGAGGGCTGAGGCTAGACCGAACGGCAGAGCACGAAATTGGAAGACCTCTCCGTCCAATCAAAACCAGAGGTACTTCCTCTGAGGAGGAAAGATAGGGATGTGAAGATACGCATAGTGAAGATTGATGGAAACCGCCCAGTGGCTGGGCCTTATGGCATTTTTGACTGAAGCTGCTGTTTCCATCGTGAAGGGTTCCTCCTGTAGAAATTTGTTTAGGGAGGAAAGATCTATAATTAGACGAAACTTTCCCCCTTTTTTGGGTACCACGAAAATGCGGGAGTAGAAAACTGGAGAATGGTCGTTTAACACCCTCTTCACTGCACCCTTCTGAAGAAGGGACTGTACCTCTTCCTTTAATCGCACCAGATTCGACTGGTGGAAGAGCATGGGGGTCCTTACTAGAGGAGGGAGATCTTGAAACTGAAGACGGTATCCTCCTTGTATGATAGAGGACCCAGCCATTTGCTGTGATGCAAGACCAAGCCTCTGAAAAAAGGCTTAGTCTGGCACTGGGAACCCATGGAAGAGGAACAGTCTGCAGGAGAGGGATCGAGTCCCTATGGCCGACCCCCCTTTTCCTTAGGAAAGGGGGAAGAGCCCGTAAACCTCTTCCCTTGGCCTCTATGGTGTATCCTTCTAGGTGCCGACTGACGAAGGGGAGGTCTGAACTGAGACTGTTGGTTAGACTGGGCTTGCATTTCTTTAAAAAGTTTTGGTGAAGAGCCCTGAGGCTGTTCAGGATGACTTCGCTTCCTGGCCAGTTTCGACTGGCCAGGCACAGATGCAAGAGAGCGATGTTGCTGGTCTCTCAAGTCTTGAGATGCCACTGAGGGAATGAGCCCTCCAAAAAAAGAGTCTCTGCCTCTAGGGGAGCAGCCCTCAAAAGGTTCTTACTGTGCTCCAGGAATACCTTGGTTGTGTCCAAAGCAACATCCATGCGGAGATGGAGAAACTCCGCAGATAAAGCCATGGACAAGGATAACGCATGTCTTGATGTCTTTGCCACTGCTTCCAACAAACGCTGAAGAGCAAGTGGCGACAGAGTTTCCTCCCTAAGCAGGTTGAAGGAGGCTGCTGAAAAGAGACCAGCATGTGAAGCTATCGTCACTAGTGACCTAGCTTTTTGCTCTAAGGCTTCCAGTGTTTTAACTGGAAGGCGAGCCCAAGCCCCTGTGGAAATACCCACTAGCATCGCTGCGGTGTCCAAAGTGAGAGGTTTAAAGGGCCAGTAAGGGGTGTGAACCCGATAACTAGCAGAAGAGACCAAAGGTATCAGCATAGAAGTGGGGACGGACCATCCTCTACATTGTCTAGGAAACTCATGGCCCTTCCAAAACCTTTGGGACAGTTCTTTTACCATAGCCGATTGAGGAAGCAACAAGAGGTCTGGACGGGAGGTGGATCCAGCTAGTTTCTTTAAGCTGGAGAGAATCTTAGTGTCCTCCGAACCTGAGGGCTTGGGACACAAATCATTGGCCATTAGGCGGTAAACCTCATTAACCGCTTTGTCAAATGACCAGACCTCTTCTTCCTCTGCTGCCTTCATTGATGGTTTGGGAGATCCTAAGGAAGGGGGTGCCACCTATGTCGGTTCCATATCACACTCGTGAGAATCCATGAGAACAGAAAGGACAACTTCATCCTCCACTCGAATCTGGGAAGCAGGACTATGTGACCCAGTATCTCTCTGATGTTTTGACTGGAGAGACTTGGGGGTAAGAGGGACCTCGGCCCATGACTCCTCATGCGGAACCAGAGGACTGTCCATGGTGGCAGGCATGGCAGAAGTATGAGAGCGACTCTCAACCCTCCTGGTGTGGTTGGGGGAGAGTCTGTCCCTTTCCCTCTTTCTATGTACTGCAGCATCAATCTCACCACCATGGGGCCAATGCCCTGAAGGACATGGCTGTAAGTAGGGGGCCATCCAATCGCTGCCATGCAGTGGAAAGCCCCACATCCTGTAGGGGTTTAAAGGAATCATTGGGAAGGGGGGGATGCTGATCCAATCCCCTTCCCCAGTCCTACGTCAATATGATGAATCAAAGTCCCAAGGGGGAATGAACGGTAGTCTGGAAGGAGGGGGGACTCAGCCCGGACCCTCTCCCCATACCAATGGGCCTCGAATGACCGGTAATCATAGCCATATGACCGGTGACTGGTGATTCTCGCACAGTGACCAGTACTGGTCACTGGCCAATGACTGGTCAGGCGATTCTGATCTGTACGAAGATCCTTTCCCACATCTGACAGACTTAGATTGATGCTCTGCCCTTTCAGGGGGGCATGAACCTGTCGCCGACAACGGGCCACTGGGGCTGAAAGGGTGCTGTTCTCCCCTCACGGGTGGATGCGACTCACTTTCGGCTGACCCCGCTCTCTGTCCTTCGACATGACAGAGGGTGCTGTCCTCCATAACAGGGATAATGACTCACTCTGTACTAGTAGAGTCTCTCTGCTTTTCGGGATCAGGGAGGGTGCTGACCTTCCTCACGGGATGGTGCAACTCACTCTCAGTCTGCTTACTGATCTCTCTCTGAGCCCCGAGGGACTCAGATATGGAGAACCTGGAAAATTCTGAAGAAAACGAAAACACCTTCTTGTGTGTCTTTCTTTCTTGTAAGTTCTCCTAGACTCTGCAATATCCCAGACCTTGTCAGGCCAAAGACAGCATATAGGACAGCCATCTGTCCTAGTACAGTTGGTGCAAGACAGGCAGGTGGTGTGGGAGTCCCAGGGACCCTTCTTGTGACCACACCTGCCCACCTCTTGCTTTGGTATAACTGTGAAGAAAAAGATAATGTATATATATAACTTGCTTGGATGACGTTTAACCCTAGCAGAAACTCACCAACAGGGGCTAAACCACTCAAGATTATCTCTTTATGTGAAATGACAGAAATACTACTGTAGGTATTTATACTGGATAGAAAATGAAGCAAAAAACCAGCTTGGTAAATTGCTTTAAAGAAATACTAGTAAAAATAGTAAAAGGAATAAATTCGTATACTAATTCATGAAAAGAATTGAACCAGAGTTCAATATAAGGCACACTAGAGGAACAGACTGGTGTGCGATCTGCTTTATCCTAAGCTTAAAAATAGACAACCAATGAGATTGATGGAATTTTAATTTCAATACTTTGTGAGTTTTTTAAAAACCAACCAAAGGAAATAAACTGGTAAGCGACAAGGATAGGAAAAGAATAGAAAATTAACCTATCCTAGCTAAAAAAAAACAAAACAGAATTCTCGAGAGAAGATAAAGATTAAACCTCCATACCACAACACTTGGTGGGGAATTAACAAGAAGTTTCTGATATTGATTGCCAAAACTCTGCAAGAGAGCTTCTTCTGAAAATTTCTAGAAGGGAAATACTGGTCTGGGTATTACCACCTGTTTAGTTTTACTAAATAAAAACGTAAAGAAAAGCATAATTCGCTACGATTGACTCTTCAACTGAAGGCAATTTCCACATCATTTTTTCGCCATCTTCTAAGATGTCCAACCGGTATTGTGGGAAGTCATGTCCTAAGTCTGTGGGGTTTACACAGAGTTCTATTCTCCAGAACTTTCTTCTACCCTATGGGAGGATGAATTCTCATCATATGGTCGGATACTTCCCGTCCCGGAAATAGATTAGCTATGCAATAGCAACGGAGTAAGCTATTACCGATATTAAAATGTAGCTTTGGGGGGGGGGGGCGGGGGGTAAAACTAATTTTAATTATGCAATACTTACCCATCACTATTAGCGAGTGCCCTCCTCCCACCCTGCTCTGATGTCCTGGCATACTGAAAAAGATTAGCATTTATGCGCAGGTGTGGAGAGGTGCATGAGTGCACCATGTCTTATTGACAATTCTCCACTCTGTGGGACAATGTATTCATATCAAACGGACAAGACTTTTCTACTGGAAAAAGTAATAAGCTGCATAATAGCGATGGGTAAGTATTGTATAATTAAAATTAGTTTTATCCTTTAAAAAAAAACATGTTTACCTATGACTAAACATATTTATTCCAACTTCCAACTGTCTTGGTCACAAAGGGCCTTCTGAGTAGGGTAGGATATATACAGGTCTAGCATGGATGAATCAATGTGATCATAAACACAAATACTTAACTGCTGTTAGTAAAGCATACAATTTAGGTCACAATTACCTTCTTTGGTTTTAAGGACACTAATAACAGAGATGCATGACTGGAGCACAAACAGCACGCAAGAAATGAACTTTTAACACAAAATTTGAACAAAGTCACTGAGTAAGAAATATAGGCCACAGTGACTTCTTTTGGCAAAAAGGATATAGCACTTATCAGGATGCATCCACTCTGCAAGTTTCATGATTCTATGGAGGATGGTATGGATATAACATGCCAAAAACTTATGTGATCATGAGCTAAATGCAAAAACATAACCAAAGTCAGTAAAAGATAGGTCTCAATGAGCCTCATTTGTTGTACGAGTGTGGCAGTAGCAGAGATGCATATCATCATCAATTTCTTGATTACAGCATGAACAATCCTCAGAAATGAACATCAAACACAAAATCTGACTCAAGTCAGAGAAGCATAAAATATGGTCGATATTGATCTACTACTGAAATGAGGGAGTAGTGTTCATAAAGATGCATCCCCAAGTTCTATGATTTTATATAGGATAGTATGCACAGAGCATACCAAAAACCTATGTGGTCATGAGCTAAATGCAACAACTTAATCCAAGTCAGTCAAATGAGAAATATAGGTCACAGTCACCTTTTTGGTATGGGTGTGGTACTAAGACAGATGTATAAAATCACTTAGGTTAAGGAGTACAGCAATAACAGTAAAAATGTTATATTGAACCAAAGTCAATGAATCTGAAATAAGGGTCACTGTGACCTACTTTTAAGCTGACAGTGCAGTACTTACCAAGATGCACCTCTCACCATGTTTCATGATTCCAGGTATAGCAGTATTATACAGCAGATAAAACACCAATGTCATAATGAGCTAAATGTGAAAACAGCCAGTAAAATGTTAAATATAGGTCACAATGACCTTCTTTTGTTGTAAGGGTGTGGTACTAATAGGGATGCATACAAGCATACAATGACCTAGACTGATGATTCTGGTATAAACTGTGATTGAGACTGAAACCAAGGCAGTGAAGCATGACATGAGTCACAGTGATCTACTTCTGTGATGAGGATGTAGTACTCAAACAAGATACATTCCCCCACCAAATTTCATGAACCTTAGTATAACAGAATGCATACCGTGTGCTAAAAAAAACTATTTGGTTTTGAGCTAAACCCAGAAAACTTAACCTAAGCCAGTAAATTCTGAAATGCAGGACACAGTAACATTCTTCTGTAAGGAAGTGGTAATAAGAGAGATGCATACAATCATCAAGTTTCATCATTCCAGCATGAACAGAACTTGAGAAATAAACTTAAAACACACAATTTAACCGAAGTCAGTGAAGCATGAAATATATGTCACAGTGATCTACTTTTGTTATGAGAGTGTAGTACTCATCAAGATACATTCCCTCACCAACATTGATAACCAACCTACCATAAATACTTGCTTGTAAGTCGGGTCAAACTGCAAACTGCATAGACCTACATCTGCCTTTGCATAATGTGCCAGCTGATATGGGTCTATGCTATGCTATGTAAGGAGTAATCAGTAGAACAAACAACATAGACCCTGATTTGTCAGTGCATGATGCAATGGCAGATCAGAGTCTATGTTGCTTGCAGTTGGACCTGACTTATAAGTGAGTATAGATGGTAAATCTTGATCTTGTGTAAAGGGTAAATGGTAAGAGCTCTGCATTTTTAACATTGAGGTACATCAGGGGGAAAATGTGTCACCAATTCTTTTATAACTTTTCCTAAATGACCTGTCAGATTTAATTTCTAATGCATATGATGGATTGAACAAATTATCAAGCATAGTTCATGACACACTGACACTGTCAATGTTGAATAGTTTGTCTAATTATATTTGCTTTTGTATGCAGCTCACACTGTTACTCTTGAAGAATCTCTTGAACAATTGCAGCTAGCTTTGAGTGCCATGTTTTATATTGCAAGACTTGGAATTTAACTGTTAACTCCACTAAAACCAAAATAGTTCTATTCAGTAAATCTAAAATTAGCAGAATACCAAATCTGCATACTGTAATCAGCTGCTGAAAGTTGAGATAGAGTTTAGTTATCCCGAGATCACTTTCAACTACTGGGGTACTTTTTTCAGAGCTATACACAAACTTGTTGAACAGGCTAAAAATGCAACATTGTCAGTTCTTAAGAAATCTAGTCAATTAAGATTATCAGTTGATATCCGACTGACATTATTGTATTCTTTGGTTGCACCCATATTATACAGTTCAGAGGTCTGGGGTTATAAAAACACAGACCTGATTAAATAATTTCATACTAAATTGTGTAAATCTATACTAAAACATAAAGCTTTCAACCCCATTTGTAATGGTTAATGGTGAATTGGGAAGATTTCCATTTGATATTTTGATTGGATCATGAATGGTGAAATTTCTGGAATACAACTCTCTGAGGTAAATAAGATAAACTTTCATACATTTTGTATAAAGTGTTGTTATATATGAAGTACCCAGGGACTTCTTACTTATAATGGTTACACTGTATAAGAACTACTCTACAAAACTGTGGACTGGCAGAATTTTGCATGAATCAAGTATTCTGACTTGAGATTTATTAACCCAAAAGTAAAACAGGCACTTAAGGACCAGTAAATCCAAACATGGAGAAACAATATGGATAGCTTGAATAAATGTTTCAATGATATAATTTTTTTTTGCAAAAAAATGAGTGTCAAGCAAAATTATATTTTTCATTATTACATCATTCACTTAGTGTATATCTATGTTAGTTCAGAGGTATAAAACACAGACTACCTATAGAATACTCTCATTTCTTCAACACAGAGCTAATAGAAAATGTTTCTTATGGAACTTGGATGATTTAGGTGATGAATACAATTATCTTTTAAAATGTCCTTTTCTTGCAGACATTAGGAAAATATGCAATCCGAACATGGACATTAGAAATCCTGATACTACAAAATTTATTGTTCTTATGAACTCTTAAGATTATGCGACACTTATCAAACTCAATATCTTGCCAACAAATTTTACTGCATTTTGATGAAATATGCAGATAGTTGCATCTTAATATGTTCATTTCCTTGATATATGTTCATACACCTCACCCTCAATAACTTGTGAGCAACAGGGTCCATAAACAACTACCCCAGCATAGATGAGGACATGTTATAGCTTGGGAGACTCAAATTTTGGCCAACATTTGGTGGAAAGGGGTTTGGGTTGCTAGCAACTTTCGTTAATACATAAGAATTAGTATCTCCATTGTCCTAGACAAATATTCATCTAATGGATTTCAATACTTGTGGATACTGGATCTGTCGGCATGCTGTACTCACGAATCTGTGCAGCAGTAAAGTGGAAGTTGCTTCCCTTTCAAGGTCAGAACATGCATATCAGTTGTAAGCAAATACCAATGAACTAAGGTTTCATAGCTAAATTTATACTCATGAACTGCTGGAGCCAAACCCATCAATATGTTTGCACTGATTAATTCCTCAAGATCATGATTTTTAAAGTCACTTCATCAATAATACATGAGAACCCTATATCATTTGCAATAATAAAAGCAGCCAGTTAACAGTCCTGGATAGTCCAATAAATCAGCCCCCAAACCTATATTGGTACCGATGGGTGGTTTGGGATCTGATCTCACCTCTTCATAAAACACTGCAATTTGAAGCAGCCTTTTGGCAATCGTGTACAGCATATTTCCATATCTAATCCAATGTATGACTACTTGTAAATCCATGTTATTCCTGTCACCATTTTGAATTACTGGGCTAAATCAGCTGATGCAACTTCACTCGTTCAAAATGATTGTTATGGTCATGTGACTTGAGTGTCTGTGGATTAGTCACATGACCATCATGTGATGAATATATTGACATGTGACTATTATCACAGTTCAACATTATGTCAAATTAAAAAATGGATGGATTAATTTTACATTGTAGCCCAAATTGTTCAGAACAGTCAATTCGTCCATCTATTTTGTAATGTAATGCACTGTTGAATTATGATAATAGTCACATGACGATATTTATCACATGACACATCCAGAGATTCTCAAGTCAGAAGGCATTTTCCAAGATTTTCCTTGATTGATATTTCATCCTATTTGTGTTATTTATTGAAAAAATATTTTTGTTAAAGACAATCTTAACAAAATATATGATTTCTCATTCAAATTTGCGAATTTCATGATGTTAATTTTAAATTAAAGTGCAGTAACCAGTTTTTAACATTAAAATGAGCGATATATCATCATTTATGAGTTTTGATCACAATCTGTCAATGTTAAGCAAATAGGAGCCTATTTTCTGCCTTTTCTCTACGAAAAAAAATGGAATCCACATTTGCCTCCATAATATACGCAGGTTTGCGAGTTATTATAGTGTGCTAAAATGAGGAAGTGGTGTATACAGTTTTTGTACACTTACCAAACTATCCATGCTTTGCTGATTATACTTTGCTTTTGGACTATACTGGCTCATAGCAAATATCTGTATTTTAAAAAAAAAAAAAAATTTTATAGTGTTTTTTGTACTAGTTCAGGGTTCACACTGGACTCATATTTCATAGTGAAGTGACTTCTTTCCTCCAAAGGAATAGTGCAAAGTGGTGAGAAATTAAGGAGAAGTGAGTGTAGAGAGGTAAAACATTCACTTAAAACAGTCATTTTACTAAGCCTTTGTGCCAAATAATATAAAAACTAAAGAAATACTCATTAAACATTATGAGAACACGTGACATAAATTAAGGTACAATTTTTTTCTGCCACCTTTTACAACCTCAAATATGAAATAAACTTGTTTACCTTTATTAGCAATCAGTCTGTAAACCTCACATAGTAATCATTTGCTATTGATTAGGCAACAAATTGCATGGAATTTCACTCCTTCAGGCTTCATGTGTGAATTTTCAGCAGGAATCTCAAAGATTGAAATGTAACTGCAGACATAAATAATTATTAAAGTTGATAAAAAAAAGCATGAAAATTCTATTTAAACAGTTTTACATTCCTCTTTGAACAGACATGAGATGCAAGAGCTGATATTGCATTCACAACACAAAAGCTTTCAATGGCCAAAAAGTGGGAGCAAGGTGTCACATAAACTCAAGAAAAGGAAAAGTCAGTTTATCTTTCCCTTTGTACTTTGGGTGAACTGACAGTCACTGGGGCAACTATTTTGCCTGAACTGCCCCCTAGCATGGACCCTACTATTTGATGTGTATTACCTGTTTTTATGCTGTTCACCATTTGGCTTTATCTTTATACAATTTGGCAACATTTACATAAATTATGAAACATATGCAATGCATTATGAGTGAGACTGGATGCAAATTCATCTCACTTGTGTATTGAATACCAGATAGAGGGAGAAGATATGACCTTCGAGTAAGTCTGTTGTGTAAATTATCTTAGTATATCCTGATTTAATTTACATATATACACATTGTTGAATTTTCAACCAATGATATTCTATGATTCACTCAGGTGTTACAAAACTTTTTTTCTAGTAGAATATAAAGACCAGATTTTAAAATCTATGTAAACCCTAATCCAAAACTTTCAATGAATGAAATGAAATAATGCTATTTTGGCATTATTTCTCAAAGTCAGAAATATTTTCTTATTCTTGAAATCCAATACATATCCTATTTCTTGAAATCAGCAAGTCTTAGACCATGTGACAGTCATCTAGAAACAGATGGTTTGTATGTATGTATGTACAGTACAGCTCACGTGATTTTTCGGAACCCAAAGCTTAGAGGTGGGGGTGGAGAGAGAGTGGAGAGAATTAAGAAAAACCCGTCCACCATCACTCCACGCGTCCTGACGGAGTTGCCGCGGCGTCTCGCAGAGAATAGCCCTGCACACCACGCTTTTTCACGGAGTCGCATCCGATCAACACCGCGGAGTGGATGTGGTCTCGATAATATGGGCATGGTTTACTGTTTATCATCCATGCAAGCTGAGGTTGAGAGAGAGACGGGGAGGGGGGGGGGCACTGATTTATCTACATCGTTATCCCTCTGGGGAGCAATTTGCTAACTTTTTGATACTGAAAAAAACGTAGTCATTCAGTTAATTATAAATATTTCCTTGTTCTAATGAAGACAATGTATGATACATAGTGCCAAATCATATTTTAGATGATAATGTAATGACAATGCCTCGCAAACTGTATTAATACTACATTTTGCGCAATGAATCTAATTTTTTTTTCTTCAATACTATGGACTCGGAATCTAAACATGCATTCATATCTTTATTTCTTTTTCAGTAAATGCAATACAAAATTTTAATGATCATATGAAAGTCAGTGATATTGTACTACCTGCAACGAAAAGAACGATAAACATCGAACAAATTAAGAACAAAGCTGCAGTCATACCTGACTGAAGTGAAACAAAACCGCACAAGTTCCGATGGTTATTTTAAACTACTATTTTGCATTAATTACCAAAAAGCGGGTTTTTTTAAAATCACAAATGGTCGCAAAAGGTCATCCTAGATACATGTAGTTGATCCGTGCAGTAACCTAACACAAGAGAAGCCATCAACACTGCTTGTTTTCTTTGATATTGACGTGTTAATTTCATGTGCTAACTGTTAACCTAAAAGACCAACAGCAAAGCTTCTGCGGGTTTGTTTTCTTTGCCATTGATTTGACAAACTTGCGCATCAGATGAAATTAATGTTTAACTTTTTCTTTCTGTTCGTTTTCCTATTCATACTACAGAAAAATAAGATGAATAATTTTAAATCATTAACTCTTCTTAGTAAAGTTCCCCTCTCTCTCTCTCTCTCTCTCTCTCTCTCTCATAAAATATGGAATCCAAATCACTACTCCACAAGTTATCGTACACTCGCACACTTTATCCACTGGGCAACAGTAACTCGAGCTCTCTAGCTGTAAAGCAATAAACTACATACAGAAATATGCTCAATAACCAAAGGCTCTAACAGTCACAAACAGGAAACTGCATTCTTTAATATCTGCGTACAAATAATTAAAAGAGTATATTTTGTTTTTAATAAGCAAATAATAGGATACATGTGGAGACAATACATCCATGCCAAATGCTCTAAACTTGTTGGAAATTAAAATCTCTGAACATCTCAGATTTTAGAATTTTCCACATTATTTTTCATTTCGGTAATAAGCTGAGTTCAGATTAATTACTAACAATTATCAAACTTCCGTTGTTAATGGCGGGACCATAATTGCGGCTGTAAAGTACAACGCGCCAAGACAGATGGCTTCGCGTGATAAAAACACACTGTTCCTAAGCTGAAACTTACATCATCCTTTGATGCAAACCCTTGTTAATATTTTACAACAGTGTTCACAATGGTCACTGCTTTGATTTCTGTAGAACATCCGCTAAAGTCAAGTCTTTATTAGGGAGAGACAACTGAATATTCGGGGGGGCGGGGGGAATGGGGGAATACATGAAAACAATTGTCTTTCTCTGATTTTGTAGTATAAAAAGATGTTAATCCGTTCCATATTTCACTTAAAATAAATAAATATTGTGATGAAAGAACAAAAAATATCCCGGTCGAAAAAAACAAAAACAACATATAAGCCCCATATATTAAATTGTCAGTCCCTTACAGTACACATGCAGTCATAATATTCAGCCTCTTGACTCTGCTATTACTGCTTAAAGACTAAGCATGCGGTTTTCATTTCAGTGTTTTAGGTTTGTTGGGGGGGGGGGGGTAAGCAGAAGCGGATGTCAATTTGGATTTTAATTATCCATATCTCAGAGAATTACTTTCCTTTGGAACAAAATGATAAATTTATGCTGCTTGAGAAGCTCAGCAAGGTGTGCTTCTCGTCAATTCAGTGCATAAGTTTGTTCATATTTCTTTGAAATAAATTAAAATCATAAACTTATTGCAAAAGAAGTTGATCAACCTTTTATAAACAGTAATGTGTACTGAATATACAAGACTTTTGAAATTATTTTTTTATTGTCCAAATATGATCGAAATAAAGATGACTGGTTCTTCCAATGGTATCCTGTTGTAAATCACTCTATACGTCTCAGTCTTTCCATAGGTGGTCTTCATTCATTGGCTGTTCAAATGTCAATCAGTAATGTCGACTAGCCATCCACGGTGGAGTCAACATCTGTGTGCCTGCCGAGACGCGGTGGTGATTTGTAGGTATTTATGCCAATTTATGCCTCCACCGCGGAGTGTTATCATGGAGCTAAAGTGGAGGGGATTAAGTCACCCACCGCGAAGCATGGGGTTCCGAAAAATCATGTGAGCTGAACTGTATGTAGTAGCATTTTATGACACCTCAGCATAAAAGTAGCTATATGGTGTCAACTAAAGGCAAAATTTGAAAAAAGTAAAATGAATTGCACAAAACTTTAGGAAGATAAACTCTTCCAAACAAATGTAAACAATGTTTCTATCTAACACTGCACCTTATGTCAATGGATGACTGCTGGACCTACTTTTATTCCAGTTAATCAATTTCATTGAGCATTGATCACTTTCAGTTTAATGACAAATTAATCAATGACAATTTCTATAATTGATTTTCTTTAAAATGTATTTCTTCTGTGCCACAGCAGAGAACTTTTTGAGTTTATAGGGAATATTAACTTACTTTATAATAGTCTTTGTTCTTAAAATGAAATTGGGATTCAAGTCCAGGAAAAATCACTCATTTTCAAAACTGATCTATATTCTCATCTCCTGAAGGACTCTACAAAAATATCTGGTTCTGGCAAGATATCATCATCCATTGGTTACAGGAAACTGATGGTCGATAACAAACTTGGAACCAATTTCCAACACTCATTGGACCCAAAAGGGACAATAACAAGTCAATGTCTTAGTCAAGTAGAAAGTTAACTAGTATTTGAGATTTAAACATTCACCGGTTTAAGGAACCAGATACAATGAAGAGTAGGTCAGAGGACCAGTCTGGTTTGATGAAAACAGATTATTATTTATGGCATGACTATCTTTGACTGATCAACATCTGTGATGGAAAATTGACTCAATATGAAAGAAATTGAACAAGAAACTCAATTGGGCCTGACATCGCTCACCTGGCTCACATAAAAAGTTATTAATATATGCAGTTGTCCCTCATAATTAGACTCATCCAAGATCTTGATGATAGAGGCTGATACATATATCAAGATCTTGATGATAGAGGCTGATACATATATCAAGATCTTGATGATACAGGTTGATACATATATCAAGATCTTGATGATACAGGTTGATACATATATCAAGATCTTGATGATAGAGGCTGATACATGTATCAAGATCTTGATGATAGAGGCCGATACATATATCAAGATCTTGATGATAGAGGCTGATACATGTATCAAGATCTTGATGATAGAGGCCGATACATATATCAAGATCTTGATGATAGAGGCCGATACATATATCAAGATCTTGATGATAGAGGCCGATACATATATCAAGATCTTGATGATAGAGGCCGATACATATATCAAGATCTTGATGATAGAGGCTGATACATGTATCAAGATCTTGATGATACAGGTTGATACATATATCAAGATCTTGATGATAGAGGCTGATACATGAATCAAGATCTTGATGATAGAGGCCGATACATATATCAAGATCTTGATGATAGAGGCTGATACATGTATCAAGATCTTGATGATAGAGGCCGATACATATATCAAGATCTTGATGATAGAGGCCGATACATATATCAAGATCTTGATGATAGAGGCTGATACATGTATCAAGATCTTGATGATAGAGGCTGATACATATATCAAGATCTTGATGATACAGGTTGATACATATATCAAGATCTTGATGATAAAGGCTGATACACATATCAAGAGGGGCTATCAAGACGAGCTGAACCATGGAGTGCCTGACTTTGTGAAGGCCCTGTGGAATCAACCTGAATGGTGGGAAGGCGTACGCGAACAGACAATCCCAGTTCAGGCTGAAAGCGTCCACCGCCAAGGCCCTTTGGTCAGGGACTGGGGAAATGTAAAAAGGGAGCTTGTTGTTCAACCTCATGGCAAACAAATCCACCAGGGAGGTCCCCAAAGTTGGAACAGGGAGTATGCTATGGATTGGTGGAGCGACCATTCCATAAGGACTACCTTCCCTTTCCTGGACAGACTGTCTGCCAAAATGTTTTTCCTGTCCAGAATGTTGTGAACTCAGAGGAAAATTCCTTCCAAAGTTGCCCAGTGTAGGAGGTTCAAAATTCAATGCAGAGAGAAGGTGCATGTGTGCCTCCTTGTCTCCTGAGGTACACAACCATTGATGTGTTGTCGGAGGAGACCATCACACAGCGACCTCTTATTTGATGGACACACCCATGGAGGCCTGAGAACACTGCTCTCATATCTAAATTGTTTATGTGGAGAGTTGATTCTTCCCAGGACCAAAAATCCTGAAGAATCAGTCCCTCTGGCTCTAGGTGAACACCCCACCCTCAATCTGACGCATCTGCAAACAGGGTTCTGGGAGGTGCATGGGGACTCCTGCCAAAAACCGGTCCCAATTTGTCCACCAATTGAGATGAAGGTGAAAGTCCTGACTTAGAGTATTCAGAGGGTCCCTGTGCAGTTTCCACACAGCTACAAAGAGAAACTGGAGAGGACGTAGGTACAGCCTGCCTTGGGGAATCAAGTCTGCTGCAGCATTCAAGGTCCTCAGCTGAGTGAGAAAAAGATGAGTTGCGATTTCTCTAAGTTTTGGTAGAAGACCCAGCCTGGTCACTATGGACCAACATTGAGATTGGTCTAGTCTGAGGGACCCTTGACTGCCATTGTGTATCAAACAATCATCGAAATACTGGAGGATTGGGATACCTAATGATTGCATATGGGCTGCCACTACTCCCATGACCCTGGTAAAGACTCTGGGAGTGGAGGCTAGGCCAAATGGCTCGAAAATTGAAAGACCTCCCCATCCGATCAAAACCTGAGGTACTTCCTGTGTGGAGGAAAAATAGGGATGTGAAGGTACGCATCCTGAAGATCAACGGAGACTGCCCATTTGCCAGTTCTTATGGTGTTCCTGACTGAGTTTGTGCTCTCCATCTTGAAAGGTTCTTCCTGCAGAAATCTGTTTAGGGTGGAAAGGTCGATAATTAGACGAAACTTTCCCCATTTTTTTAGACCAGGAAAATCCAGGAGTAGAAGGTCATGATTGATCTTTTAATACTCTCTCTACTGCACCCTTCCACAGAGGGGAATGAACCTCTTCCTTTAAGAGCCCCAGATATGACTGATGAAAGCAAATGGCGGATGTTACAAGGTGAGGAGTATCCTGGAACCGAAGCTGGTAGCCGTCCCTTAAGATGGAAAGGACTCAGCCATCTACCATTACGTCTAACCAGGCTTCTAAAAAGAGACCTTATCTGGTGCCCACAGGAACGGATGGAAGAGGTATGCTTAGCAGGAGAGGGTGCGAGTCCCTAGGGCCATCCCCCCTTGTCATTAGAAAATGGGAAAGGCCCCGTGAACTTCTTCCCTGGGTCTTTGTGGCACCCCCTCCTAGGGCCCAACTGCCGAGGGGGAGCTCTGAATTGGGGTTGTTGCTTTGCCTGGGGCCGTGCAGCTTTAAAAAGTTTAGCTGATGGGCCCTGTGGGAAATCAGGGTGATTTCACTTCTTGGCTGTTTTTGAAGAGCCAGGAGCGGAAGCAAGAGACCGGTGTTGATAGTCCCTCAAATCCTGTGTTGCCACAGAGGTGGAGAAGCTCTGCTGACAAAGCCATGAACAAGGACAAAGCATGTCTCGATGTTTTAGCCACTGCTTCCAACAGACAGTGGAGAGCCAATGGGGACAAAGACTCCTCTCTTATGAAAAAAAGGTCAGCATGTGAGGCTACAGTTACGAGCGACTTAGCCTTTTGCTCTAGGGATTCCAATGTTTTCACTGGCAGGCGAGCACAAGTCCCCAAAGAAATACCAACTTGAGCTGCTTCTGCATCCAAGGTGGGTGGTTTAATGGACCAGGACATGGAATGAACCTTGTAACTAGAAGAAGTGATCAAGGGCTGCAATGTAGAAGGGGGAACAGACCACCCACGACATTGTCTGGCAAAGTCTTGGCCCTTGCTAAACCTGTGAGAGAGCTCCTTGATTGTCACAGAGTGGGGGAGTAACAGGAGATCTGGTTGAGAATTTGCCCCAGAAAATTTCTCCAAGCTGGAAAGTATTTTGGAGTAACCAAGACCCAAAGGTTTGGTGCACAAATTACTGGATAAGAGGCAGTAAACCTCATTAACTGCTTTATCAAATGACCAGGTCTCTTCCTCCTCTGCCTCCTTAGCCGACGATTGGGAAGGGGCAGGGGACCTGAAAGGAGGAGAAGTCATATCGACCTGCTCTGTGTCAAACTCGTTTGCATCAACGAGGACAGAGAGGACATCCTCATCTTGTTCCCTCTCCTGGGAGATTGGATTATGCAACCCAATGTCTCTCTGTCTTGGGGAAGACACTGGGGGAGGAGAGACTTTAAGTGGTAACTCCTCTCGCGTAGATAAAGGATCGGCATTCACAGGTGTAAGGGTGCAAATTTCTGTCGATTTCTGTAGAGCACAGTTTAGTTTGACAGAGAACCATTAATTAGATTTATGAGGACAGGTACCATATTAAATCGCAAGACTGCAATGGTTTTAATGTTCGTGTTGTGGGCGAGATGGATTATTAATTAAGCATTCATTTATTCAACGGTCAGACAGATTGGAAGGAAAAGGTTAACTTCTATCTTGGTATCAAAAATGTCAGAGTTGAGAGGGTACAGAAACCATTTGCAAGCTAGTGGACGTAGTATTATCTTTTTGAGATTGTCCAGAATCAGTTACATAAATAGCGCGAAATCTAGAAGGTTACGCTGACCGAATTGTCGCATATTTATAAAAGGCGGTAAATCCGTTTAATCTGATTGGCTACGCTGAATAAGGGGCGTGTTTCCCAGAAGAAATTTCATGGTTTTTAATATGCCCCATCGCAAAATTTAGTCAGTCTACGTTTTTTCTGCAAGAGAAAAATATAGCGGACTCCGAGATTGAATTTAGAAGAAATTATCTCATAAAACAATTATTCAAGGGACCGGATGTCTGCAAAATTGACGGACATAATTCTGGTGGAAAAAGCAAGCAAGGCTTGAAAGCTCAAGGTATTTGCATCAATCTCATGTAATTCGTTGATACCAATATAATTATTTGCTTGAATTTAATTGCTTATATTTGCATGAATTTATTTGTTTAAATTCGTAGATCAATTTTCTTGATATGGGTATAACTGTGTTTGAGTTCATTTATCTGAATTCGTACAATGATCTTCTTTATATAAGTTTGACGAATTATTGGAATTTGTCGTCTTGATTGTTATAGGAATCATGTATTCTAAGAATTTCATGCATTACTTTAGTTGATATGAGTTACGAGAATCCGTGTGAATTCACCGATCTTGGATGATTTCACGTATGATAAAGACTTGAGTATGTATTGACTGAAATTAACGTTGTTAAGCCATGAAGTGAGATTTCATGTATGCTAAAGACTTGAATGTGTGTATTCGCTGAAATTAACGCAGTGAAGCCATGTAATGAATTTCATTCATTCATTTGTATAATTGAGACGAGAACAGAACTGTTATGTCTCGTGTGATGTTAATGTGAGTCAGTGATGAAATAGCCATTAGGAAGTACATTAATCTTATGAAACTAGGTTTGTTTATGGTCTGCCATGTTTGGCGTGACCAGATAGCCTTTGGTATCTGTTTGAATTCCGATAGGACGATATCTGATGTAACAAGAGTGGAGTAATGATCTATTCCCAGTAGGATATCTGACAGAAGATTTCGGTTGCTTCTCTGTCTATTTTGAAAGGGGAAATAGCTCCACTGACGCATCCACCCACCTACGTATCCATGTATCCACCTACCCACACAGAGTTGAGGGCCGACAGAGGCAAGATAGAGAGAGTGTGGAGGGGAAAATATCGGAAGAACAAAGAAAACAGCAATGGTGAATTTGGAGGGTCCGGTGTTAACCAGGTTATGCTGTTATGCAGGGACAATGACTTCGATTGTACACTCGATTCTATGATGAACTAATTCTATCGTTTAAACAGATCAGCTATTTATATAAGTATATTTGTGTTTTGAAATTCGGTAAATGATTTATTTCAAAAAGAAGTGTATCTTCCTAATGTAATGTATTTTCCCAGTTGTTTATGTAATTGATTAAATTGTTATATTTCATGTACGAGGGCTCGTGTTATTTTGTTCTATATCTCTGCTCAGATCTCAAGTTATTCTATCTATAAGTTTCATAATTTATATTATTATTTACTCGATCCGGGCAATAACACCAAGGTCGATCATCCTCTAGAAAACAATAACCAACCAAATAAAGCGGACACCTTGTAACGAGGGTAGTACACCGCCACAAAGTGGGCGCTTGTAAGGGATAAGAACATTTTATTCAAGTAAAGAGTCTGAGCAAATAGAGAATAGAATAAGTATCTAAACATTGATAATTTCGATAGTACTTGTCAAGAAATAGCGATCAGAGTGAATCGAATCATTGTCTGCTTATTGTTGTATATTCTGTGCATGCAATTTTCTTGCCATGTCTTTTCATATTGTGATGAAAATATTGTAAGAGATTGAGGCACATTCCTTGCTGTTTCAGGTCATATTCTAAAATTGTGAAGTTAAAGTGAGGAATTACCTTTGCATTCTCTTGGGAGGAGAGATATTTAGGCAAATCCCTCAGTAGTAATTATGCCTTGTTTAGTGGGTAAGCGTTACGCTGAATTTGGGGAGAAATTCCAGCTGTGTACTGCCCGTTTATTGATTGTTGGTGCAAGGGATAGTCTGGTTTAATTGAGTAGGGCCATACCAGAAGTAGGGTAAATATGTGTGGGGCTATTTTTGAGTAAGGCAGTAAGACTAGAGTGTAGGTAAAGAACTTAATTCTTGTGTCACCGTACAAGTAGACCAGGATGGCGACAGACAGACAATTAGTTAGAGAACTTAAGTCGATTGGTAAGGACGAATTAGGTTATGAAGGGGCACAGTTAGCTGAATTTGTTGAGCGGAGTGTTAGAGAACACAAGGAGCAACTAGCCGCGGAACAAGAGACAGACAGACAGGTAGCGGAGCGAGAGAAAGACAGACAGGTAGCGGAACGAGAGAAAGACAGACAGGTAGCGGAACGAGAGAAAGACAGACAAGCAACTGAGCGCGAACGAGAGCTCGAATTAGCCAGATTGCAGGCTGAAGAAAAATCTAGAGAACGCGAACATATGTTAGCAATGGAGAGGCTGAGGATCGAAGCAGAGTCCAGAAGGGGTGAAGACCTGGATGAACGATCAGGACCCACAAGTAGGCGATCTGAAGACAGACGACCAATACAGATCAACATGTCCATGTTCAACGACAAGGACGAAATCATTGACAACTTTTTGACACAGTTCGAAAAGTTGGCACTGGTTCATCAGCTACCCAAAGACCAGTGGGCTATCAATGTTTCGGCATTCTTACAGGGAGCCGCAAAAGACATCTACCATAATATGACACCGAACGAGGTAGACGACTACGACGTTCTGAAGAAAGCGCTACTACGTCACTATGAGCTGTCGGCGGAAACGTTTCGGAAACTCTTCAGAGAATCGTCGAAGAGAGCTACCGAAACGCAGGCGCAATTTCATAGCCGCATATGCGTAATTTTTTATAAATGGACGAAAATGACGGGTACTGCGCTAACGTATGAAGGCATACGCGAGGAAATTTTGAAAGAGCACGTCTTAAGTACATACAGAAAAGACTTAATAGTGTTCTTAGCGGAGCGTGAATTCTCAACCTTGGATGACATAAGCGTGATGGCCGAGCGTTATGAGAGCACACTCGCGTCCAACCACCTGGGGTGGCAGGGACAAACCAGCGAGCATAGAAAGACCACTGAGGTGGTACCCCTAAGGCGGAATGTTCAGAATGGTGGGAGTCCAGGGGCCGGAAATCCCAGCCGAGAACATTTCCATGGGTCGGGGAAGACTCAGGGGGCAGAGAAGGATACCACTGGGAGGAAAGGTGAGCTGGTGTGTTATGGCTGCAACAGACCAGGCCATGTCGTTAAGGATTGTAGGAAGTATCGTCCGACAACGATTAATTCGGTAACTCCGAATACTGTTAAGAAACAGGAAACAGTGGAGTTGACTAACACAGTGGTAGCTACGGTTAATGGTGAGATGGCAACCATGCTGTATGATACTGGCTGTAGTTATCCGGCCTTGGTAGATAGTAGATATGTCAAGCCTGGAGATTACACAGGCGAGACGGTTGAAGTCCAGTTTGCTAACCGGACGAAAGACTCGCTCCCGGTCATTAACATTGATCTTGATTCGGCGTATGTAAAGGGACGAATTCAAGCAGCGTGTTTGTCGGGACTGTCTCATGACGTAATATTAGGATGTAGGTATGTGTTGCCACAGTCTAACCCTATGACGTGTACACCTGTACACATGGGGTCCGTTGAGACGAGGTCTATGAAGCGAAGGTCAGGGTCAAAGCCACTAAGACCCACGACTTCGCCCATAGACAATTTGCTACCTGGCGAGTTGAGGAAACTTCAAGAGGAAGATTTGTCTCTCAACAAGGCATGCAGGTACGCAAATGATGGGTCCATAGAGAAATTGCCAGACGGCGAGGTGAAGTTCGCGACGAAACGCGGTAGTTTGTACCGGTACGCCAGGAAAGGGTCCGATACGTTTAAACAAGTTGTTGTGCCCATAGCAAAGCGAGCAGAAGTTCTTAGGCTGGCACATGAGGGTCTACTTGGAAGCCACATGGGTGTGGCGAAGACCAGAGATAGGTTAGTGAGGGAATTCTACTGGCCAGGTATGTATAGGGATGTTCGGAGGTTTTGTTTGTCGTGTGACAAGTGTCAGCAGGTGGCACCTAAGACCTTCCATCGCCCAGTGCCACTAGGAACAACCCCACTAATTGACGAACCTTTCTCGAGGGTGGCGATGGACCTAGTAGGTCCAATAAAGCCGGCGGCAGAAAGCGGTAATCGTTATATACTAACGATAGTCGATTATGCCACCCGATACCCGGAGGCCGTTGCTTAGAAAAACATTGACTCAGTCACGGTGGCTGAGGCCTTGTTGGGAGTTTGGTCGAGAGTTGGTGTCCCTGAGGAGATACTAACTGACCAGGGGACGCAGTTTGTGAGCCAGGTGATGGAAGAGGTAAACAGATTACTGTCCATTAGACACCTGACAACTACCCCATATCACCCGCAGTGCAAAGGTTTGGTGGAGCGTTTCAATGGAACATTGAAACAGGCTCTGAAGAAGCTCTGTGAAGGTCGACCCAGGGATTGGGATCGATACCTTCCCGCGATACTTTTTGCGTATTAAGAAGTACCACAGGATAGTTTGGGTTTTTCACCTTTCGAATTAGTCTATGGGAGGACAGTTAGGGACCCATGGCTGTATTAAAGCAGTTATGGACAGATGAACAAGCATCCGAGGAAGTGCGAACAACATACCAATATGTTGTTGATCTCCGCAACAAGCTGGAAGACGTTTCTAAACTGGCTCAGGAGAATCTCCGCGACGCAAGGGGGAGTCAAGCCAAATATTACAACAGAAGGACGAAGGAACGTCACTTCGAGGTGGGTGACAAGGTGTTGTTGTTGCTGCCGTTAGAGCACAACAAACTTCAATTCTCATGGAGGGGACCATTCGTGGTAACGGAGAAAAAGGGTGGACAGAACTACCGTATCCGGGTAGGAGACAAGGAGAAACTGTACCACGTAAATCTCCTGAAATGCTACCGTGAAAGAGAGGCACCCACAGAGTTCGTGGTTGCTACAGTTGTGACTGAAGAACCCGACGACAACGGAGGAGAGGTGGAAGTACTCCCTAGTTGTCCATTGACGAGGGAAGAAACCTACGTCGATGTCCTTGACGAGACGTTAACGTCAGAGCAACATAAGGAAGTGGAGTCGTTACTCCAAGTCTACTCAAGCGTCCTGACAGAACGACCTGGCAAGACGGATTTGGAGGAGTTCACTTTGAAGCTACTGGACGAGAAGCCAGTGAAATTGAAACCATATCCGCTTCCCTATGCGAAATTAGAAACTGTCCAAAAATGAAATTCAGGCTATGATTGACTTGGGAGTCATAGAGCAAACTGAGTCAGCGTATAGCTCTCCTGTTCTTTTAGTACAGAAAAAGGACGGTACACACCGATTTTGTGTTGATTACCGGAAGTTAAACAGGATCACGGAATTCCAGGTAGAACTGTTACCTGTTGCCGGGGTGACCGACGCGATATATTTCTCGAAAATCGATCTGTCTAAAGGGATACTGGCAAATTCCAGTTCGAAATGAAGACAGAGCAAAACTTGCCTTTGCCACTCCAGATGGGACGTACCAGTGGGTAGTCATGCCATTCGGGGTCCAGAATGCGCCAAGTGTCTTCACGCGTATGATGCAAAAATTACTTGAACCGTTAAGGGGGACTAGAGTTTCAAACTTCATGGACGATTTACTCTTAGCGACAGCTACTTGGGACGATCATATCATTTTGCTGAAAAACGTTCAAGAGCGACTTCGACAAACGGGACTGACCGCACGGCCATCTAAGTGCCATGTTGGGTTTAGAAAACTAACCTACCAAGGTCACACCCTCAGCAAAGACACGTTAACCCCAGATAGTTCAAAAGTCGACCAACTTAGGGACGCAGTACGACCGTCCACTAAGACGGAAGTTCGATCTCTCTTGGGACTGGCAGGATATTATCATCAATATGTTGCTAACTTCAGCGCTATTGCTAGCCCATTGACTGACTTGACTCGGAAAAAGGCTCCAATGAAAGTTATATGGACAGATGCATGTGAACAAGCATTTCAGACTTTGAAGGACAGGCTGACGTCAGACACAGTAGTGAAATTGCCTGATGTGACAAAAGATTTTGTCTTACGTACTGATGCTTGTGATAGAGGTTTAGGGGCAGTGCTATTGCAAGAGCATGACGGAAACTTATTCCCAGTTGCATACAGTAGTAGGAAACTGTCAACTGCAGAACGCAATTATTCGGTCTCTGAGAAAGAATGCTTGGCGATTATCTTTGGGATATCTAAATTCCAACGTTACTTGTATGGACGGAAGTTTATTTTAGGAACTGACCACAAACCACTCGCCTATTTGGCCCAAGCTAAGTTGACAAATGGACGGTTAATGAGATGGTCATTATTTCTACAGCAGTACCAAGTCCAGGTACGGTATATTAACTCTTTAACTTCGACTGACGTGTATATCCGCTGCATAAATGTGCCTTGCCTCCCCAGTGACTGATAAATCTGCTTGTAAACAAAGCACTACTACTCCCAGTGACTGATATATTCGCTTGCTGGTTATACTCCCTGTACCCTGGTGACGTATAGATCCGCACTGTATGTTCATGTTACAATCGGTCTTATTGGTCAATAATTGAAAGTAAAAGGTCATTCAACCAATAAAAATAGAATTAACAAATGATTGTTCTTACTAAATCCGGGGATTTTTTAAAATTTTGTACCACATGTTAGTTAATACAAGTGTTTGTAGTTGACAGTGGAAACAATGGTTTTTGCTTACGCTAGCGATCGAGAATCCGAATTTTCAGGTTTTTCCGAGGACGAACTTAACAATATTAAATTAAGAAGTGTTGGTAGTGACATTGAACAATCTTCTTTGTCAAGTCGGTCCGAAATTGAGACAGAATCTGATGAAGACAGCCAAGTGTGGACGAGAGTCAGTGTTTACCGAAAGTGTCGGCCCAACTTTCGTTTAGATGAGGGGAGAAAGAAATAGACAAACAGTGCAATGTCTGTCAGTGTAAAGCATAACTGATTCTCTAAATACCATGCAGAACTTAAGAAGTAGTAGAACATAGTGACTAGTTAAACATTTTTTAGTAATTACATGTATATATTTGACGAATATCTTTGTATAAAAGACGGACATAAACTTTAGTGTTTACAAATAGTGTTTTGTGTTCTATTCATGGATTTTATACCAATCTTGTGGATGTCAGCAGGATAAAATAATAAAACAGACGCAAGGTAGTTATAGCTTTTATATATGCATGGTTTTAGTCTCTAAATCAGTCTATTATACAGAAAATAACTAAAACAATTAGGCCATATCCCCAAATCATCAGCTAAAAAGTTATCATTTGGCTGCAGTAGCATCAGGCTCTGGTAGTCAGCCCCCAAATCAGCTGCAGTAGTGACCCCAGCAGCTAGGCATAGCAGTGAGCCACTACAGTAGCACTAGAAGTTAAAGAGTTAAGGGCAGCGAGAATGTAGGGGCTGACTGTTTAAGTAGACTAGGGACGTCTGAAGTGAAGGGTTCACCTGAGGACGTGTAAATGACTCAGATTACATCTCCAGAAATTTGGAGAGTAAAAATCCCTGATTTTACTCTTCAAGGGGGGGCCTATGTAAGGGTGCAAATTTCTGTCGATTTCTGTAGAGCACAGTTTAGTTTGACAGAGAACCATTAATTAGATTTATGAGGACAGGTACCATATTAAATCGCAAGACTGCAATGGTTTTAATGTTTGTGTTGTGGGCGAGATGGATTATTAATTAAGCATTTGTTTATTCAACGGTTAGACAGATTGGAAGGAAAAGGTTAACTTCTATCTTGGTATCGAAAATGTCAGAGTTGAGAGGGTACAGAAACCATTTGTAAGCTAGTGGACGTAGTATTATCTTTTTGAGATTGTCCAGAATCAGTTACATAAATAGCGCGAAATCTAGAAGGTTACGCTGACCGAATTGTCGCATATTTATAAAAGGCAGTAGATCCGTTTAATCTGATTGGCTACGCTGAATAAGGGGCGTGTTTCCCAGAAGAAATTTCATGGTTTTTAATATGCCCCATCGCAAAATTTAGTCAGTCTACGTTTTTTCTGTAAGAGAAAAATATAGCGGACTCCGAGATTGAATTTAGAAGAAATTATCTCATAAAACAATTATTCAAGGGACCGGGTTGTCTGGAAAATTGACTGACACAATTCTGGTGGAAAAAGCAAGCAAGGCTTGAAAGCTCAAGGTATTTGCATCAATCTCATGTAATTCGTTGATACCAATATAATTATTTGCTTGAATTTAATTGCTTATATTTGCATGAATTTATTTGTTTAAATTCGTAGATCAATTTTCTTGATATAGGTATAAATGTGTTTGAGTTCATTTATCTGAATTCGTACAATGATCTTCTTTATATAAGTTTGATGAATTATTGGAATTTGTCATCTTGATTGTTATAGGAATCATGTATTCTTAGAATTTCTTACATTACTTTAGTTGATATGAGTTACGAGAATCCATGTGAATTCACCGATCTTACATGATTTCACGTATGATAAAGACTTGAGTGTGTATTGACTGAAATTAACGCTGTTAAGCCATGAAGTGAGATTTCATGTATGCTAAAGACTTGAATGTGTGTATTCGCTGAAATTAACGCAGTTAAGCCATGTAATGAATTTCATTCATTCATTTGTATAATTGAGACGAGAACGGAACTGTTATATCTCGTGTGATGTTAATGTGAGTCAGTGATGAAATAGCCATTAGGAAGTACATTAATCTTATGAAACTAGGTTTGTTTATGGTCTGCCATGTTTGGTTTGACCAGATAGCCTTTGGTATCTGTTTGAATTCCGATAGGACAATATCTGATGTAACGAGAGTGGAGTAATGATCTATTCCCAGTAGGATATCTGACAGAAGATTTCGGTTGCTTCTCTGTCTATTTTGAAAGGGGAAATAGCTCCACTGACGCATCCACCCACCTACGTATCCAAGTATCCACCTACCCACACAGAGTTGAGGGCCGACAGAGGCGAGATAGAGAGAGTGCGGAGGGGAAAATATCGGAAGAACAAAGAAAACAGCAATGGTGTATTTGGAGGGTCCAGCATTAACCAGGTTATGCTGTTATGCAGGGACAATGACTTCGATTGTACACTCGATTCTATGATGAACTAATTCTATCGTTTAAACAGATCAGCTATTTATATAAGTATATTTGTGTTTTGAAATTCGGTAAATGATTTATTTCAAAAAGAAGTGTATCTTCCTAATGTAATGTATTTTCCCAGTTGTTTATGTACTTGATTAAATTGTTATATTTCATGTACGGGGTCTCGTGTTATTCTGTTCTATATCTCTGCTCAGATCTCTAGTTATTCTATCTATAAGTTTCATAATTTATATTATTATTTACTCGATTCGGGCAATAACACCAAGGTCGATCATCCTCTAGAAAACGATAACCAACCAAATAAAGCGGACACCTTGTAACAATGGTAGTACACCGCCACAACAGGGGTCTTTACTGCAGGTTAGGGCAACTCTCCAACCACCTAGGGTGTATTCAAGAAGATTGTCTATTTCTCTTCCTCTTACTGTGCCCAACCTCACAAGATGATGAAGGACCACTGTCGTCAGCCATGACATCACTAACATGCATCCAAGATTCGGAAGCCTAAGGTTACATGTAGGGAAAAGGCCCAACTCCCCCCTGTGGTGGAAAACCACGCATCCCATACGGATTAAGAGGGATCAAAGGAAAGGGGGGGATGCCGATCTGATCCCCTTCCTTAACCTGGTGTTTGTAACGAAACAGTAAACTTGAGAGAGGGAGGGGGAATCGTCTCGACTTCTCTCTTCGTACTGTACATGCCCCAAAGACCCGTGCTTGGTGCCCGGTGCCCGGTGACTGGTCACTGGACAAGGACGCATTAGGTGAATCAGATCTGTAGGAAGACCCTGTCCCAGACCTGATGGACTTATATCTGAGCTCTCTCCTCTCCTGGGGCTCGATCCTGTCGCCCACAACAGGCCCCGGGGACTGGAAGGGTCCCACTTCCCCCTAATAGACGGGGCACGACTCACTACCAGCCCTAGCCAAGCTGTGGGTCAGTAGAGAATGTCATTCCCCCCTCTTGGACGAGCGCAACTCTTTCTCTGCCCAAGTGGAGAAGAGGAAATGTTCCCCCCCAAGGAGGGGGACATGACTCAGTCTGTCCTAGTGGAAATGAGAGGATATGATCCTTCCTCTCGGAAGGACACTACTCGCTCTCAGCCCTCACAGAATGGGGATGCTGCTGCTCCTCCCTCTTGGAAGGGCGCGACTCAATCTACACCCATTTATTTTCTCACTTGGGAGGGGGCCTTCAACTAACATTGGAAGTCTCTGGAGAGACTTGACTAACCCCTATGTCTGAGGCCTGAGGGACCCAGACAAAGAGAAGCCTGAAAACTCAGAAGAAGATGAAGAAACCTTCTTCCTTCCTTTGTAAGTCCTATGACTTTCAGCCAGATCCCTAGTCTCATCTTCACCAAAGGCTGCATAAAGGACAGCCATCTGTCCTTTCACAACAAGTGCAGGACAAAAAGGTGGGGTGTATGTCCCAAGGGGCTCTGTGGTGGCTACACCTCCCAACAGTTTGTTGAGAAATTGTTCCTGAAATAAAAATGCTGCTAACAAAAAATTATTTGTTTGAATACAAGGAAAGTGTACACTAATTAAGTAACGCTAAAATAAAGGTTCAGCAATAAGAACCTTTTCATTATTATTTTTTTTTTTTAAATAAGCATGTGGTAGGATTTGAACTGGGTACTCCAGCATGACAGGTGGTCATACTTACCATTAGACCAAGCAAGTGACTGACTAGGGCATAACAAAAAAAGTATAAGGGGAAACTACTCAGTTCCCTGGGTAGCAACAAGAAACAAGGCAACTGGTCAACCAGGCTAAAGCAAGCATGGGACCTCATGAAATTAGCAAAGAAACAGGGGTTATGATTGCTAAATTATAGAGCAGGCTTTCCGAAATAAAAAACTGCAAAATGTAGCCTATGTTCGATAACTGGCCATGTAAATATAATAGTACGAAGTGGTGTGCAACCTGCTACCATGATATGAAAAAGCACAATTCACTATTTAAATAGGGTGAAATAATTAAACGTGAGGCAATAATTTGAAAAACGGGTGAGCCCAAAAATATCACAATGCATGGGTAGGGAAAATTATCGTAAAAATAACCCACAGCTTACTAGAAAACACATACACCAACTGAATAACTAACACACTGTGAAGGGTAAAAAGGACAAATTAATTTGTCAAGGCATAAACCATGTATACGTAACAAAAGTCTAAAAAAACTCTAAAGATCTTAACTACACAGTTGATAAAACTCGATCAGGGTATACTCCTACATCTTAGAAGAATATAGCACAAGAAATAATTAGTAATTCGCTCATTGAGCCCACGAAGTGGTGGCTATCTTCTTCACATGAAGCAACATGAACAATACGACATCACGACCGAGAAAAGATTGAAGCTTACAGCGCATGTCAGAGCGTGCGCACTATACCGTCCAGTGTTCTGGAACTTTCTGTTTTTCACTAATTGGGAGGACAAATTCTTGTCACTCGGTCGGGGTTTTTCCCCCCCCCCCCCCCGAAAAGTACAGCTATGCAAAAACAACAGGTAGGTTATTACTGATATTAAATGCCCATTTAACATGTACATATGTTGCTCATAATCAAATTCATCTGAGATCTTGATGATAAAAGCTTAAAACCAAGTCTAATCAAAATATGATCAGCCTCAAGAGGGGTAACAATCTCAATGAATCTGATGCCAGAATGCATCATTAATATGAACAGTTCTTGCTAATAATCAGAATACTGACAGCTCTTGATGATATAAGCTTATATACAAACTTCAATCAAAATATGATCAGAAATTAGAAATATGGCCTCTCGAGTTGTAAAATGCCTAACCAATTAGATGCACGTGTGCCTCATTAAATATGAATGGATGCTGCTCATCATCAAACTCATCCAAGATGTTGTTCAAGTCTGATCAAAATCTGATTACAGTAGTACTAATGGCCTCAAAAGTGGTAACAAGTTCAGCCAATCTGATACAAGATCACCTTATTAATGTGTGGATGTCACTCATAACTGAACTTGTCCGCGATCTTGATAATATAAGTATACATATCAAGTCTAATCAGAAATGAAGCCTCAAGTGTGTTCAAAAATAAGTGTTGACTTACAGATGACAGACAACACACGATATACAACAGACACAGAACCATACCATAAGTTCACTTGGTCTTAAGCCATGTGAGCTAAAAATTCTTTTTCTTTTTCCTTTTCTTTTTTCTGCATGGCTTCAGGCTCTTATAAAATAATGTATACTCTCTGACAGCTATACAAGAGATTTTAGGCAAAGTGCAATCAATGAATAAAATGGGATATATATATATATATATATATATATATATATATATATATACTGTCTAAAAAATCATTTCATGGGAGGAAAAGAACGAGTTGTGATGTTAATAGTACGTGTCAATGTAACCTAAAGACACACATTTTTCAACCAAGATCATAATAATATAGATTCATTCTACCAGAACACAACTTAATTTCTGTGGAAATGGCTTGATGTACCATATTTGCTTATAAATAATGTCCACCCATCTGCAAACAGCGTAGACTAACCACCTGATAATGCACAGTCAGTTAAGGTCTATGTTGTTCATTCTGTTTAAGGTAATCTGCTTTTGTAAAAATAACATTTACTGCACAGACATCATAATTTCATATATATATATCACTTTTACCTAACTGTATTGCAGCACTATGAACTCTGGGGGAGATTGGGTGTAAACTGATGTGGTTCCAACTTCTTTCTCTTAATTAAATAATGAAAAAGAAAACTGCATATACAATGTTAATAATCACGATAACGGTCCTGTGAAAGAAAATGATAAAATCAATGAAAAGTATATGAAATCTTGGGAAATCTTTAGCAATTTACAAACTGCCTTATATCGGCCACGCAGGCTTTCTTTTGTGGTTGGTTGATTGGTTGTTATGGGTTTAATGCCATTTTTCAGCACATGATAGGCCATACATGGCGGCCAGTATATTTGCTGGAGGAATAAGCCAAGAAAACCCCGAGAAGAACCACTGACTGACAAGTTTTCTCACATACCCACGCTGGCCGAGCACAAGACTTGAACCCACGTGGACAGAGGAGTGATGTGAGTTATCTGTAAAGGCGAGTGCCTCAGACCACTCGGCCACCCGGGCCCCCTTTCTGTTGTGGAAAACCAATGTAATACTAAAAACTTCATCCATCAACATACCCTTTTCTCTACGCATTTGATAAGAGGAGTCTATGGCCTGGAACCTGTGCAAATTTGATGAATTTTTACATACTTATATTGATACACAATTAGTGACAGGGTACTTTTTTCCATACTTTTCAATGTAATGACCATTACTTGGCGACAGATATTCAACTAAGAGTAGCACTAGAAAAGGCTTGGTTTGGTTTGGTTTTTCATGGCACAGCAACACAAATCAGTTATTCAGTGCTGAGGCAATTGGAGTAAAGTGCCTTGCCCAAGGACACAGAACAATGAGGTTTATCTAAGGGAAGAATTCAAACACACATACTTTTGGTCATGAGTTCAGTATGCCAACCAGTTCAATACTGCAGCTCCTGTCTCCATTAGTCGCCTCTTATGACATGCAGAAGGAACTACTGGGCCAATTCTGCATCCCTGAGCCAGAAAATGCAGACCAACCTAGAAATTTTTTAGTGAATTTGCATCGACTGGACCCTTAGCTATGTAAAAATAAAAAATAAATCCAAAAGTTAAATACTCCAAATTTCCCATGCGATGATCCATAAGATTTCAAGATGGACCATGATATGCTGGTCATTATGCACCGACAGATTTGGGTCAAGGTTATTTGAAGTTGGGCGTCTATCATATATTGGTAAATACAGTAAATAATGTAAGATAAATCAGTGAATATTTATCAACATTCTTTGCCACATTATTTTGCTTGGCAATGTTTTTTTTAACCAAATTTCATTATATACATTACAACTCAGACTAAAGTGATCTTGACCCCATTTCTAAATATTTGTTTGGCAATCATTTATCTTTCCATTTGAACTTTTAATCAATTTAAAATTTGAAATTTGAACTATTAATTGGCACTATATAACCAGTATTGTGCTGACATATTGTGTAACAACCTACCCACCCACCTACCTACCTATTTACTGTGACAGGGCATAAAAGACAAGAAAGAAAAAAAAGAATATTCTTTTCTATCATAGAAAGAGGTAGTAAGTTGATAAAAAAAAACAGATTAATATTGTTTTTGTATTCATTTTTTAAAGTCATTTTTCTTACAAATTCTTTGAAAAGCTGTTATTATTGTCCACCCAGAAGCTGCAGTAGCTCAGTTGGCAGAGTTTTGGACTTGTAATCCAAGGTCACAGGTTTCAATACCCACCAAAGTTTCAGTCCAGGTCAACTGCCTATGTGTCATTGGGAAAGGCACTTGGCTCCCATATCCTCTGCATATTATAGCCAATAATGTGTTAAAGTGTGGTTAAAACCCATAAAAACAAAACAATGTCCACCCCTAGAAGCCCGATTTTACTGGATGAAAGTCACAGGCTTTGAGTAACCTTGGAGTGACAGCCAGGAGTACATAGTTCATGTATCAATAAATACCTTGATTAACCACAGTGACTACAGGTGAAGCCTCACACACACGTGACAGAACTAGGAGATCAAACCAGCAGATTTACAAATTTTGATCAGTAGATTGGCCTCTGAACCAGTAGATTTTTTATTGGCATAAATTTTACGTTTCAAGGGGCTGGAAAACAAAACAAGTGCTTTCTTGTGCCATAATATGTATTCTCTTCATACTATAATAAAGTAGCAAGTTTGAACATGAAACAGATTTGGATTCTGATGGATAATGTTACAATAATAATTAATTATTATGAGTTAATATACGGTCGAATAATGAAAAAGGAAGAGTTGTTCATCTGATAGTTCACTGCAAAGATTTTTCTCATAAAATCCAATAGCATGTTTAGTTTCCTTCACAAGATCGCTGTCTAATGACCACTGATGACACTCATTGTGATTATTAAGCTTCACACTTAACAGGTTCTCAATAGTTCTCTGGTCCAGATTTCCCCTTGAATCACTTTGTATTTTGCAAAGAATGGAGAATGTCCTCTCTGTATCAACATTAGAATGTTGTAATGAGAGAACTACCACGCTCAGCCTGCAACTAACTTCTGTTTTCCTGTTGCTGGGTTTGTAAGGTTACTGACTACTCTCCAATACTCATCCATGCTATGTTCACCCTGAGGAGGAAGCTCCTAACTTGGACTTAAGATTTATTCCTGAGCCTCATCCTCAAGGGCTTCTTTCTCTTCATGGCTCAGATCCAAAACTTTGTTGGCAAGTTTCACCACTGTAAATAAATAAAATAAAAATTGATTTAGACTTTAAAAAAAAATGAAAAAATACATGATTTATTTATGGTTTTATGAATAATTTATCCAAACTTTAAAATTAATTATCTTGTAATATATTTTGAACCGATATATTTTATCTAGGGTTTGAACTAAATGTATGTGCATGAAAACTTCAAATAGTTTATGAAATACAAAAGATGCATACCTTTGAAACACTGAATGCAAATTCCTAACCTTTGCTGCTCACCTACACACACTTAAATTCTGATTTTCAAGTACTGTTGAACTTGTCATATTTCTTAACCAGTGGTCTTTTAGCATTGAGAGAAAGCCCACATTTAGAATTGAACAAAAAATGTAAAAGCTGTCCTCTTAAAAACATCTGGAACAATACAATAACAATTAAACAGGACAAAAATCAAAATACTTACTCTAGTGTGTCTGCCGAAATAATTTTTTATGGTCAGTCTCTTCATTTTATTTCCACTCCGCCAAGGGTCGGCCGATTTTTATCAATGACTCAGAAGACATCATAGACAACCTTTGATCCCTTTATTACTTATAACACCTCAAAAAACATCCTGCATTTGTCCTAAACTCCTCAAATTCCAACAATAAGGTAATCAATTAGCAGCTTGCTGTGTACACATGTCAGCTGTTCTTTAACAATTCTAATCCTATTACTCTGCAACGCATCATCGCACCGGTTGTTGTACTGGTGGAACATTTCCCATCCCCAGTAGACTGGTTCTGGCTGGTTTCTCTAACATGTTGACCGAACGGGTAAAAATACAGTGTTTGGGTATTTTTATTAAAAAAATTAAAAATTCATTAATTTTCAAAAGCGGTAGATTTTAACTACTAAACAGTATGTGTGGTAGGCGACCTTTAAAACTTTATTTTTGGCCTCCCGATGGTAGAATCACATGTATGCTCACATGAAAAGCATGCAGCATGCAGTCCACTCACCTAATTTCTATACTCATTCACATGTACAAAACACAGTTAACCTTCTCCGAGTAATATATCACAATATACAATGTATAGTCATTAAAATGGAAATCTGACCATTGAAAAAACATCTTTATTCCTACTTCCAGCAGTGTAGGTCAGAATGTGCCTTCTGAGGAGGTCAGGATCTATATAGGTCTAGCATGGATGAATCAATGTAAAATGTAAGTCACAGTGACCATCTTTGGTTTTAAAGGTTTTAATAGTAACATATGTATCCAATTTTTAATAGCAGTAATAATTACCCGTAGCTATTACGTAGCTTTTACTTTTTCGTGCTGAAAAACCTTGTCCATTCAATGTGAATACATCCTCTGATAGAGTGGAGAATTGTCAATAAGACGTGGTCCACTTGTGCACCTCGCATGCTCATGTACAGAACAGTCATCTTATTCAAGGATGCCATGTTAATTGACGTGTGTTGAATCTGTGACCAGAGAAAAATTCTAATGTTGCTAGTGCGGTCTTCCTTCAACAAATATTATCTAAGTGTTACGTCTATCATCTCTGCATACTATTTAACATGCTGGTAACCCAACACCTTTCAGAAATTGACTTGTTAAGGGACCTCTTAGGTTACCACATTGTATCCAACTCTTCTGAGTTTAGGGTTCATCCCTCTTATTTTCAAAATATAATTGGTTACAGGTAAGTCTTGTGTGCTAAGTTATAATGCAACTTAGGCCCTACTTCAATTAATAGGAATTTGTAATTTCTTCAATTAAATAACTGATTAAACATCAATTTGGTGTTTTCTCTATTTCACCATTGTATTTTAATACAATTCGCGCGACTCATGTCACATTGTTATTGTGTGTGTCTGCATTGCTCCTAGAGAAAAATAAAGGTTAACAATGAAACGTCTTCCTTATGAAAGAAAAGACAGGAAATTCCTCATGAGTGAATCATTGTTTACCTTGGGCAAATACACTGGGCTATATATAGCACACACTACATACAATCAGCCCCGTTTCATGTGTGAAATAATACATCTCTAACCCACCTTCCTTTCCCAAGGAAAGAATGTGTGTGTGTGTGTGTGTGTGTGTGTGGGAACAGCCCTAGGGACTTGCATGTAATCCTCTCCCAAACGTCCTTGTAGGTGCTCATCTCAGTCTTTTTCGGATGCTTGGTCAAGCATCACGGATGATGGGTGGATCCTTCTATTGTGAACTGGTTACCAACTTCAGTTTGGGAACAATATCCTCTATTAAGGACACTCATGTTTTTTCACCAGTCCAATCTGGTGAAATTAAGGCAAGAGGTGCACAGCTTGGGCTGTCTCTATCGACCTTCAGGATGCCTATTTGCACATTCCGATATTTCCTCCACATCAAACATACCTCCAGTTTTGTTTGGACCAGGAGGTTTTCATTTCCAGGTTCTGCCATTTGGAATCGCTTCCGCACCAAGAGTATTCACCTGATTTTATGGGAGTAAGTAGCATCTTACCTCCAATTATTGGGAACCCCGATTCTCCAGTACTTTGATGACTGGTTGATCCACAATGTTCAGGTTCAGTCCCTCCATCAGGATATGTTCCATTGTTGTCCCACAGTAACTTGGTTGGGTCTCTTAAAAGTCAGAGCTCATTCCATCTCAGGACTTCGTTTATGTGGGAATGAACATTCTCACAAACCACAACTTAGTCCAGGTCCCACGGAATCACATAGATTGAATCTTGGCACTTCTAGAGGCACTGCAAGCAAAAACATCATTGTCTGCTTGCCTTTATCTATCCCTATTGGGAACCTTGAAAGCCGCTGCTAATCTGGCTCCCTTAAGCACGTCTCCATATGTGCCCTCTAAAGTTTCTCCTTCTCGCAAGGTGGAAACCACACAGAGATTCTCTAATAGCTCTGATTCCTCTATGACCAGATTTCATCACCAGTTGCACTGGTGGATGAATTGGGACAGATTCCTGACTGTGGTCCCCATGCATACACCCGATCCCCACTCTTATCTGTTTGTCAACACATCGGATTCCGGTTGGGGCACTCATTAGAGGGTATAATTCTCCAGGGTCATTGCACTCAGGATGAATCACCCCTCCACATCAACTATCAAGAAATGAAAGCTGTTATTTCTAGCTTTGCAAGGGTGCATCGACAGAGTAAGAGGCCAATGTGTCATGGTCTCCACTGACAACATGTCCGTCGTAACATATCACCGCTCCATAACAGAGTCCCTTTTCTCACTATGGGGAAAGCCTCTGGTGGACTTTTTTGTGACCAGGCTCAACAACAGACTTCCCTTCTTCATTGCTCTAGTCCCAGACCAGAGAGCATCAACAGTGGACATATTCAGCTTCCAGTGGGATTGTCTGTTCACATATACCTTCCCACCATTCCAACTGCTACCTCAAGATCTGCAAAAAGTCAGAACTTATACTGCCCATATCATTCTCATAGCCCCACTGTGGCACCAACGATCATGGTCTTCTAGACCTGTTGGTAGATCAACTCAGGTCTCTACCTCACAGGAGGGATCTTCTGTCGCAACACAGGGGCTATCTCCTAAACAACAGCCCACACATTCTCCACCTTCACACTTGGCTCATCTCAAGCAATCTATCTGTCAGAACAAGTTTTTGAGCCGGGTCGCCAGTTGCATCATTCAGGAAAGGAGAGCTTCTACAGGCAAGGTCTATTTTGCCAGGTGGAGAATCTTCTGTGATTTGTGCAGTAGAAAACATGTAGATCCTAGCTGTCCCTCTGTAACTTCCATTGCTGATTTCCTTTTGTTCCTTTTTGAGACCAAAAGATGTTCAGTATCCACTATCAACGGCTATCAAGCTGCCATTTCCAACACATTTAAATTCTCTCAGGGCAAGGGAATCAGTTTGGTTTCGCACCTTGCTGATCTCATTAAGTATTCTGAGCTACGCTCTCTTATGCCCAGATGGAATCTATCTTGTGTTTTATGGTCTTTAACCCAAACCCCCTATAAACCATGAAGTGAGGCATCCCTTCAGGACCTCACACACAAGACTGTGTTTTTACTTGCTTTGGCATCTGTGAGAAGATGCAGCAAGATTCATGCATTGTCGGTCAACACTGGCTGTCTCCAGTTTAATGGGAGTTACGAATTTATTCTTCTTTGAAGGACGTTATGAAGACAGCATTTTTGGTGATCCCATACTACCTTCTCCCTCCACTCATTAGCTCAACAAAGCAAATGCATTTTTTTATTGTATGATGCTTAGTTGAGGCACAACATATGGCCCAGAGGAACACCAACATTCTATAAGTGGATCTCTCCCTCTAATGGTGTGTATATTCCATTTTTTCTGTTTTTCATCAGTGAACATATCAGCCGACCCACTTAATTGACAAATTCATCTACGCAAAAGCGACTGGCAAGTTACTGCTACTATTAAAATGTATTTTTTTCGGGGGCGAGGGGGGGGGGGGGGGAATTAATTTTAATTATGCAATACTTACCTGTCGCTATTGCCAAATGCCATCCTCCCACACCGCTCTGATGTCCTGACGTAATTGTGTTCTATGAAAAAGATGACTATTCTGCACATGGGCATGTGAGGTGCATGTGTGTACCGTGTCTTATTGACAATTCTCCACTCTGTGGGATGATGTATTCACATGGAATGGACAAGATTTTTCGACACGAAAATGTAAAAGTGATGTAAATGTGACACAAGTATTGCATAATTAAAATTAGTTTTAACCCCTCCCCCAAAAAAGTACATATCAAGTTTCATGATTGGAACATAAACACCCAAGAAATGAACTTACATAAAATTTGAAGAAAGTCACTGAGCATGAAATATTGGTCACCAAGACCTCTTTGGCAAAAAGGATGTAGAACTTATCAAGATGCATCCACTCATCAGGTTTTATGATTCTAGGTTCAATAGTACAGTCAAACCTATCCTAACACTCATCTGTACATAGTGGTCACCTGGTCAGAACAGCCATTCTAATCCCCCTCCCCACCATTTCCTATGTAAATCTCATATGCAATGGTCACCTGCCTTCTGTGGTCAGCGGCAAGATGTTTCCTTTCCAACAGTGGACAGTGGTTTCTTCATGCCTTAAGCAGTCACTGGAGTGTATCAACAGTGGCCACTCTAAGTATGCAAATTAAACTTTTGTTTGATGAGCAAGGCATTGTTTAGATAAAGGCATATACTGTGAATTGATGTGTAAACATTTCATATCTCACTTGTACTCACCATACTCCAGTCAGCTCAGTCTAACTCGATGGTGTCAATATATCAGGTTAAAAAGCAAGGCAGTTTTTATCCTTACTGGAGAGGGTTAAAGCAATTCATTTGCTGGATGGTGGAACATAAATTTGGGAGAGGACAACATATACATGTATTGTATGATTTTGTTGAATAGTGCACATAGAACAATCTTGATAATGTAATAATAATAATAATAATAATAATGATAATGCTATTCGGTATATGGTATTTGTTCAGAAACCAATTCTGAAAGGTGAACTTGTGTACAGAGGTCACCAGCGTACAAATGCCAGTTTTGCCTTTTCCCATGGATGGCCACTATTGACAGGTTTGACTATACATATAACATGTCAAAAACTGATGTGGTCATGAGCTAAATGCAAAAAGTTAAGCAAAGCCAGTAACGGATGAAATAAAGGTCACAATGAGGTTCTTCAATTGTAAAAGTGTGGCAGTAAAAAAGATGCATATCATCATCAAATTTACGATTCTAGCATGAACAGTGACTAAGAAATGAACATCAAACTAAAAATTTAATCCAAGTCAGTGGAGTGTAAAATATGGTCAATATTGACCTTCTACTGAAATGAGGGAGTAGTACTCATAAAGATGCATGCCCAAGTTTCATGATTCTATAAAGGATAGTATGCACAGAGCATGCGAAAAACATGTAGTCATGAGCTAAATGCAACAACTTAACCTATGGCAGTAAAATGTGAAATATCACAGTGACCTTTTTTGGTATAGGTGTGGTACTAAAGATACAGTCACCTCATTTAATGATTACAGCATGAACAGTAAAAACATCAAACTAAACCAAAGTCAGTGAAATGTGAAATATGGGTCACAGTGACCTATTTTTTAAATGAGTATGTAGTATCAAGATGCAGCCTCTTGCCATTTTCACAATTTCAGTTATAACATTATTATACAGCAGATAAAACACCAATGTTGTTAAGAGCTACATGCAAAAACTTAATATACGCCAGTAAAATGTTAAATGTAGGTCACAATGACCTTCTTTTGTTGCAAAGGTGTAGTACTAATAGGGATGTATACGATCACCTAGTTTGATTATTCTGGCATAAACAGTGCTTGAGACTGAAACCAAGTCAGTAAAACATGCAATATAGGCCACAGTTACCAACTTTTGTGATGAGTGTAGTACTCATCAAGATGCATTCCCTCACCAAGTTTCATGAATCTAAGTATAACAATATATATATATATATATATATATATATATATATATATATATATATATATATATATATATATATATACACACACACACACACACACACACACACACACACACAGGGTGCTAAAACCAAGTTGATCATGAGCTAAATGCAAAAACTTAACTTAAGCCAGTGAAATGTGAAATGTAGGTCACACTGAAATTCTTTTGTGGTAAGAGTGTGGTACTAACAGATATGCATTGAATCATCTAGTTTCATGATTCTAGCATGATCAGAGCTTGAGAAATAAATGTAAAACATACAATTTAACCAAAGTCTGTGTAGCAGGAAATATAGATCACAGTGACATACTTCTGTGATGTCGGTGTAGTATTCATTAAGATGGATCGCCTCACCAAGTTTCATGATTCCAGATATAACAGTATTTATACAGTGTCCAAAAAACCTGAGCCAAATGCAAAATCTTAACCAAGAATGTACAACCAATGTACATGTATAAACTGAGCATCCTAAGCCCCCTCCTCTGGGGGTAGGTACTAGGAAACCCACTCCAAACTGTTGCCTGAGAGCTAGGAAGAAAGAATCATTGACATTCAGTGCGGGTGTACATATGTATATGCTTATATTTGTCCGGAGGCTGACACCAATGCCGCAGTAGCACAATAGCTTACCTCTACTTCGTAGAAGTGAGCTAAAAAGTGCAAATGTATTGCCCTAAAACTCTCTTAAAAAGAGAATGCTAAATCAATCCTAAATCCAGTACTTAATTCATTCTGAAAGTATTTTGACTGGGGGAAAAAATGTAGCTGGTCAAGATCTACGCTGAAATATGTGACATATTTTCTACCATAGAACAGATGAATGTCTTTTTGTTCATAAGACCTGTGTCTGTTTAAATCTTCACTGAACTAGGCAAATGTTGCATGAGAAAATACAGTTCTGGCAATTTTACCTTGATCATCCACATCCAAATTCTTCATCATCCATAGAGTGAGATCTTGACCTGAAAAAAAACACTATGAATTTAATATATTATACAAAAATGTCAAAAGCCAAATACTAAGCATGCTTTCTTTTGCCTCATCTTTCCTTGGGTTGTCCCTAATTTTTCTTCCACCAACAAGATTGCCTCATACCACTTCTTGCAATGTAGAGAGTAGGGGTGAGTATTGACAGAAAAAAACATACTGTGATATAATGCAATATGGCATCTCTGATTTGAGATGTGTATCAATACGTATTGATTATTTACAGCATTTATGTCTCAAATGTTAAATTTGGATATTATGTACTAAAATCATGAGCAGTTTCCTTACAAGTAATAAAAACTGAAAAAGAAAATAAACATCTTGTTTTTTATTTCACAAAACATCCGCTGTATACAATAAATTACATCTATAATTTAAAAATAAATAGACATATCAATTTAAAAGAAAACTTGTGCCAAAAACTCAGAAAAAAGTTACAAGATTATTCTGCCTTATTACAAAAGTCTTTGTTCTACAAAATAAAAGGATCAAAAGATTTAGACCTTGCAGTAAATCATGAAAAGTGAATAAAACTGTAGTTTCCTTTTTTTTGGGGGGGGGGGGGGGGGAAACAAATTGTACTCATGTAATACTTACCTGTTACTGATACTGCATAACTCTTCAATCCACCTAGAATGCAATCCACCTAGAAGTACTGAATAGCTGGTACTTTTCTGGTGCAAAATACCCCAACCATATGACAAGAATTCTTCCTCCCATTAGGTTGAACCAGAAGATTCCAGAACAATGGGTTGCCCTCAGACATCCCAACACACTGCCCATGCGCTTTACTGCCCTTCATAATTATCCTAGGGAACAGCCTAACTTAGTGGGACATCAGTGTGGGGTGGGAGGAGGGAATCTGGCAATAGCAACAAGTAAGTATTACATCATTAAAATTAGTTTTCCCCCAAAAAACTATATTTTAATATCAGTAATACAGTACAGCTCACATGATTTTTCGGAACTCCGCGCATCACGGTGGGGTACTTAATCCCCTCCACTTTAGCTCCGCGATAGCACTTCGTGGTGGAGGCATAAATTGGCATAAATAACTACAAATCACCACCGCGTTTCGGCAGGCACGCCGATGTAAATTCAACTGTGGAGGGGCTAGTCGACATTACTGATTGACATCTGAGCAGCCAATGAATGAAGACCACCTATGGAAAGACTGAGACGTATAGAGTGATTTACAACCGGATACCATCTGAAGAATGAGTCGTTTTTATTTCGATCATATATTTGGACAATAAAAAAATAATTTCAAAAGTCTTGTATATTCAATACACATTACTGTTTATAAAAGGTTGATCGACTTCTTTTGCAATAAGTTTATGATTTTAATTTATTTAAAAGAAATATGAACAAACTTGTGCACTGACTTGATGAGAAGAACATATTGCTGAGCTTCTCAAGCTGAATAAATTTATCATTTTGTTCCAAAGGAAAGTAATTCTCTGAGATATGGACAATTAAAATCCAAATTGACATCCGCTTCTGCTTACCCCCCCCCCCCCCCCCCCACAACAACAAACCTAAAACACTGAATTTACACTGAAATGCAAACCGCGTGCTTAGTCTTTAAGCAGTAATTTCAGAGTCACCAGGCTGAATATTATGACTGCATGTATACTGCAATTGACTGAATATTTAATATACGGGGTTTATATGTTGTTTTTTTTTTTTCGACCTGGATATTTTTTGTTCTTTCATCACAGTAATGATTTATTTTAAGTGAAATATGGAACGGATTAACGTCTGCTACAAAAATCAGAGAAAGACAATTGTTTTCATGCATTTACCCCCCCCCCATGGTTGGAAAATTCAATTGTCTCTCTCTAATAAAGACTTGACTTCAGCAGATGTTCTACAGAAATCAAAGCAGTGACCATTGTGAACACTGTTGTAAAATATTAACAAGGGTTTGCATCAAAGGATGATGTCAGTTTCAGCCTGGGAACAGTGTGTTTTTATCACACGAAGCCATCTGACTTAGCGTGTTGTACTTTACAGCCGCAATTATGGTGCCGCCATTAACAACGGAAGTTTGATAATTGTTAGTAATTAATCTGAACTCGGCTTATTACCGAAATGAAAAATAATATGGAAAATTCTAAAATCTGAGATGTTCAGAGATTTTAATTTCCAACAAGTTTAGAGCACTTTGCATGGATGTATATGTATTGTCTCCACAAGTATCCTATTATTTGCTCATTTTCCTACGGCGAAAATATAAAAATAAAATATACTTTTTTAATTATTTGTACGCAGATATTAAAGAATGCAGTTTCCTGTTTGTGACTGTTGGTTATTGAGCGTGTTTCTGTTTCTTACCACTTGCAAACTTTTCCAGATTTCAGTTTACGATAACTTGTGCAGTATTGATTTGGATTCCATATTTTATGAGAGAGAGAGAGAGAGAGAGAGAGAGAGAGAGAGAGAGAGGGGGGGGGGGACTTTACTAAGAAGAGTTAATGATCTAAAATTATTCATCTTATTTTTCTGTATTATGCAATAGGAAAATGATCAAAAAAGAAAAAGTTAAACATTAATTTCATCTGATGCGCAAGTTTGTCAAATCAATGGCAAAGAAAACAAACCCGCAGAAGCTTTGCTGCTGTACTTTTAGGTTAACAGTTAGCACATGAAATTAACACATCAATATCAAAGAAAACAAGCAGTGCTGATTGCTTCTATTGTGCTAGGTTACTTGCATGTGTTAACTACATGTATCTAGGATGACCTTTTGCGACCATTTGTGATTTTTAAAAAAAACCCGCTACTTTGGTAATTAATGCAAAATAGTACAGTTTAAAATAAAATAACGATGTGAAATCATAATAATGCTTTATTTAAGCGATTGGATGTCAGAAAAAAACGTACAATATGTGAATGAGTATTCATGCATGGAGTAACCATCGGAACTTGTGCGATTTTGTTTCACTTCAGTCAGGTATGATTGCAGTTTTGTTCTTAATTTGTTTGATGTTTATCGTTCTTTTCATTGCAGGTAGTACAATATCACTGACTTTCATATGATCATTACAATTTTGTATTGCGTTTACTGAAAAAGAAATAAGGATATGAATGCATGTTTAGATTCCGATAACATAGTATTGAAGAAAAAGAAATTAGATTCATTGCGCAAAATGTAGTATTAATACAGTTTACGAGGCATTGTCATTACGTTATAATCATCTTAAATATGATTTGGCACTATGTATCATACATTATCTTCGTTTGAACAAGGAAATATTTATAATTAACTGAATGACTACGTTTTTTTCAGTATCAAAAAGTTAGCAAATTGCTCCCCAGAGGAATAACGATGTAGATAAATCGGTGCCCCCCCCCCCGTCTCTCTCTCAACCTCTGCTTGCATGGGTAATAAACAGTAAACCACGCCCAAATTATCGAGACCACGTTCACTCCGCGGTGGTGATCGGATGCGACTCCGCGAGAAAGCGTGGTGTGCAGGGCTATTCTCCGCAAGACTCCGCGACAACTCCGTCAGGACGCATGGAGTGATGGTGGAGGGTTTTTTCTTAATCCTCTCCACCCCCACCGCGATGCACGGAGTTCCGAAAAATCACGTGAGCTGTACTGTACCATACATGTTGCTACTGCACAGCTGAATTTATCAGTTTGGTGGGAGACTGATGATCCCACAACTGGCGAATAAAAACAAACACAAGGAATTCTCACCCTCATTGCAGAGCAGGAGACTACTGCAGGATGGAATCCACATGGGCCACTTTCTGAGCAACAACAATTGGGCCCAAGCAGAAAATGCTTTCACTTTGGTAGGCTAACAAGGTAAAAGAAGGAGAAAGTAGTGTGAGAGCGTGCCAAAACATGGATTTCATCACATCCTCCAAAAACGAATGAGTTAGATAGGCCCGCGAGGCAACAATGGCTGATGGGCTTTAATTTTCATGAAAGTCAGGTCCCTATCAGTATGGGACTGATAAGCTCTCTTGATAGTTAATGCAATCCACCTAGAAATGGTGGAAGCTGAACCTTTAATGGGGAGCAAAAGATGCTTCCAACTCTTCCTTCTCCCTTTAGAGGCTGCCAAATAAAAACGTAAAGCCCTAACTGGACACAAAAGTCTATCTTGATCATTCCCGGCACCGATATGGCTCAGACTGGGTATCTCAATCAGGAGTGGAGCAACCAATGGAAGCTGGTTTTTTGCCAAAAAAACCTGGTTGGCAAAGTAGTGAAACTGACTCATAATTCCCATTGAATCTGATACAGCCCTTCTCTATGGATAGGGCATGAAACTCGCTCCTTCGTCTCGCAGACGCTAAGGCAAGCAAGAAAACCATCTTGAGGGTTCCATTTCGGCATTAGAGACAAAGACACTAGTCTTTGCAGCTCAAAATACCTGATCAGGTCTGCTAAGTGAGAATCTGTCTTGATGGCTGGGCCTTTTGAAAACTTGAGAGTGTTGGAAAGGGCTGCTCAATAGACCTTAATAGTAGAAACCGTGCATTGTTTCTCTTTGAAAAGAAAGAGAAGAAAAATCAGCCACTGCACTCATAGAGGAACAGCTGGGATTGACATGTTTTCTACTACACCAATCACAAAAGATTCTCCATTTGGCATCATACACCTTAGACATTAATCTTCTCCTAGTCTGAATGATGCACTTAGAAACTTTGATCAAAAATTTTTATTTGCGGCGAGATCGTTTGAGATGAGCCAATTGTGAAGGTGTAGAATCTGTGGGCAGTTGTGTAGGAGAGAGCCCTTGTGCTGTGAAAGGAGGTCCTTCCTCTGATGTAAGGTCCTGGAATGGTCCACCAGCAGACAGAGAAGATCGTTGAACCACAATCGCTGGAGCCACAGAGGGGTGATCAGAATGAGCTGACCAGTGGAGTGCCTGACTTTGTGTAGATCCCAGTTCTGGCTGAAAATATCCCCTGCCCAGGCCCTCTAGTCGGGGACTGGGGAACATAGAAGGGGAGATTATTGTTTAGCTTGGTGGCAAACAAGTCCACCAAAGGAGTCCCTAAAAGTTGGAACAGGGAGTCTGCTATGGATTGGTGGAGCGACCATTCCGTGAGCACTATTTTCCCTGTCATCGACAGACTGTCCACCAAAATATTCTTTTTGCTGGGCATGTGGTGAAGTTGGAGGATAATTCCTTCTGAAGTTGCCCAGCGAAGGAGGTTCCAAACCTCCACGCAGAAGAAGGTGCATGTGTGTCTCCCTGTCACCTAAGGTATGACACAACTGACAGGTTGTCAGAGGAGACCATCATGCAGCGACCTCTTATTTGGTGGATGCACCCCTACGGCCTAACAACACTGCCCTCATTTCAAAATTGTTGATGTGGAAGGTAGGTTCTTCCCAAAACCATGAACCCTGAAGAATCAATCCTTCTGGCTCTAGATGAGTGCCCCACCCTGAATCTGATGCGTCTGCGAACAGGTATGATTGTGGGGGGGGGGGGGGATGCATGGGGACTCTGGCCATAAACTGGTCCCGATTTGTCCACCAAAACAGATGATGGTGGAAATCCCGACCTTGAGAAATCGAAACATTCAAAGGGTCCCTGTGTGGTTTTCACACTGCCAAAAGGAGAAACTGTAGAGGATGCAAGTGTAGTCTAGGCAAAACTGTAGAGGATGCAAGTGTAGTCTGCCTAGGGGAAGCAAGTCTGCTTTGGTGTTCAAGGTCCCTAGAAGAGAGAGAGAGAAAAAGACAAGCTAACAACATGGTCTTTACTCCCAATCCCTCCCACTGGGACAGGATCTTGTCTACTCTGTCCCAAGAGACATGGACTAATCCTCTGCTTGTGAGGAAATTCATCCCCATGTAGACAAAATTTTGAGATGGAGCGAGCTCTGATATCTTTAGGTCGGGCAAAATACCCAGTACCCAGCCTGGTCACTTTGGACCAACAGTGAGAAAGATCTAGTCTGAGGGACTCTAGCTGGCCATTGTGGATCAACCAATCGTCAAAATATTGGAGGACTGGGACACCTAGTGATCTTAAAAGGGCTGCAACTACTCCCATGACCCAGGTAAATGCTCTGGGTGCGGAGGCTAGACTGAATGGCAGAGCTCGAAATTGGAAGACCTCTCCATCCAAGCAAAACCAGAGGTACTTTCTGTGTGGAGGAAAGATAGGGATGTGAAGCTACACTTCCTGAAGATCGAATGAGACCGCCCAATCGCCAAGTCTTATGGCATTCCTGACTGAGGCTGTGGTCTCCATCTTGAATGGTTCCTCCAGCAGAAATCTGTTTAGGAAGTAAAGGTTGATAATTAGAGGGGACTGTTCTTAGTGGTGAGTTAGGTCAACTCTCTACTGACCTAGAGCATTTGGGGGAAGAAGGTCTATCCCCCACCCTCTTTTTTGACCCATCTTCATATGACCACGTAGGTTCACGGCCCACAGCCATAACCTCACTACCATGCAGCCAAGGTCCAGATGTCCATGGCTGCATGTAGGGAAAGGCCCAATTGCTTCCCTGCAGTGGAAGGCCCCACATCCCGTAGGAATTTAAAGGGATAATAGGAAAAGGGGAATGCCGATACAATCCCCTTCCCTAATCTGGAATCTGTAAGCCAATTCCCAGTCCCCCAGGGGATGAAACAGCAGTCTGGAGGGGAGTGGGACTCAGCCCGATCCCTATCCTGATACTGTAGGGGCTCCATTGACCGATTCCAGGTGCCTGGTCACTGGGTCAAGCAACTCATATCTGTAGGAAGACCCTTCCTTAGATCTAATATACTTAGATCTGAGCTCTCAGCTTACCAGGGGGCTCAATCCTGTCACCGACAATGGGCCATGGGGACTGAAAGGAGGGGGGGTGCAATTCACTTTCAGCTCATACCAACTTGTGGATGAGTAGAGGGTGCTGCTCCCCTGTCATGTGGGGGGGGGGGGGAGATGACTCACTCTCTGTTCTTCTGGATGAAAGAGGGTGCTGCTTCTCCCTAAAGGGAGGATGCAACTCGCTCTCTCTCTTATTGGAAAAGAGAGGGTGCTGCTCCTCCCTAACAGGATGGTGTGACTCACTCTCCACCCATTTATAACCTCCCTTGCAAGGGGGCCCAATAACCCCAAGTGTTTCCAAAGAGACTTGGGTAATCCTTCTCTGAGACCTGAGAGACTAAGAGAACCCCGAAAATTCTGAAGATGAGTAAAGAACCTTCTTTCTCGCTTTATAGGTATGTCTACGCTCGCTGAGATCCCAGACCTCGTCCAAACATAGGCTGCAAAAGGGACAACCATCTGTCTTCTGGCAACCTGTTCAAGATAAGCAAGTGGGGTGTGTGTCCCAGGGAGATTTCCTGTGACCACACATACCCACACCTGCTTAGACATTGTTCCTGTAAGAGAAATCTGAAAAGAAGATTTTATACAAAAGAATTCTATGCAACAAGAAGTAAACACAAGGTAATGCGTGGCCTAAGTCTATGCTAATATGTTGATAAGTTCAGCAAAAAGTCACCTCACTTGGGTGTTTCACAATCTTTAATTGCAAAAGGAAGCAATGCTAATCTCAGTACAGAAAAATACCAGATAAACCAGACTTAATTGAAAGCAAGGTAATACTAAATTAGCAAAAAACCAGTAAATTACAATTGCTAATAAAAAGGTAAAAATCAAGGAACGCTATCCAAAACTAAAACTGAAAAAGAACCTGTGTTCGATTACAGAGTGCGTGATATAAAGGTAAAAAGTGGTGTGCGACCTGCTAACAAAGTATAAAAATGTCACAATTCACAATATAGGTAATGTGAATTACAATGATTTGTAATGAACAAAAATATGAATCAAGGCTAGTCTGTAGGCCGCAATTGATGTAGGGATAGGGAAAATTTAACAAAATACCTACCCTAGCTAGAAAAAAGCACAACCATATTAGAATCACTAATGCCCTGTGAAGGGGGTAGAAATGAAGAATAAAATGCAAAGCCATACACAACATATACGGAAATGCTAATAACTCACAAGATAGCTTAAATTAAAGAGAAAAAACTTGATCAGGGCTATAATCCAAACATTTACGAAGAATATGCACCCAAGAGATATAGTAAATTCGCTTGTTAACCCACAAAGCAATGGCAAATCTTCATCAACGTAAACAAGGCAGATATTACAGCCATGCAACCATGAAAAGAATGAAGGGCAGTAAAGTCCATGGGCAGTGTGTGAGGGTGTCCCATGGGTGACCCAGCGTTCTGGAATCTCTTGGTTCACCCTAATGGGAGGACAAATTCTGATCATAGTCAGGGTGTTTTCCACCCAGAAAAGTACCAGCTATGCCATAGCAACAGGTATGGTATTACTGATATTAAAATAACAAATGTATCACACTTACAAATGTCTTCCTATGACTATAAAAATGAAAAGATGGACAAGATGTATTTTACAGCCACTTTGACTTTTAAGTATGTATCTGGGATTACACTCTCAGAAAAGACCTGTCTAGAAGGTACAGCATATGGTGGGTCAAGCACCGACAGCAGGTATAAGAAGCCCTTATTGGACACAATAATGTATGGGTATAAGTCATGAATAAGGAAACTGGTTATGGCATGCATGATATGAGGCCCTTGGGGATAATAAAAGTTTGTCTTTACTTTGTATGCCTAGCATGCCTGCAATCATTAGGCTGCCAACTTGAAACATTTGGCAAGCTTTAACTAACACTTATGTCATTTAATTCTACAGTTGTGCTGGGGGGGTTATGTCACTTCTTTGCAATGTAATATTGACTGAAAGTGATGGGTGATGATGTCGTAAATGTGTTGCCAGATTTGTTCTACCACACGCATTTTTTATTTTGGTTTTAAAGAGATTACAAGCAATGCCAGTTTTGTCAATTTTAATGGTTCCTAATTCCCTTTTGAGTAAAAACTTGTTCCAAAGTGAGCTATTTCCTCTCAAGTTTTTTATGACTTCATACTCAGTAAGCCACCTTGTTGAATATGATACTACACCTAATGGAAAGCAGAGATGATAGAATGTAGTTGAAGAAAAGACCCAGTATACCAATATTACTATACTCATATCGTGATATACTGTATCGTGTACTTTGTATGGCAATTTACTTGTTAATCAGTCGATCATTACACCCTTAGTACAGAGTTAAAAGTTAATAATTATTTTCTCTATGCAAGCAAAAATGAGGAGTCCATGGTGGCACTATGTAAGAGATGTTTCAAATGCACAAGACTGGCAATCTATTATGCAGATTTTTAAACAAAATATTGACATCCAACCCCAAAATATTTTATATGTAACTTTTCTTGAGTTTCCATGGTAATTTTTAATTCATTCAGCAATTTTTCCATTAGTATTTTAAAAAAAAACAAACATGTAAAATATTCCTTTCTTTGTACTAAGAACATTTCCTAATGAATCAGCTTCATATTTTCTTAAGTGAACGAGTAAAGAGGGAGTTGTGGAAATGATACAAGATGCCCCATCTCCATTATTTTATCTGGGAGCCATCGTAGCTCAGTTGGTAAAGCATTGGACTCATAATCCAAGGGTCGTGGGTCTGATATCCACCAAGGCTAGCCCAGTTGACCTGCCTCAGTGTGTCCTATCCCATGGAACACTGAGGCAGCTGACCCGGGTTGACCAGGGCAGGCATCAAACCTGTGACCTTTGGATTTCAAGTTCAATGTTCTACCAACTGAACTACCATGGCTCGCAAGTGCTACAGTAAGTATCAGAGGTGCATGGTATTACCAACATACCGGTTTACTGTTGTATTTTTTTCGATTGTACATACCATGGTAATTTTTCACTGTACCAGTACTTATGTAGTTTCTGTCAGTAAGGAATGTACAGAAATTCACTAGTAATCTTATTATGAATTTAATGATATTAAAAGCATGTTTTGTTTTTCATGACAAAAAAATAATTCAAAAAATTATTAACTTTTTTTTTTACAAAACAGTGGTATTTGTCACAAATTATTTTGAATATTACAAATATAATTATATTTTATGAAACTTTAATCACATGCTTGCCAAATGGGATGTTGTGAAAGATATTCTGGCTAAATCCAACTTTTGGAAAAATTTTGGATGAAAAGAAAGAAAGGAAAAAAAGTCCTTTTTTTTAAGCTATGCACTAGCATATGTTAATGGGTTAAGTGTATGTTTTCTTTTAAAGGACCCAGAGTCAGCCTAAGATTTTCAGGAAAGCAGTTGTTTTCTGTTTGAATTCTAAATATTTTCTTGTTTGTCGAGTCAGTGTGTTTTTTTTTTACTGATACTCTCTGATAAATATTTTGCTTGCGTGTAGGCATCCCACTCATAGTTTCTCTGCCTATTATATCAATAGTGTAGCTAGTAAATTGTAGGCTTCAGTGTCGTGTCAATACTTCCTATTATTATCAACAAGCCCTCTAATGTCAGCATAATGTCTTTTACAGGGTGTCAGCTACAGTGTAAGATTTATAATCCCACTTTAGTTACAGTATTTAGATGACAACTTATACAACAATTAACATGCACATAGCAAATTCATCTACTATAAGGTACTGACCATTTTGTTTTCGGGGTGGGGGTGGGGGGGGGGCTGCAATTTTCTTTTGAGCCAAGATATTTATTTTGTTTACTCTCAAAATATCAAAATAATTTTTTTCTTTCTTTCAAATAATATAATGGATATAATATGGTGCTATTTTGCTATAAATCAGAGCATATTTTTTCCAGCTATTTGAGAGCCAGAATTTTTTTTAAAAAAATTCCAGGCCCCTGTTCCAGAAAATAAAATTGTTGGTCCCTAATATAATTGGGTATACCATGCTACATATCGCGGCACATTCAGAAATACCACGGTTCAACATTTTTTTGTGGTACCCAACTCCAGTTTAAGTATGACCATACCTGTGAAGACACTGGGGACTTTGGACATGAAGCTCTTCACAGTTCGGACTGATACCCCTGTTGTCTCATCCTGCATCCTTTCCACAATTGCCTCCATCTGCAACAAAAAACAGGAAACAGTCAGGGAGCTGAACAACAGTCACTGAAGAAATCTGGCTTCCAACATTCCATGTTCAACACTACTGGCAACTGAGACATCCAAAGTAAACTTCAACATTTATGTCCTACCTTCAAGAATTTAAAACAAGAATATTTTACCCCCATAAACGAGGCCAGTTTAACCAAATTTGTGAAATTTCCGCTGTGTAATGCTAAAATTCTTATAGCACACATGCAGCATAAATGGCATTAGCAGATTTCTTGGAAAATGCATTCTTAATTGATCAACTACAAATCTGTCAATGGAATATTAATGTCCACCACTACCACAGCTCACCAAGATACAGCCAAACACAAAGATAAATGCTACCAAAAATTATGCCTAAGAAACCGAGCAAAAAACTTCACTCACTGAGTCACAAATATGGGCCAGGGTGACCTACTTTTGGTCACTTGCTGTTGTACTCACAAAGATGCATTTACGCAGAGTTGCTTGATTCTACATGGTGTATCATTGGCAAAGAAGCTAACCTAAACCTGAAACTACATACTGTGTAATATGCATTGAACTATGAACTATGTTTACCTGGATCTGCCACTGTATAATGCACCAGTTGATTAGGGTTTACACTGTTCAGTTGAAACCATAAGCTGACCCTGATCTACATGTACAAAATGTGTTGGCAGATCTACAAGTACAATGTTCACAGTTGGATGCAAGGTTGGAAATTATTACTTTCATAAAAAAATTATGCTGAATTCTGATTCACTCAAAAAGTCACACATGCTCTACAGTAAAACAACACGAAGTTTCCTCACAATGATTTCAGCCCGAAAAAAACAATGTATTGTGCTCATGTAGGGATATTTTTAGGTCATGGTATCAAAGTAAAAACAATTAAAGGCTTTTCTTTCACTCGCTATTTTGTTTTAATGAGCTATGAAATACAGATATTTGCTTCAGAAACATGTCTACCAATATCATATTTAACAGATCAATAAACCAAGTGGTCTAAGGCGCTCGCCTTTACAGATCACTGACATCTCACCTCTGTTCACGTGGGTTCAAGTCTTGGCTCAGCCAATGTGGGTATGTGAGAAAGCTTGCCAGTAGCTTCTGGTGGGTCGGTGGTTCTTCCAGGGGTTTTCCCGGGTTCTTCCTCCACCAGATACTGGCCGCTATATATAATGTATCATGTGCTGAAAAATGGCATTAAACCACAAAACACAAACAAAAAAAACCCCACTGATGAATAAAACAATGTACAATATGGCTGCCACAGCAGCCACTATGGGCAAAAGCCCACAATTGTATATTATTACATCATTCTTGCGCAAGATAGTTCTTCATCAGCTGAAATGATCTCATTTGATTTACAATAATCCATTATATTGTACGGTCATAATGTCATTGACCTTTATTTGATGAGATCACATATATTTAGCTCTTCTGGTCATAGACCAGAAGAACTTAAGGGATGGCCTATCATCCATTGTCTGTCATCCATCTGTCCAACAGCACAAATTTATTATTGCTACTACTTGCAGGATTGTTGGTCCTAAATGAAAATAGTGCTGCTTGGAGATCCAAAATTGAAATAAAACATACCAGCAATCATTTTTGGAAATATTATTTGATGTCATAAAAAGTGGTGCCGACTTGCAAGCCACTGACAATGGTATTGGCTTTCCCCCTTTTCTTATACAAACACATGCACTCTTACAACAAGAGGCTCATGTGGGCCTGATATTACTCATCTAGCTTACATAACTTAACTGTTGAGCTACTCATTAGGCAGGCTTCTGCAGTACTGAAAGAACATATCTATGTAAACTATCCAACCTTTATATCATGATTGCTTTTATCTATTTTACCACAGTCTGAGAAAAATTATTTCCAAAGATAACTGAACTTATCCAAGATCTTGATGATAAAAACCTAATTACCAAGTATTATTGAAATTGGATGAAACAAGTCTTCAGAGTAGCAATAAGCTCAGCCAATCACATCCAAGATCACCTTGTTAATATGGGCACATCTCATTTGTTACAGAACCTGTCTAAAAACATGATTTATGCTTATTAACTAAGTTTAAACAAAATCAATCCAAATTCGGTCTCCAGAGTGGTAACAATTTCAGCCAATCAGATATAAGATTACCTCGTAAATATGTGTAGATCTTGCTCATAATCAAACTCATTCAACATCCTGATGATATGTGACTATTGCAGAACTTAGATCAAAATCATATCATAAATAGTTGCTAGTGGGCGTATTGACAAGCTCAGTCAAATGCAAGATCACCTCATTAATATGCATGGTTCTCGCTAAGTATCTACGTCATTCTAAAGCTTGATTATATAAATCTATATTTCAAGTTTAATAAAAAAACAAATCAGAAAGATAACCTCCAGAGTGGTAACAAGCTCTACTAATCAGATGCAAGATATAAGATCACCTGATTCATATGCAGGGATCTCATTCATTATCAAACTCATCCAACACCTTGATAAAAATAATCCTATATTTCAAGTCTGATCAAAAATCAGACCAGAGTGGTAACAAGCTCAACCGATCAGATGCCAGATCATCTCATAAACGTGTGGATCTCGCTCATTATTGAACTCATCTGAGATCTTGCTGACATAAGCTTATATTCCAAGTCTGATCAAAATCGGATCAGAAATGTGGCCTCCAGAATTGCATCAAACAATTGTTCATGGATAACCATAAACTCAATTGGCCTTACAGCCAGGTGACCTAAAAACAACCTGGTCACACCACTCACCCTGTCCTACAAATCCATCAAACTAGAGGCCAACCACAAAAATATATGTGTCACAAGACAGAGTTGCACTGACCAGCCATATGCACATGACAACTTAATGTAAATGAATTGACAAGTAACAGAGATAAAATAAGAGATCCCTCAAAGGAACTGATGCTCTACTGTCCGAAAAACGTTTCAAGGAATCGAAGATAAGACCGTTTCTTCTTTTTACAGCTGAGTGTTGAAACCATCTCTGATATTCTTGAGCTATAACAAGATTTTCAAACTGGTCACTGTGGTGCCATATTGGATGTCAGATTGGGATTTTTATTTGGGACCAACTAGATATCATTAAAAATCTTTGGTGAAAACTCGCGTCAAAATGACCATCTATTCAGGAGAAGCAGTGATAACAAGATTTTCAAGATAACTGTTGTAGCAAACATGCTGGATGTAAGATTCACATTTTCATTTTCAACCAACTAGATGTCGTAAGAATTCTTTTCCTGAAAACTCTATCTCAATATGGTTATCCATTCTTGAGTAACAATAACACGATTTTCAAGTTGGCTGCCAAGGTGGCCATATTGGACATCAGATCAGCACCGTTTTCATTTAGGACCAACAAGGTATCATAATAAGAAGTCTTCTGGTGAACACCCCATGTTGATATGACCATCCATCTAGGAAGAGTAACAAGATTTTCAAGATGGCTACCATGGCAGCCACATTTGGGGTCAGATCAGCAAAATTTTCATTTAGGGCCAACTAGATTTAAAAAGAAGTATTTTGGTGAAAATCACATGTTGAGATGATTGTCTGTTTATGAAGAGTAGCAATAACAAGATTTCCAACATGGCTGCTATGGCAGCCATATTGGATGTCAGATTGGCACCATTTTCAGTTAGGACTAACTAGAGGTAATAGGTTTTTTGGTGAAAACCCCATGTCAATATGATCATCCATCTAGCTGAAGTAGCAATAACATGATTTTCAAGATATTGGAGATCAGATTGGCACCATTTTTCATTTAGGACCATTCACCAACTGGACATCATAAGAAGTTGTCTGGTGAAAATTCCATGTCGATATGACTTTCCATTCAGGAGGAGAAGTAATAATAAGATTTTCAAGATGTCTGCCATGGTAGTGATACTGGATGCTAGACCAGCACCATTTTCATTAAGGACCAACTAAAAATCATAAGAAGTCTTTTAGTGAAAACACCATGTTGATATGACCATAAATTCAGGAGGAGATACAATAAGATTTTCATGATGGTAATTGAGGTGGCACCATTTTCATTTTGGACCAAATAGACCTTGGAAGGAATGTGTGTAAAGTTCATGGCAATCCTCCTAGTAATTCAAGAGGAGGAGTGATAACAAACTTGTGCTAGTGGACAGATGGTTGACAGATGACGAACAAAAGGCCATCCTACAAACTCTGCTGGTCTAGACACAGAGGGTTTGCGTGACAATATTATGCTTTATTTTGGCACTACTTATTGTTTAGATAAGATGGATGAATTTGATTGGATGAGAGTCATCCTGGTCAGTAAACAATTCCAACTGCTGAGTTTGAATCCTAGCAATGGATTGACTGAAGGCCCTTCTAAATACAATGTATACAGAATTTGGGATCTAGGAAGAAAGAACAAAGGATTTGAATGAGGGGGTAGCATAATCACATAAGTGAGGTACCTCAAGGGGCAAAGTGCATGCAAACAAACATGTGTGCAAAGAACCCTATGATCATACTTAGTAAATGATTTTTTTTTTTTTTTTTAGGTTTTTCTATTTTTAGCAATGGTGGCCTGCATATTTGATGGTGCACTGGCATCAACTGTACAAAACTGAACAATAATAATAATAATAATAATATTTTATTTTCAGCAGGAACAACTCATTTAGCCAAATTCTTCGATAATCTCACATGCAGCCCTCAGGTGCATACAACATTCTATACATTTACATAATATTTGTAAAAGAAAGAAAGAATGAACGTAATAATTACAGGTTAATATCACACAAATAGTTCACTTAAGACTTGCAATGTTTAGCATGTGTAACATGTTTGTAGCTGATTTATGCATACTCATAAGAACAAAGAATGAACTGTTGGAATATTTGGTGAGAGACATTATATGTTTAGGTAGCTGAAATAGCCTGATTTGAACATGGCAACACTGTCAGCCTGCTTTAGTTCAAGTGCTAGCTGATTCCATTCTGAAGATCTTGTATATGTAAAAGTCTTTTTCAATGCATTAGTTATTGGTCTTGGTAGTTTTAAACACAGGTTTTATGTTGATCTTAAAGAGTACATAGAGGCAGTATTGCTGGCTTTGACAAGCATATCATTCAGGCAAAGAGGTGTTAAATTATAACAATTTTATAAACCATAATACATCTATGACAGTGGTTCCCAAACCCCAGGTTGCGAACCAAATGAAAGTCGCTACCCTATACTGGTACTGCATTTTGGGTCACAAAGATGGTATTTAGGGTTGCAATCAAAAAAGTTTGGGAACCACTGATCTATGATATGAGATTCTTTTGTCAAAAGGGAGCCAGTTTAAAGACTTAAACATGTCAGCAGATGGTGTCATTGGATCAACATCTAGTATAATTCCAGCTGCATGCTTTTGAAGTTTGACTATACAATTAATATTAGTTTGTGTGCATGACCCCCACACTGTGCAACAGTAGTCCATAATAGGTAATAGTTGAATAGAATAGTTTCCTTGCATGCATTAGTAGATATTTCTTCAGTCTTTGCAGAAGTGTTAGTTTGAAGGCTATTATATTACAGACATGATCTATGTGATGATTCCAAGTTAGTTTATCATCAACATATGCTCCTAGGAGCTTATGGCATTCTACATTAGATATACATGCATGTTCATCATTTACAGAAAATTGAATGGGTTTTGGCTTGAATGTTCCTACTAGCATTGCAGTGGTCTTTTGGGTATTTATATACATTCCATTGTCTTGACACCATTTACTGATTTGATTAAGATTGTGCTGCAGCTGTTCTTGGATTGTGTTGCTGTTTTGACCCAATGTGTGAAATGTTGCATCATCTGCATACATATCAGTTTCAGTGTTTTCTGTATTCAATGGCAGGTCATTAATGTATAAAAGAAATAAAATAGGTCCTAGGATTGAGCCCTGAGGCACACCATATTTTATATGACCAGGACTTGATAGAGTACTGTTTAGTTGCACTTGCTGGGTTCTGTCATTAAGATAAGACTGAATCCAGGAAATGGTTTTTGCACTGAAATTGTAATAAACTAGTTTTCCAATAAGTATGTTAAGGTCAACAAAGTCAAATACCTTCTTTAGATCTAAAAAGAGAGATCCTATTATGTTACCCTTATCAATGTCTTCAAGCCATTTATCAATTATCTTTATTAGCGCAGTATGACATGAGTGGTTTGATCGAAAAACCCGATTGGTGTTGATGTAGGAGGACATTTGTTTGCAAGAAAGTACTGATTTGTTTTGCAACATGTTTCTCATTAATTTTGGAAACAGTCGGTTGGACCGAACTAGGTCTGTAATTTTCTGGAAGATCTTTCTCATTGCCCTTATGTAATGGTGTTATTTTTGCCTTCTTTAAGGTATAAGGAAATAATTTATAACATTTTAGGCTTAAGTTTATAATATGTGCTATAGACTTGTGTATTATATTAGCACTTAGTTTTAACAATTTAGGACCTATACCATCTACTCCTGTAGCCTTTTGAGTATTAAGGTTTTTGAGATAGTGCCATACATCTTCATTTGTTATTTCCATTATTTCTATTTTGCGCTCAAGTTTGTTCTGAATTATGGAGCCCATATATCATTCTAATTTTGTATATTCTTGTGTTAGGTCATTTATTTATGGCACAGTGCTTTCTTTCATATTAGGTCAAATTTTGTTGAGCAGTTTTTTAGAAGTCGTTTAATGGTTTTTCTATTTTTAGTAATGGTAGTTACATTTGATGACAGATAAGTATCATTTGAACAAAGCTAAAGGACCTTCATGCCAGAATGCTTTCTGTCAAATTTGGTCAAATTCTGCTGAGCAGTTTTTAAAAGGATGTCGTTTGAAGGTTTTCTATTTTGAGCAATGGTGGCCATATTTGATAGTGGATCAGTGTCCTGGAATTGCATGCACAAAAATACTTTTGTATTGTAAATGAACATAAATATAGACTGGGTTTCATCGCTGTGTACAGCATTACCCATGGTGTATGGTTTTAGTACTGGCAATAGTGAAATAGTGAATTTTCTTCACTTACTGCAGCACATGCAAAGTGCCAGCAGTGGGGACCTGTTTACCTCGTGTTCTCTGGCCGTGGGTTTAACCACATCCTAGTACATATAGTGCTATTTTTCTGTATATCATTACAATGCATAGGAACTATGTCAAGGAGCTTTCCACCTTATGGAAACAATCTCCAGCTGGAGATGTATGTGAAAGTATAAAACTTTATTCATTAATGCCATCCTCTGTATGTGATAAAATTGTTTAATACTCTGAATGGTTTGGAATTTATTCTAAATTTCTAGAAAGACCTATGCTACATGTCACCATTCTATCATATAATATATAGTCTGTGTCAGGTTAGACATATTTATAGCTGAATAGACAAGTTGAATTCAGTTAGGCAGTAAATAATGAGAAGTGTTTGAGCTTCTATAATCCAGTGCGATTATTCTTGTCATAGATAGATTCATGTATGAATATCGGTATCATATTTATAATCTCATATGGTCACTCTTATAGAAGAAGAGTCTGATTTGTAACAGAGTCAGTTCATGTGCATGCATGCATGAAGTATATCACTGTGTTCGTACTTAAACATATTTTGAGTTGTGACTAATGTATTACACAGTTCAGTTGTTGTGTTTTTTGCTGTCCCAGAAAGTTGTTGAATTCCAAGAAGTTGTTTAACTCATTAATCCCTGCCGCCACAATAAACATGTTGTATTTTACCTCCCTAATCTCCCGAGTGCCACGATAATGTGGCACAGTTTACCTTGTTTGTATACCGGTTGCCACTTTTGAGTGGCAGTATTAGTCTAGGTCTGTATCCTGCACAACAAGCTAAAGCAGCACAAACCATTGGTTGATTTTGAACCATTTCCTATGCAGGCAGTTTAACCAATCAAATTTTAGATTACATTAAGGAAACATTGCAGTACAAAGGAAAGAAAGTTTGACTTCAATAGCACCAGAAAAAATAGCGGAGTTATTTAGATTTGAAAATGATGCAAAATGATGAGAATCAGTCACTGGGAGTAGAAAGTTACCTGACAGACTCTGATGGAGAATTTTCATGATTTTCATCAGCAGATATTGATAGTGACATCAAAATACCCATTGAAGACGACAGCGGGAGTAATGAAAATAAGAATATTGACGAGAATGAAGAAGAAAAAAATGAAATAAGAGGTGATTGATGGATCATAAATGATAGAACACACATCGACAAGAGGCCATTTGCAGGACCATAACCAGGGCCAACAATGAATTTATACCTGGATGCGAATGAATTAGATTCTTTTGAGCTTTTTTTCCAGCATTTTTCATTGAGCTGATTGTAGCAGAGACCAATATCTATTCAAGACGAAAGCAGGAGGAAAAAAAAGATTCGAACTGGAGAGATGTTACAGAGAGAGAAATGAAACCATGGTTAGGAATGTAAGTTTTTATCAGTATTCTGCAGCTCCCAGAGACAGCCATGTACTGGTCAACAGATGCCCTATTTGGATACCTTAGTGTGAGGAGGAGGATGAAGAGAGATATGTTTGATAAATATCACAATATTTTCACCTAAATGAGAGCTGTCATAAACTGACTTCAACCAGGTCATGACAAGTTGCATCATATTAGGCTAGTGTATGATGCCATTCAAAACAGCTGCGTAGGAAACTACAACCCCCATCAAAATGCAAGTGTAGCTGAAGTCATGATAAAGTTTCGAGGCCGGTTAGCTTTTCGCCAGTATCTACCAGCCAAGCCAACAAAGTACAGAATCAAGGTCTGGTTGAGGGCTGACCCAGTGAATGGCTACACCAATGAGTTTCAGGTTTACACAGGTAAGGTTGTGGGTACCAGAGAAGTGGGATTAGCAACACGTGTAATCATGGACTTAACACAGAAAATTTGGAGAAGAAACCACATAGTAAATGTAGACAATTATTTCACCAGCCCTGATTTATTTTGAGAAGTTTCTTCGGAAAGGTACATATGCGTGTGGAACGGTAAGATCAAACAGACAAGGATATCCTTTACAGCATCTTCAGAAGACAGACACAAGGGTTCAAAGTGAATTCAAGACAGTAGAGCGAGGGGAATTAACAGCCTGTGTTTGGATGGACAAGAAGCACATCTACACCAATCAACAGCAAAAGATCCAGCAGCCATAGAGAAGACAGTGCAGCGCAGGTCCAGAAATGGAGAAGTCAGAGCACCATATATCGTGTCAGAGTACAACATGAACATGAATGGAGTGTACACTGCAGACCAGCTGAGGACACAATATAGCACGTACAGAGCGGCCAAAAAATGGTGGTTGTACCTTTTTTTGTTTTTGTTTGATATCGCCATCACCAATGGATTCGTACTAATGAAAGAAGCAGAACAACATGTCAAGCGGAGCAAGAACAGATGGATAAAAGCACACAGAATGGTCAATTTCAAGATGAATCTGGCAAAACTGCTTATTGGAGACTACCAGGAAAATGATAGGGCTGTGCTAGATACAATCACAGGAGGACACTATTCTAAGAATGGCAAAAAGAGGGGAAGATGTCGACAATGCAGCAAACAGACGCGACACCAGAAAATTATGAATATGTGCATACAGTGTAATATTCATTGATGTGTGGATTGTTTTAAACCATATCATGTAGATCTTTTGTAAAATCGGCAAGTAGAGACTTGCTGGTGTTTGAGAAAATGAATTTAGTTAGCATAAGTGTACATAATTCAGAGTTTGTTCAAAGTGTTTTGTTAGTTTTTAAATGTTCAGTGGAGAATTCTAAGGAAGAATGGTAAGAATAGATTAAGAAAAATATGCCCATCTGCTTGCAGTTTTCACATGAGATTCAAGTTTGCAAGAGAGATGACAAATGGAATTTCTGTGAACATAAAATAGAATCATTTCATGTGCTGAATGTTTTGATTATTCAGTGTGAATTCAAAATGGATTTTATGGATTATTAATGACAAGAGAAGCAAATTGGTAAGGTAAATCATTTTTTGTACCTTTATGCATGAGTTTTATTTCTGCATGTTGTATGAAATTTATACCATTATGTACATAATTTTATTGAGAACAGCTGTGCCAAATTTTAGCTTAGTTGAAAGAATACAAGGCAAAAAAGAACTGATTTATTTCAAGTAGCCCCCTTTGTAAAAAATCAGCAAGTCAAGTGCTGTCAGTCAGTCTCAAGGATACAGGTACTGGCAAGGCTAACACTGCCCTAGGTGATCCCTCTGCAAGTATGCTATAGGGGAATACCTAGTTGTTTGGCTCAAGGGTTAATGAGTTAACTGGATATAGTTGATTCAGTGCAAGGGGCCAAGGGTTCTGGACCAAAGGGTCTGTGCAATGGTGAGGTTCCCATGGGATCCTTCAGCAGCCAGGAGGTGTGAAATACATAGAATAAATCCCGAGATATTCATTGTGAGTGGTGAACTGGTATTATTCGTGGTCGTCATGCAGACATCAAGGAATAGCAGCATCTTATTTGTTGATGAGCAGTATATTGTTTTTATCTAAAAAGTCAATATCGCTATATATATGACAATCTATACTCATCTGATGATGAATTATACTTTTACCATATCTGATAGGAACTTTAAGAGCATTTGTCATATCTGTTGACAAACTACTTATACATTTTCTCATACCTGCTGACAATTTATGCCAGCATTCTTTCAAGTATATTCATGTATTTATGGACAATACAATTTTATTGAAATTGCATGCACTTGAAATTTGCACCAGTTAACGTGTGGAAAGGGTCTTTAATAATACTTCATAGAATTCAGTGCCATTTTAATATCATAGTATTTGTGTGCATGTGTAGGTTTAGGTCTTTCAGTCTTTTAGTTTAATTAGTTTCAGTGTCAGAGTGAAATAAGGTAGTGAGTGTCAGAAATTGCATATTCAATAACTTGTATATAATAAACAAACATCTCATTCATGTTTTCTTGCTGTATCTTCACTAGATCCAACTCCACCTGGCTTCATCCTGTTACAATCAGCATCATTTGAACAAATTTGAGAGACCTGCATGCAAAGATGCTGTTAAATTTGGTCGAATTCTTATGAAAGGTTTTTAACAAGTCATCTAAAGGTTTTTCTATTTTAATAATGGTGGCCATATTTGAAGATGGATTGGCATAATTTTTGAACAAATCGGAAATATTTATGCCAGGATGCATTCTGGCAAATTTAGTAAAATTCTGTTGAGCAGTTTTTGAAACAAAGTTGTAAATAGCAATTGTGAATGGACAATGAACGACGGTTGACTGACAATTAACGATGCATGATGGACCATATCATAAGCTCACTTTGCCCAATGACCAGATTGGTTAAAAATCATTCACAATATTCTTCAATCCTTAAGTGAGTGTAGCCTGGAATGTGAAGAACATGTGTTTTTCAGACACCACATTATCTTCCTTTAAGGAACATGTTCTTGGCAGAGGCAAAGACCTCTTTGATTAAAAGTATATTGCCTGAAAGATTCTGTGCCGAAATAGCAGCATTTGAAACTTGATCATGAAAGTGAGTCATACAAAATAAAGGTAGCAGTAAGGCCATTTTTCAGACAATCTTGATTTGCTATATCCCAAATTCAGAAATGTTAGTAGCTGGTTGATAGGTTTTGTCATTTGGTGCATGATTTTAAAACAATTTTAATGAGTTACATGTAGTTGGAGGGCAGCCAACAATTCAATAAAAGAATTTTTAAGGATGGACTATAATCATCTCCATGCCTCAAAAGCAAGCAAAAGTAGCCCTAAGAGTATCAAAAGTTCCTACACATACTGTAGTGAAATCTGTATATAAAAGACATTAAAGGGACCACCAACAGTTTTCCTTAAGGAGGTTAAATATGATCATCAATATGAGAAGGCACCTATCAATTTTGTCCTTAACAAGAATGTGTCCTTTCGAGAGAAGGTCCACTATGGCAGGTTTACAAAATTAAAAACTTTTGATTTTCAGCACTTCGTTGAGATTTAAGGAAGAATTCTCAAAACTTTAAAATTTGATTTATATTGTTTGCACTGCATATTTGTTGAATTTCGCAGATGCACTTAACTTTCCCTAATTTTCAGAACATGTGGCTGTTCATGAAAAACATGCAGTTACGCAGGCAAGCGAGTGCAGCAAGCATGTTTGCTATGGGGTCCACAGGCATGCTCCACTAGAAAAATCTGAAATTAAAGATGCAAAAATGGTGCAATTTCACGTGTTCCTGAGGCATTTTTGTCTTAAACATATCTTCCTGAAAAGAAACAACTGGCGACAAGATCCCAAACCAGATTGTGAAATTTGCTGTCGACCAGCTGTAAGGGAAAGCCTTGGATGCCAAAAAATAGAGTCTATATTTAATAATTACCAGCTGATTTAGGTCAATTAAGTACAATACTGTTTGCAAAGCTAAAACTTTTTCAAGACAAAAAGAAACAATTTTAAAGCCAAAATCAAAGCCTTAGGTTTCAAAGTCCTTTCTTGGTGTTCCAGCAAACATTTGAACTTTACATAACAGATCTTATTACAATGCATATGTAATGACTCATATTTGGAAATTAATTCCAGAACAAACTCCCAAACAATTGACATTTTTTTGTAATAACCATAAATGCAGTAATATGAAAATTTAAGAGTTATGCAATTTGCAACTAGACCATCATATTGTCTTGCTTCCATCTCTTGTCAGTTGCTCACGTGACCTGACTCTGAAGATAAATGTGTAAGAACAATGACTGTACTAAAATGGATGATGTAATTCTAATATTTGATGACAACAGACAGCACAAAATCAAATGCTTGAAACCAACTGAAACCTGCCTATTTACATGCAAATAATGGGAATTTTATTAGAGGATATTCGGTAAAAGCCAATAAAAGAACTGTCTGTTGGCAGAGCAGGCGGTCATGTGGTGGTTATTTTGGGTGTACCTCATCATGCCCAAAGCATAATCTATTGAACTATAATTAATGTGGTTTGAGCAGGAAAGGCAGATTATAACTCTGAAATCCAATTTACAAACAGAATGCCTGTGGCATCTGCATCTTTAAAACAAGAATACCATGAAAACAAACACATTATACACATTATAAGCCTGCCCTGTGTTGTACAGTCCTCTATGAAGGCACTAGTAGGACATGGTTGACTCTAACTTATTGACCAAAAGGTCTAAATGACCTTGACCTCTGGTAATGGTATGCTGTCTTGAACTGAACTTACTGAGCAGAAACCATTTTATTTTTTATTGGACTTATGATAACTGTGATCTCGAACCTTTAGACCCCAAAATCATTAGGTTTCTTTATGACTCTAAGTGCAAGCCATCCAAATAAATTTAGTCAAGGAATTTTCTACCAGAACAAACCTTATTCTGCAAAACCCATTTTTCTTGGAGTCACAATGACTTTTACCTTTGACCCCAAAATCAAAAGACCTCTCCGATACCTTAAGTGCAAGCCCTACGCAAACTTTGCTCAAGGTACACGTCTAGAATTAAATTTGTTATGAAGAAACCATTTTCTTCAGTCAGTGACCATGACCTTTTACCCTAAAATCACTAGGCTTATTTCTTACCCAAAGTGTAAGCCATCCACAAACTTTGGTGATGGTACAGTCAAGAACTGAAATATTTGTGCAGAAACAATTTTTAGTTTTTCTTTTAGTAAGTGACCTTGATCTTTGAACCCCAAACTAAATAGGCTTTTTTCTGGTGCAGGCCACCCACAAAGTTTACTCCAGATCTGTGATGTAGAATTCAAGTTATTGTGTGGAAATAATTTTTTCTTCTGTCAGTCACAGTGACTTTGACCCCAAAATCAATAGGTTTCTTCTTTACCCCAAATGCAAGCCATCCACAAAGTTTGGTCCAGGTCTGTGAAGTAGAACTAATGCAATTGTACAGAAACCATTTTTTTTCTTTCAGTCAAAGTAACTGTGACCTTTGACCTCAAAATCAATAGGAACCTTCCTTACCCCAAGTACAGGCCATCCACAAAGTTATTATGCAGAAACTAAATAGGGAACTGATGGTCAGACGGACATATGTCATAACATAATATGCTCTGCCTTATGGCAGACATACAAAAAGGGTTCATACTATAACTGTGAGGCTGCCACAAATATAGATTCATTTTGGTGTATATTCCAGGAAAGAACTTATGGCACACAATGCAAATCTATATAAACTGGAGCTATTAGCAATGGGTGCATAGCAAAAGGCCCTGCTCAATACAAGTTGCTCTGCAGGGCCTTAAACAGAGGAACGTGTGTTGGGAAACAAAGTTAGGAGAATGGGCATTCTGGTGCCATAACTCCTTTAAATTATGTGGAATGCTGGAAATCCAACTCATTCAATGAATTATTTGGGATTATACAGAACCAAATACAATGCTTTAGTTCTAATTAGCTCCAATTAATCCCAAATAATGCTCAAAGTGAGCCAGAGGCAGCTGTTCCATAAAATGACAACAAATTCCAACAGATTAAATACCAAGTTCAAAACAATCTCATAATATCCACCATATTCATCTGAAAGTACCCTAAAATACCAATGTGTTCAATAAGTATAGTATACTGACTAAGTATTGAAAAATACTGGTCCCGAAGGCATGTGGCAAAGGATGCCCAAGCTTGCAAGGGCATGCTATAACACATGAACAAGGGCCCAATATTTTTTAATACTCAGTCAATAACCTTTTGTTATATACTTACAAACAAGCACATTTATTCTGTTATTTTATAGGAATAACACAATTGAAAACAAAAATTATTTCAACATTTTGTTCAACATTTTAATTGTTGTTCATTTTATGAATGAAACCTGAACACCATGCAGTAACATCTGCTACTTCACTGCTTCTGAAGTGCATGCATACATGGGATAATTCTCAGTGCGCAGTAGATGAAACTAAGGTTGTTAAAGAGAATGGAATTTCATGCAGTCAAAGAAACACAACAAAATATTGATATTAGGAAAAAAATGATGCAATACATCAATGAAAATTGAAGATATGATTATGGAAAGATGAGCCAGAAAAATTCTGTGTGAGATTATCATTGTGTTACTCTCAGTGATCCTGTCATGGTGGCGGGTAAATTTGAAAGTGCAGTGCATCATGATTGTTGCCAGGGTATTGTAGCCCATCGGTCTTGGATAATACCTCAAAAAAGGATATAGATTCATTTGGAGCTGCTTGTGTTTCATTAAATTCCTAGTACAGGATAAAACAATGCTATTCAGAGTGGATAAAAGTGCACTGTTGATGGGAAAGAGAAGTTGTTGACTGATCAAAGGTCAGTCTGACTCGCTCTCGCTGTCTCTCTCTTATTCACTCTTGCTGTCTCTCTCTCTCTCTCTCTCTCTTTCGTACTAGCAGAAGCAACTAGCAATCACTAGCCATCCATTTCCAGTATTTTTATAAATCATATTAATTTATTTATTTTTGTTCTCTTTTCAATTTAAGTCTTTGGATCTATTCACATTTTCATTATTTAATTTGGATGATAGATTTTTTCTTTGGTTGAGAACTAGATTCACTGATTCTCCAGCACTGGTGTCAGGTAGAAAAGATTACAGTCATTGTTGGCTTCTGGTGACCATCAGATTTATGACGTGGTCTGCATTCAAAGTATCTGTAGCCATTTTTATTTAGCCATAGCTAGAAGTAGTTCATCGAATGTGGGTACATATTTACCATATAAGGAAGCAGTGAATATTTTTATTTAACTCTGGTCAATACCACTGGGTATTGACCTATAGCAACAACATTTAACAAATGGGATTGTTTGTAAAGTATATAATAAAGTTCATTAAAACCTGAAGAAAAAACCCCAAGTGAAACAATCCATAAATACATCTTTACACTCCGCATTTCCAAAAGTCAGATTTTTCTTCAAAATGCCCCAAATAAATCCAAGATAACTAAGGATCTGGTGGAATCATCTATACATTGATTGGACACTTATGCAAGACCCCACTTAGTAATAAACTGGAGGTCAATATTACCCAACAAGTTCCAGTTATCTGTTTGTTACATCAATTATTCTATTAGTCATTCAGCTTTGACATAATAAACAAGTGTTTTATCACAGCAAAAAAATAGCTAATTGTCACATAAAACAAACTAAATGGCAAATTTTTCTAGAAATGTCAAGTGTTAATGCCCAGACCTCTCTAATACCTGCCAAAAGGAAGAGTTCCGTCAGCATTCATGCCAGTACACAAAATGTTTAATGAAGCACAGGTGTTTCATCATGCCTGCTCATCAGAGGATACCACAGAAGATTTAGTAAGACCCAACATAATTGAGAGAAGAAAAAGACAAGCTAAGAACAACAGACATATCAGCAAACCCGAACCCAGTGCAGATACAATTCTCCCTCATTACAGTGCACTTTATTATAATGCAATTCTGGATATAACGCATTACCACTATGGACCGCATGACCAAAATCATACCAATGTATAAACAATATGAGTTGAAAGAATATAATCTTAAAGCTAAAGATTATATCTTTATTTCCTTTTCAAAATACCATTATTTAAAAAAATTTGATAATTTCTGCTATACTGCAGTTAGTTATAACACTGCTCTCAATATATCATGATTCAGTACATACTGCAGTTTTCACTGTAGTGTAGTTTGGTACATAACTCGGTTGGTGATTATGGACCCCAACTATCGCATTATAACGAGGGAGAGCTGTAATGATAGGACTTTAATTACTGGTTAACGTTAAAGGAATCTATAGTTAAAGTGATCAGAACAAAGGGGTTAACCAAGACTGATGAAAAGACACTAAGAAGGGCAAAAGTAAATACTGTAACAGATACACTACTGAACATGGACCACACATCTTACAAAACAATAGTAGTACAGTTAGAAGGAAATTATGCTAGTGATTGTCATAGCCTGGATGAAATCAAAGATGATAATAAAAGTCTTCTTTACACTCTGTGCTCTTGATTTACATGCAACATAATAGTGTCCAGGATACCTCCTCGTATTGATGCACAAGTGAGCCAAGTAAATGAAGTACTTATTGATCTATGTTAACAGTTTAATCTGGGACATACAGACCAATATCCTTCATTCTTTTGGGAAACACTTGTAATAAAGTGAACTTAAAACTGAACTCTAAGGACAAGATTCACCTGAGTCCAAAGGAAGAGCTTTATTGCTAAGAAATATAAACTGTTATATTGGTATTATGAGGAGAACAATAAATCATTGTCATTTCTGTGATTAAACAGGATATGTAATGGAAACTTGCCATCATAACAAGGCCATCAGGTGATATATTTACAATGGTTTGATTTGGTTTTGTTGGGTTTAATGCCATTTTTCAGCACATGATAGACTACACATGGTTGCCAGTATATTTGGTGGAGGAAGAACCTGGGAAGACCACAGGAAGAACCACCAACCCAAGGGAAGCTGCTGGCAAGCTTTCTCCCAAACCCATGTTGGTCGAGCCGAGACTCGAACCCATGTGGACAGAGGTGAGATGCAAGTGATCTGTAAAGGCAAGTGTCTTAGACCACTCAGCCACCTGGGGCCCTTGTATATTTACAATGGACTTGGCCATAAGCAAAAACTCTGCTCCATAAATAATAACTTTTTGGAGTGTGGCAATAAAGAAAATGTCAACAATAGTTCATGTCTTAATACTACTTTCCACAAGCGCATTGACAAAATAAACAATAACAAATTGAATGTTTTGTCCAGAATATGCACATAATGCAATGAAACTAAGTGAAAATGCACAACACTAATCAACTATTTTAATTGCAAAAAAAACACTATGACCCTGACAAAAAAAAACAGAATGCAAAAATTCCAGTACTTTTGTCCAGTGATGCAAATTCAGCTGAAACATTATACAGGTCACTGGTACAATATAAACAAAAATTTCATGTGAAGATGTACCTAAATGTTATTCCACTGTAACATCCCCTGAGGCCTTACATTTGCACACAATTTACAGAACTTGTGAAAACATAAATAGCGATGTCAATGTTAATTCTTGTGCAAGCATTGATTTGAATACAAAAGTATTAATGATATAAGCAGTGATGGTAAAACACATGTACATAATTGTAAAACATTGTACGATCTGACGAGTTTATGTGCTTAGTAAATAATGATGGAAAGAACACAGGTAATTGTTCATATACAGTACAGACATACCAGCACATAAAAGTAGTTCTGTGATAAACAAACTTACCACTGCATTAGATAGTAATAGTGAAAGTTATAGTACTTGTATTTCAAAACATGATGTTTTTCTCACTTGTAGTAACAAGCAAAATACTTATAACTACAATCAAGATACAACATCTTTTGGACTAGTTAGGAAGGGTATAAGGTAGCATAAATGTATGACATATTCTTCCAAAATTAGATGACATTAAAGCCCACATAACAACAAATGAGGTCTGTTGACATTCTTGTGATACTTGAAACCTTCCTATCAAATCAAGTAGATAACACAGAATTAGACAGTGAATGATTTGAATTTGAAAGAAAAGACTGATCTTATCAAGGAGGTGGAGGTATTATTCTGTATGCAACCCAAGCATTAAAATTCAAAATATGATCTTGAAAATAGCAACACTGAAACAATTTGGCTAAAACTTCAACCACCTAACTCAGGCTCTGTCTTTATATGTTCTGCATGTAGGCCACCAAATTCCAATGTGGACTGGTTTGACAAATCTGAGGATGAACTAGAAAAGTTCTCCATAGATTCAGATGAGATAATACTAATGGGTAATGTCAACATTGATTACCTTAAATCAGTGGTTCCCAACCTTTTTTTGGTGTGACCCTAAATTGGGCACTAATAGGACCTCCTGACCCTCAGGCTTATATGATTTAAAAATTTTCTTCTGATGACCCTTTGCAACCCTACTGAGGACCCCCCACAAGCCTGATTTTGGTCGCAATCTTAGGTTGGGAACCACTGTCTTAAATCAATTCTCAAGAGATGATTGGATTTAGCTGAAATCATCAATTTGGTACAAGTTATAAATCAACCAACAAGAGTGACTGAAACCAATTCAATGATTGATCATATTTATACAAACTTCCCTAAAAATATATCAGAAATACAAGTTCCAATATATGCAGCTAGTGACCATTATCCAATCTGTGTCACAAAGCATCTGCTTAAAAGCATTAAGAAAGGTCAACACATTGAAATCAAGTACAGTGATTTCAACAATTTAAATGAAAATAATATTCTTTGTGAGCTAGAAAGTGTACCTTTGAAATAATCAAAGCTGTACCTGATACTAATGAAAGTTTAATCCTATGATATAAAACTTTTTGTTGATGTTCTGGTAAAGCATGCACCAATTACAACAAAAAGGGTTAAACATCATAGTAAACCTAAGTGGCTAATACCTGAAGTACATGAGGCAAGACGCCTGTGGGACAAATATCATCGAAAGACACAATGAAAAATTTTGATTTTGGAGAAACAAGGCTAAGTATCTCATTCACTGTGCTAAGAAAAATGGAGGGGGGTTGTTGGGGGTAAAACTAACATTAATGATGTAATACTGACCTGTTGCTATATTGTGTAGCTAACCTTTCTGCAATGGAAATTACCCTCGTCTGTATGATGAGAATTCATCCTCCCATTGGGTGACTTTCTGGAAGATTCCAGAAGCCTACCCTACAACCCAAGTGCATACCCAGTAGTCTTCATCTTTTTTTAAGGACAAAGACCATTAGTTGGACATCAGTGATGTGTGGGAGGACGAAATCTGGCAATAGCAACAGGTAAGTGTTGCATCATTAAAATTAGTTTTACACCCCACCCCCCAAAATAACTACTTTTTAATATCCGCAATACATAACCTGTTGCTATTGCTTAGCTGAGTTTGCCAGTTCAGTGGAAGGCTGATGATCCCCCAAAAACTGGAAAAGAAAACAAGGAAGTCCTCACCCTTTTGGTAGGAGTGTAAAATACTGTAAATTGGTAATCACCTGGGCCACTTTTTGTGCCATGACTATGGGCTGTTGAGAAAAAATGCCTTTGCTTTGGTGCGACAAGAAACGAAGGAAAAAGAAGGTAGTGTGAGATTGCCAAAATGTGGCTTTCATCACATCCTCCAACGATGAAAGAGTTAGAAAGGACCATGAGGTAGCAATGGAACGAACCTCATGGGCTTTAATCTTCATGAATCAAAGGTCCCTCTCAGTAAAGGACTGATAAGCTCTCTTGCTTGTTGTGATAATCCACCTCGAAATATAGGAAGCCTTAAGAGGGAGGAAAAGATGCTTCCTACCTTTTCTTTTCCCTTTAGAGGCTGCCAAATAAAAACCTAAAGCCCTAACCGGGCTTTGTCCTTAAAAAAAGATGAAGACTACTGGGTATGCACTTGGGTTGTAGGGTAGGCTTCTGGAATCTTCCAGAAAGTCACCCAATGGGAGGATGAATTCTCATCATACAGACGAGGGCAATTTCCATCGCAGAAAGGTTAGCTACACAATATAGCAACAGGTCAGTATTACATCATTAATGTTAGTTTTACCCCCCTGTAGTCTGAAGAACTCTAGCCGGCCATTGTGGATCAACCACACATCAAAATATTAGAGGATTGGGATACCTAGTGACCTTAAATGGACTGCAACTACTCCCATGACCCTAGTAAAAGCTCTGGGTGCGGAGGCTAGACCGAACAGCTGAGCTCAAAATTCAAAGACCTCCCCATCCAAGCAAAACCAAAGGTACCTCCTGTGAGGAGGAAAGATAGGGATGTGAAGGTACACATCCTGAAGATTGATTGAGACCACCCAATCACCAGGTCTTATGGCATTCTTGACTGAGGCTGTGGTCTCTATCTTGAATGATTCCTGCAGCAGAAATCTGTTTAGGGGGGGAAAGGTTGATAATTAGATGGGGCTTTCCACTTTTCTTTGCAACAGCTGTCACATCGCATCAAACCATAATATATTTCAATCCAAAAATAGTGAAATGAACCACAAAAGTGTTGTTTTTGTATCAGACGTTCTACAACACAATGCATCAATGGTGATAACTAAAAAGCATGTCAAGATCTGAAATGTATTCACTTTTGGACAGATTTGCCTGCTTCCCAATATAGGAATAAGACTATATTTCATTTGATCAGTCGATTTGAAAATGATTATGGAGTTCGTGCTTCATGGCATTACTTTGAATCAGGCCATGGTAAAGAACTATGCGATGGAATTGGCAGAAGAACAAAAAGAGGCGCAGACAATGCCATCAAACATGGAAAAGCAGTTATTCAAGACACACATGATTTCTTTGCATGGGCAAAAGGTTCTGAACAGCAGATAGAGCACCAGCTAGTTACACAGGAAAAGTTTGACCAAAGCAGAAACATTGTTGAAATGCGAAACAGAGAAATAAAGCCTGTTAATGGTACCATGAGATTACCCAGTGTAGTGGAAATATCTGACCAGCAAATTATGACAAGAGAAACAACATGTGTCTGTGCAGATTGCTATACAGAAAGCGGTTTTAATGAACATATAAATTGCCCATGGGAAAAACATAGCTTGATGAAAAAGCCGACAGAAAATAAGAAACCAGTTAGAGAAGTGAATGAAACTCAAGAACAAAAGACACATGACAACATGGATAACAGATCTGAAAAACCACAACCAGAACTCAAAGAAAATGATTACATAGTGGTATTGTATGAAAAGAAAAGCTACATCGGGAAAATTGTTAACTTCGATCATGAGGTCAGTGCAGTTGAAGTAACCTGTATGGAACATTGCAGGAAAATTGAGGGGCGGTTTAAATGACCTAGAGTCGAAGACAAAATATGGAGGAACAGAAATGACATATTGAAGGTCATTTCAGAGCCAAAGGCAACTGAAAAAAAATGTAGTGTTCACTGTACCACAAGAGATTACTTTGTTCATGAAAAACTATAACAGGTTATAATTTGGTCATTTACGGGACAACTGAAAATTCATATTCTGTAGTTGACAGTGCACCTGAAAGTTTAGTTGTATGTTGACTTTGCTGAAAGTAATTTTACATTTCCAGTTAAAACTACGTTTTGTGCATTTTGAAATATTCCCGAGGACTTTAAAAAGGCAACTTTAGTCTTAAGATGCAAAATATGTGTATTATATACAAGGGAAATAGTTCTTGTTCATTTTTTTTTCTTAAATGAGTTCATTCCGATCGTGTAAACAGTGCTTATCATGTTTATATGTTGTATTCTGCTTTATGATTCATTACGTATTACAATATTCGCGGTTTTATTTGGAAGAATAAGTAAATTATTTACGAGACAATGTGAAGTCATTTACAGGACATACAAAACTTTTATTGTAAAACAACAAACAGCTTGATGGAAGACTTAAATGGCGAGTTAATTTTAAAATTTAAACAATGTTGTTCTATTGATGCAAAAATGATGTTTTATTTGTAAGATGTTGGTTTGTATTTGATTTTGACACACAAGTCACACGTTTAAAGGATAACAATTTATTGTTTTTTTCTTATTTGTCTCAATTTGATAATCCCTATCCCATGTTCAAATAAACAAATTTTCTAATTAAGGAAATGCAATGTAAATGAGCATAAATTAAAATAAAGTTCATTTCTACGGTTTTAAACAATCTTCTTTTGCAAAATAATAACTAGGGGATGACTCGAAAATGATCGCAAATTATTGGCACTGATGTTATAAATCCACACAAAAAATAAAAACGGTTAAACCTGAACTGGCAATACTTGGGAAATTACTTCGACACATATTACAGTTTACAAAAACCTCTAAAATAAGATTCTATACTGAAGTTTGAAAATTCATTTTTAATGACCCCTTATGTCGCACTTTACTGAGAATGTGTCTATATCATATGCACATTGCACTCAGAAATATAGCACATACACATGTACAATACAATCAAGCAACAAAAAACCATGCAACTATTGCAAGTGGGATGGAGATACAGCAAAGACGACAACAGAATGAAGTATGAAGATGCAGATATAAAGAAGATACCGGAAAAGAGAAAGGGGAAAAAAACAGAATTAAAGAAGATAATATCAAGCAGAGAAGGAGAAGTTATCTGGAAAGGAGCTGCAGCTCAAGACAACACCAGAAAGAAGAAGAATGATGATGGCAGGTTTAACAAAGATACCAGAAAGGGAAGCCACCAGGAAAGAAACTCAATATATCTAGGACCAAAAAATAAAATTTTGCCACCTCCCCACCCACCCCCAAAAAAGAACAAATAACCCCAACAACCCCAGCAGACAAACTAGAGCATACTTACACACACAACAAGATGTATATAGCATGCTTTGAACACAAACACAACCATATAGCATACATACAAGATAGACAGACGAACAGCCATACCATATAGCACACACCACACACACACACACAAATTACCTCTACAACATATATATAACACACATACACAGTTATATTATAGGGCTTTCAATCTGAACCATGAAAGCCCTCTTCAGACTGAGACTGTATGTCCCTGAAAAAAAACCTCGATTGGCACGCTACACTGAAATATACTAACGGCGTCGTGAAACCCAATTAAGATCACAAAAATCAATCAGCTACTATCAGCCAACATCATTTATACTTTTTTTTCGGCAAAACAAAAAGTACGTACAGTACCCAAAAGGATAAAATTTCATCAAGTAGGAAAATTCACAGCTCAGGATCATTCGATTTGGATATGTGACTAACACATTTTTGGCGATAGGATAGGGACTGCTCCACGAAAATAGGAAACTAGATATAGATCTGACGAAAACATAATAAGGTGACAGCCGGTAGGCAGGAGGAGATGGACAGAAGGCTGGATGGAGGCAGTCATGGCGCTCTTTCTTCCTGCGGTTTGCTTGGGAGGCATTAATATTATGCAGTCAATCGCAAAAATTAAATAGTGTGCAAATGCATACAATTTAAACCAGTCATAAATATTGTTTGGCGAGAAACGACTTTAATCCAAATCAGCAGCAGCAGTTTCTATGAATGATATTGTAGATTCATTCAGCAAGTATTTTAGTAGTGTCTCTAGTGAATTTAAGAGAAAAAGTTAAAACTTTGATCTTACTGTTCTCAATGAGAACCTAAATGAGAAAGTACAAAATATAGAACCATTTTACACTGGACTATGTTACAGAGCATGAAGTTTACAAAACATTGGAAAACCTAAATGTAAACAAGGCTACAGGATTAGATGGAATTGGACCCAGAATACAGTACTTAAATTGTCTGCACCTGTGGTAACCAAATCAATTACTCATATAATCAACATCAATATTGCAACAAATGAATATGCTGACCTGCTTAAAATTGCAAAAGTGACACCTATTTTTAAGAAAGGTGACAGGGAAAATCCAGAAAATTATAGACCAATACCTATACATGTACTACCCACTCTTTCTAAAGTAATAGAAAAACATGTAGCAAATTCTATATATTCTTATTTAAATCAAATCATGCTTATACAAAAGGAACAGTCAGGATTTCAACATGAACACTCCTGTCAAACAGCTCTAACTAAAATTAAGATACATGGTTAAGTGAAATGAACGAAGGAAACCAAACTGGAATAGTTTACTTTGATTTTAAAAAGGTTCTTGTTAATCACTTCATCTTACTATCAAAACTGAAATGCTATAAGTTTCATGACAACACTATCCAGTGGTTTAGCTGCATATCTACAAGAGAGAACACAGCAAGTGTGCATAGTAAAAGCACAACATCGCAACCAGAAAGTCTCAAAGCTGGTATTCCCCAAGGATCAGTCCTCAGACCTCTGTTATTTCTTCTCTTCATAAATGATCTACCCTTCATTACAAGTGTTATTAAATGTTGACCTTTATGCTGATGATTCTACATTTCATTCATCTGGATTATCCATAAATGTTGTGTTATCAAACTTATGCAATGATTTAAACAAAATTGAAGATTGGTGTCACAAAAATGATATGCATATAAATGGAAATAAAACAAAATGTATGCTGATTACAACTTCACAATGACAGACACAATTAGGCCAAACATATTTAGATTTAACCATAAAAGGATGTAAAATTGAGAATGTAGCAAGTCATAAACTTTTAGCTGTTCATGTGAACAGATTTCTACATTGGAATGATCAAATTGACAAAGTATATAAAGCTGTAAATTCGAAAATTACATTACTTTCTAAGATAAAGAAATATCTTCCTGCAGAAACAAGGATTCTCTATTATAATGCTTTTATTTTGCCACTTTTTGACTATTGTGTCAGTATTTGGGGAAACTGTTCCAAACACAATATTGACCAACTTTCAAAACTACAAAAAAGAGTAGCACAAATTATACTTGGAAAACCATTTGATGCACCAAGCAAGCCTCTCCTACATGAACTGAAATGGCTTGACTTGTCTAGAAAGATTGATTACCAAAAAAGCATTTTAGTGTACAAGTCTCTTCAAGGAATTGCTCCACAATATAACTCATCTTAATATGGATTAAAATCTGTTCATGATGGGAATATTTGACTTCCCAAGCCAAAGTTTGAGACATTCAAAAAGTCTCTGCAATATTCAGGTGCTTTTATATGGAATAGGTTTCCTCAAAACATCAAACAGAGTGATAATCTAAAGTTATTGAAAGAAAAGTGTTTTTTCTTACATCTTTAATAATGTCGGATTATTGTCATAATACACAGACATTTTATATTATGTTGTAAATATTGCATATAATTTTTCCACATTTTAAACAGAAGGCCTCAAGGGAGAGTAGTATTTTACTAATTAAATAAGAATATATAGAATTTGCTACATGTTTTTCTATTACTTTCAAAATTATTATTATTATTATTATTATTATTATTAGGTTGACTCTACAAGTGATACTAATCTGTAAATGGATTCCAATTTGCAAATGTACATTTAATGACTACTCATTACCATGTTATTAACTAAGTGGCTTTTCAATTTTTTTTAAAAATTCCCTGCAAACTGATCACATTCCTAAATACATGAACATGTTTTGTTTTGTTTTTGTTGGTTTTAACAGCACTTTTAACACATTATTGGCTATATCATGCCAAGGAAATAGGAGGTAAGTGCCTTTACCAAGGACACACTGAGGCAACCAACCCGGGCTGGCTTGGGTAGGTACTGAACCCTTGACCCTCAGAGTATCAGTCCTATGTTCTACCAACTGAGTTATCGTGGCTCCCCCTAACTACATAGTAACCTTGAAGAAGTTCACAGAGATATATACAAAACTGTCTGTGAATATTTCATTCTTATGGAGGATAGGTGTTCACAAAATTAAAGGTACAAAGTATTAATTATATTTTTCAACTCATTCCTAAAATCAAATACTAGTATTCCTAAATTTTAATAACAGAAAATACCCGTTACAAAACCTGTCAAGACAAAAAATAATTACAATTTTTATGGATTGGTGTCGCATGAAAAATCTGTGTGTATGAAAAATTACAGAAAATATCCTACAGGCAATTGCGTGTATCTCTAATGTCATTAAGAGCCTCCACAATTACATGTAAGTCTATAACCACATGTAAGCAGGTGAAAATTTGAATTTAAAACTGTAGGACAGTATGCTTTCATACAGTTCATTGACATTTGGAAGAAGAAAAAAAACAACTGAGTGGCAAAATACATTCTTAAACTATTTTGCTTATGAAGAAGTCATAAAATATTTAAAATATGTCTGAAAAGATACTTTTGCCGCTGTCTGTTTTCCACAGTGAAGAACATATATGATGCAAAACATGTCTACTAATTATAATTTCAATGTGAAATGAATTTTAAACTTCCTGAGTGTGGCTGATTCTTCACTAAAAAGTCAATGTCAATAAATAATTTTGTTTAGAAACTTATAAACATTTATTTCTGGTTCAAAAGTATGGAACGAATTATAACTCCCAAACCTATTAGATTATATTAGTGTCATTATGTATACATACATATTTTGTGTGTATTATATATATATATATATATGAAAGAAAAACTTACAAACCACAGTACAATACTGGTGTGTGGTGTGAAACCTGCCCAAGAGCTTTCGGAATCTACCAATTCCTTTCTCAAGCAATTCCTTTCTCAAGGACCCTAGGCTACAAAGGACAATTACACAAATGAGACATGAATAAAAACACAACAAATGTAATTACTTTATAGAATCTACATGATGTTTGGCCCTAGATATTTACAGAAACTATACAATCAGAACAAAAGAATCTAATTGATGTAAGTAGGTCAGGAATCAAAAGTATATGCCATTTATAGGGTTCTCAACAACTAAGTAAAATTTCACTTCCCCCTAAGTGCCTCGTGATCCCATGAGATGACATTGGTCACATGACTGATCAGAACCATGGTTACATTGATGTGATCAGTTTGGAAGCAAAATTTTAAAGAAGAAAACGACAAATATACAGCATAATTTATGATTTTCTGCATAAAGGTGTTGCAGTTATTGTTCTTTTGCCATTCGTAAGCAATAATTTTTGCAGATTTGGGTGCACATTTGCAGAGGCAAAGAGTTGCAGGTCATTTCCCAAATTTTGCGAGTTGGACTGCCAAGTCTTCTGACAATGGAGGGTTCAAACCACCTAAGACAGATCCCAGAGGGACGGGCTTAATGAGCGAAAATACTCAAAGATTGTTGTAAATGAAAGGAAAACGACACAGATGGTCTCTGCACGTCTTCTACTACAGTTTTGATGGGTAAACGAGCGTGTTTGCCATCGGCAACTGCATCCATAGGTGTGCAGGTTAGCGAGACACATGTTGGCCAGCTCAGACAGGCTAGCTTATGGCGGCCATTACAAATAGAAGAAGACATGACATCATTGTCTGGGTCTACTAGCAGGAGTCACATGACTTCCACCCAAAGTGCCAATATGGCTGCTCTGGATAAAGAATTAGCAATGCAATGTCAGCTGTGGGCGCAAAATGCAGATGTGGTGTCAAAAATGCATGCACACTTGACAAAATGGAAGAAATAATGGCCAGCGTTGCTAGTAAGACGCAAATGTCGACCACATCAGCTGTGGATTCTGCAGGTACGTCACACATTGGTCAGTTTGCAGTGGATTTACAGCACCAAGAAGTGGAGGTACACTTGGATATCGATATTGGAGATGTCTCCGGGCTAATTCTGCCAGACACAGACTCTGAAGAGGTCGCTGTGAACGACGATGATGAATTGTTTGCAGAGGTTGAAAGTTTTTTGTTGGAGCAGCAAAAAGCGGGTCCAAATGTGGACGAAAAGCTGGCTGAAGCTGTCAATAAAGGGCTGCATTCTGTGTTAACTCCCGACAAGGTTAAACCTTTACAGGAAAAGTATCTCAGACCAGGAAACTGTGACAATTTAAAGGTGTCCAGAGTGAATATTGAGGTCTGGAATGCAATGTCCAAACAGGTGAAGAGTGCAGATATTTCATTGCAAAAGCTGCAAACTCAGTTGGGGCAAATGTTGGTGCCAACTTTAAGGGCTATTGAACTGTTTAAAAAGCATAGGAACAACCTACAGGAATTACCATTGGATTCAGTCAGGGATTTTGTCATGGACATTTTCAAATTGTCGTCCTTTCTGTTAAAGCAATTTCAGCTTCAAGCACCACGAGCTCAGTGAGACAGAGCTAACTGATGTGTATCGGCCCATCTGTGCTGCCGCTGCTGGGAAAGAAACAACAGGATGCAGCTAAACGAAAAGTGGGCTCAATGTCAAGAAGCAGTGTGCCTTTTTTTTAGGACGACCCTATTCACTGGGCAGACACTCCCGGAACCGGAATTTTCAGTGGCAGACCAATCACCGCTCGAGGCAAGGCTACAAAAGTTCAGAAACAAGGAACAGGGTTTCCCAAACATCGAAAGGATCAGTAAGATCCTCCCAGGCCAATAGTATGCAGCATAATGTAAGTATATATGATGTTTCTTGTATGAACAACACACCAGACAGTTTTGTTGCTGGGAAAATTTCTGCAGTTTTTGAAGGTTGGCAGAATATTACTTCGGATGTTTGGAATCTGAATACTGTTCAAGGTTATGAAATTGAGTTAGAAAAACGACCTGTACAGACATATTTACCAAACCAGATTAATTACTCTATTAATGAAGAAAGACAAATAAATGCTGCAATTAAAAAATTTCTTACAAAAGGTATTATTCATCGAGTTAATTCCATGCCTGGAGAATATTTTTCAAAACATTTTCATTCGACCTAAAAGAGATGGGTCTGTGAGACTTATCCTGAATATAAAACATTTCAATACAAATGTTGAGAAGATACATTTCAAAATGGAAACTTTAAAAACAGCTGTTAGGGCCAAGCGCACAAATTGTTTCTTTTCATCGGTTGATTTAAAGGATCCCTACTAATCTGTTCCTGTGGCTCAGAAGTATAGAAAGTATTTGCGTTTTATGTGGTTTGGGGATATGTATGAATTTACCTGCTTGCCGAATGGTTTAGCATCTGCACCACGTGTTTTCACCAAGCTGTTGAAGCCAGTGTTTGCATCATTGAGACAAAAAGGTTTCAAAAATGTGGCATACATTGACGATAGTTGTTTGTTTGGGAATTCTTATGGCCAGTGTAGGGAAAATGTTCATGAAACAGTTCATACACTTGATGGATTGGGATTAACTATTCACTCTGAAAAATCTGTGTTTGAACCCAGCCAAAAAATAATTTATGTGCGGTTTTTGCTGGACTCTGTCACAATGACTGTCAGATTGACTCCAGATAAAGCAGACAGTATAGTTGCTATGTGTTATGATACTCTGCAGAAACAGAATATCACTATTCGTGAATTGGCTCAACTTGTGGGAAAGTTAGTTCCTAGAGAACCAGGTGTAGAGTATGCACCTTTATATTATAAAGATTTAGAACATAAGAAAGATAAACAGTTAAAGATACAAAAAGGTGATTTTGATGCTCATTTATCACTTTCGGCCAAGACAAGACAATGTATTTGTTCTGAGTTGAAACACGCTCATGTGCGCATCTATATGGATAACTCTGTAGCAGTTTCATATGTCAAACAAAATGGGTGGCCACATTCCCATGTTGCATAAATTATCACGTGATATCTGGCTGTGGTGTTCAATTAGGAATATCTGGTTAAGTGCTTCTCATTTGCCGGGAACAATGAATTGTGATGCAGAAAGATCGTCTAGAAACCTAACAGGATTCTAAATGGAAGTTAAGTTCTACAGTCTTTAATGCTATAATTAAAGTGTATGGACATATAGATGTGGATTTATTTGCTTCGAGGCTAAATCACCAACTTCCGCGTTATGTTTCATACAGACCTGACCTGAAAGCTATAGCGGTTGATGCTTTTTCATTAAAATGGAATTACAGTTGTCATTTTTGTTTTCCACCTTTCAGTCTGTTGGGAGCAGTGCTGCAAAAAATGTCCAAAGACAAAGCAGATCTAATTGTGGTGGCACCACTATGGCCAACACAACCTTGGTTTCCCAGCCTCCTGCAAGCTACAGTTGGTCCTGCTGCCCCGTCCACAAGAGATTCTGCACTTGGCATACAATCCGCAACGACAACACTCCCTCCACAAATTGAAGATGGGTGTTTTTTTTCATTTATTAGGACAGCAATCAAAAGTCAAGGATTATCAGACAGGGCTGCCATCATCATCATCAATTCATGGAGAACATCTACTAAAAAACAGTATTGGGGTCATCTCCAAAAGTGGATGTTATTTTCAAATAAAAGACAGATTAATCCACTTGACCCACCTGTCACTTTAGTTATAGAATTTTTAACTGAATTAGTAGATAGAGGTTTAGGTTATAGTTCTGTAAATACAGCTAGATCTAAAAATTTCATCATTAGTTAGTCTTACTTCTCAAACTAATCGAAGCAATAATGTTTTACTTAAAAGATTTATGCGAGGAGTGTTCATTGCCAAACCTTCATTTCCAAAATACTCATGTGTGTGGGATGTGCAGCTGGTGTTTAAATATTTCCAATCTTTACAATGCAATGACCAGTTGTCCTTGCAAGAACTTACAATGAAGTTAGCCATGCTGCTTCCTTTGTTGACAGGACAGTGGTGTCAGACACTACACCTAATGCAAATAAATATCATTTATTTTGCTGTTAACAGTGTACAGAGATACACACGGCGTCATTACTGAAACAATCGAAACCAGGGGACCATGTGGAGCCCTTTGTTTTTAAATCCTATCCACATGACAAAAAATTGTGTGTTATAAATTGTTTACATTCTTATTTGCAACAGACTAAAGTTTTGCGAAAATCCGAAAAACAATTATTCATCACCACACAATCCCCATATAAAAAAGTTGCTAAAGGCAATATATCAAACTGGATAAAGAATGTTATGAGAAAGTCTGGTATTGATACATCCATTTTTCAGGCTCATAGCACAAGGGCTGCAGCCTGTGCTAAAGGCACACAATTGGGTACAATTTTGAAGGCAGCTGGTTAGGGCTGGTGTTATACTTTCAGGAGATTCTATGACAAGCCCATTACAGACAATTCTGAATTCAGTAGAAAGGTTTTGTCGGCATCTGGAATTTCATAATGCTGATGTAATGTATTATGTTTACAGGTTATCTGATTTACTAAGAACACATAAAAGGATTCTTCCTTTTTTCTTCTAGTTGTTGTTAATCTATTCCATGCATGGAAGCCTCTCTCTAAAATCTCATGGGATCACAAGGCACTTATGTGACTTACAGTATTTTCTTCACCTATCAATTACTTAAAACTAGTAAAAGTTTTGTTCTAAAATAGTATTTGTTATGTGTACTGAATTTATAAAATGTGTCCATGATTGTAAGTTGTATTGTCATTTTGTAAACATCTTTACATAGCATTTGAGTTCAAGGCTGGTTTTCTTAGCAGCTGGGCTGTTATTTCCACATCTTGTTGTGACAAAAGTCAAATACACAAAGTAATTTTCCATAAAAGTTACTCATATTCTGATGTGAGAATTGTCAGGTATACCTATTTATATATATACCGCTATATGGACTTAGTAAACAAGAGATCTATCAGATTCTAAAAGTCTTGTTCTAAACATCAGTCTGTAAAGAAGCTATTTTAATAATCAAATGTTACAGTTGTGAAATCCAAATATAATTAAGAGAGAGGAATTAATTATTTAAAATATTCATTGGAAATACTCAAGTGCTCATAGATTTGAGGACTTTTGGGGATTTATGTGAATTCAATCAAAACATTCCGGATTACATCATTGTGGTACATTAAGACATTCAAGACTCGTGGTACATCAGGACATTCAAGGCTATTGGAATTCATTTGGAACATTATATATTTTTGGACTTGTGATTAGGACGCTTAGGATTATTTGGACTTTAATTCACGTTAATGTAAGTGTTTTTGGAATTTTCACTTTAATTTTCTAGAAATAAATTGCTTCTTGATTGTACTTGATTTTGCTGGTTTCACTTTCTTTCTGTTACACAAGTTTAGGCCATAGAGTCATAACAGAAATTATGGGCTCGTCTAGGATGTAAATTTCTTTAAATTACAATTTAAACTGACTTTGTTTTGTAATTTTCATTTTCCCTGGTAAAGATTTTTATTTCACCCATTTGAAAAATATTTAGTGAAACCAGCAAGCATTCACAATGTCATCTAAGGTTGAGAACTTTGTTTCAAGTCCTATCCAGGGGTTAGAGTCTATGAAAAAGGACAAGTTGCTTAAGCTTGCCAGACATTATGACCTTTCTGAAGCGAAATCATCTTTGACAAAGCAAGAGATAAAGAATATTTTAATTCCATATTTGGTGGGAATGGAAATTTTGGATAATAGTGCTTTGGGTTGAATTGATAAGTCTCTATCTAGTTTTGATAGGAAATTTAGGGAATTACACCTAAAAAACCCCAGATGGAATTAGAATTAAGAAAGCTTCAGCTTCAGAAAGAAATGATGGAAGTGCAAATACAGAAAGAGGAGAGGGAAATACATATGCAGAGAGAGAAAGAGAGGGAAATACAGATGCAGAAAGAGAAAGAAGATAGGGAAATGCACTGAGAGAGAGAGAGAGAGAGAGAGAGAGAGAGAGAGAGAGAGAGAGAGAGGTAAATGCAGAGAGAGGAGGAGAGACAGTTACAGAGAGAGAAGAAAGGAAAATGCAATATAAATTACAAGAATTAGAACTGACAAATGGAGCACTCTCCCCACCTTTACACACAATTTCAGCTTTTGATGTTACCAGATATGTTAGGTTAGTACCCCCTTTTCAGGAAAAAAGTAGATAAATACTTTCTTCACTTTGAGAAAATTGCTGAAAACTTGAAATGGCCAAGAAAGCATTGGACTTTGTTATTACAAAGTGTCCTTATTCGCAAAGCTCATGATGTCTACACTTCACTGTCAGTACAACAAAGTGCTGATTATGATGTGGTTAAGGACTACATCTTGAAGGGTTATGAGTTTGTACCTGAGTAGTAGAAAAGAAACTGGTCAAACTCATGTCAAATTTGCAAGGGAAAAAGACCAACTATTTGATGGATGGTCCTCAGCCAAGAAGGTTGATCAAAATTACAATAACCTCAGACAGCTCATATTAATTGAAGAGTTTAAGAGGTGCATCCATGGTGATGTCAAGACCTATCTTGACAAGCAAAAAGAGAAACTTTAGAAAATGCTGCTCGTATTGATGATGATTATTCCTTGACTCACAAAATTTCATATGTCACTAAGTCTTCCTCTCAGCAGTTTTCCAGTAAAAACCCATTTCAGTCTCAAACGAGTATTTCTAAATTTCAAAACAGCACAACTGTTATCAATCAAACATCTAATAAGACTGATCAGAAATCCTTATCTCTTCCTATGTGCACTTATTGTAAAAAGAAAGGGCACATCATTTCTGATTGTGTCAGGTTGAAAAAAAAGGAACAGAATAATGACAGAGCTATTCCAAATGTTCTTATTTCAAAGAGATCAAGGTCATGGTCTTGTATTGAAAGCAATACATTTGTTGAGTCAAACAAACCCCAGTCTAATTCTATTTTGGTCATTATTAATCATTCATGTCTGAAGGTTCTATATCACTTATTGGTGATTCTGTCAAACCTATCCCTATTAAAATATAAAGGGACACAGGAGCTTCTCAGAGTCTTTTCTTATCAAGTACTCTGCCTTTGTCTGAGAAGTCATCTTCTAGTGAAAGTATACTTATTCAGGGAGTAGATTGCGGCTTTGTAAATGTTCCTCCATTGTATCATAGTTTCCGGACCTGTGAAAGTATACTTATTCAGGGAGTAGATTGCGGCTTTGTAAATGTTCCTCCATTGTATCATAGTTTCCGGACCTGTGACTGTTGTGGTAGTGACTTCTTTACCCATAGAAGGTGTTCATTTATTACTAGGAAATGACCTAGCTGGAGATAAGGTTGTGGTTTATCCACCTGTAACTGACAAGCCTTGTTGGGATCAAAAATGATCCTATTGAGATTGAAATCCCTAATTTGCATCCTTCTTGTGCAGTTACCTGAGATATGGTAAAAAAAGCTCTTGAGAATAATGTTGATCAGGAAATTATTCCCTTAGCTGACACATTTATTGGTCAGTCTTTTGATGAAGTCACTTTCTCTCCTGATATTGATCAATCAAAAGGTACTGATCACAGTGATCCTATTTTTACAACTCATTCTCTCTATTTCAGGGTGACAAAAGACAATCGCTTGTTGTCTTACGGGAACAAGATCATGAGATCTCCTGTTTGTTTCAGAGGGCTTTAGTGACACTGAAACCACACAAGGTCCAGTGTGTTACTTTGTGAAAAATGGGGTCCTTATGAGAAAATGGAGACCACCTGAGGTACCAGCTGGTGACGAGTGGTCAGTGAGCTATAAATTTTCATTCCTAGCTCATATCAACAGGAAATTCTTTGTCTAGCCCATGAAACTCCCTTGGCGGGTCATTTTGGGGTCATTAAGACTTATCACAAGATTTTGAATCAATTTTATTGTCCAAAACTTAAAAGTGATGTTTCTAAATACTGTAGATCTTGTCACACTTGTCAAATGGTAGGAAAACACAATCAGAAGATACCTAGGGCTCATCTGCAACATATTCCAGCTTTTGACAAACCATTTAGTAAAATAGTGGTAGACTGTCAGGCAACCAATACTTGTTGACCAAAAGGGTACAAAAATACAGTGAACAAATTCTCTGAATGACAAAAATGTAATATAGATTTATCATTTTTTTTATTACATGCCACACATTCCAAAATAATGCAGTCTCAATAAATAATGGCTTTATAATATTTTTTTTTAAAATTTATAATCAAGTATCATTTAAAATGTCAGTACTTTGACCACGTTTAAGATAGCAAGTAATTATAGCATACAGAAAGGACCATGTACAGTATATATGCATGCAGAATCAGTAATAATAAAAATATTCAGATGACAATATTTTTTTTACCAGATCAATGACGAATACAAATAAAACGGACGCTGACCTGAGGTGACGCTCCCAGGCTGCCTCCATCTGACTCCAGCGTTCCTTTTTAAAGTCAACAGATGCTTTTCGGGTGAGGGCACACCAGCGGGTTCAGTCTTGTACTGTTCTTTCCAGCTCTGGTGGTTTGAGGCTGCACAACTTTAGGCTGTCTTTCAAGGAATCTTTGTAGTGCTTGCATGGTCGGTCTTGGTTTAAAAGGCCATATCCTGAAAGATCTGTTTAGGCAAGAGGGTGCAATCCATTCTGATGACATGGTCTGACAAGCAAAGTTGGGCCTTGAGCAGCATTGCCTCGATAGTTGTTGTCTTGGCTTTATCCATGATATCAAGATTGGTAACTCTGTCTTGCCATTGAATCCCAAGGATTGAGTGGAGAACCCACATATGGAAATTCTCCAGCTGCTTGAGGACCACTTCATTGTACACCTTCATCTTGGTAGACAGAGTAACATTGTGATGGTTGAGTAATCTGTTGCGAAGCCTACCGAGTGACTGACTTGCTTTGCTGATCCTTGCAGAGATCTCCTTATCAAGCAAACCATCATTGGAGATGACACTGCCTAGGTATTTGAAGCTGTCCACAGTTTTCAGTTGAGTGGCATCAATGGTAATAATTGGTTGTGGTGCACTGGTGTTTGGGGCTGGCTGGAAAAGAACTTCAGTCTTATCAAGGCTAATTTTGAGGCCGAATAGCCTGGAGGCTTCGGAAAACTGGTTGAGCATTGTCTGCAGGTTTACTTGTCTTGTGTGCCATGACGGCAGTCATCAGCAAACAGGGCTTCCCAGATGAGAACTTCCAGCGTCTTCATCTTTGCAATGAGTCGTTGTAGGTCAAAGAGTGAACTGTCAAGCTTGTATCTGATATACACTCCCTCTTGAAGATCCCGGACAGTGTGGTTGTGGACGCAGGTAAAAAAGAGGTTGAAGAGGACCGGTGCCAGGACACAGCACTGTTTTACCCCGTTCGCAATCCCAAAGGGTTCAGATGGATCACCATTTGTGAGAACCTGTCCTTTTATGCCATCATGGAAGAGCCAGATGATCTGGACAAATGTACGCAGGCAACCATTCCTTGCTTGTAAAAACCATAGGGCCGTCGTAAGGGGCAGACGAAACAGGCGATTACCCTGGGTGCCAAGTCTAGGGGGCGCCATTTCATGGAGTTTGCGGTATTTTTGCCCGAGTGTGGGTCGCCAAAGGCAATGTTCGCCCAGGGCACCATTTCTTCCAGTGCAAACTTGCGACAGCCCTGCTGGTAGGTCCAGGTTTTGCTCAATGCATTTCTCCTGAACCTGCCCAACAGTGAAGATCATGTCCACAGTACTGCGTCATGGGTGGAAATCACACTGAGCCTCAGGTAGGTTAGCTTCTGACACAATAATCAGTTGGTTCAAGATGACTCTGGCAAAGATCTTTCTAGCATTGGAGAGGAGGTAGATGCTTCTGTAGTTGCCGCAGTCAGCTTTGTTGCCTTTGTTCTTAAAGAGGGCAACAATCAAGGCATCATGGAAGTCTTCTGGCATCGTTTCTTGTTCCCATCTGCTCTGTAGCATATAATGGAAGACTTTGATTGCACCAGAGCCTGCTGCTTTGTAAATTTCCACTGGGATTCCATCCATTCCCGAAGCCCTGTCTGAATTCATTTGGCTGATGGTCTTCTTGATTTCATCAGCCAAAGGTGGTAGATCGAGTTCCTCCCGGACAGACTGTTGGGGATCTGTTCCTGAGCTGATAGGTTGACAGAGGATGGCATGTTTAGCAGCCCATTGAAGTAATCAGTCCAGCAATCACGCAACTGTTCCTGGTCTTTAATCAGCATCCATTCATCTGCTGAGAGCAAAACGGTTGATCTGGTTCTTGAGGGGCCGTACACAGTTTTCAGCGAACTGAAGAACTGTTTGGAGTTGTGAGTATCAGTGTAGTGCTGTATTTCCTCAGCCTTCTTGTCCCACCACTGTTCTTTCATCTCATGCAGTTCTTTCTGGGAGGGTGGGGATGTCCTTCATTAGACTAGTTCTGATAGCAAGCCCCACTCCGTGCAGCCTTGCCTCGGTTCCAGCTTTTCCCTTCCAGAAAAAAGTGTATCCTCCTCTGGCTTCTTTCAGTATACCCTCATCTGCAAGCCTTGTTTCACTTCATAGAGCAATACTGATGTGATAATGAGCCAGTTCCTTTGAGATAATGGCTGTCCTTCTCTCAGGTCTTGTGGAGGTGTTCCTGTCCAAAAGCGATTCGAAGTTCCAGGCTCCAAGACTGAGCCATTTTTGTTTTTTCTTTGTAGTTATTTGACCACCTTTGGGATGTAGTTAGTTAGTTTGCTGGCCAGATGCTGTAGGGCAGGCAGTGTTTGGGGCACCTTTTCTAGCCCCCTCCCTCATGTGAGAGTGGGTAGTGCTGTCCTAAAGAGGCTACCCAGTCGCTCTGGACCACAGGGCTTGAGGAAGAAAAGAAAGATTACACAGAAAACATGTGTGTGAAAAGATTTTAAAGTGGGAAAGTCGTTTCATGGGGACAGTCACACTCTCAAGGCCTAGGTCTTGTGGTACGATGAGTTATCACAACTGGAGACCTCCTTGGCTGCAGTGGATGGCCATGACGTCTTCAGTACCTTGTCATGTCCTACTCTCTCCACAAAAATGTTGCAGAACCGCCTTTCTGGCCATTGGATCTTCCTGGTGATTTCATCCATCCAGTCCGCCAGAACTGTGTTCGCATGCTAAGATAGGCAAGTCCCTAAATCACCAAGGGTTTGAGATCTGTCGGCTACTCCCACCTGGTTTAGCTCGCCTGTCGAAGAAGTGTGCCGGGGTGTGACCGGTATCGCATGCATACAGCTGCTTGGAGTCACAGGTGAGAGCTGGGTGTAATAATAACAATAATAACGTGTACATTACATATTCTTTTTAAATGTTAATCAAATTGCTGGGATGCTAAATACCATCTAAATATGAATTAAACATTTCTATGGTGAAGACACTTCCATTCATACTGCATTTTTGTGGAATGTTTAGCATATAAATATAAAAATGATACAAATCTATAATCTAATTATATGACATATTTATGACTTAGATAATGACCTACTTATGATTTACAGAATTTTGTTACTGTCGTTTTGCATCCCTTTATTATAGTCATAGACATTAAAGTGGTAGACACTGTGCATGATGTATATAGGACAGATCCACATTAAAATCGTCCACCTTACAATAAAACTATCAACCATTATTTGACAATATTATTTCTATTTTTCTTTGTATTTATCATTGATTTGGTTAAAAGGAAAATTAAAAACATTGTTTTTCTCAATATCTTAATTATAACTTTAAATGTAGTCAAAGTACTAACATAAAATGCTACTTAATTCTGAATTTTACAAAAATATTATAAAGCCATTTTTATACACACTGTATTATTTTTTGGAATGTATGGCATATAATTACCAACAAATTATAAAGTCTGTTTTCTACTTACGTTATATTTTCTGATTCAGATAATTTTTTCACTGTAGTTTCATCCCCTTTATTTTAAGTTTACTGGTTTTAGCGGTTGGTATCTTGCATATTGCATACAGTATAAACAGACTAACTTTTATTTTTACCTGTGCAAGCATCCCTCTCACGACCATGCACCTTATGATGTATATTAGGCTGTCTGTCTACTAAAAATATCATTTCTTTAACATTGCACTCATCATTAATGACTTTATTTTTACACATTATAAAAGTTTGCACTGATGGAACAAGGTTTGGTTTTAAATTTGTAAGGGTCCTCGGCTACAGAGTAGCTGTACCAGGTAAATACTTTCGAAGACCAGAGGTTAAGTACAGTTCATAATGGACCAGACCCAGAATATAGTAAATTACATGCAAGCTTGTTAATCTCATTTCCGTTTTTGTTAGGGAATGTTTTTCTTCATCTTGCATATAAAATTCTACAATTGTCCTTGTGCAGTGAACTTTGAGCCAAGTTTAGAGGTCATGTACGCGTAGGTATGCTTCATATATTTATATTTTTCATTTTTGTAAAAAAATGTCAGCTATTCTATTTCAAGGGTTTTATGAAATAAAGTGAGTAATTTTGTTGCTTTTTTAAAGATGTAAAGTACCGAACGTTTGACAGATATGATATGTCACAGTGCTTTCAAAATGGATGGTAAAACTAAAACTTTGGATCTCTAAAGGAATCAGTCATGAATGCTACTTAGAGATGTTTCTAAGTCTTGATAAGTGATTTTGGAATGTTGAACAAAAAAATTAAATCCTTTTGCCAAATAGGTAAATAGTTGTATTTTTTGTCCAGGTTACATGGTGCATGTTACTGTAATCTAATCTATTTTAGTGAATGGTACCTGAATCATACAAGAAGCAGGGGAGGATGCATTAATGTATTCTGAAAGGATTAATTTAGAAGAAGTGGTTTAGTATGTTTCAAATGACTAACATTCCTGTTTTTCATCAAAAAGTGTATGATTTTAACAGATGGAGATGGGGAACCTAACCATCTGACATCACCCCATCCTCTAATGGATTTCTATATGGAAGTGAAGTAAAATGTGTCCAACGTCATGCAGAAAAAATTGTGAAGATTTTCCCACATATTCGAGAAAATGGCTGTGAGAGATTCCTTACACTGAAGAGCTGGTCTTTCTGTGGATCAGTCTGAATTTCTGGAATCTTTTCTTAATAATTCATTGGATATGATCCAGATCATACACCCACTAAGTCTCCTTTATATGCTCTATGTGCAAAGCAGTATGCTTAATTTAAAAAAGACAGAATGTAACATCTAATGAGCTGTATTTTGTGTATAAAGTGCTATTACAAAAGACATGAACACCTTATAATTACATCATGGTACTCTATTGAGAGGTTTCATTTTAACAAACTTTTAAATGTTATGATAGAAACTACTGGTATATTGCACAAGTGTACAAAAGAATGTTTAACTTTGATAAATACTATTTCAATCAATTATGATAGATACTGTTTCAAACAATTATGAATTTGTATTAATTCCTTCCACTTTGTTTCTTTTGATTTATTAATAGATTTTTTTTAGAGGTCCCCAGTGCAACTGCTTGATTAATAAACAAAGCTTGTGTATGTGTAACGAGTTCTCTAGAAAAGGTGCATATGTAAAACAATATACATGACTCAAAATTAGGATTTTTTTCACTAACTGACAGGATCACCAAAAAACAATATTGGTACTGATCCTGCCTAAATTTCACTGATCTTACTTAAAATCAAACAGAAACCAGTTCAGTTTCTAATTCAACATTTATTATTCATTAAAATCAACTCAAAACAATAACAACTGTATTCTGCCAATAAGATTCGATAATCAAGTACCCCACACACTTTCATATTTCTCTGAATACTCGGTGCAGAAGGTGCACAATATCATAGCTTCTCCTGGGTCATACTTTAGCCATTTCTGTTAATTTTCTCAGCATTTCTGATACTTTCTTAGTCTTTTCTCTAAAATCATATTTGTGATCGCACTTGCTCTTGTCATTAACTTCTGCCATTTCAGTGGCAGCTGCACCTCTTGCAAATACTTCTACCTGTTTACAATTGTCACAGCACAATGCACTGAATGTTTATCAGCAACGATATAAATATTAAAATATTGTTCAGTATAATTCAGTTTCATAGATGATAATTAATTTATCTCCAGGGTTTGCTAGTAAGATTGCACAAGCAACTGTACTTGCATGTTGCCAAATTTCTTCTACGAGCTCAATGCTTCTAGAAGCTCATTCAATGCACGCCATGAGTGTGTTCAAGTTTGTTGCAAGCTCACCACGACTTTGTAATAGTTCCAATTCCAGCTTCCACGTGCTATACAGCAAAGTCGTAGGCTCACACATGCAAAATTTCAGCAAGCTTGTTACTGTCTTGAAATAGCTTTTCATTTTTGTGGGGTGATAAAAGTTCTTTCATCTGCTATTCTGGTTTTAATTTTTCCTTAAACAGAAATTGTATTTATCAAGTATATGATGAGCTAAGTATGCACTGTGCAAGGATCTGCATCCAAGTGAGTGTTGACAACAAATGATAAATAAGAAAAGAAAGAAAAAAACATTTCTAAAGCATCACCATACCAAAAAAATAAACATTAGTGGTATACTAGTACAGTATATGCTATAAGAATGAAATGTGCAGAGATAACAAATATGCAGATCTGAACTAAAAATGGAGTTCAAAGGATACAATTTATTAAAACAAATGGTCCATTTTAATATCTGCCATTTTGAAAACTGAACAAAATTGGAATTTATAGGAATTCTTTCAAAAAATTGGAAAAATATAGGAATTGTTATATTTAAAGGAACTTGAGACCCTGAACTAGACATCATAAGAAATCTTTATTGAAAACCCCATGTCAAGAAGACCATTGATGCACAAGAGTAGCAATAACAAGATTTTCAAGATGGCTACCACAATCACCATAATGGATATCTGATGGTCACCATCTTCATTTACGACCAACTAGACCTCATCAGAAGTCTTTTGGTGAAATCCCCATATCAATATGACAGTGGATTAAGAGTAGTAGCATTAACAAAATGTTTAAGATGGCCACTATGGTAGGCATACTGGATGTCAGATCGGCACCATTTTCATTTAGGACATACAAGACATCATAAGAAATCTTTTAGTGACAACCCCATGTCAATATATCTATCCCTTTTGGAGCAGAAATAACATGATTACCAACAAAATCAACATGGTAGCCATACTGGTTGTCTAATTGGTGCGATTTTAATTGGTGTACATCAAAGAAGTCTTGTGTTGAAAAGCCCATCTTGATATGACCAAAAGCCCATCTTGATATGACCATCTTTCAGGAGTAGCAATAACAAGATTTTTAAGATGGACACCATGCTGACCCTATTAGATGGCAGATTGGGACTATTTTCATCTAAGACAACTAGACACTGGACATCATAAGAAGTCTTTTAGTGAAAAGCTCATGTTTCTCTGTTTAGGAGTAGAATTAATAAGATTTACAAGATGGCCACCATGGCAGCCATACTGGATGTCAAATTGGCACCATTTTCATTTAGAACCAACTAAACATCATAAAAAAACACTGTGACCCTATGTCTATCTAACCATCAATTAAGTAAAACATGTGATAACAAGATTTTCAAGATGGTCACCATGGTGGTCATACTAGATGTCCCAGTGGCACCATTTTCATTTAGAACTAACTAGAACTTGGAATGAATGTGTGTGTTGAGTTTCATGGCAATCCTCCAAATAGTTGAGGAGTAGCAGTGATAACAAATTTGTGCTAATGGAAAGATGGACAGACAGACAACAAAGAGAGAATGGACAGACAACAAATAGACAATGGATGGAGAATGGATAACAGGCCACTGCATAATAAATATTTCCAGTCTATGACCATTAGAGCTAAAGAAAGACACAAAGAAACTATCCTATTTCAACAAAAAAAACACTTGGATTCAATCTTGCATGTCAAAAGAGAGATACAGAGATTCTAACCTCCCACACATACAGCACTCCCTCACAGCAAGACCCTTCATTAAAACACAGTTCCTGTTACAAGACAGGTAAGGTCATGGATCTCATTTTAATATTCAGTAGTAGAATTGTATGTATTTATGTAGTTCATTATAAGGCAATCTCACAATAAAGCAATATACTCTATGACTCCCATGAACAAATGATAATGAGCACAGAATATATGCAAAATATTGTTTAAAAATCGCAGTTTGCAAGGTATTTGCAACTGCTTTGCACAAGCAGTTTCCAAATATCCCTGTTGGGCATTATTAGGATTGCAAATAGTTACTTAGTAATACTAAGCTTTTGCAAACAGGTACTTAGAAAAATAATTCAGTTAAGACAATTAGCCTGAACTACAGTACACTAGTAAAGGTTTTGAACACTAGGACTTGAACATTTTTTACACTGCAATTATTTTGCAAACACTGACTTTAATATCCACATATTTCATGATATGACATTCAGAACCCTGTATGGCTACTCAGATCCTGCACAAGAAACCTTGCTTTTCCAACTCATCTTAAGACACATACCAAATATAAAATACCATCTCTCAATTTGTTTAATTGAAAATGATAGTTATAAAACAAACTGACTGACAGTAAGTAACAATAAAAGATGATTAAAGAATTTTTACAGATTTTTGAAGAATCAAACCACTTACAAGAAAATTAGTGACTATACTAATTTTCATTCAAGATTCTTTTGCATACCAATTATGTGCTTCCATGCAAACTTTGGTAATCTCCAATTAATTTACACATTTTCTATAAATGTAACCAATGAACAGAAAAATGAACTAAGTGATTCATATAAGAAAGATATATCATGCTATCTAATTTTCACTAGAGACAAACATTTTACCAAATGTATGAACAATATCTTCATGATTTTTAAATAAAACAAATATATAAATCTCAGAATAATGTATTACAATACAAAAAAGGTACATCTTAGATGAACTATGTCAAGTATATGCTACATTATACATGTAGTAGAATTATCTGTAATCCCAATTGAGTAATTACTTTTTATTTCACAATATATCTCTTTCATTTTGTAATAAATAATATACAAAATTTAAAGTTTAGTTCAGAATAATATTGTTTAAAATGAAATCATAGAAAATCATTTATTGCTGGCTGGTGAAAAATTAATTGAGCCAGTATAATTCTGAGGTGAGAGCTGCATCATAATTTAGGCTTTGGCATGCTTGCTTTCCCGTTTCTAGTGAATTTGAATCACATGGTGATTTATGAATGTTACATTCAATTTTATGCTTTCCGACATCATTTGAGATACACACATATCCTAGGATTCACACTCTAACAAATAAATTTTGAAGACAATATTCATATACAAGCTGTGGTAAAATGGCCATTGGATTCAGAAATAAACTACACTGCCACGCGAGTTTAAAACTGCTTTCAAATTCAGTACTCAGTTTACATGACATGATGATGACAAATTTTCTGCCAGAGTTGACCTAGACATTTCAAAGAAATATCTTATTTATTACTCAAGGAATAAATTATGTTTTTGGCTAGCACCTTTTTTGTTTTATTTCAACTTAAAAAAACTGATATTGAGCAAGCTGTTTCTACTGTAGTGATTCAAAGTGGTGGGTACCGTAATATTTCCAATAAAACAAGGCCAAAGTGTTTAAATCATTTCACAAATTGTCATTTAAATGGCAGTCTATGTGCTTTTCTAAGGCTGAAACTTATTGAGAGCCACTTACTTGCACATATTCCATCAAGCGGATGGCACATACTTGAGGACATAAATTCCTGTCAAGCCTGTCGGTGGGGAGGGGGCTTTTTTTAACCCGAATTGCTTGTGTGTTTGCAAAATATGTTCAACAAAGCTTTTATGTTTTCAGATTATTTGCAGCTGGGTTCTGCAGCAAAGGACTGCATAGGGTACATGTGGCTTTGCCCAATGAGTCTTTGCAAAATATTTGCTGCTGGTATTTGCAGCAAATTCTTTTTTTATCTTTACACATTAACCATTGCAAAGTGTTTGCAAAATAGTTCAGCATGCCATTTCCAAATCCAAACACTGCAGAATATGTGTAGCAAATATTTGCAGAAAAGGTTCAACAAAGGAATATTGAGATTAAATTATAAAGGGATGGACTTTATTCCGTAATTATACCTATTTGTGTGAAAAATGCAAAGATTCTAACTTGTATCAATAAAAGCACATAGATTCTCATCTGTATCAAAAAGATAAATAGTTCCAATGGTAATTGATCTTTGCAGAAATATAGGTAAAATAATACCTAATACTGATAAATAACTTTTATTTGCATTATTCCATGGAACAGAAGTATTCTATATTACCAGGCAGCATTCATAGCAATACACCCATTCATCAAAGAGAAATCAATTCACTTAAATTATCCACAATTATCTGATCAGTCACGTGACCAATGTCATCTCATGGGATCATGAGGCACTTATGGGGAAGTGAAATAATCCCTAACATGACTGCAGATTGGAAGCCATCAGAAGAGAAGCCTCCTGAGGCATTGTCACTAAAAACCTATGGCTGCCAATTAATTTCTTTGTAATGACTTCTTTTCATTCACATCAAAATAAAATTCAGAAAGTCTAACAGTTTTAGATGGTACTTTGTCTTTATCCAACAGATAATGTACAGTGTAGCATCCTTTCAGAAATAAGAAAAGCTTGGTCAGCAATGTCTCTGATTATTGCAATGGACAGAAAAATTGAAATTTGTTTATAGATCTACCAGCAACAAAATCTGATTTTCTTGATATTGCCAAAACTAAACTTTATAGATTTGCCTCATTTATTTTAAAATCTTGGGCAAATAACAAATATAATGTTTACTTTCCCAGCAAAAACTTTCAACTTGTTTAGTGCAGCAAGACAAAAGGATTTATCCCAACCCGAACTGCTGTCAAAGGTACTCAGTTCAAAAATTTCTCTAACTGACAGAAACAACTTGAAAGTCTGTTAGTAGGAAACTTGCATACAAATTACATTGATCCTCTAGACCATTACAGGTTAATGCCAAAAATATGCTAATCTTTATTCCATCATATACTAATGAATGCATTAGTTACATTAAAGATCAGCTTATGCCAAGTTTTCTCCAGGACACATGATTGCATGAATCCATGCTAAATTTAATGAATCCCCCCCCCCCCATCCCTTTTTAAAAAAGTGAGGTTGTCAAAACTGTGCACAGACGATTTGCTGTGAGCCTAATGAAACCTGTAACCTTCATTAATAATAGCTCAATCTGATCATGTAAGCGCTTGATTTGTAGATCAACCAACAATATCAAGTGCTTACTATGTGACATTTTGCAGTCAAGGAATGAGACACTTTCATTCATTATCTAGTTATTAAAAGCATTCTACTAACTGCACTTGGCATGGTTATGCAATGGTGGACATGTAGTTTTTGGTATTCTGTGGTAAGGTCTTTTCTATTACATGCAGTTCTACGGCATACAATGTATAGCCATTGTTATAACACACAATCAGCTGCCACTTTGCCAATAATGAAAATGTAGTTTTTTGGGGTGTAAAACTAATTTTAATTATGCAATACTTACCCATCACTATTATATAGCTTATTACTTTTTCGTGTCGAAAAATCTTGTCCGTTCGATGTGAAAACATCCTCCCACTTAGAGTGGAGATTTTGTCAACAAGACACGTCACACCCATGCACCTCTCCGCGCCTGCGCGAACATTCATCTTTTTCATAGACGAAATTACGCCAGGACAGCAGAACGGGGTGGGAGGAGGGCATTTGATAATAGTGATGGGTAAGTATTGCATAATTAAAATTAGTTTTACACCCCCCCCCCCAAAAAAAACTAAATTTTAATAGCAGCAATACATTATCCTATCACTATTAAAAAGCTGAATTTGTCAGTTAGGCGGGTAGGCTGATGTGTTAAACTGATCAAAAACAGAGAAAAATGGAAAGTGCTCACCATTTGAGGCAGAGATCCACTTTACAAATTGTTGAAGCCCCTCTGGGCCATATATTGTGTTGCAACTATGGGTCCCAAGAGAGAATACCTGCGCAATTAGCGGAGGTAGAGAAGGTAGTATGGGATCGCCAAAATGCTGCCTTCATGATGTCCTCCAAGGAAGAGAGATTCGATAGGCCCATGAGACAGTGACGGCTCGAACGTCATGGGCTTTTAGTTTCTTAAATGAGAGGTCTCTAACAGTAAGAGACTGATAAGCTCTTTTAATTGTGGTGACAATCCACCGTGAAACAGTGGAGGCCAAAATATCAACGAAACCCTTAAGAGGAAGGAAAAGATGTTTCCTGCCCTTCTTTTTCACTTTTGAAGCATTTAGATAGAAACGCAGTGCACTAACTGGGCATAAAAACCTATCTTGATCATCTCCAGCACAGATTCGACTGAGACTGGGGATCTCTATAGGTGATGGAGCTAAAAATCCAAAATCCTGGCTGACAAAGGAGGGAAACGGATTCAATATTGCCATTAAACCGGAGGCAGCCAGTGTCAATAGACAATGTATGAATCTCGCTACGTCTTCTCGCAGACGCCAAGCGAGTAAAAACACAGACTTGAGTGTGAGGTGCTGAAAGGATGCCTCACTCAATGGTTCATAGGGGCTTTTGGTTAAGGACCATAAAACACATGATAGATTCCATCTGGGCATAAGAGAGCGGGAGACAGGTCTCTCTTGCTCAAAATACTTAATGAGATCAGCAAGGTGCGGATCTGAACCGATTTCCGAGCCCTGAGAAAATTTAAGTGTGTTAGAGATGGCGGCTCTATAGCCCTTGATAGTTGATACTGAACATTTTTTGTTCTCAAAAAGAACAAAAGGAAATCAGCAATGGCAGTTACAGAGGGACAGCTGGGATCAACATGTTTCCTACTGTACCAATCACAGAAGATTCTCCACCTGGCATCATAGACCTTGGATGTATAAGCTCTCCTGGCCTGAATGATGCAACTGGCAACCCGGCCCGAAAACTTGTTCTGGCGGATAGATCGCTTGAGATGAGCCAAGCGTGAAGGTGGAGAATGTGTGGGCTGTTGTGTAGGAGGGAGCCCCTGTGTTGTGACAGAATATCCCTCCTGTGAGAAAGAGACCTGGGTTGATCTATCAATAGGTCTAGAAGATCGTTGACCAAGATCGTTGGGGCCATAATGGAGCTATGAGAATGATCCGGGCAGTGGAAGTTCTTACTTTTTGCAGAACTTGCGGTAGTAGTTGCAATAGTGGGAAGGCGTATGCGAACAGACGATCCCACTGGAAGCTGAATGTGTCCACAGCCCAAGCTCTCTGGTCCGGGATTGGAGAGACGTAAAAGGGAAGTCTGTTGTTGAGCCTGGTCGCAAACAAGTCCAAGAGGGGCCTTCCCCATAGTGAGAAAAAGGGATTGTCACTTTGCAGTGAAGAGTCCATTCCATGAGAACTGATTTGCCTGACCTGGACAGACTGTCCACTAAAACGTTCTTCTTCCCTGGGATGTGGTGAACTCGGGAGGGAAATGTTCTACGAGGTGGCCCAGCGGAGGAGGAGTGTGCCTCCTTGATGTTAGAGATACGCTACGACGGGCGTGTTGTCGGAGGAGACCATGACACATCAACCCCTTACTCTATTGATGCACCCTTGCAACGCTAGAAATACAGCTTTCATTTCTAGGTTGTTTATGTGGAGGGACGACTCGTCCCGGGTCCAATGACCCTGAAGAATTATGCCCTCCGGCTCTAGCTGAGCACTATAACCGGAATCTGACGTGTCGGCGAACAGATAGGAGTGGGGATCGGGTGCGTGCATGGGGACCCCAATTAGGAATCTGTCTCGATTCATCCACTATGGCAGATGATGATGAAAATCTGGTCCTAGAGGAATCAGAGCTGATAGAGAATCCCTGTGTGGTTTCCACCCTGCGAAAAGGAGAAACTGTAGAGGGCGCATATGGAGACATCCTAAGGGAACCAGATCTGCAGCAGCATTCAAGGTTACCAAAAGGGATAGTTAAAGGCAAAGCAGACAACAAAGTTCTTTCTCGTAGCGCCTCTAGAAGTGCCAGGATTCGATCTATGTGATCCGGTGGAACCCGGAATAAGTTCTGGTTCACGAAGAAGTTCATCCCTATGTAAACTTAGATGGAACGAGTTCTGACTTCTCAAGGTTGTGTAAAACAAACCCAACCGAGTTACTGTGGACCAACAACGGAACAGGTCCTGATGGAGGGACTGAACCTGAACATTATGGATCAGCTAGTCATGAAAATACTGGAGAATCGGGGTTTCCAGTAATCAGAGATAGGGCACTACAACTCCCATAACATGGGTGAAGACTCGGGGTGCAGAAGCAATTCGGAATGGCAGAACCCAGAATTGAAAGACTTCCTGGTCCAAGCAAACCGGGAGGTATTTCCACCGGTTTAACAGGGGGAGATCGAAAATGATACACAATTTCCCACTTTTCTTGATCACCAGGAAGAATTGGAAGTAGAATGCAGGAGACTGATTGTTCAGGAACCTCTTGACTGCCCCTTTCTGTAAAAGGGTCTGCACCTCTTCCTTTAATTTCACCAAATTGGACTTGTGAAAGAACATCGGGGTCCTTGATAGAGGAGGTTGTTCCCCGAAACTGAAGCCGGTAACCCTCACTTACCATAGAAAGGACACACCCATCATCCAAGTTACTTGACCAAGCCTCTGAAAAGAGGCCTAGACAAGAACCTACAGGGACATTAGCAGAGGAATGCACAGCAGGAGAGGGTACGAGTCCCTAGGGCCATCCCCCCCCCCCCCCCCGCCTTCCTTGGGAAAGGAAGGTGGGTTGGGGAAGTTCCTCCTGAGGACTTTACTCAGGAGGAGGAGGTCTCATTTGAGCTTGTGCATTGGACTGGGGCTGCATCTGTTTTAAAAATTTAGTGGGTGGCCCCTGGGGACAATTCACCTTAGTGTGCTTCCTGGGCGATTACGATGGTCCAGGTGCAGTTGTGAAGGATCTATGTTCATGATCCTTCAAATCTTGTGAAGCCACAGTGGGGATGAGTCCTCCGAAGAGGCTCTCGGCTTCCAATGGAGCAGCCCTTAGAAGGTCTTTACTATGGTTAAGTAAGACCTTTGAGGAGTCCAGCACAATGTGATGGTGGATGTTAGAAGTTCCACTGATAAAACCATTGCGACTGAGAGTGAATTCCGGGATGCCTTGATCACAGCTTCCAGCACGCATTGTTATGCGGCTGGGTTCAGAGCAGCCTCCTTCAGCATACTAAACGAAGTTGCCGAGAAGAGGTCTGCATGGGAAGCTATGGTGACCAGAAGCCGGCCTTTCTGCTCAAAGGCTTGATTATTTTAATAGGAAGGCATGCACAGGCATCAATTATAATACCCACTTGAGACACATCTGCATCCAACTGGAGAGGTTCTTAATGGGTTTTCACTTCGGGAATGTACCCAGTAAATAGAGGCAGAGACCATGGTCTCAAAGTAGAGGGAGGGACAGACCATCCTCTACGCAGTCTAGCACAGGCTGGCCTGTGGAAAAACCTCTGTGACATTTCCTCAATCGTTGAGACAGTGACATAGGTGTACTCTGCGCCATTTCCCGTACTTGTGCGTCTATGTGTTCAAGATGTTCCAGGATAAAGACGAGACCATTTGTCTTTCGTGGATGATGCTATGCTTCCGCCTTACTGGTGAATGCCACCTGATGAGGAGGCAATGGCAGGACACGAGCCGCGGCATCGCCTCTACTCTGGGCCCCACCTCTCATACGGATTCATTGGGATAATAGGAAAGGGGGGATCCCAATCCGATCCCCTTCCATAGTCTGAACCCTCTGGACAGAGTTCCAATCCTGTACAGGGTATGATGGTAGAGATGGGAGATGGGGTCTCGGCCCTATCCCCGCAACATGAGGCCTCTGGGTGATGACCGGTATAAGGTTGGTGAAAGGTTCGAGATGACCGATGGCCTGTGACGATGTAACCAGCCAACAGGACGAAGTCACCGGTGACTGGTCATTTCTACCGGTCAATGCCCAGTGACCGGATCGGTCACCGGTCAATACCTGGTGACCGGACCGGTCACTACCCGGTGACCAGACCAGTCCATACCCGGTCACCGGTCAATGGCCAGCCATTGGGCCGGTCAATACCCGGTCACTGGTCAATACCCGGTAACCGGACTGGTCACCAGGCACCGGTCAATGGCCAGTTAGGGCGCATAGATATGTCAGAACCTAGTTCGTCTTCATCACTAAACAAGGTGCGGTGCATCTCCTCCCATTCAAGAGGGTGCGACACGCTACCCCGGAAGTGTTGGATGCGGTGCAGCTCCTCCCTCTCGGGAGGGTGCGACATGCTACCCTGAGACGAGCGGTGCACCTCCTTCCTCGCGGAAGGCAGCAACACACTACTCTGATATAAGCGGTGCACTTACTTCCTGGTGGAAGGCAGCAACACGCTACTGTTAATGTGAGGGGTGTTTGTCTTCTCCCTTACCGGGAGAGGCGATCTACTCCTGGAACGTACACTCCCTCCTACCGAAGAGACCTTACCTATCTCCGGGGGGGCTGGTCCCATAGGCTCCTGGGGCCCCGGAATGTTCTTATGATCTGTAGTGGTCTTCTTACAGTATGTTCCCTTTGCCTGAGTACATGTAATAGAAAAATCCAGAAAATTCAGATGATGAGGGGGATTTAAGTATTTTCTTCCGCCCTCTATGTATGTCTGGAATCGGCAAGATTCCAGGTTTCATTCGTCCATTTAGTGCAGAAGGTACAGCGATTCTTTTGCATACCTTGGAACACGTGAGGCAGTCTCCAAGGGGCCTTCTTGTGGCCACACTTTCCTACAGACTGTGCCGACATTGTTCTCTGAAATAAATGTTTAATGAAAGATAATACAATCATAAAACGTGTAAAACTCACCTTTTATTTCCACACGTGAAAAACTCACCCTTTTCGTATATATCACATGTTATATGCACACCAGTTCACTTCGCTCTGTTTGCATACACTTTTAGCGGTCTATATGCACCAAAGAGGATTTTGTCTAAAGGTAAACAATATACATATACATGAACAAGGATTAGAAGTCTAGTTTTCTTGACAAACTTTATTGTTCTCAAGAAAGTACAGAATAGCAATGTGACGCATCCCGTGTGGTATTTTTTAAAATACAATTGATGACTTAGCAAAAAGAATATTTAATCAAATATTTAATTGGTAGAATTATGCGCCTGCTAATTGCGGCGCTATCCTGGTTGTCTATGTTACGTTGTAACGAACACACAAGACTTACCGTGAGCTAAATTGTATTTGAAAAGAAAATAAAAATATGGTGTACCCTAACCCCTAAGGGCGGAATACATCTGGTAATCTAGAAAGACTCTTCCTAGAACAAATACTGACGTAGGGCAGCATAAGACACAAAAGACGAGATGGACAAATGTAACACCAGATGAATTTAGGCTGAAAGGAGAACCCAAACATGGTTGAAACCCGCAGCAGATAATTTTTCTCTGGTCACGTTCGCACAACACAACCATTAGCCATGGCGTCCATGAAAAAGATGAATGTTCGCGCGGGGAGAGGTGCATGGGTGTGACGTGTCTTGTTGACAAAATCTCCACTCTAAGTGGGAGGATGTTTTCACATCAAACGGATGAGATTTTTCGACTCGAAAAAGTAATAAGCTATATAATAGTGATAGGGTAATGTATTGCTGCTATTAAAATAAACAACTATAAGTTTTTTCTTTATTCATTATAAGTAATTTATCAGACACATATATTGTTGTAACATACTGTAAGGGGTCTATTCTGATACTGTTCTCATATAAAACAGCACCCCACCCCCACCCCTGCAATAAAAATACATTTGAAAATCCTCTCTTAGGAAATTGGCAGAGTGAGAAATCCCCCTTCTGTGTAAAAATCATGGAGAAATCAGTACTGCTCATGGGAGCAATTACTATTTCATTTGCATATGCCTAATTGGTGCATACTGATAATTCTTGTACTCCCAACAGATAATAATTACAATTAGTTATGAAAATTGTTTAATAAAACCCCAAATAAGCAGGCAGTTCAGATTCTTAAAATCAGTCATTTTTATAGGTGTATGAACAGAACAGAGAACAGAAAATCACACTAATCTTTTGTTAAACGATGACTCTTGTGAGCCTCAAGAGTAAATAAAAATGCATTTTGTTACTGCTTGGATTACATGTTTTTTTTTCGAGTTGCCTGTGTATGGTATGATGTGTACCAGATGTTATGCATTGTTATCCTGCTGTTTTCAACACTGGGGTTAACCTATAAATAGCAAAGGCATTGCCTTATGAATAAAAAGTAAGTAACTGTAACCCATTCTCCCATGTGCAGGTTCCCAATTTAACATTGTATGTTACATGAATATACCATACCTACCACTAAAGTTATGCAAAGAAACAAAAAATATCACTGGTGTTAACCTGTATACAAGAAAGTCATTAGTGCAAGCAAAGTCAGTCATGGTGACCTACTTTCCCTTGGGCATCACTGTAACTTACATTTCCCTGCAGTGGTCATAAAAAAAGCAAATTTCTTCACTAAGTTACATAAAGGTACCTCACAGCAAAGTCATTAGTGTAATACAAGTAGGTCAGTATGACCTACAATTCCTTCGAGGTGAATCAGACTAATGCAACACTAAAAACTTATTGCAAATAGGTTGCCTCATCAGTATTATAAGGGGATTAACTCTAAAGGCAACTTCCATTTTGCACATATGCATATAGCTAAGAACTCCCTGTACAACATTGGAAAATTAAGTCCTTGGGGCCATTACTCCAAAATCTGGATGCCCAATACAGTATATACAGAAAACTGAAAATCCAGTTTCCAAAACTGAGAATCCAGAACAAGAAAGCAAAGGTTCCAGCTGGGACTCTCACAAAGAACTGAGCACCTACACTATTAAATAACAGTGGTAATATTACATTTAATATGTATGAAAATGTATTGTTTGTACACAAATTGTTTGTACACAAATTAAATGCATCATTCATGTGAAATTGATGCTTTCTACACAAAATAAATGCATCATCCATGCGAAACTGATGCTTTGTACACAAATTGAATGCATCATCCGTGTGAATTATATATGCAAATAAATATTGTTTAGTTCAGGTTAATCATCAGCCATTTTAACATTCAATTCGTGTTGTTCTTAAAGTGTCAATCTGGAAGACACATAAAGCTGAGTTGAGCAATATAATATTAATTCAAAAGTTACTTTGTATATCGATTCATATACCATGAATGAAAGTAATGCATTTCACATGATATGCTTTGTCAATGAAAAATTTTGATACTAACCGTTAACAACTACATATACATTCCACTTTGTCATCTGAAGTTACTTGGTTCTAGACTATTGATTCAGTGGTTCCCCTCTTGAATGTCCTCTCTGACCAGCGGCCACCCCCTTTATATGGCCAGTATCCTTTAGTTTGTGTTCAAAAGTACCCCTCAAGGATGGCCATCCCTCTGACACAACCAGCGGAAGGTATTTTAGTGCACAAACTGTCAAATTTACCCCTCGCAATCGGCCACATAATGGTTATTTACAGATTGAAATCTCACCAATATTTGTTAATTTCTCAACTCAACACATGGACATTTATTCCAACATGCCAATCAAGTAACTTTAATCCATAAAAAGAGGTAAGTAATCCGTTTAACCTTACTGCCATGTGTTCCTTAGATGTTACCTTTTATCACTTTGATAATTACTGGCTATTACTACCACCGATAATTATCAAGATGACAAAAGCTAACCCCTGAGAAACACAGTATTGTCCAGCTCAAGTCAGTGTGCCATCTGGTCGCCAGATAGTAAAATTGTATGTTAGCCATTCTGGCTTCCCTCTTGTACATTATCAAATGTACTTAACCAGGAACCAGACTGGAAAAAAGAAAGAAAAAAACAGTTGATCACGTGACAAGCTCACTTCCTTTGTAAATACTGAGGTGGCACTCTACAGATATGATGTACTTCTGAGAGAGTGACAGGTGTAAGGTGAAGTTGTTTGAATTTACAAAATGCACAGTGAAGAGAATATTGACATACCTCTATGCTATTTTCATGTACTGTGGCTGAAATTTCTTCATATATTGTACTTGTGGAAATTGTACATGATCTAAGCACACAGCAGACAAAAATGGCCACTCCCGTGTGCTTGAAAAATCAGCCTGAATTAGTCCAAAATACACTATTTTTTGCAGTTATTAAAATAGGGAGAACGGATTTTGCCAGAGTAGGCAATACCAGCTTCTGAAAGTACATTGAATGAATTACATTATATATAAAAAGTAAACAAAATTGTCAGCTCTTTTTTTTCTTCAATTTACCTTTGAAGTCCAGGAAGTGAAAATGACCAAGCAGAGCTAGCAGTTTTTTTTATAGGTGCACATCTGAAGTAAGACTAAGCTGTTCTATAACCCAAATTGCACCCATCAATCATACACCAAAATAAAGGGAATTAAAAGTTCTTTTAATAATACCCAAGACATACTAGGTCTTTTTTAAATAGCCAGGATAACCAGTGAGGAAAATCTGAGAAATTCTTTTTCTTTAAACATTTTACCCTATGCAAAATGTGAAACTGTGGAGTGCCACCTTAAAACAAATATGAAAATTTGTGCTATTGCTTTTCTCTTTTTCATTTCATGTATGAATTTCTCAACAAAATGGTATATTAACATTGATGTTATGCATGAAAACAAGCTAATTATGCCTATTTTGCTCTTGCTTACACAATATGGCAGTATTGTGCGTGCAATGACCTTAATTATGGTGAAATTATAAGTCTTGGAGCACAGGAGTAACATCAACTTAAATTTAAAACTGTTGCATTAAGTGAAAGAAAAATATAGCAAAAATGTTTCTTTTCATTCATTTGTAATGAAATTAAGGGAAAAAAATGATGATGAAGCAGATTCGCTTTCTTCCATATACTAGTGTTATAAGAATTAGCAAAATTTTCACCCTTTGACCTTTGACCTCTGAACCTGATCTGTTCCATCCCTGTTCAAACTGTAAATTTTATTAGTGACATCTCAGAAATAATTGTGGCAAGTTTCATGTTCCTGTCTTTTAGCATAACATTGGTTGCTGTTGTTGAGAAAATGCAACGTGCATTTTTAAAATAGCTCACTTTTCGTCATGGGGGGGTGGGAGGCTGGGCTTGTGTAGTACTTTGCTACTAATGAATACTGTCATGTGGACAAAATACATGAGAATTATTCAGAAGGATTGTTTAGATGCTTGCGACGTAAATGTTTCAGCTATAAAAACAAAATGAAATCATATAATAACAATACATATGTGGTCTTTATGGAGGTGCTATACAGATATAATGTACTTCTGAGAGAATAACAGGTGTAAGCTGAAGTTGTTTGAATTTACAACATGCACAATGAAGAGAATGTTGACATAACTCTATGCTATTTTCATATACTGTGGCTGAAATTTCTTTACATACTGTACTTGTCGAAATTGTACATAATCTAAGCACACAGCAGACAAAAATGGCCACTCCCATGTGCTCAAAAAATCAGCTGAATTAGTCCAATGTACACAAATAATGGCAGTTATTAAAATAGGGAAAACAGATTTTGCAAGAGTAGGCAATACTAGCTTCTGAAAGGACAATGAATGAATTACATTACATGTATATATAAAAAGTAAATATAGGACATTTTCTTTTCCTATGTAAATACCGGATATATTTCATCATGTGGTACAAAAAACACGATATTTTAATGAGTGGCGAAGCCACGAGTTAAAATATACCATTTTTGGTACCACAAGATGAAATATATCCGGTATTAACGCAGGAAAAGAAAATTTTCTTTTTATTATATACCAAAGTTTCTCCAGAATCGAAGCTTAGAAGATTAAACTCACTATTCAGCACCACACTCCACCCCACCCACCCCCCATCCCTTTTTTCGTAAATTCACCTCACTTTCATAGACTGGTCATATAGATATCACTGACTTAAGATAACAGTATGATTGGGTTGACCTAATCTGTCGCAGTAAAGTATATTTTTTGACATTTTGTAAACTATTTGACCTTCAATTCAAACATTTTTCAAGATAGTATGAACCATGCTTGACTCTTTTACACCCCCTGGGTGCACTTTTCATCATCATGTGTGCTTATATACTAGAGGGAACAAACTGTTTTTTAAAAATCCACCTACAACTTTTTCTCTGGTGCACGCCTTTTACACAAATACATGTAATTATGAAGTGCCACATCTATGTTGGAGCTAACTATCCCCAAAACTTCCAAAGGCAATCAAAATTTTCATATGGTGATTCGATTCAATTAAAACAAAATATTTTGCAATTTAAATATTCAAGGTCTGCTCAGTTGTGTGCCAAGTTTTAGTGCAAAGTTACTGACAGCGATAGTGCAACGTGTTTTCAAGGTTGAATTAATGACAAAAAGGGTTTCCATTTTTTAAGAGAAAAACCTGCGGAAACGCATTATTTAGCATATAATAACTGTATTACAAGTCTGAAAAGAAACTACTGTATTTACTGTAAAAGTTGGGACACGCTAAATTAATTATTTAATGACCTGTAAGTTTTGGGACATTTGTACTCAACTGTAAGCTTATTTCATCGGCTTGGTTTGTTTGTTCAACTGGTGTGACCAGTTAATTTATGACTCCTAATTTCTAATCAGGTTGACAGAACAATGCAAAGTATTGGCTGAAAAAGTCTATTTCCTGTTCAGCTAAACACACATCTGACATACTGACACCAAATGCATAGCAAACAGCTATAACGAAACAACTAGAATCACTGACCAACAATTTTTAGCTATAACCATACAACTAGAATCACTAACCAACAATTTTAGTCATAGATTATTATACTTTACAACTGGCAGTGATTTTGGCAAAAAACTAAGAGTAAATTAAGTTCAGAAAAAATAGTTGTAATAAGAACAAAGTACTTTAATATTGTTACAAGTACATGAAATGGACACCCGTCAAAGCATACTTTAGATATGATGTGGGGGGGGGGGGGGCATTATTGCTGGAAGTTGGAGGCTTAGCATGTATAAATTAGCATTTTGACCCTAATGCTTGCTTGAGAGGCACTCTTTAAAGATCAATAAAATCTCATGACACCTGCAATATAAGCGCTGTGGTTCCCACTCCATGTCATTTTAAAACCTGTTTTTGTTGTCTAATAAGAAATAACAATCGGGTAGGAAACATTGTCAGTGGGAGGGTCTTACTCCAATAATAACCCCCATCCATCACATCTAAAGTATCCTTGGATAGGAGCCCATTATTTTTTGTAAGCCTTCGGCCTCACATGTATAAATTATCATGTTTAAAGGGCAACAAAAAACCACTAAAATCAACTACTGTCACTTCGTATGAAAAAAACTTATATAAAATTCTTATTTAAATGTATATACTGCAGCAATTTATTTATTTATTATTATTATACATAGCAGATGTCAATCCTGAATGAATGGCTTTTAAATATTGAAAATCAATTTCCAACATTCGTAGCACCGCTTTCAACTACATATTAACATGGTACTTGTATCCTCTTGAAAGTGCGAAAGAAACAATCAACTATTCATATTTCCTAAGACTCTGAGTTCTATTGAGATAATGTAAAAGTGTGTGCGTAAGACAAAGTCTTTCATCTGATAAATGAGGTATTTTCAAACAATAGCTCTTCACTTGCCTGCAACTTTTGAGTACAGTATGAAAATAAACTGAATACCAATGCTTGCTACATGCATATTATGAATATTCATATAAATTAATGTTTGTGCCCTTGCTGTTGCAGAAAGTACTAAAATAGTCAAGATTTTCAATGACAGCATGTTAAACTCTACATTTTGTAGAAGAAACAAATTAAAATTTACCACATGTCCAACATCCCAAGTAAAAGCATACTTTGCTTGATGCAGATTCATAATGACAATACCGCTCATGACCCTTGAAATTAAGAGCAACTATGAACACCTGTTAAGACCTAATTATTGTAGAGTTTTCATCACCATGGATTTTAAAACAATGTATTATTTACCAAGCATTAGAAGATAACTAAGTATGTCACAAATGTTTCTTCAAACACATTATAAGGACCGTCCCCTCTCCCCCAACACAACACCAAAATTATCCAGTTACACTATGCAAGATAAAACTACACTTTTGTGCCTTTTCCTCTCGAGGTGCAGTTGAGATCAATAGCTTTTGCACAAAGTCTTCTACTTTGGAAGTTTGTCCCAATACAACCACACTTATTAGCTGCAAATTTTCCTTCAGAGGGTGAGTCTCTCTGAAAAGCTGGAGTATAAGCAGGTCCTTGTGTCAAGGTAGCCTGGCAGGAATCAACACTACAAGCCATGATGAAAGGAAACCCAGACTGAGATGGCCAATATGGGATTACCATAAGAGCTTTAACAGCTTGGTCACTCATGAGCTTATTCATAATTTTCCCAATTAAGTGGAGAGGAGGAAATTGTATGATCCAAACTCATGCAAGCTACAGGAAAAAGCATCCCAAAATAAATGCTCTTGGTTCTGCATTCTATAAAGCAAATTTATAAATTAGAAAATTTTGAAGCAAAATTTCTCTATTTAACATCCACTTTGTAGATTTTGAAAAATTCCCAGGGTAAAAATCAGCACAAGTATTATCTGCTCATATTAAACAGATGGCTGAAATGTATACATCTCTTTCAAGACTGTGACCACTACCAAGTAGATTTAGGATGATCATTCATTTCCCTGGACTAAGAGACATAATTAATTTAGAAGAATGTACATAAATTGCGATGTTAGAATACCAATATGTTTATTCTGTGCCAGATAACAGAGAGATTGCAAGGCATGAAAGATGGCAAGAAGTTCTAAATAATTAATGTATGATAATTTGATTCTTCCACTGGCCAATGGCTACAAATAGGTTGATTTCAATCTGCTCAAAAAACTCATCACACTCATCTTTGGATGTATCTGTCTAACTAACAAATTCAACTGTTCTGGGTCTAAGCTTTTTAACATTGCATTTTTTTTTTACCGATTAACATTTCGGCTCTGCCTTATTGTATCAGATTGCTTTATATATGCATCAAAATCCTGGTACTATTTAAGACCAAGAACTATATCTCTTCCCTCTAAAGCTTGTTCAAAAGTATCATCTAGTAAACCAACAAAAGATGCTGTCTGGTAGAAAGGAATGTCTTAATGGACATCTGATTGGCAATGTGTGTGTGTGTGTGTCTGTGTGTGTGTGTGTGTGTGTATATATATATATATATATATATATATATATATATATATATATATATATATATATATATATGTCTTTTTTTTTTTGTTTTAACTGTTTCATCCATAAGGAAAGGCTTTGAATTGTGCTGAATCAATGAGAAATCAAAAGAGATAATTACCTGAGACAGAATAAAGTGTGACTTCTTGTACTTAACCATAAAACCCAGATAAAACTTTTTCCCACATACAATTTTTATTTTTTTCAGCATAAATTGGGGAATATGTTGATGTTGATGATGTCACCAAAGTAGCAGGAGCGACAAATACCCTGTTGTATGAACCATAAATAGAGTGGTTCAAAATTTTTGGTAATGACCCTCTGTGCACTTGAAACCCCAAGGTTAAAGAAGCAAATTTATAAAACACTACATTATCACATTCCACCTAAATTCATATATTGGAACACTGAAATATGCATCTCTTAGATCAATGGATATGATAAAATCATTATTTTACGTAAAGCCTATGGCCTCACATGTATACATAGCATGTTATTCCGTCATTGGCGGAAACGGGTGCTCTTCAAAGAAAAGGTAACATTTTTACCAGTCACATGATATGTCATATATAAACCGGACACTCGAACCATGTGTTTCATAGTTATTCTGGCGTTGCCACGGAGTGGTAAGATATTTAATTGCTAAGCACTCGTTTCGTTGGGCATTGTGGTGTGGTGGTAGCCAGCTTAGGACATAGTCCAAGCTACAGCTGTTACTTACTGTATTTTATTTTTGTTTATTTTATTTTTGTTTATTGGTAATGGCTACGGAAGAGGATGAAGTCCTTTCCATTACTGACCCCAATGCGGCCTCAGAATTCTCGGGTTTTGATCCAGAAGATATAGCTGCTTTTTGCGAGGTTAAGGCAACTTCCAACAAGGTGAGAGGAGTTAAGAAGCCAAAAAAACAAAGAAATAAAGAAACTAAATTGAAGTCTGTGGTAACTAAGGTTGGAAAGTCAGCAAAACGCAAGCCAGTTATGGCCGCTAATAAAGGCAAAAATGTCAGACAGTCGAAGAAGTCCAGTCTCATAGTTTTAAACAACCTGTCTCAGACAGACATTAAGGCTTTGAAGCTGAAATTGGGTTTGCATGAAATGCTTCCCGATATGGCTAATGAAGTAGACATTGATAGCTTTTTGAGGGAAAGCTTATAAGAATTGCACATAGAAGTTGAGAATGAAGGGCCATATAGCGACATAGATATTACCCCTGCAGAGGTTGATCAAAGTAGACCACTAAAGCGAATTTCTTTAAGTGGCAAAATAAATGGGGCTTTGTTTGATGGTTTAGGACCAGATTACAGCAGTCCTTGTACAAGCAATTTTGATAGTATGTGGCAGTTACCCAAACTGAAAGCTCCCCAAAAAGAGAAGCCCATTTCTAAATCATTGGCAGAGTTAATCAACACTGCATGCACTTCTCTGTGTGCAACCGATGACATTGTACAGAAGTACAAGATACCAGAAAACTGTGATAAATTGGGCCCCCCACTTGTCAATCAGGAAATTTGGCATGACATAAGAAAAAGAGTTCATTCCTATGACAAAGCTTTTAGAGATATACAACACCTTGTCGCTGCAGGTATTATGCCCATTGTCAAATTAGCAGACTTATTAAAATCACAAATTGCCACAAATGCTGAAGCAAAATGCTTAATTTCAGATGCTGTTACTCTCATGGGGCAGGTACAATACCATTTATCTCTTAGAAGGAGGTACATGATACGTCCACACTTAAAACTGAAATATTCAAATCTTTGTAATGTGAAAACCCCCATATCATCTATGCTTTTTGGGGATGATGTTGCTAAAGAAGTTAAAAGATGTGACACCTGTTTTGCACTAGCTAAAGAAAATTACAGTCAGGCTTAGAGGGGTTTCGGTAGAGAACATGATGCTAGGGTCATTGGGCCCATGAAAGGTCAAGGCTTCAACTAGAGAGCGAGATATCAGTCTCAACCCTACAGTGCCCAAAGTGGTTACAGGTACCAATACCAGAATGCCAATAGGGGAAGGAGAGCTACTTATACCAGTGCCCCAAATGAGACCTCAAATTAAAACCTGTGGAGGTAAGTTCCGTGGGGAAGTTAAAGCACTGTATTACTATATGGAACAGTTTCACAAGTGATTCGTGGATTTTACAGACTGTCTCAGGGTACAAATTAGAGTTTGAATCAATGCCTTTCCAATCACATTTTCCAAATGAAATTCCTTTTTCTGATTAACAGAGAAATATTATTAATAATGAAATCAAGGAGCTTCTATCCAAAGGCGCTATAGTTCCATCCACATGGGAGAGTGATCACTTTGTTTCCAAAATTTTTATTGTACCCAAATCTAATGGGAAATTCCGACCAATCATCAACCTGAAATATCTGAATAAATTTGTTCATTATGAACATTCCAAGAAAGAAACATTTAAAGTAGTTTTAGATCTCATCCATGAAAATGATTTCTTCACTTCTATTGATTTAAAGGATGCTTATTTTAGTATTCCAATACGTACAGATTACTCTGGTCTGCAGCCAAAATGCTTCCGCAATAAATGTTGTCAAACTTTACTAATTCTGGGTCACTGAGAATGAAAATGATGCTTAAAATTGTTGATTGGCTGTAATTTTAAAGATATTATACTGGGTCAGTATATACGACCCTTGACTTGGGAATGGCGGACGATAAGTGAATTCAAAAGGGAAGTGATCTCAATTTAAACCAGAAATGACTCAAATACATCTTTGACTGGATCTATGACTAAATCTATGACTGGGTTTGGACAGTACTTGCTTTTTAGGCAAAACAAAGAATGATGCAATCTGAAGCTGGTATTGCATCATACATGATATGAATTGCATCATGTTATTCCTAGAAGTCATGGATGATGCAATCATAACTAAGCTTACATCACTCTGCTGAAGAAATTGCCCTATATCAGCTCTACAAATCATACAGTGTCGTGCTCTCTTATTTGTCAGTGTCTGATTTTGCAAAGGGACACATTTCTGTTTAGCCAAAGTGAGCAGAGATGCCTCGTGCTTGTGTGAACAATGCAGATAACTTCTGCTATGTTTGTGGTGAAGTGACTTTTGCATCACAAAAGCGCAGTATAACCACTGTGGTTAAGAAAGCCTATCTCCTTTATTTTGGCTGCAAAATTGGAGATCAGGACAAAATGTGGGCCCCACACATATGCTGCAACACTTGTGCAACAAATCTTCACCAGTGGTTGAACAGGAAAAGGAAATGCCTTTTGCAGATCCAATGATTTGGAGAGAGCCAACAGATCATATCAGCAGTTGTTACTTCTGCATGGTGCCTCCAGTTGGGAAAGGTGTGTCAAAGAAGAAAAAGTGGACTGTGCATTATCCAAACATTCCATCAGCTATACGCCCAGTACCCCACGAAGAAGGACTGCCGGTTCCTGATGCACCAGAATCATTCTCATTTGAGTCAGATGAGGAAGAGGAAGATGATGAAACTTCTAGTCCTGAACCATCAATGTCACATGACCCATATTCATATTTTCTCCCATCCTCCTCCTCTGAACCACACCTCATAACACAAGGTGAACTGAATGACCTTGTCAGGGGTTTGGAACTACCCAAGAGTAAGGCAGAGCTGTTGGGCTCCAGACTACAACAGTGGAATCTCCTGGTATGTGATGTTAGGGTTTCCATGTTCTGTGACTATCAAAAGGATCTTGTAGCCTGCAACAACATCGATGGTGTGATGGCAGCCCTCAACATCGTTCATGATTCAGATGAGTGGAGACTGTTCATTGATTCATCGAAGACGAGTCTTAAAGCTGTTTTGCTGCATAATGGCAGTGTTTTGCCATCAATTCCAGTTAGTCATGCAGTCCATATGATGGAAACCTACGAAAACATGAAACAACTTTTGCGGTGCATAAAATACGACCAACATCAGTGGCAGCTTTGTGGTGATTTCAAGGTTCTTTCTCTCTTGCTTGGTCTGCAGACTGGATACACAAAGAACTGCTGTTTTCTCTGTGTATGGGATAGTCGTGCAAGAGATTCTCACTACATCAAGAGAGATTGGCCACTCCGACAGTCATTGGAGCCTGGGATGAAAAGTGTTCAGCATCCACCACTTGTTGAATCAAGCGAGATTTTGTTACCATACTTGCACATCAAGCTGGGTTTGATGAAAAATTTGTCAAGGCCATGGACAAAACACAAGCAGCTTTCAAGTACCTCCGTGGAAAATTTCCAAGGTTAGGTGAAGCTAAGATAAAGGAAGGTGTCTTTTTTGGTCCTCAGATTCATGAACTTCTTCGAGATGATGCATTTCACCGTGCACTGCGTGGCAAGGAAAAGACGGCATGGAAAGCCTTCCAGTTAGTGGCAACACATTTTCTCGGAAACAACAAGGCAGACAACTACAGGGATTTGGTGGAAAACCTCCTCAAGGCATACAAAAGCCTTGGTTGTAACATGTCACTAAAGATACATTTTTTGCACTCTCATCTAGATTTTTTTCCACGGAACTGCGGAGCAGTGAGCGACAAGCATGGCGAGCGATTTCACCAGGACATTGCAACAATGGAGAAACGTTATCAGGGCAAACGGACCCCATCAATGCTTGCAGACTATTGCTGGACAGTGACAAGAGATGCTCCATTTAATGAATACAAGAGACAAGCCAAGAAGCGCTGAGTAGACACTGAATAAGGACTAAACTATGTACTTATATATACATAATAGTTTTTTACTTTTATTTCAATATATTTTTTATTTATATAACCCTTTTGCTGTTTTTTAAAGTGTTACATAAACAGAACAGGTGAAATATTATCATGTAAAGCAACCATAAACACATGAAAAGACCTAGGTTTACAATTTATGATTAAAACTCTACTATGTACACAATATACATGGACGTAAAATGTAAAAATTTAAATATCTTGGAAACAGTAGCCAATCAGTTGTTTTAATTGTCATATTTGAATTCAGCACATCAAAATCCCTAATAAATAGCACATTTTACCTCTGAAGCAGATGACTTAAAAAAAAATTGTAGACCAGTTATCATAAGTTTCTAAAGTTTATTTGGAATGGGCAATTCTTTCAATTTGTTTGTTAACTCTTTGGGCTTTCCTCAGCTCCAAGGGTGTTTACTACGATCCTTAAACCCATTTATGCATGGTTCAGACAACAGGGCATTAGATGTTCCTACTATATTGATGACTCATTGAATTTGGATGGTGATAGTCACATTTGTTCACAAAATACATGGATTATGACTGAAACACTCAAATCTTTAGGTTTCACAATTAATAGGGAAAAATCGGTGATTATTCCATTTTAGAGAATTGTCTTTTTTTGTTTTGTGGTGGACTCGGTGCAGTTTAAGGTTTTTCTTACTGCATAGAAAGTGGAAAAAATTCATAATCTCGCCAAGAAACTTTCTGATAACAAATACGTTCTAGTACGAGAATTGGCATAATTTATTGGTATGCTCATCAATGCCTTTTATGCAATCCTGGAAGCCCCAATGCACTATAGATGTTTGGAACATGAAAAAATTAAGGGACTTGGTCAGAGCAACAACTTTGATAATAAAATACAACTATCTACACATAGTATCCAGGAACTGGAATGGTGGTACCAAAATGTTGCTGATAAGAATGGAAAATTAATTAGACAAAAGAAGATTGCTTTCACTTCAAACTGATGCATCACTCTCTGGGTGGGGAGCTTATGAGGTTTGTTCAGAAAGGTCAATCTCTGGTAGATAGACAAAGAGTGAGGCTAACTTTCCAATCTATTACCTAGAGTTGTTAGCAATTTTATATGCCTTGCAAGCTTTTTATTTAGATCATAAGAATGAACATATTGAGATTCAGTCTGACAATATATGTGCCATCTCGTATATTAATGATATGGGTGGAATGCCATCTATTCACTTGGATCAGTTAGCTAGGCAGATGTGGGAATGGTGTTTGGAAAGGAATATATTCATTTCAGCAGTCCATATTGCTCATAAACATAATATCCAGGCAGATTTTATTTCCAGAAACTTTTCAGACTCCACAGAATGGATGCTAATGAGAGAAATTTTTTGAAGATTGTGCACACAGATTTTTATTCCCAATATGGATCTCTTTGCCTCCAGATTAAACCATCAATTAAAGAAGTTTGCATCATGGTTTCCAGAACCAGGTGCTTTTAAAAATGATGCTCTTTCTTTCTCATGGCATGAGTCAATCACATACAATTTTTCCCCTTTTAATCTTGTTGGGAAAATATTTAATAAAATAGTTGCTGATAATGTTAGTAAAGCAATTTTAATTGTCCCACATTGGACATCACATTCCTGGTTTCCTCTAGTCTTGTCATGTTTGATTTATCTTCCAATTAGACTTCCAAGGCACAAAAACCTACTGACACTTCCACACAATGGTCAGCATCATCCTCTAGAGAAAAACCCAGTCTTTAGTCGCAGTGTGTTACGACTCTATGGTCTAAGAAAAATGTAACAGAAAGAAAGTGAAACCAACAAATCAAGTAAAAATCAACAAGCAATTTATTACTAGATAATTAAAATGAAAAATCAAAAAGTCACTTACAGTAATGTGTTTTGAAATCCTAATAATCCAATAAGAATGATTGTTCTAATCACAAGTCCTAAATATAGAATGTTCCGAATTCACGGCTGTGTCCTTGAATGTTATCATGTGCTTATGGTCTCCAAAGTCCTGATGTACTAGTAATCTTGATGTGCTGATGTCAAAATGAAGTATTCCAAAATATCTGAATAAGTTCACTTAAATTCCAAAATCATCAATTAAAAATCCAAAATCCAAAAGTTTATGAGCACTGTTATAATCCAATGAATATTTAAAAATAATTCCTCTCTTAAAATTTGGAATGAATTTTCACAACTGTAATAGCTCTTTACAAGACTGATGGTAATGTCAAAACTAAAAGAAATGTCTACCAAACATAATATATATATAAAGATTGGTCACATGACAGAATGTTCTAGAATATGAGTCATCTTAATGTAATTTTACTTGTAAACAAAATTCAACCTTGACCTTCAAATTGAGAAAACATATTGATCAAAACAACCTAATTCAAGGACACTAGTTAAACATGTTTTTCCTGATAACATTAAGATTTAAGCAAATATTAAAGTGAAGAAACATTTATAATTTCCTAAAATATTTATAATATTATATAAACATCATACATAACACCTCCCCTCATAAAGAAAAAGAAAGATTTATATAATAAAGCTTTCTTTTGAATATACATCTAATACTACAATAACCAAAAATACATAAGAACATGTTTTATGATACTGGACTTAATTACATCAAGCAATATTACATTTCTAGGTACGTGAGAGTACATCTGCAATCACATTGTCTTTTCCCCTGATGTGTTTGATGTCAATGTTATATTCCTGCAATATCAAACTCCATCTCAACAATCTCCGATTTTTATCTTTCATTTTGTTGATGAAAGTAAGGGGATTGTGATCACTGTACACAATAATTGGAGAAAGAGCTGAGGTAACATTCACTTCAAAATGCTGTAAAGCCAATATCAAAGCCAAACATTCCTTCTCAATTGTGGAATCATTTTTCTGGTGCTTGTTTAGTTTTTTAGAAAAATAACACACAGGGTGATCCACACCACTTTTGTCTTCCTGAATCAATACTCCACCAACCCCTACATCACTTGCATCAACAGATAATTTAAATGATTGGCTGAAATTTGGTGCAGAAAGAACTGGTGCATTCTTAAGCATGGCCTTTAACTTGTCAAAAGATTCCTGACACTTGTCAGACCAAAAAAATTTGGTTTTCTTACTCAATAAACTTGTCAAAGGTTCAGCAATTTTGGAAAAATTGGAACAAAATTTCCGATAATATCCAGTCATACCTAGAAATCGCATCAGTTGCTTTTTACAAATTGGAACTTGAAATTCAGAGATAGCTTTGACCTTAGCTTCTATAGGTTTAACTTGACCTTGTCCCACAATATGTCCTAAAAATGTGACACAAGCATGGCAAAACTCACTTTTGCTCAAATTAATTGTCAGATTCGCATTGCTGAGTCAATCAAAGAATTTTCGAATGGTTTCCAAATGATCTTCCCAGGTGTTGTTGTAGATAATGACGTCATCGATATAAGCGTCACAATTATCAAGACCAAATGTTATCATGTTCATCAGACGTTGAAACGTTGCAGGCGAATTTTTCATTCCAAACGGCATGACTTTATATTGATAAAGTCCATCTGGAGTTACAAATGCTGAAATTTCTTTTGCCCTTTCCGTCAGTGGAATTTGCCAGAATCCTTTTAAAAGGTCAAACTTGGTGACATATTCCGCATTTCCAATTTTATCAATGCAATCGTCCATTCTTGGGATTGGAAATGAATCAGTTTTGGTGACACTGTTGACTTTTCTATAGTCAGTACACATACGGAATGTATTATCTGGCTTGGGAACAAGAATACATGGTGAACTCCAGTTACTTTGACTTGGTTCTATGAAATCATTCTCCAGTAAATACTGAATTTCTTTCTTCAGATAGTTCTGTTTGAGAGGATTCATCCTATAAGGATGCTGTTTCACAGGCGCAGAATCTACAATGTCAACGTCATGATAAATTTTACTTGTTCGTGTTGGAACATCAGGAATCAAGTGCTCATAGTCATGTAATAGCTGTTTTAGTTCATTTCTTTCCTGTTGTTGTAGATGTGAAAGTTTCTGGTCTAGGTTGTTCAATATTTCTGAATTCCGAAGATTGGTTATACCAGAGTCACTATAGTCTGATCGTATTCCATCGTTGATATCTTCACTGTGTGGGACAGGTACAACTAAATTAACTGAATAGCTGGGCTATCTCTGTCAAAATATTCCTTTAACATATTTATATGACAAAGTTGTTTCTGTTTCCGTCTCCCAGGAGTGTTAATGATATAATTTGTCATTTACTTTCTTTTCAACGGTATAAGGACCTTAAATTTAGCCTGAAGAGGATTCTGAGGTATGGGAAAGAGAGCCAGAACTTTGTCACCAGGTTTAAAACTCCTTTCCTGTGAATTTCTGTCATACCTTAATTTCATTTTTGACTGGGTATTGTGAAGATTAGTTCTTGCTACTTCACAGGCCTTTGACAACTTGTATTTGAAATCAGAGACATAATCAAGAAGATTAATCTTTGAATCTTCATTTGAAAGAAGTTTCTCTTTCAATAATTTCAATGGTCCACGGACAGTATGACCAAAAACTAGCTCAAAGGGACTAAAACCCAACGACTCTTGAACTGATTCCCTAACAGCAAACAACAACAAATGAACACCCTCATCCCAATCCTTTTCTGTATCAAAGCAATATGATCGAATCATATTCTTCAAAGTTTGATGAAATCTTTCCAAAGCACCTTGACTTTCAGGGTGATAGGCAGAAGATTTAAACTGTTGGATGCCTAATTCATGCATAACTTGTTGGAAAATTCCAGACATAAAATTTGACCCTTGATCTGACTGGACAGATTTGGGAAGGCCAACAAGTGTAAAAAAACTTCACCAAAGCTTTCACAATAGTTTTAGTTTTTATATTTCTCAGAGGAATTGCTTCTGGAAATCTTGTAGATGCACACATGATGGTCAACAAGTATTGGTTGCCTGACTTGGTTTTAGGTAAAGGACCAACACAGTCTACTATTATTCTACTAAATGGTTCATCAAATGCAGGAATAGGTTGCAGATGAGCCTTAGGTATCTTCTGATTGGGTTTTCCTACCATTTGACAAGTGTGACAAGATCTACAGTATTTAGAAACATCACTTTTGAGTTTCGGCCAATAAAAATGATTCAAGATCTTGTGATAAGTCTTACGGACTCCTAAATGACCAGCCAAAGGAGTTTCATGGGCTAAATTAAGAATTTCCTGTCGATATGACTTAGGAAAAACAATTTGATAGCTCACTGACCACTCGTCACCAGCAGGTACATCAGGTGGTCTCCATTTCCTCATAAGGACCCCATTTTTCACAAAGTAACACACTGGAACTTGTGTGGCTTCAGTTTCACTAATAGCCCTCTGAAACAAACAAGATATATCGGGATCTTGCTCCTGTTCAACGACAAGGGATTGTCGTTTGTCATCCTGATTAGAACAAAGAGAATGAGTTGCCAAAAGAGGATCACTGTGATCAATACCATTTGATTGATCAATACCTGAGGAAAATGTGACCTCATCAAAAGACTGACCAATACATGTGTCAGCTAAAGGAATAATATCCTGATCAACATCACTCTCAAGAGCTCTTTTTGCCATAGCTCTAGTAACTGCACAAGCAGGGTACAAATCTGGGATTTCAGTTTCGACAGGATCAACTTTCTGATCCAAACAAGGCTTGTCAGTTACAAGTGGATTAACCACAACCTTATCTCCAGCTAGATCATTGCCTAGTAATAAATGAACACCCTCTATGGGTAAAGAAGTCACTGCCCCAACAGTCACAGGTCCAGAAACCAAGTCTGATGCCAAATTTACACAATGGAGAGGAACATTTACAAAGCCGCACTCAACTCCCTGAACAAGAACACTTTCACTTGAAGAAGATTCCTCAGACAAAGGCAAAGTACCTGATAATAAAAGACTCTGAGAAGCTCCAGTGTCCCTTAATATTTTAATTGGGATAGGTTTGGCAGAATCACCAATAAGTGATATAGAACCTTCTGACATGAATGGTTCATAAGCCTCCAAAATAGAATCAGACTGGGGTTTGTTTGACCCAACAAATGTATTGCTTTCAATACAAGACCGTGACCTTGACCTCGTAGAAATAAGAGCATTTGGAAAAGCTGTCTTTTCTCTGTTGCTTATTTTTCAACTTGAAGCAATCAGAAATAACGTGCCCTTTCTTTTTACAATAAGTGCACGTAGGAAGAGATAAGGATTTCTGATCAGTCTTATCAGATGTTTGATTCCTAACAGTTGTGCTGTTGTGAAATTTGGAATTACTCGAATGAGATTGAAATGGTTTTTTACCAGAAAACTGCTGAGAGGACGACTTATTGCCAAATGAAATTTTGTGAGTCAAGGAATAATCATCAGCCATACGAGCAGCATTTTCCAAAGTTTCCACATTCTGCTCGTCAAGATCGGTTTTAACATCACTATGGATGCACCTCTTGAACTCTTCAATTAATACGAGCTGTCTGAGGTTATCATAAGCTTGATCAACTTTCTTGGCTGAGCACCACCTATCAAATAGTTGTTCTTTATCCCTTGCAAATTCGACATGAGTTTGTCCAGTTTCTTTTCTACAATTCCTAAACCTTTGTCGATATGCCTCTGGTACCAACTCATAAGCTTTCAAGATGTACTCCTTAACCACATCATAATCAGTGCTTTGTTGTACTGACAGTGAAGTGTAGACTTCACGAGCTTTGCCAATAAGTACACTTTGCAATAACAAAGTCCAATGCTCTCTGGGCCATTTCAAGTTTTCAGCTATTTTCTCGAAATGAAGAAAGTATTTATCTACTTTTTCCTGAAAAGGGGGTACTAACCTAATATATCTAGTAACATCAAAACCTGAACTTGTTTTTAAAGGAGTGGAGTGTGCCCTGTTTGCCAGTTCTAATTCTCTTAACTTAAATTGCATTTCCCTTTCTTCTCTTTGCATCTGCATCTGTCTCTCCTCTTTCTCTCTCTCCCTCTCCATCTGCCTCTCTTCTTTCTCTCTCTCCATCTGTATCTGCCTCTCTTCTTTCTCTCTCTCCATCTGCCTCTCTTCTTTTTCTCTCTCTCTCTGAATCTGAAGCTTTGCTAACTCTAAATCCATCTGGTTCTTTAACTCTAATTCCCTTAATTTCCTGTCGGAACCAGATACAGGCTTTCTCTTCGAACTTAAAGCACTACTATCAAAATTTCCCTTTCCTACTAAATACTGAATTAAAATAATCTTTATCTCCTGTTTTGTCAATGATATTTTTGCCTCAGATAGACTGTATTTTCTGGCAAGCTCGAGCAACTCATCCTTTCTCTTGCACTCTAACCCCTCCTGGGTAGGTTTTGAAATGAAATTCTGAACATTAGATGCCATCGTAAATGCTTGTTGGTTTCACACAAAAAAATTTCTCTATATAAAATCTTTGCCAAAGACAAAAAAAAATTCCAAGACAAAATCAATATGAATTTCAAAGATAAATTTAATATCTCTAATATGCTTTAATGAAATTCAGATCCCGGACGAGCCCCCAATTTCTGTTACGACTCTATGGTCTAAGAAAAATGTAACAGAAAGAAAGTGAAACCAACAAATCAAGTAAAAATCAACAAGCAATTTATTACTAGATAATTAAAATGAAAAATCAAAAAGTCACTTACAGTAATGTGTTTTGAAATCCTAATAATCCAATAAGAATGATTGTTCTAATCACAAGTCCTAAATATAGAATGTTCCGAATTCACGGCTGTGTCCTTGAATGTTATCATGTGCTTATGGTCTCCAAAGTCCTGATGTACTAGTAATCTTGATGTGCTGATGTCAAAATGAAGTATTCCAAAATATCTGAATAAGTTCACTTAAATTCCAAAATCATCAATTAAAAATCCAAAATCCAAAAGTTTATAAGCACTGTTATAATCCAATGAATATTTAAAATAATTCCTCTCTTAGAATTTGGAATGAATTTTCACAACTGTAATAGCTCTTTACAAGACTGATGGTAATGTCAAAACTGAAAAAATGTCTACCAAACATGGTATATATAAAGATTGGTCACATGACAGAATGTTCTAGAATATGAGTCATCTTAATGTAATTTTACTTGTAAACAAAATTCAACCTTGACCTTCAAATTGAGAAAACATATTGATCAAAACAACCTAATTCAAGGACACCAGTTAAACATGTTTTTCCTGATAACATTAAGATTTAAGCAAATATTAAAGTGAAGAAACATTTATAATTTCCTAAAATATTTATAATATTATATAAACATCATACATAACACAGTGACTGTATCAGGAGACTGCTCCAAAACCAAGGAATTCCAAGAACAGCTGTTGATATCATTACCAATTCATGGAGACTAGAAACAAATAAGCAGTACAATTTGGCATGGAAAAAATGGAGTTTTTGGTGTAAGATCAGGGAAATTAATCCCTTTTTGTGTCTCTGAGGTAACAGTAATTTCATACTTAGATTCCTTGGTAAATGAAAGTAAGTCTTATAGTGTCATCAACACTCACAAGGCAATGTTACTTCAAACGTTGAAAATGTTCAATAATGACTGGTGTATCAACCCTTTGCTTATTAGTAGATATTTGAAGGGGTTGTACAACAGGAGTCCACCGAAACCATGATACTCTGACACTTGGGATGTAAGCCCAGTCTTGAAATATCTGTGTACTCTTTTTCCTTTGGAAAATATATCTTTGAGGTTATTAACAATGAAGCTGGTTGCTCTCATTTCTTTATCTACAGCTCCTAGAGCACACACTTTAATAGTTTGAATTTAGGTAATAGGACTTGCATGACAAATAAAGTAGTGTTCAGATTTTCTAATTTGTTGAAAACTTCAAGACAACGTTAGAGTTTCCAGTTAGAGCCGATTCATTATAATGATAAAAAAACTGTGTGCAATGCATACACTGTTACATTATATTGACAGGACAAAAAATATTCAGAAATCTACTCAGATTTTTGTGTCTTATTGTTCATGTAGAGCTGTCACAACTAGTACTGTTGCTAGATGGTTAAAAATGGTTTTTAGAACAATCAGGGATTGATATATTTAAGTTCAAGGCTCATTCTTACTGAACTGCGGCAACATCAGCTGCTTTCAGACAAGGCTGTTCCTTGCAAGAAATCTTGAAAACAGCAGACTGGACATTGGCAAAGACTTTTCACACGTTTTATCTGAGGGATATTCAGGACAGTAATAAGGGCTTTGCAGAAGCAGTTATTGCATGCAATAAATAATTTATAACTTCTTTTTCTTCACCATTTAAAGAAGTATATGACAGTGAAGGAATTAACCATAAGTAATGGTATTATTTGTTCTAATGTTGACTTACAGGTTAACTAATGTTTAGCAATTCTGGATACAATTTCCTTTTGATGATAAACTGATGTTTTGTTGTCTATCTTTAAAGATGATATTATAGTGTCAAATTTATTTCAGGTGGTATTGTAGTTATCTACGTCTTAAATGAGAAGTTACATTTGTATATAATTCTCTAAATTCTCTTGATAAATTTAATTATTGTTTTTCTATAATAGATGGGTAAATTTGTAGTTACTGTTAATTATAGCCATGTGATTCCAGTTAAATATGGTGTTAGCCACTCTAGCCCAGTAGGGGGGAGGTTACAATCAAATGTTAGGCAGCTGAAAGTGGATAACAAAGGAACCCATTATTGGCCTGATAGCTGTGTTTGTAAACTTGCAATAAATCAATGATAGCAAGTTTCCCTTTATAGCTAAACATTTAGTTTTGTGAATATTTGTTGTGAAATTTGTAGCTCTTTAAGTAGGTGTAAAGTGCTTAAAATAGAGTTAAGCAGTTACAGTTTAATTTGGAATTAAATAGCTCATAAAGATGTAGTTTTTTGGGGGGTAAAACTAATTTTAATTATGCAATTACTTACCCATCACTATTATATAGCTTTATTCCTTTTTCGTGTCGAAAAACTCGTCCGTTCAATGTGAAAACATTCTCCCACTTAAAAGTGGAGAATTTGTCAACAAGCCACGTCACGCCCGTGCATCTCTCTGCGCCTGCGCGAACATTCATCTTTTTCATAGACGAAATTACGCCAGGGCATCAGAGCGGGGTGGGAGGAGGGCATTTGATAATAGTGATGGGTAAGTATTGCATAATTAAAATTAGTTTTACCCCCCAAAAAACTACATTTTAATAGCAGCAATACATTTACCCATCACTATTATATAGCTGAATTTGTCAGTTAGGTGGGTCGGCTGATGTTAAACTGATCAAAAACAGAGGAAAAATGTAAACTATTCACCATTTGAGGGGAGATGTCCACTTTACTATTTGCTGGAGTCCTTCTGGGCCACATGTTGTGCCGCAACTATGGGACCCAGAGAAAATATGCCTACGCTTTGATGTGCTAATGAGGGGAGGTAGAAGGACGAAAAGGTAGTATGGGATCGCCAAAATGCTGCCTTCATGACGTCCTCCAGAGAAGAGTGATTTAGATAGGCCCATGAGGCAGCGACGGCTCGAACCTCATGGGCTTTTAGTTTCATAAAGGAAAGGTCTCTATCAGTAAGGGACTGGTAAGCTCTTTTAATTGTGGTGACAATCCACCTTGAAATCGTGGAGGCCGAAATATCAACGGAGCCCTTAAGAGGAAGGAAAAGACGTTTCCTGCCCTTTCTTTTCACTTTTGAAGCATTTAGATAGAAACGCAGTGCCCTAACTGGGCATAAGAGCCTATCTTGATCATCCCCAGCACAGATTCAACTAAGACTGGGGATCTCTATAGGTGATGGAGCTACCGCAGGTAATTGATTTTTGGCTAAAAATCCTGGCTGACAAAGGAGGGAAACGGATTCAATATTGCCATTAAAACGGAGACAGCCAGTGTCCACCGACAATGCATGAATCTCGATACGTCTTCTCGCAGACGCCAAAGCGAGTAAAAATACCGTCTTGAGTGTGAGATCCTGAAAGGATGCCTCACTCAATGGTTCATAGGGGGTTTTTGTTAAGGACCATAAAACACATGATAGATTCCATCTAGGCGTCAGAGAGCGAGTGACAGGTCTCTGTAGCTCAAAATACTTAATGAGATCGGCAAGGTGTGGATCTGAACCAATCTCCGAGCCCTGAGAGAATTTAAGTGTGTTAGAAATGGCGGCTCTATAGCCCTTGATAGTAGATACTGAACATCTTTTGTTCTCGAAAAGGAACAAAAGGAAATCAGCAATGGCAGTTATAGAGGAACAGCTGGGATCAACACGTTTCCTACTGCACCAATCACAGAAGATTCTCCACCTGGCATCATAGACCTTGGATGTAGAAGCTCTCCTGGCCTGAATGATGCAACTGGCAACCCGGCCCGAAAACTTGTTCTGGCGGATAGATCGCTTGAGATGAACCAAGCGTGAAGGTGGAGAATGTGTGGGCTGTTGTGTAGGAGGGAGCCCCTGTGTTGTGACAGAAGATCCCTCCGGTGAGCGAGAGATCTGGGTTGATCTATCAATAGATCTAGAAGATCGTTGAACCACGATCGTTGGGGCCATAACGGAGCTATGAGAATGATCCAGGCAGTGGAAGTTCTTACTTTTTGCAGAACTTGGGGAAGCAATTGGAACGGTGGGAAGGCGTATGCGAACAGACAATCCAACTGGAAGCTGAACGCGTCCACTGCCCACGCTCTCTGGTCCGGGACTGGGGAGACGTAAAAGGGGAGTCTGTTGTTGAGCCTGGTCGCAAACAAGTCCACGAGGGGCCTTCCCCATAGTGAGAAAAGGGACTCTGTCACTTTGCGGTGAAGAGTCCAGTCTGTGAGAACTGATTTGCCTGACCTGGACAGACTGTCCGCTAAGATGTTCTTTTTCCCTGGGATGTGGCGAACTCGGAGGGAGATGTTCTCTGAGGTAGCCCAGCGGAGGAGGTTCCAGACCTCCACGCAAAGAGAAGGGGCATGTGTGCCTCCTTGACGTCGGAGATACGCTATGACGGACGTGTTGTTGGAAGAGACCATGACACAACGACCCCTTACCCTGTCGACGCACCCTTGTAACGCTAGAAAGACAGCCTTCATTTCTAGGTTGTTTATGTGGAGGGACGACTCGTGTAGGGTCCAAAGGCCCTGAAGAGTTATCCCCTCCGGCTCTAGATGAGCACCCCAACCGGAATCTGACGCGTCGGCGAACAGATAGGAGTGGGGATCCGGAGCGTGCATGGGGATCCCCAGCTAGGAATCTGTCTCGATTCATCCACCATCGCAGATGATGATGGAAATCTGGTCCTAGAGGAATCAGAGCTGATAGAGAATCCTTGTGTGGTTTCCACCTTGCGAGTAGGAGAAACTGTAGAGGGCGCATATGGAGCCGTCCTAAGGGAACCAGATCTGCAGCGGCGTTCAAGGTTCCCAGTAGGGATAGGTAAAGGCGAGCAGACAACACGGTTTTTACTCGTAGTGTCTCTAAGAGTGCCAGGATTCGATCTATACGCTCTCCGGGAACCCGGACTAAGTTCTGGTTTGTGAGGAAGTTGATTCCTACATAAACGAAGTCTTGGGATGGAATCAGTTCTGACTTCTCGAGGTTGGGTAAAAGACCCAATCGAGTTACTGTGGACCAACAATGGAACAGATCCTGATGGAGGGACTGAACCTGAACGTTGTGGATTAACCAGTCGTCGAAGTATTGGAGGATCAGGGTTCCCCGTACTCGTAGATAAGACGCTATTACTCCCATAACTTGGGTGAAAACTCTGGGTGCGGAAGCTATTCCGAACAGCAGAACCCGGAATTGAAAAACTTCCTGGTCCAAGCAAAACCGGAGATATTTCCGATGAGGTGGAAAAATCGGAATGTGAAGATATGCATCTTGAAGGTCGATGGAGACCGCCCAATCCGATGGCCGCATCGCATTTCGGATTGAGGAGGTGGTCTCCATCTTGAAATGTTCCTCCAAAAGAAAACGGTTTAAGGGGGAGAGATCGATAACAAGGCGAAATTTCCCACTTTTCTTGGTGACCAGGAAGATTCGGGAGTAGAATGCAGGAGACTGATCGTTCAGGACCCTCTCGACTGCCCCTTTTTGTAAAAGGGTATTTACCTCTTCCCTTAGTTTCACCAGATTGGACTGATGAAAGAATACGGGGGTCCTTGATAGTGGAGGTTGTTCCTGAAACTGAATACGGTAACCCTCGCTTACAAGAGAAAGGACCCACCCATCGTCCGTGATACTTGCCCAAGCCTCTGAAAAGAGGCCTAGGCGAGCCCCTACGGGGATGTTTGGGAGAGGAATGGATGGCAGGAGAGGGTGCGAGTCCCTAGGGCCGTCCCCCCTCCTTCCTTGGGATGGCAGGAGAGGGTGCGAGTCCCTAGGGCCGTCCCCCCCCCCCTCCTTCCTTGGGAAAGGAAGGTGGGTTGTAGAACTTCTTCCTAGGGGCTCCTCGGCGTCTAGGTCCACGCCTAGGACCTGACTGACGAGGAGGTCTCACTTGAGGTTGTGCACTATATTGAGGTTGTGCACTATATTGGGGCTGTACCTGCTTAAAGAATTTAGCAGGTGGCCCCTGAGGTCGATGCACATTAGTACGCTTCCTGGCCGATTGCGATGGGCCAGGTGCAGTTGTGAAGGACCTATGTTGATGGTCCTTCAAATCTTGTGAGGCCACAGTGGGGATGAGACCTCCGAAGAGACTCTCAGCTTCCAAAGGAGCAGCCCTTAGAAGGTCTTTACTGTGGCTAAGTAAGACCCTCGAGGAGTCCAGTACAACATCACGACGGATGTGTAGGAGTTCCGCTGAAAGGGCCATTGCAATAGCGAGTGAATGCCGAGATGTCTTGGCAACAGCTTCCAGCACACGCTGTAATGCTGCTGGATTCAGAGAGGCCTCCCTCAGCATACTAAACGACGTAGCTGAGAAGAGGTCCGCATGAGAAGCTATGGTGGTCAGAAGACGGACCTTCTGCTCAATGGCTTCGATCGTCTTAATAGGAAGGCGTGCCCAGGTTCCCGTTGTCAAGCCGACTTGAGATGCATCTGCATCCAATTGAGGTGGTTTAACAGGCCACTTCGGGGAATGTACCCAGTAACTAGAGGCAGAGACCATAGGTCTTAAAGTAGAGGCTGGGACAGCCCACCCTTTGCGCCGTCTAGCGATGTCCTGGCCTGAGGAGAACCTCTGTGATATTTCCTCAATTGTAGAGGAATGCGGAAGGAGCAGAAGATCTGATTGTGGTTGAGTCCCGGAGATCTTTTCCAAACTGGAGAGGATCTTCTTGGACTGTGAACCAGACGCTTTCGGGCACAAATCCGTAGGTAGTAGGCGGTAAACTTCATTTACCGCCTTATCAAAAGACCATATCTCTTCCGCTTCCTCTGGTTGAGGGAAGCTGGGTCTAGTTGCTTCCAGTTCGTACTCGTTGGAATCGACGATGATAGATAAAGCATCATCATCTAGAACACTCCGAGCAGGAGGGTGGCCGGGTGACACAATGTTTCCCGTACTTGTTTGTCATGCTGAGTAGGGGCTCTAGGTGTTCTAGATGTTCCAGGAGAAAGACGAGACCGCTTGCCTTTCGCGGATGATGCTAGGCGTCGGGATCTACTAGTGGATGCTACCTGGCGAGGAGGCGATGGCGGAACACGAGCCGCAACATCGTTTCTACTCAGAGTCCAGGGTCCAGTAGCCCAAGGGGACATAAGGGGCCAATTATTATGAGATGTTGGTCCCCACATCCCGTATGGATTCATTGGTATAATAGGGAAGGGGGGGATACCGATCCGATCCCCTTCCCTGGTCTGCGACCTTCCGTACGACGAGGCCTCTAATTGTTGATCAGTGTGACGTCGGTGACCGGTACGAGAAGACCAGTGGCCTATGACCGGTGACCGGCGACCGGTATTGGATGACCGGTCACCGGAACGATGTGACCGGTGACCGGTGACCGGTGATCAACCAAAGACCGGTGACCGGTACCGGGTACCCGGTGACCGGCGACCGGTCACCCGACATTGACCAGTGACCGGACCGGTCACCCGACACTGACCGGTGACCGGACCGGTCACCGGTCAGTGACCGGTCACAAGACATTGACCTGTGACCAGTGGACCGGTCACCCGACACTGACCGGTGACCGGACCGGTCACCGGTCAGTGACCGGTCAGACGACATCTCAGATGTCCGTCTGTCTTCATTACTACCCAAGGTGCGGTGTAGCCCCTCCTCGAGAGGGTGCGACACGCTACTTTGGGAATGTTTGGAGTGGTACACTTCCTTCCTGGTGGAAGGAAGTAACACACTACTGCTCTTTTTCGTCTTCTCCCTTCCCGGGAGATGCGATTTACTCTTGGAGCGTTCACTGGCCCCTACAGGAGGGACCTCAACTATGTCCGGGGAGGCTGGTGCAGGCTCTTGGGGTCCCGGAATGTTCTTGTGAACTAGAGTGGCCTTCTTGCTGTATGTTGCCTTAGTCTGAGTACCTGTAAAAGAAAATCCAGAGAAATCAGACGATGAGGGGGATTTAACTATTTTTTTCCGCCCTCTATAAGTACGCCTGGAATCAGCAAGATTCCAGGTTTCATTGGTCCAATTTGTACAGATATTGCAGCGACTGTTCCGCTTACACTTGGAACAGGTAAGACAGTCTGAGTGTGTATCCCATGGGGCCTTCTTATGGCCACACTTACCTACAGACTGATTTGCTGGCATTGTTTCTTTTTATCTGAAATAAATATTATCTGAAATAAATATTATTGAAGTATCAACCAATAATAATAACAACGTGTAAACTCACCTTTAAAATCTACACGTAGAAAACTCACCTTTTTTTGGTACGTCGCGTACTCTATACATACCCGTTCACCATATACTTTGCGGGCTATCTGCACCACAGTGGTTAGTTTGCTACAGGTAAACAATATACATATATATGTTCTTCCCAAGAGATATTAGAAGCTAGTTCACTTGACAAGCTTTATTGTTCTCAGGAAAATACAAGAAAAGCATGCGACGCGACACGCGTAGATAATAAAGAAACAATTGAAATAGTAGGAGAATAATATATAAATGAAATATTAATTCTGTAAAATTATGCGCCTGTTAATTGAGGCACTATCACAGTTGTTCTATGTCGCGTTGTAATGACATAGACGACTTACCGTGTACCTGAAAAGAAACAAGATATATTGTTTACCCTAACCCCTCTAAGGGTAGAGTACACGTGGAGAACTAGAAAAACTCTTCCTAGAACTAAACACTGATGAATAGCGGCATAAAACACATATAGCCGAGACGGACAACTGTAACACAGATGAATTTAGAAGGAGGGAAGTCCGAAATGTAGTTGAAAAACCGCAGCAGACAATTTCCTCAGGTTACGTTTTTGCGACACAACCACCAGGTATGGCGTCCATGAAAAAGATGAATGTTCGCGCAGGCGCAGAGAGATGCACGGGCGTGACGTGGCTTGTTGACAAATTCTCCACTTTAAGTGGGAGAATGTTTTCACATCGAACGGACGAGTTTTTCGACACGAAAAAGGAATAAAGCTATATAATAGTGATGGGTAAATGTATTGCTGCTATTAAAATATATTTTACAAGTAATTTCCCAATTAATATGATATTTTTGGAAATTCTAATACATATTAAATGTTACAAAGGAGTGTGTGTGGAGAGTGGATATATGGCTACAATTTGGTTATAGAATTTAGGTTTTGTGCATTTTAGGTTGTTTACTAGACTTAGATAATGGTCAGCAATTAGCACAATCATATTGTAAGTTAGCTCTATATTCAAGTCTAGTAGGGTCTAAAGGAATGCTTTCTCTGAGGTCCTCTAGGAGCCTTTATAAGATAGGGTCAAACATAGTGCAGGGAGTCAGCATGTAGAACAAGAAGGTTTAAGATCTAATTAAATGTGAAAAAGGAAAACCCTCTGGTTTGTCTAATTCCCCAAGCACAGTTACATCAGAATAGGCACTACAAAAACTGGTGGAGAATTCAAAATGGAAATAATACTGTGTGAAATTATTATTCAAAATGTTAAGGTTTTATTGGATTTATGGGAAGTTTATTCTATTTTGGCTTTGCTGACTCAACATTGAAATTCAATAGCAAAAGGTTCAGTATAATTAATATCCAGGAATTTTCTTTTGGACCTGTACACAATTTCATGAAGTGATCTGTCTTCTGGAAACTTCTTTGGGATCCATATGTGCCTTGGAATTTTTCTGTCATTTCACTAGATCAAAATGGATAGAAGCTGTGTGGATTTCAGTCTGTTGTCACCTTTTTCTGTAGATGGAAGCCAAGATGCTAAATTATGGTTAACTCGCTTCCAACTTCTCTCAACAACCAAGGAACTAAATCAGAACAAAGTGAAAGCAACGTTACCCTTGCTATTAACAGATAATGCATTAAGATGGTATATATCTCTGGCACAAGATATAAAAGATGACTTAATTTGCAGCAGAAAGAATTCATAAATAGATATGGTCCTGATGAAAGAGTACAATGGCAGAGAACAGCAGCGCTATACCAAACATGTCCAGGTATTAATGGGAAAGTTGAAGACTTCATTGCCAATATAGATTCCAAGGGAGCTGAGCTAAAACTACCACAGACACAAATTAAGCATATCATCATCAACGGATTGAAGAGACATATACGACAGTTCATACTGCAACAGAATCCAGAAACAGTAGACAATCTACGTCACAGCGCGAGACTCGCAGAGGTCACTATGACTGACAGTACTAAAGAGCAACAGATACTCGTGGCAGCTATTCAGAGACTGGAAGAAAAACTAGAAGCAATGTCAGTTGCAGTGTCATCCAAGCCAGATTTCAAGCATTCACCAAAAGAAATTGGAAATTGGAACAACCAGACAAGGCAGCAACCTGAAGTTTGTGGATGGTGTGGAAGATTTCCATGGCATGTAAAGCAGAAATGTCCAGCAAATGGCAAACAATGCCATAAATGTGGAAAGTTTAACCATTTTTCAGTAGTATGCAGATCAGCATCACGGATTCAGTCAACAGTATGACTAGATACATTAAAAGTCCATCACAGTAAGAAAATGTCACAACCAAATCTCAGTAGCATACACGATACTATCAGATCAGACATTAATAGAAATCACTTGACACTGATTATCAATAATACAAAAACCACAGCATTAATTGATACAGGAGCAGCACTTTCATGCATTTCATGTAGTCAACTGCAGCATTTGGATAGCAATTTCGAATTGGAAGCACCCAAAATTCCCTTCATCATTGGTGTTAATGGGGATCAACAAAAGCCTCTTCGATGTGTAACATTGGACCTAAATATCAACAGACTCACAGTGGCACACAGATTCCATGTTTTTAAACGTATGCATTGATTATTGGAGACAAAGAAGAGCAAAAAACCAGCAAGGTAATATGATAGAATAAAAAAAAATACTATCCTTTAAAGACTATACAGAAAATAAAGTTATGCATACAACTGAGCACACAACTGAATATAAATGCTGGTGCGAGATCCCTTCTGTGAGATAAACTCAGCATAAATTATATAAAATAGAATGTGAATTTCGGTGATTCGTATCTCAACAAAACTAAGGAAAAGGTGGCCACAACCCAATCCAGCAAGGATAGGAAGACTTAATACCGATTCAAATTCCGGAAAATGACCTTAAATTAATTAAGTAGTAACAGAAAAATTACCCTAATGGCCTGGCCAGGGATTGGAGGGGGAACCTAAAAGGCAAGGTTATGAATAAACGTAAAAACTGTCAAGACAGCTAATTCCGACCAAGGAATAGAACTTAAACTGAGGGTAAATGCGCTAAAAAAATATGATGCACATATTAAAAATACCCAAAAATGATGCAAAGCAAATGATGCAAAGCAAAAGCAATTATCTACAGAGCATAATTTACACCACTAAACATGGATATCTGGAATAAGGATGAAAACTACTGGGCACGGGCATGTGCTAGGGTCGCAGGGTTGGCTTCCAGAAACATCTGGAAATTCATCCTGTGGGAGGAGGAATTTTCATCATATGGACGAGGGTAATTTCCATACCGGAAAGAGTACACTATGCAATAGCAACAGGTCACATATTACTGATATCAAACTAACCCATTTACACATGTAAACATTTTAGTCTTAGATGCATGCACAAATATATTTTCATGACATTACAAGCACCAGTGTCTCAAAAAATGATCTAAACCCAAAAAGTGTACATGATCATTGGAGCACATACAAAGTCACATATTACTGATATCAAACTAACCCATTTACACATGTAAACATTTTAGCCTTAGATGCATGCACAAATATATTTTCATGATATTATAAGCACCAGTGTCTCAAAAAATGACCTAAACCCAAAAAGTGTACATGATCATTGGAGCACATATAAAGTTCCATGACTGAGAAACTCACCTAAATGCAAAAGTGTACATTTGATCATGCCTGACAACTAAAATGATGGGGGTATAACGTATGTAGTGTAAGCTCTCCTGCATTTTAGTGCAGGCAAGATGAAAATGCCTGACATGGTTCACTACAACCTGTATATTTACCTGGCTTTATTACTACAAAATTCCATCTTTGTATGTCTTGAATTGAGAAAACATCTTTAATCAAAAACACGTTTTAAAATGAGACAATTTTCAAAATTAAATTTTATAATTTTCTTTCCACTGGAGATCAAGGTGTTGAATTACTACATGTTATACATGTATCTGTCTTTGTATAACTTTTTAGCAAATTTACATTTATACATATAGTTAGCATGTAAAAGAGAAAGGTTACTGAAATTAAAAGACAAACATGTCTCAAACCATCTATCAGCCACTCTTTCTTACCTTAAGTCTTCAGTGATATTTAATTGCCCTAAGATACATGTATATAGGCAATTAAGATATGGTACCTAATTAGCAGTCACTGTCATACTAACTAGACAATGAGTTATGATCACTCTATCCATGGCTTGTTTAATATAAATTTCTGTCTAAAAAGCAAGCCTCCTTCTATAGCATGATGCTCTTTCTACAAAACAGCTCAATTCTGAACCTTTTTATTTCTGGCCCTCTATCTAATTTGAATGTCTCATGTACCTCTTAACTTAATATTGGTGTCTTCATTTATTTGTTCCAAACTTGGCTAATAATAGAATAATTGACATAAAGAAGCAGTAGTTGTTGGCAGCTAAATTTCCCATCTCCTTAATTATCCCTAAAATTAGTGTAAGGAATGAGCTCTTACCTTGGATGGTATTATACAAAGTACATCATGTAACAGTAAAGATAACCGAAAATTATAGATTTACAAGAAATTAAAACTCTTGATTTTGATAGTGCAATTGCTGTACTTTTCCCAATATTTTAGACAGTACATTCCCCTAACCCACATAAGAGGATGAAGACCCATTCCAAACTGTTGTTTATGTTATACTGAACAGCCAAATTACAGTGAATTCAACTGTCATGAGTTACTACCTCTTCTGCCAACAAAATGAAGTCTGTCAAAACAGGTGGTCTCACTTTAGAGGTCATAAAATTATGTAACACAGTTAATCCATGCATGAATTAGCTTGTCTTCATGATGGGTGGTGATCTTTCAGTTCAGGTTTTACCGAGTAATGATTTTTCAAGGATGATTGTAAGTATGCAATGAACTAGTCCCAAGATGTTACAAATGTAAACTATAAACATACACAAAAATAACAGCATTAATGGCATCACATTATTTTCTATTCCATAGGATTCACTTTGAATTTTTACTACAAAGGGCTTCTTCTCACATCTTACTTCCGCTGTTTCTTTACACATTACCATGTTTCAGTCATTGCATAGGACTCTCCAAAAACCAATCAAGAAATCCAGCACACATTGTTATTGATTGTATACCTCCTGCCAAAATCTCATTGTATAAGCAATAGTCAATATGATATCTGGTGGCAAAGCCTAGAGCAATCGAAGGTTTTTACAGCAGAAAAAGTTTTGTCCGTGTTGGCTGCTGAACTCCTGTCTACATATGACAATAAAATGCAAGTGTTATTCTTGAACTGGCATTGATGCTAAGGAATGTGATTAGATGTGATTACAGTGAGGTAGTAATCTAGAAGGCCTGATCTGATATGGTAATCATGTAGTGATAACAGCCCAGTAGACTGACTGACTAATAAGGATACTGTCCTCTGGATAATTAGGGGGGGGGGGGATCTTTTCAGCGATATAGACCAGTTCCAGGGAGGCAGAATTCAAACTTTTCTACTCACCCTGGGGCAATTAAACCATAAAAATCTACTTGCTCAGACAACGCATCAAGTTGACCCAAAAAAAGATAGAAAAGCAACTTGTTAATAACTTATACAATAGACTTATAAATCTAAAATTCCGATGTTTGCTGTCATTTTTCGCTCAACAAACAGCATTTAGCCTTTTTCTATACATTTTATATTTCATTACTTTTACTTAAGATTATTTCCTGTTATAATAATAAAATAATTCAAAGTCCTTATACATATGTAAGAAAAACAGTTAAAAATACATGAAGGAAGGAAGAGGCAATTTCTCCCAGCTACTGGGGGAGGAAGAAGGGTCTTGTCACGCCAATGTCCCCCACCTCCAGAAGGCTGGAGTGTGAAATGTGTTTATAATCCAAGTACGGTAAGTAAATTAAGCGCAATTATTCTGTAAAATATGGTCGAATTGTTGATACTTGATATTACTTGTATAAAAAAATCTTCCTTTTATGAAGTTCCTCAGTACAATTGACCCTGCTGCTACTCCACCCACCTGTCCACCACAAATAAGAACTAACCAAAGCAGTTATTGCTGATAAGACCTAATTAACTGCACAGGCCTTAGATACTTAGACAACTGATTGTATTTTACTTGAATTGTACAGTAACTTTGAACATTATTATCTATTTGTAAAAATTCAAGGGACATATTTTATTAAATTTATATGTTCAACTTCATGTCATCTGCACTATCATACTTGAAAATTTCATTAACAAATTTTAACAAATAAACAATAGTCCTTCAAAGAGATTGACACTCCACTGTCCAAAAAGAATTTCCAGGAATTCATGACCATTTCTTCTTTTTAACTGCCGAGTGTTGAAACCATCTCTGATATTCTTGAGTGATAACAACATTTTCAAATTAGTCGCTGTTGTGGTCATATTGGATGTAAGATAAGCACCATTTTCATTTAGAACAAACTAGACATCACTAGAAGACTTTTGACTAAACCCCATCCCAATATAACCCTCCATTCTGAAGAAGTATGCGAGAAGATTTTCAAGATGGCCATCATGGCAGCTATATTTGATATAAGATTGGGACCATTTGCATTTAGGACCAACTTAATACTGTATGATAAGAAGTATTTTAGTGAGAACATTATGTCAATATGGTCATCAAATCCGAAGGAGTAGCTATAACAAGAGTTTTAAGATGGCTGCCATGTGGCCATATTGGATGTCAAATCGGCATCATTTTGATTCATGACCAACTACACACCAAATGAAGTCTTCTGGTGAAAATTCAATATTGGTATGACTTTCTGTTTACAAAGAGTAGCCAGAACTAGATTTTCAAGATGACTGCCATAGTGGCCATATTAGATGTCAGATTGGCACCATTTTCATTTAGGACCCACTAGACATTATAAGCAATCATCTGGTGAAAACCAAATGTCAATATATCTTTCCATCTAGGACGAACAGTGACTGGATTTTCAAGATGGCCACTGTAATCGCAATATTGGATGTCAGATGGGCACAATCTTCATTTAAGATCAACTAGACACCATAAGTCTTCTGGTGAAAACCCCATATTGATATGGCTTTGCATTTATGATGAGTAATGATAACATGATTTTCACGACAGCTGTCATGGTGGCCCTACTGGATGTCAGATATGTAGTTGTTTGGGGGAGTAAAATTAATTTTAATTATGTAATACTTACTTGTTGCTATTGCATAGCTAATCTATTTCCGGGACAGAAAATACCTGACTGTATGATGAGAATTCATCCTCCCATAGGGTTGACTAGAAAGTTCTACTGAATAGAACTCTGTGTAAACCCCACAGTATTGCACATGTGTAACCCAAGTATAAAAAAAGCACAATTCACAATATTAGTAATGTGAACTACAATGATTCGTAATGAAAAATAATATGAATCAAGGTGAGTCCGTAGTACACCGCAATTGATGCAAGGAAAGGAGAAATTAACAAAATACCTACCCTAGCTAGAAAAATGCACAACCAAATTGGAATCACTAATGCCCTGTGAAGGGGGAAAAACGATGAGTAAAATGCAAAGCTGTATACAACATGTACGGAACAAATGCTAATAACTCAAGAGAGAGCTTAAATTAACAGAGAAAAAACTCAATCAGGGGTATAATCCAAATGTTTACAAAGAATATGCACACAAGAGACATAGTAAATTTGCTTGTTACCCATGAAGCAACAGCAAATCTTCATCGATGTTAACAATGCAGACATTACAGCCATGTGACAGTGAAAGAATGAAGGGCAGTAAAGTGCATGGGCAGCATGTGTGGGGTGTCCCAGGGGCAATCTAGTGTGTTCTGGAATCTTCTGGTTCACCGTAATGGGAGGATGAATTCTCGTCATACAGTTGGGGTATTTTCCACCCGGAAAAGCACCAGCTACGCTATAGCAACAGGTATGGTATTACTGATATTAAACAGTTATGTAAACTTGACAATGAGTCTTTACCTTTATACAAAAAGACCAGGTCAGTTTTATCCCCTGCCCCTGCCAAAAAGTCTGTTAGGAGAGAGAGAGATTTGTCATAGATTTGGTATATAAGAAGTTTGTATTTACAAAGTATACAAGGAAGTGATAGACATTATATGTGGTTTTGTGAGTTTTCCTCCAGAAATGAAAGATGTGACAGCCTGATACCACTCACCTGGCTTGCACAACTTAACAGTTGACCATTTTACTAAGCAGGCTTATGTAGTATTGCAAGAACACATCCTACATGTGTGTAAACTATCTCCCAAACTTTGTATTATGTTCATTTTACCTATTTTACTACATACTGATACAAATTCTTTCTAAAGATAAAAGCATAATTAATATGCAGTGTCTTGCTCATAATCCAAGCCATCCAGATTTTCATGATAATAACCCAACAGATCAAAAATGTGGCTTTAAGAGTGGTAACAAGGTCACACTATCAGATGCAAGATCACATCATTAACCATTTTATACTGAAGCCCAATCAGATAGACAGTTGTGTAGAACTGGAATTTTTTTTCAGTCAGTGGTGTATCAAGCATGAGAGAATGCAATGACGTTGGTCAATCTCGCTTTACAGGACAAGTTTTTCAAATAATTTTTCAGTTATATACCACTTTAACAAAAAACTAAATATTTTCCAAACCATATATTTTTTATTTGAAAATTTTCAGATGTAAAAAAAGTTCAGTTCAAAATAAAGTTAAGTAAACTTGCAAACATGCTTTCAAAAAAAAAGTAAACTTACTTTCAATGCAATTTTTCTATTTGAAAGTGTATGAAATGTGAGGAATTGTACGCCATTTAAGATGGTGTATGAAATGTGGGGAATTTTACGCCATTGAAGATGGTGACAAAATAATCAAAATCCATCAAGAATGTTAAAGGTTATTACAATTTTATTAAATTTACTTGCATGAGAATTGGAAAGCAAACACCAGACACAGATCCTTAGTGGAAAGTAAATAAAGCTGTTCATTTTTTTCAGTATTTTCATTTCATAATAAATTCTAATGTAAAAATACCAGAGTTTTGCTGGGGGATATTTTATGCTTCTTTTCTGGAATGCAGTAAAATGTCATAATATTATGCACACATATTTACTTACATGTGATTCTACTGGCGGTAGGTCAAAAATACCGTTTTAAAGGGTGTCTACCACACATACCGTTTTATAGTTGAAATCGACTGCTTTTGAAAAATAACATATATATATATGTATATATATAAACGGTATTTTTACGCATTCTATCCTCACATTACAGAAACCTGTGAGAACCAGTCTACTGGAGACCAGAAATGTTATATCACAATAACCGGTGAAATGATGCGTGGCTGAGTACCATAATCAGATTTAGAAGGCTAACGTGTCTATAACAAGCTGTTAAATGATTACCTTATTGTTGTAATGTGGCGAGTTTAAGGACAAACGCGGGATGTTTTATTAGGTGTTATAAGTAATAAAGGAATCAAAAATGGTCCATGATGGCTCTCAAGTCTTTCAATAAAAATTGACTGACCTTTAGAATAGGCAAAAGAAAAAGGAGAGACCGACCCAAAAATAATTTCAGCTGAAACAATTGAGAAAGTGTTTTGATTTTGTGTATTCTTTAATCACTACTGTGTTGTTCAAGATGGTTTTAAAGGAATATTTCAGGGCAGCTCACATAATTTTTAGCTCAATTCATGTCAAAATACCAAAACAGGTGCTTTCTCCCAATGATAAAAAAAAACACCAGCTAAGAAATATGAGGCTCAGGAATACATCTGAAGTCCAACTCAGGAACTTCCTCTTCTGGGTGAACTTAGCTTGGAGAAGTACTGAAGAGCAGTCAGCTGCCTTAAAAACCCAGCCACAGGAAAAGTGAAGTTTGAACTTCTTTCCAGGCTGAGCGTGGTTGTTTTGTCATTGCCACATTTTATTGCTCATACAGTGAGGACATTATCCATTTTTCACAAAATACAAAGTGATTCAAGGGGAAATCTGGACCATAAAACTAGCAAGAGCCTGTTAATTGTGAAACTTAATAATCGCAATGAATGTAATCAGTAGTCACCAGTTAGTGATCCTATGAAAAAAATTTAAAATGCTTGTGGATTTTATTTTAAAAAATTTTTTGCAGTGAACTATGAGATATACAACTCTTCCTTTGTCATTTAATTGACAAAATACACTGACTTGTATTAATTACTGGTAATTATTATTATAAAATTATCTATGAGAAACTGATTCAGATCAAAACTTGCTGTTTTATTATAGTATGAAGACAATTACATATGATGGCAAAAATTCTTTTAAATCCCCTCAAAACATGTAAAATTTATGTCAATAAAAAATATACTGGTTTAGAAGCCAATCTACTTATCAAATTTTTTTAATCTACTGGTTTGATGTCCTGGTTCTGTCACATGTATGTAGTTATATTTTTAAAAATTTCATTGTTTGAAAAATGAGTTACTTCACATGAGTTATAATTCAAAAATGTAATGGGTAAGTAGTTCCATATTTGATTGAATTTATCATGTGACATAATGCTATTGAAATTAGTTTTGAACATCATTTTTTGGAGTTTCCAATAGTCATTCATGGATCGGAGAAATAAAACACCCATGCTGAAACATAAACCTATAGACGCCTTCATAGTTCGAATATCAACTGGCATCCATTTTGGTGCAGAGGGTGGGTTCTTCCAGCACTCCTGTTCTCTGTGTAAAGGTTTGTTTCTGTAACTAAATGTTGCCAAAGATCTTGATTCCATATTAGATCAAACAAATGACAAGGTAAAGATTTGTCTGGGTGGGGAATCACCATCTCTCCAACCTCGGTATACGGGATCATGGTCATCATCATCATCAATATCCAAATTAAAAAAAACGAACTAACCAATTATCCTCCACTCAGTTCATTTCGATGTAGTTTAGATCACAATCCCCACTGCCCAAATTGTCAATTTCAAACACAAAATTGTTCATATTTTCGTAAAAATCAGCATCCATATCACTGCCATCACTTTCATCTTCATTACTGTCTGCCATTTTTATCTCCACAGACTAAAATTAAGTTTGTGAAATCAAATTTTCCACTAACCAGTTCTCATCAGCTCAGCTCACTTCGTCAAAGTCATGATCATGGTCCTCACTGCCTAAATATGTAGTTTTGGGGGGGGGTAAAACTAATTTTAATTATGCAATACTTACCCATCACTATTATATAACTTATTACTCTTTCGTGTCAAAAAATCTCATCCGTTTCGATGTGAATACATCCTCCCACAGAGTGGAGAATCTTTGTCAATAAGACACGGCACACTCGTGCACCTCTCCGCGCCTGCGCGAACATTCATCTTTTTCACAGACGACATTTCGCCAGGACATCAGTGTGGGGGTGGGAGGAGAGTATTCGGTAATAGTGATGGGTAAGTATTGCATAATTAAAATTAGTTTTACCTCAAAAAAACTACATTTTAATAGCAGCAATACATTACCCTATCACCATTTATATAGCTGAATTTGTCAGTTAGGAGGGTAGGCTGATGTGTTAAACTGATCAAAAATAGAGAAAAATGGAAAGTGCTCACCATTTGAGGGAGAGATCAACTTTACAAATTGTTGGAGTCCCTCTGGGCCACATGTTGTGTCGCAACTATGGGTCCCAAGAGAAAATACCTGCGCAATGAGTGGAGGTAGAGAAGGTAGTATGGGATCGCCAAAATGCTGCCTTTATGATGTCCTCCAAGGAAGAGTGATTCAGATAGGCCCATGAGGCAGCAGAGGCTCGAACCTCATGGGCTGGATGTTTCATAAAAGACAGGTCTCTATCAGAAAGGGACTAGTAAGCTCTTTTGATTGAAGCGACAATCCACCATGATAGTGGAGGCAGAAATATCAACAGAGCCCTTAAGAGGAAGGAAAAGACATTTCCTACCCTTCCTTTTCCCTTTTGAAGCATTTCGATAGAAACGTAGTGCCCTAACTGGGCATAAAAACCTATCTTGATCATCTCCAGTACAGATTCGACTGAGACTGGGATTCTTATTAGGTGATGGGGCTACCACAGATAACTGTTTTTTGTTGGGTTTTTTTTGCTAAAATCCAGGCTGACAAAGGAGGGAAACGGATTTGTACATGCCATTAAACCCGAGGCAGCCAGTGTCAACAGACAATGCATGAATCTTGCTGTGTATTCTCGCAGATGCCAAACAAGTAAAAACACTGTCACGAGTGCGAGCTCCTGAAGGAAGAATTGCTCAAAGTTTCATAGGGGGTTTTGGTCAAGGACCATAAAACACAAGATAGATTCCATCTGGGCATAAGAGAGCGGGAGACAGGTCTCTGCAGCTGAAAATACCTAATGAGATCAGCAAGGTGCGAATCTGAACCGATTGCTGAGCCCTGACGGAATTTAGGTGTGCTGGAAATGGCAACTTAATAGCCCTTGATAGTTGATACTGAACATCTATTCTTTTCTCTAATGAAATAAAAAGGAACTCAGTAACTGAAGTTACAGAGGGACAGCTAGGATCAACATGTTTCCTAATGCACAAATCACAGAAGATCATAGACCTTGGATGGTGAAGCACTCCTGGCCTGAATGATCCCAAACACTTGTTCTGGCAGACAGATCGCCTGAGATGAGCCAAGTGTGAAGGTGGAGAATGTGTGGGTTGTTGTTTAGGTGGGAGCTCCTGTGTTGCAACAGAAGATCATTGAACCACGATCGTTGGGGCCATAATGGGGCTATGAGAATGATATGAGCAGTGGAAGTTCTGACTTGCACAACTTGAGGTACCAGTCAGAACGGTGGGAAGGCGTACGCGAACAGACGATCCCACTGGCAGCTGAATGCATCCACTGCCCAAGCTCTCTGGTCTGGAACTGGTGAGACATAAAAGGGAAGTCTGTTGTTGAGCCTGGTCGCAAACAAGTCCACAAGGGACTTCCCCATAGTGAGAAAAAGGATTCTGTTACGTAGCAGTGAGAGTCCATTCCATGAGGACTGGTTTGCGTAACCTGGACAGACTGTCCGCTAAAACGTTCTTCTTCCCTGGAATCTGGCGAATTCGGAAGGTAATGTTCTCCGAGGTGGCCCAGCAGGAGGTTCCAGACCTCAACATTGAGAGAAAGAGGATGTGTGCCTCCTTAACTTTGGAGATACGTTACGACATACATGTTGTCGGAGGAGGTCATGACTCATCAAGCCTTCTATTTTTTACGATGAACCATTGCAATGCTAGAAATATGGCTTTCATTTCTAGGTTGTTATGTGGGGGGAGTCCAGAGTCCAATGACCTGCAGAATTACGTCCAAGGGCTCTTGGTGAGCACTCCAACCGGAATCTGATGCGACGGCGAACAGATAGGAGTGGGGCTGAGGTACATGCATGGGGACCCTAGTCAGGAATCTGTTCCAATTCATCCACCAGCGCAATGGTTGATGAAAGTCTGGTCCTAGAGAAATCAAAGTTGATAGAGAATCCCTGTGTGGTTCCCACCTTGCGAGAAGGAGAAACTGTTGAGGGTGCATATGGAGACGTCCTAAGGGAACCAGATCAGTAGCAGCATTCAAGGTTCCCAATAGGGATATGTAAAGGCAAGCAGACAACAATGTTTTTGCTCGTAGCGCCTCTAGAAATGCCAGAATTCGATCTATGTGATCCGGTGGAACCCGAACTAAGTTCTGGTTCACGAGGAAGTTCATCCCCATGTAAACTTTGATGGAATGAGTTCTGACTTCTCAAGGTTGGGTAAAAAAAAAACAACCGAGTTACTGTGGACCAACAACAGAACAGATCCTGATGGAGGGACTGAACCTGAACATTATGGATCAGCTAGTTGTTAAAATACTGGAGAATCGGGGTTCCCAGTAATCAGAGATAGGACACTACAACTCCCATAACTTGGGTGAAGACTCTGGGTGCGGAAGCAATTCCGAATGGCAGAACCCAGAATTGAAAGACTTCCTGGTCTAAGTGAACCTGGAGGTATTCCACCAGTTTAACAGGGGGAGATCGATAATGATACACCATTTACCACTTTTCTTGCTGACCAGGAAGAATTGGGAGTAGAATGCAGGAGACTGATCGTTCAGGAACCTCTTGACTGCCCCTTTCTGTAAAAGGGTCTGCACCTCTTCCTTAATTTCACCAAATTGGACTGGTGAATGAACATCGGGGTCCTTGATAGAGGAGGTTGTTCCCGAAACTGAAGTCGGTAACCCTCACTTACAATAGACAGGACCCACTAATCATCTGTGGTACTTGACCAAGCCTCTGAAAAGAGGCCTAGACAAGCACCTACATGGACATTAGGAGAAGAATGCTCGGCAGGAGAGGGTGTGATTCCCCCCCCCCCCACGCCTTTCTTGGGAATGGAAGGTGGGTTGGAGAAGTTCCTCCTGAGGACCTTACTGATGAGGAGGAGGTCTAATTTGAACTTGTGCATTGAACTGGGGCTGCATCTGTTTAAAGAATTTAGTGGGTGGCCCCTGGGGGCAATTCACCTTAGTGTGCTTCCTGGCCGATTGTGATAGGCCAGGTGCAGTTGTGAAGGATCTATGTTGACGATCCTTCAAATCTTGTGTCGCCACAGTGGGGATGAGTCCTCCGAAGAGGCTCTCGGCTTCCAATGGAGCAGCCCTTAGAAGGTCTTTACTATGGCTAGGTAAGACCTTTGAGGAGTCGAGCACAATGTGATGGTGGATGTTAGAAGTTCCACTGATAAAACCATTGCAACATAAAGTGAATTCCGGGATGTCTTGGTCACAGCTTCCAGCACGCATTGTAATGCGGCTGGGTTCAGAGCGGTCTCCTTCAGCATACTAAACGAAATAGCCGAGAAGAGGTCTGCATGGGAAGCTATGGTGACCAGAAGCCGGCTTTTCCGCTAATGGCTTGATTATTTTAACAGGAAGGCATGCCCAGGCTCCAATTAGAATACCCACTTGAGACACATCTGCATCCAACTGGGGAGGCTTAATGTGTCACTTCGGGAATGTACCCGGTAACTAGAGACAGAGACCAAGGTCTCAAAGTAGAGGGCGGGACAGACCACCCTCTACGCAATCTAGCACATTTCCTCAATAGTTGCCCATGTGCAGAATAGTCATCTTTTTCATAGTTGACGAATATGCCAGGACATCAGAGCGGTGTGGGAGAAGGGCATTCGGCAATAACTACAGTTAAGTATTCCATAGGTAAAATGTAGTTTTTTGGGGGGTAAAACTAATTTTAATTATGCAATACTTACCCATCACTATTATATAGCTTTATTCCTTTTTCGTGTCGAAAAACTCGTCCGTTCGATGTGAAAACATTCTCCCACTTAAAAGTGGCGAATTTGTCAACAAGCCACGTCACGCCCGTGCATCTCTCTGCGCCTGCGCAAACATTCATCTTTTTCATAGACAAAATTACTCCAGGGCATCAGAGCGGGGTGGGAGGAGGGCATTTGATAATAGTGATGGGTAAGTATTGCATAATTAAAATTAGTTTTACCCCCCAAAAAACTACATTTTAATAGCAGCAATACATTTACCCATCACTATTATATAGCTGAATTTGTCAGTTAGGTGGGTCGGCTGATGTTAAACTGATCAAAAACAGAGGAAAAATGTAAACTATTCACCATTTGAGGGGAGATGTCCACTTTACTATTTGCTGGAGTCCTTCTGGGCCACATGTTGTGCCGCAACTATGGGACCCAGAGAAAATATGCCTGCGCTTTGATGTGTTAATGAGCGGAGGTAGAAGGACGAAAAGGTAGTATGGGATCGCCAAAATGCTGCCTTCATGACGTCCTCCAGAGAAGAGTGATTTAGATAGGCCCATGAGGCAGCGACGGCTCGAACCTCATGGGCTTTTAGTTTCATAAAGGAAAGGTCTCTATCAGTAAGGGACTGGTAAGCTCTTTTAATTGTGGTGACAATCCACCTTGAAATCGTGGAGGCCGAAATATCAAAGGAGCCCTTAAGAGGAAGGAAAAGACGTTTCCTGCCCTTTCTTTTCACTTTTGAAGCATTTAGATAGAAACGCAGTGCCCTAACTGGGCATAAGAGCCTATCTTGATCATCCCCAGCACAGATTCAACTAAGACTGGGGATCTCTATAGTTGATGATGCTACCGCAGGTAATTGATTTTTGGCTAAAAATCCTGGCTGACAAAGGAGGGAAACGGATTCAATATTGCCATTAAAACGGAGACAGCCAGTGTCCCCCGACAATGCATGAATCTCGATACGTCTTCTCGCAGACGCCAAAGCGAGTAAAAATACCGTCTTGAGTGTGAGATCCTGAAAGGATGCCTCACTCAATGGTTCATAGGGGGTTTTTGTTAAGGACAATAAAACACATGATAGATTCCATCTAGGCGTCAGAGAGCGAGTGACAGGTCTCTGTAGCTCAAAATACTTAATGAGATCGGCAAGGTGTGGATCTGAACCAATCTCCGAGCCCTGAGAGAATTTAAGTGTGTTAGAAATGGCGGCTCTATAGCCCTTGATAGTTGATACTGAACATCTTTTGTTCTCGAAAAGGAACAAAAGGAAATCAGCAATGGCAGTTATAGAGGAACAGCTGGGATCAACACGTTTCCTACTGCACCAATCACAGAAGATTCTCCACCTGGCATCATAGACCTTGGATGTAGAAGCTCTCCTGGCCTGAATGATGCAACTGGCAACCCGGCCCAAAAACATGTTCTGGCGGATAGATCGCTTGAGATGAACCAAGCGTGAAGGTGGAGAATGTGTGGGCTGTTGTGTAGGAGGGAGCCCCTGTGTTGTGACAGAAGATCCCTCCGGTGAGCGAGAGATCTGGGTTGATCTATCAATAGATCTAGAAGATCGTTGAACCACGATCGTTGGGGCCATAACGGAGCTATGAAAATGATCCGGGCAGTGGAAGTTCTTACTTTTTGCAGAACTTGGGGAAGCAATTGGAACGGTGGGAAGGCGTATGCGAACAGACGATCCCACTGGAAGCTGAACGCGTCCACTGCCCACGCTCTCTGGTCCGGGACTGGGGAGACGTAAAAGGGGAGTCTGTTGTTGAGCCTGGTCGCAAACAAGTCCACGAGGGGCCTTCCCCATAGTGAGAAAAGGGACTCTGTCACTTCGCGGTGAAGAGTCCATTCTGTGAGAACTGATTTGCCTGACCTGGACAGACTGTCCGCTAAGATGTTCTTTTCCCTGGGATGTGGCGAACTCGGAGGGAGATGTTCTCCGAGGTAGCCCAGCGGCGGAGGTTCCAGACCTCCACGCAAAGAGAAGGGGCATGTGTGCCTCCTTGACGTCGGAGATACGCTATGACGGACGTGTTGTCGGAGGAGACCATGACACAACGACCCCTTACCCTGTCGACGCACCCTTGTAACGCTAGAAAGACAGCCTTCATTTCTAGGTTGTTTATGTGGAGGGACGACTCGTGTAGGGTCCAAAGGCCCTGAAGAGTTATCCCCTCCGGCTCTAGATGAGCACCCCAACCGGAATCTGACGCGTCGGCGAACAGGTAGGAGTGGGGATCTGGAGCGTGCATGGAGACCCCAGCTAGGAATCTGTCTCGATTCATCCACCATCGCAGATGATGATGGAAATCTGGTCCTAGAGGAATCAGAGCTGATAGAGAATCCTTGTGTGGTTTCCACCTTGCGAGTAGGAGAAACTGTAGAGGGCGCATATGGAGCCGTCCTAAGGGAACCAGATCTGCAGCGGCGTTCAAGGTTCCCAGTAGGGATAGGTAAAGGCGAGCAGACAACACGGTTTTTACTCGTAGTGTCTCTAAGAGTGCCAGGATTCGATCTATACGCTCTCCGGGAACCCGGACTAAGTTCTGGTTTGTGAGGAAGTTGATTCCTACATAAACGAAGTCTTGGGATGGAATCAGTTCTGACTTCTCGAGGTTGGGTAAAAGACCCAATCGAGTTACTGTGGACCAACAATGGAACAGATCCTGATGGAGGGACTGAACCTGAACGTTGTGGATTAACCAGTCGTCGAAGTATTGGAGGATCAGGGTTCCCCGTACTCGTAGATAAGACGCTATTACTCCCATAACTTGGGTGAAAACTCTGGGTGCGGAAGCTATTCCGAACAGCAGAACCCGGAATTGAAAAACTTCCTGGTCCAAGCAAAACCGGAGATATTTCCGATGAGGTGGAAAAATCGGAATGTGAAGATATGCATCTTGAAGGTCGATGGAGACCGCCCAATCCGATGGCCGCATCGCATTTCGGATTGAGGAGGTGGTCTCCATCTTGAAATGTTCCTCCAAAAGAAAACGGTTTAAGGGGGAGAGATCGATAACAAGGCGAAATTTCCCACTTTTCTTGGTGACCAGGAAGATTCGGGAGTAGAATGCAGGAGACTGATCGTTCAGGACCCTCTCGACTGCCCCTTTTTGTAAAAGGGTATTTACCTCTTCCCTTAGTTTCACCAGATTGGACTGATGAAAGAATACGGGGGTCCTTGATAGTGGAGGTTGTTCCTGAAACTGAATACGGTAACCCTCGCTTACAAGAGAAAGGACCCACCCATCGTCCGTGATACTTGCCCAAGCCTCTGAAAAGAGGCCTAGGCGAGCCCCTACGGGGATGTTTGGGAGAGGAATGGATGGCAGGAGAGGGTGCGAGTCCCTAGGGCCGTCCCCCCTCCTTCCTTGGGATGGCAGGAGAGGGTGCGAGTCCCTAAGGCCGTCCCACCCCCTCCTTCCTTGGGAAAGGAAGGTGGGTTGTAGAACTTCTTCCTAGGGGCTCCTCGGCGTCTAGGTCCACGCCTAGGACCTGACTGACGAGGAGGTCTCACTTGAGGTTGTGCACTATATTGAGGTTGTGCACTATATTGGGGCTGTACCTGCTTAAAGAATTTAGCAGGTGGCCCCTGAGGTCGATGCACATTAGTACGCTTCCTGGCCGATTGCGATGGGCCAGGTGCAGTTGTGAAGGACCTATGTTGATGGTCCTTCAAATCTTGTGAGGCCACAGTGGGGATGAGACCTCCGAAGAGACTCTCAGCTTCCAAAGGAGCAGCCCTTAGAAGGTCTTTACTGTGGCTAAGTAAGACCCTCGAGGAGTCCAGTACAACATCACGACGGATGTGTAGGAGTTCCGCTGAAAGGGCCATTGCAATAGCGAGTGAATGCCGAGATGTCTTGGCAACAGCTTCCAGCACACGCTGTAATGCTGCTGGATTCAGAGAGGCCTCCCTCAGCATACTAAACGACGTAGCTGAGAAGAGGTCCGCATGAGAAGCTATGGTGGTCAGAAGACGGACCTTCTGCTCAATGGCTTCGATCGTCTTAATAGGAAGGCGTGCCCAGGTTCCCGTTGTCAAGCCGACTTGAGATGCATCTGCATCCAATTGAGGTGGTTTAACAGGCCACTTCGGGGAATGTACCCAGTAACTAGAGGCAGAGACCATAGGTCTTAAAGTAGAGGCTGGGACAGCCCACCCTTTGCGCCGTCTAGCGATGTCCTGGCCTGAGGAGAACCTCTGTGATATTTCCTCAATTGTAGAGGAATGCGGAAGGAGCAGAAGATCTGATTGTGGTTGAGTCCCGGAGATCTTTTCCAAACTGGAGAGGATCTTCTTGGACTGTGAACCAGACGCTTTCGGGCACAAATCCGTAGGTAGTAGGCGGTAAACTTCATTTACCGCCTTATCAAAAGACCATATCTCTTCCGCTTCCTCTGGTTGAGGGAAGCTGGGTCTAGTTGCTTCCAGTTCGTACTCGTTGGAATCGACGATGATAGATAAAGCATCATCATCTAGAACACTCCGAGCAGGAGGGTGGCCGGGTGACACAATGTTTCCCGTACTTGTTTGTCATGCTGAGTAGGGGCTCTAGGTGTTCTAGATGTTCCAGGAGAAAGACGAGACCGCTTGCCTTTCGCGGATGATGCTAGGCGTCGGGATCTACTAGTGGATGCTACCTGGCGAGGAGGCGATGGCGGAACACGAGCCGCAACATCGTTTCTACTCAGAGTCCAGGGTCCAGTAGCCCAAGGGGACATAAGGGGCCAATTATTATGAGATGTTGGTCCCCACATCCCGTATGGATTCATTGGTATAATAGGGAAGGGGGGGATACCGATCCGATCCCCTTCCCTGGTCTGCGACCTTCCGTACGACGAGGCCTCTGATTGTTGATCAGTGTGACGTCGGTGACCGGTACGAGAAGACCAGTGGCCTATGACCGGTGACCGGCGACCGGTATTGGATGACCGGTCACCGGAACGATGTGACCGGTGACCGGTGACCGGTGATCAACCAAAGACCGGTGACCGGTACCGGGTACCCGGTGACCGGTGACCGGCGACCGGTCACCCGACATTGACCAGTGACCGGACCGGTCACCCGACACTGACCGGTGACCGGACCGGTCACCGGTCAGTGACCGGTCACAAGACATTGACCTGTGACCAGTGGACCGGTCACCCGACACTGACCGGTGACCGGACCGGTCACCGGTCAGTGACCGGTCAGACGACATCTCAGATGTCCGTCTGTCTTCATTACTACCCAAGGTGCGGTGTAGCCCCTCCTCGAGAGGGTGCGACACGCTACTTTGGGAATGTTTGGAGTGGTACACTTCCTTCCTGGTGGAAGGAAGTAACACACTACTGCTCTTTTTCGTCTTCTCCCTTCCCGGGAGATGCGATTTACTCTTGGAGCGTTCACTGGCCCCTACAGGAGGGACCTCAACTATGTCCGGGGAGGCTGGTGCAGGCTCTTGGGGTCCCGGAATGTTCTTGTGAACTAGAGTGGCCTTCTTGCTGTATGTTGCCTTAGTCTGAGTACCTGTAAAAGAAAATCCAGAGAAATCAGACGATGAGGGGGATTTAACTATTTTTTTCCGCCCTCTATAAGTACGCCTGGAATCAGCAAGATTCCAGGTTTCATTGGTCCAATTTGTACAGATATTGCAGCGACTGTTCCGCTTACACTTGGAACAGGTAAGACAGTCTGAGTGTGTATCCCATGGGGCCTTCTTATGGCCACACTTACCTACAGACTGATTTGCTGGCATTGTTTCTTTTTATCTGAAATAAATATTATCTGAAATAAATATTATTGAAGTATCAACCAATAATAATAACAACGTGTAAACTCACCTTTAAAATCTACACGTAGAAAACTCACCTTTTTTTGGTACGTCGCGTACTCTATACATACCCGTTCACCATATACTTTGCGGGCTATCTGCACCACAGTGGTTAGTTTGCTACAGGTAAACAATATACATATATATGTTCTTCCCAAGAGATATTAGAAGCTAGTTCACTTGACAAGCTTTATTGTTCTCAGGAAAATACAAGAAAAGCATGCGACGCGACACGCGTAGATAATAAAGAAACAATTGAAATAGTAGGAGAATAATATATAAATGAAATATTAATTCTGTAAAATTATGCGCCTGTTAATTGAGGCACTATCACAGTTGTTCTATGTCGCGTTGTAATGACATAGACGACTTACCGTGTACCTGAAAAGAAACAAGATATATTGTTTACCCTAACCCCTCTAAGGGTAGAGTACACGTGGAGAACTAGAAAAACTCTTCCTAGAACTAAACACTGATGAATAGCGGCATAAAACACATATAGCCGAGACGGACAACTGTAACACAGATGAATTTAGAAGGAGGGAAGTCCGAAATGTAGTTGAAAAACCGCAGCAGACAATTTCCTCAGGTTACGTTTTTGCGACACAACCACCAGGTATGGCGTCCATGAAAAAGATGAATGTTCGCGCAGGCGCAGAGAGATGCACGGGCGTGACGTGGCTTGTTGACAAATTCTCCACTTTAAGTGGGAGAATGTTTTCACATCGAACGGACGAGTTTTTCGACACGAAAAAGGAATAAAGCTATATAATAGTGATGGGTAAATGTATTGCTGCTATTAAAATTAGTTTTACACACCCAAAAACCTACATTTTAATAGCAGCAATAACTTACCCATTGCTATTACGTAGCTCAATTTGCCAGTTAGGTGGGTAGGCTGATGTGTTAAACGGATCAAAAACAGAGAAAAATGGAATTTATTCACCATCTGATGGAGAGATCCACTTTTCCAGAATATTGGTGTCTGTCTTGGCCACATGTTGTGCCATAACTATGGGTCCCAGAGAAAAATGCCTGTGCTTTGTTGTACTAACGAGCGGAGGTAGAAGGAAGAGAAGACAGTATGGGATCTCCAAAATGCTGCCTTAACTCATTAACCCTGCTGCCACAATAAATCGTCGCACTTTGCTTCCCTCATCTCCCGTGTGCCATGATAACATGGCACAGTTTACCTTGCTTGAATCACGGGCACCTCGTCTGAGTTGGCAATATTAGTCTAGGCCTGTATCCCGCACAACAAGTTAAAGCGGCACAAACCATTGGTTGATTCCAGACCATTTCCTAATTATGCAGGCAGTTTAACCAATCAAATTTAAGCTTACATAGATAGAGGAAACATTGCAGCACAAAGGTGAACAAATCTGACTTCGATAGCGCCAGAAATAGTGGAGTTATTTAGATCTGAAAATGATGCAAAATGACAAGAATCAGCCACTGGAAGTAGAAACATACCTGACAGACTCTGATGGAGATATATTCATTTATGTGTGGATTAAACCATATCATGTAGATCTTTTGAAGAATCGGTAAATAAAAACTTGCTTGTGTTTGGGACAATGAATTTAGTTAGCATGAGTGTACATAATTCAGAGTTTGTTCAAAGTGTTTCATTAGTTTTTAAATGTTTAGTGGAGAATTCTAAGGAAGAAAGGAAAGTAAAGTGTGAGGAAAATATGCAGTTTTCACACAAGGTTAAAGTTTGCAAGAGAGATGACAAATGGAATTTCTGTGAATTATTTCATGTGTTGAAGGTTTTAATTATTCAGTGTGAATTCAAAATGGATTTTATGGATTATTAATGACAAAAGAAGCAAATTGGTAAGTAAATCATTTTTTTTTTTTTTGCCTTTATGGATGAGTTTTATTTCTGCATGCTGCATGAAATTTATACCATTATCTACATAATTTTATTGAGAACAGCTGTGCCAAACTTTAGCTTAATTGAAGGAATACAAAGCAAAAAATAACTAATTTATTTCAAGTAGCCCCCTCTGTAAAAATCAGCAAGTCAAGTACTCTCAGTGAGTCTCAGGAATACAGCTACTGGTAAGGCTAACACTGCTCTAGGTGATCCCTCTGCAAGTATGCTGTAGAACTCACGGTACTAATTATAGGGAACAACTGTGAACCAGTCTAGAAATGGGTGAAGATTTAATAGAGTATATACAGGTTTGGTGGTCAATAATTGATTAATAATGAAAAGTAAAATTTTAGTAAAAAATTATTTTGAGAGCTTATCCTATCTGTACCTTAAAAAAAATAGAGACAAGATTCTATTAATGCAATTTTAGTATTTTTATAGACTTGACTTGGGAACAGTCAATAACAACAGTAGCACCTGATTCATTAGGTGCAGAATGGATAACACGTTTCATGTAAATGAAGATCCAAAATATGGCGCGGCTCATGTGGTTTTCTTTACACAGAAGCTTGCATCAAGGATGGGTCTATACTGATAAATATAGGTTTGATCATGAGCATTTAGAAATTTAAAGTTATTGAATTTTTAATATCATGATGTTTCCATAGGTTTACTATGGGAGTTGAATTGGTACCATGAGTCCTGTTGGGGAATACCTAGCTGTTTGGCTCAGGGGTTAATGAGTTAATGATATCCTTCAAGGAAGAATTATTAAGATAGGCCCATGAGGCAGCAACGGCTCGAACCTCATGGGCTTTTAGTTTCATAAAAGAAAGGTCTCTATTGATAAAGGACTGATAAGTTCTTTTGATTGTGGTGACAATTCACCATGAGATAGCGGAAGCCGAATATCAACAGAGCCCTTAAGAGGAAGGAAAGGACGTTTCCTACCCTTCCTTTTCCTTTTGGTGGCATAGACAGAAACGTAGTGCTTTGACGGGGTCATAAAAGACTATCTTGATCATCCCCAACACAGATTAGACTGAGACTGCAGATCTCTATAGGTAGTGGAGCTACCAAAGGTAACTGATTTCTGCTAAATATTCCAGTTCACAATCAGAGAAATGGATTCATAATTCCAATTCAACTTGAGACTGCCAGTGTCGACAGACAATGCATGAATCTCACTGCGTCTTCTCACTGATGCCAAAGCGAGTAAAAACACAGTCTTGATTGTGAGGTCCTTAAAGGAAGCCTCACTCAATGGTTCATTGGGGGTTTGGGTTAAGGACCATAAAACACAAGATAGATTCCATCTTGGAGTAAGGGAGTGTGAGACAGGTCTCTGCAGCTCAAAGTACTTAATGAGATCAGCAAGGTGAGAGTCCAAACCGATTGCCATGCATCGTGAGAATTTAAATGTGTTAGAAATGGCAACTTTATAGCCCTTGCTGATCATCTTTTGGTCTCCAAAAGGAAGAAAAGGAAATCAGCAACGGAAGTTACAGAGGGACAGCTACAGTACAGCTCACATGATTTTTCGGAACCCCATGCTTCGCGGTGGGTGATTTAATCGCCTCCACTTTAGCTCCGCAGTGGAAGGATAAATACCCACAAATCACCACCGTGCCTCGGCAGGCATGCCAATGTCAACTCCACTGTGGAGGAGGCTGGTCGACATTACTGATTGACATTTGAACAGCCAATGAATGAAGACCACCTATGGAAAGACTGAGACATCAAGAGTGAATCAGTCATCTAGACCACCTATGGAAAGACTGAGACGTCAAGAGTGAATCAGTCATCTTTATTTCAATCATATATATATATTTGGACAATAAAAAATTTTTATTTCATAAGTCTTGTATATTCAGTACACACTACTGTTTATAAAAGGTTGATTGACTTCGTTTGCAATAAGTTTATGCTTTTAATTTATGCAAAGAAATATGATGAACAAACGTACGCAGTGACTTGATGAGAAGCACACCTTGCTGAGCTTCTCAAGCAGCATAAATTTATCATTTTGTTCCAAAGGAAAGTAATTCTCTGAGATATGGACAATTAAAAATCCAAATTGACATCCGCTTCTGCTTTTAAAAAAACCCCCAAACAAACAAACCTAAAACACTGAACTTACACTGAAATGCAACCGCGTGCTTAATCCTTAAGCAGTAAATAGCACAGTCACGAGGCGGAATATTCTGATTGCATCTGTACTGTAAGGGACTGACCATTTAATGTATGGGGCTTAAATGTTTTGCTTTTTTCAACTAGGATATTTTTTGTTCTTTCATCACAGGATAAATTCATTTCAAGTGAAATATGGAATGGAATAACGTCTTTTTTATACTTCAAATCAGAGAAAGATAATTGTTTTCAGGCATTTACACCCCCCCACCCCCCCTTAGAAAATTCAATTGTCTCTCCCTAATAAAGACTTTACTTCAGCGGATGTTCTACAAAAATCAAGGCAGTGACCACTGTGAACACTGTTGTAAAATATTGAGAAAGGTTTGCATCAAAGGATGATGTCAGTTTCAGCTTGGGAACAGTGTGTTTTTATTACACAAAGCCATCTGACTTGGCGCGTTGTACTTTACAACCGCAATTATGGTCCCGCCATTAACAACAGATGTTTGATAATTGCTAGTAATTAATCTGAACTCAAATTGTTACCAAAATGAAAAATAATGTGAAAATTCTAAAATCTCAGATGTTCATAGATTTTAATTTCCAACAAGTTTAGGGCATTTTGCATGGATGTATTGTCTCTACATGTATCCTATTATATGCTCATTTTTCTAAGGCGAAAATATAAAAACAAAATATATTCTTATAATTATTTTGACGCAGATATTAAAATATGCCTGTTTGTGATTGTTAGAGCCTTTGGTTATTGAGTGTGTTTCTGTATGTGGTATACTGCTGTACAGCCAGAGTTACTGTGGCAGAGTGGATAAAGTGTGCGACTCGTATATACACACACATACACGCTTGGGTGTCGGGGGGGGGGGGGCATGTTGCACTCCCCCCCACCCCTGACTTTTTAAAAATAATAAATATATCACTTTTATTTCTGCTTTGCACCACCCCCAAAAAATTCCTGCGGACGCCCACACACACTTTACTTTTGGAGCATGTGGTCGGGAGTTCCCGCGCACGGGTGGGACATTTTTTTGTGCTCCATAACACTATAATGTCTAGCATGTTATTACTTTTCTTACCAATACCAAACGTTTCCAGATTTCAGTTTGTATACGTCTAGATTTATAATCAGTCAAATTTTAATATTTTAATTCTGAAGATTGCCTAAAAATGTTGGCATGTCAAGCATCTAGAAAGTAAAATTTTGGTTAACATTAATAAGCATTTTAGCATAATTTTTTAAACTCACATTGGTGAAAAACTCTTCAAAACATAAGCAGAATCACGAAAAGCTTTAATGGCAGGAACATCTTTTTGGCTTAGTGTGAATGATGAGGCCGCTAACTGAAGAAAGCTAGCCAATCATGGAATACTTAAACTGTTACTGAAGCATGTACAAAAAAAAAATATATATATAAAAAATTTCTAATGTTAAGTGCAACTGATTACAACAACTTGCACAGTAGTGATTTGGATTCCATATTTTATGAGAGAGAGAGAGAGGGGGGGGCTTTACTAAGAAGAGTTAATGATCTAGAAATAATCATCTCATTATTTTTCGTAAGCCTTTGGCCTCACATGTATAAATTAGCATTTTCACCCCAACGCTTGCTTGAGAGGCGCTCTTTAAAGATCAATAAAACCACGTGACACCTGCAATATAAAAGCCGCTGTGTTCATAGACCACGTCATATTTTACTTTGCGCTTACGAGAGGAGGTAAGTATGCTAAGTACATACCGAGATTTTCAACCACGTGGTTTGTATTTTGTTGAGTTTTGTTTCAAAAATAAATAAATTATAAACTTGCTGTGTATTATATTGTTGATACTGTTGATTATATTATTGATACTTTTACTAAAGCAGCCGACCTTCGAACGCTGTTCAGGTCAATTTATACCATGCCTTGGTACAGTTGTATAGTAGACTTTGGGAAAAAAGTTATGGCTGCTGACAAGGACGCGCTATACGTCACTTAACCCGTCTGACTCGTAGATGTCAGACTTTGCGAGGTTCAATATTGAATATTGCTGGCATTGTTGCTAAAATGGATGTATCCTCCATGAGAAATAACAAAGCACGCACCCAAAGTCACGTTGGTTGTTGACAAACAATTGATGCACTGAAAAGGGCCTGTCGATAATAAGGTTGGCTTAAGCTCAGCAACCGGAAAAATGTCGGAACGACCGAACTTTATTGAATTGAATAAATGAGCCCTGGAAATATAGCACCTTTGCGTGCATTATTGGGTATTTGCCCAAAAATTTATAGCACATGCTGTTGAAAAGAGTGATACTTGTGACATGGAATTCTAAACGAAACTGGTTGGATACAAAATTGTACTGGGGAATATGTTGTACACGTGATATTGATCATAAGGGAAATTTGTTGTACACGTGATATTGATCATAACTGGTGTAATGGAGTTGTTCATACTTTACAAGCACTCAACTCCCCTTTTACTGGGTATGATACAGTCAAAATAACGTGCTGAAAGTGCTGACTGAAAAAAAAAAATTAAAAAAATAGAGTCTTTGACCCTGCTGATCAACACTGCAACCTTACAGTGCATATACAGACAAACGCGACAAATATAACATGGCCAGAGTGGCAATGAAATGGAACCCCAATATTAACCCATAGGTCTGGAGGGTATTAAACAAAAATCATGCTGACAATAACTTTGTGACATTCAACAGTTTGTTGGAGCTGTAATTTTCCCCATAGTCAAATTTGACTAACTTATAAAAACACAAAAGCTGTAACCTCACAGTAAATAAATAAAGAATGTGGTACCGGACTTAGCTTCTGGTGGTATGATAATGCAAATAATTTTACTGGCATTGGCCCCAACAGGCACAAAAGGTGCAGAGGGTTTAACAGATTTTACTCGTAAAATAATTCCAGACAATTTGGCCACACAAATGCACCTCATTGCCAGAGAGAGAAAAAAAATATTTAAAAAAAAAAAAAAATTGACAGGTAAGTTCATGCATGGGTAAATATGTACATGTCTTTGAGGCATGGTAGTGGCCAATATCAGCTAATTTGATTTTACAAGATTTACAATACTGAATTTGACAAAATTAAAAACCAAAACAGAATACCACAATGCATCCCAAATTCTGATGAACAAAAGATTCCAGTATAAATTAAAGTGGATCAAATGTTGTGGATAGGAACTAATGTACCTTCATAACATAATAAGGAAGAGGTTATTTCAGATCTGTTCACAGTACCAAAACCTAATGGTAAATTCAGACCGGGCATAAATCAAAAGACTTTGGATGACTTTGTGACCTGTGAAGATTTTAAACGAGATGCTTATTTCAATTGGTCATGAAATAATTACACGAAAATGATTTTATCATATCCATTGACCTAAGAGATGCATACTTCAGTGTTCCAATACATGAACTTGTTCAAAAATCTTTATATAAATGTACAAGTTTAGGTTGAATAGGATGCGATAATACGTTATAAATTGGGTTGTTAAACCTTGGGGTTTCTAGTGCACAGAGGATCATTACCAAATTTGAAACCACCATATTTATAGTTCATACAACGGGGTATTTGTTGTTCCTGTTACCTTGATGACATCATCAACATCAATATTCCCCATGTTAAGCTGAGAAAATTTTATCCTGGAAAAGGTTTTATCTGTGTTTTATGATTAAGTACAAGAGGGTGCACTTCATTCTGTCTTGGAGAATTAACTCTGTGGATTTATAATTTATTCAGTTCAATTCAAATCGTGTCCTTATGGATAAAACAGTTTTGAAAAAAAAAAAAAAAAAGGATATAATACATTGCCAATCAGATGTCCATCAAGACATTTCTTTATACCAGAAAGCATCTGTTGTTGGTTTATTGCATGATGCCATTTGAACAAGCTTTAAAAGGACGAGATAAAGTTCTTGGTCTTAAATAGTACCAGAATTTCGATGAACATATAAACCTGTCTGATACAATTAGGCAGAGCCAAAATGTTGACCTGAAAATACAAAATGCAATAATAAAAAGCTTAGACCCATAACTGTTGATTTTGCTATTTACACAGATGCATACAAAGATGAGTGGTGAGTTCTTTAAGCAGATTTGAATCAATCTATTTGTGGTCATTGGCCAGTTGAAGAATCAAATTATACATTCATTTTATAGAATTCTTGCCATATTTCATAACTTGCAATCTCTGTTGTCTGGTTCAGAATAAACATATTTGTACTCTAACATGGCAATACATATGCATTCTCCTAAATTAATTATGTCACATGGTCCAGGGAAATGAATGATCTTCCTAAATCTTATTGGTAATGGTCAATTCCTTGAAAGAGATGTATACTTTTCAACCATCTGTTTATAACGAGTAGATGATACTTGTACTGATTTTTACTCTGGGAATATTTTAAAATCTACAGAGTGGATGTTGAATAGAGAAATTTTGCTTCTAAATTTTCAAACTGATAAATTTGCTTTATAAAATCCAGAACCTGGAGCATTTATTTTGAGATGCTTTTTCCCGTAGCTGGCATGAGTTTGGGTCATACAAATTCCTCATTTCCACTTAGTAAGGAAAATTATGAATAAGGTCATGAGTGACAAAACTGTTAAAGCTCTTGTGATAATCCCATATTGGCCATCTAAATCTGGGTCTCCTTTCATTGTGGCTTGTAGTGTTGATTTTTGCCATGACAAAACATCCTGCTTATACTCCTGTATTTCGGAGAGACTCGCCCTCGGAAGAAAAATCTGCAGCTAATAGGCGGTTGAATTGGGACAAACTTCCAAAGTATAAGACTTTCTGCAAAAGCTGTCAATCTCGACTGCATCTCCAGAGGGAAAGACACAAAAATGCAGTATTACCTTGCATGGTGTAACTGAATCATTTTGGTGTTCTGTTTGGGGGTGGAGCAGACCTTAAAATGTGTCTGAGGAAACAGTTATGACATAGTTATCTTGTAATGATTGGTAAATAATACAGGTTTTTAAAGTCCATGTGGATACAAACTTTAAAATAATTAGGTCAGAACTGGTGTTCACATTTGCTCTTAGTTCAAGGTTCATGAGAGGTATTGTTATTATGAATATACATCAAGCAAAGTATGCTTTTACTTGAGATGTCGGTCATGTCTTAAAGTTTTAATTTGTTGTACAAAATGTAGAGTTTAACGTGCTGTATTTGAAAGCTGGACATTTTAATATTCTCTGGAACAACAAGGGCACAAACATTGATTTATATGAATATTCATAATATGCATGTATCAATCTCCCGTCGGTTGCTTACCATCGGTATAACAGGTAAGCTATCTGTTTGATCTTGCCAGTAGTCATATGCTTATCTCAAAGATTAAACCATGCATGTGTAAGTACATACTTTAACCTAGTGAAACTGCAAATGGCTCATTTAATCAGTTATGGTTCCTTAGATCGTACAATCCAACTTGGATAACTGTGGCAATTCTAGAGCTAATACATGCAAAGAAGCTCCGACCTGCGGAGGGAAGAGTGCTTTTATTAGTCCAAAAAGCATTGGTATTCAGTTTAGTTTCCAACTTTACTCGAAATTCGCAGGCTGGGGAAGAGCTATGGTTTGAAAACCCCTAATTATTTTTTAGAGGAAAGACTTGGTCTTACACACTTTACATTATCTCAATAGAACTCAGAGTCTTAGAAAATGTGATTAGTTGACCTTCTTTTTTTTCTACACTTTCAAGTGGAGGCAAGTACCATGTTAATATGTAGTTGAAAGCCATGCTATGAATTTTGGGAATTTATATCCAATATTTAAAGGCCATTCATATCAGTCATTATTGACATCTGCTACATATAGGGGATGATGTTCCCTTTGTGGAATTCTTAAAATGGCAGATTGGACATTATCCAAGAATTTTATTTTAATAATAATAATAATAATAATACATAAATAAATTATTTACTGTATATAAATTAAATAAGAAATTTTGTACATGTGGTTTTACATATGAAGTGACAGTAGTTGATTTTAGTAAGTTTTTGTTGTCCTTTAAACATGCTAATTTATACATGTGAGGCCAAAGGCTTACGAAAAATAATGGTCCCCCATCCAAGCATACTTTAGTTGGGATGGATGGGGGCATTATTGGAGTAAGCCGGAGGCTGAGCATGTATAAACCCTCCCACTGACAATGTTTCCCACTCGATTCTTATTTCTTAGAGACAACAAAAACGGGTTTTAAAATATGACATGGTCTATGAACACAGCGGCTTTTATATTGCAGGTGTCACGTGGTTTTATTGATCTTTAAAGAGCGCCTCTCAAGCAAGCGTTAGGGTGAAATGCTAATTTATACATGCTCAGCCTCCGGCTTACTCCAATAATGCCCCCCATCCATCACAACTAAAGTATGCTTGGATGGGGGACCATTTTTCTATATTATGCATATGCAATAGGAAAACGAACAGAAAAAGAAAAAGTTAACCATTAATTTCATCTGATGCTAAAGTTTGCTTGGTAATATAAATATGCAGTAGTTACATACAAAAAAATGGGTATATGTTTATCCCGGTTCAGGCAAGCTTTGAGATTTTGTATAGGTGGGTTACTTATAATTTCTGTTGGTAAATCTTAAAAGGCAGGAATTAATTTTGATACAAGGTAGTTCTACAGAAAGGGAGCCGAATGATCAAGTGATGTAGGTCTCGTTGTTAATAACAAATGGTTGAATTACATCTTTGTAAATAGTTTGGAGCAAAATCATTGTCCATTTGAAACAACTAATGTGACTGACGCAAGGAATGGAAGAAAATAAACTGATAAATGTAAAAATTTGATACTAGCTGTATTGATTAGTTCACTAGTTTTTCTTTCAATCACTGATTTTTCTTTTACAAGAATCAAACAGTGGAATAGCCTGTGGTTGTACAGCATGAATCACTTATCCCTGAGTACACTGTTTATTGTCAACTCAATGGCAAAGATAACAAACCTGCATAAGAGCTGCTGTTGTACTTTTAGGTTATCAGTTTGCACATGAAATTAACACGTCAATATCAAAGAAAAGAAGCAGTGTTGATGGCTTTTCTTGTGCTAGGTAATTGGTTTGCGCATGAGCACTTCTCTTCGAAAACTGCATGTGTCAACCACATGTATCTGACATTTTGCGACCATTTGTGATTTTGTAAAAACCGCTACTTTGGTAATTAATTCAAAAATATTACAGTTTAAAATAAAATAATCTTAATAATGCTTTATTTAAGTGATTGGATGTCAGAAGAAATCGTACAATATGTGAATGATAGGGGTGAAACAATTCATTGATATATCGATGCATCAATACTTTTGCCATATCGATACACGTATTGATACAAGAGGTGAAGAATCGATACAAAATGATATCTACCTTATATTAAGTTACTTTAATCTACAGCAGTCATGAATAATTATTAGTCATTTGCCTTCTTATTCTTTAAACTGAGAATCGATATGTATCGTATCGTAGGCTGTGTATCGTGAATCGTATCGATACGCGGCACAGGTGTATTGTTTCACCCCTAGTGAATGAGAACTCATGCATGGAGTAACCATCGGAACTTGTGCGATTTTGTTCACTTCAGTCAGGTATGACCGCAGCTTTGTTATTAATTTGTTCGATGTTTATCGTTCTTTTCATTGCAGTGAGTACAATATCACTGACTTTCATATGATCATTGCGCAAACTGAAAAAGAAATAAGGATATGAATGGATGTTTAGATTCCAGTGACATATTACTGAAGAAAAAAATTAGATTCATTGTGAAAAATGTAGTATTAATACAGTTTGCGAGGCATTGTCATTACGTTATTATCATCTACAATTTGATTTGGCACTATGTATCATACATTATCTTCATTAGAACAAGGAAATATTTATAATTAACTGAATGACTACGTTCTTTTTTTTCATCTATCAAAAAGTAAGCAAACTGCTCCCCAAAGGGATAACGATGTAGATAAAAAGGTGCCTTCCCCCCTCTCTCAACCTCTGCTTGCAGGGGTCATAAACAGTAAACCACACCCATATTATTGAGACCATGTCCACTCCGCGGTGGTTATCAGATGCGACTCCGCGAGAAAGCGTGGTGTGCAGGGCTATTCTTCGCGAGACGCCACGGCAACTCAGTCAGGACGCGCAGAGTGATGGTGGAGGTTTTTCTTTTTCTTAATCCTCTCCACTCTCTCCACCCTCACCGAGAAGCGTGGGGTTCCGAAAAATCATGTGAGCTGTAGTGTAGGATCAACATGTTTCCTACTACACAAATCATGGAAGATTTTCCACCTGGCATCATATACCCTGGATGTAGAAACTATTCTGGCCTGAATGATGCAACTGGCAACCCAGCCCAAAAACTTCTTCTGGCAAATAGATCACTTGAGATGAGCCAAGCGTGAAGATAAAGAATGTCTGGGCTGTTGTGTAGGACAGAGCCCCTGTGTTGTGACAGAAGATCCCTCCTGTGAGGTAGAGACCTGGGTTGATGTACCAACAGGTCTAGAAGATCGTTGAACCACAATTGTTGGTGCCACAGTGGGGCTATGAGAATGATATGGGCAATGGAAGTTCTGACTTTTTGCAGAACTTGAGGTAGCGGTCAGAACAGTGGGAAGGTATATGTGAACAGACAATCCCACTGTAAGCTAAATGCATCTACTGCCCATGCTCTCTTATCTAGGACTGGAGAAACATAAAAGGGAAGTCTGTTGTTAAGCCTGGTCACAAAAAGTCCACCAGAGACTTCCCCATAGTCAGTAAGGAACTCTGTTATGGAGCAGTAAAGAGACCATTCTGTGAGAACTGTTTTGCCTGACTTGGATATACTGTCCACTAATACATTCTTCTTCATCCAAAATATCTTTTTTTACAAGGAATGTGGCTGACTCAGAGGGTAATCCCTTCCGAGACACCCAGGAAAGGATGTTCAAACCTCCATGCAAAGAGAAGGGGAAAGTGAGCCTCCTTGACATCGAAGATGCGCTATGATGGACATGTTGTCAGCAGAGACCATGACACATCGGCCCCTTTCTCTGTCATTGCACCCTTGCAAAACTAGAAATACAGCTTTCATTTCTAGATTGTTGCTGTGGAGGGAAGATTCATCCCAAGTCCAGTGACCCTGGAGAATTATGCCCTCCAACTCTAAATAAGCGCGCAAACCAGAATCAGACACATTGGCGAAAAGATAGGAGTGGGGGAGAGGTGCATGCATGGGGACCCCAGTCAGGAATCTGTCTCCAGTCATCCACCAGCACAAATGGTGATGAAAATCTGGTCCTATAGGAATAAGAGCTAATATAATCTGTGTGTGGTTTCCACCTTGTGAGAAGGAGAAACTGTTGAGGGCACATACAGTGATGTTCCAAGGGAACCAAGGTTCCCAAAAGGGTTTGGTAAAGGCAAGCAGACAATTATGTTTTTGCTTGTAGTGCTTCTAGAAGTGCCAGTATTTGATCAATGTGATCCTGTGGGACCCAGGCTAAGTTCTGGTTCATGAGGAAGTTCACTTCCACATAAATGTAGTCCTGAGATGGAATGAGCTCTTACTTCTCAAGGTTGGGTAAGAGGCCCAACCGAGTTACTATAAACCAACAATGGAACAGATCCTGATGGAGGACTGAACCTGAACATTGTGGATCAGTCAGTCATCGAAGTACTGGAGAATCAGGATTCCCAGTAATTAAAGGTAAGACCCAAACAACTCACTTAACTTGGGTGAAGACTCTGGGTGCGGAAGCCATTCCGAATGGTTAAACCTGAAATTGAAAAACTTCCTGATCCAAGCAAAACCAGAGGTATTTTCGATGTGCAGGAAATAACAGGATGTGCAAATACGCATCCTAAAAGTCAATGGACACCACACAATCTGATGGATGCATTGCATTCCAGATTGAGGTAGTGGTCTCCATCTTGAAAAGGGGAGAGATCAATTATGATACAAATTTCCCACTTTTATTGGTGACCAGGAATATTCGGGGGTAGAATGCAGGAGACTGAATGTTCAGGGCCCTCTTGACTGTTCCTTTGTGTAAAAGGGTGTGCACCTCTTCCCTTAATTTCACCAGATTGGACTGGTGAAAGAACATGGGGGTCCTTGATAGAGGGGGTTGTTCTTGAAACTGGAGTCAGTAACCCTCGCTCACAACAGATACGATCCGTCCATCGTCCATGATGCTTGACCAAGCCTACAAAAAAGGGCTAAGATGAGCACGTACAAGAACGTTTGGGAGAGAAATGCACGGTAGGAGAGGGTATAAGTCCATAGGGCTGTCCCCCCCCCCCTTCCATGGGAAAGGAAGGTGGGTTAGAGAACTTACTCCTAGTGGCTCTTTGGCGATTTCCACGCTGTGAACCCGACTGAGGAGGAGGTATCATTTGATGTTACACATTGGACTGCGGCTGCATCTGTTTGAAAAATTTAGCGGATGGCCCTTGGAAGCAATTCGCATTAGGATCCTTCCTGGCTGATACAATGGGCCAGGAGCGGGCGTGAAGGATCTATGTTGATGAGCCTTCAAATCTTGTGAAGCCATGGTAGGGATGAGTGTTCCAAAGAGGGACTCAGATTCCAATGAAGCAGAACTTGGAAGATCTTTACTGTGGTTGAACAAGACCTTCGAGGAGTCCAGCACAATGTCACAGTGTATGTGCCAAAGTTCTGCCATTAAAGCCATTGCAACAGAAAGTGAATTCCGGGATGTCTTTGCCACACCTTCCAGCGAACGCTGCAATGTGGCTGGGTTCAGAACAGCCTCCATCAGCATAATAAATAAAGTAGCTGAGAAGAGGTCAGTATGGGAAGCTATGGTGACCAGAAGCTGGACTTTCTGCTCAATAGCTTCAGTCATTTTAATGAGAAGGCATGCTCAAGCTCCAGTTGAAATACCCACTTGGGATTCACCTGCATCCAACTGGGGAGGTTTAATGGGCCACATCGGGGAATGAATCTGGTAACTCAAGGCAGAGGCCATAGGTCACAAGGTAGAGGAAGGAATGGACCACCCTCTATGCCCTTGAGCGATGTCCTGGCCTGACGAAAACCTCTGTGATATTTCCTCAATCATAGAGGAATTCGGAAGAAGCAGGAGATCTGGTTGTAGTCGAGTCCCGGAGATCTTTTCCAAAATGGAAAGGATCTTCTTGGACTGTGTGACAGATGGTTTGGGCATCAGTCCGTGGGTAAGAGGTGGTAAACTTCATTTACCACCTTATCAAAGGACCAGATCTCCTCATCATCCAACTGAAAGGAGTTGATGCGCCTGGTAGGAGGAGTCAACTGAACTGTTTCTACCTCGATCTCATTGGAGTTGACGAGGATAGATAAAGCATCATCATCTAGAACATTCCGAGCAGGAGAGTGGCTGGGCATCACTATGTCCTGCAGTGGAAGTCACATAAAAGCACTCTGTGCCACTTCCTGTACTTGTTCATCATGGTGAGTGGGGGCTCTATATGTTCAAGAAGTTCCAGAATAAAGAGGAGACCATTTGTATTTCCTGGATGACACTATGTCTCCAGCCTTCCTAGTGAATGCCACCTGACAAGGAGATAATGGCAGAACACATGCCTTGGCATCACCTCTACTCTCGGTACAGGATCCAGTGGCTCAAGGGGGCATAAGGGACCAATTATCCTGAGGTGGAGGGCCCCACATCCTATACGGATTCATTGGGATAACACTTTCCCGCAGACTGTTCTGACCCTGTTGTCTGAAATAAAAATTATCTGAAAGAGAACAATAATAATGACAATATGTATTATTTCACACATGAAACTCACCTGCTTGTATGTAGTGTATGCCATATACACCCCAGTGTATTTGCACAAGGTAAACAATGATTCACTCGTGGGGAATTTCCTGTCTTTTCTTTAATAAGGAAGACATTCAATTGTTAAACCTTTATTGTTCTCTAGGAGTAATGCAGACACACACAATAACAATGCAATTTGAGTCATGTGTATTGTATTAAAATACAATGGTGAAAAAGAAAAAAAACACTGAATTGATGACCAATCTATTATTTATTTAAAGGAATTATCAATTCCTATTAACTGAGGTAGGGCCTATGTTGCAGTATAACTCAACACACAAGACTTACCCATAACCAATTGTATTTAGAAAATAAGATGGGTCTACCCTAACCTCTAAAGGGTGGAATACAACATGGTAACCTAAGATGTTCCTTAACGAACCAAATTCTGAAAGGGAGCGGGTGTTACCAGCATGTAATTAGTATACAGAGAGGATACATGTAACACCGAGATAATATTTGTTGAAGAAAGATCGCAATGCAGTGAAGCAGTGGCAACATTAGAAATTTTCTCTGGTCACAGATTTGACACATTTCCATTAACATGGCATCCTTGAACAAGATGACTATTCTGCATATGGGCATGCAAGGTGCACGAGTGGACCGTGTCTTATTGACAATTCTCCACTCTGTGGAAGGATGTATTCACATCGAATGGACAAAGTTTTTCTACACAAAAAAAGTAAAAGCTACACAATAGCGACAGGTAAGTTATTGCTGCTAATAAAAGGCACATTTACACCACTAGGCTAATATGTGTACCAAATTTCACCGAGATATGTTAATAAATTTTTTGGAGATTTGCCACAGAACAAAGGTATTAATAATGGATGGACAGACAAATGGACAAAAACATTAATAATATTCAAACTGAAGAATTGTGAATAGCAAATGGCTCATCTGGACCACTAGTCTAATATGTGCACCAAGTTTTATAGATATATCTTGAACAGTTTGGGAGTTTTGCTCTAAAAATGAAAGAGTGGTTTTGGAAAAATAAAAGTTTTGATAATGGATCAATATACATGTTGTATTAAGAAAATAGTTGTTTCAAGGTTTCTCTATTTTTAGTATCTTCATCCATATTTGAAAGCACATCAGCATCATTTGTCCGATACTGAAAGACCTTTATGCCAGAATTTTTTTCTTTAAAAGTTGGTATACTGGTAATCCTTTTTACTGATTTTATTAAATAAAGTTGCTTAAATGTTTTCTTCAAGTTTTAGTAATGATGACATTTGATGGCTGATCAGCAAAATCTGTATATATTTGAAAGCCCTTCATGTCAGGAATCTTTCTCTTAAATATAGTCAAATTCTGCTGAGCAGTTCCTGAGATGAAGTCTTTTACAAGTTTTTTTTTGTTTTAGTAACAGTGGTCATATTTGCTAGTGGATCAGCATATCCTTTTTAAAAATTTGTGAGCTCTTCTTACCAGGATGCTATCAAATTTCGTCAAATTCTGTTTTTTGAGTTTTTGAGAAGAAGTCTTTTATAGGGTGTTCTATTTTTAGTAACGTCTGACATAATTGATGGCAGATCATCATAATTTATATTAACTTGAAAGCACTTCAGGCCAGGATGCCGTCTGCCAAGTTTGGTTGAAATTGGTTTAGTCATTTGGAAGAACTTGAAAATAGCAATTGTTGACAGACACTCAACAAAAGATGGATGACACATGGCAGATGCAGGGCCATACCATAAGCTCGCTTGGCTTTATGGCCAAGTCAACTTAAAATTAATCAAAACCTTATTGTGATGTCTCAGTTTCTGCTGACAGTATGAATCTTAAAGAAGAATGAATCTAATGAAACTGGTACTTCTCATCTACATCTATATGGTGAGGATTGAGGATTAGTGTCAAATTTCTAATTAAAGTCTGATCCATTCCACCTCAAAAAAGACTACATTTAATAAAAATGGTATTAGTGAGTACAACTTGTCACTAGACTTTCAGGACAATTAGATTCAATCTCACAAGACCAAGTTCCCTATATAATTAAATATTCACCAAAGGTTAGGATGCAGTTTAGTGGCTGACTGATTTTGCTCTCTTCTCCAATACAGGTTGATATGTTGTCTATATTTTTTGTACCCTCTAATTTTTCATTAATCCATCAATCCATAAAAATTAAGATTTAATTTGCTTCTATAATTTTTCATATGTATTGCTTTATCCTGATAAAAATTTACCTAATTTTAGGTACTTTAGAAAATGATAATTTGAATATTAACCTATAATTATATATACACCTGATAAAAAAAATTTGCTTGTAATTAACAAACAGTTCTCCAAAATTACAGTACTCCCTCATTATAACAATGTCCATGGAAACCAAAGAGTATACAGACTTATAATGAGACATCATTTCACTACCACCTAATGCAATGGGATCCATGACCATACCTGTCTTATAATAGGAACTGTTATAACAAAGGGCATTATAGTAAGACCACCTTATAACAGGAACTGTGTTATAATAAAGGGTCTTATTGTGAGGGAGTGCTGTTTTATTGTCATAGTTGCAGTTGAAATATTGCAAATAAAATCTGAAAAGTCTGGATCGAGAGCATTTCAAAAAGTACATAGTGATTAAGACAACAAAGGCATATAATATAGTGAAGCTTCTCAAAAATGGACCCTCTGTATACATCAAGTTCCTGTGCAGACTCACATTTATGTATTTTAGTCCAAATCAAATCATTCTTATTAAAAAATACCTTTCAAACTAACTCGATACAAGAAGCCAAAATATTTTGTCCAACGGTCTGGTGTTTGGATTAGGGAGTTTTAATGTGATAATAGGGTAATAAAAAAAATATTTAAAAAAAATATATATACTCCCACTCCCACCATAAAACGCGAGTCCCTCAAAGGGGCCGATGCTCTATTGCACGAAAAGAATTTCCTAGAATTCAAGATCAGACCATTTATTCTTTTTAACTGCTGAATACTGAAACCATTTCTGATATTCTTGAGCAACAAGATTGTCAAATTAGTCACTGTGGTAGCCATACTGGATGCAAGATCAGAACCATTTTGATTTAGGACAAACCAGACACCATTAAAAGACTTTTGGTGAAAATCCCATGTTCATATGACCCTCCATTCAGGAGAATTAGTGACATGATTTTCAATATATTCATTGTGGCAGCCATATTGGAGGTCAGATTAGCACCATTTTCATTCTGGACCAACTAGATATTTTAATCAGTCTTCTGGTGAAAATCCGATGTCAATATGACTTACCATTTAGGAGTAGCAACAATACGATTTTCAAGATTACTGCCATGATGGCCATACTGGATGTCAGATAGGCACTATTTTTATTTAGTTCCAACTAGACATCATAAGAAGTCTTCTGGTGAAAACCCAATGTTGATATGACTTTCCATCTAGGAGGAGTAGTGATAAGATTTCCAAGACAGCTACTCTGGTGGCTCTATTGGACATTATACTAGCAAAATGTTTATTTAAAACTAACTAGACACCATAAGAAGTCTTCCAGTGAAAAGCCAATGCTGACATGACTTTCTGTTCAGGAGCAGTAACATGAACAAGATTTTCAAAATGGCTGCCATGGCAGCCATATAGAATGTCAGATCGGCACGATTTTCACTTGGGACCAACTAGACATCATAAGAAGTCTTCTAATGAAAAACCCATGTTTGATATGACCATCCATTCGTAGAGTAGCAAAAAGATTTTCAAGATGGCAACTGTGGTGGCCATATTGTATGTTCGAGCAGCACCAATTTCATTCATGACCAGGTACACATCATAAGAAGTCTTCTGGTGAAAACCTCATTTCAATATGACTTTCTGTTCTTGAAGAGTAGTAATAACAAGATTTTCAAAATGGCTGCCATGGTGGCCATATTGGATGTCTAATCAGCACCATTTTCAGTTAGGACCAACTAGATATCATAAAATGCCCTTACGTGAAAACCCCATGTTAATATGACAATCCATTCAGGAGTAAATATAAGAAGATTTTCAAGATGGATATCTGAGCAGAACCATTTTGATTGAGGACTAGCTAGACATCATAAGAACTCTTCTGGTGAAAATCTCATGTCAATATTACTTTCTGTTCAGAAGGAAAAGCTTTGATAAGATTTTCAAGATGGCTACCATGGTGGCCATATTAGACATCAGATTGCACCATTTTCATTTAGGACCAACTAGACATCACAAATCTTTTAGTGAAACCCCCATGGTGATATGACCATCCTTTTAGGAGTAGTGCCGACAAAACTTTCAAGATGGCTGCTGTGGTGGCCATATTGGATGTCTGAGTGGAATCATTTTCATTTAGGACCAAATAGACATCATAAGAAGTCTTTGGTGAAAACCCCATGTCAATATGACTTTACATTCAGGAGAAGCAGCAATAACAATATTTTTAACATGGCTGCCATGGTGGCCATATTGGATGTCAGATTGGCACCATTTTCATTTAGGGCCAACCAGACATCATAAGAAGTCATTTAGTGAAAACCTCATATCAATATGACTTTCCAGTCCGAAGAAGTTGCAATAACAAGATTTACAAGATGCTAGCTTTTACGGCCATATTGGACATTAGATCGGCACCATTTTCATTCAGGACCAGCTAGACATCATAAGAAGTATTTCAGTGACAACCCTATGTCAATATGACTGTTCATTCAGGAGAAGTAGCAATAACAAGATTTTCAAGATGGCTGCCATAGTGACCATACTAGACATCTGATTGGCATCATTTTCATTTAGGACAAACTATACATCATAAGAAGTCTTCTGGTGATAACACCATGTTGATATGACTTTCCATTCAGGAGGAGTAGCTATAACAAGATTTTCAAAATGGCTCCTGTGGCAGCCATATTGGATGTCCAAGCAACACCATTTTTATTTAGGCCCAACCAGACAATGGGATGAATGTGCATGTAAAGTTTCATGACAATCCTCCAAGTCATTTAGGAGGAGTAGAAATAACAAACTTGTGCTAATGGGCATACAGTCAATGGATGACAGACCATCACATCAGCTCTTCTGGTCTATGACCAATAGAGCTAAAAACCATCACATAAAGCAACTAGCCTGATCATAATAATGCTGAAGCATTTGCTGCAATATGGAAGTGATAAGCTCAGAGTGATTCATAGACAATTTAGAATATTTTTAGACAATGCTGGCTGTTATACAGAGGGAATGGAATGATCTCAATTATGCATTACATGTATCAAGAAACCATCAGACCATTTAATCCACTAGCAGTTTCAGCTGTACATGTAGATTTTTATTCAAAGTGGTAATACAAATTACAATTGAAACTGACAGCTAAGTAGTTCCTTTTTATTCTAAATTCCTTGATTACAGTATGGTCAAAAACAGTAATGGTAAAACAAGAGAACCATAAGTGTCATGTTATACACCAGCCCCATGTTTAATAATCTTCTATGTAGAAAACTGAAATGTATGCAGATACATTTCTTCTTTCAGTCACAGTGACCATGATCTCTGACCCTTTGACCCCAAAATTGATAGGCTTCTTCCTTACCTACAGTGCAAGCCATCCACAATGTTATGTAAGATGGTGGACACCTCCAGCTAATGTGCAGAAATGAAATTGGTTACAGACAGATGGATGAACAGACAACATCAAAAAATAATATCCAGCTTATGCCATATGTATAAAAAAAATATTGTCAGTTAAAATAACATCTTGCAAGTTGAAATTGTATTCCCTTATGATACAATGCAAGTAGTAAAAACCAGTTAAATTCTACCCCTGAGTGACAAAGACATAGTGGACAGGTTAGAGTTTTAATTCATTCCAAGCAGGAATCAAATCCCTTGCCACAAGCAATGGCACCAACTGCCTAGTTCTTATACACTAGTGCCCTAACCCACATGACCATGTACTCACCCCCATAAAAGATTGGAACATGGCCAAAGGTAAAGTGCATGAGAACTCACTTGCTAAGCAAACAGAATTTAACACTCAGCTATATGCACAAACCCACTGGATTTCAATTCAGAAATGCAAAGTATATAGGTATATAGGTACATGAAATCGTAAATTGACACCAATACATTAAACAAGTACTTATGCCTAGATCCCACATTATGTTTGGATACATGATTATATGAAAGAATTTATATAGAATGACACCAATATAATCAAACAGGTTAGAGAGTTATAATTCATTCCAGGATGGAATAGAACCCATGTCAGAAGCAACGGCATCTATCACCTAGCTCTCATGCACCAGCACCCTAACCGACATGGCCATGAACTTGCCATAAAAGGATGGCACGAGGTCAAAGGTTAAGACCTGAGGTGCACAAGAACTCACTACCTAAATATGGATGTGCTTCAACATGCCCTTGATTACCACATATGAGTGCATCAATAGTCATAAGTGTGATGGAAAAATCTTGCTGCAACTCCAATTATGGTAATATACGAAAACATTGGAAAACAGATTTTGTACTTCATCTATCAACTAGATAAAAATTCATGTATGTTGCATCACAGTATGTATATTTATCATCTTGGTAGGGACAGATATAGTTTTTCAACAATCTTTGAACAGGTGTTTATAAATATCATGTTCGACTGTGACATCACTTTATATATGTGTAGCCTAGTCATGCAACATTACCTCAAACATTAGAGTCATTAACTTTTATTATAGAGTGCAACAGCATCAATCCGTTTGATTTGTATTTTAATCATTTATCTTTACTATCAACATGATCTACATACTCGACTCCACTATAAAGTTTGTTATAAGAAGCTGATCACTTGTCTGATATCCAAGTAACTGACCATTGTCATACTAAAATATTCCAAAAATAGCTCCATCGGACAATGCTATTACATGCTAACATTCTGGAACCAACCAATCTCTGAATAAAGGGATGACAGGTATCTCATGTAAATCAAATTGATAAAGACTGGCTTTAATTTGGGACATTTTTCATGAGTTCTCTACACCAGTGCGAAAAAGGAATGGGCTACACAAAGCTTAACAAACTAGATTCGGGCATTTGTTGCATGAGATTTGGCACATGAATTCTTAGGTCTTATTTGTTTCACCTGTTACATGTGGAGCAGTCCTATACCTGTCTACAAATCGTTGGAGAGCTATAACACTCATCTGCCCATGTCAACTCCTGCTTGACTCTGATTTGGCAAGTTACTCCACTAGGGGACGCAAAAGATCTAGAGCTCTATCCAAATGCATTTCAGACTTTTGGGGGGGGGGGGGGATGAAATTCCTAGTTATTATAACATGATAGAAAAATGTGTATAACCAAGAATATGGCACAGTTCGATAAGAAATCATCTTTGATAAAGCTCTTTGCTTGAGGAGTTGCAATCTGATGTGTACAGCCTATTTATAGCTCTTTTACCCGAGCCACTCGGTTGCCACCTATCAGTCGATGACAAAGCTGGACAATAAAACAAAACTACTCTACCGCAATCTGTTCTGAATACAGACATCTCTTGATTACATATAAAAATGCAAGAAACAGAAATACCCGCAGTAATTTATGTCAAAAACAAAACAAAAATACATTCAACGACCAAACATGATTGTGACAGATCAAAAAAGAAGGATAGAGCCTTCATGTCGAACCAAGAATCAAAGTTTTGCTGTCAAACATGTGACCATAACCACAAGACCAAAAGGTTGCGCAAACAAGTCACAGAATGAATTTTCTTAGCTTTGTAATGATTCACCCCAAGTGCAAAGAAAATTCATTGAGGGGTTTTGGAAATACAGTATAAGCAAATGAAAAAAACTTTAAGCAAAACCTTAATGCAAATTTTCTCAGACTGTAACAATGACCCCAAGATCAAAGGGGCAAGAGCGGTTGTCACAGAATGAAATGTTTTCACTTCATAATGCTTCATCCCAAGTGCAAAGAAAATCCATCAAGGGGTTTAGGACAAAACTTGAACCAAAACCTTAACACAAATTTTCTATCACTGTGACCTTGAGTCCAAGATTATAGGGGGAGAGAGTGTGTCATAGAATGAATTGTCTTAGCTAAAAATAATGAAAGCCAAATATAAGAATCTATCATGGGGCTTAGAAAATATTACCAAATAAAAAATATTAACCAAAGTCTTAACAAACTGTTGATGACAACAACAATGAGGGCAGAAAAGTGACTGCTGTGTCTTGCTTCCCACTAATGACCAATCACTCTTACCACTCAGCTAACCATAACACAAACGATGATGTGGTGTGTCTAGCAAATGCCCATACAAGCATTATATCTTTTAATGAAACTGTTTTATTCAAAGAACCTTTGGAGAGAAAATTGTGGAGGTACTCCCTTCCACTCTAAGATAAATCAAAAGTCTGGAGGAAAACCCTATGACAAGAGACCCAAGTGGACCTGACATCGCCATCCTGGCTGACATCTGCCTAATAGTCAAATCAAAAAGAAGCTGGCCAAAAAATCTGGGTCAAAAGGATGCTTTCTGTAGAAACTTCCTCCAATGCTGTTGGTTGTATATGTGATGAAAACATACTGTTTTACAGTGTCTCTATTTTTGATAGCTTCATCTTTATTTGAAGGATCCATATCCTCACTTGCCAGCTGATTGAAATAGCAGCATAGGTCACATGTATTCTCTGACACTGTTAGCATTTATCTCTGAACTATTGCAAAATATCCTATGAGTAACATCTAACAAATACATTTTCATTCTGTTTGTGAAACACTGCTTATCTTTTGATGATATGCTCTTGTCAAAGTGACAAGTTATTCAAACACACCCTCATGAAATTGTCTACCTTTGTGAATTTGATTAGTTGCCAAAAATTACAAATGGTAGCAACCTGCCATATTACAGACTCTTGGTCAATCAATAAAAAAGCAAATATGTGTTGTCATTTATTTAACTTAAATTATGAACTGTGATGAATTCTATGCACTGTAAAAATGTTCATAAATAGATATACCAGTAGGTATTTGAATTGATGCACTGAAAACAAATTGGCTTCTTTAAAGTAGATCGAACACTCAAAGGTCATGAAGTCTTAGGTCTACTTGCGAGGTTGTCAGCATCAGCATCATTTTTCCAATATTAAAAGGCCTCAATGCCAGGAGAGTTGGTCAAATTGTGTAAAATATTTTTCTGTAAGGATAAAACTGCCCATATGTTTCTCTATTTTTAGTATGATAATTTTCGGTGATAAAGCTGCTTTAGCCATTTTAATCATTTCTTAAGACAAAAAAAACCTATTGGCCATAGCGGTAGTAACACTGCATACCGGTATGTGGATTTGGATAACAACTAGAATAAAGTAAACAAGCATGCAGCCAGTGTGATTTAATCCCTACAACAATGAACTAACTGGTGTTTTGCTTCAATCATCAGTTTTCTTGTTGTGAAGACATGACCACTATGGTGCATGTGCTCTCTTGTGCATTTATAGGGCTTTTTTGAAAACAGCTTTGAAAAAAAAATTAACAATTTTTAAAAAAGAAGTTCAATACTCTAACATTTCAAAAGCAATCATGCTTAGCCTGTACATAAAGAACATGATCTATAAAGGACACAATTTTATGATCTCTCAAGTGTGCTTTACAGAAAGGTTACATTGTACTTGGTATTCAAATAATTAGTAGTACTGTATATACTCTCGTATAAGTTGGGTCCAACTGCAAACAATATAAATCCTGATCTGCCATTGCATAATGTGCAGGCAGATCATTATCTGTGTTGTTTGTTCTATTGATTACTCCTAACAAACTGCAAAGACCTAGATCTAATGGCGCATTATGTGACGGCAAATCTGGGTCTATGCATTTTGCAGTTGGATCTGACTTATATACAAGTATATACAGTATAACCTTTGGTTCAGGTTTGATTTTGGAATACGTTCAAGCAATGAACCTCATTCATGTCTTCATAACGAAAGTAAATAGTTGGAAGTCTCTCAAACAAGACAAGACCTGAAAGACTCTATTAGGTGTCATTAGAGGTCAATAATGGACCCCTGTCCAATTTAAACCTAGAGTTATTAGTGATGAATGCATCACAAAGGGTCCCACTCACTACAATTTACACCACATAGCCTTAAACAAGGAAAATTGCGTTGCAAAACCAAAGTTAGAAGAAGGGCATTGAGGGACCATGTCTCCTTAATGTGAAATGCTTGAAATCCAAATCCTTCAAGGTCTCATCAATACAAACAAAATCGCATGTAAATACAGCAATATGAAGTAGCTTAACAAGGGCCATAACTCTGTGCAAAATGGAGTAGACAAGACTCATAGGTCCATGAAATAACTTTCACATCAAATTGGATCAAAATATGTTCAATGGTTCTTAAGCTACATCTTGTGTAAATATATGAAGGTTATTGACAAGGGCCATGACTCTGTCCAAAATAGTGTAGAAGAGACAAACCCCATAAAAAACACAGCTAGGTAAGAGACAATGTACGTACCAAACTCCATCAGGATACACTGAATGATTCTTGAGCTATGCTGATTACAAGCAAGATTCCAAGTTTCCATGTTAAGATAAGAATAAGCTTGACAAGGAGCATAACTCTTGTCTAAAATTTAGTACATGATACTAAACCTATAAAAAGCACATGTAAGTTTATGAGACAAAGTTCATACCAAATTCCATAAGAACATGTTGAATGGTTCTTGCAGTGTTTTCCCTATAATTTTATAATTGGGATCCTATGGACCCTCATATTTGAAAAATTGGGGGTCAAAAGCAGTTTCGGATGTCAAAGCGACAGAAGATCATTTTGTTAATTATATATGAAATTTCAAAGAAAACAAAAAAAAATCATGAATACCTGTTGTATTTGGGTTTTGGTTTTTTTTCCTTCTTCTTCATCTTAATTAGATTAACCTCATAATATAGCAACACTTGGTACATATTTAAACTTATAGGTCACTACTACTGGAGAGCTGAATAACCAAGTTTATTTTCTTCCTGTTTTCATGTACCAAAATCTCAAGCTATAGACAGAAAAGCCATTTCATCAAGGGGAGGGCCAACAATCCTTATCATCAAAAGTCTGTTAAGCCCCTCAGGATTCAGCATGTTTCTAAGTTTATTTTTTAGTATATTTTGTTGGGAAAATCCCATTTCATACAGGGATTACAGGGATTACAACAGCAACTGAAGCCAATTTGAGAAGATAGACTTCAGTGTATTCACCAATCTAAAGTTCCTTCAAAATCTAGCACATTTCTATATCAGACAACCAAATACTTGCATTGCACAAACTGCCCTTTGCATCTATTGACATCAATCATATCAGTATAGTGTTTACACAAATTGTCCAGACTGTCATTTGCACAATTATTTAGGTCTGCTTGGTGATTACCACCAGGGTATCTTCTGGGATTCAAAACATAATCAGATGATGAAGTTGTGTCAACATTATGTCTGATAGATGACAAATTCGCTTTGTATTTTTGAAATGTTAACCTTAAAATCCCAATAACAGCGCGAATGCCAATATGAAGAGCTGTTACAGTTGTACTAGCACTCGCACACCCTGGTAGCATCTCTGCCAGTCTTGTCCTTATCATCTTCAAGTGACAGGACAAGCGCATCAAAATATTTTACACGAGTCCCTCCAATGGGACTGATGCTCTACTGGCCAAAATGTAGTTTTTTGGGGGGTAAAACTAATTTTTATTATGTAATACTTACCTGTTGCTATTGCGTAGCTAATCTATTTCTGTGACAGGAAATACCCGACCATATGATGAGAAATCATTCTGCCATAGGGTTGATTAGAAAGTTCAAGTAAATAGGACTCTCTGTGTGAACCCCCCAGTCTGAGAACATGACTCCCACAATGCATACTTCATTCTTTTCAGGACGTAGCCTAACTAGTGGGACATCAGTGCAGAGAGGAGGAGGGAATCTGGCAATATCAACAGGTAAGTATTACATAATTAAAATTAGTTTTACCCCCCCCCCCAAAAAAAAAAAATACATTTTAATATCAGTAATAGCTTACTCTCTTGCTATTGCGTAGCTGAATTTGCCAGTTTGGTGGGAGGCTGATGATCTCACAGCTGGTTAAGGAAAATAACAGGGAATACTCACCCACACTGTAGAGGTGTTGACTACTGCCCGATGGTATCCGCATGGGCCACTTTTTTGAGCTATGACTAGTGGACACAAAGAAAAATATCCCTTCGCTTTGGTGAGCCAAGGAGCGAAGGTAAAAGGAGGAGAAGGTAGTGTGAGATTGCCAAAATGCAGCTTTCATCACATCCTCCAGAGACAAATGAGATAATAAGGCTCATGAGGTAGCAATGGCTTGAACCACATGAACTTGAATTTTCATGAAAGAAAGATCCTTCTTGGTAAGGTACTGGTAAGCTCCAGCTGGACATAAAAGTCTATCTTAATCATCCCCAGCACAGGGACAACTGAGACTGGGGATCTGGTTGGCAAAGGAGAGCAACCGACTCGTAATTCCCAATGAATCTCAAACAGCCTTGTTCTATGGATAGAGCATGAAGCTTGCTCCTTCGTCTCGCTGACACTAAGGAGAGCAAGAAAAACAGTCTTGAGGGTAAGGTTCTCAAAAGAAGCCTCACTAAAAAGTTCATAGGGGGATTTATTGAGGGACCACAAGAAACATGAGATTCCACCTAGGCATCAGAAAGCAAGACACTGGTATTTGCAGTTCAAAATACCTGATCAGGTCTGCTAAGTGAGAGTCTGCACCAATAGCCAGACCCTTCAAAAATTTGAGTGTTAGAAAGGGCTGCCCTATCGCCCTTAATAGTAGAAACTGAGCACAGTCTCTCTTCAAACAGGAAGAGAAGAAAATCAGCAACTGCACTCAGCAAGGGACAGCTAGGATTGATATGTTTCCTACTGCACCAATAGCAAAACATTCTCCACTTTGCATCTTAGACCTTGGACACAGATTGCCTCTTGGACTGAATGATGCACTTGGCGACTTACTTCTCCTGGTGGAGAGATCGTTTGAGATGAGAAAAGCGTGAAGGTGGAAAATCTGTGGGCTGTTGAGCAGAAGAGAACCCCTGTATTGTGACAGGTCCATCCTCTGGGGTGACATCCTGGGCTGGTCTACCAGCAGGTTGAGGAGATCATTGAACCACGATCGTTGGGGCCACAGAGGGGCTATCAACACGAGCTGAGCAGTGGTGTTCCTTACTTTGTGAAGTACTAGTGAAATCATCCTGAAGGGTGGGAAGGCGTAGAAGAACAGACGATCCCAATTCAGGCTGAAAGTATCCACTGCCCAGGCTCTCTGAATGGGGACTGGGGAGACGTAAAAGGGGAGCTTGTTGTTTAGCCTCGTGGTGAACAAGTCCACCAAGGGTGTCCCCCCCCCCAAGTCTGAACAGGGTATCTGCTATGTATTGGTGCAGAGACCACTCCGTGATGACTATCCGTCCTTCCTGAGTGCCTCCTTGTCTTCTGAGGTAGGCCACCACTGACGTGATGTCATCGGAGACCATCACGCAGCGGCCCCTCATGTTGTCGAAGCACCCATGAAGGGCTAAGAACACTGAACTCATTTGCACATTGTTTATGTGGAGGGTAGATTCTTCCCAGGACAACAAACCCTGAAGAATCAGACCCTCCGGCTCCAGATGAGTGCCCCACCCTGAATCTGATGCATCTGTGAACAGGTAGGAGTGGGGATCGGGGGCGTGTATAGGGACTCCGGCAAGACAGATGATGGTGGAAGGCCTGACCTAGAGAAATCCGGACATTCAGAGGGTCCCTGTGCGGTTTCCAGTTTGTCAAAAGGAGAAACTGGAGAGGACGCAAGTGTAATCTGCCTAGGGTGACCAGGTCCAATGCAGAGTTCAAGGTCCCCAGCAGAGAAAGAAAAAGACAAGCCGACAATGTGGTCTTGGCTCTCAGCGACTCCAATGGGGACATGATCTTGTCTACTCTGTCCCGAGGAAAACAGACTAAACCCTTGATGGTAAGGAAATTCATCCCGATGTAGACTAAATCTTGAGATGGAGAAAGCTCCGACTTCTCTAGGTTGGGTAAGAGACCCAGTCAGGTCACTATAGACTAACAGCGAGACAGGTCGATTCTGAGGAACTCGAGCATTCCATTGTGGATCAACCAATTGTCGAAATATTGGAGGATTGGGATACCCAGTGACCTTAAGTGGGCTGCCACTACTCCCATGACCCTGGTAAATGCTCTGGGTGCGATGGCTAGACCTGATGTCAGAGCGCGAAATTGGAAGACCTCTCCATCCAAGCAAAACCAGAGGTACTTCCTCTGAGGAGGAAAGATAGGGATGTGAAGATACGCATAGTGAAGATTGATGGAAACCGTCCAGTGGCTGGGCCTTATGGCATTTCTGACTGAAGCTGCTGTTTCCATCTTGAAGGGTTCCTCCTGTAGAAATTTGTTTAGGGAGGAAAGATCGATAATTAGACGGAACTCTCCCCCTTTCTTGGGTACCACGAAAATGCAGGAGTAGAAAGCTGGAGAATGGTCATTAAGACCCTCTCCACTGCACCCTTCTGAAGAAGGGAGTGTACGTCTTCCTTTAACCGCACCAGATTCAACTGGTGGAAGAGCATGGGGGTCCTTACTAGAGGAGGGAGATCTTGATAGAGAGGAAGCAGCCATCTGCCGTGATGCAGGACCAAGCCTCTGAAAAAAGGCTTAGTTTGGCACCTACAGGAACCCATGGAAGAGGAACACTCTGCAGGAGAGGGATCAAGTCCCTAGGGCCAACCCCCCTTTTTCTTAGGAAAGGGGGAAAAGCCCGTAAACCTCTTCCCTTGGCCTCTGCAGCATTTTCTTCTAGGTGCGGACTGACGAAGGGGAGGTCTGAACTGAGGTTGTTGCTTAGACTGGGGCTGTGTGGCTTTGAAAAATTTTGGTGAAGGGCCCTGAGACCGTTCAGGATGACTTCGCTTTATGGCCGGTTTTTATGGGCCAGGCGTGGATGCAAGAGAGCGATGCTGCTGGTTTCTCAAGTCTTGAGATGCCAACAAGGGAATGAGCCCTCCAAAAATGAGTCTTTGCCTCTAGGGGAGCAGCCCTCAAAAGGTTCTTACTGTGCTCCAGTAATATCTTGGATGTGTCCAAAGCAATGTCCCTGCGGAGATGGTAGAAGCTCAGCTGGTAAAGCCATGGACAAGAATAACGCATGTCTTGATGTTGTTGCCACTGCTTCCAACAAACAATGAAGAGCAAGTGGCAACAGAGTTTCCTCCCTAACCAGGTGAAGGAGGCTGACAAAAAGAGATCAGCATGCGAAGCTATGTTTCTAGTGACCTAGCTTCTCTAAGGCCTCCAGTGTTTTAACTGGAAGGTGAGCCCAAGTCCCTTTGGACATACGCACTTGCGTCGTCTAAAATGGGAGGTTTAAGGGGCCAATAAGGGATGTGAACCCAATAAGTAGCTGGAGACCAAAGGTCTCAACGCAGAGGGTGGACAGACCATCCTCTACATTGTCTAGGAAACTCCTGGCCCTTGCAAAATCTTTGGGACAGTTCTTTTTACCATAGCCGAGTTAGGAAGCAATAAGAAATCTGGACGGGAGGCAGCTCCAGCTAGTTTCTCCAAGCTGGAGATAATCTTAGTGTCCTCAGAGCCCGAGGGCTTGGGACACAAATCATTGGGCAACAAGCGGTAAACATCATTAACCATTCTGTCAAACGACCAGACCTCTTCTTCCTCTGTCGCTTAATCAATGGTTCGGGAGATCTTACGGAAGGGGCGTGCCACCTCTGTCAATTCCGTACCAAACTCGTGAGAATCCACGAGGACAGAAAGTACATCCTCAGCCTGCACTCGAACCTGGGAAGCAGTACTATGTGACCCCATTGTCTCTCTGATATTTAGGCTGGGGGTAAGATGGACCTCAACCCGTGACTCCTCAAGCGGAACCAAGGGACTGTCCTTAGTGGCAGACAAGAAGTATGAGAGCGACTCTCAAACCTCCTGGTGCAGTTGGGAGAGAGTCTGTCCCTTTCCCTCCTTCTATGGACTGCGCATCGATCTCACTGCCATGGGGCCAATGTCCTGAAGGCCATGACTGTAAGTAGGGGGCCATACAATCGCTGCCATGCGTTGGAAGGGCCCCACATCCCATCTGGGTTTAAACGTATCAAAGGGAAGGAGGGGATGCCGATCCGATCCCCTTCCCTGTTCCTACGTCGGTAAGACGAATCAAAATCCCAAGTGGGATTGAACGGTAGTCTGGAGGGAGGGGGGTCTCGACCTGGACACTCTCCCCATACCGATGGACCTCAAATGACCGGTAATGACCGGTATCCGTAGCCCTATGACCGGTGGCCGGTGATTCTTGTCCAGTGACCAGTGCACGGTGACAGGTACCTGGTGGCCAGTGACAAGTACCTGGTGCCCGGTGACTGGTATCCTGTGACCGGTGCCCGGTGCCCAGTGCCAGGTGCCTGGTGCCAAGCACCCAGCAACCGGTGTCTGGTCAATGACCAGTCAGGTGACTCTGATCTGTACGAAGATCCTCTCCCAGATCTGACCGACTTAGATCGATGCTCAGACCTTTCAGGGTGGCATGAACCTGTCACTGACAACAGGCGACGGGGGCTGAAAGGGTGCTTATCTCCCCTCACGGGGGAATGCGACTCAATTTCGGCCGACCCCGCTCTGTCCTTTGACACAACAGAGGGTGCTCCCCTCCCTAACTGGAGGGCATGACTCGTTCTCTGTCCTAGTAAAGTGGAGAGGGTGTTACTCCTTCCATCATACGGTCGGGTATTTCCCCATCCTGGAAATAGATTCGCTACGCAATAGCAACAGAGTAAGCTATTACTGATATTAAATTTCCAGGAATTCAAGATAAGACCATTTCTTCCTTTTAACTGCTGTGTGTTGAAACCATCTCTGATGTTCTTCAGCAATACCAAGATTTTCAAATTAGCTGCTGTGGATATCCAATTGGCACCATTCTCATTTAGGACCAACAAGACATCATAAAAAGTCTTCTGGTGGAAACCCCATGTTGATACGACTTTCTGTTTTTAAGATGTCATAATATGTAGTTTTTTGTGGAGATAAACTAATTTTAATTATGTAATACTTACCTGTTGCTACTGCATAGCTAATCTATTTCCATGACAAAAAATAACCAACTGTATGATGAGAATTCATCCTCCCATAGGGTTAACTAGAAAGTTCTAGTGAATACAACCCCCTGTGCAAACCCACAGTAGCCACGTGTAACCCACAATTCCTCATTCTTTTTCAGGACGTAGCCTTACTAGTGGGACATCAGTGTGGGGAGGGAGGAGGAAATTTGGCAATAGCAACAGGTAAGTACATGTATTACATAATTAAAATTAGTTTTACCCCCGTCCCCCCAATTAATGAAGCAATTATAAGCCACTCTAGTTTTCATATTTTCTTGAAAAGACAGCAATACTTTACTTGAGGAATTTTATTTATTTATATATATATATATATATATATATATATATATATATATATATATATATATATATATCTGTAATAAGAATAAAAAAAAGGTGACGTAAACCAGACTTATCGAGTACTGGATACAAATAAAAAGCAAATAAAACAGCTTGGTAATAATGCTTATTTATATTATAACAACATGGAATAAATTCCTATACTATATTAATTAAAATTGAACCGGAGTTAAAATATAAAACACACATAAGAATGAAAAGACTGGTGTGCTACCTGCTTTCCTCAGCTAAAATAGCCCACCAATCAGACTGAAGAAAATTAAATTTCCCATGCTTTTGTTTTTTTGAGTTAAAAATAAACAAAAAACAAAACAACTGGCTGGCATCCGGGATAGGAAAACAAATAAAGTACCTACCCGAGCAAGAATACAATACAGAATTCTCAAAAGGCAATAAGTAATCCACCAACAAAATAATGCATGAAGGGGAAATGACAGACTAACCAAGATTATGAAAGGATGTTTCTTGGTACCAAAAATTGCCAAAACTCTCAAGACAGCTGATATTTCCAGGCAAGGAAAATAATGGTCAAGGGTAAATACCACCTGTAATTTATGATAAATTTAAGGAAAAAGCATAAATCGCTACATGGACTCGTCAGCAAAGGCTATTTCTTTAAGTTATAATTTTAACAGTTTTCATCAAGATGATGACCAGAATAAGAATGAGGAATTGTGGGTACTGCAGGGTTCACACAGGGAGAATTCTCATCACATGGTCGGGTAATTTCCGTCATGGAAATAGATTAGCTACGCAATAGCAACAGAGTAAGCTATTACTGATATTAAAAACAAGATTTTCAAGATGGCTGCCCAGGTGGCCATATTGGACGTCTGAGCAGCACCATTTTCATTTAGGACCAACTAGACATCATAAGAAGTCATTTAGTAAAATCCCACATTGATATGACTATCCATTCAGGAGGAGTAGTGCTAACAAGATTTTCAAGATGGACACTATGGTGGCCATATTGGATGCACAAGCAGCTCCAATTTTATTTTGGACCAACTAGACATCATAAGAAATATTCTGGTGAAAACCCCATGGCAATATTACTTTTCATTCAGAAGTAGCAATAACAAGATTTTCAAGATGGCTGCTATGGTAGCCAAATTGGACATCAGATCAGCACCATTTTCATTTAGGACCAACTAGACATCATAAGAAGTCTTTTAATGAAAACCCCATGATGATATGACCATCCACTCAAGAGAGGTAGTGACAACAAGATTTCAAGACGGACCTCAGATCAGCACCATTTTCATTTAGGACAAACTAGACATCAAAATGAGTCTTCTGGTGAAAATCTCCTGTCAATATGACTTTCCATTCAGGAGAAGTAGTAATAACTAGATTTTCAAGATTTCCACTGTTGTGGCCATATTGAACATAAGATTGATACCAATGTTTATTTAGGACCAACTAGACATCACAAGAAGTCCTTTAGTGAAAGCCCTATGTTGATATGACCATCCATTCAGGAGGAGTAGCAATATTTTCAAGATGGCCACTGTGTCTGCTATATTGAGCATCACATCAGCCCCATTTTCATTTAGAACCAACTAGATATGAAAAAAGTCTTCTGGTGAAATCGAATGTCAATATGACTTTCCATTCTGGAGGAATAGGGATGACAAGATTTTCAAGATGACTGCTGTGATGGCCATATTAGATGTCCTAGCAGCACCATAATCATTTAGGACCAACTAGATCATGGGATGAATGTGTGTAAAGTTTCATGGCAATCCTCCAAGTAGTTTAGGAGGAGTAACGATAACAAAATTGTGCAAACTGACAGATGGATGACAGACAACAAATGGGTGACGGACAATCCCATAACCTCTTCTGGTCTATGACCAGTAAAGCTAAAAAGTCATTTTGGCAGCACTTTCAACTGAAAGCCAGCTTACTGATGTACACTCTGGTACTTGTTGCACATTTCTATGAAATAATTGTTGCAATTCTCTCTGCTTATCATAACGAACCTGAGAATCAGAATAAAATTTGTAAAGATTCTGAATATATTGTCCATAATTCTCTGCATACTTGATACCTTTATTGGCTTGGGATGCAGCCAGATGCAATCTGTTTGCTATACAATGGACTTGCACCAATTTGTTATTCAGCTGTTTTAATTTGAATCCAAGACCATTATGACACCCTAGCATGACCGATGCTCCATATGTACGTAGATGAATAATCATGATCTTTTACAATCCCTTTGTCATCTAAAATTTCACAAAAAGCAGTTTTGATACCTTCTGTAGTGTAATCAGTATGTTTGTTATGAACAAACAAAACACAAATTGTCACATTCTTCAAACATATTATGTAAATAACAAGCTTTATCTCTACAGAAATGTCACTTGTTTCATCAAGCATGATACCTATATAGGGACTACCATTTTTTTCATTTAAAGGTGCCTGTTCTATATTGTCATATTTGGCAGCTTCCTTTTCAGAAAAAAATTCTGGCTTTGCATAATTGTCATTAGCAGAAATGCAACCATTTACCTTTTGCAGCTCCATCAACTCTGGGAAAGTGTTTGCTGCAATGCCATTTTTTGATGTAACATATACCATTTGCAACTGTGCAAGATGTCTGTAAGTTTGAATCTCACTTTTAAAGCTATTTTCCCATGCAGTGTTGATGTTTTCAACAGCTTTCTTGAAGTGTGACTGCAACTGAAGCTGTTTCATACCCTAAAAATGAGATTTTGAACAACTATGGTGAACTAATGTTGAATTTCTTAAGTTTGTGCATCCAGTTGCAATTGGGTCTGACTGACCGGTTCTTTATGTACACATTAGATGTCATCATACTGGTATTGTCATTGTACACTAACCATGAGCAATAACTGAGCTACTTAGGAACAAAAGCCCTAAATCTTTTACTTTGGTGCTCATCCGATTTAGTTGCAGTTCTCTTGATTGATGCTTGTGACTGCAACTGACACTCTGCAGATGAAATACCAGATGAGAAATACCTCTTCAGCTTGCTCTGAGCCATTTCGACTGTAACAGTGACCTAGACTGGTATTTAACAACTGGAAAATGTTCTCACAAATTTCAAACTCTTGTTTTAGGAATATAATCCTGTAGCAACCATGAATCACTTTAGTTACCGAAGTGCAAGGTCTTCCATGAATCAGATATTTCAAGCATCTTATGGATCAAGACTAGGAACATACTAAATACAATGTACCACTTCAATGGCAAACACAGATGGACTGTTGTGTCAATTTGGATACAAAGAATTTTTAATTTAGGAGTCAATGGCAAATTTTATGCATGAAGAACACGTGGTTTCTGCATCAGGGAAACACTGTTCTTGAGCAATGTCAGTTACAAGCAACATACCATCTCAAAATATGAAGTTAATTTTCTGGGGTCATAACTCTATCCAAACTAGAGTTGACCAGACAAAACCCATAAATGGCAGATCTAGGTCTGAGACAATGTTCATACCATATTGCATCAGAATATATTGAATGGTTCTTGAGCTATGCTGGTTAAAAGCAATATCCCACATGAAGATATTCAGTTAATTCAAGGGCCATAACTCTATAAAGACCAGAGTTGACAAGACAAAACCCATAAAAGGTACATGTAGGTCCATGAGAAAATATTTGTATCAAATTGCATCAGAATAATATCACTGGTTCTTGAGCTGTGCCAGTTAAATGTAACACCCCATGTGAAGCCAACTGTCAAGGTTATAACTTTACCTTGAAGGGACTGACACTCTACTGGTCAAAATGAATTTCCAGGAACCCATGATAAGATCGTTTCTTCTTTTTAACTGCTGAGTACCAAAGCCATCTCTGATATTCTTGAGATACTGCAACTTACAAAATTTGGTAACAAAAATAGTATCTTTCACATCACAAGATACTTATAAATGCTGGTCAAAATTCTTGGTCATAGCATCTAACCTTCAACCATGACATGGATAGAAAATCAATGAACATGATTCAGACAATGTCAAAATACTGTGTATCCATGTGCTATGTTCAGTTTAATCTCTAATTAATATGTGTACAACAAAAAAACGAGTTATTTAAGTGGCATCATTCAAGATGTTCATCAGATACATGTAAATGTATATCCACAAATTGGATTGGATACAAATCCATTCATACTTGTTTGTCCTTTCACACTCACAAAGGGAGCTGTGGTAGCTCAGTTGGTATAGTGTCAGACTTGTAATCCAAGGGTCACGGGTTCAATACCTACCTAGGCCAGCCCTGGTCGGCTGCCTCAGTGTGTCCTTGGCAAAAGTGCTTAGCTCCCATTTCCTTGGCATGATACAGCCAATAGTGTGTTAAAAGTGCATTAAAAACCAACAAAACAAACATTCATACTCACAAGCTAGTACAGCTGAAACCCTTAGTCATAACCTTTGACCTTTGTACTCAATGTCAGAGTGCTGACTATCAATTTGTTCATTGGAATGCAACTAAATACAAAGTCTAGTAAAAATTCACTTGAATATGTACAAGTCAGTGTCTTCATAAACTCAGAGAAGTACAAAAATACATGTATAAGCAATGACCCTTGACTTGACTCCAATGTCAATTAGCTCTGTTTTTCAAAACTCCTTCACAAAAGTGCTGATATGCTGGTGTTCAGATTTGCACCATTTTCATTCAAAACCAATTATACATTGAATAAGTGTTTTAGTGAAAACTCAATGTCAAAGCCATCAGTCATGCAAAAGAAGTAGTTATATCAATTTTCAAGATAGCCACTATCGTGTAATTTTAGAAATCAGATGAACCCCATTTTCCTTCAAAAAGCAGCTACATATTGCTACAGAGTACCACCCAGGATCCCAAGAACAAGGGATACTGTGTCCCGCTGTCCAAATTTAGGGACATACAAAATTTGCAAGGGACAAAGAAAAATACTAGACAGTACTTAATGTACTAGCAGTGGTAAAATAAAAAACAAAACAACCTTATTTACTTTGACAGTTTTGCCACCTCAACCTTGCTGTCTGCACTCATTATCTTATTTTCCTTGGACATTTACATTATTGTAATAAATATTTAATCAAGTGCTCAAGTAATCCATACAAATAAAACATGTTTGGATGCCTAGTTCACTTGAAAAGAGCTGCACTATGGATTTTTTCCATTGTAGATCTTGCTCTCATTTAATGTTCATGTCCTCTCATTATCAACCTGCATTTATATCAATAATTCCCATTTTATCTTACTTATTTTTCTTTTTAAACTAATAATTAATTAATTACATTCCAAACCGTGTCATTCTTAAAGTTTTTCAGCTAAGACTAGTCCCTTTTGTCATTAATTCAACCTAAAAAAATATGTTACACTACCGGTCGTCAATGATTTTATACTTAACTCACACACTACAAACTTTGAATGTTCTGAGTACCAAATTTGTTGTTTTACAATGGAAATTAATTGCCATCTTAAAGTTTTTATCGCCTTTGGTGACTCTGGCCATTGTTGTGCACAAGCAACATGTGCACTGACATGAACTAATGAAAAATAATAACTGGATTTTATAATTGTTCAGTGATGAGAAAATGTACCAAGCAGGTGCAATGGAGTCAAGATTACCATGACACAGGACAAACAAGAGGCCTGAGTTACCCTGATAACGCTTACCTTCTTATGCAAGTTAACAGCTTACATTCCACTAAGCAGGCTTATGTACTACTGGAGGAACATATTCTATGTAAACTTTCTCCAAAACTTTAAATCATGTTGATTTTATCCATTTTACTATATCCTGATAACAATTCTTTCTAAAGATTAATTAAGTAATATGCAGTCTCTTGTTCATAATCAAAGTCATACAAGATCTTGATGATACAAACCCATTTACCAGGTTTTACATGTATAGAAATTGGATGAGAACTATTGTCTCCAGATCGAGCGAGGCAACAAACTCTGCAACAGCTGCAAGGTTATCTCAATAATATGTGCTGATCTCACTTATTATAGAACCTGTCCATGACAATGATAATAAAGCATAAGGTGTAGCAAAATGCAACTGGAATGCGGTCTCCAAAATAGTAACAAGCTCAAGCAATCAGATACAAGATTACCTCATTAATATGCACCGATTTTGCTCATAATCAAACTAATCCAACAGCTTGATAACATAAGACTATTTAACAAGTATGATCTATTAGAAATATAGTTGCTAAACTGTTGACATGCACAGCAAGGTCACATCATTAATATGCATAAATTTTACTCATACTCATGTTCAACCAAGATCTTGAGGACATAGGCCTATTTAGTCAGTTTGATCAAAATCCTAACAAAAAGTCTCTATAGTGGGAAAGAAAATGTCCATATCAGATGCAACATCACTCATAACTATGTATAGGTCTTGCTCATAATAACATGAGACCCAAATGGTCCTGATATTGCTCACCTGCTTATATTACCTAACAGTTCACCATTTCAATAAGCAGTATTGTAAGAAGACAACCTAGGTAAACTATCTCTCAAACTTTATATCATGTTGATTGTAACTCCTCCCAAATTTTAATATAAGCATATATTCCAAGTCAGACTGAAATTGTATCAAAAATATGGCCTCCAGAGTGGTAACAAGCAACAGCTGACAGATGGATGATGGACGACAAATACAAGGCCATACCATGTGCTCATGTGAACTTACGGCCAGGTGAGCAAAAAGTTAGGCAAACAGGACCTTAAGTTTTTTTTAAGTTATACTGTACAAATATAAATTTGCACTTAAATGGAAAGTCAATAATACCCAGTCTTTATTTCCTCAGGTGCTTTTGCATCATCATCATGGACACTATTCAGTTAAGTACAACAATTTTGCTTTGAAGAATTTACACAAAACAAAAGCTTTTTCAGAGAGACAAGTTATAATAAAACAAAGGGCCCAAGTGGACCAAAGACCACTCGCCTGCTTCACATCTGCCTAACAGCCAAATGCAAGAAGTTGGCCAAGAAATCTGTCAGAAGGATACTTTCTGTGGATATTTCCTAAATACTGTCAATTGTGTACGTATGTTATTAAAACAACTTCTTAAAGGTTTCTATACTTTTGGCATCTTCATCCATTATTTCATGGCACATCAGCAACATCTGCCCAATATTGAAAGGACTCAATGCCAGGATGCCTACTGTCAAAGTTGGTCAAATTTTGTAATGCAGTTTGTTGCAATTATATTGCTTCTATGCTGTTCTATATTTAGTAACTGGCCATATTTAATGGTGAATCAGAATGGTTTGTTAAATTATGAATGGCATTCAAACTAGGATGCTTTCTGTTAAGTTTATCATCAAATTCTGAAGAGCATTTTGAGAAGCAATTAAGGGTTTTTCTAACTTTAGTAACAGAAGCCATAATTGATGGTGGATCAGCATCATTTGTACAAACTTAAAAACCCTTCGTTCCTGGATGCCTTCTGTCAAAATTTGCTCAAATTCTGTTCAGTGGTTTTAAAAAAGTTAATTAACAGAATTTCTACTTTTAGTAACAGTGGCCACATTTGATGGCAAATCTGCATCATTTTGTACAAGCTTGTAAGACTTTCATACCAGAATGCTTTCAGTAAAGTTTGGTCAAATAATTCTGCTAGCCAGGTTTTCTATTTTCAGGTTCTTACTGGGCTTCATCCTTGTGCCAATGACCCTTATTTTTCATCCCTGGTGCACAAAAGTTCCCTCCCTGGCACCCACAAGGAAAATAAAGATAAAAAATCATTACAGTTGACTTAGGACTGAATCAAGTGCATCCCAAGCTTACTGAATAGAGTGTGCTCATGATCAAAATATCATAAGATAATCAATTTCATTGGCTGTCTGAAAGGTCTTACTGATTTTGATTAGCTTGGCAGCAATTGAGGACACATGGTGGATCATTGAGAGAAAATGTAAAAGATGAAATCTTCAGCAAAAACAGTGCATTTGTTTCCAAAGTAGTGTCCAGGGAAGAAAAAATGTTGACTCAAATGCCCAACATAAATTCTAGAGGGGAATGGTTACTCGAGCATGGGAAATTAAAATTCTAGTATGGAAGGCTCGTGAAAGGGGAGGCTGATAATTATCACAAGTACTCAGGTGGATTTATTAATTTCTGCAATAAATACTCACATTTCCATCATTATATACTTAGAATCAGTCATTGTTGAGTCAGACTATAGCTTCCTTGTCAACTAAAAAACCATGACCTTAACACCTGACACGGTTATTTTAGCAGATGAGGAAATTGCAGAAAACCATGTTTTAGTCTGGCTCCATTATGACCAATTCAAAGCATATAATACTGGAAAATTTTATATTTACGACAGAAATTAATAAATCCATGACACAAGTGCCTGTGATAATGATGTTTGTTTTAATTTCCTCAGTAAACAAAAAACAGGTAAGGGTATTTGCAACTCGTTCTATTTTTCTAAATGACCCCACTTTTCAACCTGGTAGTGGCCCCACTGTTTCCATATCTGGAATGAACACTGTATTTTTATTAATGGTGGCCATTTTTCATGGCAGATCTGCATCATTTGTATCAACTGAAAAACTCTCTATGACAATGTTTTCTCTCAAATTTGGTCTAATTTTCTTGTGGTTTTTTTTCTATTATTAGTAATGGCAGTCAAATTTGATGGTGGATTGTTATCATTTATATAAATCTGAAACCCTTATATGCCCAGATCCTCTATGCCAAATTTTTTCCAGTCTGTTGATCAGCTGTGGAGAAGAAATCAGTTAAAGGTTTTTCTACTTTTAATACTGACAGCCTTATTTGATGGTGGATCAGCATCATTTATATAAATCTGAAAGTGCTATATGCCAGGATCCTTTCTGCCAATTTTGGTCAAGGTTTGTTGAGTAGTCTTTGAGAAGAGGTTGTTTAAAGTTTTCTTTTTTCTTTTTTATTAACAGTGTCCATACTTGATAACATGGCATCATTGATATAAAATTGAAAGACCTCTATGCCAGAATCCTTTATGTCAAATTTGGTCAAATTCTGTTGAGGGATTTTTTTTTAAAAGATCTCATTTAAGGATTTTTCTATATTTAGAAATGCAGCCATATTTAATGGTGGATCAGCATTATTTTTTACAAACTTTAAAAGCTTTCATGCCAGAATGCTGTCTACCAAGTCTGGTTAAAATTGGTTTAAAAAGAAAATCCAGACTAGGGTATAATATGATCTCAATCGATAGAGTTCATTTTATTTATTACATGTGTAAAATCTGAAGACAACTGACCCACTAATTTACAGAAATCAGCCTTTATTTTCTCAATTCTTCCTTTATCAATTTGTTGACTGGGTTTGCGAAATGCGATTAAACATCATGGGTCATTGGCTTACTCACGCTAATAAACAAATAAAAAAAAAATAGTATAGTATCTGTATATCTTTCAAGTACCACTAAACTTAATCTATTCTATTTTTTTTAAAATTAATCACCAACACTTACAGAATTTAAACTGAGAAAAGTGGATCTTGTATGATTTTTGTATAACATGTGTGAAGAAGAATGGATTTTCCACTTAGAATAATGCAGAATTCCTATGCATACATATATGCTTTATTCAATATCCATATTAATAAATATTTAATTCAAAAATTTAGTACATACAAAAATATAGAAGCAATCTGAGAAATGTAGACTCGCATATCAATATGTACATCCCAACCATTATTACCAGTGAGAGATGTACCGGTGCAATGTCACTGGAAAAAAAAGAAGTGAATTCAGTTCATTTCAGAACACCTAGATAGAGCTAACATAAAACAACCCTGTGATAATTACATTTCAGCCCATATCTTGCTTATCTGATTAGCTACAACTATGAAAATTGGTATAATAGCTTAGAATTTAATGAGGATTAATAAGAATGATAACAAGTTTGAAGGTTATATTTTCCCTTCTTTGTTTTCTTTTGTAAGTTGAAAGTTGCAATTGTTGATCGATGGACAATGCAAAATGGGCACAGGGTCTTACCGTAAGTTCACTTGGACTTGCGACCAACATGAGCTAAAATTCATATGGTTTCCAGACAAAATGTTAACTACTCAGGCTCTTTCATGTTGTTCTGTGACACTTGTCTGTGACACTTGCCTGTCAGCAATCAATTGCTGTTTGCCGCTACTGATGTGCCTGTTATTGTTTACCTTCAATGCAGCAGACCATATCACTTTTCTATACAAAGAGTCCCGATGTTGGACAACTCTTATGACACTACATATCAATGGGACATAATTTATACAGGCTATTTGGGTAATATCATCCTTGATGGGGTTATGCTAAAATACATAAAGATTATTTGTCAAATATCAATTCCCCCTAAAGAGAAATATCTAGAAATCAAAGTTCATATCGGTAAGAAGTATACAGGTATGTGTCTTTCACATAGTGTTTATATTTTGTTTTCATTAAGAGTCAGGTCTACTGCACCCTATAGGGTGAGCTGGTTCAAAGCTCAGCACAAAAATCATGCAAACAGCCTGACAGTAACATCATGATTAGAACAAACTTCATTTAGACACCCTTACAGGCAACAATGGATCATTGCATCTGCCTTGATATTGTGAACACAATATAATTTATCAATTGAAGCAACAACTCTGTGTGTATGCATTGTGTTAACATAAACTTCAGTCCTTGCTCCCAAGTGCATCAAGGACTGCACAGCTGGCCTACAGTGAATGTTAAGTTTTAATTCAATAAACAGTTACCCAGTCTACAAATGTTTCTTGGCAACTAGCCACAAGAAGCTGTTGAAGACTTTTTGGCACTATAAACCCTAATGTACAAGTGCATGGTTACCTAATTTTATGTTTTCCTCATGTATCAACAAAACTTTAAGAAAAGTTGGACATTTTCAAATTTTAAGGTCATACACAGTCAGTTTAGCTTCTACCTGGCTGGCACTCACACACACACATATATATATTCCAACAACACTATATTACTGACATGTACCTGGAGTTGGAGGTTGTGTGGACTAAGCTGCAGGGCTCTTGCAATGCCAATATGATTTTCTTTGTTCAAGTCGTTGCATCTGTGGGAAAATCTGATAATTTGCTCCAAGCACAGAATAGAGAATTTAATGACATTGCAAAAAATATTCCAACCCCCAACCCACTCTTCTAGTTCAAAATAGTACACTTATCTCTGATTCCTCTGATTAAAAAAATAGGCTATAGAGTGTACCATTTTCAACCACATGAACCACCACCCTTTCATAATCAAACCCTAAAAAAAAAAACAAGAGCATCATGAACGGTACATTATATGCCTGCCCCATGTTTAATAGTCCTTTATGTAAGCACAAGTAGGCCATTGTTGATCCCGGGCATTACTGAGCTACTAGTCTCAATGACCTCTGCAGTCTTGAACTAACTTACTGTGCAGAAACCCTCATTTTCTTATTAGACATGACCTTGACCTTTGACAGTTAAACCCTAAAATCTACAGAATTTCTTTCTTAACCTAAGTGCAAGCCATTCACAATGTTTAGTTTGATTTGATATTTTATGGCACAGCAACACAAGTAGGTTATTTAGTGCCAAGACAAATGGAGTAAAAGGCCTTGCCCATGGACACACCATGGTTGCCTACCCAGGATGATCTGATGGTAGGATTCAAACCCACAATCTCTGGCCAAGGAACTTACTCTGGAGCAAAAGTTATTCTCCAAAAACCACTGAGTCACAGTGACCCTGACTTTTGACATTTTTATCCTAAAAACAGGCCTCATCCTTACTTTAAGTACAAGCCCTCCACAAACTTTGGTCAAGGTATATGGTATAGAAGTAAAGTTATTATACAAAAATCATTTTTCTTCCTTCAATCTCAGTGACCTTGATCTCTTGCCTCCAAAATCAACCGGCTTCTTTCTTACACAAACAATAAGTCATCTACAAACTTTGCTTAAGGTACATGCTCGAAAACTGAACTTTTTGTGAAGAAACCTTCTTTTCAGCCACAATGACCTCCTAGTGCAAGCCATCCACAAAGTTTGGTAAAGGTATATTTCGTAAAACTAAAGTTACTGTGCAGAAACAAAATAGGTAAGAGAGAGACATACAGATGTACATATTTTAACATCATAAGCTCCACATTTTGGCGGGTTTAGATTGCTGACTATATCATTATGAACTAAGATCCTATTCCTATTACAAACCCTCTGGATCCACTACCATATCTTATAATTTGGGATTAATAATGCTGATCTACGTCATAATGGGATTTTCATCAATCATCTAGAACCAGCTTAAGCTGTGTTTGGTTGGGTATTGTTTGTGCACTAAGACCTTAAGTTAAATGTAGCAAATTTCTTGTACAGTACAGTATGTCAAAGCAATGCATTCATCCAACTATAAAATAAATCAATGCACACCTTGCATATGATCTAAAAATATAACACTGGAATACTAATAGTGGGTTACTGTTACCTACTACTTCTGAAAAGAGTGAACAGTATTACTTAAAATACATCATTGAGAAGATTGTGAAAAATGGACAAGTAATACCCTGGCAAGTCAAGGTTATTGCAGAAGGTAAGCTATTGCACTGATTTTAAAATTAAGGTACCGGGAGGCAGGTAGGTTGGTTTTTTTAAATATTATATATAAATCCAATAATATTTCAAGCACTTCAAAGTACTGGACAAAACTAGCTCTATTAGATGCACAAATCAATTTCGGCAATGTGATTTTTTTTAAATTTAAATTTTCATCTTTTTTTTGTACCATGGGGGAAAAAAGTGCTAGGGTCGGCAATGAGAAATAGTGACATATTTTTTTTTGGCCTAAGCATTAAATGGAATGTAAAATACATGTAGTAATGTCACTTGGACAAGATTGCCAGTCTGTTACTTATGGCTGCCATTATCAGGTAGTTTGAGATTTCCAGAAGATTACTGTAATTCTTACAAATATCCAAGTTAAACTATCTTAGATTCAGCTGAATGCATTATGTTACAGTACACACAAAGTGTATTGACCATATTTCACTTGTGCTGGTAGAGGATGCTGTTACATGCAGTTCAGTGAACTATGCCTGTGAAATTTCTTGTCTCTCGTTGTCCTTCTCTCACCAGGTGTAACTTTCACTCAACTTCACTTCAAGAGTTGATTCTACATTGCCAATTTGTTGATTACCTCTATATCCCTCAAGAACTTACTGCAGGTGGTAATATGTGGGGGGGGGGGAGGTAAAACTAATTTTAATTATGTAATATTTACCTGTTGTTATTGCATAGCTAGTACTTTTCTATGAAGAAAATACCCCGACCAAACAACAAAATTACATCTGCCCATTAGGGTGAACAAGCAGCTTCCAGAATACTGGGTCACCCCTGCATTAGGACCCCACACATACTGGGCATGCGCCCTGACATCCTCATTATTTTGAGGGATAACCTAACTTAGCTGGACATCAATGCGGGGTGTGACGAGGGAATCTGGCAATAACAACAGGTAAGTATTACTTAATTAAAATTAGTTTTACCCCCCCCCCCAAAAAAAAATACATTTTAATATCAGTAATACTATACCTATTGTTATTGCATAGCTAAATTTGTCAGTTTAGTGAGAGGCTGATGATCCCACAATTGGCAAATAAAAAACAAACATAAGAATACTCACCCTCATAGAAGAGCAGGAGACTACTCCAGGATGGAATCAGCATGGGCCACTTCCTGAGCAATGATGATTGGGCCCAGTGAGAAAATGCCTTCGCTTTGGTGGGCTAACAAGTGAAGGTAAAAGAAGAAGAAAGTAGTGTGAGAGTGCCAAAACACGGCTCTCTTCACATCCTCCAAAGATGAATGAGTTACTGGTAGATAGACCAACGAGGCAGCAATGGCTCGAACCTCATGGGCTTTAATTTTCATGAAAGACAGGTCCCTATCAGTAAGGGACTGGTAAGCTCTCTTGATAGTTAATGCAATCCACCTAGAAATGGTGGAAGCTGAAATATCAGTTGAACCTTTAATTAGGAGGAAAAAATGCTTCCTACCCTTCCTTCTTTCTTTACAAGCTGTCAAGTAAAAATGTTGAGCCCTAACTGGACATAAAAGTCTATCTTGATCATCCCCAGCACGTAACGTAAACCCTTAACTGGACACAAAAGTCTATTTGATCATCCCCAGCACAGATACGGCTGAGACTGGGGATCTCAATAAGATGCAGAGCAACCAATGGAAACTATTTTTTTGCTAAAATACCAAGTTGGCAAAGGAGAGAAACTGACTAATAATTCCCAATGAACCTGATACAGCCCTGCTCGATGGATAGGGCATGAAGCTCGCTCCTTCATCTCGCAGACACTAAGGCAAGCAAGAAACCATCTTGAGGGTAAGGTTCTCAAAGGAAACTTCACCCAAACGTTCATAGGTGGGTTTGTTAAGAGACCACAAGACACAAAAGAGATTCCATTTAGGCATTAGAGAGTGAGACACTGGTCTTTGCAATTTGAAATCTCTGATCAGGTCTGCTAAGCAAGAATCCATCTCAATTGAAGGGTCTTTTGAAAATTGGAGTGTTCGAAAGGGCTACTCGATAACCCTTAATAGTAAAAACAGAGCATTGTTTTTCTTTGAAAAGGAAGAGAAGAAAATCAGTGACTGCACTCATAGACGGACAGCTAGGATTGACAGGATTGAAGAGGTATGCTCTTCAGGAGAGAGAGAGAGTCCCTAGGGCTGTCCACCTTTGTCCTTAGGAAAGGGGGAAGTGCCCACAAACTTCCTCCCTGGGCCTTTGCGACACACCCGTCTAGGGCCCACCTGCTTAGGGGGAGCTCTGAAATGGGGTTGTTGCTTTGATTGTGACTGCGCAGCTTTAAAGAATTTAGCCAATGGATCCTGAAGGCGGTCAGCATGATTTTGCTTCTTGGCCAGTTTCGAAGAGCCAGGAGCATATGCAAGAGCCCAATGTTGATGGTCTTTCAAATCCTGAGTAGCTACGAAGGGGATGAGCTCTGCGATGAGAGTCTCCACCTCCAGAGGGGCAGCCCTCAGAAGGTTCTTACTGTGCTCTAGTAAGACCTTGGAAGTGTCCAGAGCAACATCCTTGCGGAGATGAAGAAGCTCCACTGACAAGGCCATGGACAAGGACAATGCATGTCTAGAAGTTTTTGAAACTGCTACCAACAAACAATGGAAAGCCATTGGTGACAGAGATTCCTCATTCAGCAAGCTGAACGAGGCTGCTGAAAAGAGGTCACCATGTGAGACTATGGTTACTAGTGACCAAGCCTTTTGCTCTAAGGATTCCAGTGTTTTCACTCGAAGGCAAGTCTAGGTCCCCGTAGAAATACCTACTTCAGCATCCAAAGTGGACAGTTTAGTGGGCAAAGAAGGGGTATGAACCTTATAGCTAGAAACAGCTACCAAGGGTTGCAACATAGTGAGGTGGACTGACCACCCCTTACATTGTCTAGCAAAGTCTTGGCCCTTGCTAAACCTTTGAGAGAGCTCCTCAATTGTAAAGAGTGAGGAAGTAACAAGAGATCTGGTCAATAGTTTGCCTCAGAAAATTTCTCCATACTGTAAAGAATTTAGAGTCACCAGAACCTGAAGGTTTGGGACACAGGTCACTGGGCAAGAGGTGGTAAACCTTGTTTACCACTTTATTGAAAGACCAGCTCTCCTCCTCCTCCACTGCCCTAACTGACATGTGAGAGGGGGCAGGGGACCCAAAGTTAGGGGGTATGACATCAGCTTGTTCTGTGTCAAACTCGTGTTCATCAACAAGAACAGATAGGATGTCTACATGACCCAATGTCTCTTTGTTGAAGGAAAGGCTTGGGGGAAGGAGGAACTTAAATTGGCAACTCCTCCTGAGGAACTAACAGACTATTCTTAGCAGTGGACTCAGCAGGTGAATTAGGGCAACTCTCCTCCTGCCTAGAGCATTTGGGGGAAAAAGGTCTATCCCCCTCCCTCTTTTTTGACCCAACTTCATAAGACGATGTAGGTGGAAGGCCCCACATTCCATAGGATTTAGAGGGATGATACGGAAGGGGAGGATGCCGATCATATCCCCTTCCCTAATCTGGTGTCTGTACGCAAATACCCAGTCCCCCACAGAATGAAACGGCAGTCTGGAGATGGGGGGGACTCCCTCTCTCCATGCCGTAAAGTCTCCAAAGCCCAGTGACTGGAGGGGGGGACAGGACTAACTCTCTGCCCTTCCAGACAAGAGAGGGTGCTGCTCCTCCCCAAGGGGAGGGTGCAACTCACTCTCTGTCCTACTGGAAAAGAGAGAGTGCTGCTCCACCCTCTCAGGAGGGCATGACTCACTCTCTGCCATCACAGATTGGGGAGGGTACTGCTCCTCCTTAACAGGAGGATGTGACTCACTTTCTACCCATTTATAACCTCCCTTGGGAGGGGGCCCACTAACCATAAGAGTCTTCGAAGAGACTTGTAGAAATCCTTCTCCGAGACCCGAGGAACTCAGAGAACGAGAACCCAGAAAACTCGGAAGAAGACGAGGATACCTTCTTCCTTGCTTTGTAGGTTCGTCTACTCTCGGCAAGATCCCAGACCTAGTCCAACCATAGGCTACAGAAGGGACAACCATCTGTCCCCTCACAGTGTGTGCAAGATAAGCAGGTGGGATGTGTGTCCCAGGGGGATTTCCTGTGACCACACCTACCCACACTTTGCTATGACATAGTTCTTGAAAAGAGAGCTGAAAAGAAGGTTTCTTTATACAAAAACTTCCATGCAACAAACAGTATACACAAGGTAATGCATGGACTAAGTCTACGCTAATATAATTATATCAGTGAGAAGCCACCTTAATTGGATCTTTTCACATGATTAAATGTTAAAAATGAAGCAACGTTAAGCTCAGAACAGAATAATGCAATATAATCAAGTAAAACAGGCTTAAAGAAAGCTAGAGACTACTAAATTAGCAAAACACCAGTAGGTTATGATTGCTAATAATAAGGAAAAAATTAAGGGAGGCTATCCGAAACTCAAATTGAAAAAGAACCTGTGTTCGATAACCGGGCATGAGATATGAAAGTGGTGTGCGACCTGCTTACCACATATAAAATTAACACAATTCATGATATAGGCAAAGTGAATTAAATGTTTCATAAGGAACAACAAAATGGATATTTGCAAGTCCATAGAGTGCAATTAGGGAAATTAAAACAAAAAACCTACCTTAAGCTAGAAAAAGCACATCCAAATTTGAAACACTAACACCCTGTGATGTGGTAAAAATAATAAAATAAAAGGCCAAGCTGTCCACCATGTGTACAGAACAAATGCTAAAAAAAACTCTCAAGAGAGCTTGATTAACAGCAATTAAACTCTATCAGGGTATAATGCAAACATTTAAGAAGAATATAGCACACAAAACAAATAGTAAGTCGCTCATTGACCCATGAATCGGCGACTAAATCTTCTTAACGTAAACAATGTTGGACATTACATGTTGACCAAGAAAACAATGAAAGAGCGGTAGTACACATAGGCAATATGTGTGGGTGTCCCGCAGGGGCAATCCAATGTTCAGGAATCTTCTAGTTCACCCTAATGGGAGGACAAAATTTTGTCATACGATCGAGGTATTTTCCATCCAGAAAAGTACCTGCTATGCAATAGCAACAGGTATGGTATTACTGATATTAAAAATTTATATTTACCTAAACCAGATTCTTTGTTTTATAAGAAAAGTGTTGCTTTTTCTGAAGCCAAACTATGGAATTCCATTCCACCCTATATAAGGTCAGCTGACTCATCCATGGGTTTTAAGAAGCATCTTAGTCAACATCTACAGAAACAATCATTTGTATAATTTTGTGTAATTCAGTACTACTCTTCTTTAAAACAATGTTCTCTCATGTACTCACCTGAAATGTCTTATATAGGTTCACTAATCTTAGTATGAATCCTGTATATACCGGTACTCATCTTAATGCCTTGTACATATTTTATTGTAGTAGTAGATCAATTATCTAGTGTTTAATAGCATTGTTGTCTAAAGACACCTCAACTTGTAAAAACTTTAAATCATATACATGTCATTGTAGATGGCCTCATGGAAGATTGGTCTGTTGACCAAATGAGCTTCTTCTTTAAATAAAGTTATTATTGTTATTATTTTATTATTATTATTATTATTAAGGAAAGAATGAACAGAAAAATCTTAAGACAGTTATATTAAGCAGTGATGTGGAAATATATTATTTAATTGAAACAGGTAGTTCCTACATCACTGATAGCCATGTGCATGTTCATTTACAGGGTTACATATTTTATAAACTAAGCGCTTTATGCATGCAAACAATGCAGTCTTATTCATAGAAGCTCGAGTTGATTATACCCAGGAAATACAGTATTACAAAGCAGCTTTTTCCAGTACTTGTCCAGAGGGATATGGCAATTTAATGTCAGTCATACAGTGGAGTAGGGTAGCTAAAAATATTGCTAACATGTGGTAGTAGCATGGGTTTTAAGAAGCATTACTCAATACTCGCCTAGAGGGATATTGGCAAGTGAACACAGGAAGTAAACGGAAATCCAATTTATGAATATTTTGTTTGACTTTGAAAGTGAACAAAATGATTCTAGCCTGCCATTTAAAAAATGTTCAGAACTAAATATCTATTGCTAACAATATGCTTAGATTTTTTACCAAGACTTTTCAAGATTATATTTTTGAGAAATTATATTATAAATGAATTTATAAATTTTAAGGCAAGATGATGGGTAAGACCTACATGTAAGTAAACCAAATGTTTGTTACCTACCAGAAACAGGGTCTAGCTTGGTAAACCTCCTATCTATTCAAATTATAGATAGTTTTACTAGTATTGGAAATTATGTAATTCTAAATGCTTTGCAGGCACAAATTGTTATGAGCAAACATCAAGGCAATTCTGAATATTACTAATTCTGATCAGCAATTTGAACCTCTGAAAATGACAGCACTAATTACTGCAATATTTGAGTTGTACAGTTGCTACTGAACATTACCGGCCATGTGAACATAATTGGTATTAAAATCCAGTGAGCATAATTGATATTAAAGTCTATTGTAACTTCAACTTCCTTGCTACCTGATTTCCCCAGAGACTGTCACACACTCACAACATTATTCAAATATCATTCACCAATAACAATCATCGCCAAACTAAGGTATACAAGTATAAGGTTAATAATGAAAGTAATTTTAACCATTTAAAACCACCAGGAAAAGGTCAAACCTCAGTGAACAAAGATTTATATTTAACAATCTGTGAACCAAAAAAGGTGTAAGGTCCATAAAATAATAAAATTAACTATTCATCTGAAAAAAGACCCCTGAATTTGAACTTAATGCATTCAAATCACTAGCTGTCACAACTTCATCAAGGTATGTTGTCTGTACTTAGTTATTGTGCAAAAATACATTTTTCTTCTTTCAGTCAATGACCTTACCTTTGACCTTTTGACACCAACATCAATAGGTTTCTTTCTTATCCAACCTGTAAGTCATCCACTAATTTTGAATCTTGTGTGCAGAAACCATTTTTTTTTCTTACAGTCTGTGACTTTGACCTACCCCAATATCAATATTCCTCTTTCTTAGCCCAAGTGCAAGCTATCCAAAGTTTGATCCAGGTCTGTGATGTAGAACTAATGTTATTGTGCAGAAACCATTCTTTTTTCAGTTACAGTGACCCTAGTCACATGATGATCCTTGTTTTATATCACTTGCTGCCAAAAAGTATGGTAGACAATAAAGGTCACTGAAATTAACCACAACTGACCTGCCCTGGAATGTTGTAATTGTTTATGACTCTTTCTATCAATATAATTAATGATGTGCCAAAATATATGAATGAAATTATATCTATATTTCATATTAACACACTACAAAAGAAAACTGTAATGAATAAATAAAATACAATATTTAACAACAAAGAGAAACAAAAACACAACAAGGACTGAATGACAATGAAAGAGCTATGTGTCAAGAAAACACCCTATCTGCATTTAAAAAGGACGAAAACTCTCTTTAATAGCATATCCATAAAATGGGCTTCAGTTCCTCTTGTCTATACAGAAATGAAGAGAATGAAAATTATGCAAAGAAAATCCCTACTATAAATGAAAAGAAACATTGTCTATAGAAGAGCATGTGTCCATTGACAAACACAATGGAGATGTGTATAAAAACAAAAGTGCATAACAGTCAATAGCTTCAGATATGACCCAGAGTAGCTTTTTAATTGTCAATAGTTTATGCAAAGTGGCGAAAAAAAGATGTCTTTTCCCACATCAATCACATGATATGCTCAGAAATCTGAGTACTAAGGAGGGACAGTTGTAAGTACCTGCATTACGTCTCCAAAGAATAACTGGGTATAAAACTTTATAGACTCCTCAGGATTGTACATACATGTATATCTAAATACTTTTTACATCTATCATTCCAAGTTTTCCACTAAGGAAAAGTATTCAGCCTATTATTAGTGATGTCGTGTTCATTTAATAACCTGTTTAGGCTCCCTTACAATGATTACATCATTTGCCATGAGAATATGAGGATCTCATTTTGGATGACATTCGATATTGTTTATATGCATCATTTACAACATTTGCTGCATACAGGATTGGAGACCATCTAATTTGTCACCACTGTGTGGCAGCATGGCGCCAGTGTTGCACATTGAGTGCAGGTTCATTGTTTTCTCGCAATGTTTTATCCTACATTGTATGTGCCCCTAATCTTGACCCTGTGCACCCCCCGGGCACGCTTTTTCCTCAGAAAAAGTAAACAAATAATCCTACAACTTTTCATTAGTGGATGTCCACCCATGTCTCCATTGGCGTTAGCAATGGCCAAAGTTGCAAACAAGGTGATAAAACTCTAAGATGACAATGAATATCTATTTTGAAACAATGTATTTGGCAATGAAAACATTCAAAGTTTGTGGTAGTCGACCGAGCCGCAATGTAAAGTGTTTGATGGCCGTTAGCGTAACATATTTTCAAGGTTAAAGTCACACCTACAGCAAGGATGATTCAATTTATCTTACGGTTGAACTAATGAAAAAAGAAACTAAATTTATGCAAAAAATATGCAGTTTCTCATTTAATTAATGATTTGTCAGTTTGGAAAGAAAAGTAATTCAGAATACATAGGTATTTATTATAATAAATCAGTGTTCAAAGAAAAAAAATTTCAGACACAGGCCCGGGGCTGGTGCCATGAAAAAATCCACAAGCCCTGACTCCAAAACCATGTGCCCAAAAGGGGTCCTATTTTTTACTATTATTTTTCACACGACGTTGCACGTTGCAATTGCTGTTCATTAAATACCCCTAGCATCTGCAGCTTTTAAATCAAATATATCGACCAAATCAGTCTTCACTGTACAGTCATATTTAATTCATATTTACATGGCATTTAGCATGCCAGCAATTTGAGTAACATTTAAAAAGACCAAGTAATGTAGACATTATAATTAATTATTATTTGAATTATTACTTATTCTGCATGCATGTGTATATGTTTTTGTTTTGTTTTTTTTTGTCTTCTATAATAATAATAATGTCTAAATTATTTACTAATTTAGATCTACTTAATTATGATTTTTACAAAAATATTATAATGTCATTTTTATTCAGACTGCATTATATTGGAAATGTGTGGCATATAATTAACAAAGAAATGATAAAGTCTATATTCCACTTACAATACATTTTTATGATTCAGAAATTTTTTTTCACTGTAGTTTCGTAGCCTTTATTTTAATTTTACTGATTATAGTGGATGGTATTGTGCACGTTTTATACAGTATAAATGTACCGACTTTTAGTTTGACCTGCGCAAGGATCCGTGTCCCAAACATGCACCTTAAGACGTGGATTAGGCTGCGCTTGTAATATAAATAGCATTTCTTTAACATTGCTCTCGCCGTTAACAACTTTACTTTTCCAAATTAAAAAAGTTTGCGCAGACGGAACAAGGCTTGATTTGAAATTTGGTAAGGTATAAAGGGATGAAATAATCCTCAGCTAGATAGTAACTGGCCCAGGTAAATACTTTCGAAGACCAAAGGTGGTGTACAATTCAGAATGGAACGAGAAGCATGAGAAAGGGGCAGCTCAATTTATTCCTTGAAGCCAACTGAGCACTAATTATAGGTACATGTAACCCCCGGCAATCTGTTCCCGATTCATAGGTCACATGCCTCGCGTTGTACACAAAGATTACAGCTTTCTATAGAATTACGATCAGTAGACGAACTTCAAATACTTAAGGGGCCCACATGGGGATAAATATTTATAATGTATAAATATTTACTGGTTTTTCAACAACATTACAATAAAAGTCTGCATTTAGTTAGCGAGATTGAAGTTTTCTCAGGCAAATTTAGATTTTTTTTGTTCGACAAGGAGCCCGATCTGATATTAGAGGGATCCCGGACGTCGGGCTATCGGATTTTTTGAACACTGTAAATGCTGGTAAATAATGAATGTACAGTAAGTTAAATGAGAGTAAGATCCAGAACGGAAAATTCCATGGTGCATCTCATTTCAAATTAACCAGATATTCAAACATGTTAATGTTTTCATGAGTTACTAGAGCACATAATAAAACTTTTATTACACTAATGTAAGTGTTCCAGGAAAATGTGATAGTACAGTGCAGACCACAAAGTAAAGGTGGCAAAAGTATTGAAGCAAACAAGATTATCTCATTTTTATAGCACTATTAGTGTATTATGTACTATTATTTACATTTGTCCCTCTAAAATGTTGTGTCCCCCAGATTTGGAGGGAAAGGGACACAGTGTTCCCTGCCCATGGGATCCTATGTGCAACAATGCATGGCAGTGCATAAAACTTTACAAAAAGCAACTATGTAACCTATTCCCTATTTAAAACTAAACAAATTGATATAAAAAGCAGCGTAACTAACCTTTATTATCATCCTCAAATAGTTTTTTTTTTGGGGGGGGGGGTCTGATCAGACAAAACTTTACCATCTGACTTAATCCAGAAATGTTTATCAATTAAGTGTCATGTATTTTCACGGTCATAAGTCTGCTTGTTGACTTGCAGTCTTAGAAATTAACCTTTTGCTCTTGCAGGACATTCTGACCAGCAAGTTCTGAATCTTTGCAGATCGAATCAATGTGTTGCCAGAGAAAACTCTCCAAAAGTAGAGTGCAGAAGTAGGAGAACCAGTTAAATTAAGTTTAGATGTATCTAATTGATTTATTCATTAGTATTCAGCCAATGTCAAGCTAGGGACTGACGCTCTACCGGCTGAAAAGAATTTTCAGGAATTCAAGTTAAGACCATTTCTTCCTTTTAAATGTTGAAACCATCTAGGGTATTCTTCAGCAATAACAAGGTTTTCAAATTAGCTGTTATGGTGATCATATTGGAAGTCAGCTTGGCACCATTTTCATTTAGGACCAACTAGGCATCATAAGTCTTCTGGTGAAAACCCCATGGCAATATTACTTTTCATTGAGGAATAGTAGCAATAACAAGATTTTCAAGCTGACCATTGTGGCAGCCTTATTAGACATTAGATCAGCACCATTTTCATTTATGAATAACTAGATATCCTAAGAAGTCTTCTGGTGAAAACACAATGGCAATATTACTTTTTATTCAGGAGAAGTAGCTATAACTAGATTTTCAAGATGGCCACTATGGTGGTCATACTGGCATCAGATTGGCACCATTTCCATTTAGGGCCAACTAGACATTATAAGAAGTCTTTTAGTGCAAACTCGATGTTAATATGACCATCCATTCATATACAGTAGTGATAACAATATTTTCAAGATGGCTGCTATTGTGGTCATATTGGATAACATATTGGCACCATTTTCATTTAGGACCAACTAGACATGATAGGAAGTCTTCTGGTGAAAAACCCATGTCAATATGACATTCTGTTTAGGAGGAATAGCGATAACAAAGCTGCAAACACCATGTATGTGGTCCCTCATCCTTTCCTGAAGCCACAATGACTCTCAGGCTGGAGCCCATGAGCTTTATGAGCTTGTGGCACTTGAAGCCAAAATCGCTGAACAGAAAGGATGACAATCTGAAAATGTCCATGACAAAATCCGGACTGAATCCAATGGTAATTCCTGTAGGTTGTTCCGATACTTTTTAAACAGTTCAATAGCCCTTAAAGCTGGAACCAACATTTGCCCCAACTGAGTCTGCAGCTTTTGCAATGAAATATCTGTACTCTTGGCCTGTTTGGACATTGCATTCCATACCTCAATATTCACTCTGGGCAACTTTAACTCTTTCACTGCAACTGACGTGTATATCCACTGCATAAATGTGTCTTGCCTCACCAGTGACTAATAAATCCACTTGTGAACAGAGCACTACTACCCCTGGTGACTGATATATCTGCTTGCTGGTTATGCTCCGTATACTCTCATGACGGATAGATCAGCTCTGTATGTTCATGTTACAATCGGTCTTATTGGTCAATAATTTGAAGTAAAAGGACATTGAACCAATCAAAATAGAGTTAACAAATGATTGTTCTTACTAAATCAGGAGATTTTTTGCAATTTTGTACCTCGTGTTTGTTAATACATGCGTTTGTAGCTGACAGTGGAAACAATGGCGTTTGCTTATGATAGCGATTCAGATTCCGAATTTTCAGGTTTTTCTGAGGACGAACTTGACAATATTGAATTAAGAAGTGTTGGTAGTGACATTGAGCTATCTTTTTTGTCAAGTCTGTCCAAAATTGAGACAGAATCTGATGATAATGACAGCAAAGTGTGGACAAGAGGGCCACATGCTTTGAAAGTCAACTTTCGCTTTAGATGAGGGGAAGAAAGAAACTGACAAACAGTGCAATGTCTGTCTGTGTATAAACCATGACTGCTTCTAAAATACCATGAAGAGCAACTTAAGAAATAGTAGAACATAGTGACTACCAGTAGTTAAACAATTTTTCAGTAATTACATATATATATTTGACCAATAACTTTGTATAAAAGACCGACAGCTAAATTTTAGTGTTTAAAAATAGTGTTTTGTGTTCTATTCATGGAATGTATACCGATCTTGTGGATGTCAGAGAATAAAAGAATCAAACAAACATAAGGTAGTTACAGCTTTTATATATGCATGGTTTTAGTCTATAAATCAGTCTGTTACACAGAAAATAACTAAAACAATTAGCCCATATCCCCAAATCATCAGCTAAAGTTATCATTTGGCTGCAGCAGCATCAGGCTCTGGTAGTCAGCCCCCAAATCAGCTGCAGTAGTGACCCCAGCAGCTAGGCAGAGCACCAGTAGTTAAAGAGTTAAATTGTCACAATTTCCTGGTCTAAGATACTTCTCCTGTAAAGGTTTAACTTTGTCAGGAGTTGACACGGAACGCAGGCCTTTATTGCCAACTTCAGCCAGCTTTTCATCAATCATACAACCAAAGCTGAAACAGGTTGTCATTGGGATAAAGAGGAAAAACTGTATCGTATTAACTTCTTGGAACTGAAAGCCTGTTTTTTTACATTACAGTCTCTTTGTTCTGAGTTGAAACATGCTCATGTGCGTATCTATATGGATAACTCTGTTGCAGTTTGATATGTCAAACAAAATGGGTGGCAGCATTCCTATCTTGCATAAATTATCACGTGATATCTGGCTGTGGTGTTCAATTAGGAATATCTGGTTAAGTGCTTCTCATTTGCCGGGAACATTTAATTGTGATGCAGATAGATTGTCTAGAAACATAACTGAGGATTCTGAATGGAAATTAAGTTCTACATTCTTTAATGCTATAATTATAGTGTACGGACATATAGATGCGGATTTATTTCTTCAAGGCTAAATCACCAACTTCTGCATTATGTCTCACACAGACCTGACCTGAAAGCTATAACGGTTGATGCTTTTTCATTAAAATTGAATTACAGTTGTCATTATTGCTTTCCACCTTTCAGTCTGTTGGGAGCAGTGCTGCAAAAAATGGCACAAGACGAAGCAGATCTAATTGTGGTGGTACCACTATGGCCAACACAGCTTGGTTTCCCAGTCTCCTGCATGCTGTAGTCGGTCCTTGCTTTCTGCTTCCCCGCCCACAAGAGATTCTGCAATTGGCACACAACCCGCAACGATGGCACCCCTCCACAAATTGAAGATGGGTGTTTTTCATTTATCAGGACAGCAATCAAAAGTCAAGGATTATCAGACAGGGCTGCCATCATCATCATCAATTCATGGAGAACATCAACTAAAAAACAGTATTGGGGTCATCTCCAAAAGTGGATGTTATTTTCAAATAAAAGACAGATTAATACACTTGACCCACCTGTCACTTTAGTTATAGAATTTTTAACTGAATTAGTAGATAGAGGTTTAGGTTATAGTTCTGTAAATACAGCTAGATCTGCAATTTCATCATTAGTTAGTCTTACTTCTCAATCTACTCTAAGCAATAATGTTTTACTTAAGAGATTTATGAAAGGAGTGTCCATTGCCAAGCCTTCGTTTCCAAAGTACTCATGTGTGTGGGATGTGCAGCTGGTGTTTAAATATTTCCAATCTTTACAATGCAATGACCAGCTGTCCTTGCATGAACTTAAGATGAAGTTAGCCATGCTGCTTCCTTTGTTGACAGGACAGAGGTGTCAGACACTACACCTAATGCAAACAAATAGTATTTATTTTGCTGTTAACAGTGTACAAATACACATGCCTTCATGGCTGAAACAATCGAAACCAGAGCACCGTGTGCAGCCCTTTGTTCTTGAATCCTATCCACATGACAAAAAATTGTGTGTTGTGGATTGTTTACATTCTTATTTGCAATGGAATAAAGTTTTGCAAAAATCCAATAAACAATTATTCATCAGCAAACAATTCCCATATAAAAAAGTTGCTAAAGGCAATATATCAAACTGGATAAAGACTGTTATGAGAAAGTCTGGTGTTGATACATCAGTTTTTCAGGCTCATAGCACAAGGGCTGCATCTGTTTCTGCAGCCTATGCTAAAGGCACACAATTGGGTACAAATCTGAAGGCAGCTGGTTGGCCAGTGCCTGTACTTTCAGGAAATTCTATGACAAGCCCATTACAGACAAGACTGAATTTAGTAGAAAGGTCTTGTCTACATCCACAATTTCATAATGGTGATGTAATGTACTGTTTTATGGGTTATCTGATTTACTAACAACAAATAAAAGGTTTCTTCCTTTTTTCTTCTAGTTGTTGTTAATCTATTCCATGCATGGAAGCCTCTCTCTAAAATCTCATGGGATCACGAGGCACTTATGGGGGAAGTGAAATTGATAAATTAAACTAGACTTAACAAGTCGACGTTGGATTGTAATTTCATGAACCCCATAAGTGCCTTAGTGATCACATGCCCCCCAATGGTACTTCCCACCCGATAAGACATTGAAGCTTCCATTTCTTATGCTCTAAAGACTGATCAGTCACGTGACCAATGTCATTTCATGTGATCATTAAGGCACTTATGGGGTTCATGAAATTACAATCAAACGTCGACTTGGTAAGTCTAGTTTAATTTATCAATAATCAGTAGGCATAGTACATCATTTTCGGTCGACCCATGAGAGAGCCTGATTCCATTCAGCTCGCTGCACTTGCATATTAAGCGGGCGCAATCAAGGCCATATCAACCGGTAGCGTGGGAAAATGGTCTGGCATTCCTTAAAGGTGTAGTAGTAAGTCAAACTTTGTGTAGGCATAAAAAGTCAAATGCCTGAGCTAAACATCGGTACCAAATTTATAGGTCGCATGAGAAAGGAGAGAAGTGTCCTCCCTTGTAGTTTTATCTAGTACATATATGACTGAAAGGTAAATTGTAAGCAACAATACGAACCCCTGTGGATGCACAAATGCGAAGGAAAAGTGTAGGCATATTTGTTTTATTTTTTTTCCTGACAAAAAAAGCATGCCCAGTAGGGCGCACAAGGTCAAGACTCGGGGGACATAGAACAAAACATTGCGGGAAACCCGCGAACCTGCGCTCTAGGTGCAACACTGTATAGCTAGCTCATCATAATTAACACAGTGTCCCATCATGTATTTGTATTATGGGCCACTGATACTTTTCTTTGATAACGAGACTGCTTAAAATTGCTTAATTCATAATAATTCAGGAAATGGAGCCTTAAAACCATACTCCAACTTCCAGGTTTTTGAAAGTAAGACTACAGCTAAGCTCCAGCCCATTCACCAGTTATCCAATACAGTGCAAATGTACTTTCATCTCGGCAAGGTCAGTGACACTATATACTGAGAGGAGGGATGAAAGAGTTGAGAAATACATAAAGCAGTAATTCACACAGAAGACATGTATTAAACACATTTCATTCATGAAAAACAAATAACCCTAATCGATTAAAATGAATACATTTCAACAAATGAGAGAGAGAGGAGAGAAGACTGATGCATTAAATAATCAAATACAATGATGAGAAAATAGGCAAAATTTGGGCTTTTTTTAAAAAAAATAGCATCCATTTGAAAATGACAATCTGCAAATTTGAAAAGAGTGAAGAAAAATAATTGAAACACATACATGGTCTAATCTAATAAAAGGAAAACATGACACTGCAGGCAAGGGCAGTGCTTTTTTATTTTTTTAACTGTAACCAGGGCATAGATGGGGGGGGGGGGGGGGGGGGGGGGGTTGGAGGTTGGCAACTGACATAAAAACTATTCTCTGTGGCAAAGCAAACAAGAGGCGCCACTAAAGAACATTGCCCCAATGCGCCTCAAATCCTCACGCCACCACTGATTAACACTGACTCATGCACTAAAAAAGACTTCTCTAATATTTAGTAACAAATTGCTAAATTACTCAGAAAGCTTCTGTAATTATATGCATAAGTAAGAAAAAAATATTGGCAAAAATCCATACACAAATAAAAAGATCCCACAAAATTGATTTCAATTATCACCAGCACAATTATAAAAACAAACACCATTACCTTGAAAATGAATGAATAGATTCAAGAGTAACTACAGCCTACACGTCTGTTCCGTCTTTCCCTTGTAAGTACATGTGCATGTTCTTGCATTCCTTTATGAGCACATGTGTATGTTCCATCGTTCCTTTCATGTTTTTTATACATGTCTTCCCCATCTCTCCTTTTATTCTATCCAAATATACTTTGTCTGAATCTCCACTCTTCCCTCAACTTTTGTCTATAACAACATTTTTCTGTTCCACTGTTCCGTGCTTTAGTAATGAGTAATATATCCAACATGACCACTATAATCCTACAACACTGTGTTGAAATCTCTGTTCAAGTGGCTAGCTGCTTGTAGAATCAAATGTATGCATCTTATGATGCATACTAAATGTACATACAGTACAACTTTTGCAATTTTTCAGGTCTGTACGGCAGTGCTAGCTCCACAACAAAGCTCTGTTGTGGATGGGTAGAAACTTCCAAATCACCACCACAACTCGGCAGGCACATCTTGTGCTTCTCTAATGCATTGGGAGCTGGACAACATTACTGACTGACATTTGAATAGCCAATGTACGAAGATCACCCATGGAAAGGCTGCAACGTCAGAGTGATTTACAATTTTATACTATTTGAAGAATCAGTTACCTTTATGTTGATTGTATATTTGACAATTAAAAAATATTTCAAAAGATTTGTATATTCAATACAAGTGTTTCAAAAAGGTTGATCAGCTTCAATGCAACATACTTCTGTATGCAGTTATTGCCAATGTCAAAAATTTATATGCATTCCCAAGAAGTTTACATCATGACCAGTGGAAAGTAGATCACGGGCACTTCTATGAATTTATGTTTTACTTTATTCAAAGAAATCTGAACAAACTCACACGCCAACTTGATGAGAGACACACCTTTTGCCCCCCCCCAACAACAAAGTACATTTTTGGAAATGTGATTTTTTTTTTTTTTTTTTTTTTTTAAATTGGGGGGGGGGGGGGTGCTAGGGTCGGCAATGAGAAACAGGGATGGTCGGCCAACCGGAAACATATTTTTTTTTGTTTGCCTAACAATAGGATAAATTTTCGCTGTTTTTGGGAGGCCAAAAGGTTATTATATAGCTGAATTGGTCAGTTAGGTGGGTAGGCTGATGTGTTAAACTGATCAAAAACAGAGAAAAATGGAAAGTGCTCACCATTTGAGGGAGAGATCCACTTTACAACTTGTTGGAGTTCCCTTGGGCCACATGTTGTGTTGCAACTATGGGTCCCAAGAGAGAATACCTGCGCAATGAGCGGAGGTAGAGAAGGTAGTATGGGATCGCCAAAATGCTGCCTTCATGATGTCCTCCAAGGAAGAGTGATTCAGATAGGCCCATGAGGCAGTGGAGGCTCAAACTTCATGAGCTTGATGTTTCATAAAAGAGAGGTCTCTATCGGGAAGGGACTAGTAAGCTCTTTTGATTGAGGCGACAATCCACAGTGATAGTGGAGGCGGAAATATCAACAGAGCCCTTAAGAGGAAGGAAAAGACATTCCCTACCCTTTCTTTTCCCTTTTGAAGCATTTAGATAGAAACGTTGTGCCCTAACTGGGCATAAAAACCTATCTTGATCATCTCCAGTACAGATTCAACTGAGACTGGGATTCTTATAGGTGATGGGGCTATAACAGGTAACTAAGGTCCTGAAGGAAACCTTGCTCAAAGGTTCTTAGGGGTTTTGGTTAAGGACCATAAAACACAAGATAGATTCCATCTGAGCATAAGAGAGCGGGAGACAGGTCTCTGCAGCTCAAAATACTTAATGAGATCAGCAAGGTGCAAATCTGAACCGATTGCTGAGCCCTGAGAGAATTTAGGTGTGTTGGAAATGACAGCTCTATAGCCTTTGATAGTTGATACCAAACATCTTTTCTTTTCTCGAATGGAATAAAAAGGAAATCAGTAACTAAAGTTACAGAGGGGCAGCTAGGATCAACATGTTTCCTACTGCACAAATCACAGAAGATTCTCCACCTGGCATCATAGACCTTGGATGGTGAAGCTCTCCTGGCCTGAATGATGCAACTGGCAAACCAGCCTGAACACTTGTTCTGGCAGATAGATCGCCTGAGATGAGCCAAGCGTGAAGGTGGAGAATGTGTGGTTGTTGTGTAGGAGGGAGCTCCTGTGTTGCAACAGAAGATCACTGAATCATGATCGTTGGGGCCATAATGGGGCTATTAGAATGATATGAGCAGTGGAAGTTCTGACTTGCAGAACTTGAGGTAGCAGTCTGAACGGTGGGAAGGCGTACGCGAACAGACAATCCCACTGGAAGCTGAATGTATCCACTGCCCAAGCTCTCTGGTCCTGTACTGGTGAGGCATAAAAGGGAAGTCTGTTGTTGAGCCTGGTCGCAAACAAGTCCACAAGGGACTTCCCCATAGTGAGAAAAAGGATTCTGTTACGTAGCAGTGAAAATCCATTCCATGAGGACTGTTTGCGTGGCCTAGACAGACTGTCCACGAAAACGTTCTTCTTCCCTGGAATCTGGCGAACTCGGAAGGTAACGTTCTCCGAGGTGGCCCAGCAGAGGAGGTTCCAGACCTCCACACTGAGAGAAGGGGGTGTGTGCCTCCTTAACGTCAGAGATACGCTGCGACAGACGTGTCCTAGGAGAATGCCATGACACATCGAGCCCTTACTATGATGATGAGCCGTTGTAATGCTAGAAATATGGCTTTCATTTCTAGGTTGTTATGCAGAGGGAGTCCCGAGTCCAATGACCTGCAGAATTACGTCCTCTGGCTCTAGGTGAGCGCTCCAACTGATATCTGACGCGACGGCAAACAGATAGGAGTGGGGCTGAGGCACATGCATGGGGACCCTGGTCAGGAAACTGTTCCAATTCATCCACCAGCGCAATGGTGATGAAAGTCTGGTCCTAGAGGAATCAAAGGTGATAGAGAATCCCTGTGTGGTTCCCACCTTGCGAAAAGGAGAAACTGTAGAGGGTGCATATGGAGACGTCCTAAGGGAACCAGATCCGTTTCAAGGTTCCCAATAGGGATAGGTAAAGGCAAGCAGACAACAATGTTTTTGCTCGTAGCACCTCTAGAAGTGCCAGGATTCGATCTATGTGATCCGGTGGAACCCGGACTAAGTTCTGGTTCATGAGGAAGTTCATCCCTACGTAAACTTAGACTGTGAACCAACAACGGAACAGGTCCTGATGGAGGGACTGAACCTGAACATTATGGATCAGCTAGTCGTGAAAATACTGGAGAATCGGGGTTCCCAGTAATCATAGATAGGGCACTACAACTCCCATAACATGGGTGAAGACTCAGGGGTGCAGAAGCAATTCCGAATGGCAGAACCCAGAATTGAAAGACTTCCTGGTCCAAGCAAACCAAGAGATATTTCCACCGGTTTAACAGGGGGAGATCGAAAATGATACCAAATTTCACACTTTTCTTGATGACCAGGAAGAATTGGAAGAAGAATGCAGGAGACTGATCGTTCAGGAACCTCTTGACTGCCCCTTTCTGTAAAAGGGTCTGCACCTCTTCCTTTAATTTCACCAAATTGGACTTGTGAAAGAACATCGGGGTCCTTGATAGAGGAGGTTGTTCCCCGAAACTGAAGCCGGTAACCCTCACTTACCATAGAAAGGACACACCCATCATACAAGTTACTTGACCAAGCCTCTGAAAAGAGGCCTAGACAAGCACCTACAGTGACATTAGGAGAGGTATGCATGGCAGGAGAGGGTACGAGTCCCTAGGGCCATCCCCCCCCCCCCCCCCCACCGCCTTCCTTGGGAATGGAAGGTGGGTTGGGGAAGTTCCTCCTGAGGACTTTACTCAGGAGGAGGAGGTCTCATTTGAGCTTGTGCATTGGACTGGGGCTGCATCAGTTTTAAAAATTTAGTGGGTGGCCCCTGGGGGCAATTCACCTTAGTGTGCTTCCTGGCTGATTACAATGGGCCAGGTGCAGTTGTGAAGGATCTATGTTCATGATCCTTCAAATCTTGTGAAGCCACAGTGGGGATGAGTCCTCCGAAGAGGCTCTCGGCTTCCAATGGAGCAGCCCTTAGAAGGTCTTTACTATGGTTAAGTAAGACCTTTGAGGAGTCCAGCACAATGTGATGGTGGATGTTAGAAGTTCCACTGATAAAACCATTGCGACAGAGAGTGAATTCCGGGATGTCTTGATCACAGCTTCCAGCACGCATTGTAATGCAGCTGGGTTCAGAGCAGCCTCCTTCAGCATAGTAAACGAAGTAGCCGAGAAGAGATCTGCATGGGAAGCTATGGTGACCAGAAGCCGGCCTTTCTGCTCAAAGGCTTGATTATTTTAATAGGAAGGTATGCACAGGCTTCAATTATAATACCCACTTGAGACACATCTGCATCCAACTGGAGAGGTTCTTAATGGGTTTTCACTTCGGGAATGTACCCAGTAGATAGAGGCAGAGACCAAGGTCTCAAAGTAGAGGGAGGGACAGACCATCCTCTACGCCGTCTAGCACAGGCTGGCCTGTGGAAAAACCTCCGACATTTCCTCAATCGTTGAGGAATGTAGAAGAAGCAGGAGATTTGGTTGTGGCTGGGTCCCAGAGATCTTTTAAACTGAAAAGGATCTTCTTCGGCTGTGCGCAAGATGGCTTTGGGCACAAGTTACAGCATTATCAAGAGACCAGATCTCCTCCGATTCATCTAAGTGAAAGGAACTAATGGGACTGATAGGAGGCGACAAAAGAGCTGTTTCTACCTCGATCTCACTGGAGTCAACGAGGGTAGATAAATGCATCATCATCTAGAACACTCCGAGCAGGAGAGTGGCTGGACATCATTATGTCCTTCTGAGACAGTGACATAGGTGCACCTTGCGCCACTTCCAATACTTGTTCATTTATGTGTTCTAGATGTTCCAGGATAAAGACGAGACCGCTTGTCTTTCGTGGATGATGCTATGCTTCCGCCTTACTGGTGAATGCCACCTCACGAGGAGGCGATGGCGGGACACGAGCCACGGCATCGCCTCTACTCTGGGCCCCATCTCTCGTACGGATTCATTTGGATAATAGGAAAGGGGGGATCCCGATCCCCTTCCCTAGTCTGAACCCTCTGGGCAGACTCCCAATCCTGTACAGGGTATGATGGTAGAGTTGGGAGATGGGGTCTCGGTCTTTCCCCTATCCCTGCACCATGGGGCCTCTGGGTGATGACCGGTATAAGGTTGGTGACAGGTTCGAGATGACCGATGGCCTGTGACAATGTAACCAGTCATCAGGACAAAGTCACAGGTGACCGATCATCATACATTGACCGGTCATTTCTACCGGTCAATGCCTGGCGACCGGACAGGTCATGGATCACCGGTCAATACCCGGTGACTGGACTGGGCACCGGTCACCAGTCAATACCCGGTGACCGGACTGGGCACAGGTCACCGGTCAGTATCTGGTGACTGGACTGGTCACCGGGCAATGGCCAGTTAGGCGACATAGATATGTCAGAACCTAGTTCATCTACATCACTAAACAAGATGCGGTGCTTCTCCTCCCATTCGAGGGAGCGACACGCTACCCCGGAAGTGTTGGGCGCAGTGCAGCTCCTCCCTCTTGGGAGGGTGCGACACGCTACCCTGAGACGAGCGGTGCACTTCCTTCCTCGCGAAAGGCAGCACACGCTACTGTGAACGTGAGGAGTGTTCGACTTCTCCTCCCTTCGGGGGGAGGTGATCTACTCCTCAAACGTTCACTCTCTCCTACAGGAGGGTCCTTACCTGACGAGCGGTGCACTTCCTTCCTCGCGGAAGGCAGCATCACGCTACTGTGAACATGAGGAGTGTTCGACTTCTCCCTTTCGGGGGGAGGCGATCTACTCATCGAACGTTCACTCCCTCCTAAGGAGAGGCCTTACCTGTCTCCGGACTCTTGAGATTGGTCCCATAGACTCCTAGGACCCAAGAGTGTTTTTCTGAGCTTGTAGAACTAGTCTTCTCCCAGTGTGTTCCTGCCTGAGACTCTATAAGAGAAAAAATTTGAAAATTCAGACGATGAGGCGGATTGATGTTTCTTCCGCCCTCTATACATACGTCTGGAATCAGCTAGATTCCAGATTTCATTAGTCCATTTGTGCGAAAGGTACAATGCTTTTCTTACGTGTACACTTGAACACATGAGGCAGTCTGGGTGAGTGTCCCAAGGGCCCTTCTTGTGGCCATACTTCCTACAGACTGACCCGATATTGTTCTCTGAAATAAATGTTATCTCAAAGAGAATAATAAAAAAATAATATTTTATTATTCTTCATACGTAAAACTCACCTGTCTGTATGTACCGGGTGCTATATATCCCCAGTATATTTGCACAAGGTAACCAATTGTTCCCTGAATTAAGAAATTATCTGAAGGAGAACAATAATAATAATAATAATAACAATATTGTATTATTTCCACACGTGAAAACTTGCCTCGTTTGTATATACCGCATACTATATACACACCAGTTCATCTGACCTGTTTGCATACACTGCGTGCTAAATGCACCCCAGTGAATGTTCAAAGGTAAACAATTGTTATATACATTACACACCTCATCGCACCTGTGTTTAATAAGGATTAGACGTTTGAGTTGTTTAAAACTTTTATTGCTCTCTAGCGGCAATTCAGGCGTACATAACAACAATGTGACACGTCACGCGTGGTATTTAAATACAATGGTTTAAAACACCGAATTGATGTTTGATCAATTATTTATTAAGGAAATTATGAATTCCTGTCTCTTAATTGCGGTCGGGCCTATGATGCGTTATAATTAACAAACAAGACTTACCCGTGAACCAATTGTATTTGACTAAGAGATGGTGTACCCTAACCCCTAAAGGCTGGATACAACATGGTAACCCAAGAAGACCTTTCCAGAACACAATACTGAAAAAGGGCAGGGGCTACCGGACTTAAAAACAGAAGACGAGACGGATGAATGTAACACTAGATGGAATAAAGCTCACAGGAGAACCAAACGTGGTTTAAACTCGCAACAAGCAATTTTCCTCTGGTCACGTTATGAACGACACAACCATTTAATATGGCGTCCTTGAAAAAGATGAATGTTCGCACAGGCGCGGAGAGGTGCACGGGTGTGACGTGTCTTGTTGACAAAATTCTCCACTCTAAGTGGGAGGATGTATTCACATCGAACGGACGAGATTTTTCGACACAAAAAAGTAATAAGCTATATAATAGTGATAGGGTATTGTATTTGCTGCTATTAAATTGATTTGTGCAACTAACTGAGCTGGTTTTGCCCAGTACTTTGAAGCACTTGAAATATTATTTGATTTATATATAATGTTTTAAAAAAAAAAAATACCTGTCTACCCTAATTTTAAAACCAGTGCAATAGGAAACACACATTTTTTTTGTTTGGTCTTATGATGGTAAAGTAATACTCTGTGATATGGACAGTTACATTCCAAATGACAACCAGTGCTGTTTAAAATAAAGAAAAGAACAGAAAACACTGAATTGATACTGAAATAAAAACCATGTGCTTAGTCCTCAATCTGTGATGGTGGTACACACTGTCAACAAAACATGTGTTCACAAAATTGAATATACACAACTCTAGAGCCAGCTAAATTCTGATGCAAAGGGGACCAACCATACCAACCATTTTTCGGGGGGGGGGGGGGGGGGGGGGGGGGGGGGGGGGGGGGGCAGATTTTCTTTCAACTGGGATATTTTTAAAATTAGGTACAGAGTAATGTCTTTTTTTTCCCTCCACAAATCAGAGCAAGACAATTGACAATAAAAATGTCTGTCCCTAAGAGAGACTTAGTGACACCCAAAAATGTGGAATCACTACACAGAATGCAGAATGGTTGCCACGTATGGTTTCTGTCAGTAAAAAAGGGAAAATATTGACAAAACTCACTCTCCTCATGTAACTGGTAGAAGGAGAATAGGTGTTGTCAATAGTTTTCCATTTTTACAGACACAAACAAGTGCCTGTGGATTAAATGCTAACTGGCTCAAGATCAATGCAAGGGGTCTGCTCGAAATCTGCTGTGTTACCAGTATTATCATCTTTAGCCAAATGTCAAGATGATCTTGCTGACTTCAAGCTAAAAAAAAAAGTGATGCACATCTGCCTTCTCTTCATTTTGGATGACTGATCTGGCATATATAATAGCACCACTTGGCATGTAAAAGTGAATGAAAATGATGCAATATTTCAGAATAAGATTCTCATAACTAGGCAACTTATCCTTGTAAAATTGTCATGCTTCAATCACATAGTAGTTCACAAGTATCTCACTGATGTAGAAACTTTAACTACTAGTAACTGTATTGTTCAAAACAAAAGTTTCAGTGGTGGCACATTCAAGTAGCAGGAGTACATTATTTAGTTTTTATGTGCCACACTTGCACAGCAGGATTTTTCTATCGGGCCTGTGACACTTTTACTGTGCCAATGGCACAAAAACACGCTCTAGATTGAACCCTGAGGGTATTATGCTGAATACATTACAAGCAAATTTTTGAGGCTGGGATTTGTAAGCTCTACACATAGTTTTAACAAGTGTTCACAAGAAATTATGTTCAAACATGGGGTTTTGGTTAGAGATCAGGGATGGAAAAAACATCCCTCGTATGGCAGCCTATGACAAATCAAAACTTGTCTCACCAAGTAACATTTTATATTATTTTTGATGAATTTATATCATACATGTATTTGAAGTAATTTTTGCATGGTTAAATTAGTGATTGCTATAAAAATCTAACTTCATGAAATGGAATGAAACAATTGGAAAACATCTAATCATAAAAATTCTACATTTAAGTCAGAAAATTGGTGAAAATGTAACAACATGGAAATTTCTTCATGTCAGGCATTTATTTCTTATGAAAAAAATGATTCTTTTTTTGCATTACAAACAATCTAAATTCCAGTGGAATATAAAATGTTTAAGATTTTTCCACTTTCTAAAATGTCAATTTATAGCAATGATGTTTTTATTAGCACTTTACATACCTGTGAGCTTATAATAACAAAGGATACTTCCAGTAACTTACAAGTGGGTTCATTGTTTTGAACTTGGAATAATTTGCAAATTATGTCTGCGAATCCTTCCCTGGGTGTTTTCAGCCTTCTCATTATCAACTGGCCGCCAGCTAAATTACCATCGACTTTGCCGACTGAGCCATCTACTTTTACAACATGGAAACATTTTATGTTACATGTATATTGTTGCATTGACTTGGTCTTGTACTTTTAATTTTGAGCTGGTGACCTTAAAAGAAAATGAGAAGGCTGGTGTTTTTAAAACATTTCATTGAAATGTTGGCACATCAGTGGGACTGATTCACAAAGCATATTGGTAATAACCTAAAAAGGGTTTAACCTACATTAAATTATTTGAAGATACAGTTTTTGTGTAGCTTTACCCATTCACTAATTCATTATATAATTAGATGTCTTAAATGACTCCTCCCACAAGATACATGTACATACACAAAACTACATACATTTTGTTCCAATTCAACAGAAAGAATGAGTTCAAGATAATGTAGGGATACATCAAGGCCTGATGGCCTCAACATTCAACATATTCATAAGCCATATCAAACACATTCTTTCCCATGACTCGGAACAAAACATGAATTTCTAAATAATAAGTGTAGCTTTATAGTATTAATGAAATTCAAAATGAACTGTATTGTATAACAGTCTGATTTAGTGAGTCTAAGAATACTGATGCACAGACATCAGAGAAAATACCTAAACAGTTCCAATCTGGGTTTGGTTGGTTGGTTGTTATGGGTTTAATTGGTTGTTATGGGTTTAATGCCATTTTTCAGCACATGATAGGCTATACATCGCGGCCAGTATATTAGGTGGAGGAAGAACCACCAACCCACAGGAAGCTATTGGCAAGGTTTCTCACATACCCACATTGGCCAAGCCCGAGACTCGAACCCATGAGGACAGAGTTGAGATGTCAGTGATCTGTAAAGGTGAGCGCCTTAGATCACTCGGCCACCCAGGACCCCAAATCTGGGTTTGTAATATGGATATAGAGATTGAACATCTGTATTGAACGCCACATCATCCATGTAAGATAAAATTGGTATGTAGTGAAACCCACTATAACATAATGATCATGGTCTACAAAGTGTCATCGTGCTATGAAACATATCATACAATATACAAACAAGTCAGTTAACTTTAGAAAATAGTGCATGGGTATCATCCGAGCTACACAAGGTGGGAGAGACACAAATCTATGGGCTTCAGTGATGCAGTTACCAACTTAAACTGATGCAAATTAAATGAGAAATACTTTTTAAAAAAAATTTATTTTTTTATTTTTTATTTCTTGTGCAGAGAACCCATCATCACAAGCCGCTACACTCCTTTATCACCCATGGCTGCCTGTGCTGAGATTTCCTCATTTTTCATGAGTACGCATAAACAAAATTAGGTCATCAACAACACAATATAACAATCTTTTACACATGAATGAAAGTGTCTGTTCTATTGATCGATAATGACTGTGTTTGAATAAGAAACTTTGATTGGCTCATTCAAACAGGGTGAACTGTTATGCTGGGTCAAAATAGCGAGAAAATCTGGCCCACACTTGCAGTGACTGATCAAGCAGGTTTATGCATATTCATGAGAAATGAGGATATCTCAGCACAGGCAGCCTTGGGTGATAAAGGAGTGTAGTGGATTGTTGCCTGTGGCTTACAATGATGAAGAGAACCATGCATTGGTACATACATATACATATATAAGAAAATTGGCAACCGAATAGTGTACATAGTTAAGAGCACATGTACTTACCAACCATCGAAAATGTGCAAAAAGAAGCATAATTTCTACAATTTCTCTGTCAGATTCAATTCAAATCTAAATACTTAATATCTTTATAATACACTCACACTAGCTTATGAAACACTGGATGTTCTGATACATTCATCAATGCTCGAGATGTCCAAAGGGACTGATTTTTGACATACAATAAAATGCATACAGCAGACATTGGCAGTTTCTAAAACAAAACTTGTATTTAGGTTTGAAAACTACTTTAACTGAAATTTGTACACAAGGTCAATGGTATTCACTTCATAATTTACTTGAAATGAACAATTCAACTGGTGTAAAACTGCCTCAACAAAGACTGGGAGTATACCATTCAATTTCACGGGTAAAGAGTGCTCACCAAAAAAAAGTCAAGTCATTCTGTAAAACACAGGGAATAAAAATACATACAATAAACCCTATATTCATTCAAATGTAGTTTGGGGGGGGGGGGGGTTGGGGGGGGGTGAAACTAACTTTAATTATGTAATACTTACCTGTTGTTATCGCATAGCTAGTACTTTTCCATGAGGAAAATACCCCGACCGAAGGACGAACATTTCGTCTCCAATTAGGGTGAACTATAAGCTTCCAGAACACTGGGTCACCCCTGCATTAGGACCCCACACATACTAGGCATACGCCCTGATGTCCTCATTATTTTAAGGAAGAAACCTAACTTAGTGGGACATCAGTGTAGAGTGGGAGGATGGAATCTGGCACTAACAACATGTAAGTATTACATAATTAAAATTTCTTTTACCCTCCAAAAAAACTACATTTTAATATCAGTAATACCATACCTGTTGTTATTGCATAGCTAAATTTGTCAGTTTGGTGGGAGGCTGATGATCCCACAACTAGCGAATACAAAACAAACACAAGGAATACTCACCCTCACAGAAGAGTGGCAGACTTCTGCGGAATGGAATCCACATGGGCCACTTTCTGAGCAACAACGATTGGGCCCAGTGAGAAAATGGTAAAAGGTGGAGATAGTAGTGTGAGAGTGCCAAAATGCGGCTCTTGTCACATCCTCCAAAGATGAACGAGTTAGACAGGCCAATGCAGCAGCAATGGCTAAATCCTCATGGGCTTTAATTTTCATGAAAGACAGGTCCCTATCAGTAAGGGACTGGTAAACTCTCTTGACAGTTAATGCAATCCACCTAGAAATAGTAGAAGCTGAAATATCAGTTGAAAATCTAATGGGGAGAAAAAGAATGCTTCTTACCTTTCCTTCTCTCTTTAGAGGTTGCCAAATAAAAACGTAAAGCCCTAACTGGACATAAAAGTCTATCTTGATCATCCCCAGCACAGATATGGCTGAGACAAGGGATCTCAATTTGGACAAGAGCAACCAATGGAAGCTGGTTTTTTGCTATAAAAAAAAAACTCCGGCAAAGAAGAGACACTGACTCATAATTCCCAGTGAACCCAATACAGTCCTGCTCTATGGATAGGGCATGAAGCTGTCTCCATCTCGCAGACATTAGGGCGAGCAAGAAAACCATCTTGAGGGTAAGGTTCACCCAAAGGTTCATAGGCTGGGGTGGCTGGGGGGAGTGGTGGTTGTATTAAGCGACCACAAGACACAAGAAAGATTCTATTTAGGCATTAGAAAGCGAGACACTGGTTTTTACAATTCAAAATATTTGATCATGTCTGCTAAGAGAGAATCCATCCCAATGGCACAGCCTTTTTGAAAATTTGAGAGTGTTGGAAAGGGCTGCACAATAACCCTTAATAGTAGAAACCAAGCATTGTTTCTCTTTGAAAAGAAAGAGAAGAAAATCAGCCACTGCTCTCACAGAGGGACAGCTACAGTACAGCTCACGTGATTTTTCGGAACTCCACGCATCACGGTGGGGGTGGAGAGTGAGTGGAGAGGATTAAGAAAAACCCCTCCACCATCACTCCACATGTCCTGATGGAGTTGTCAAGGAGAATAGCCCTGCACACCACGCTTTCTCGCGGAGTTGCATCCGATCACCACCGCGGAGTGGACGTGGTCTCGATAATATGGGCGTGAATTACTGTTTATTACCCATGCAAGCAGAGGTTGAGAGAGAGATGGGGGAGGGGGGGCACCTATTTCTCTACATCATTATCCCTCTGGGGAGCAATTTGCTAACTTTTTGATACTGAAAAAAACGTAGTCATTCAGTTAATTATAAATATTTCCTTGTTCTAACGAAGATAATGTATGATACATAGTGCCAAATCATATTTAAGATGATGATAACGTAATGACAATGCCTCACAAACTGTATTAATACTACATTTTGTGCAATTAATCTAATTTCTTTTTCTTCAATACTATGTTATCGGAATCTAAACATGCATTCATATCCTTATTTCTTTTTCAGTAAACGCAATACAAAATTGTAATGATCATATGAAAGTCAGTGATATTGTACTAACTGCAATGAAAAGAACAATAAACATCGAACAAATCAATAACAAAGCTGCAGTCAACCCTGACTGAAGTGAAACAAAATCGCAAACATTCCGATGGTTACTCCATGCATGAGTAATCATTCACATATTCTACGTTTTTTTCTGACATCCAATCGCTTAAATAAAGCATTATTAAGATTTCACATTGTTATTTTATTTTAAACTGTACTAGTTTGCATTAATTACCAAAGTAGCGCGTTTTTTTTAAAATAACAAATGGTCGCAAAAGGTCATAATAGATACATGCAGTTGACACGTGCAAGTAACCTAGCACAATAGAAGCCATCAGCACTGCGTGTTTTCTTTGATATTGATGTGTTAATTTCATGTGCTAACTGTTAACCTAAAAGTACAACAGCAACGCTTCTGCGGATTTGTTTTAAATGCCATTAATTTGACAAACTTGCGCATCAGATGAAATTAATGTTTAACTTTTTCTTTTCTGTTCGTTTTCCTATTGCATAATACAGAAAAATAAGATGAATAATTTTAGATCATTAACTCTTCTTAGTAAAGTTCCCCCCTCTCTCTTTCTCTCTCTCTCTCTCTCTCTCATAAAATATGGAATCCAAATCACTACTGCACAAGTTATCGTAAACTGAAATCTGGAAAAGTTTGTAAGTGGTAAGAAACAGAAACACGCTCAATAACCAAAGGCTCTAACGGTCACAAACAGGAAACTGCATTCTTTAATATCTGTGTAAAAATAATTAAAAAAGAATATTTTATTTTTATATTTTCGCCGTAGGAAAATGAGCAAATAATAGGATACTCGTGGAGACAATACATCCATGCAAAATGCTCTAAACTTGTTGGAAATTAAAATCTCTGAACATCTCAGATTTTAGAATTTTCCATATTATTTTTCATTTCGGTAATAAGCCGAGTTCAGATTAATTACTAACAATTATCAAACTTCCATTGTTAATGGCAGGACCATAATTGCGGCTGTAAAGTACAACGCGCCAAGTCAAATGGCCTCGTGTGATAAAAACACACTGTTCCTAAGCTGAAACTTACATCATCCTTTGATGCATACCCTTGTTAATATTTTACAACAGTGTTCACAAGGGTCACTGCCTTGATTTCTGTAGAACATCCGCTGAAGTCAAGTCTTTATTAGGGAGAGACAATTGAATTTTCCAAACGTGGGGGGGGGGGGGGGGTAAATGCATGAAAACAATTGCCTTTCTCTGATTTTTGTAGCAGACGTTAATCTGTTCCATATTTCACTTAAAATAAATAATTACTGTGATGAAAGAACAAAAAATATCCCGGTCGAAAAAAAAACAACAACATATAAACCCTGTATATTAAATGGTCAGTCCCTTACAGCACACATGCAGTCATAATATTCAGTCTTGTGACTCTGCTATTACTGCTTAAAGACTAAGCACACGGTTTGCATTTCAGTGTAAGTCCAGTGTTTTAGGTTTGTTGGGGGGGGGGGGGGTAAGCAGAAGCGGATGTCAATTTAGATTTTAATTGTCCATATCTCAGAGAATTACTTTCCTTTGGAACAAAATGATAAATTTATTCTGCTTGAGAGGCTCAGCAATGTGTGCTTCTCGTCAAGTCAGTGCATAAGTTTGTTCCTATTTCTTTGAAATAAATTAAAATCAGAAACGTATTGCAAAAGAAGTCGATCAACCTTTTATAAACAGTAATGTGTACTGAATATACAAGACTTTTGAAATTATTTGTTTATTGTCCAAATATATGATCGAAATAAAAACGACTCATTCTTCAGATGGTATCCGGTTGTAAATCACTCTTGACATCTCATTCTTTCCATAGGTGGTCTTCATTCATTGGCTGTTCAGATGTCAATCAGTAATGTCGACTAGCCCCTCCACGGTGGAGTTTACATCGGCGTGCCTGCCGAAATGCGGTGGTGATTTGTAGGTATTTATTGCAATTTATGCCTCCACCGCGGAGTGTTATCGTGGAGCTAGAGTGGAGGGAGTTAAGTCCCCCACCGCAATGCGCGGAGTTCCGAAAAATCACGTGAACTGTACTGTAGGATTGACATGTTTTCTACTACACCAATCACAAAAGATTCTCCATTAGGCATCATACACTTTAGACGTTGATCTTCTACTGGACTGAATGATGCGCATGGCAACATTGATCAAAAACTTTTCTTTGCAGAGAGATCATTTGAGATGAGCCAAGCATGAAGGTGCAGAATCTGATCTGTTGTGCACGAGAGTGCCCAGGTGTTGCAACAGGAGTTCCTTCCTCTGAGGAAAGGTCCTGGGATGGTCCACCAGCAGATCAAGATGATCATTGAACCATGATCGCTGGGACCAAAGATGGGCATTTAGAATGAGCTGAGCCGTAGAGTGCCTGACTTTGCGTAGGACCTGAAAGGTGGAAAGGCGTTAGCAAACAGACAATCCCATTTAAAGCTGAAAGCATTCACCGCCCAGGCCCTCTGGTCATGGACTGGGGAAACATAAAAGGGGAGCTTGTTGTTCACCCTGGTGGCAAACAAGTCCACCAAGGGAGTTCCCCAAAGTTGAAACAGGGTGTCTGCTACAGATTGTCGGAGCGACCATTCCATAAGGACTATCTTCCCTTCCTTGACAGACTGTTTGCAAAAATGTTCTTCCTGCGGGGAATATGGCAAACTCAGAGGAATATTCCTTCTCAAGCTGTCCAGCCAAGGATGTTCCAAACCTCCACACAGAGAGAAGGTGCATGTGTGACTCCATGTCTCCTGAGGTACACTACCACGACATATTGTCGGAGGAGACCATCACGCAGTGACCTCTTATTTGGTGGATGCACCCCTGAAGGCCTAAGAACACTGTCCTCATTTCCAAATTGCTGATGTGGAGGGTAGATTCTACCTAGGACCACAAACCCTGAAGAATCAGTCCCTCCGGCTCTAGATGAGTGCCTTACCCTGAATCTGATGAATCTGCGAACAGGTAAAATGTAGTTTTTTGGGAAGTAAAACTAATTTTAATTATGCAATACTTACCCATCACTATTATATAGCTTATTACTTTTTCGTGTCGAAAAATCTCGTCCGTTCGATGTGAATACATCCTCCCACTTAGAGTGGAGATTTTGTCAACAAGACACATCACACCCGTGCACCTCTCCGTGCCTGCGCGAACATTCATCTTTTTCATAGACGAAATTACGCCAGGACATCAGAGCGGGGTGGGAGGAGGGCATTTGATAATAATGATGGGTAAGTATTGCATAATTAAAATTAGTTTTACCCCCCCAAAAAACTACATTTTAATAGCAGCAATACATTACGCTATCACTATTATATAGCTGAATTTGTCAGTTAGGCGGGTAGGCTGATGTGTTAAACTGATCAAAAACAGAGAAAAATGGAAAGTGCTCACCATTTGAGGCAGAGATCCACTTTACAAATTGTTGGAGCCCCTCTGGGCCATATATTGTGTTGCAACTATGGGTCCCAAGAGAGAATACCTGCGCAATTAGCGGAGGTAGAGAAGGTAGTATGGGATCGCCAAAATGCTGCCTTCATGATGTCCTCCAAGGAAGAGTGATTCGATAGGCCCATGAGACAGTGACGGCTCAAACCTCATGGGCTTTTAGTTTCTTAAAAGAGAGGTCTCTATCAGTAAGGGACTGATAAGCTCTTTTAATTGTGGTGACAATCCACTGTGAAATAGTGGAGGCCAAAATATCAACGAAAGCCTTAAGAGGAAGGAAAAGATGTTTCCTGCCCTTCTTTTTCACTTTTGAAGCATTTAGATAGAAACGCAGTGCCCTAACTGGACATAAAAACCTATCTTGATCATCTCCAGCACAAATTCAACTGAGACTGGGGATCTCTATAGGTGATGGAGCTAAAAATCCAAAATCCTGGCTGACAAAGGAGGGAAACGGACTCAATATTGCCATTAAACCGGAGGCAGCCAGTGTCAACAGACAATGTATGAATCTCGCTACGTCTTCTTGCAGATGCTAAGCGAGTAAAAACACAGTCTTGAGTGTGAGGTCCTGAAAGGAAGCCTCACTCAATGGTTCATAGGGGGTTTTGGTTAAGGACCATAAAACACATGATAGATTCCATCTGGGCGTAAGAGAGCGGGAGACAGGTCTCTGTAGCTCAAAATACTTAATGAGATCAGCAAGGTGCAGATCTGAACCGATTTCCGAGCCCTGAGAAAATTTAAGTGTGTTAGAGATGGCGGCTCTATAGCCCTCGATAGTTGATACTGAACATTTTTTGTTCTCAAAAAGAACAAAAGGAAATCAGCAATGGCAGTTACAGAGGGACAGCTGGGATCAACACATTTCCTACTGTACCAATCACAGAAGATTCTCCACCTGGCATCATAGACCTTGGATGTATAAGCTCTCCTGGCCTGAATGATGCAACTGGCAACCTGGCCCGAAAACTTGTTCTGGCGGATAGATCGCTTGAGATGAGCCAAGCGTGAAGGTGGAGAATGTGTGGACTGTTGTGTAGGAGAGAGCCCCTGTGTTGTGACAGAAGATCCCTCCTGTGAGAAAGAGACCTGGGTTGATCTATCAATAGGTCTAGAAGATCGTTGACCAAAATCGTTGGGGCCATAATGGAGCTATGAGAATGATCCGGGCAGTGGAAGTTCTTACTTTTTGCAGAACTTGCGGTAGTAGTTGCAATGGTGGGAAGGCGTATGCGAACAGACAATCCCACTGGAAGCTGAATGCGTCCACTGCCCAAGCTCTCTGGTCCAGGATTGGAGAGACGTAAAAGGGAAGTCTGTTGTTGAGCCTGGTCGCAAACAAGTCCACGAGGGGCCTTCCCCATAGTGAGAAAAAGGGATTCTGTCACTTCGCGGTGAAGAGTCCATTCCATGAGAACTGATTTGCCTGACCTGGACAGACTGTCCGCTAAAACGTTCTTCTTCCCTGGGATGTGGTGAACTCGGAGGGAAATGTTCTACGAGGTGGCCCAGCGGAGGAGGTTCCAGACCTCCACGCAAAGAGAAGGGGCATGTGTGCCTCCTTGATGTTAGAGATACGCTACGATGGGCGTGTTGTCGGAGGAGACCATGACACATCAACCCCTTACTCTGTCGATGCGCCCTTGCAATGCTAGAAATACAGCTTTCATTTCTAGGTTGTTTATGTGGAGGGACGACTCGTCCCGGGTCCAATGACCCTGAAGAATTATGCCGTCCGGCTCTAGTTGAGCACTCCAACTGGAATCTGACATGTCGGCGAACAGGTAGGAGTGGGGATCGGGTGCGTGCATGGGGACCCCAATTAGGAATCTGTCTCGATTCATCCACTATGGCAGACGATGATGAAAATCTGGTCCTAGAGGAATCAGAGCTGATAGAGAATGATTGTGTGGTTTCCACCTTGCAAGAAGGAGAAACTGTAGAGGGAGTATATTGTCAACATTCTAAGTGAACCAGATCTGCAGCGGCATTCAAGGTTACCAAATGGGATAGTTAAAGGCAAGCAGACAACAAAGTTCTTGCTCGTAGCGCCTCTAGAAGTGCCAGGATTCGATCTATGTGATCGGTGGAACCAGGACTAAGTTCTGGTTCACGAAGAAGTTCATCCCTATGTAAACTTAGATGGAAGGAGTTCTGACTTCTCAAGGTTGGGTAAAACAAACCCAACCGAGTTACTGTGAACCAACAACGGAACAGGTCCTGATGGAGGGACTGAACCCGAACATTATGGATCAACTAGTCGTGAAAATACTGGAGAATCGTGGTTCCCAGTAATCATAGATAGGGCACTACAACTCCCATAACATGGGTGAAGACTCGGGGTGCAGAAGCAATTCCGAATGGCAGAACCCAGAATTGAAAGACTTCCTGGTCCAAGCAAACCAAGAGGTATTTCCACCGGTTTAACAGGGGGAGATCGAAAATGGTACCAAATTTCACACTTTTCTTGATGACCAGGAAGAATTGGAAGTAGAATGCAGGAGACTGATCGTTCAGGAACCTCTTGACTGCCCCTTTCTGTAAAAAGGGTCTGCACCTCTTCCTTTAAATTCACCAAATTGGACTTGTGAAAGAATATCGGGGTCCTTGATAGAGGAGGTTGTTCCCCGAAACTGAAGCCGGTAACCCTCACTTACCATAGAAAGGACACACCCATCATCCAAGTTACTTGGCCAAGCCTCTGAAAAGAGGCCTAGACAAGCACCTACAGGGACATTAGGAGAGGAATGCACGGCAGGAAAGGGTACGAGTCCCTAGGGCCATCCCCCCCCCCCACCGCCTTCCTTGGGAATGGAAGGTGGGTTGGGGAAGTTCCTCCTGAGGACTTTACTCAGGAGGAGGAGGTCTCATTTGAGCTTGTTCATTGGACTGGGGCTGCATCTGTTTTAAAAATTGAGTGGGTGGCCCCTGGGGGCAATTCACCTTAGTGTGCTTCCTGGCTGATTACAATGGGCCAGGTGCAGTTGTGAAGGATCTATGTTCATGATCCTTCAAATCTTGTGAAGCCACAGTGGGGATGAGTCCTCCAAAGAGGCTCTCGGCTTCCAATGGAGCAGCCCTTAGAAGGTCTTTACTATGGTTAAGTAAGACCTTTGAGGAGTCCAGCACAATGTGATGGTGGATGTTAGAAGTTCCACTGATAAAACCATTGCGACAGAGAGTGAATTCCGGGATGCCTTGATCACAGCTTCCAGCACGCATTGTAATGCGGCTGGGTTCAGAGCAGCCTCCTTCAGCATAGTAACGAAGTAGCCGAGAAGAGATCTGCATGGGAAGCTATGGTGACCAGAAGCCGGCCTTTCTGCTCAAAGGCTTGATTATTTTAATAGGAAGGCATGCACAGGCTTCAATTATAATACCCACTTGCGACACATCTGCATCCAACTGAAGAGGTTCTTAATGGGTTTAAACTTCGGGAATGTACCCAGCAAATAGAGGCAGAGACCATGGTCTCAAAGTAGAGGGAGGGACAGACCATCCTCTACGCCGTCTAGCACAGGCTGGCCTGTGGAAAAACCTGTGACATTTCCTCAATCGTTGAGGAATGTAGAAGGAGCAGGAGATCTGGTTGTGGCTGGGTCCCGGAGATCTAAGTGAAAGGAACTGGTGGGACTGATAGGAGGCGACAAAAGAGCTGTTTCTACCTCGATCTCACTGGAGTCAACGAGGGTAGATAAACGCATCATCATGTAGAACACTCCGAACAGGAGAGTGGCTGGACATCATTATGTCCTTCTGAGACAGTGACATAGGTGTACTCTGTGCCATTTCCCATACTCGTGCATCTATGTGCTCAAGATGTTCCAGGATAAAGACGAGACCGTTTGTCTTTCATGGATGATGCTATGCTTCTGCCTTACTGGTGAATGCCACCTGACGAGGAGGCGATGGCGGGACACGAGCCACGTCATCGCCTCTACTCTGGGCCCCACCTCACGTACGGATTCATTGGGATAATGGGAAAGGGGGGATCCTGATCTGATCCCCTTCCCTAGTCTGAACCCTCTGGGCAGAGTCCCAATCCTGTACAGGTGATGACCGGTATAAGGTTGGTGAAAGGTTCGAGATGACCCACGGCCTGTGACGATGTAACCAGCCTCCGGGACGAAGTTAACGGTGACTGGTCATCATACATTGACTGGTCATTTCTACCGGTCAATGCCCAGTGACCGGACCGGTCACCGGTCAATACCTGGTGACCGGAATGGTCACTGGTCAATACCTGGTCACTGGACCGGTCACTACCCTGTGACCAGACTGGTCAATACCTGGTCACCGGTGATCAGACCGGTCAATACCCGGTCACCAGTCAATGCCTGGGTATTGACCGGTGACCGGTCAATGCCCAGTGTCCGGACCGGTCACAGGTCAATACCCGGTGACCAGACCGGGCACCGGTCTATACCCGGTCACCGGTCACTACCCAGTGACCGGACCGGGCACCGGTCACTACCCGGTAACCGGACCGGGCACCGGTCAATGGCCAGTTAGATGACACAGATATGTCAGAACCTAGTTCGTCTTCATCACTAAACAAGGTGCGGTGCATCTCCTCCCATTCGAGAGGGTGCGACATGCTACCCTGAGACGAGCGGTGCACCTCCTTCCTCGCGGAAGGCAGCAACACACTACTCTGATATAAGCGGTGCACTTCCTTCCTGGTGGAAGGCAGCAACACGCTACTGTTAATGTGAGGGGTGTTTGTCTTCTCCCTTACCGGGAGAGGCAATCTACTCCTGGAACGTACACTCCCTCCTACCAAAGAGACCTTACCTATCTCCGGGGGGGGCTGGTCCCATAGGCTCCTGGGGCCCCGGAATGTTCTTATGATCTGTAGTGGTCTTCTTACAGTATGTTCCCTTTGCCTGAGTACATGTAATAGAAAAATCCAGAAAATTCAGACGATGAGGGGGATTTAAGTATTTTCTTCCGCCCTCTATGTACGTCTGGAATCGGCAAGATTCCAGGTTTCATTCGTCCATTTAGTGCAGAAGGTACAGCGATTCTTTCGCGTACCTTGGAACATGTGAGGCAGTCTCCAAGGGGCCTTCTTGTGGCCACACTTTCCTACAGACTGTGCCGACATTGTTCTCTGAAATAAATGTTTAATGAAAGATAATACAATAATAAAACGTGTAAAACTCACCTTTTATTTCCACACGTGAAAAACTCACCCTTTTTGTATATATCGTGTGCTATATGCACACCAGTTCACTTCGCTCTGTTTGCATACACTTTTAGCGATCTATATGCACCACCGTGGATTTTGTCTAAAGGTAAACAATATACATATACATGAACAAGGATTAGAAGTCTAGTTTTCTTGACAAACTTTATTGTTCTCAAGAAAGTACAGAATAGCAATGCGACGCGTCACGCATGGTATTAAAAATACAATTGATGACTTAGCAAAAAGAATATTTAATCAAATATTTAATTGGTACAATTATGCGCCTGCTAACTGTGGCGCTATCCTGGTTGTGTCCATGTTACGTTGTAACGAACACACAAGACTTACCGTGAGCTAAATTGTATTTGAAAAGAAAATAAAAATATGGTGTACCCTAACCCCTAAGGGTGGAATACACGTGGTAATCTAAAAAGACTCTTTCTAGAACAAATACTGACATAGGGCAGCATAAGACACATAAGACGAGATGGACAAATGTAACACCAGATGAATTTAGGCTGAAAGGAGAACCCAAACGTGGTTGAAACCCGCAGCAGACAATTTTTCTCTGGTCACGTTCGCACGACACAACCATTAGCCATGGCGTCCATGAAAAAGATGAATGTTCGCACAGGCGCGGAGAGGTGCACGGGTGTGACGTGTCTTGTTGACAACATCTCCACTCTAAGTGGGAGGATGTTTTCACATCGAACGGACGAGATTTTTCAACACGAAAAAGTAATAAGCTATATAATAGTGATAGGGTAATGTATTGCTGCTATTAAAAGAGGGGTTCAGGGGGTGCATGCAGACTTCGGCCAGAAACCAGTCCCAATATGTCCACCAATTCAGATGATGGTGGAAATCCCAACCCAGAGAAATCGGAGCATTCAAGGGGTCCCTGTGCAGTTTCCAAGCAGCTAAAAGGAGAAACTGGAGAGGATGAAAGTGCAGTCTGCCTAGAGGAACCAGGTCCACTGCTCAAACTCCCCAGCAGAGAGAGAAAAAGATGAACTGGCAACACAGTAATTCCTCTCAGCATCTCCAACCAGGACAGGATCTTGTCTACATTGTCCAGAGGGACACAGACTAATCCCCTGCTTGTGAGGAAATTCATCCCTACGTAGACAAAATCTTGAGATGGATTGAGTTCTGATTTCTCTAAGTTTGGTAAAAGACCCTCCATGGTACTATCAACCAACAACGAGACAGGTCTAGTCTGAGGGACTCTACACTGCCATTGTGGACCAACCAATCATCAAAATATTGGAGGATTGGGATACCTAATGATCGTAAATGTGCTGCAACTACTCCCATGACCCTGGTAAAAGCTCTGGGTGAGGAGGCTAGGCCAAACGGCAGAGCTCAAAATTGGAAGACCTCCCTATCCAAGCAAAACTGGAGGTACTTCCTGTGAGGAGGAAAGATTGGAATGTGAAGGTACACATCCTAAGATCGATGGATACCTCCCAATTGCCAGGTCTTATGGCATTCCTGATTGAGGCTGTAGTCTCCATCTTGAATGGTTCCTCCAGCAGAAATCTGTTTAGGGAGGAAAGGTCAATAATTAAACACGACGAGACATTTCCCCTTTCTTGGGAACCAGGAAAATCCAAAAGTAGAAGGACGGAGATTGGTCTTTCAACACCCTCTCCCACTGCACCCTTCCAAAGAAGGGAATGAAGCAGCTACCAAGGGTCGCAATGTAGGGGATGAGGGACAGACCACACCCTACATTGCCTAACAAAAGCTTTGTCCTTGCCAAACCTTTGATAGAGCTCTTTGATCATAACTGAGTGAGGAAGGAGCAAGAGATCTGGTCAAGAGTTTGACCCAGAAAGTTTCTCCAAACTGGAAAGAATTTTGGAGTCACCAGAACCTGAAGGTTTGGGGCACAGATCGCTGGGCAAGAGGTGGTAAACCTGGATTCCTCTTCCTCAGCCTCCTTAATGGATGAGAAGGGGCAGGGGACCTAAAGGGAGGAGCTACCACACTGGCCTGCACCATCAAATTCATTGGCTTCAACGAGGACACTGGCCTGCACCCTCTCCTGGGAGGTAAGACTATGTGATTCTATATTTCTGTTTCAGAAGAGACTTGGGAGAAGGAGAAACTTGAACTGGTAACTCTTCTAGAGCATTTTGGGGGAGATGATTTATCCCTCTCCCTCTTTTCAGGCCCAACCTTGTAAGACAATCAGCCATTATTGAGCTGTGGGTCAGTAGCAGGTGCTGCTCCTGCCTCACGGGGAGGAGGGGGTGACTCATTCTTTGCCCTTTTGGATGCGAGAGGGTGCTGCTCCTCCTCTAAGGGAGGGGGAGACTCACCCTCTGTCCAAGTGGTAAAGAAATGGTGCTGCTCCTCCCTCTCAGAAGTATGCGACTCACTCTCTGCCTTCAAAGAATGGGGAGGATGCTGCACCTCCCTCTCAGGAGGGTGCAACTCACTCTCCACCCATTTATAACATCCGTTGGGAGGGGGGCCACTAACCTTAAGAGTCTCCGGGGAGACTAGGGGTAATCCTTCTCTAAGACCCGAGGGACTCAGAGAAGAATAACCCAGACAACTCTTATGAAGATGAGGATACCTTTTCCCTCGCTTGGTAGGTTTGACTAAAGGCTACAAAAGGGAAGCCATCTGTCCTCTTACAGTGAGTGCAGAATAAACAAGTGAGGTGAGTGTCCCAGGGAGATTTCCTGTGGTCAAACTTACCTACACCTTGCTTAGACATTGTTCCTGAAATAAGGATGCTGAAAAGAAGGTTTGTTATACAAAAACTTCTAAGTAGTATACACAAAGTAAAGCATGAACTAAGTCCATGCTAACACAATTTATTTAGCAAAAAGACACCTTACATAGGTGTTTCACAATGTATCATATGTTAAAAAGGAAGCACCAACGCTAAACTTCAGGACAGAAAAAGCAATAAAACAAGTCATCTTGGCTTGTATACAGCAAGTGTCCAGGAAATTAGTAAAAAAACCAGTAGGTTATGATTGCTAATAATGAGGACAAATTTTAAGGAAGGCCATCCGAAACTCTCTCTGTCCTAGAATTGAAAAAGAACCCATCTTCAATAACCAAGCACGATAGATGAAGTGAAGAAGTGGCGTGCAACCTGCTTACCACATATAAAATTATCACAATTCACAATATAGGTTAGGTGAATTAAATGATTGGCAGTCGAGTCCGTAGACTGCAAAAAGCAAGGATAGGGAAATTAAAATAACATACCTACCCTTTGTTGCTTAGAAATTGTTTTCAGAATAAAAAAAAAAATTTAAAACACTAACTCCCTAAGAGGGGTAAAAAGAACAAAATGCCAAGATGTACACCAAGTGTACAGAACAAAAGTCTAAAAAAAAAAATGCTCGAGAGCTTGCATAAACTGTGATAAAAGTCTATCAGGGTATAATCCGAACATTTAAGAAGAACATAGCACACAAGGCAATTGATAATACGTTCGTTGACCGATGAAGCAGCGGCTAATCTTTTTTTTACACAAGCTATGTTAAACATTACAACATGGTGACCGAAAATTAATGAGGATGTCAGGGCGCATGCCCAGTATGTGTGGGGTCCTAATGCAGGAGTGACCCACTGTTCTGGAAGCTTCTGGTTCACCATAATGGAAAAGGAAATTTTTGTCATTCTGTCTGGGTATTTTCCTCCCAGAAAAGTATTAACTATGCAATAACAACAGGTATGGCATTACTGATACTAAAACTTATGATGATATCTATGACTTTGCACTACTGCACAGCAAAAACTGGGAGTAGTGTTTGATTAAAACAGCAAATCCCCCAACCCCTAAAAGTGTTTAGCAACAGTACCTGTCATGTTAGCATTACAATGGCAAGTGGCCTGTATATATCTGACTGATGTGAAACTGATGTGCGCATTTCTCATTCGAAAATAAAAAAAACAGAGTCAGATTATAATCATACATGTATGAGTATAACATTATGATGACTTCAAAATTTACATGAAAGACTTACTTTGGGTTATAATTATATTTATGGAGTTAACTGAGGTAATATGAAAGGGATGGAGTACATGCATGTGGCAACGACTAAAACTGCTCCTGACAATTCTGGTGATAAACTTATTTCAACAATGGTACATGCATTGTTTGGTGCACAGGTGTGTATGATGGCTGATTAAGCAGGCATTGGTGTTTTATTATTTTTCATTAAATAGGTAGCTAAATTAATTGATTTATAACTTCCAGTGAGAACTTTTTTTTTTTAAATCAACCCCATGCTTAGTGCTTAGTTGTGTATGCCAGATGCCTGTTTGGCTATTTGTTTACCCATGACTGAGCAATGGTTGTACACAGGATGCATTGAAGACAAACACAATTAAGTCTTAATGGCTTTATTATAGTTAGATTAACACTGTCAGCTTTTTATGGAGCTAACATCTTTCACACATAAGCAAGAAGCAGTGACTAGACATTTTTTTCTTCTTCAAGAATACAACACATCTTGCCAAATTATTAAATCAAACTCTTGCTTATTTTGGCACTAAAGCTTTTGTAGTAATCTCAAGAAACAGGTGAAATTATTGCAAAATTTTGGAAGCAATGTCACAACCATGCTGTATCCAAATGTGTGTTATAATGATGAGTGTTATAGCAGGGTTTCACTATAATACCAAAGAATTATGTATCAAACAGTTATTTTGGTGAGGACAATATTCTAAAGAGATTCTTATGTAGACAGGCCTCATTACTGTTTGATAATATACATATTAATTTTGTTCTGGTGATGTGCCTATACTGTATTATATTGACGTTCTTTTGGCAGAGCCCACAACCAACAGACAACCACAAAGTTTTCATACTTTTGTTTACAAATTACTCAATAATGACCAGAAATGTTACAACTTTATATATATATATATATATATATATATATATATATATATATATATATATATATATATATATATATATATTTAGAGAGAGATCAGAGGTCAGGAAAATATTTCATATGCTGTCACAAATTTGATTTCTGACTCAAAAAGCTGAAGTTGAGGTCACAGCATCCACCTGAGTTTGACATTTCTTGCATGATAACCAACAAAAGGCTAAGAAAAAAAAAATACATGTATCTATGCTACAAATAACTGTTGCTACCTAGTACAGATAGTTATTTGTATATATTTATAGTATAAATACAGGTATTTGGGTTTTTCTTACATTTTGACATTCTTTATGAATGAAACATCAAACTCCTGTGCTGTATCTGTATGATATGTGGATTTTCTCTATATTATTGAAACCCTAGCATCTAATACTATAAGTGGTTTGGCATTTGATGCAAAAAAGGAACAAAATTTAAAGGCATTCAAAATATCGTTGTCATAGCTTCATCTGCCTTGTATGACACTTTGTTGAATATATGCATACAGGTGTAGCAACAAAAGTGTTGCTTTTTGCCAGTTTCAGCTTTTGAGGAACAAATATGTTCATTACATCCAGCATGGTCAACGACAGCTGACTTGCAAAAATTTTAAACACCTGGATTGACAAAAGTGTTCTTCTGCTTGTGCTTTTGACATTTTTTGTCATATCAAAACCATGAGAACTGGTTCGACCATTTGCTACTTAAACTTCTGGACTTCTTCAGATTCAAATTTTCATCTCAATTGCCTCTCTTTCTCTTATTCATGATGGTTAATGCTATCTATGATAACTCCTGCAAAAATAAGTGCTGTGTCTTTCTTATGATGTTATTAATTGTTAAACTTAAATAGCTCGTCGGTGGAATTTACACTATCAAACTAATTTGACTGGCAGTTTTTACTATTGAACAGTGGCAGTTTATACCTTAATCTGCTTTGCTGGTGGAAGTGCAAAGTTAGCATTAGGGAGCAATCATGACCAACACTCCAGGCAGTCTAAGCCTGTGTTCAAAACGCTGGCAGTACAGGTAGATTTTTATTAGAAGAGCTGTTTCAATTTTGGACTTTTTAGCTGCTAACAGAAGTAAGAATAACAGTGAAAACTTAAAGAATGTGTGAGAAAACATGTATCATCCAACAATAACTTGCTGGTTTCTGATGCAGACTTTCATACCAACATTGACATTTTTCCAAATGTTTACCAGGTCAAATGCACACAATTCTCTCAAACACTTTTAGAAACTGCAAAGGGATTTCTATGTGGGTAAACAAGAAAAATCCAATCAAAATAACCGCAAGTCAAAATCCCTTTACAGATTAACAACAAGCATACAAATTGTTTCCTTCTACATGTTATATCTACCTACACGCACTAGGTAAATTCAAAGAATTGTTATCTCAAATGACTAATACTTTAAAGTATTTTTTAAAATAATACTCTATGTTTTGATTAGTTCTGGGAAATGTTTGTTCCACCTGAGTATTTTCTGAATTAAAATGCTCACTCCATACTATAGATACTACAGAACACCTCATAAAAGTGAATATCATTCTGCTCTCCTCCATTTAAATATAATCAAGTGCCTACCTTTGACTTAGATACATTCAATAAAGAATTATATTAAGAAAGCACAATCTACAACCTTTAACTGTCCAATTTTACAGATAAATTAATTAAACACTAAAACAAAGCATGACCCTGTGGGTGCCATAACAAAGTCTTTCTCTGCAGTTCTACTCCATTCACACATACATTTCTGAGGGAAAATAACAACAGCACATGTTGTGTTTAGTTTCCAGACCTTGTTTGATGTTTTATCTTGAGAGGACCATATCAACAAGTGCTAATTGTAAAGTACATGCACCTAAAAGTGCATCCAAAGACGTCAAGATACATTCACTGTTGGGGTCCTAATTATTGGCACCTTTCTCATTTATTGCCACACACCAGTAGTGTCTATTCACAGAATACGATAATGAAGGTGGTGTTAAATTATTTTAGTGTATTTAATCAATGTTTAGTAAACATTTAAAAGAAAGGCAAAAACAAAAAAACATAGTTTTTCTTTCTTCTGAGAATGAGCATATCCAACAATGGATTCATGCAATGACACAAGAGATGCTTGTTTTGCAAACATGGGCTAACTTGTATATATTTCAGTTTATTTATGTATCCGCTACTATCATAATACATATCGTATTGAGGGTAATTATCATATGTATCAGAATACAAAATAGCTGGCAATAGCCAACTATAATCATTAAGTGGGTTTAACATCTCATTTCTTCTATAAAAAAAAATGTGAATTGTAATGAATTGTCTGTAAGTAAAGCTGCAACATTTGCAAAAAATGTATACATGTACACAGCTTACAAAAACTGAAACAATGCCATTTAACTGAAATGATTAGAAGCTCAACCTTTGCCTTTATCTATCTATAAGGCTTAATGAACAGCTGACAGCTATTATAATCTGCATGCTGTTACTCGCTCAAGTTGCAATTGCTTCATTTACTGTACATCATTTACTTCTAATTATGACAAGATTCAGTTTTGTAAGTCATCTTTCTCTGTTGAATATACCTGACAATTACAGTAAAAGCTGCTTTGAATCATTGTGATATTGTTTCCATCTAATATATATATATATATATATATATATATATATATATATATATATATATATATATATATATATATATATATATATATATATATATATATATATATATATATATATATATATATATATATATACACACACATGTTGAAAAAAATCCACAATGAAACTGGATGTACTGCCTGGGCATTGATATAGGATGCTTTGTAGGATCTAAAATGACTATGAAACAATGCAGTGGCTTGCAAACTTGAAATGATTTCTTAAAATAATAATAATAATAATGACTTTATTTAAAGAAGCTCATTGGGTCAACTATCCAATCTTCCATGAGGCTTTCTACAATTACATGCATATGTTGTATAATTTTTACAAATTGTGGTGTCTTTAGACAACAATGCTATTAAAAACTAGATAGCTGATCTACTGATACTATAAAATATGTACAAGGCTTCATTAAAGATGAATACATACAGGATTCATACAAAGATTAGTAGTGAACCTGTGTAAGACATAACAGGTGAGTACATGAAAGAACATTGTTTTTAAAGAAGAGTAGTACTGAATTACACAAAATCATACAAATGATTGGTTCTGTAGATGTTGACTAAGAAGCTTCTTAAAACCTTTGGACAAGTCAGCTCACCTTACATAGGATGGAACAGAATTCCATAGTTTGGCTCCAGAAAAAGCGCAACACTATCTATAAAACTCTAAATTTGGTTTAGGTAAATATAAATTGTTGTTTGAGATGCATCTTACATCATACATATATACATTTTCCACAAATTTAAAATTACATTTAAGATAATCAAGAGCCAACCCATGTAAGGATTTGCATACTAGTAAACCGTTTTGAAGTTGAGTTCTCTATTGAAATGGAAGCCATTCAAGAGTTTTAAAAAGATGATGGCATCTCTAAATCAGCATCAAGAATAACCCTATCTGCTCTCTTCTGAAATTTCATAAGTCTCTCCTGATTTTCTGAATCACTATTATCCCAGATAGAACGGCAATATTCTACACATGGCATGATAAAAGACACTGTAGAATATCTTCCTCTGTTCTTGAGGAAGATAAGATTTTAATCTGTTCAAGAGATAAAGCCGTGAGTTTACTTTTTTAATGACCTTATCAACTTGCATTTTCCAGCTCAAGATATTGTCAATCATGATGCCAAGTAGTTTTTCATTTTCAGACTGTTCTATATCTATTCATTTTAGATTTACTTTGAAGTCATCTTTCTCTGCTTTTACTTTGGCTCGACAACCTATGATCATGGCTTTTGACTTGGCTGTATTTGTCTTCATACTACTATGCTCACATCAGTTATTTTACTTTAACCAAATCCTGATTTAATTTGGTCTAAGCTCATGGCCAGTTGATCCAATGTTATAATTATAATGGTGTGTCATCTGCGAACATATGAATGGTGGATAGAAAATAATCAAAGGTTCTGTTAACAGACACGTTTTTCAAAAGGTAAATAATGTAGTTTAAACAAACTTTCTATCAGCATTATCAGTAACTGACCAGATGTGTCATGTTGTGTAATGTGCCCTACAATCAAATCTCGTCAACGTCTGCTTTTTCCTAGTGATGCCACATTCGATATCATACCAGGCCTTTACAAATTTGATAAAAGTCAGCTTGCCCTGGAAAAATGAACTTGCCCTTGGAGGATTTGAACTGGCCCAAAAATATGACAACAAAATATCAGAAGTGAAAAAATATGGTAAAATAAAATATAGGATGTTTTAAGGAAATCGCATTATATTTTTTTTACAAATATAGAACTTTTGTTTACATTATATCTTTGTTTGCGCTTAAAACCATATGTTGATAAAGTTATCAAAAAAGATGTATCTAAATAGTACATGTAGATGAGGAAAAAAAGGAAAAGTCAGAATGCAGCTCTCGGGCCTAGAATTTAACATAAATTTCTTTGTAGCCACAAGGACTAGTAAATTGAAAAATTTACTAGTCCTGCTGAATCTTCACTAGTCCTTCCCACAAAATAATGTTGGCGACAACTAAAACTTTACAAGCCATCAGATTATTCAAATTATGAAATCTACTAGTCCAACAGGAAATCTACTAGCCTCGGGCTAGTGGACTACTGCTAATTTCAAACCCTGCAGATATAGCTAGAAGAGCTAAGACAGACATATACATGTATACAAATAGGCAGATAAATGGATAGGTTCATAAGGGTTTTGGAAATGGCTTAGTGTTAACTTAATTTTAATCATGTTTCAATATATCATAATATTTTTCTTTATCTATGTTTCCACTTAAAGATCAATTGATCATGCAGCTTTAGTATCCATCCAGTAAGAAAACAAGGTAAAACCTAGTCTCTTACTGAAATATTCCAATATCAGTGAATTCACTCTTCTGCAGAGTGTTGTGTCCACTCACATGTCTGCTACCACTTCCATGTCATCCAATTTTCACATTGAAATTGACATCCATCTAAACAATCTCTGATAAGCCAACTTTTGAGAATGATTTGAGAATACTTATTTTTATCCATTTAATTATTTTCCAAACAGTAAGTATGTATCAGTCTCATGTCATAATCATGTAAACAGTTGATGATAAACACCACTTGTGGGTGCTACATTTCCAGGTGGCTAATCATTGAAAATGGGTGCCTTTTATTTCTAAACACACCTGTCAAAGAAATCTCACAAGTTATATTAATAACAATTATCACCTAGTCACCTTGAAATGGTGACAGGCATCAAAATAATCTTTGACAAGCCAATTGATTAAAGTTGGCAATCTCAGCCCATTTGGAGCTCACAAACTGCCCACGGCTAGGTTGGGACTTAAAATACCAGCATTTATATCCTATTTGTCATAACTTGCTTTAAATAGCAAATAAATAACAAATATTCACATTATCATGTCTTTGTGAGAAAATGTGAGACAAACTTTGACACTGACTACAAGATGGAAATGACAGATTTTGACAGTATATCGTGTGAAATAATGGATCAATAGATAACAGAAACTGCTGGCATGTAATTAAATAATCTGGTACATGCAAATGGAAAATAAAGGTGCTGATGTATGTACTTTGGTGAGATTGCAGAGATAAAACTTGCACAACATAAGCATTACATTCTGAATATGACCTCTCTCTCTCTCTCTCTCTCAATTTTTGGGACTAGACAAGTACCTTGCAAACCTGAGCATGCCTGAGTCAATTATGAGCTTGTCCCTGGCATCAGGCAAGTGGTATTTTACAGTTCAGCATTAAGAAAAAATTAACAAAAATCCTACTAAACAGTCCTCTTAAGAAGAGATGCAGAAATAAATAATTTTATTGGAATGAATAGTTGCTGCATCACTGACAGGAACATGCATATTAGTTAACACATTTATTGATTTTGTAAACCTTTACAGGCAGTAAACTAAACTAAGCCATTTACATGTGTCAACATTGCAGCCTTATCTGTAAGTATAACAGAAAATAGTTTGAAATTATCTGCCTTACATTAATCCAAAGAGATGATGCAATATTACAGTGGGTGCTTCTAATGACCAAATGGAAAAGAAAAACCCTAGCCATGGGTGTACCAAGGCCCCCACCACCAAAAAAAAATATGTGTGGTTCCGGCAACCAAATCTACTGTTTTAATGGCCTCTACCCTATAACTTTTTCTTACATACATATATATTTTCAAAACATCAGTAACAACTGTGCCCAATTTTTTATCTCAAAATTGACAATTTTAGATTGGAAATTGTGACATGAACTAACACAAGCTGGATTTTAAAAAAGGAATATTAAAAAATCAACCTGAACCCTAACCAGAAACACGCATACTTTTTTTTTTGGGGGGGGGGGGGGAGGGGTCAAAATTGAATTACCCAAATTAAGAATAACAACTCAATAAAACTGCAAAACATGAATCACAAAATTTCTGTCATCTTAAATGTTTCAAGTTGATGATTATTCATTTAGAGAGACATCTAATGTGTTTCATAATCTTGAGTGAAAAAGCAAATATGGCCTCCTATTACATATTCAACCAATTAATGGCCACAGTTTTCATATACTGATCTTAATGTTTAATATAGCATGATTGGTTCTTTGGTATCTCTGTTATCACAAAGTCACAACATCAGCATGATATTTTCAATTATGTTGCTAATATTGTAGGACAAAGATCACATAGGTGTCTTATGTTACATCTTTTGCTGAACCAAAAATTGTTAATTAGACAATATCTATGAGGAACTATCTCCATTCATAAGGAAATAAATTGCCCCATATATGAGGTTTCAAAATTAAGCAACATGGGCAACTTATAATAACTATTAAATTCTGGAAAAACTTTGAGATACAACATGAATTTTATGAAATCAAATTCTGTTGATACTATAGTATTCACCAACCCCAACCCTCTTGCAGTTTGTACCCCCCTTCTGATTTAAAAAAAACAAAATGCCTGAAACAAAACAAGGACATTATCAAATTCCGGAAAATTTACTCAGTCACACAAAAAATGCTGGAGATAATACCTGGATTTAATCATTCATTGAATCACTACCTTATCTGCATACTCTAACAGAAATATTGGCCTGTATTTTTTAACCAAGTACAGGTAGTTTGTATTAGCCATTACTTTACACGGATATCCAGTTCTTACAATAAATACACAGCCAACACAACAATCAACAAATCATAATTTATCATACAAATATTGTTTTAAGGGAAATTTTAGTTTAAACTGTGAAAAGCCCTAAACAAAATCTACAACTTTACATTTCTACATACAAATCAAGCACCATGAAATACTATTGAATAAGATGAAGCACTTCTTTGTCAAAAAGCCATTAATCTAAGAGACTGAGAAGTGAACTTTTCAGCAATATTTTAAAGTATGAAAGTGAAGGTGACAAGGAGGCAGAGAGGGAAAAGGGTACAGATGAGGTTGGAGGAATGCTGTATGAAGTTATCAAGCCCAATATCAAATGTAAACACTATATATGACAGCATATCAACATTACCAGAAAGTTTGTCATATGCAAGATACAATTTTCTGTTTCACATAATTTCCAAACTTGGTAGAAATTAATGATATGCCATATAAGTATATCACAACAGGTTGCATTCATAATGTGTGATTTGCAGTCTACTGGGTAGATAAATTTTAACAAGGGCCTTGTGGAACACTATGTAGATAGTACTAATACATGACTTTTAAAAAAAACTTAAACACAAAATCATAAGATAATGACAACAAGAAAACTGATACCTATTAAGTCTCTGTATCAGTAAATGGAAGAAAGACAGAAAGTTAAATGAAACTTACCTTTTTGTAGACCAAGTAGTTGGGATTTTCCTCTGGATTAAGTTGTCCATTTCCAAAGAGCAAAGCATTAGGAAAAGATGTGGGTAGGGACTCTGTCCTCTTGGTAAACCTATGGCCTTGAGCCATGCTCGACTGCTCGGCTCAACTATGATGCCTAATCCCATGGAAGTAAATACAAAAATTTGAAACTGACAAAATCAAACGCTCATCATAATGCACATTTCTAAATGTGAAATAAGATATGTTGGACATGTCAATATTCCTGACAGATCTCTGCCTATGTGTTGTTATGCAGGATTAATCAATCATCGTCTCGGAGACACTATACTGTTTTTAATTAGTCTTAGAGCACCAAGTACAAGAAGTTTACTTGGTGAAAATATTCACAGCAAGACTTTGCACACAACACAAAAACTCCACTACAGAAATATACTTCCAAAAGAATTTTATGTCACAAGCAGTTCTAACAATCAATTGACAGGCAACTAGCAGATTTTTATAAGCTTAAGTGCACATTCTTCACAATACCTCAGCATCAGAAATGAGGTCTACAACCTTTCATTGTTATTTATAGATCTAGCCTGATTGATTCTACACATTGTTTCTTAAACAAAAAAATATTGATAGCGTAAGAGGCTTCCAGCAAGTGGTTTCCATATGCAAACATAAATCCATTCAATGCCTGTCAATATGCAGGGTGAGAATTTTACACAGAGACCAATAGAGCTGTTAACGAACAGACCAATTGCTTATCAAGCCTTTTCCTCGTATGACGTTTCTGCATCACAACGTTAATAGATATGGAAACGCGTAATGGGAATATTGCGCCACCCTCTTATTAACGTTCAGTTCGTTTTAAACTTTGTAACGGTTTCGTACGCTGCTTAGTCGTGTCAGCCGCTGTAGCCTGTATTCATAAGTTATGCTATCCACAATCCTATTTAATCATATCGGCACCTCCCCGGGCTTGTTTCTTTATCACAAGTTTCTTTGACCTACAGGAAATAGAATCCCCAAGAATTGTTAATTAGCGATTTGACCCCGCGTGGTTGCTGATGTAAAGTCTAGTAATCAATGGCCGCCTATATCACTATCGTGTAACGCGCCGCGAGTAGTTACAGTAAGAAATATATGTGAATCCTGGGGAATCTAAATTAATTGCTTATGTTAACAGGACAGCGTATCTTTGAATATCGATCAGTGATTTTACCCAGACAGAACAGAGTAGCTACAAACATCTTTATAATATTAATGCGGTGCTAGTGTTGTTTTGCAACTGCATTATTATGCGAGAGTATGAATTTCACATTCGGACTGTATACAAATACGAGTTTATGAGATTCGGTACCTCTTAGCTCTTATCTCCATTCCTCCACTTGTAAATTACTTGACGGATAAGTCGTGATCATTTTATGCTAATCGATAAATTACTGTACAGCATCCATCTTGAATTTCTAAGTAGCATCAATTGCAGAATCCATCTCTCTCTGGCAGGAATAAGGGAGATAATAATGTTGAGCGCGACGGGCAAGCGCGTCTTTTTACTCCAGTATACTCCAATAATCGTAGAAATTATAAAATGGTCCAAACCATCATTGATTTTTGGACGTATTTTTGAATGTATAAATAACAATTGTATGTTAGAAGTATTAATGATGAAATAAAAATAGAAATGAATTTATTATCATACACATATACATCTATTTAAATATATCGAAAGACTCATAACAATAGTATTTCTGATAGACATATAATATTCATAAATGGTAACTAATATTTATATTCAATTTTAAAGTGTCTATAAATACTCAAAACAGTAGTATTTCTTATTGCGATTTCAAGTAGTGACAATGTCAGGGCGAGGAAAAGGTGGCAAAGGAAAAAGAGCGCCAAAAAGACCATGCCCCCAAAGGCATGCAACACTGAATCGACCATAGATAAGGAAAAAAAATAAAAAAATTCAGGAATATTTCCCAAAGGATTAATGTCAAACAAAGCAATTCAAAGGATAACGTAAGTATGTGTGAACATTTCTCATAAACTATTAAAAAAACACTTTATTAATTTCATGAACAAATAACTTTTATAAACAAACTTTCTCATTTTGTGAATTTTTATTGACACAAAAATGCCAGTGATAAACCAATATTTTCAAACAACAATAATAGAGTCACAATCAGGCAAATCCCTCGTGGCTCGCCACGTGCAAGGAGCACAGAGAATAGACCTATCAATTATACCAAGAAACCAAAGGCCTAATGCCTTAGAAATTATAAACGCTCTTGTTAAACAAGGCGTCAAGACAGAAGATATCAAAGCTCCGTGCCCAAAAGGAAATAGATATTATATTCTTTTTCCCTAAACACAACAACCACTGTGGAACAAGAACACAATCAATATCTAGGGCAAGGAAGCAGTGGTGATAAATACACCAACAATCACAAGAGAAATTAAAATAAAAGAAGTAGACTTGCATATAATAGGGATCCCATTGGAAATTCCAATACAAGATACTGTACAAAGATTTGAACAAAAATTTGGAATTAAAGTGATAAGCCACAGAATGGGAACATACAAAGACCTTGACATTCAAAATGGAAAGCAAATTCTACGTGTAACAAGAGAGAAAGGCAGACAAATCCCAATGTTTTTCTATATACATGGATTTAGGGTGCAAACATGGTATGTAGGATGCATCTACGATAGAAAATGTTTCAAATGTGGCCACACAGGCCACGATCCAAAACAATGCAATCCAGAAAAACAAGAAAACAACACTAACCAAGAATCAAATAATGAAGAGACTTCAAGCAATACTGGAGAATCATCAGATGATGAGGAAGAAAATGAGAAAGAAACAACAGATAATGAAGAACCAACAGAGGACGAGAGAGAACCAACAGATGACAAAAGAGAACAAACAGAAAACGAAAGTGAAACACCTAACTTGGACAAAACAAAAGACCAGTCAAAACAAATCGAAAATCTGTCAAAAACCGATTCAAGAACGACACGACTAATCGAAAAATCGAATGAAACAACTACGCCAAAACCAACCGAAGAAAAATCAACAGACACTACGATGAAGGCAATACCTGAACTAACAAAACAAAGAGCAGAGAAACAAACAAAAGAAGAAGAAAGAAAACAGCAACCGGAAAAAGAAGAAAAAAAAAAGAGAAAACAGATAGAAGAAGATGAACTCCAAGAGCTACTCAACAAAGCCACATTACATTTCAACAACAAAACTTTCAAGGAAAAAATAATGGAAAAACTTACACAAGAAGAAAAAGAACAATGGGAAATCTTATATCAAGAAGTAACAACATATTATCAAATAGACATACCAAAAGTCTTAGAACAATGTAGAACCAAAAAACCGAATGAATACACTCCAATAGATCTCCAAGTAGTGAAAGCTGAAAGAATGCGAGAAGAATGGAAGAAAGAAGAACAGTGGACAGTAGTACAAAATAACAAGAGAAAAAAACCAAACACTCCAAATAAAGAGAAAATGGACACATTGAGCGAAATAACTCTAAAAAACCTTCAACATACCTCAAACAAATGTAATGAAGAACCCACAGATCCAAACCAAGACGAAGACGAAGAACACACAGATCCATACCAAGACGAAGATATGGATTCAGATGAAGATTCTTCAGAATGAAGAGGAGAGATTCTATAAAAAAAATTTTTTAAAAAATAATAATAAATAACATTTAAATTTGGAAAACTATAATTCGAAACTCTTGTTTACAGAGAAAATGATATCCAAACCTGTTTAGCGCACAAAAATCAAAATTCGAAACCTTCTAGAAATCTACACATATCAACTGAAAATCGAAACTTGATCCTCACAACTTAAAAAAAAAAAAAAAAAAAAAAACACCAGCGGGATAAAGGCGAAGGACAAATTCCCTTTTAAAGAGAGTACCTTTAAGGAGCCGGACCCTTTATCCCTGAAAAGTGTAATTATAGAAAAACTACACAAAAGTCATAACCTGACAATAAATGTACAACCATGTCAAAAACCATTTCAATCCTCTTTCTCAATCAAGCTCAAAATAGATATTAAGACTCCTGAAACTATAGGATGTTTTCCATCACGTCCGCGTACAAAACAATTTCAATCCCTTTTTTCAATCAAGCTCAAATTAATAATAAAACCCATGCAACTACAAGATGTTTTAAATCAAGTCCGTGTCTGAAGCAATCTCAATCCGTTTACTGATTTGAACCCAAACAAAAAGCAGCCATTTTAACAACCATAAGAGAGAGAGAAGAAGAAAGAAAGGAATAAACATGCACGCAAAAACAAAAAAACAAGCGCACTTAAACATCTTATTATTTTACTTATAATCTATCTAAACTTAAGAAATAAATAAATAAATAAAATTCTTTTCAAAATACTTTTTATAGGATTTAGATAGAAAACAACTCAAACAAAATATGATCTAGATACGCCTATCCCAGACATAGAAATGGGGAAGAAGAAAAAAACGCACAGCAACAAACATACAAATATAGCACAACATATTGGGACAAATGAAAACTCAACCTCTAGGCAGAGGTACCTAAAGATTACAAAACTCAAGAAAATAAAAGGGAAGAAGGCAAGGAACTCCACCCTCAGGATAATATGCCTGAAGGGAGAATAGTACAAGCCAAGTTCTTTAAAACAAAAAGGGAAAATAAACAACTCAAAAATATGGCAGAACAAACCGAAATCAACCTTGTGCAAAATTACATTAAAATAAAAAGAAACTTTATTTATTTCTTTACAATACAAAAACAAAAAACAAAAGGGAAGGACAGGGAAAAGAAACATAATAAAACACTAAATTTTTTAGACCAAAACAAGGCGACATCTCCAAGTCCTAACCAGCCATATATGCTGGGATGGGGCTAGGGGGTGCCGACACAACGTATTTCTTAAACACTATTAATGTTTATAAATTTTCAATAATATTTATTTAAATTTTAAAGTTGATCATCTTAGGTTGTGCACGTTCATTCAAACCACGTTTTCGTTGACCAGGCTTTGTCATGATACACTTGGCTTTATTCGGGACACTGAATTTTCCATCACTGGAAAAGATTACATCTGGTTGTTTTGTTCTTTTTGTATCGCCCAGGAAATTTTTAAAATGTTTGTTTTTTCATCATCGGTTTTTTGTCTCCATAGTACATCGGCAACTTGATTCATGGCATAAGGTGACGTCAGTCTGAAATTTCCCGAGCCATATAAAGCACGTTTTATATCCAAAAACTGTAGATTTACAATACTGTATAATTTTTCAATCAAATCTGGTGTCTGTTTGTGCTTCCAATTTACGGCCAATTTCATCACATTGTTTATCGATTTGACGTTGTTATTAGTCCACAATTTGTCATTGTTTGCTTTTCTCCTCGGTTGAAAAACATGACACTCTATTCTCGATTTATAAGTCTGATTGAAATATCTAGCAAATTGTTTAATGTTTACGGCACTGGTAACTTTAGCTGAATTGGTTTCAAAATCAAAGGTATCCTCTGCGTTGATTAGACCATTTTCTCCAAATATCAAGTTTTCAATAACTGCGCGATCGTGTGCCAGAACGGTTGCAACGTATGTAAGGTAATGGTGAAGATTATCTTCTAGGTGCTTTGTGCAGAGCCATCTGGTTGCTTTTGGAAATGCTTGCTCTATTGTCAGAGCTCTTTCGTTGTCTGCGCCAAATGTCATCACTGGTGGAATCCTTAAATCTATGTGGTTGACATCAAATTCTATTTTACTACCAATATGGTTTAAAAAAAAAAAGGTGCGATAGGAAGTATATGTGGCATCTCTGTGCGGAAAGAGTGGTCATAAGAAAATTGGGTTGTCTTTAGTTTCTTTTCGGAATAGTCTTTTGTTTTTATAGACAAATGTTGTCACGAAATAGTTGACCAAGTTAAAAGTTCTGTCAATGCCTAAAATCCCGGAACTTAATTTTATAAAATGTTTCAAATCAGTTCTTTGTTCAGGTGTATAACATATTATTGATGAATTTGCTCCTTGGTATGCGTAATTTCTTGCACAAAAGGATGTGAATTCAACATTGATATCACTTCTAATATATCATCAGCAACGTTATGTTTATTTTGGCTTCTTTTTTGCTTTTGTTTTTCTCTGTATTTTAAATTCCGGATCTGCTTGTTGTCACGAGGTGCTGAGGTGGAAGTGTCCTTTTGTAAATGGTCAAAATAAATCTGCTGAGGTCGTTTAAATAATAATATCAGCAATTTGAGAGAACACTACTTTTGGAATGTCTGCATTGGTATGTGTCGTTCGACTGGCTTAAGGTTCTGAATGTTTGAGCTGAAAGTTCTTCGCAACTATAGTGGTACCATCTGTTGCAGCATTCACACAAGATGCTGTTAGTAATAGTATCATCCCTGTATACGCCGCATGGCCAGCGAGAAATTCTTGCTCTTTTAGAACGCGACATAGTTGATGTAAACGTAAAATCGAAAGATGAGAATGAAGTCCGTTTTTTTTTTTTTTTTTTAGCCGTCTTAAATACAATCAAACGTACCCATGTACCCAATCAAACATTTACTTTTTTTTTTTTAAATTATAGTAACAACATTCGAAAGTGACGACTACCAATGAAATTGGCTACAGTTTTTGATTGAATGAGAAGACTTTTACCAAACACATCGTAAACAACTCTACCATACTCTATGGCTTCAGTGGTGACGCGACAAGGAAATGCAAACTAAGTGCCTTCCGACTGGCCTGAGCGGGTGTCGAATCCACGACCTTTGAATTACGAATTCGAAACTCTACAAACTGAGCTACCGCAACTCCCAATTTGTGATGTTTATTAAATGATTCCATAAGAGTGTCTCTTTTTTTTAAAGTTCAAATATGGTAACCCTACATGTCTGGTATATAAGTTCAATAAATATTCGGGATTTTTTGTCAGTATTTTCTTAACTATGACAGGTATTGCACTGTAATATTTCTTCTTTTCTCTCTCTCTCTCTCTCTCTCTCTGTCTCTCTCTCTCTCTCTCTCTCTCTCTCTCTCTCTCTCTCTCTGGGAAATTAAATGGTTGGAACCTAAGGTCGAATATGGACAGTTTGAAATAATGTTCCCCGTGAATGAGGCTTCTGCCGACATATTTGTTGACCCCATCAAAAAAGATAATATTATATATTTCATCCGAAATTCAAAACCGAAAAACACTGTTAAGAACATGGTGGACCTACAATGATTTCAAAGCATGGAGGAAAACTCGTGTAACTCGGGGGTATGCAATTCCGCCCTTTTTACGGAACGAATGCAGACGACATTAGTAGTAGTAAATTGCCGCCGGTGCAGCACCGCTTTAGGATGGAATGCGGTCAAACAAAGGTCATGCATTCCAGAGCGCACCGCCGGTGTGTGGGGTTAAACAAAGGTCACACTAGGTAAACTATCGTCATTGTAAGCAACCATTTAGAGGGATGAATGAATCCTAGATATTTTACATCAACATGTCAATTAAGTTCATTCACATGTGAAGAGACGTTGCTATAGAGAATACCTATTAGTGAATTATACTAGTTACCAGAACAGAGAAAGTTTCTTGTATACTTAATGAGAAATATTCACAAATTAAGATCATGCAAGGTAAACTACTTGTACCACTGTTTGGAAGGATATGATGTACATTACCATTTCTTTTTATTGCCTGCTAGATCTTTGGGACTAAATCAAAACCATACAAGGTAAACTTGTCTACCATCAAATCTACCAGTCAGGTCATTGTACTGAATTCTCTATTTTGTTGAAAGACTGATAGATATCATCTATTTACACCTTAAATTCTCACCTCGCTCCGCATATGAAACCAAATGTACATTAATAGATATGATCTCCTACCCAGTCACTCGATCCATGGAAGCATTAATAAAAATGTTCCATTCTCATCCCACTCAATCTTTCGCCATATGAAAGCATTTATAGATAAAATCTACTTTCATTAAGATAAAACATTAAGATCTACTTAAAATGGTGGGAATACATTTTTGGAAAGTATTAGCATATCATTTACTATACTATACTCAGGATATGATGTACATTACCATTTTGTTTAATTGCCTGCTAGATTTTTGAGACTAAATCAAAACCATACAAGGTAAACTTGTCTACCATCAAAGAGAATCCAACATCAAAGTGTACCTGTCATCTGATTGTTTTTATCCATAGGTGTATTTATTTTTTATTTAAAATTAATTGATCAATATGTGTACAAATTAATATGTAGACGTCGTTTAATTTCAGCATATGCAATGTTAGTCTGTATCTAATTGAAAATCCCTAAATGGTCACTTAAATTTAAATGTAAGACTTTTATTAAGAGTATAATACTACACATTCAGATAAAACTTTTAATATCAAAACGAAGATAAAATCCCACGTCAAACGTACCCCCTTCCTAATTTTGATTTCAATCTAACGAAAAAAGATCACGGTCAAAGTTATATGCATATTATTACATCCCTTAAAAAAAATTAACAAAAGTAAAATGTGACTTGAGAACTAATCTACTCAACAAATAAATAAAAAAACACACACACATCCCTAATTTTGATTTCAATCTAAAGAAAGAAAAAAAAGAAAAAAAAAACAAAACCAATCAAAATTATATGTATATTATTATACTCTGAATATATGATCACAAAATATCAAACTTGTTTTAAAATTTATCTACTTATATAAAAGGAAAAAGACGCACACAGACAAATACACACACATCCCTAATTTTGATTTATATCTAAAGAAAAAAGATCACGATCAAAGTTATAAACATATTATTATTACATCCCTTAAAAAAATTACCAAAAGTAAAATGTGACTGAAAAACTAATCTACTCAAATTTTAAAAATCACACATCAAACGTATCCCCTTCCTAATTTTGATTTCAATCTAACGAAAAAAGATCACCGTCAAAGTTATATGCATATTATTACATCCCTTAAAAAAATTAACAAAAGTAAAATGTGACTTGAGAACTAATCTACTCAACAAATAAAAAAAACACACACACATCCCTAATTTTGATTTCAATCTAAAGAAAAAAAAATTTAAAAAAAAACAATCAAAATTATATGTATATTATTATACTCTGAATATATGATCACAAAATATCAAACTTGTTTTAAGATTTATCTACTTATATAAAAGGAAAAAGACGCACACAGACAAATACACACACATCCCTAATTTTGATTTCAATCTAAAGAAAAAAGATCACGATCAAAGTTATAAACATATTATTATTACATCCCTTAAAAAAAATACCAAAAGTAAAATGTGACTGAAAAACTAATCTACTCAAATTTTAAAAATCACACACACACACACACACACACACACACACACACACACACACACACACACTCCTAAACAAATCCACTTAGATAAAAAGAAATTGAAGATACAAACACACAAATGCACACATATATTTAATTTTGATATCAATGTAAATAAAACAAAAACAAAAAAAAACAATCAAAATTATATGTATATTATTATACTCTGAATATATGATCACAAAATATCAAACTTGTTTTAAAATTTATCTACTTATATAAAAGGAAAAAGACGCACACAGACAAATACACACACATCCCTAATTTTGATTTCAATCTAAAGAAAAAGATCACGATCAAAGTTATAAACATATTATTATTACATCCCTTAAAAAAATTACCAAAAGTAAAATGTGACTGAAAAACTAATCTACTCAAATATAGAGCAACACACACACGCACACACACGCTACAAATGCATATACCTTCTCAGAAACTTTATATATATATATATATATATATATACACACACACACACATCCACTTTACAAATGCATACACCTTCTCAGAACCTTTATCTCTCAGATTAACGGTTTTATTACTAAGAAGACACATGCACACACACACATGTATGCACACACACACACACACACACACGAACACACATGTATTTTGTAATGGTAAGTAAAGGGAGAGAACAGAAAATTAAATATAATTCAGTTTATCACTGCTAAATTTTCAATCATAATAGCAAACTTAAATCATGAAAGAAAGAAAAGATACAAGCAAAGAGATATTAAACGAAAAAAGATAAAGTTATAATATAAATATTATTTCACACATTAAATAAACAAGATACATAGACTAATTATTTTATATACAGTTATAACAATACAATGTCTCTCACTTTTGATTCAATTTTGTAACGTCCACATGCTAAACTGAATACCATCATCTATCTAGCAAATGTCGTTGCGGGAAATCTATTAAATTCTATCCTTGTTGCATAAGTAGTCATCGAGCTGTAATATGATCCACCTGATATATATTCACACTGATATATGACTTAATCAGCTGCAGTGCAAAATGTTTGTATATCATACTGCTGACAGAAAGCACTCATTATACAAACAGAGACTATCAGCATCACAACTTATATCTTACTCTCCATTGTTGTTCAAGGAGCAGTTATTGTATAATTATAGTACTTTGAAAAGAAGAAAAGAAACTTCTCCATTTTATGAGCACATTTCATTCATCAATTTGCATCCTTTTAATACTAGACTTTACATTCATTGCATATGATTTCTATAAAAATAACTGTTATTTCACTCTAAACATGTTTTCACGATTGATCTATAAATACACAATAATGATAGCTCCCTCATTGTTATTGTTGTTGATTTGGAGTTTAGCGTCATTTGTCAGCGCAAGATAGTTTGTTTATACATGTCAGTTAGTATAACTGGTGGAGGAAGAACCCGGGAAAGCTCCGGGAAGGACCATTGGCTCACAGAGCAGCTATTGACCTTTATCACATATCCACATTGGTTGAGTCACAGACTAGAACCCACACAGACAGAGGTGAAATGTCAGTGATCAGTAAAGACGAGCGCTTCACATGTGAAAAGATGTTGCTATAGAGAATACGTGTTATGATAAATCTCTCAATACTCCATATGAAATAAGACTACTAATAGAAGATATGGCTCAAGCACAAATCGACATGCTTAGTTGTAATTTTAAAGATAGTTTTGATGATATTAGTGAGTTACACTGGCAACCAAAACGGATCAAAATTTCTTGTATACTGAATGAGAAGTATTCGATAGTTGTAAAAAGATGGAAAAATGAAATTGTTATTATGATTCTAGAGGGGAGGAAGTCTATAAAGCTACCACTTGGCATATTTGAGTCAGTATGTAACTTGAATGTGAGTATACAACTCCTTAAATCATTTTTAGAGGGAAATTTAGACTGTTGAAATATGGATTTAGAAGTTGATTCTGCTAATGCTACTATGCATTGCATGAAATGTTTCCAATTCACGCGAGATGATATGATATTTGGTGAAGATAGACTTGTTAGCTTTATGAACTGGCCTAAACAAATAACACCTGACAAGTATTCCTCGGCAAAGGCTGGAGTTTACTATACAGGAGAAGGTGATTGTACTACATGTTTTGCTTGCGGCATAAAGCTTCGAGATTGGGAGAAATCTGATGAACCGTGGGCAGAACATAGGCGATGGTCACCCAATTGTGTTTACTTGAAAATGATTGGTTATGGAGAATTGAAGAGCAATGATATACCAGACATGGCGATGAAAGATAGTACACAATACAGGTCAGAGCAGCTTAAGACAAGATCTAAACTCGGTTTTAAATTTCATTGTGGAAAATATATCCAATTGAATTTAAGAATGGAAAACTTCAATGTCACTCTTGTTGACAGCATGAAGACAGAATTTAACAGCCTTTTTGGATTACATATGTTAGATCATCTTCAAAGTGTTACAATGGCAAATTGTAATGGATGTAAATCAAACGAGTTTGATGTTTTGCAACATGAATGCAAGACCCTCACCCCTAACAGCAGAGTGAAGAAATATTTTGATTAGATTTTGGAAGCAGTGGATGTAAAAAAAACGTACTGAAAGAATGGGAGGAGTATGTTGTTAAGCTTGATATTCCTCACAACCAATTAGAAAGTTACAAAGAGAAATTGCTTTCAGATGAATTGAGGAATAAAATGTTGCAAAGTAAAGAATGGGAGGAGCATATTCTGAAACTAGTGCTTGGAATGATACAATTTGAAAGTTCATATGGAGAAGGTATGATATCAGATTATCGAAGCAGGCAGAGACCACTATGGGCGGAGCAAAACCCATGGTCTATATAATGTTGATTTATAAAGTTTGATCGCATTAGTCTTCCTTTCAGTAATATCAGAGAAAATTAGTTCTCAGTAACAGAAGTGCTTTTGATTTAGTTTATCTTCTTTTGAGAAACTATTTTAAACATCATGGAAAATACTTTAATACAATTTACAACTCATATAGATGATAGAACCAGTAGAATATTAGAAGATGAATTTAATCTTCATTATGCTCTCAATATGTTGAATATTGTTGAGCAAGTAGTGAAAGATAATTGCTATGGATGTAAAGTGAATCATCCATCTCAAGTTCGACATGAATGTATCATGTACTCTACTAGTGAAAAAGTGATATATATTTTTCCAGACATTTTGGAAGCTATGGATGATAAAAAAAAGTTCTTGATCAATGGGAGGAGACTACGGCTAAGTTGGACATACTACCAAATCAATTAACTGCATATAAACATAAACTTTCTTGTGATAAATGGAGAAGGAATGAATTTAAAACTAACGCATGGGAAGAAAAAATATTTGACATGGTTTTAAAGATGATTTACCTGGAAGGAAGATTCAAGGAGTGATACTAACCACATGAAATGATGGTAGAGATATAACGTTTTTCAAAAAAGCTTTAATTAAAATGACTATTATTGGTCTTTTTAAATAATATCAATCCATCATATATATTCATCCATAATAATTAAAATGACTATTAAAGTTTTTTTTAAATAATAATAATACTATTAAAATTGTATGCAAAGTTTGATTTTGTAATAAATCATTGCTTTTGTACATATGTTTGTAATCTACTTATGATTATTATTATTGTTTTCTTAAGAATAAGGTCTCTCCTGTCCTCTATCTATACCATCTTCTTAAAACCAGTACAGTTTTATATCCATCTTTTTCTTACTTTCAACCACTTTCTAATTGTGTATTTCTTTTTCATTGTTCCAATCTATAAGCATGTATACATACATACATGCATGCATACATACATGTGAACATACATATATACATACAAACAAAGATACATACATACAAACATACATACGCACATTTCCATTGTTCCGATCTTAAGCATACATACATACATACATACATACATACATACATACATACATACAAGCAAACAAACATACATACATACAGACAAACAAGCATACATACATACAAACATACATACATACATACTAATATTTACATGAAAGAGAGTGGAAGATTTGTAAGGTGTATGCATGATATTTGTTCTTTTATTTTTAAACTGTACAAGAAAACATGATTTAAACAAATTAAGAAAAAATTGTACAAAAGGAGTTTATATATTTTTAAATTATTGTATTAGCATCTCACGAAGGCAATGGATAAAAAGCAAAAGGAGGAAATCCTTCAGAAGTATTACTTTAACGTCTCGAATCCTGCTGCATTTGCTGGTCATCAGAAACTCTACAAAATCTTGCATAAGAAGTATCCTGACCAATTCAGTTTATACTTTATTAAGAAATGGTTAAATAACCAAGATGCGTATTCTCTACAAAAACAAGTACGACACAAATTCAGAACTTCCAATGTACGAGTCTCCTCCATCGATGAACAGCTTGATGCCGATCTGATTTCAGTGACAAATCTATCTGAAGAAAATAATGGAATTCAGTATTTACTTTTTGTGATTGATATTTTTTCAAGATATATGTGGGTAAAATCATTAAAAAATTAATCTGCAAAATCTGTTCACAGTGCCATGAAAGAGATTTTTCAAGATCCTAAACCCATTAAATTACGTACAGACAAAGGTTCTGAGTTTGCTAACCATTGGTTCAAGAAAAATTTATGAAAGACATCGGTATATACTTTTTTATGACACACAATCCAGCAAAAGCTAATTATGTTGAAAGAGTGCAAAGAACCATTAAAACAGCTATGTATAGAATGATGAAGCATAATCGCAGTTATCGTTATATCAATGATTTAGACAAATTAGTTGAAAATTATAACGCAACATCGCAGTTTAAATTATATTGCTCCTAAAGATGTTAACAAGGGAAACCAAGCTGATGTCTGGGCGTACATGTATCTTAAAAACCTCAAGTTGCACGGAAGCATAAACCAGCATACAAATTTAAAGTTGGTGATTTTGCGAGAATAACATACATCAAACATCCATTTCGTCGTTCTTATCAGCAACAGTATACATCTGAAGTATTTAAAATTGATAATCGACTCTTAAAACAAGGTATTCCCATGTATAAAATTCAAGATCTTAAAGATGAAGCTATAAAAGGATTATTTTATAATTCAGAACTCCAAAAAGTTGACAAAGATGAAAATAGTCTCTGGTTTATAAAAAAAATATTGAAAAAAAGAAAACAAAGCGGAAAACTTCAATATTTTGTTCAGTGGGAAGGCTTTCCAAAATCATTCAATAGTTGGATAGATGTTGATCAAGTAAAAGATACATTTGTTGATCCTGCATAAAATAATGGATCCTTATGTTTACATAAAAAGCGATGATAGCAATCATTATTTTCCAGACAATCAAGTATGTAACTTTAAAGTACACTTAAAATTACCACTTACATTTAATGGATTTTGGAAAGTTGGATTAGTTGAATTTTATGCTGCCTTTAAAGAGATGAAAGGAAAAAAGGATTATTCAATCAGCAATGCATTATATGTACATACCAACATCTGCAAGGAAAGCATTGTGAAAGGATCAGAACAGCCTCTTTTGAGAAGATTACAAAAAAACTCACAAGATGGATGGAGTTATAGCTTTGGTTCACCGATATATTTACCAGTAAAAAGAAAAGAACTAACTGAATTTGAATTTTATATTAAGTCAGAAGATGGCAATTTTGCATCATTCCTGATCTCGCCAGTGTCATTGCTACTTCATTTTAAACAGTATCCGTTTTATTTAGATTATGAATCCCTCTAAATTATACATACCCAATCCACAAAAGTGGATGAATTTTTTTAAAAATGTTGCAAATGGTAAAGAGCGTTTACAACCAAGCAATCAAATCGGTGGATCAAAGTATATTCGCTCTTTTATAGCACGAATAGACAAATATCTTAAGCAGTCTGAAGAATCTGCTTCACCATTTCATCAAACATCAGTAAAACTTGTAGCTGTTGTTGAACAAGTTGTTGAACAAGCTAAATCTGAATTGAAACGTGATAAAAATAATATTTCTATTAAGCCACAACGTACATCTAAAATGCAACATAAAGGAAAAGGGTATAGAAGAGGAAAGAAGTCAACAAAGAAGACAGCCTCAAAGACAAGAAAAATCGTCAAAATCAGCTCAAAGAATCAAAGAGGTGGAAAAAAGACTGTTAAAAAGAAAACTAGGAAATCATCAATGAAAAAAGACATTTTCAATTTTTAATTATGTCCATATATTCAACTTAGAAAACTTTCATGAGGGTGTTCCCAGCGAGCTATCCCTTTTTGATCTTCCTCCAACACAGGTAGCAGTATCAGATATTTATTATCAAGAAATTCGGCCACTCTCGCAATTGTCTGGAGATAGTCCTATTGAATTTAAAATCAGTGGTCAAAATTCTATGGACTATTTAGATTTGAAAGGTTCACAGCTTTATGTGAAATTGAAGGTGAAAAAAACAGATGATACAAATTTAGTTGACAATTAAAAAGTTGGACCTGTGAATTTATTTTTACAAGCTTTTTTTTCCGCCACAGAAGTTATCTTACAAAATAAATCTACCATAACATGTAACAACAATCCATATAGAGCTATGATACAAACAATGCTAAACTATGGACAAGATGCTAAATCTACTCAGTTATCTACACAACTGTTTATCAAAGATGATAGCGATCACCCTGAAGATCCTGACCCGTCTGGCGCTAACAATGGCCTTTTCATACGATCACAGTACATTAAAAAGTCAATCAGTCTAGATCTACAAGGACCTATTTTTCATGATCTATTCTCCATATCTAGATACTTGATAAATCAAGTTGATGTAAAGCTAAAACTCCACAGAAGTTCTCCAGCTTTTTGTCTTTGCTCTGGAGAAACCAAACCCGATTACAAGATAGATATAACTGATATATATCTACTAGCAAGAAAAGTGAGAATCAATCCAGCTGTGATCTATGGACATTCTGAAATACTTAAAAGCACTAATGCTAAGTATCCATTCACCAGAGCAGAGTGTCGAACTCAGAGTATTGCAACAGGAAGTACTTCATTTCACTGGGAAAACCTATTTCAAGGACAAAAACCTAGTCGAGTTATAGTTGGATTTGTTAAATCAAAGGCAGTGTCAGGAGATTACAGTTAAAATCCTTTTGATTTTTCTAACTGTAACATCCAATCTATTTGTCTCTATTCTGATGGAATACCTGTTGGAGGCAATCCAATAAAACTAGATTTCAATAAATCAGATGGTGCGACGGTTATGCGAGCATACTCTGAATTATTTTAGTTTACTGGAAAGTGGAATCATGATTTGGGAAATAATATTACAAGACTAGATTTTATCAAAGGAACAACTCTGTTTGCATTTCAACTTTGAACCATACTTCTCTCAACATGGAGAATATCTATCTCTGGTAAAGATGGGGAACATGAGACTAGATGTGCAGTTCAAGAATGCTCTGAGCGGTAAGTATTCGCTTCAAAATAATATTTAATTCATATCTAAAAGAATTTAAAATATATAATTATACTAATTTTTCAATGATTATGATTTTATATCACTTGTTTTCTTTTCCTTTTCAGAAACAATGAGCTGTATCGTATATAGTGAGTCTCCAGGATATTTTGAAATCAACCAAGAACGAGACATCATAACAGAATGAATACATCTCAGCTTCAATGTTGTATTCATTGCGATCCCATTCTAAGAAAATATGTGGAAGGAGTTTATTCTGCAGATCGTTTACCAAACACTCTACCAAAGTTTCCATGTGGATTTATTGCTAACACCGATAATCATTCTGAAGAAGGAAAACACTGGTGTGCATTTTATTTTGATAAACCAGAGAAAGCAGAATTCTTTGATAGTTATGGAAAAAGGCCAGACTATTATACTATCAACTTTAAGAAGTATCTGAACAAACATGCTATTATCATTCTTGTTAATGAAAAGCAAATACAAAGCACTATTCAAGCGTATGTGGACTATACTGTCTATTTTATCTTCATCATAGACTGAATAATAATACATCCATGAATGATATTGTAAAACGTTTCAGTTCTATAAACCTTCAAGCAAATGATATATTTATGTATGAATATGTGCAATATACTTTTCCTCATTGTATAAAAAATGAATATGCCTGTAATCAAATATGCAAAGCAGAATTGAAAGGTTTATAATGAATATAAATATATAAATGCATATTATTGTGTTTTTTATATTTATTTCTTACTTTTTCATCTGCAGATCTGAAAAAAGGTATATGCTTTTCCTTTCAATTCAGTTGAGTTTTGTTGCTGGACATGCTAACACTGTGATGGATGAAAATATGGATAAGTCTATACAAAGAGATCCATCAATAAAATTTGAAAGTCCCTGTACCTGTATCATTGCAGGTCCAACAGGATCAGGGAAGACTAGTCTATTGTATGAAATTTTAAAGTATGCTCGGCACATGTTTACAGATCCTCCCAAGAAAATATTTTATTGCTATGGTGTGAAACAAGAATTGTTTTCAGAAATGAACCATTCCATTCCAAGCATTGAGTTCTTTGAGGGTTTACCATCCAGGCAAGAGTTGGAAACGTGGGGTATGGATTCAGAACATAAATTATTGATTATTGATGATTTACTTCAAAAAGCATCCCAAAACATGGATATTGTTGACCTCTTCTGCCAATATAACCGTCATCTTAATTTTTCAACCTTTTTTATTGTTCAAAATTTATTTGCAGGAGGAAAGCAATTCCGTACAATCAGTTTAAATTCTCATTATTTTTTATTGTTTGCTAATCAAAGAGATCAGCTTCAAGTTCAAACTTTAGGTAGACAGATGTTTCCAGGTCAATTGAAATATTTTATGGATGCATATCAAAAGGCAATTCAAAACAAATATGACTATCTTCTGATTGATTTGTCACCTCATTCTAATCCAAAATATAAACTTCGAACACATATCCTACCAGATTAGTTAACCATAGTATTTCTTCCAGAAAGTAGTAAAATAATATGAATACCTTGCTTAAGAAAGAACAAAATTTGTTGAAACTTATAATCATGACGACAGATTTGCAACGCAAAGCTCTCATCAAAACAATAACTACATCACAGATGAGAGCTGTTGTACAAATTATATTTAATGTGCTGCATGGAAATCGAACAATATCAGAGAAAAATATAAAGAAATTAAAACGGTATAAAGTAATCATTCGCCGTTTTATTAGCAGGGATATAACTATAAAAAGGAGAAGCAGAATTCTACAAGTGTATTGAAAAGAGTTCATATTGTTATTGAAAGTCGTTGAAAAAGAATTATAATTATGGCTAAGGAGTTCGTGCTTATGCTAAAAACAAAATATGAAAGCATGTTAAAAGCTATAGAGGAGAAGAAAATACAAATAAAGAAGTAAATCAAGTCGGAGGAGAAAATAAAAAGGTTGAATATAATGTAGTGGAAAGACAGGATATAACAAAGAAAGCATTAAATAAGGATAATATGCAAAATTTTCATAAAACACCAACTTTATATGTAAAACGTCCCATATCAGAAATGGAGATTTTAGTTTTAAAAAAGCAACATATGAAAAAAAGAAGACTATTGAAGAAAAAATCAGCTAAGAAATCAAAATGGATCAATTACATGATTTAGAGAAATGTAGCATTGGATAATATCTCACAAACCATCTACCCAGATTGTAATTGTAGCATGAAGGACACGCCTACTATACTCGAGTGAACTATATAAAGATAGACGGTTTTACTAGCAGTTTATTCTCACATGTGTATAGTAAAGATGGAGCAACTTGTGGAGGAATTAGTTTCACGTTTTCCGATTGGATCTGATCGTTTAGAGAGGGAAATTCAATCTTTGAAGTCAAAGCTCCAGATTCTAGAACCAGAATTTATTGATGCGGATGATGAAGCATTAGTAAGAGCAGCTGAAGAAATAGAAAATACACTAGCAAAGAGATTAAGAAGAGAAGAAAAGGATAAATACACTTGTGATATTTGTGGGAAGATATATAGCAGAAAAAGCACTTTAACACGACATGTGCTAACTCATTCTTTAACTACCATAAGAGCAGCTGAAGAAATAGAAAATACCCTAGCAAAGAGATTAAGACGAGAAGAAAAGGATAAATACACTTGTGATATTTGTGGAAAGATATATAGCAGAAAAAGCACTTTAACACGACATGCGCTAACTCATTCTTTAACTACCAAATGTGTTTTGTGTGGAAAGAAATTTAGAAGATGTGACTATTTACATCAGCATCAATATAGGGTACATCAAAATCGCTTGCATAGTACAATACAATGGAATTGTAGACACTGTAGTGATGTGTTCAATGATTATCAATCTATGTTTCAACATGTAGTTTCAACGCATTCACTCCCTGTAAATCAAAGTGGTGGAAAAGCCACACCTTCTTCATCTAAGACATTGCCTGAAATTGAGAATATATCTCTACCACTAGGAGCTGATTCTTCACAACAAAATATTTCAAACTCGATCGAAGGAAATTTAGAAGGACATTCAGTTTCACAACGGAGCGCTTTAAATAATGGGGTTCAAAATCAAATCATTTATCCCAATAATTATGACAAATACGATTTGTTAACTTTTTTTGCTAACATTAAGTTGCAAATCAAGGATTATTTACAATCACGAGTACCAAATCATGCTATAAAATGGTATTTATCTACGCAAGTCGAAATGCATAGAGATATGGCTGCTGGTGGAACTGATACAACTAGTCCTCATTTTCGAAGTAGAACATACTTTACTCTTTCCAGTGAAACTTTAAGTGAACATGAATTGAATGAAGCATTGCAAAAAATGTCAATGAGCTTAGAAAATTTCTTGAGAAATGCTTCTGGATGGAATGTGACAAAAGTAATTCAAATGGAAATTCATACTGTCATTTATTCTCCCATAGATGCATCTAGTTACATTGAATTACCCTTAACATTAAAAAAATCTCAATGCATTTTAAATATCAGAAACACAGATCAAAAATGATTTACCTGGAGTATACTTGCATCCCTTCATCCTGTAGAGTTATCTCAAGAATTAATAGAACATTGCATCCCCTTTGAGCATGAACTCAACATGAGTGGCATTGACTATCCAGTGGAATTATCAAAACTGGATAAATTTGAAACTCAAAATCCAAAAGTTTCTGTTAACATCTTTACATTTGAAAACAGTGAAATACTTCCCATAAGGATAACTAAAAAATTGAGAAGAGTTCATCATGTAAATTTATTGCTTTTAAAAAGTAAGGAAATGCATCATTATTGTACCATAAAAGATTTAAACAAATTTTTATTCAGACTAAAATCAAACGGCCATAAACATTTCCTTTGCCCCTATTGTTTACAAGGATTTACACGAGAGATATTATTAGATGATCACTTGCCATACTGCTCTGTACATGGTGCTCAAAAAGTTGAATTACCAGAACCTGGGAAAAACAATATGTTAGAGTTTAAAGAATTTGAAAAACAATTAAGAGTGCCATTTGTGATTTATGCAGATTTTGAAACTTTAAACAAAAAACTTGATTCATGCTCTCCAAATCCAGCAGAATCAAACACAACTCCAACCACTTTGCTAGAACCTTGCAGTTTTGGATACAAAGTTGTTTGTATTGATTCAAAGTATACAAAACCTACAATCATTTACCGAGGGGAAGATGCTGCTAAAAAGCTGATTGAATGTCTATGGAAAGAAAAACAAGAGATAGAAGAGATTTTAGAGAAGATGGAACCAATGAAAATAACTAAAGAAGATTAAATAAATTTCATGCTAGCTAAAGAGTGTTGCATTTGTCACAAGCCATTTAGTAATAAAGATAAAACAGTTAGACACCACTGTCATGTAAGTGGTAAAGTTTTTGGATTAGCACATCAAAATTGTAACTTACAGTGCCAACAGTCTAAATTTATTCCAATCATTTTCCATGGTTTAAAAAATTTTGATGGACATATTCTCTGCCAGAGCATTGGGCAATTCAAAGATACTGATATTAAGTGCATTCCACAAAATTTAGAGCGCTATGTCAGTTTTTCATTGGGATCTCTTCGTTTTATTGACAGTTTCCAGTTCTTATATTCATCATTAGAAGCACTCGTGGAAAATTTGTCTTGTGATGGGATAAAAGCATTTGCACATTTTCAGCAAGAATTACCATTACCATCTCACGCTGAATTGCTATTACGTAAAGGCATATATCCATATGACTACATGGATGATGAGAGTAAATTTCAAGAAACTCAACTACCATCCCAAAATGCATTTTATTCTGATCTAAAAAGAGAGTCAATCTCTGACTTGGAATATCATCATGCTTGTACTGTATTTCAAACGTTCAAGCTAAAAGATTTAGGTGATTACCATGATTTATATCTAAAAACAGATGTGATTCTTTTGTGCGATGTTTTCGAACAGTTTCGAAACATGTGCTTAAACCAATATGAATTAGATCCTTGCGATTTTTATAGTTCTCCTGGACTTCTTGGTCAGCATGTTTAAAAATGAGTGGAGTATGTCTTGAATTAATGACTGATATTGATCAAATTTTATTTATAGAAAAAGGAATAAGAGGTGGAGTTTCCCAGATTTCTAATCGTTACAAAAGCGCAAACAATCCTTTCCTTGGAGAACAAAACTATAATCCATCAAAACCGACGTCATATTTACAATATTTAGATATAAATAATCTTTATGATTATGCAATGCTTCATAAACTACCTCAAAGTTCATTCAAATTCTTAAGTGATGAGGAAGTAAAGGATTTTGATATTTCAGCAGTATCAAAGGATGGTGATAAAGGTTATATTTTAGAAGTCTCCTTAAAGTATCCAGAGCATTTACATGATGATCATAATTGTTTACCAGAAAAAAAAAACACATTCCGGACGATCAATTATCGCTTTATGCTAAGAGAGTTTGGAAAAAATTACATGGAATATCTGAAGAAGATAATATATTTCCTGTAAGGCATAAAATCGAAAAATTGGTAACAACATTGGAGGACAAGGATCATTACATAGTACATTACAGAAATCTTCAACTGTATTTACAACTAGGAATGGAAATAAAGCAGATCCACAGAGTGTTGGAATTCTTTCAAGAAAGTTGGATGAAACGCTATGTTCTTCATAACACAGAAATGAGAAAGAAAGCAAATACTACCTTTGAGAAAAATTTCTACAAGTTGATGAACTGTTCAGTATTTGGTTAGTATATTTTTGTGATTAAAAAAAATCAACGAATCTATATTTTTGAAGCTATTGTAACTGAATTAGATTTTCTATAGTACTTTTGAAATTTATTCCATCATATGATTTTATCAATAATATTAAAAGTTGATATCTTTAACAAGGTGTAAATTATCATTTTAATTTTTATAATTTTTCATTTTCACATAAGTTATAAAAAAAAGTCTTCTTAATAATTTGTATTACAAACTTTATTATGATTATTCATTTTTTACAGGCAAGACAATGGAGAACGTTCGAAAGCATGTCCATGTGACCTTGGTTCAGACTAAGAAGAAACTCCAGAAACTCACAAGAAAGTCAACTTTAAAAACTTGTAAAATATTTAGTGAAGATCTAGTGGCAGTGGAATTAAGTCGTGCAAAAGTGAAACTTTTTAAGCCGAGTTACTCGGGAATGTGTATATTGGATATCTCCAAGCTTGCTATGTATGATTTTTATTATAATTACCTGAAACAATTATACAGAGACAAATTTCAATTGCAAATGACTGATACAGATAGTTTGTTGTTTTACTGTGAAACAGAGAATATTTATGATGACATGAAGGAGCGTCTGGATTTATTTGATACTTCAGATTATCCAAAAGATCACTTTCTTCATAGCAATGAAAACAAAAAAGTTCTTGGTAAAATGAAAGATGAAATGAATGGAAAGCCTATACATTATATGTGTGCTCTGAGACCAAAAATGTATGCTTTTGTCTGTGATGGAAAAGAAGAAAAGAAAGCAAAAGGCATTGCTAAAGTGACAGTAAAAAAGGATCTACGATTCGAAACATATAAACATGCATTGTTTCAGGAATCTAAAGTACGCTCCAGCATGTGCTTAATTAGAAGTCATTCTCATCAACTGTTTTGTGAAAAAATAGTTAAAACTGGTTTTTCCTGCTTCGATGATAAACGATATTTGCTAGATGATGGTATTGAAAGTTTAGCCTATGGACATTACAAAATCAAAGCAAAAGAAAGAGACAATGTATTGCTATAAGTGTATACTAAATAATGAGTCTATGTATCATGATTATTTAATGTGTGAAATAAAATTTATATTACAACTTTATCTTTTTTCGTTTAATATCTCTTTGCTTGTATCTCTTCTTTCTTTCATGATTTAAGTTTGCTATTATGATTGAAAATTTAGCAGTGATAAACTGAATTATATTTCATTTTCTGTTCTCTCCCTTTACTTGCCATTACAAAAGACACGCGCGTGTGTGTGTGTGTGTGTGTGTGTGTGTGTGTGTGTGTGTGTGTGTGTGTTTCTCTATATTTGAGTAGATTAGTTTTTAAGTCACATTTTACTTTTGGTAATTTTTTTAAGGGATGTAATAATAATATGTTTATAACTTTGATCGTGATCTTTTTTCTTTAGATTGAAATCAAAATTAGGGATGTGTGTGTATTTGTCTGTGTTCGTCTTTTTCCTTTTATATAAGTAGATAAATTTTCAAACAAGTTTGATATTTTGTGATCATATATTCAGAGTATAATGTATACATATAATTTTGATTGGTTTTGTTTTTTTTATTTACATTGATATCAAAATTAAATATATGTGTGCATTTGTGTGTTTGTATCTTCAATTTCTTTTTATCTAAGTGGATTTGTTTAGGAGTGTGTGTGTGTGGTGTGTGTGTTTGTGTGTTTGTTTTTAAATATTTTTTTTCTTTAGATTGAAATCAAAATTGGGGATATGTGTGTGTTTTTTTATTTATTTGTTGAGTAGATTAGTTCTCAAGTCACATTTTACTTTTGTTCATTTTTTTAAGGGATGTAATAATATGCATATAACTTTGACCGTGATCTTTTTTCGTTAGATTGAAATCAAAATTAGGAAGGGGGTACGTTTGACGTGTGATTTTATCTTCGTTTTGATATTAAAAGTTTTATCTGAATGTGCAGTATTGTACTCTTAATAAAAGTCTTACATTTTAAATTTAAGTGACCATTTAGGGATTTTCAATTAGATACAGCCTAACATTGCATATGCTGAAATTAAACGACGTGTACATATTAATTTGTGCACATATTGATGAATTAATTTTTAATAAAAAATAAATACACCTATGGATAAATAAAATCAGATGACAAGTACACTTTGATGTTGGATTCTCTTTGATGGTAGACAAGTTTACCTTGTATGGTTTTGATTTAGTCTCAAAAATCTAGCAGGCAATAAAAAGAAATGGTAATGTACATCATATCCTGAGTATAGTATAGTAAATGATATGCTAATACTTTCCAAAAATGTATTCCCACCATTTTAAGTAGATCTTAATGTTTTATCTTAATGAAAAGTAGATTTTATCTATAAATGCTTTCATATGGCGAAAGATTGAGTGGGATGAGAATGGAACATTTTTATTAATGCTTCCATGGATCGAGTGACTGGGTAGGAGATCATATCTATTAATGTACATTTGGTTTCATATGCGGAGCGAGGTGAGAATTTAAGGTGTAAATAGATGATATCTATTAGTGTTTCAACAAAATAGAGAATTCAGTACAATGACCTGACTGGTAGATTTGATGGTAGACAAGTTTACCTTGTATGGTTTTGATTTAGTCTCAAAAATCTAACAGGCAATAAAAAGAAATGGTAATGTACATCATATCCTTCCAAACAGTGGTACAAGTAGTTTACCTTGCATGATCTTAATTTGTGAATATTTCTCATTAAGTGTACAAGAAACTTTTCTCTGTTCTGGTAACTAGTATAATTCACTAATAGGTATTCTCTATAGCAACGTCTCTTCATATGTGAATGAACTTAATTGACATGTTGATGTAAAATATCTAGGATTCATTCACCCCTCTAAATGTCCGCTTACAATGACGATAGTTTACCTAGTGTGACCTTTGTTTAACCCCACACACCGGCGGTGCGCTCTGGAATGCATGACCTTTGTTTGACCGCATTCCATCCTAAAGCGGTGCTGCACCAACCGGTGCTGTATCGGCAGCAATTTACTACTACTGACATTTGTCGAAGTTTGTGGCCTAAGTATGAACACAGAATAGTGATACATATCCACCGAGTTCACGGTTGAATAGGAGCAATTTTCAATGTTTACCTTTCATATATATATACTCTCTGACAAACACACACGTTGTGAAAAAAGATCAATCTATTCGACCTTAGACTGGAGACAGTGTCTGACGTCAATAATCAATATCACACTTGGTAACACAGCAGTGGAATACCAACGAAACTTGTAAGACGGCCTACGAAATTTGACCAAAGTCCATTATCGTCACACGAGAGCTAAATAATTCTTTTCTCCATAAATTTATTTTCAATGTTATAAAACATACTCTCTCTCTCTCTCTCTCTCTCTCTCTCTCTCTCTCTCTCTCTCTCTCTCTCTCTCTCTCTCTCTCTCTCTCTCTCTCACACACACACACACACACACACACAAAAGTTTCTTGTAAAATGATTTAGATTGAAATCATAATGGTATATGTTCCCGTTTTTAGGATATCTCTCCAAAAATGTTGCCAAATTTGTTCACCATGATAACGTGAAATGTTACTTTACTTTCGTAATTTTTTCAAAAACTTGCACCCCTAAAAATTGTAGAACGATTTTTCTTCAATAGGTACATTTCATGGATTATATAAAATATTGAGTTTAGTTGTGCTTGTGCATGTCAGATATCTTGGTTTTGTCTTATTTTGGCACTGCAATATGTCACGAGAAACATTTCTAACATTAGATCTACCGTTTTCCAAAGGAAAAAAAAAAAGTTTCAAAGTATGACCCGTCTTATTCTGCATTCTCATTCTAGAGCCAAAACATGAGTTAAATAAAAATGTAACAATGTATGCCCTATTTTTTCAGTCAGTCGATTTCAGATGGTCGAGAGAATAAAGCGTTTTTCTTACTGTTCTCGGCGTGTGCAGCGCAACATGACATATCTTAGTCATTCGACAAGAAATATAACACTACTTTTTGAAACTGATAAATGAAAAAAAAAAAAAAAAAAAAAAAAAAAAATGCCAATGAACATTTCTATCAAAGAATTTACACTTGTCTTCAGAAACTTATAAAAAGGGTAACCTTCTCTCTGTTTGAGGCAAACGATAGGTTTTGGAAAAAATTACTGCGTTCATTTGACAATATTTCATTTTGTGCACTATGCTCATAGTAGCTAAAGATGCTATTCGCGTGGCTAGGTGAATCAGTACGAAACGGCGTGTATGCAGGGCAGTAAACGTTAGCCACTACTAGCTTTTAGGACGTAACTGGGTTGAAATTACTGTTTATCTTTATTATTGTGAAAGAATATTCAAGTTATGCTACTTTCGGTACGCAATGCTAGCAGTACAAGGTCAAAATAGTATCCTTGACTACCCGATTTTGACGCACTTAAGAACTTACTTTCACCTTTTCAGAAATATACTCCTTTCATAGTGATGCCTCTCATTAGTATAGAAACATTAGTTATTTTAGCAAAGCATGCATAAAAAATGACAATGATATATTCCCTAATATTCTTCCTTGCATGCTTTCAACCAGAGGACCCCTAGTCGGAAAGTTTGTGTATTACGTCACCATTAATGACGCACTTCACAGAAGTCTATTCTAGTAGTGACACCATTGTACATATGCGCGGGGAAAAAAACTATATTACAGAGGAACATCAATAGGACATAGAAAACTCAAGTTTATGGGAAAAATTACAGACAGAAATTTAACTTGGCATTACTAAACTTTTCTTACATTTATCATTAATCTGGTTTTGGTACAAATTTTGTCTTGAAAGGAAAAATAATCAAATTTGGAAAAATCATGATGGTATTAATTTTAAAATTGTGTAGTTATAATTATAAAATAATTAGATTCAGCATGTGACCTTTTTCCCAATACTTAATTAGCATTGTGAACATGCAGAACCTCAATCTATTTATGTACTGTTTTTGGAACATCTAAACTGTTTTGCATCCTTCACAACTTATTTATCCAGAATGCAAATAATCAAAGACAGAAGACATAAAATTACAGGAGAAGGTTTTGTTTTCATTATTTATCATTCGTGCCATTATCAAACAAATCTTAAAGAAATAAATTGGTCAAAACAAGTTAAAGATCAAGAATGTCTTAAAAGATTATTGAAAAATTACTGTTAAAGTAAAATTGCTTAATTATCAGATAAAAAATTCTAATAATTGATTTAAATAAGCAAAAATGTAAAGGATACTAATTTAATTATTAAATATATCGTAAAAGTATATGTTTTTTGTAAATTTCCACAAATTATAATAACAAATAACCATCTCTGAAAATAAGTTATGACACATCCACATGAAACTGTATAACATTGTACACCTTTCTAAACAGTGTTACTGATGCAGTTATCAGCTGTGAGTCACGTTGCTAACACATGTTGAGTAGCAGACTGGATGCCTATTATGGCGGGAACTTGATTTGCCCCGTCAGAATAGTTAGTAAGGATTTTTATGAGGATTTGCTGGTTGAAAAAAAGAGAATTAGTGAAATGGCGTTTTTTTCATGGTATGTGTCTTTGTTTCATTTCACAACCGATAAGGATAGGATTTTCTACAAATTTTTCTGTCTGTGTGACTCGATGTTGATCAGTGTACATTAATGTTGTGGTTGTGATGTCATTGAAAGATGCGTTCTCTCGAAAACTGTGAGTTTATGACACTGCGTCAAAAGAGGGTAGCGTCAAAATAGGTTGTGGGACGATACAGGAGACAGGATTAATGTCAATAGAAAAAATGGTTTTGTGATTAAACATGTCATATCACGTGATTAAACATGTCATATCACGTGATTAAACATGTCATTTCACGTGATTAAACATGTCATATCACGAAGTTAATGTTGGACTTAGCCTAAAGCAGCTTGCGAAAATAAAGAGCGCAGTAAGAAACGATTGCGGGGTCACACTGAAACTTTCGCAGGAAAAATTAACTGGAATTATTCCCGTGTGGCTAACCCAGACACAACTTGGTCAGCTTAATGCGGCCAAACAAAAGAACACATCAGTGACATTAAAGTTATCCAAGTCAGAGGTGACACAAATGCAAAAGATCGGTGGAATATTTCCATTCCTCGCGGCCATCCAGCGTTGTTAGCGGCTGTGGCTTATGCGGTTGCAAAAGCGACTGGGTCAGGGGCCGTCGGAACTGCATCCGGGATGGTTCTAAAAAGGGCGGTTGGAGGCCGCATAGTGTCTCGTAAACAAATATAAAAAAGGCGTTCGACTACCCGGGACGACTCGCATAATTTCCTCAGGCAGAGGTCTTCGACTACCTGGTACGACTCGCAAAAGGCGTCGCCGCTAACCAATCTTGACTTACTCGCTATGACAAAGTCAGTGAAGCATTTCCGACGTGTCTTTGTGAGGAATGAACTTGCGTCAATGATCCCCCGCATGCGGGAAATTGGCATCATCAACCTGGATTGGACAACAGGACCTAAGACTCATTGGTACGATGTAACACTTCGACATCTTTTGTATTTTGACTCGTACGGGCTTGCACAGCCACTTCAAGTTGTTGATTATTTACACAGACGACAGAGTCATCTACCGGTGTTTTATTCAACGCTGCCGTTGCAAACTCGTCTGGATGGTCCCATATGTGGACATCTTATTCTTGAAGTACTGTGTGCACTCGAGCGTTCACCAACACCACAAGCACTTTTGATTTTACATTGTCACTTAGAAAGTACATGTAATAGTACACAAAATGCATATTAACATTTACTGGAGTTACTCAATCAGACGCGGCGCTGATGTGGATCTGACCAGGTTTGCACCAAAGCCGGATTGTTGTTGACGTTGACCCGTGCGAGCTTGTGTTTTTCCAAGATCAAACTGGAAAATTTAAAACGTTTAACGTTGACATTCAGGGTGTTGTTATAAAGCTGCGAGGCGCCGTCAAAAGAACTTGGCTGAAATCACCGAGAACCAGGGTATCAGAGACACTGGCATTGTCGGTGGCCTTTATCAAAGACTACATTGATGCTCATGAGATTGCGGCGAAACAACATGTGAATGCAAAGATTGCAGAGGTGCCCTTACTACTACGCGTAGTAAATTCATTGGGTAGATTCAGTGGAATATTAACCAAAGAAGGATCTGAAAAATATAACAAATGGTCGATTTCTTTTCGTTACTGTTGGGGATGCTTTTGATACACCAAATCGTAATATCTTAAAGGTGCGTGAGTCTGGATCGTATTTATTTATTATAAACGGATATAGAGGTCTGTTGGATGTAATGATAATAGTTATAAATAATTTCCTGCATCGTAAATTAATGACACGTATTACAGAAGACAATTTTAAAAAAAGTTTCATATATTCGGTATCATTATCATTAATCGCCGGAGATGAAATTCAGTTCCAATGACTAAACATATATCCGGAAGGGCACTTAACCGTCTTTGGCGTTTGTGTTTAAGATTTGTTATTACATGTACGTAATGGATTTTGAACGCGATGACGATGTTGCGGAATTTGAGGATGGGGTGTTGGACCAGCTGACAGAGGATGTTAAGATTGAGAGCAATTTTGTTCCACTTGTTGATGAATATCTGCTTCAGAATGGTGTTACCAGACTCTTATATGCACTGAAATATAATCCACGCAAAGGTAAAATAGAAATTGATAGCTACTACCAACTCGAGGTCAGCTTGTAGTCATAGCATTAACAAGCGGAAACACCAGACAAAAAGAGACATCACCATCAGGCGTGAAATCAGCCAAAAACTGTTTCTACAACGATGAAGTGAAATTCACCGCTGAATGCACCACGGGGCTACATTCCCCATCGATTATGTTAAACCAACATTAACTAAACTAAGAAGCAAAAAAGATCTCGACTGTTATTTAACAAGGATGCACTTGTCCGCGTAAAAGTTCTTGGACGAAAACGATCGTTAGAGGCATAAAACAGAGCGGTAATCAGTGTGTTTCAAAATGAACGTGGTGCCAAACCCCAGGAACGCACAATCGCCAGAGACTTAAAAGATTACCTCGGAAGATATTTTCTACGATTGCATGACGGTTGAACAAGTGAAGAAAAGTGCTTGGTTGGAAGTACGTGCACGTATTGCAGGTGAACAAAGCCATCATGGCAAGCAATTGGTCTCCACGATGACAATATAAATAGATGAACTGTGATAGCCCCTCAAATCTACCGACGCGAAAACATAATTGAAGCGGAACAACAACTGCGAGATGAAATAATCATGAGAACCGCGCTACTCATGAAAAACAAACGCGTGTGTATGATTGCAGTTGCTCTTTGTGGACTCGCCGCAGCAACAAAAGTTGACCTTGGTGTTGCTGGGATTGTGACCACGGCAACCATCATAGGTACACCAATCGGAATTGTTGTCGGAGCTATATCAATAGCAACCGGTGTCTCTGGTGGTGCTGCCAAAATAATTTAGTTACGATTACATTCACGAATACGTGTTGATTCAGAACTTCTCGCGGCAGCACAAAGTAGTCTCAATACAATATCATTTATGCTAGCAGATTTTCTTACGCAAAACCGTTCACGTTTCCGAAGGATATCCACAATGACACCGCTATTGGCAGCACATATAAAGACAAACTTGTCTGCACCTGCGGTTGCAGCGTTGTTGTCGCTGTAGCAGCTCACTTTTAATACATAATGTAGCTAGGTCAGTCAGTGCGAAACAGCCTTTTTGCTTGTAATTAAAAACTTAGAGAGAATGGAAATCCGATAGGTATATGAGGATACAAAATGGATTTAAAAAAATAAATTTAAAAAAAAATACTTTTTCTGAAGAAAACCCATTTAAATGTTAAGCTTTTGATAGAATGTTTATACGGGGTAATGATTTGAAGCAACACATTTGCTCCCCTGCTCCCTTTATAACGTAACGTAGCTAGGTCAATCAGTGGGAAACGACCTGTGCAAGGGACGGTAAACTTTAGCCACTACTCGCTTTAGTACTTAATGAAGTTAGGTCAATCAGTGCAGAACGGTTTGTTTAAAGGACCGTTAAAGCTATACTGTACTTTTGTTATACAGGGGAAAACACGATCATACACATATACGGGAATTTAAGAGAAGATATTCAAGTTTTGTGAACATTATGGTTATCTCTTTTCTTTAGCTCAGAAACGTAGTGTACATCCATGGCAAAATGATACTGTCTTAGACCATTGGAAATCTAGTTTGACTTCACAACGATGTCAGCCTTGTAAATATGTTCTTGTTTAATCTTTTGTACATGAAAATGGAAGGGACAAGCCCTAGTCCTTCTTCTTCATTTTAAGTGAGCGGGACTTAATGGGGAAAATGTTGATTTTGAAACCTAGTGTTGACTTGTTTGTTTTGTGTGTCCCTTTCAAAAATTATTTCTCTCTCTCTCTCTCTCTCTCTCTCTCTCTCTCTCTCTCTCTCTCTCTCTCTCTCTCTCTCTCTCACGCGCGCGCAGCACATACACCCACACCTCACCCACATGTTGACAGACATATTTCTCATGTTGAAAACAATGACGTCATACGACATTTATGTTCAAGTACAGACCGTCGCCAATTGCTACATGGTTACAAACAGACACTCACTCCATATGATAAACCTATGAAGTCATATGGTTTTTCCGTTCGAGTGCAGATCGTCGCCTATAGCTACACTGTTACAATGTAGCTATGAACCAAGAAGGCGCTTATGTTAAATTCCCGTTTTTCCGCATAAACTTTCGACTCTTTGTCACTCACAATTAATAGGGACACATTTTCCCTTGTAGACCCCAATAAATGTTCGACCTTTTTTAATATGAGACTCCCGTAGACCCCTCGATCGCCATCCTCCACTACTTATGGACATTTTTGTCCATGTTAAATTCCTATAGACCCCATAATCTTTTTACCCCTTTTAACACGTTTCCCTTAGACCCTCAAGTGGCACACTAGACTACTGTTATTCTTAGCTAAAAGGTATTCAAGTTGAACATAGACTGTTCTTTCTAAAATTTTGGACACAATACTGGGTATACTAACAGGCCTGTAGTTGTTGAGAGCAGCCCTACTATCCTTTTTGTAAAGAGGACTAACTCTAGCTAATTTCAGTTCATCTGGCACTAGACCAACAAGTTGTTCTCCGCCATTTTTTTCCCCCTGACATGACTGGTGACTGGTCATCCACCGGTCATGTCAGAAAAAAAAGGAAAAAAATAAAAATAAAAAAAGGCGGAAAACAACTTGTTGGTCTAATCAGACACAATACCTCTTGATACAGACAAGTAACACTGTATGTAACTGAAATCGTTAAAACACGGGGGGGGGGGGGAGGTAGTTAGTGTGTGTGTGTGTGTGTGTGGGGGGGGGGGGAATCAGGAAGCCAAAATAAAAAAAATCAACGGGACGAGCCTTCAAAGTGATTCGAAGAGGGTCAAGGAGAGCGGCAAGATCCCCCAGTCGGTTTCCAGTGGTTTAATATTTTGGAGGTTTGTTTAAATGTTATTGCAAGCTTGCAGATATATATATATATTTATATATATATATATATATATATATATATATATATATATATATATATATATATATATATTGCTGATATTGTAAAGGCCTGTACATTTACATGGATTAAAGTTACTTAATTCTTTGTAAAAAAAAAAAAATTGGAGTGTGTTATTATGAAGATTTCTTACCCTGTAAAACTTTTTCAAAATTGTTGAAACTGTTGTAAATATTTTTGAAGGTTGTGGCAATTTCTCCAAGAGAGTAGATGCTACATTAATGAAGAAGGTATTAAAATGATTAGCAATATCACAGGGTCTATGACAGTTGCGATCCTCAATAGTGAGTATAATATTAGCATTATCGTTTGATTTAGAACTGTAACCGAGCGATTTCTACTTTTGCCATTGTTTCTTTGGGCTATTTTTATTCCCTTCAACATATTATATACATTATATTAGTTGCAATAAAAAAATATCTTGCAGTGAAAATAAAAAAAAAAAAAAACCCAAAATCATGGGTTGAGAGATAATCCCAGCCCACCATAACGAAAATTAATTTGTCAGTCCCGGTAGTTTTCCGTCGCATGTTGAAAGAAGGTCCGTGTTTTAGTGATTAGTAATGAAACATTTCGCGCGCTAAATGTTAGCCCTGCGCGCGCAGGGGGACTGTCTTTGAAGAAAGTCATTCTTAGTTAAGGCGTTGGGAGATTTTGTCACAGGTGAGTATCTTAAATGATTTATATGTTGATTTATAACTGTATGCTGCCATTTGAACGTATTGTCACGTCATTGCAAAGTTTTGATAAAGAGAATCTTAAATTTAGGATAGCTAAAATTGCAAGATTTGACCGATGTTGCACGTGCATTTACAGTTTGAAAAGAGAAAGCACAATTGCTCGCCTTGCACCATCATCCCCCTCTCCAAGAATTAACTTTTGAAAATGAATATTGTACATTTATTGTTTCCTTCTGTTTTCTGTCGCTTATTATCTTCCAATTGACGCTATTTCTTCCTTTTTTTTTATATTCATTCAGTTTTTTTGCCGCCCACCCCCACCAAAAAAATTTCCCGCGCTAGGCTATCGCCTAGTTTGTCGAGCTGTTCAACTGGCCCTGAATAGAGATTTTAAAAAAAAAGTTGGTTAGTTACATTTCCCATCCACTTAACACCGGATTAAGCTGGTAGAAGGCCAATGAGCAATTTAAAAGTACACCCCCCCCCCCCGAAATAAATGAACACCATAAATTTATAAATACTTGCATCGCGGGGGCCTTGGAGCAACTGCTGCATCTGCACCACTTTTAATCTGGCCTAGCATTCCTGTAAGTACATGTATGTGTAATGCAAGGGCGGATTTGAAAGGGAGTGAGGAAAAGTCGGTGCCCTTCCCCAATTCTCTAACAAAATGAGTGCCAGACGGAATGTTTCTTTGAGCAAGTTTTCTTTAAAGTTAAATGGTTAAAATTATGCTTTGGAAATGCTTAAGGGCTATTGGTAATGTGCAGTTAATTACTGGTGGGTGGGAGATGGTGCTCTGAAGAAATGGCTATATATTTTGGTAATAGTAGCAACAGGGGATGATTTTTTCGGAATTATAGAATATACAAAAATTGAACGTTTTCTGCATAATTTGAGTGTGCAGATTTCAAAAATGAACCCATCTTTATGATATCTTTTCAAATAAATTCACAGGAAAGTCGCAGCAATATAATTATGTAATTGTGGGCGTCCACATCACCACGTGGAACTTGCCCTTCAGCTCGGCTACAGTACATGGTACAGAACGCTCTTTTCACGTTGTACACAATGCTGTTTAATATTCAAAGACTCGCCCACTAAAACGCATTCACATACATGTATTGCAAGAGATGAAGGATAAATTTCCAAGCAAAGAATCCTGAGACTATTTAGGTGCTTCACAAAATATGCAGTTTAATTGTAGTAATTTTAATAAGAGAGAGAGATTCTGCCTTTAAACAAAAGAAAAAAGAAATCACACAAGCATTAGTGGGTTTCATTCTGTTATTAAAAGAAATAAATGTGATAAACGCAGTGATTTATTTTGTCATTCCCCCAGTCACTTTTAAATTGTTTGCTTAACAAGTGCCCAAACAATGAAATATACACGGCACTATTTATGCAACACATTTTCTCAGGAACTAGACATGCGTTTACTCTTACCATAGACCTACTGTTTTTATGCAGACTCGATGAAGCACATGAAGCTGCATTCTATAACCAACAGCTTAACAAATATACCTAGGATTATTGGTTTGGTCATCAAAGTTTAATATTACCAAATGGATGGGTGAAAGTGATGAAGTATAATTAAATATTTTCGGTAGGAGATAAACTTGTATGTATTAATTTCATTTAATGTTGATGCAGTTTATTTGGTACAGTACATTCTTTCAATCCACATAACAAGTACTGCAAACTACCTGAATGTCAAGTGAATATTGTAGTTAACACCCAAGTTCAACACCATTCTTCTGGAGTGCACAGAGCATTTCCATATCGGACCATGGTTTTCCAAAATGGGGTAGGGTGTAGGCTGTGATAAAAATAACCATTATTTTGTTTTTCAGTTCATTCACATTTAGTTTTCAAATGTACATTTCCTGTGGAGTGTCGGCAAATTCAAACTTTTAACACTTTCTTCATATGCTGGATAGTGTCAGTCATATACTGTGCTGACCGGCCTTGTGAGGTCCAGAGCTGTAATGAAACTTAATTGGTTCAGTTTCCATTGACAAAAACTGGTTGAATTTCAAACCTGTGCCAGTTTGGGATATTGTTTGTGATAACTGCAAACCATCTTTCCTTCCATTTCTGTCTCAGAAGTGTCATATTTAAGATGTTTTGCTGCCATGGAGACTAGCTTACGTCTCTTTGGAGAAATATTTACCTCCTATTTGGTGGCAGCTTTCATTTTATCCCGACACGTTCATGCAGATGTTCCTTCTCTGAATTTTCCCTAGAACCTTCCTTGCAAAAATGATTAAGTAAACACATAATAAAAATGATCTCACCTGTCAACTACTTCTAAAGTTGTTATAACATACATTTTGTGGTTTAAATATGAACACAGACAGCTCCTTAATTAGCATAATTGCTTTGTTTCAAATGGAATATCTCGTGTGGAAGCTAATCCTCTGTATAATCAATTAAAAATTAAAGAATCATTACTGTTATTTAATCAGTTCATAAAGGAAATCAACACTAATGTCAGTAAAATGGCTTTCATTAATTTAATTGCATTGAATCACTGGATTGAAATCAGAGGGTGATCCACTTGTGAGTATCTGGGTTGAGTAAACAAAATAAAGCCATTTAAAACGTTGCTAATTAACCATAATTGAATTGTCTCGTTTTAAGTATTTTGATTGGTTGATAATTCAGTCGCTTAGCTCAATATGTATTCAAGTAGTAATAGAACGTGCACACATGCGACAGTTTTCAATGGTTACTTGCTGTAATATCGCAGGATATGAATGAATAAAATGGAGAGAGGTTGATTCAAGCATTTAGTATGCCTAAAGAGTGATGGGGGTGGTGGGCATGAATGGCCAGATAAAGCATGAAAATTAACACTTGCCCGACTTGTTTTAAGTAGGAAATAAGCACTGGTCCTGGAATAGCGTCTTGCAAATTTTTACTTGTTCAACTTCACAAATGAATAATTTTGGGATGTGGGCTGATGGAATTTGATCAGTCCTGAGCTAGTTTTGAGATTTGAATAGATGTGTTACTTATAATTTCTGTTGGTAATTTGTTCCACTGTTGAATTGTGAAAGGCAGGAATAAAGTTTGATACAAGGTAGTTTTATAGAAAGGGAGCTGAATGATTGAGTGCTGTAGGTCTCATTGTTGATAAGAAAAGGTTGAATTACATCTTTGTAAGTAGTTCGAAGCAAAACCATTGTCCGTTTAAAACAACTAATCTGGTTTTGAGCTATCTCTCCTCATTACCAAATAATCTTTAGTTTTTTGATCTCAGACTGACACGAGGAATGGAAGACCACAGATAAATGCACAAATTTGATACTAGCTGTTTTGACTAGTTCACAAGTTCTTTCTATTGCTGATTTTTCTTTTATGAGAATCAAACAATGGAATAGCCTGTGGGTTATACAGTATAATTCAACAAAATGCTTATTCAATAAAAAAAAAACTATTCACTTAACCACAAGTACACCGTTTATTGTCAGCATAATGGCAAAGAAAACCAAATTCTAGAAGAGCTGCTGTTGTGCTTTTTAAGTTGTCAGTTCACACATGAAATTAACACATAGGTGGCAAAGAAACAAACCATGATGATGGGTTCTGTTGTGTTTATTAGTTTGCACATGAGCATCTGTAATCAAAAAGTGTACATGTATCTAGGATGACTTTTGCAACCATTTGTGATTTAAAAAAGAAAACACTACTTTTTGATAATTAATACATCTCTTTCTCTCTCTCTCTCTCTGACACGTATATCTGAGACTAACGTACATGTATGTAGTGCCCCTGCCTATGCACACAGATCTGTTATGAAGTGCATATTGAATGCATCTTCTTTTTTTCACAACATGTAGAAATTCGGTATGAGAATGAACTTCACTTTGTCATCATCTTTATATTTCTGGAACAGTACATAGTCACTTGGCTTTTAGCAATTTTTTTTTTTTTGAATGTTGATGAAGCAACTGCCAGAACTATGCCTTCTCAAGTTGTAATTACTCCTCTATAATGCAGTAATTGGATGTCAGAAGAAATCATACATTATGTTAAAGAGCACTCATGCATAAGGTAACCATCAAAACTTTTGCGGTTTTGTTTCACTTTAGTCCAGTATGAATGCGATTTTACAATCTCAATGATTTTCATTTGATCATAAAAAAAAGTATATTGTGCGAACTGCAACAGAAATAAGGACATGAATGAATTTTGATTCCAATAGCGTAGTATTAAAGGAAAAAAAATTAGATTCATTGCGCAAAATGTAGTATTAATACAGTTTGTGAGGCAATGTCATTATGTTAATATTATCTAAAATTTGATCTGGCATTATGTATCATATTATCTTCGTTAGAACTAGTAAATGTTTATCATTAAATAAATGATCACATTTTTTTCAATATAAAAAAGTAAGCAAACTGCACCTGAAAGAAATGACAATTTACATAAATCGGTGCTTGTATTTCTCTGAACCTCTTTAGATCATGCTTGCAGGTGTCATAAACAGTAAACCACTCATATTATTGAGACCACGTCCACTCTGCGGTGGTCATCGATTGTGAGAAAGTGTGGTGTGCAGAGCTATTCTCCGCTATATACCATGACAACTCCCATCAGGGTGCATGGAGAGGTGTTTTTTTAATAAAAAAAATTCATAATCCTCTCCACTATCTCTACACCCCCACCGCGAAGAATGGGGAATTAAAAAAATTGAGTGAGTTGTGCTGTATTTCACAAATGTTATGGAATTTTCTTTATGAACAGTATCAACCACAACTGTACTTTCTACATGGAAACTTTGATAACCAATGGGTTACCAATGACTGTCGGAGGACTATTGACAGGAAAAACAATATGGCGGCCTTCATTACATACCGTATATACTCGCTTATAAGTCAACGTTTTTTTACCTAAAATTCGATTCATGCAGAGTAGGGGTCGTCTTATGAGCGTGACATTAAAAAAATCATAAATCTTGGGGTAATGTTGGAAACTCTAGATGTTTGCAGTACATAAAAATACTGTCAATTCATATATTTTTACGTTTTCATGCCATTATTCCTATGCAGTACTGCATATATGGTATGCACTGTGTTTATCCATTTCATGATGGTATTCATTACATAATACATGTATCTACAGGTAATTGGCTTTTAATAAATTGAAAATGTTACCGGTAAATTAAATACTACCTATTGCAAAATGAAGTGTCCGTCAATGTTTACCGTGGGTGTTTACTCGTAAGTATATTGCCTCCATTTTCGTGCAAGTCCGAACAACCTGTATTTGTATTAATATTTGTGTTTTGCTGAATAAAGACTGTGCATGATGCAATAAAAGTTTTTGATTTAATTTGTATTTTCCTTTTCCACAAGTCAGATTTAATTCCCAACTGATATTTCCCAAGTTATCTGCCAGTGCACGTGGGCCGATAAGCCTTTGGCTTGTAAAGGGACTTGCTTTGTTTTCAAGTTGACAATCCTTTTGATCGAGCTGCGAATCTATACTTGTTCAGTGCCAAGTGGATGTTCCACATATACTTTAACCTTAATCCCTTTGCTTGTAAAGGCACCACACTGTTTTCACATGTGACAACCCTTTGATCAAGCTGCGAGTTTGATACTTGTTCAGTACCAAGTAACAGAGGGTGGTTATTTGAACTCCCTGTGATCTTGCCGCACAATTGACATGTGTTCAGTTGCAGCCTTTAATAGATTTCTGACTTTATGATCAAAGTGTTACTCACAGAGCCCAAGCTCAGTCTCTGCATAAGCACCCGCATATGACAGTAAAGCAGAGGAATCGGAGTCGGACGAGATTTACGATGACTAGACAACGATTTACAATGACTAGACGATGTAGAATTTCAGAACTTTATCAGACAATGAGGATTAATTCTTGGTCTTTGTACCAGATTACATTAGATAGTGACATTTATAGGATACCATGAATCACAAAAAAGTGGACTTAACTTTCATTGTTTATTTGTACAACGTGTGGAATTAACATATTACGGGATAATGTGAATCGGATCATTCTGAAGTTCTATTTTTATACAGGTATGTGACCTATAATTGAATTCATGGATTTATCATATAAATGGATTTAAAATGTCAAGCATTATGGATTTCAATTGACTTTATTACACAGAGATGGATAAATTGTAAGTTGTCAATTTATTTGTTACATATTTCACTCAATAATATAATTGTATTTTACACTGGTTTTGTTTTTTATTTTTCTTATCTATCTATCCAGTTTGGCTTGTTTATATTTCCAAAGTGCATTTCTGACTCGCTAAGAAGTCACCCCTTCAGACGGATCTGACTTGCAAAATACACCCCGACTTGTAGGAGGGTCAAAGAGAAATTCACTTTTTGCAGCCCTAAAAAGGGGGGGGGGGTCGACTTGTAGTTGAGTCGACTTATAATCGAGTATATACGGTAATTGCATCGGGTTTTTTGCCACAGTGTACTTAAGGCCCCATGTGTATGCAAAATGTAACCCTCATTGCATCTTGTTTGATCTTTTTGCAATATGATAATTACAACACAATAGCTCAATTATATCTGTTGTGTATGCTATACAATATATTGCTTATTTTAGCTCTTATAAATACCTTTTCCACAAAACAGGTTTTCAAAACAGTGTCCATTGCTTTTCAGAACAGTGTCCATTGCAGAGAAGATGTGCCCACTACTGAACAGGCTCCATCTACATATGTATTCCTGTCCAACACAAGTGATCCAATCAGAGGCATTCCACAGTAATGTCCATTGCGGAGAAGATGTGTGCACTACATAAAAAGCCCAATTTACATGAATACGGCATCATGACCATGGAACGGAAGAAACAAGGAGATGACAGTGTTAGGGACCCTCTGCCAATAATAGGGTTAGAAATGATAAATTAATGAATGAATTGACTAGTTTTGTGCATTTTATTACATCCTACAGGCTTTTTGTATTTCAAATTGGACGGTGGTACAAACTGCCAGGGGGGGTTCCCAATTAAAAAACATATATAAAAAATCAGATGCAGCCACTGGTCCCGTGGGTTTTAGAACCTTAACAGTTAAGTAGTCTGAAAACATTTGCTAGTTCCAGGTGCACTTTGAGAGTGGCCAACTAACCACAGAATGTAGGTCTCAACAACCTAGTTTTGATATGTGACACAGCTGATTTGTGTATTTTTGGTAGTAAATAGGTTAAAAGGTGTTATAATTTGAGCACAGACACCATACATACATGCCAACCATTACACTTTTGGTGTAATCATTACACTTTTTTTCACCTAATTATGTCTTATGCTTGCCTGTGTGTTGAATACGCTTTTTTGGTATATTAAAAGATAAAAAATAAAGCAATAATAAGTTGCATTTTTAATTTTATTATCACCTCTTTAATCAAATATATCATAAATTTGAGAATATTCTAAAAGAAGACTGCTACTTAAGAATAGCACAAGAGTACATTTTGTCCATTGTAGACCTACGTGTACTTTTCTATTTATAGCAGCTGTATATGACACATTTCCAAGAAAACAGACCAGTTTCTTCAAATCAATAGTGCTTTACAAATTTAAAAAGAATACGAGTGATGTAATACAGCACTCGGGTTGAGCACATTGTCATGTTTATTGCAGAATTTGTGGACTTGACTTTACAATCATTCAGCGAAAGTTCAACATTTAGACTACCGTATTTACCGTATATCTTGGGACACCGTATATCTTGGGACACCATAAATTTATTTTTAAAGTAATTTTTTTGTGCACTGTATGTTCTGGGACAGATCGTTTTTTTCGAGTCGTAAGTTGTGGGACACCTTTTGAATCATAATATCGATAGCTTAGCTGGTAAAAAAATGCACTCAAACTTATATTTTATTACATAAATAAAATAAAAACCGCTGTCAGTGTTGTTTGTTTACACTTTTCTTCTTAACTGCAAACTTTTGAAGAACAAATTTTGATAAATATATGGGCAATATAGGAGACTAGATGTTTGCACTACGTACAAAATACGTGCAAGTCGGAGCAACCTGTACTTGTATTATAATTTGTTTTACTGTATAAACACTGTTTGATGCAGTAAAAGTTTTGAGTTGATTTATATTTGCCTTTTTCATAAGCCAGATCTAATTCCCAAGTAATATTTCCTCAGTTATCTGCCAGTGCAAACCCTTTAGCTTGTAAAGGCAGCCTCACTTTGTTTTCCCAACCCTTTGATCGAGCTCACTTTGTTTTCGTAACCCTTTGATCGAGCCGCAAAGTTGATACTTGTTCATTGTTCAGTGCCAAGTAGAGTCCTATATTAAGCTGACAGAATTTATTTGAACTTCCTGTGATCATGCCGCACAATTGACGCCGGTTCAGTGAATACTGCTAAAAAGAAATCAAAGCCGGCTTCCCTTGCTCGACCGACTTTGTATATAAAAAATCTGCACACTTAAAAGAATCCAAAGTCGGCTTCCAGGGTCTGCTTGCTTACTACAAACTTATCCATCACGGCTGAGATGTATAATGTGGTTTATTTTGTTTTATTTGTATTCCCCTTTATATATGCTAAAATAGTACGGTAACAATGAATGTGAGGAGTCACTTTTATTGTAACAATGTGTGATAAGTTTTCCATTCAAACTGTTCCATTGTTTCAATTTATTTTCGAAATTGCTGTGAATACCGGTAAAAAGAAACCAGAGTCGGCTTCCCTAGGTCGGCCTACTCTGTATATAAAAAATCTGCATACTTGAAAGAATCCAAAGTCGGCTTCCGGGGTCGGCTTGCTTTGTAATAAAATAATCTTTGTATTTGATAGCCGAAGTCTCTACCAGGTGTGTTTATTCACCACCCAAGCATCTATTGTTTGCCACCTGTCATTATAATTGATGTTTGCAGGGTAAATACATGGGTGCAACATCATACACAGCATTAATTGTCTTTAAGAATATTTTTTTTGTACAAGGGTAACCCATGCTAGCAAAAATGTTGTCATTTTCACTCACAGTCAATGTATTTACTAATAATGATTTTTATTTGCGAAATATTATTACATTGTTAACCTGGATATAATACACTCTTGGTTATTTTGCACCATACACCGGATCATGCGTGAATTGCTGATGCCTTCAAGCAATCGGTTATTTCTCGGTCTCTCTCTCTTTCTATTGTTTGTGATTTTGCTGGATCCAATTTTCAGTTTGATAATATACCGGTATTCAAACTTCTTAGGACAGCCAAACATGATTTGTTTATCTATATTCACGTCAATAAAATAATGTGTCAATGTTGTTACCGGACATAATCTATACACACGACCGGTACTCTACATTACCAGACCATGTCGTGTTAGTGGATAAGTTAGTGATAGTGGATACGTTTGTGTCTTTTATACATAAATTGCTTATGAAGAACAAAAAAGAGGAATAAAAAAGAACAGTACAAGGTTAGTTTCTTTCAGTTTATTATCAAATAAACGTTAAATTTACCTACCTTATTGTAACATGAAGTGCTGGGGGGGGGGGGGGGGCAGCAAATTAAACACAATTTGTTTCGGTTCTTAAGTTCTGGGACATATGATCTAGTTGGAAAAAAGTTTAACCATAAGTTATGGGACAGGAAAAAAATCATTTATTTTATCTTGTCCCAAGATATGCGGTAAATACGGTAGTTAAAGTGTTGTATATAAATAATTTTTCAATATGTTTTGTGTTTGTATTCTGGTACTAATTCACACAGATTTTGACCATTTGTGATAAGAATTTTAACCATACGCAGATCCAGGTTAGTATGAAAACTAAATGTACATTTTTCGTACAGTTTATTGTAATAATGGCATGTAATATATAGATTACACTTTTTATGCTCAGATTATGCTTTTTCGTCACTTAGGTTACGCTTGTACCTCTCTAGGGGTTGGCAGGTATGATTAATCCAGATATTAGGGTCCAGCTTGGACCCTGATTTACTATGATTAAATGCACTTAAAAGCAATGCCAAGGGTTTGTATGATTAACGTGACTTTTGGTAAAGAAAAAAGTAAAAGTATTGTTGTGGTCTAGCAACACATGTAACAGATATAAATGGAATAATGAAGGGAAAAGTTCAGGCAAGCAAGATTGACTAACTTTCAAAAATGTGAACATTTTGATCTATGATCTTAACCATGATGAAAAACCATTAAAAATAATTACACATTCAGGAGTTGTACCTTCAATGGCTTTAGTGTTAGTCCTAATGCAACAAGTAATTAAGCTTTGCATGTGACTTTGATCTTGCTGATTGGACGATGCTGTTGATACACATGATTGGTACAAGATGCACCCCAAGCTATGATTTGATCGGGTGAAACATTTCTTTCCATTATCTGTAATAACTTGATTGCTTCTGGGTGACGGTTTGCACACACAAAAAATGATAATGATTTGAGACCTGGCCGTAAAGATGCCATAAAAGTGCCAAGTGACATCAAGTCCTGAGATGTAGCTATACCAAGCTTTAGGTTTATTACTTTATTTAAAAGTTTGTGAGTTACATCTCCAAACAAATATAGTAATGTCCACCTTTCACTGAAATGAAAACCATGAAAGTGGTAAATTTGACACTCTTTGTCTTACATATATGTAAAAGTTGACCAATTTTCCTCCCACTAATTCTAACCTTTTCAGATTTGAAAACCGTACACTAAAAGTAAATGTAACCTTCATCTGTGAACTTTACCTTCAAGAAAGGTGGCAACACATGTACTAGTTCCGATGTGTAAATTTACAAATATCATCCAATTGGCTGGTTTCATTAAACCCTTCCAAGTGGAATAATATTGGAAGATTTTGTTGGTTTCACTTTCTTTATGTTTTTCTAAGACCATAGAGTTGTAACAATGATTTTTTTTGGTAAACATAAAATTCAGTGTAATCCAAAATGAGATATAGAAAGAAAAAAAAACTAGAATTAGGTAAATAACATGGCATTGCATATCACCATGCTTAGAATCTATGCCACTAGGGATAGGGCCTGATCCAGGCGCAAATGTTTCAATGCTGTAAATGTGTATTTCTCTTTTCATATCCAGTTAGTGTATATATGGTTATATGGTGCAAATCTTGATAGTTTCCAAGTTGTGAGTCAAGGACAAGTCCCTAATACTCCAGGGACATGACCCAGGATGTGTTGGATGTGCAAGTGCATATATAGTTGTAGGGTGGGGACTTGAACAGTTTCCAAGTTGTGAGCCACAGTAGAGTTCCAACTCAAGGGACACAACCCAGGGTCTGTGCTGGATATATGTCCAATTTTATCTCCTCTTGCCCTTTGAACCTATATATAGTTATAGGCTGGGGATCTCCGCAGTTTCAAAGTTATGCCCCAGTGCAAGTCCCCTTCCCCAGGGTCTGTACTGGAAATGTGCATGATTTCATCTTGTGTCCTTCAACAAATATATGGTTAGTAGGTGGGATCTCCACTGTTTTCAAGGCATGACCCAGGGGAAAGTCCCCAACCTTAGAGGCATGATATACCAGTATGTCTGAATTCATCTCATGTCCTTTAGTCCTATATATGATTGATGGGTGGGGATCTCGAGAGTTTCCAAAATGTGACATAGGGGCAGTATTCCCACAGGCTAACCTTTGGGCAAGACCAGGGTGTGTAACTAAAAAACGTATGTTATAGCCCTGGCCTTGATGATGACACAGACCAACTTTCAGATCGCCACCTGTAACTTGAAATACTAAAATACAGCCCATGGTCCCACTCCAGGGATCATATTAAAATTCCAACGTCTCCATTTCTTGTCACCTGTTTTATTCAGCAGCAGATATCCCCTTGATAAACTTGTTTTGGACATGGTTTGTTTGGTCTTTCTGCCTAGAGTATCATCAGAAGCAATGGTGTTCTGTACTTAAATTCCTGAACCAGTCTAAGTGATTTGGCTCAGTTACATTTAAGGCAATCATTGCTGTATTTGGAATTGTAGTGTTGTGATCACTTCAAGCATTTTTCAAATGGAAAATGGAAAATATGAATTATGTTAAAAATATTCAGAGGTTAGATAATATGAATATATGTGTATCATTTTGGTGATACATTCTGTTGTCAAAGACAATCCTTATATTGTGGACAATAGCAATATTAGAACTGGCTCCAATCAGCAGTGTGCATGCATTATTATAATCTGGGCTCATTGACAAATTTCTAGTCATGATTGAGACTTGATGCACTTGAATCAATTGATTTTGTTAATATTTGACTAAACACATTAAGTAACATGATATCTGTCATGGTTTGTGGACTTGCCCACCGTTTGCAGACATTAAAATATCGTAATTATATAATTAGGGCCAGTTCTCACTTGTCAGAAATAGCAGTACATGTACATGATGCCCAGAGTTTACGGACATACAAATATGGTAATTACATCATTAGGGCCAGTTCTCACTTGTCAGAGATGGCTGTTCATGTATGCGATGATCATAGTTTATAAACAAACCTAAAAACACCAAAAATGCAAGCAGAATTCTTTATTTGTAAAAGAAAACACTAAAACATTATAATGTAAGTGTTCCTTATTTGTAAAAGAAAACACTAAAACATTATCATGGAAGTGTTCTTTATTGGTAAGCAAGGATATTATGCAATGTAGTTTACCTAGGTCATTTCCAATGAGCATTGAATTTCCAGTATTAACAATAAAGAGGCTAATTTACTATACAAAATGTTTGGGAAAATTATAATTTTAATTGTATTACTGGCTGCTGAAATTTTCTGTGAAGATGAAACTTCTTTAAATCACATAACTCGGAATAACATCGGCAATGGATCCTAAAAATCGTACTTCGCTCTGCCCTCATTGCCAGTTGTCCAATAGAGTGCAATTGTACTTTCACATTGGCAAGGTCAGCGACACTAAATACACATTGGCAAGGTCAGCGACACTAAATACAGATGGGAGGGATGAGAGAGTACAGATGAACACTAAAGCAGTAATTCACCCAGAAGATAAAATGTAAACAACTTTCAAGAATGGAAAACAATTAACCTTAATCCTAACATCACCCTTGTAATAACTAATTAAAAGGAATAATAAATAATCATAATACTTTCTTTATTTAAAGAAGAAGCTCATCTGGTCAACAGACCAATCTTCCATGAGGCCTTCTACAATTACGTGTACATGTTGGGGTAAATACATTTAGAGAGAGAGAGAGTAGCAGATGCACTAAATAACCAAAGACTGGTGAGGAAATCGATGAATTCGGTATTTTTTCATAACTTTGTATTCAAAAACTTTTATCATTGATTTAAAAATCACAATTGATGTATTAAAAAATGAATTACCAAACATGCATTCATGTCTCCTAAAATGAATACATAAATTGTTAAATTTGTGAACAAAACGAAGCCACATTTCAGTTGCATTTATAGTATGTTTAAATTAAGAACTAAAGATTAGGAAGAAAACTACAAGAAGTGTGAATAACTGAAAAAAATCAGTGGTACTTGTGCATGCAGTGAGTCCAGTGTGAGAAATATCTGACAAAGAAATGCTTAAAATTGTCAACAAATGAAATAAACCTTCTAAATTCTCTGAAACAAACATAAATTCCAAATCTTTTTTTATACTTTTTTATCAATAAAAGTTCAAATCTTTATTTCAATAAATCCAAAACAAAAATCGGTTAAAACAATGTACAGTTGTGGGAAGTTGAACCCAAACTGCTCTGATCCTTGAAGGCTTTACACATGTAATCATTGTTGCACAAATTCACTCCAGTGTCCTTCAATTTAATGAATTTGTAGGAAAGAGGGTGGTGGTGGTCCAAAACAGTGGACGTGCATTGCATTACAGTTGGCGATGCACATTTATAGCTCGAACAGTTTATTAGAGTGAAGACCAGTCCTCCTTTACTGATGAAGAACCCAGGTTTTCAAAACATCAAGTCAAAGATTGAAATCTAATTCAGCCAGTGGGAAATCTTCCGAGACAAAGTTGTTCCCAGCTTGTGACAAGTCAGTGTTGGTCCAAAAAAATACAAAGTAAAGGGTTTTTTTTTTCTGCTATTTGTGACGGCTGACATCTTCATTGCATGCACTTTCAGTTGTCAAAGACATGATACCAACTGACAATGTTTGAAAAAGTCCTTCAGTACATGGTGCAACTTTTGCACTAAAAACAAACTGATGGATGACACTGGGGAAAGCCATGTGCAAACTAGCTGGCACAGATAACGTAAAAAGGAAACTGATGGTGTTTGAATATGACTGATGCCCAGGTTACAAACCATTAATTGACATATTAGAAGGGTATGGTGGGAGGTGTCTGGAAATATATTGGCCAATAATACAAATGTTATAGTGAACAAACACTCAAATTGTCTTATATAACCTAGCTTGGGGCTATGTCCCTTGCAAGGTTAAATAAGAACCCATTAAACCTTTGGACATTTGGGACTGGCCAGGGTGTTAATTTGAAGGAAAATGTAAGGACATAAAAATTGGGGTACAGGTAATGTTCTGGGAGGCAAGGGGTGTGGATTAGGAATGGGTAGGGGGATGCAGTACCCATTAAACATTTGGCATTTGAAACTGCCCGGGGTGTTAATTTTAAGGTTAATGTAGGTACATACAAATTGGGGATTTGGGGTAAAATGGGGATAAAGGTTGCTCCTGGGTGGAGGCAATGTTCTGGGGTAATGGGGTTATAGGTGGGTACTAGGGTATTGCAGTACCCATTAAACATTTGGCATTTGGGACTGTCTGGGGTGTTCATTTTAAGGTTATTTTAGGTACATGCAAATTGGCGATTTGGGGTAAAGGTTACTCCTGGGTGGAGGTAATGTTCTGGGAGGCAGGGTGGTGTTGGAGATTGGTAGGGGGATTGCAGTGCCAATTAAACATTTGGCATTTGGGACTGCCCGGGGTGTTAATTTAAAGGCAAATGTAGATAACAAAAATTGGGGATTTTGGGGTAAAATGGGGGTAACGGTTACTCGTGAGTGGAGGAAATGTTCTGGGAGTCAGTGTGTGTGGTTATAGGTGGGTACTAGGGGATTGCAGTACCCATTAAACATTTGGTATTTGGGACTACCCGGGGTGTTAATTTAAAGGTTAATGTAGGTTTATACAGACTGGGGATTTGGGGTAAAATGGTGGTAAAGGTTTCTCCTGGGTGGAGGCAATGTTCTGTGCGGGTGGTTATAGGTGGGTACTAGGTGATTGCAGTACCCATTAAACATTTGGCATTTGGGACTGCCCGGGGTGTTAATTTTAAGGTTAATGTAGGGACATACAAATTGGGGATTTGGGGTAAAATGAGGGTAAATGTTGCTCCTGGGTGGAGGGAATTTCTAGGGGGCAGGGTGTGTGGTTATAGGTGGGTACTAGGGGATTGCAGTACCCATTTAACGTTTGGCATTTGGGACTGCCCGGGGTGTTAGTTTTAAGGTTAATGTAGGGACATACAAATTGGGGATTTTGGGTAAAATGGGGGTAAGGGTTACTCGTGAATGGAGGAAATGTTCTGGGAGTCAGTGTGTTTGGATATAGGTGGGTACTAGGGGATTGCAGTACCCATTAAACATTTTGTATTTGGGACTGCCCGGGGTGTTAATTTAAAGGTTAATGTAGGTATATACAAACTGGGGATTTGGGGTAAAATGGGGTTAAAGGCTTCTCCTGGGCGGAGGGAATGTTCTGGGTGGGGGGGGGTTGTTGTTATTGGTGGGTACTAGGGGATTGCAGTACCCATTAAACATTTGGCATTTGGGACTGCCCGGGGTGTTAATTTTAAGGTTAATATAGGGACATACAAATTGGGGATTTGGGGTAAAATGGGGTTAAAGGCTTCTCCTGGGCAGAGGGAATGTTCTGGGGGGAGGGGTTGTGGTTATAGTTGGGTACTAGGGGATTGCAGTACCCATTAAACATTTGGCATTTGGGACTGCCCGGTGTGTTAGTTTTAAGGTTAATGTTTGGACATACAAATTGGGGATTTGGGGTAAAATGGGGGCAAGGGTAACGTGGAGGAAATATTCTGGGAGACTGAGTGGTGTTAAAGATGGGTAGGAGGATTGCAGTACCAATTAAACATTGGCATTTGGGACTGCCCAGGGTGTTAATTTGAAGGTAAATGTAGATAACAGAAATTGGTAATTTTGGTTGAAATGGGGTTAAAGGTTACTCCTGGCTTGAGGTAATGTTCTGGGAGATAGCGGATGGTGTTCGAGATTGGTAGGGCGATTGCAGTACCAATTAAACATTTGGCATTTGGGACTGCCTGGGGTGTTTATTTGAAGGTAAATGTAGATAGAGAAATTGGGGAGTTTTGGGTAAAATGGGGGTAATGGTTACTCATGAGTGGAGGATGTTCAAGGAGGTAGTGGGTGGGGTTATATGTGGGTACTAGGGGATTGCGGTACCCATTCAACTTTTCGCATTTGGGACTGCCCGGGGTGTTAATTTTAAGGTTAATGTAGGTACATGCAAATTGGAGATTTGGGGTAAAATGGGGGTAAAGGTTACTCTTGGGTGGAGGTAATGTTCTGGGAGGCAGGGGGTGTTGGAGATTGGTAGGGGGATTGCAGTACTCATTAAACATTTGGCATTTGGGACTGCCTGGGGTGTTTATTTGAAGATAACTGTCGATACCGGAAACAAAAATTGGGGATTTTTGGGTAAAATGGGGGTAAGGGTTACTCGTGAGTCGAGGAAATGTTCCGGGAGTCGATGGGTGTGGTTATAGGTGGGTACTAGGGGATTGCAGTACCCATATAACATTTGGCATTTGGGACTGCCCAGGGTGTTAATTTTAAGGTTACTGTAGGGACATACAAATTGGGGATTTTGGGTGAAATGGGGATAAAGGTTACTCATGGCTTGAGGTAAAGTTCCGGGAGACGCGGTGGGTGGGTGGTGGTGTTCGAGATTGGTAGGGCGATTGCAGTACCAATTAAACATTTGGCATTTGGGACTGCCTGGGGTGTTAATTTGAAGGTAAATGTAGATACAGAAAATGGGGATTTTGGGTAAAATGGGGGTAACGGTTACTCATGAGTGGATGTTCTGGGAGTCAGTGGGTGTGGTTATAGGTGGGTACTAGGGGATTGCAGTACCCATTAAACATATGGTATTTGGGACTGCCTTAAGTGTTAATTTGAAGGTAATGTAGATACAATATTGGGGAGTTGTGGAAAAAATGAGGGTAAGTGTTACTCATGGACAGAAGAAATGTTCTGGGTGGCAGTGGGTATGGTTATCGGTGGGTACTAGAGGATTGCAGTACCCATTAAATATTTGGTATTTGGGAATGCCTGGGGTGTTAATTTTAAGGTTAATGTAGGGACATCCAAATTAAGGATTTTCTGTAAAATGGCTTTAAATGTTACTCCTGGTTGGAGGTAATGTTCTGGGAGGCAGTGGGGTGGGGTTGGAGATAGGTAGGGGCCTGCAGAACCCATCAAATATTTATATTTACAGTAAGGAAATCCAGACTTGGGTAGAGACAAGGTTCAGCTTACAAGTAAATTAGGAAATCACTGGATACGGTTTTATTTGTTTGATTCATGATTTTGCATTTTTATTTGCGGACAACTCTGGTGCATGATTTGGTTTTTCTTACCGTTTGTGCTTCGGTTTGTGAATAGTGGCAACTACTTAGCTATCTTAGTTAGGGCTTTACAGTAGGTTGTTTAGATTAGATAAAGTTTCTGGTTAATAATAATAATAATCATCATCATCATCATGACAATTTAAAGAAGCTCATTTGGTCAACTGACCAATCTTCCATGAGGCCTTCTACAATTACATGTATATATTGTACAATTTACACAAGTTGTGGTGTCTTTAAACAACAATGCTATTAAAAACTAGATAATTGATCTACTGCTACCATAAAATATGTACATGGCATTAAACTGATGGCATATTTTGTTTGTCATATTCAATGTGATGGCCATTCCAGATTGGTTAGGGCTATATAATTTTCCACATTTTATCTGGTACATACCTTTGATTCTACTGGCGGTTGGAAATAAATGCCATTTTAAAGGTTTCCTACTCACATACATTTTATAGTTAAAATCTACCACTTTGAATAAAAGGTGTAATAAGCCTGGTATTTTTATGAGTTCTATCCACTCCGTACAGAAACCAGTCGGCACCAGTATATTGTTGTAATCTGGACAGTTTAAAGCCAGATGGGGGATGTTTTATGAGGTGTTATAAAAAAGGGATGAAAAGTGGTACAGGATGGCTTTTGAGTCTTCAAATAAAAATCAAATGACCTTTGGCGGAGGTGAGATAAAATGGAGAGACCAAGCAAAGAATGATTTCAGCAGAAACATTTAAGTATTTTTATTGTTTTATTGTTTAATTATTGTGTTCAAGATGTTTTTTGAAGAATATTTAAGGGAAGTTCATATATTTTTTAGTTCACTTTATGTCAAAATGGTGAATTGTGCACTTTCTCCCAAAGCAATAAAAACACCAGCTGAGAAATATGAAGCTGAGGAATACATATTAAGTCGAACTGAGAAGCTTCCTGCTTGGGGTGAATTTAGCTTGGAGGAGTATTGGGGAGCAATTAGCAGGATTAAAAACCCAGCCACAGAAAAACTGAAGTTTGAACTTCTTTGCAGATTGAGCATGGTTTGTTTTATTATTGTCACTTTTGAATGCTGATACAGAGTGGACGTTCTCCATTCTACACAAAGTGCAAAGTGATTCAAGGGGAATTCTGGATCAGAAAGCTATTGATAGCCTGTTACGTGTGAAACTTGATAATCACAGTGTCATCAGTGGTCAGTTGTCAGTGATCTTGAGAGGGAAATAACAAATGATTGTGGATTTTATAAAAAATCTTTGCAGTGAACTGTGAGATATACAATTCTTGCTTTTTCATTTCATTGACAATATACTGTGTTGTATTATTTTTGTAACATTTTCCATCAGAATAAGATTCATGTTCAAAACTTGCTGTTTTATTATAGTATAATGAGAATACATATTATGGCAAACCATACACTTGTTTACTTTTCAATCCCCATAAAACATGTAAAATTTATGTAGATAAAAAATTCTGCTGGTTTAGAAGCCAATCTGCTAATCAAAATTGGTAAATCTACTGGTTTTATGTCCTGGTTCTGTCACATTATGCTGGTGCGAGATGTCCAGTATTAGGTTTGTTCACATGTGTCAAGATCATCCAAGAGGTCAACAGAAATGCCAGGAGACATGCCATAATTTTAATCTATTTTCAACATTTAACTTTGGTCAGATATTTCCAAATTTTCTGAAAATTAGTGAAAATGACATTAAAAAGCCCACAAAAGAAATTGAAATTTTGCATTAGTAGGAGAAAAATTATATCCGATCATCCTGAAGTAAATTCATGAATGAGACTACACCTTGCCAACACATGAACATGGATTCTCAAAATTGTAATACAGAATTTGGTCATATTGTCACTGTTACTGGTATGGACCAGTCTCTAAATTGATAGATTTTACAAATGTTTGGTTATGGTGTTTACAGATAGAGCACAAAGTAGGTATGCATTATGTTTGTTGGAAATTTTTTTAGAATATTTTGACAACTATCCTCTTTTCGCAGTCCATATTTCATCGTAATTTTGTAATGCATTATAGGTACAGAAACATAATACAATCAACTCTATAATACATTTTAAATATTGATGTTTGATTTGAAATTGGTTGAAATGGAGTTGTAATGTATTCTTTGAGCATAAGATTAAAGATGTGATTGATAACCTGTCTGGGTTGATTTTTAATACAAGAATGGAAAAAAACCTACTTCAGTCTTGTATTTGTCTAGTACATGTATTTTCACTTGGGTCAGACCAATATCTAAATATATATAAATTGTCTTTTTACTACATTGATTCATTGTATTGGCTTCCATTATATTTTAAAAGTGAACATTTTCAGTTTGTTGTCAAAAATCCAAGGAATTGTGAATCAATGGTCAGATCAAAGAAAGATGCATTCATGGAAACTTGTCCAAAGCCTTACACTCTGGAAACAATTTAAAATCAGATTTGCGATTGAATTGGACAAGGATAAAGTTCACAAGAAAGTGATAAACTCCATACATTTTTACATTGTGTTGATTTAGTTCTGATAAGAGACATTTGCTTAATTACACTATTAATTCAAAATTCATAATGATTGGGTAACAATATTTGGTCAATGAATTTTGTGCACAAATTTTGCAAATGTCAATATTCTTTAACTGTGAGGTACTACAGGTTTAAAGTTCATGTGCATATGAAGTTTGACATTTTGGAGCTTGAGCATCAGGTTGGCATTGTGATTTAAAAACAAAATCTGACAAAATCAAACTTTTGGGGGTCATAACAGCTTCCTTTTAGGGGTATGAAGAAAATTTTGATGACCTTTTCAATCCAATTTTGTTTTTGAAAATAGACTTTAATAGTTGTTTTATATAGTAAAAGTTTGACAACTACAACATCAATAATTCTAATACACTGCACGACTCAAATAAGTAACTCAGTTGATGTTTTTTAATAGCAAGAATTGGAAAAAAAACTACAGGATATTTGTTATGCAGATTCACATAATGTATATATATATAAATTGTCTTTTTAATATATCATTGATTTATTTTTCACATTATTTTTTATTTTTATAAATTTTCATTTTTTGTCATTGAATCTTTAATTTAATAATTTCAAAATTTCAAACTTGTCCAAATCATCGAAAATAAATACACTAATTTCCAAAAAAGACATTTTTAAAATAATTTTACATAAATAAAAAATTTATTTAATAATATTTAATACATTTTAATTTTATAATTAAAATATAATTTACACAATTTGTTTAACATATTAAATATATAAACATTTTCTTTTTTCATAAATTAATATTAATCATTTTTAAAATTAAAAACAAAACAAATTTTTAATATAATAATAATTTTTTAAAAAATAAATATATTTAAATTTTTCTCAAATTTTTGTTTATTTTTAAAAATTTTTATAAAAAATAATTATTATAAATTAAAAATGAATTATTTTCACAATTAAAAAAAAATTATATTTTTTATACATAAATATTAACATAAAAAAAATAAAAAAAATTATAAAAAAGCAACTAATTTTTATTAAGATATTTTTATGTGCATCTAAAAAAATCTTCTATAAACCAAAACAAAACATAAAAATTTTCAAAAAAAATGCATCACAAAATCCTTATCCAATACAAAAATTCAAAATTTTTCAAAAAATAATTAATCAAAATCTTCAAATTTTTTTTAAAAAAATATATTAAATGAGATTTTTTTCTCTATTGTTTCTCTATTAAAAATTAATATTCATAAGACAAAAAATTCAAATTTTAAACATTTTAACAAAAAAAACAAAAAATACATTGAAATATATTTTTAAAAAAATTAATTATATATTTTCAAAATATTTTACAAAAATTTATATTATTTTTTACTGTACTTTTCTCAATATTTACAATATTTTTTTTAATAAAACACAAAGTCAGTAGAATTACATTTATCATATTTTTTAAAATATTGATTTTGATTTGAAATTATTATTTTTTAATATTTCTTGAAATAAGATTCAATTTTTTATTGATTTTGTTTGATTGATTTTAAATTTCAAAGAATTTTATTTTTACAAATTTATTTCAGCAAATGGATTTATAAAATATGTATTTTTACATTGATTCATTTATTGGCTTCCATTATTTTCAAATTTTCAGTTTTTTTTATCAAAAATCTAAGGAATTTTATTTGATCAAAGAAAATGCATTCATGGAACTTGATTACACAATTAATAAATACACAAATTAAAAACAAACTCCATATTTTTACACATAAAGTCACTTGTGTACATTAAACATGTGTTGTGCTGATACATGTAACATTTTGTTAATTAATATTGTCAAATTTGGGTAACAATATGATCAATTGTGTAAATGTGTAATATTCTTTAACTCTGAGGTACTACAGGTTAAAGTTTATGTGCATGGAGCTTGACATCAGGCTTGATTTACAATCTGACAAAATCAAATCAAACTTCCTTTTGCATTTTTTGGGGTATGAAGACTTTCAATCCAATTTTTTTTAAAAATATAATAGTTTGACAATTACAATCACTCTAATAATACACTACATGACTCAAATAAGTAGCTCAGTCCTGATGTATAATACTCTAATGTCAGCGACATTATAAAAGCAAAACTACAGTAAACTCCATTAAAAAATTTGGTCCTGGTGCAGATTCAGTTTTTGAAGTTTGTATATTATTATATTAAAAATAATTATTATAATATGAATGCCTTATTGAAGGATACTGTATGCACATTAGTTTTGGCACAATTATTAATTGGTTATACATGCCATATGTTTGGGCTATTTTCCACATTTAACTTTGGGTCAGACATTTCCAAATTTTCTGAAAATTGTTGAAAATGCCGTAAACTGGCCACAAAAGCAACTGAAGTTCAGCATTAGTAGGAGATGAATGTTGACTATCCTACAATAAATTCACCAGTGAGACTATGCCAGCCTGTCTCTAGTCATTTCTTTGCAAATGGTTTTCTAACTCTCTTAACTTAAAAGTTTCGAGTAAGAATAGACATGCTTTAAAATCTCTGTGAAGGGCAAAAAGGATTGGGTTGAACATGTCTGGATGAAGGTATTTTTTCTTTTGTGTTTCTCCATTAAAAATCCATGTCTTGCTTGTGGTACACTGCAGACAAGACAAAAATAATTCAGATAGGATTCAATACATACTTTGACTCTCAAGCTCAAGGAGTTCACTCCAAAACCTCCAAACCAATCTGTTCAGAAAACCAGTTTTCTTTGAGAAAATATAGCCCTCTTCGATGAGCTCTAGATTGATCAAGATGTCTTGCAATATATTTTTCATCTTGCAAACACATGAACATTGATTTTGAAAATTGTAATGCAGGATTTGGTCAGATTTTCACTGTTACTGGTATGGACCAGTCTCTATATTGTTTGATTTTACAAAGGTTTGGTTATTGTGTTTACAGATAGAGCACAAAGTAGGTATGCATTTGCTTCTTGGAAAATATTTATTTTGACAACTACCCTCTTTTCCAAGTCCATATTTCATCTTAATTTTATAATGCCTGATAGGTACAGAAACATTATACAATCGACTGTATAATACATGTTAAATATTGATGCTTGATTTGAAATCGGTTGAAATGGGCTTGTAATGTACTCCTTGAGCATAAGATTCAAGTTGTGATTGATATTCTGTCTGGGTTGATTTTTAATAGCAAGAATGGAAAAAATTACTTCAATCTTGTATTTGTTTACTATATGTATTTTCACTTGGGTCAGACCAATGTCTAAATATATAAAATTTGTTTTTTTTTCTACATTGATTCATATTACTGGCTTCCATTATATTCTAAAAGTGAACATTTTCAGTTGTCAAAAATCTAAGGAATGTGAATCTATGGTCAGATAAAAGAAAGATGCATTCATGTAAACTTGTCCAAAGCACTACACACTGGGAACAATGTAAGCACTAGACTCTGGGAACAATGTAAAATCAGATATAAAGTTCACAATAAAGTGATAAACTCCTACCTTTCCTTTTTACATCATATTAATTTGGTTCTGATAAGATGCATTTGCTTAATTACAGTATTGATTCAAAATTCATAATGATTCGGTAACAACATTTGGTCATTGAATTTTGTGTTCAAATTGTTCAAATGACAATTTTCTTTAACTTTGAGGTACTACAGGTTTAAAGTTCATGTGCATATGAGGGTTTGTGAGCTCGAGGATCATGCTGGCACTGATTTTTAAACAAATGTGACAAAATCAAACTGTTGGGGGTTATAGCAGCTTCCTATTAGGGGTATTAAGAAGATTTTGATGACCTTTTTTCAGTCCAACATTTTGTGAAAATAGGCAGTGGTTGATAATTTTATGTAGTAAAAGTTTAAAAACTCCAACAACAATAACTTGGATACACAGCATGACTTGGAAAATTAGCTCAGTCCTGATGTAATAGTCTAATGCAGTTGTTCCCAAACTTTTTTTATCGCAACCCCAAATACCATCTTTTGCAACCCAAAATGCAGTACCAGTTTAGGGTTGTGACCTGGGGTTTGGGAACCACTGCTCTAATGTCATTGACATTGTAAAGGCAGAAACTACAAAGTAGTCTTCAACCAAAATTTGGTCCTGGTGCAGATTCAGTTTTGAAGTTTGATTTATTATTACAGTAAAAATAATTTATGACTATAATATAAATGCCTTATTGAAGGATACTGTATACACATTAGTTCTGGAAATTAATATCAGGCTTCCTTAAATCCATGTATTTGCCAGATATGAGAACCAGTTCAGAGGTTTTTACTGGCACATACTCAGCAACCAGGCATTGGTTATATGCTATCCCAAATACCTTGATTTAAAATTGCTTTCGATTTGTTGATCTATTTAAATGTCAAATAAACACCTTAACAAAGTTGGTTATATGGGGGTAAAGAAGGGCAACTTGATTCTTTCGTGAGCAATAGTGTGCTAAATTTCAAAGATTGGCTTCACAGTACAGATGAATGTTTGTAATTCTAAACGTTTTTTTTTTTTTTAATTGGAAGGCTTATATATGCCTAGATGAGACGATAATAAGTATCAGTTTTACTGCTTGAGAGAGCACTACTTGCCATGTCAAAGCATAAGCATAATAAGGATGAAAACTGTAACCCTTGGCCAGTGTTTGCAGACAAGAGATTTGCCATACATTAGCATGAAGCAGTGTGTTGATGGATTTTTGACATCATTGAAAATAGTGCATCTTGGAGGGAGGTACACCTGATTTTGGGATCATCTGCAGTGAGTTTCTTACAGCCATGTGTGACAGCAGTCACATCAAAAGGATAGAACTGAAGTGTGTCACATGACTGACTTTGAGAGAGCACTACAGTGTAAAAGAACAAGCATAATAAGGATGAAAACTGTAAATAGATTTTGCAGACAAGAGATTTGCCATACATTCTGCAGTGTGTTGATGGATTTTGACATCATTGAAAATAGTGCATCTTGGAGGAGGTACACCTGATGGGATCATCTGCAGTGAGTTTCTACAGCCATGTGTGACAGCAGTCATGCATGGACAGAACTGAATTGACATGACATTTAGCGAAAGAACAGTGTATATGGATTATTCATGCAGTACATGATAGATTTCTGGAGTGCCATTTCAAGTGCATATTGTTTGAAAACAATTACTGCAAATGCAGTGACATGCCACAGCTGAATGACACAGTTGTTGCTCATTATGGTCGACAAGAGAGAGTACTTGGTTGCCGATGAAGTAACGAGTGATTTTCAAGTAGATTGTTTTTATAGAGAGTGCAGCAGCTGAATTGCTGACAAAAGTGTTCCAACGAAAGGACAGTACCTGAGTGATTTGTTTTATAGAGATTTCACAGGTACACAGTGTCCAGTGAGGATTTGAGTGCAGATCACAACAAATTTATCAGAACAAAGATGCAGTGCAGGCTCAGTGTTGATACTCTTGGTGAACTTGTGAGAATAAATCTTGTTGCTGCTGATATAAAAGACTTTGATCTGATGCCAGAAGTCGGGAAGTGGAAGGGAAATCAAAACAGACATCTGTATCAAGAAAACAAAGAGAATGTTTTTGTCAAACTGACAAAATTTCTAGGAGTGGATTTACAATGGTGCAAATGTGGGAACATTATGATCACTGACAAGAACACTGTGTTAAGTACATTTTCTAAAAAAAAAAAAAAAGACAACCTTGTGTGGAAATCTATAGCAAATGATAGGGATACAGTTGTGGTTTGCTGCTACCACCTGATGAGACCTATGTAGGGGTTGAAACATTGTATTTTTAATGAATATATATTACAAGCAGCAGATTCATCTGTGTCTATGAAGTCCGTAAAAAAAAGTCTCTCAAAATGTCCAGTTAAACTCGGGGGTGGGGTGGATTTAAGGATCCCTGATAAACTTTTCCACATGTAATCTGGTCAGATATGTCCAGTTTTCATTTCGGTCACATGTGTAGAGATTATCTGACATGCCAAGAGATGTACCATATTATTTGCATAGTTTCTACATTTAACTTTGGTCACCGATTTCCACATTTTCTGAGAATTTGCAAAAATGTAATAAAAAAAGGCCACAAAAGCAACTGAAGTACTGTATTAGGATGAGAAACATTTTGATCATTATCCAATAAATTCACCAATTAGACTATGCCAGCCTGTCTCTAGTCATTACTTTGCAAATGGTTTTCAAACTCCCTTAACTCAAAAGTTAGAGTATAGAATAGAGAAATTAAATGCTTTAAAATCAATGTGTAGGGCAAGCGGATTGGTTGAACATGTCTGGGTGGAGGTATTTTTTCTCTTGTGTTTTCCCTATTAAAAATCCATGTCTTGCATGTGGTGTACTGCAGACAAGACAAAAATAACTTAGATAGGATTAAATACATACTTTGACTCTTAGGCTCAAGTAATTCACTTCAAAGTCTCCAACCAACCTGCTTAGAAAAAGTTTTAGAGAGAAGAAGAAAAAAGAACTTTTAGATGAGTGCTAGATTTATCAAGTTGTCTTTGAAGAGGATATATTTATGAGCTTATATGATCTTACAAACATGCGAATGAGTGGATTTTCAAGATTGTGTACACAATTTTTCATCAGAATTTCAGAGTTACAAGTTTGGACCAGTCCCTAAATTGATTGATTTTACAAATGTGTGGTTATTAAAATTTCCATTAAGAGCACAAAGTAGGTATACATTGTATGTGCTGCTTACAATGTTTGACAGCATGTTGACAAATATTCTCTTTGCTTACTTTGTATTTTAGTCTAATTTTGTAATGTGAGAAAGGTATATAAACATACATGTGACAGAACCAGGGCACCAAACCAGTAGATTGACAAATTTTGATCAGTAGATTGGTACCTAAATCAGCAGATTTGTATCAAAATTTTTTTTATGGGGCTTTAAGGGTATTGAAAAAAAAAAAAAGTGCAGGGTTTGCCATAATATGTACTCTTCATTCTAAAACAAAACGGCAAGTTTTGAACATCAAACAGATTCTAATGGAAAATGTTGTAATAATATTTATTACGAGTCAGTGTATTGTCAATTACATGAAAAAGGATGAGTCGTATATCTCGTAGTTCACTGCAAAGATTTTTAAAAGATCAAATCCACATGTATGAGTTGGACTTGAGATGTACATGTATTCCTAAGCCTCATTTCTTGGTGGTTTTTTAGCATTGTGAGAAAGTGCATGTTTTTGGCATTTTTACAGGAATTGAACAAAAAAATAGATGAGCTGCACTTAAATATTCTTCTAAAAACATCTTAAACAATATAATAACAATTAAACAATTAAAAAAAAAAAATGTTTTTCTCCTAAAATGATTTTTATCTCGCCTTTATTCAAAGACTTGAAAGCCATCATATACTGCCTTTGATCCCTTTCTTACTGTAACACTTGATAAAACATCCCGCATTTGGCCCTTAAACTCTCCAAATTACAATAAAATAATGTAATCAATTGAGAGCTTTTCAAGTACACTTGATAAAACATCCCCCATTTGGTCTTAAACTTGTCACATTGCAACAATGATGTAATCAAATAAGAGTTTGTTGAGTAAACTTTTAACCTTAGTTCAATTGCTGAGCCACACCTCATTGCACTAATCATTGTGCTACGGCATTTCAAGTCCCCAGTAGACTGCTTCCCACTGGTTTCTGTAATGGGGGGGGGGGGGATAGAATGAGAAAAAAAATACTGTTTCTGTTGTCTTAAAAGAAATAGATATTTTTTAACTGTAAATTTTTCAAAAGTGGTAGAATTTAACTATAAAATGGTATGTGCAGTAGACAGCTTTTAAAACCGTATTTTTGTCCTACTGCCAGTAGAAACAGATGTATGATGGAAACAGGAAAATGATAGTTTCATCAGGAAACATTTTGAACTTTGCCAATTCAGCATGTTTTCTCAAAGACAAAAGGGTAACAGTAACCCTGCATACATGTACGGGTATATGTCAGTCATTCATGAAGTTTCTATTTTTTGTGAATTGTGCTTTCTTGGGAGAATTCTACTGTACTTAGTTGGACACGGAGAGATAATTCCATAATTTATCTGGGAAGTATGCAGCAAACAACTTGTTTTTCTGGCACTCTTTTAGTTGAGACATAAAGTGACTGGATGTAGGAGTAAGAAGGTTTATAGTGGTTATTATATGTTTTTCACCATCAGTAGTAATGTTTTTTTTTCACCATCTGTGAAAGGTGTGGCTTTTGCAAGTTGCATTACAGCAACATTATCAAGGAGTTTGATTGACACAAATAGCTTCCCAGTTTAAGATTATTCTCTCTCTAGTTATCAATAGTATATCTGCACTCCAAGCTTAATAATCAACTTAAAAAAGAATAAAATACAAAAATCTGGGTATGATTGAAGATTTCTTAACATTTGTATTGATATAATGGGTCTACTATAATTTTAAACAAAAATATGTTTTTAATTTTGACAATCCTTGGTAGTGTTGTATTGATATAATGGGTCTACTATAATTTTAAACAAAAATATGTTTTTAATTTTGACAATCCTTGGTAGTATTGAAATGAGATAATGGTCTAATATAATTTTAAACAAAAATATGTTTATAATTTTGAGAATTTTTTAATACAGTATTGATATAATGGGTCTAATATAATTTGAAACAAAAATATTTATAATTTTGACAATTTGTTTATACAGTACGACATTTTATTTATTTTAATATGTTCACTGATGCTTGTGTATTATGTACTTGAAACTTCAATATTCAGAACAACCTGATTCTTTACTGTTAAGCCAAATTGTTGTCACATTGTGCTGTATATACTGTATATATTGTACATAACAGAAGGCGTCAAGGTAGATTAGTTACTGTAACTAATTGAGTTACCTTTTCTAAATAGTCATTATCATTATTATTCTTCTTATTATTATATCAAAGCTAGCACATCTTCATGAAAGAGCATTCAGGCTAATATCAATTCAAACAGAACACAGAAAACTTGGCTGGCAAGTTAAAAATATTACATGTTAAATACCGAATCCATTTGAGAAAAGCCAAGTGAATGTACAAGATATCCAATAAAAGTGTTCCTGTCTATTTACAGTCACTATTCCAGTATAGGCTATCTGGTAACACTTCCCACCAGAGATCCATGTCCACCAAACAATTTAAAATTCTCAAACCAAATAAGGAATATTTCCAAAGAAGTTTCCAATACTCATGAATAGTATTCCAGTTGAAATTGGAAATGTCCACTCTATTTTCTTCTTCCAAACTCGATATATCTAGTGGCTTCAGAGATGTAGTTAAAATGAGAATGAAAACAACTGTATTTGTAGTGATGAATGCCTCTGTGCATCATTAAATATACTACCCATCTATTTGGCACTAACTGCATATTGCATGTATATTGACCATGTTGAAAAAACATTTTTCACATCTCAAAATAAAAAATTTGAGGAAATATCATGACATGATCTACAAACAAATGTGGCGTCTCTTTGGTCTCAATGATGGCTTGGTGAGAAAACATGATTTTGACATCTCTACATAATCACTTCATTGAATGATATCAGACTGTAGGGAAATGTTTATACTCGAGGGTTGTGTTTTTGTAGCCTCCATAACAGCCACTTCTCTTTTAGATCAGCCATGTGGAAAACTACATTATCAGTATTTTTAAAAACTACTATGGCTATTTAAGTCACAATCTTTTATATTGTATTGAAGATATTATTAAAAATATATTTCCTACAATAGTTGTAATCAGGGCGGGGGGGGGGGGGGGGTGGGGGGGGGGGGGGGAGGCGGGGTCTTTTCAAACCATAATTTTTCCTCTTTTTTTTCTTTCTTTTCCTCAAGATATTTTTTGCAACTAATATAATGATATAAGAAGTTCTTTTTGGTCTACAAATCAGAGGCAAGATATTTTTTTTCAAGCTATTTATGGGGCCTAGAAATTTAAGAGAAAAATCAAAGGGCCCTCACCACAAAAAGATTATTAAAATTGCTTAAACATTTTGTTCATACTTCCTGTCTGGGCTGTTAACTCCTTTTTATATCTAAACATAATTACTAAAACTTGGACTATGTGTGCATATTGAGATCAACATATTACACAAAAACTGGATTCTTGTATCCTCCTTTGCAGAATTTATTAACAATTGCTTTAAATTTTTTTATCGATTGTGATAGTAACACTGAGCCTATTGTAACCAAACTTCTACTGAGAGTGCAACTTAATTAGGATGGGCATGTTTCAAACAAAATTGGGTTGCTATACAAGGATGAGTCTGCTATAATAATCATGACTGCCTGGAGGCCCCAATTTCTGTTTGATGGCCCTAGAATTTTTATTTTAAAATATCCCAATCAAAAGTTAGTAAAACTTGCTTGCCAGAATTTTTCTCTCATTCCATTCATATCAGTTACATGTCTTACTTGATTGGAACTGTACATTTACCATTTCCTTATCAGAAGTCGTGTTAATCATACAAAAGCTTGGCATTGCTGTTAGGATTTGTGGTAGTATATGGAAAAATGGGAACCAATCTAGAAATGGATGAACATAAAGTAGAGTTTATGTTTTTGGAGGGCCATGATTGGATAAAGAAAACTAAAATTTTAGTGAAAAAGAATCTTTTGGGAGCTTATCCTGTTTATAGCTGAGAAGAATAGAGACAATGTTTTATTGATGGAATTTCAGTCCTTTTACAGACTTGAGTTTGGCGTAACAGGATTGAAGCTGGGTGGGATTCGATATAGTGAAAATACAAAAGACAATTGTATGAATGAGATGTTTATTTATAGTGCATATGAATAATAAAGGAATCTGACACCTTACTTGTGCACATAATGTCCAACAATGGATAAAAAAAATTGATCTGCACAAAGTTCAACAGTGGATATAAGAAAATAACATAGTTCTAATCAAAGAATGGAATTTCAACAAATAAACACAAATAATCCTGTATATGAACGGATATGATCAATGTATGGAATTACTTATATCACCAAATATGATTAATATATGGAATTATACACAAAGTATGGTTGACATGTGGATCTGTCAACACCATAGGATCAAAGTATGAAATTTATAAACAGGTATGATTTTCACTCGTATAGTGATATTGAAATAGATTTGATTCTAAAGTGGAATGTATGATATTTATCTTGTGGCATCCACTCGACAATCATGAGATGGTTCTGATTCAACAGCTCTCGCCCAGTAGTGAAGAAACAACCTCATGTGGTCTGCTTCTCTCAGCCTGCCGAAGGATACCTCAAGAACCTCTTTGTCCTGCAGACCCACTGGTCCAGAACCTTTGGCCCCTCGCACTGAGAAAACCAGACCCGTCATTCCAACCAGCGTTACCAATGACCGCAACATTCGGGTTACATAAAACCCCAGAGTTCAATGACTCCCCGTGAACAGCTAAAAATTATACTGAATTATTAATACATGAGGTACAGTTAAATATGAATACAGTAATACACATTAAACATGCGTACACATGAATTGATTTTGTTGTGCATTAAATCATTTCATAAGAACAACTGGTTGAGATTATTATAATAACCATGTTCATATATGAATCTGTCTCGGGCAAGAATAATCGCACTGGATTGCAAGAACTCGAAAACTACTCCTCATTGAATGAATACAGCATGTAATTGAATTCAACTTGTCTGTTTAGCTATGGCTAACTTGAAATGGACTATAGTCTATCAGATAGCATGGCATTATGTGACAGTTGGAATTAAAAAAATTCTGAAACATCCAAGATATAAAACTATTCTATCACATGGAACGATAGCAAGAAAGAATATATATTAATTTTTACATACCTCTAGAGCTGGATTGCTTCCATAAAGTGGACAGCTTATTGACAAAATACATGTATGTCTGTATTGTGACTATATAGAGAGAATTTTGGGCTGTAAGTATTATGATTGTAGTCAAATCCATGACCAGAGAACTCGAGATAATCAGGTTTCTCACCATCAGTACTTTCTAGGTTCAGCAGTGGGTAAACCAAAATAGCTACAGGACATAAGACTTCTTTTTCTATCTTTTCACCTTTTTGGGGAAAATTGACACAAAGTTCGATGTTGTACTTTAGTGATCATTGCATTGTACTGAAACAAAATGGAGTCGGGGTAATGTCATGAAATCAATTCAAGGCAAAGTGAACTTCATCTTTCGGGTCTGTTAATGTGAAATGACGGAGTCTAAGGTGACTATTTCGTCTCGATCGCCTCATAGCATATACCCTGTAACTATTGGGATTCTCCAACATATGTGCACTGTTGAAAAGCTGCCAAGAGAGCAGATAGCTGTATTCCTTCCATAAATATAAAATTTTTTTGTTGACTAGCAGTTTGGATAGTTGACTACATATGTGTAATGGTTGATACAAACATTTTTTTGCTTTGAATTGCTTATATTCAACACATGGTTGAGATTCATTGGACAAGGTATGCTTGGTCTAGTGTAAAATGCAAAAGGACTTTTTCAACTACTTTACTTGTAATTTAACACCAGATGATGTTTTTTTTGTCATTTTATTTCATGCTTTTTTGTTGAATATATGAAATATGATTTTAAATAGTGGTCAGTATTCTGGTTTGTGTTGTTGACTTGTGTCTGCTGGGTAAATATGCTGCAAGATTCCT